>OX422140.1:188878990-191278990 GCA_949129095.1 Volucella bombylans | reverse complement strand
CATATCTACGAGTAGGTAGAGGAATACTTCTGGAGGAATAAAGCCGTCAAAGCGAACTCTCTCATGATACATATAATTAGGGTAGTAAGCTCCGGAGATCAAGTTGTTCGATGAGGTTATTGCTCTTGCAATGTGCCTTCGAGTCAACTTAATGACGAAATTGTCGACTCTTATTAGGTTCGCCCTATTGTACAAGACCTCATTAGGATAGAATTTTATGTACCCAGACTCTGGTGTTCTGTATAAGCGAAGACATGTCCTGAGACAAGCCCTCTCAAACACTCGAATCTTTTTCCAATAAACTTGCTCTTACGTTAAGCCACGCGGGACATTTAAACACAAACATAGGCCTGATAAGGGCCATGTAGCAGATAACCTTTACCCTCGCATCGAGTTGGCTGTTATAAAACGGTTTCTTTGTAAGGGAAAAAGTACCTTTGGCTTTGGCCAGAGCAACATTTACGAGTATATGTTTGTTAAAATACAGATATTGATCAAGCCAGATCCCAAGGTATCTGACTACATTTCGACAAGCAACTGGCTGCCCGTGCTGCCCCACGATCGAGAACTTTGGCCAATTCTTTCTGGTATCCCTAGAGGCCCCAGACAAAGGTGTCCTAAACAAAATGGTTTCCGACTTCTGAAAATTGATCTTCAGCTTCCAGTCATCGCAATATCGTTTAATTTTATCGAAAACACGTTGCAAGAGTATATTAATAACCTCAATCTTTGGACCTGACCTGTACGCGATTAAGTCGTCTGCGTACGCTATGGCATGGTGAAGTGAACCTATCAGATCACTCGTGTAAATGTTGAATAGGATCGGCGAATTTACCGCACCTTGTTGCAGACCGTTTTTAATGTTAAATGTTTCAGCAGAAGTCACATCGCCATTCTTCACGATGAACTGTCTACTGGAGAGCATATCAAAAAGAATATACAGCAGTGGTTTACTAATGCCCAACCTGTCCAGTTTGAAAAAGAGTCCCTCTAACCATACGGTATCGAAGACTTTTTCCAAGTCAATCAGGCAGGCACCAGTGCACTGATTCTTGCCTTTGTTCCATTGGATATCAGAAACCAATTTAGACGCAGCACGAATAACATCATGCCCCGCCTTGAAACCGAATTGATTATCCGGAACTATATGTTTGTCCTCGAACCACTTAGTCAGGACTCTATTGATCACCTTCTCGAAAACCTTACTGATGTTTGGAAAGAGACTGATCGACCGGAGATTCACCGGATTGGATGTGTCTTTATCCTTTTTGGGGATGGGGTGTACCACCGCAGTTTTCCAATGCGCTGGATAATGTGCATTATTCATTGCATTATTAAACAGGGTGGTATAAATGTGCACCGCTTCTAGTGGGAGATGTCGAAGCACAATGTTCGGTATCTCATCGGTTCCCACTGATTTCTTACTTCTAAGCGATTCGAAGATCGTTTGGAGCTCTTCCTTCGAAATGAACGGGGGTAGTACCCTATCGTTGGTGATGACATTATTTGCCATATTCTCGTCACTGAACTGGGTGAAACCCGAGCTCTCGAATCGCCAATACACAATTTCAGTTCGAAGGCAGAAGTTGTGCACAAGAACTCGACCTTCCAGGTCGTGGTTCGGGCCAATAATGTCGTTCGCCTTATACACTTCCTGGAAAGTCGCTCCTATGGCCTCTACCTTCTCCTGCGGATCCTCGACCACAAAGAAGTTGTCATCATCAACAGCCTCTTTTGGATCGATGCCTGCTGCTATAAGTATGTTCTCGTTGTCCGTAGTTCGGGTGATTTTAAGACACGAAAGGTCGTTTTGATCTTTTCTCCGAAATATTTTATTTATTTGCGGGAACTTATTCGGGTTGCTGGTGTTTATAGCTCGAATTTTGTTGTTCCAATACAAACTTACAGATGCTCTGTAATTTTCTTTTATTAATACTTGGAGGTTTTTGATCGACGACTTTAGCGTCATAATCTCCGGGTTATGTCTGTCAGTAAACTCTCTGTACAAGGTTTTTAGTCTTCACAGCAGTCTCGATACCTGTTGGTACCGAGGTATCGTTTCGTCCATTGTTCGTTTGATTATCTCGTCCATTAGTTTTAGATACCTGTCAATCTCCTCGTTTGACAGATTTCTGTTGGACGGTGGGTAGAGCAAATTCGAGGAGAGTACTCTAGTCAGTGTTCTGGTGAAGTGTTTCCAACGCACCCTACTATAATTGTAGGAATGCCTTTGAACAAACTCATCCAATTCCGCAATTTCGTTGGGAACAGTTATTTCGGTGCTGAGACCGCAATGGTCACTGTCATACACGAAAGTGCGTAGACAGTTTGTAGTTTGTTGGTTAGTGCATGTCATTTGTATTTGTGAGTCGAACAGCAGAAGATCCAAATAGGACCCGTGTCTGGAAAACGACGGACTATCCGTCGCCTTAAGCCCGAGTCGATACATCACACTGTGCTGACCCCACCAATTGAATAGTAGATTCCCTCTAGTATTTGGTGTATTATTTCCCCAATCACTATGTTTGGCGTTTAAATCTCCGCCGATAATAAAATAGTTGTCTTCCAATTCCAGCCTCAGAAATCGAAAAAGTGTCTCGAGCTCTGAGATAAATAAGGTGGATTGAGTAGCCTTAGGTGCATAGACAGACACCATGTACAACCGCTTTCCACTACGGAGAGGGATATGCACGATGCATGCTTCCAGCACTTGGAACCTACGTACTACACGACTGTCTACTCTTTTAAAACGTATAACTTTTCGTACGAAAATCGCAACGCCACCTCCCTGAATGTAGGTACGGTTATGGATAGTACGGTTTCTCCGTACTATTTTGTATCTTCTGTGCCTCATTTTGTGTCTTTTGGTAAGCTTAGTTTCGCTAACCAAAAGTACATCAGGGGCTTGGTCGTTAAGCAACTTAAATAGTGCGGCTCGTCGTTCGAGCCTTATCAGTGAATTCACATTCACAGCAAGGACCTTCAAGGTTTGCTCCGCCATGTACGTACCCATTACGACTGGAGGTGCGTTAGGCCCGGCAGCAGCGCGTATATTTGATCTACCCGTTTAGCCTGTTCCAGTATTTGACGCTGAAGTTGAGCCATCTGCCCTTGAATAGAGAGCAAGATAGCCAGCATGTCAGGTACAGGTTCCGGTGCTCTAGGCGCTGGGGCCTGAGAAGCTACCTTTGGTTGTTGTACCGTATTTCCCCTACCTGCCGCCATTTGGGAGTAGGTAACGTGGGGAGTAACGGCTGGTGTTTGTGTCTGCACGAGTGGACGTTTAATTTCCACTTTCTGCTGCCGAGCCAGATTTACTCTTTTGATGTATTGGAATTTGGGACAACCCCGATAATTTGCGGTGTGTCCCGTGTTCCTACATAACGCGCAAGACAGTTGACTTTTTTCTGACGCTCCGTCCTTGCCTAGAGCGCATTCCTCGGATTTGTGGTTCTTTCCACACTTCACGCATCGAGTCTGCATTTCGCAGTTCGACGCGGCGTGCCCGAACCATTGGCAGCGAACACATTGTAACATGTTTTCGCTCCTCTTTAATTTTTCCCAGTGTACAACCTGGTAGTCTAGGACTTTGGTGCTCCTTAGAGCATCCAGTTTGTTGTTGGGACTTAGCTGAACCAGGAAGAACGGTAGTTTCACGCTTCTCTAGCCGTGACGAATGGCTTAACCCCTACGAATTTGAGCTCTTCGCACTCCTTCTCTTTCAGTAGTGCAAGGAGCTCCTCCGAATCAGTCGACGGTTCAATCCCCCTCAGCAGCATTGTTTGTAGCTTGTTCCCCTTCGGGGTGTAGGAGAAGAACTCCGTCGTCGATTCCTTCAGTAAATTTTTTATTTTAGTATAGCGCTCCACTGTGTTACAGTGGGTCGCATGCCTATCTAAGCTAAGTCTTTTAATGTAAAAATTATTACCTATGGCCGACTTACATAGTTCAATTGTTTCTTTTAACTCCATCTTAAAAGTGTTGATTGGAGGTACCCGCTGCTTAGTTGATTTCGGTTGTTGTTGTTGTTGCTTCTGCTGCTGCTGTTGCTGTTGCTGCTACTGCGATTTTTGTTGCTGTTGTTGTTTTTGCTGTTTTTGCTTTCGTAGTGGTTGTGCATCTTTTGTTGTTTTTTCTTGTGTCAGTGTCTGCAGTTTTTGTTGTTTTGACGGCTGTTTCTCTTTTTGTTGCTGTTGTTGCTCAACGCATACTTTTTGTTGTTGCTGAGAGATCTGGAGTTCTTGCTTCTGCTCCTTCTCTCTGCAAGCAACTTGTTTTGGTTTAATAGCCAGTATCTGTGGTTGCAGTTCATTGATATGGCTGCTTAGAGCTTTCACTTCTTCTTCTTCGTCCTCGGACTCAGAAGCCGCCAGCGCTGCGGAGTTATTGCCGCCCATATAGTGACCCTCCCCACCGTCAGACACGTATGGGAATTCGTCGTTTGCTGGGTTTGTTGCTGCTCTTGTTGTTCTTCTAGTTGCCGCTTCCCTCGTTCCGCCGGGCAGCTTTTCGGTGGAAACTGAGAGGGAAGGGCGCTTGACGAGGTTTGGAGTAGGCTGCAGCTTCCTCCTCTTTTTTGTATTGTCTGGATTCCCAGATGCATTATGGCCTGATGATGTAGCCGCTTGATCATCCGATGACATGGTTACCTCTGCTGCTGGTTCCGCTATTGGAATAGCGGACCGCTCCCTTCCACTCATCGTTCGATTTCACTATATTATTGTTTGTTTTACTTTATTAACTTTTTTTAAAAATAAAAAGTCTGTCCCATACCGGTGATCGAACCTAGGCCCCCTTGGGTTCTCGGGCGGCACCACTGCTGTTGCGCCACCGAAGCATTTGGCAAAAATGTTTTCAATTCTACTTTTATTACACTGTTTTACTTTTTTCACTTGAAGAAGCCGAAACACGTCTGTCCCTAATCAAGGTCTATGAACGACTGTGTGACTGGCGCCGCTAACCGCTATGCTAAACAAACTTGCAACTGATTGTGTTTATAACCGAATCATTACTTTTTTTTTACTCTACGAGAAACCGAAAGACGTTTATTCTCACCGGAGATTTGCGAACGACGATAATTTATTATATTTAGGTAACACGATGGACGGCTATCTTGTTACCTAAATTCATATAACCGTGAAGAATTACATCGGCTATAAAAGTTTTTTGATGTTCTAGACATCTGATTTGCACAGTTTTAAATAACTTATCCAAGTTATTTATCACTCTGCTTTCCTTGAGTTCGCTTACACTTTCAATTGACACACTATATCAGTGCCAATTCTTAATCAATACTGTCAAGATAGATTAATCTCAGACTTTTCTTTTAGCATGCGGAAATCTGAGTCAACATCAAGAACGTTCCTATTTCTGTTAACAGTTTCATAGCAGTGTTATTCACAGATCAACTAAAGCATTCGAAGTCCAAGGTGGCAGAAATGAATCCAAGGCAGGGATTTCGCTCTTAAGAACGCCCTTATATGATTTTTTGCATTTTCACTTCGAAAGTGGGATACTTCCTAGGTATTTTTGTTGATATTGAAGGTATTTGCGACGAAGCAACAATTGATACCTATAAGGCAGTACTTTGTTAATATCTAAGGAATCTGCGAGAGAAAAGAGCGACTGCAGAATCGATTTATTGCTAGTTGAGATATGATGCTGGCTAAGGTCCTAATCAGGAAAATAAAACCTTAAAGTTTTTACACATAGTAAGCTATTGTGGATCTAGGGCTTGCAAAGATCTAAAGTTGTACGCCTGTCTTTATAAGCATATGCACAATTCTTACGGTCTTGCGCTGTATTGTGCAGAATAGGTGAAAAGACATGAGTTAAAGAAGAAGAAGAAGTATAGTATAGTACAAGATTTCTCTGAGTATGATAGGTCCTGAGCACAAATTATTGTAGCATTAGATATTCAGAGATCAGCGCTAAGTTAAGCTAAATTTAGGATCAATTCTGATATTCTGACCATAGTTACAGCATATTGGTTCGGCTAGATTCCGATGATGCATCTCCTTCACCTTTTCGGCGCGCATTTTCCAATGAGTTTATTACTAGATGAGATACATACTTGTAACTAGAACAAAAACACATAATTTATATACAAATTACTAATATGTTGATCAAAACGAAGATCTAGGAAATATTTCTCAATAGTTCTAAGTCATTTTGAAAATGCTAAGATACAGCTACCTGGAAATAAGAGAGTTGTAACATCAAGTACAAAGAAAAAGGTGGAGGTTGATGGCATCTTTATACTTATCATGAGAGAATTAATACCTTCCAGAATATCCGATTGAAGTTACCATCACGATGCTGTCGAAATAAACTAAAAAGACAGGCTGGTGGAGCATATCTACGTACCTACGAAACTATGTATTCTATGCGGTGACCAAAATATAATTGATCGTGGATTCATCTCATAATGTCAAATAAGATGTCTTCAGTTTAGAATTCTGAAAAGTGTAACAAGCAGTGGAATGCACTTGCCCATTATGAGTCATTTGACGAAAAGGCCTATACAAATTTTAATGAACTAGAGACGACGTGTTTCCGACCTTCTATTACCACGAAGAATCAAAAATTAACATGGATGGAAAAATTAAAAATTTCTAAAATCTAGTACATAAAAATAAATATGTAATAAAAACGTCAACATATTTCCTTGAAACTTCAATGAGCGATGTTCACTTAAACAGTACCTACGAACTCTAGATATTTTACCATATTCCATTATGTCTCATTTGGTTTTTCATCAGACTTAATGTGCTCTGAAGCACCCAGAGTTATTGAAAGTATGAAGCTGCTCTTGTCCCCATATTACTGTCGGCGCACAAGTTCCGCAACTTTGTCTCAGTGTCACTCATATTCCCATAGCAGTAGCAAAATCAGTAGCAACAGACTTATTCAACCACTAGTTCTATGGTCCTCTGTGTTGTATGGTTGGTGGGAGAGAGATTTCATCCAATGGAACACGCGTTGACAGCATACCATAAGAGAATTACATGTCGGGCTACATATTGTGCAGTTTCCTTTTTGTTGGTTTTATTTAATATTTGCCAGCAACGCTCAAAATAGTAGCCCCCAAAGTGTCCCAAGCAACAACAGAACAACACCAGTACCAAAAGCATCACAGAATCACCAGGAGCACCAGAAGCACTCAGCGATAGAACAGGAAATTAAAACTCATAAATCATGGTTGCGTTCATATGATGATAGTCAAGAAGTATGGATTTTTGTGGTTTCTTTTCGTTGTCCTTTTTTGCATAGTGAATCTCTCTATCTCGCATACATATATATGTATGGTCTGGGGATAGTGTGCAACATATTGATTGCACAGTAGAAAAAGGATGCATGGATCCGTGTTTGCATGAAATCAGAATTTGATTCCTTTTCCCAGAATGAGAACCAGTTCCAGTTCCAGTTGCAGATCAACTTCAGTGAATACAAGTACCAATATTAGCACCAGTACAGCCGGTAAGAGCAACACCAAAAATGTATTTTTCACTGAAAATCCATTTACTATACTTCTACCACTCAACAGTCTCTTTTCCCCTCGAATACCATATCAACTCATTGTCGAAGTATAAATGGAAAAAAACTCAGTCACTCAAATCAATCCACCCTCATCGAAAATGGAAGTTGGAAAAAAAAAAAGAATGGAACAATCCCACCCACTGCCACTTATCAAGTGGTTCAGTTGAAAACATTTCAGACCACCGAGTCAATGAGATGGGGAGGAATGGAAAAGAGAAAGGCAAAAAGAGAAAAAATTCGGCTAAGGGAGAAACTGTATCATGGCGGTATCTATCTGGCAAAGTGTATAAGTGTATCCATGGAACACTCTTCTGACGTTGATGGATCGGGAGAACGGAAAGCGAAAAACTGAAAATGTCACCCGGATTAATGCACGGATATAAAGTATACACTTACACCATTCTCCTCCTACTCTCCTCTACCCAAAAAAAAAAAAATCCTAACAGAAAAAAGGACTCTAATGTATCTGAAGGACAACCAAAAAATTGGTCTATCTCCGCCCGCCAGTCACAGCTTCTGCAAAGGTACCTAAAACAACAGCCGATCTGTTTCAAAACTGACACAAATTTTGAACAAATAGTTAAAGTGGGGGTTTCTCTGAGGCAGTAAGAAAATTTGAGCTGCCGGCTGATTAGAAAAAAACTCACACGCAACATACAACATGAAACGCATCCTAACCAAACACCTATCCCAGCACCACCCTACATTCGTATTTTCACCTCTCAGTCAACCTTCAGAAGGTTGATGGAAAGTGGGTAGTTAGTTGGTGAATGGGGTGAGTGGGTGTCTAACATGGGTGGATGCGAAAAGTGAATTAATAAGCTGAGTCCATTACCAGGCATCGATTGATGGGCGCCCAACAATGGTAAGGGAAATTAACCAATTTATCTTTGTTCTGTTCCTCCAAAGAAAGACAGAGCAGAGTACAAAACCAAAACGAAAACGAAAACGAAAATCACCAAAACAGCAGAGAAACGCCAAAGAATATGTACTGTTAGTCAGCCCAAGAAAGTTAGAAAAACGAATGAATAGTAGCACTGTACTATATACGTACCAAATACTGGGATTGAACAAAAGAATTTGACAGAGGAAGAATGAGATGGGACAAAACGAACAAAACACAATACAGAAAATCGACGAAATACTGAAAAGGTCCTCGAATCTAGGAGACGTGGAGTCCTACTATTGAAGAAGGAAAATATATATATGTACCCGTATGTATAGTTTTTTTGGATTTCTTTGTTCTCGCTTTCGTTTCTATTTTTTTAGTCCTCGAGCGCGACACATTTCTGCTTTTGAAGGATTTTTTCTGTATTGTTCTGACAGATACGAGTACGACCATACGAATGCGTATACGTAAACGAGAGCTTCTGTTTGGTTCGAGTTCAGTTTCGCCTAGAAAAGAATCCATTTACTGGGTGATGGTCGGATTTTTGGGGAGAGCGGAGAGGGTGGACCAACAATGGAAACGCTGTTTGAACATTTTCGAAAATTGAGACATTAATATGAAATGTACTACCCGGTGGTGGCATTGTGTTGGAATATAGATGATGTAGTCATTAAGGATTAACGCGATTCTTTTTGTGTTGCAGTCAAAACAGGTGGAAATTAAGCACTATTGAGGAAAGTGGAAATATTTTTTACTCCATTCTTTATTTGTTACTACGGTGGTGTTTTGGTAATGTAAGCTTTTGTGGAAAGTTTCCAATGATAGATAAGTAAAAGAAAGTGCCCGGGTTTACCTTTTCAAAATGTGGACAATAGTCCAAATCAACTGCAGATATTTGTTGATATATTTGATCGTGAGGGTATAAGAAGGACACATATTGAATAAACATCTTCAAAGAAAAATGTTTCATGTTTTATTGGTAAACCGTTTTTATATTTACTGAAAAACTTTTTTCTGAAGGAATAGAGCATCCAGACAAGAACAAGGAAGTTTCTTTTAATGGAACGAGTAAACGTTTCAGTGAAAAAGTGCTTACAGTACCAGCACCCACCACGTTAATGCGGAGTAAATGCAGCCTGATGCGAGCGTAAGTCGGTCATTCACGAAGGTAGTGCTCCACGGCGTCGTCATCGCTTTCACAGCAAGCGTCGCAGGATGTTGTTTCACTAATGCCCAGCACATTTAAGTGCCTAGCAAAAATGGAGTGCCGCGTTTCGACGCCAGTAAGCAACCTGCAGCCTTTCCTACTGATGGACAGCAGGAAGGCCACTGACTTCTTAGAGACGTCGGGAAGCATTCGTTTGGTCTGTCGGCAATCTGGAAGGTCATACCATCTGCAGTGGTGCTCATATGAAACCCTACTGTCAATGGGAGCTTTAACCGAGGACGCGGGTAGACTTGTAATCGGGTTCTATAGAACTCTCCTCTGAGTTGTCATCATTGCCATCAGGATAAGTTTTGCTAACGAGGAGTGAAATCTAACACTGTTGTTCTCAAGAAAGATACCAGGACCGCATACTAGATCGGTTGTGGAGCCATCCAAGAAGACTCGACCACATTCGTTTCCATTTTCAGATACTGGCCTAAATCAGTCTTGAGCATAGGTCGATTTCGTATTTCGTCCGCAGCAGGAATTCTGGTGTCACTGTAACAGACGGCATGTCAAGAGCTATAAGAAAGTCGGGGCGCAAGGTCATCAAAGCTCCAGTACGTGTTGTACCAAATACCACTTTCTTTTACACGAAAGATGACTCTGATGTGAATATCAAGGAGATGGGTTGTCATTTATGCGTCGAAATTGGAAACAGGCGTGCTAGGGGAAGCCCCCATGCAACCGAGACGGACCATTATTCTGAGTGTGTAAAAGCACCAATAACATATTATCGTGAGAACTTATTCCACCAGACAACTAAAGCATAGAGTATATTTGGCTCTATCATAGCCGTGTAGATCCAAAGGATCCAAAGTCCCTTCACGGTGACTGACTCCATGTGTCGCCGACAGCTCCTTTGCATTGTCAGAAGACAAGACATTGACAGAAGACAGAAGAAGCCTTACAGACTTTTAACGTAACTTGTTTAGTCTATAGAAGTTTGTTATACAGGTTGGTTCTCGTAAAGAGAACTACCTCAGTTTTGAGGGGAATAACGGAAAGCATATACCGTTGATCACATCTAGGGCTTCCTGCGATTTAGCGCAGACAGTCGCCAGACGCGATCCAACATACAGTACAGCTGCATCATTCGTGAATGCTTTTGCATAGACATCAGAACTATTGAGCACGTTGAGCAGTAATCGACCAATATGTACCATAGCAGTGGAGACATAACAACGCCTTGCGGGCAACTTTTGTTTACCTGCGCCGTCACATATTGGCCGCACTCAGCATGTGCAATCAGTGTCCCATCACACGGAATTAGTGATTCGTCTATGCCATGTTGTCTGGTCGAGTTACACATGCTGTCAAAAGTTGCGTTATCGAAAGCACCTTCAATGTCGATGAAAATGCCCAGCGCGTGTTTAATTCTGCCTAACAGATTTTGAAGCGTACTCTCAAAAGATGTGATCTATACTATTCTCTCCATGCTCTTTAAAACGAAGGAAAAGTGACTTATAGGTCTGAAGCTCTTGGCGAGCATGTAGTCCGAATTTCGGCATAAGAGCTACTCTCACGGTTTTCCAGGGTTTCGGTATGTATGCCAGTACCAGGCTAGCAGTGAAGCTTCTCAGGGAAACCGGTAGATCGGCGGTAATGCCGGGACTCATCCCCGGTTCTTAGAACGGTGTTCGTAGCAACAGGTCCACTGGTGATTTGATGGCATGTGCCAAAGCGTACATCAATCTGGCGAAAGCAAAATAGTTGCACTTTATATTTGTAAGACATTTGACAGAGTTTGGCATCAGGCTCTTTTGTCGAAAATGCATGCTTTTTGGATCGATGACTCACTTCTTCAATGGATTAGAAACTACCTTTCAGAACGTTCAATTCAAGTTGTCTTGGATGGTTACAAGGCTGATATTCACAAAATAAATGCTGGTGTGCCCCAGGTGTTCGTTCTTTCTCCGACAATCTTTTCAATCTTCATTAATTAACTCGTGTCAGCTACTTCTAATCCAATATATTCCCTTGCTGACGACAGTACTCTCTGCTTTTCATATTCATGCCCGCACTCACATCCTGCTCTTCGGCTGTAGAATGGGAACTGCAGCGTATGTTAAAGCTCATTAAATTCCGATATTAACAGCATAACCAACCAACAGAGTGGAATTTAATCCAAAACACAATGCTGTCTGCTGTCTTTAAAGCGAAATCTAAACACCCAGTCATTATCAATGAATGGCACTGCATCGTCGCAACCGAAAAACTTTCCATTCTCGGTATGTGTGTCAATGACAAATTACGTTGGGATGACCACTTATTCGATGTCGCCAAAAAAGCTACGAAATGTCTAGGTTTCCTTATGCGGTTCAAGAAATATTTCACCCCCTTCTGATCTGACCTCAATACTTAAGGAATAAATAAAAATAAGTAAAAATGTATTATAACTAATGCAATTTATTTTTTGTTTTCTCAAAACATGTAGAATGCAACCCTATGGTAAGCAATTATCTTCACATATTCAGATATTTCTGTCGACAAATATGCCAATCATGGGATCCATATGAGAGCTTTCAAGAGTGAAGTGCTGATGCATTTCAATGTAACCAGAGTGAGAGGCAATATTTGTATCCTCCCTGTACTGCAGATTTTCGTTAAACAGGGTATAGTATTGTATATAAATACATATATGTATATATACATTTTTATCTAGGTACATATGCACATAATAAAATCGCTCTGTATGACAGTAAATTTTATGATTACAAGAAATACTCATTTCCTTGCAACAAAGCCAAAACAAAGAACCACTGTGTGTAGGCGCATTGTTTCTAAATTTGCAGTTGCATAACTCCCGCTGAGGTATGACAATACCAAGGAATACAAAAGTGTGCCATTCTATCACAAAAATGAGCCATTTCAAATTGCATTACGGTACCAAGTAGCCCACTCTTAATCATATTTGCATAGGTACCTGCACTTTCAATTTCGTTTGTCTTACTTGATTTAAGAATATCGCGAATACACATGACTCAGAGAGTGGTCAGCTTTTTTGTCATGGATAGCTTTGTGTTGTTCCGAAATAGATTTTTCGTTTAATTACGTAGAATCCATTTGTCAATCGTAAACGGATTATTCAGCATACATTCCAACAAACCCAAAGTTCTCCACTTCGTTTCTCTAGAATTGATTCTTTTTCTTTGTTTTACATATATCCGAGATTCGAGATTTAAGAATTCAAAATTCAGAATCGTGAAAAACCTGTTCATCTTGAGCTGCCGGCTCCATCCACAATTCCATTCGAATTATGTAAATGAAACATGTCCGAGCTAATGACCAAACCCATTTGTCATTTTCTATCCAATAATTTAGTAATTATACTCGTAGATATGTACATATGAACAGAGAGAGAATTGATGGCTGACCGATGGGAGGGATAAACGAGAATACAAAATGGTGTTGGCTCTAAGGGTCTCTCAATAAATCCAATCATGGGATATGAGGTTTGTTTAATTTTTCAATCCAATTTCTGAGATTTTTCTCTCCAGTTAGGTATACATACATACATACGAGTATTTACAATGCGTCTTTCTTAAGAAGTTACCCATTCACGAAAATGAAAATTGTTAAAACCTCCTCATCAGCATAGCATTCGTTTGACGTCGGAAGTATCTACTCCAACAAGTATCTACAGTAGAGTTTGTGCGCAAAATAAAGTTATTAAATTGCTTCACTTATTACTGTGGTCATGGTGTAAGAATAAGATAAAAGAAAACAAAATTTAAAAATACGGTAGGAAAAGGCAACAGATACACCGCTTATTAAATTGGGTGCAAGGTGCAAGGAAGCGATTACACATAATTGCAAACTCACTTGCGGTAATAATAACACCACCACTTAGTCTAAACAAGATGCCCATCATTTACGTAAACGCAGCCATGAAAATACAGACGAGCATACTCGTACGCAGCAAAAATTAAGTTTCACCATGGGTAACATTTAATAAGCGTTTACCCGGGCAAAATTGCGCAAAACGCAACATCCTTTCATCACCCTGCAACAAACTATCTCTCAACACCTTAATACTTACCGATAGCAGTAGTGATGATTTGAGTTTCGAAATTGGTCACCTCAACTTAATAACTCTATTTAAGTTATTCATGAAGAAGAATGTAATATTTTGAGATGTTTTTGTTTTCAGTTAATAGATACACGAATATATATGTAAGTACTCGTGTATCGTACGCTTATATGCAATTTAATATAATTTTCTACGTTTAAAATTACATCACTGGGACTTGATGCAAATCTTAGAAATTTTTTCGGGCAACTTACTTTACGTAATGTGATGAGGCAGTATTTTTTTGTACAGAGAAGCCTGATTATAGAGAAGTACTGGACTGGTTCGAGACATATCATCAACTACAAAGTGATGGTTTTGCCAAGTTTGTTTCAAAACTCTATATTCAGTACTCGTATGTGTTACGCATTATGTCAGCAAAGAAAAACTCCAGAAAGCTTTAGGCAACTTTATGGAATGAACTAGCACTTAGCAATGTCGGAGGCATTTTTTAAAAATTTCTGTAACTATTGCAGTTTAAATGTTGCACATAACCACTTCCTAAGACCAATTTGTCATTGTTCTTCTGAATATGAATTTGACGAACAAATCTTGTTGTAAATATGTACGTTGGTAAATGTATATCAAATGTTGTGGCTGCCAGTTCACAAGTTCATCCATCCAAGGGCCATAACATTATTCAACATTTAATGCTGCATTGCAACTGAGTTCCAAATTTTATTAGAACTGCAAATGTTTTAAATTGAGTATTTGATATCAGGTTTTCCCAGTTATTCTGAACTTGAGCTGGACTGCGGATTTACTTTCAAAAATTAATATGTGGGCTAGCTGACAAAATAAGCTAAAATGTATTACCATGGACCTGTCATAGGGCTATTGCGACAGTCTCCAGTCGTACTCTGTGACTTTGACTTTGATAAATCAATAAGCAAAGCAACAGAAAATGACAGCGAATTAATCAACTTTGCAGTATCTCGAAGCATTTATAAAGCAGTACTATCGTCAGACCTGGTTGTCAACAATGTTGACTCTGAGCCGAAATTTGTTACAAAAGTTAGACAGCAAGAAATAGACTTAAAGTTATCCAAAAGATAAGCCAAGGAGATTATCGGTTGTAAAAAATTCCATGTCAGACCATGGGTACATCGAATCTAGAATCCTATGCGATGTCTCCACCTTGTTGAGAAGAATAAATCCCCTGCATACCAACTGGCTATTTTAAGGAGAAGATCGGGAAGTATTTGCGGACTTGCTCCCGCTAAACTCAGATCAAAATGAAATGTAGGGGAAACTATTCAAAACCTGAACGGAAGCCTCATCAAGTATTTTGAGTTGAAGTGTCTTAGAAATAATTCTTCAGATCGTCTGCTTCATGGTGGAACAAAGACTACGTAACGAAACCCAAAAACTTGTAAAGAAGTCACTTAAGACTAATTTGGAGGACGACAGATCGAATCAAAAAGAATTTACGCTTTTTCGGATTTCAAAGAGTGGCTCTTATAAAGCCTTTTACGAAAAGTGAAACCAGTAGTCTAGTCATAGTCCCCAATAGGTGAAGATCAACCAGCTGGTATCTTTCGTCGGTTGTAGTGACGGATGAGGGGATCAGACATGTTGTTGCTTTCTTTAATCGCTTCGAATCCCACCAATGGCATATATCCAGTTATGCTACGAAAAGGTATATGCAAAGTGCTGAAATCTCTTAAGAGAGTCTTAGTTACTAGCCTAACACTGGCACCGAACCCCAGACGGACTGTAAAATGGCAACGCGCTAGCTAAGAGCTTCAGACCCATCGGTGTGGCTTCTTTTTTGTTGAAGATCATAGAGAGAATGGTCGAGCATCATGTGCATCTTATGTCCAATGCAATTTGCTTATTCAACAAGGAAGATTCTGCAGGAATGTGCTTCAAAATTGTATGGGCAGGATTGAAGGCGCACTCGCCTAGAAGGAGTACGCGCCGAACATTTTCTCGCCAGTGAGGGTACTTTCGACAAAGTAAAATTGGACGGCATATGTAACTCGGCCAGACAACGCTACATAGACGATTAACTAGGTTTGTGGAAAAAGCAATGCTGATGAATAGGACGGTGATTGGGAATGCTGAGAGTGGCCAATATGTGATAGTGACTCTACAGTGCATGTTGATCGAGGCATCGCTGAATGCTCTCAATAGCTCTAACGTCTATATTCAAGCATAATCAGATTATATAGGTGTATTTGAATCAATCCTAGCAACTATGCCTAGCAAGTACGCCTAGACGTGGTCGACGATTCTTGCACTAGAAATGGGCTTTCAGTTAATCCTCTCAAAACTAGAATTGTTCTCTTTACGAGAAGGAGTTTCGATGACTCTAGTTTCAGCGGATGCCTTTAAAACCGCAAATTTAAATTTCACTCCGCGTTAGAAAAACAAGAGGAGACACACTCAATCCTGATAACAAAGAAGTTCAATATATTGTGAGGAATCGGTAGAGAGGGCAAAGCATCTGCGACAGATGCGAGGCCAAGCTGCGTTTAAAGCCTTGTTAATCCCTCTCACAGTTTCCAGGCTGATTCGATAATACAAATCTTCTCTGGGTGAATGCAGAATTCACTGAGATTTGTTTGGGGCACAGGCCACAATAAGATCACCAGAAATGAAATGGGAAAGCTCAAAGGCGAGCTTTTTAAGACCCGAACCTACTTAAGAACCCCCTGCGTTCTTTGTTATAGCTTCAATTGGCAGTTGGGTTTCGTATAAACAAAATTACAGATATCATGGCTCTCCAGGTTGCCTGCAGACCAATTCTTTCCGACCTACGAGTAGATATAATATAAGAGGCCGCAGAGAGCTCATAAAAGTTTAACAATATGTAAGATACGTTTTGGAAAATCATCAAGGAATCCATAAAGAAAATATAATATAAAGAGATCTTAGGAAAATTAATTATATGAGTTGACGGAAAATACAGGCCTCAAGGAAAAAACGAATGAACAAATACAGTTCGTAATAATATGAGAACATGTTTATCCTTTTTGTAGGATATAGCCTGTATGGCGTCTGTCTTTGCATATCTTTACTAAACCAAGTCTTTGTATATAGCTAAACAATTCCTGAAAAAAACTAACAAATTTCAGGTCGGAATTCAATCGAAATTAGTAAGTCTTTAGTGGGTATTTGATATCAAGTAAGAGGAGCATCAACTCCTTGGGTTATACTATGAAGATGGCGAATTTTCATGAATGTTCTAAATAAGAACATGTTGGCGAGTGAGTTTTACGCTATTCCTTCAGAAATGATGTTAAAGAAATCGCATGATATCGCATCACCTTGTCTAAATCCTTTTTTGACATGGAAGGTCCCGGTGAGTTCTGTATCGACCTTGATACCGTTCATTCTCCATCGTCATCCTGTGCAAACGGACGAGTTTGACAGGGATGCCAAAAATAGACATTGCTCTATATAGCTCGTCACTATAGATGCTATCATACGCAACCATAAAATCGATGATTAGATGCTATGTATCGATTTTGAGCTCATGGGTGTTTTCCAAGATCTGACGTAATGTGAATATTTGGCCGATGGTGGAACTTCCTGGCCTGAAGCCACATTGATATGGACCAATCAGGTTGTTGACGAATGGTGTCAGGCGTTCACACAATACGGCAGATAGGAACTTGAAAGCGATGTTTAGAAGACTGATGCCTCTCTAGTTGGGCAGTTTAGAGGGTTTCCTTTCTTGAGGATCGGACAAACAATGCTGAAGTTCTAATCATCGGGCAAAATTTCGTCCGACCATATTTTAACAATCAGTTGGTGTATGCTCCTTACCAATTCATCACCTGCCGCTTAGAAGAACTCGGCAGTCAGACCGTCCGCTCCAATAGCTTTGCTACACTGAAGCTTAGATATGGCTATTTTAACTACATAGGTACAGGTCGAGTGGACAGAATTGTTGATCTACAATGTCCAGGTCACCTGACAGCGGTATTTTTGTTTGTCATCACCGTTATACAGTCTACAGAAATGCTCTTTCCAAATCCTCAGCATAGACTGCGACTCTACTACGATGTTGCCTTGTTCGTCTCTACTTGAGGTTTGTGTCCGTGGCATTTTTGTTTTTACTTTTTGGTAAGACTTCCGAATTTCATTTCTGGAGTAGTATTTCTCAATTTTCTTTTTTCCCTTTTTGAGAGGCCGGTGTTCTTCGCTCCTCTTCTAATCGTAGATCAAAGTGAGCAGCTCTAGTCCTTCTATGCAACGCCATTTTATATGCATCCTACTTAGTTGCATGTGCTTGCCGGCACTCGTTGTTAAACCAGCGGTTTTGTTGTGATGGCCAAGTGAAACCCAGCACATCAGAGGTACAATTTCTGACAGCTTTTTGGCAATGTTGCCACTGGTCTTCGATGCTTGATGCTGGCGGTACAGGATCTCTTAGGAAATTAAAGGATACTCGATCGGAAAAACACTTGGCGATCTTTTGCGATTGTAGCCGTCCAACGTCAAACTTCCTCATAGCATTAGATTGCCTTTGCGATGTTTGGGATATCCCCAACTGTACCTTTTCTATAACAAGGTAATGGTCCGAGTCGGTGTTGATCCCTCGGAACGTTCGAACCTTCATAATAATGGAGGAGTGCCTCGTGTCGATCGCATTGTGGTCAGCCTGGTTGATGATTGATCGATCAGGAGTTCTCCACGTTCTCTTGTGAATATCGAGATGTGGGAACCGCGTGCTAGCTACGACAATGCTTCGCCCCGCGGCAAAGTCGATTAGTCTGAATCCGTTATCGGAGGTGGTGCATGTTATACTTTCGGACAATGCTACCAAAGATGCCCACTCCTCCTCGGTCGGATTTATTTATTTTTATTTATTTATTTGTATAACGGATGCCTTTGAAAAAGCAATAAATCAATTTTCAGATCGCACTTGTGAAACTTGCAGTAAACGATGCTATCCGAATCAATATCTCAGTTCAGTTCAGTTTAAATGCATTTTTAATTTTTTCATCTTAAATTACTCTTAAATGCTAGACAAAAAAAATGCTTAAAAATTAGCTTAAATATCTTACAAATAATCTTATTCTAATTTACTAGCCCCATGCGGGCACTATAAGTTAAACCTAACACTTAAACTATGTCTTTCGACGAATCTTGCAGTCTAATTTTATGTTATTTTTACATTTATTAATACTACACCTAAGAAAATAAATTTTAATCAAAAAAACTTAGTATCTGGACTTTTTTCTTATATTATAAAAACTTAAAACTAAAAACTTATAGACTACCTAAAAATAAATCTTAATCTACTTAACCTACTTAACCTACTTACATCTAATGCATACATACATACATATATATACATACATAATATATATATATATATACATAATATATAAATATATGTATGTATATATATATATATTTTTTTTTTATATATATTTTTTTTCTTAAAATCTAACTTAAACCTACCTAAAACTATGTCAGCCGGCCATGGCTAAAAAACATTAGACTGGCCCACTATGCGTCACATGAATCTACGTATTATTGGAGGAGTTCGATGACGAAGCATCTTCCTCTTCACCTAGCCACCAAAAGTGTTGGTGCTGCCGAGCAACATCCCTCATGTCGCGACTCCCTACCGCCCTACTGAACCGGAGACACTCCGCACTGCCATGTGCGATGTCTCTGTCGTAGTTGAGTCACCTGTCCGCAGCTGTTCGAGAGTCGTGGAAGATTAGCGGCACCGCCAATCTGTCCTGGATCAGACCTTTACTATCTAAATATAGGAACGCTTCTGAAGGAATAAAGCCGTCAAAGCGAACTCTCTCGTGATACATATAATTGGGGTAGTAAACCCCGGAGATCAGGTTGTTTGATGAAGCCATTGCTCTTGCAATGTGCCTTCGAGTCAACTTAATGACGAAATTGTCCACTCTTATTAGGTTCGCCCTATTGTACAAGACCCCATTGGGATAGAATTTGATGTACTGAGACTCTGGTGTTCTGTATAAGCGAAGACAAATCCTAAGACAAGCCCTCTCAAACACCCGAATCTTTTCCAATAAACTTGCTCTTACGTTGAACTACACGGGACATCCAAATACAAGCATGGGCCTGATAAGGGCCCATGTAATAGATCGTGATCGAGCTTATAAAGCATTAAGACGGTTAATATTTTTAAATAAAAGGTTCTTTTAGCCTTTGCTTTTATATTATCTATTCTCAACTATACTATATTTTGCAATGATTGTAAATAATGTTCGAGAGAAAAGATATCCTAGTATCGTATGTCTTTCTAAAAAAATGTAAGCTTATTGAAAATGTACAGAAAATTTATGCAAAATAAGGGTTTATCTATCAATTAAATCAATAAGACCTTTCTCGACTACCTGCTGATGATTCTTCAAATTCATCTCTAGAAAAGGTTCAGGAAACAAATAAAGAAATATAATAAGAAGTATCATACTGGAATAGTATCATACATTTATATACTCGTACACTTATGGAAAAAGTTAGCACTTATAAAGATGGTGCGTTTGCACTAAATAAAGCACTGAGAATTAACCCTATGAATGCTCTCTTTAATGAGCATAATAATGAAGTACTTGAACATTACAGATCTTTTGGGAGAGAAATGTACAAGGTTAAAGCACAAAACCAATTAATTGATGCGACACGAAGTTCTGATAACATCGATTTCGAAGACATCATTCCAGAGGACATTAACAAATCGGATAGCTACCCTAAAGAAATAGAAATATTTGAGGTAGTAAAAGTGATTTTGAGAAGGAACATTGCTAATAGCAAAAGCTTAGTCAATGGGGCAATTAGAAATATTATAGACATTATCTGACCACTTTTTATACGTACTAAGCAGTATGCTCAGGATTGACTCAGGTAAAGATGGTGTCTACAAAATTGATCCACATGCCGTTCAATTTCCAACCAAATTTAACTATGAAACCCCATCAAGAAGAATTCTACCAGTAATACTGTCCTGGGCTTGAGCTGCGCATAATAAGCAGGGTAGTACAGTTGATAATGGAGTGATACA
Organism: Volucella bombylans; assembly: GCA_949129095.1. Classification (NCBI taxonomy): domain Eukaryota; kingdom Metazoa; phylum Arthropoda; class Insecta; order Diptera; family Syrphidae; genus Volucella; species Volucella bombylans. Next base: position 191,258,280 of record OX422140.1, on the reverse strand, counting down.
CTTAGTAGAGTGCGATCACTGAACGGCTTAAGAATACAAAAGCTTGATACAGGAAAATTAATAGACAAAACACAGTGTAATACAAAATCCCTAGAAGAAATGAATCGTATGAGAGATTACTCCTTTGTATTAATCTGTAATAGAATAATTTTTCTTTGTATGACCGGGTCTTACAAATAAAAGAGAATATACATACATATAATACGAGTAAATATTATTATACATGAGCTATTTTATCACAAAAATTAATAAATGTTTAATAAAAAATAATATAACAAAAATTGTAAAATCAACATTTATATACATAGATAAGTGTATATAAATGTTAAAATATTTTTTTATAACATTACAAAAAAAATATTACGTTCTTTTTAGTACCTACACTTATAAAAGCGTTGTTTTTAAAAGAAAAAATACTGAATTTTTGTAGAAAATGAAATTTTAAACTCGAATTTGCCAAGAATAAGAATAATATTGAACATTGTTTGCGGACTTATGGTTCTATTGAAAATGTCAAAAATGGCAAAGCATTTCTTTCGAACTTTTTTGGCAATATTCTTGAAAGTATACACAGAACTCAAAGTTTTTAATTGTGCAAATATCTACATATCAATCGATAAAGATATTGTGGCGGAGAATACAGCATAATTGCTAACCGGCTCTGCGAAAAAAGACCTAACCTAACTAACGTGTGCACAGGTGTGGTTTAGCACCTAGTCTAGAGATCCAGGGAAATCATAACCCTCGAATTGTGCAAAGACATTGTGGAAGGAAGGCAGTGAGTTCTTTATGAGGCTTTTGCGATGATAAGACGAGAGTGGCAAAAATTGATATCATGGAAAGGAAAGACAAAACGTAATACAACCAGTATTCTAAAGAGAACATTTAAAACGGGACGGAAAGAACACGTGGCAGAGGAGAACTTCATGTCAGGAAGTAACCAAGTGGAAATGTGCCTTTGGGGATAGTCGAATAGAGTTCACTTCAAACACAAGCGAATCGTGGAAGAGGCTCCAGGCTAAAGACTCAATGCTGTTATTCAAAATGAGAAAAGTCTGTCTACTACCGGCGAAATCCTAAATGTTGATAGAACTCTTTTTTAGAATTGAATTTCACTACGCAATTTCAATCCGCGGTTTAAAAGCTTTTGTAACCAAACTTATGCGGACGAAATGAACACTTTAGGGATCAGATTACATCACGGTTTGTTTATTTGTTTTATGCGGAAATACTCCTCGAAAGTTAATTAATGCATAGTAGGGAACAATCAAGTACATAAGCTTTTTCATTCGAAATTAATACATTTAAAAGGTGTCAATGTCACTTTAAATATTTTCACTCACTTTATGCAGTTTTTTAATGAAATTCCTAGTAATAACACATAAACGATACGATCAAATCTAATCAAATTTTAAGAAGCACCGTGAGGATTTAGCTGACTTTTTGTGTATGTAAATCCCTAGGGACTAAGGTCCTTAAAATTCTTCAGAGACATCGCCAAATTAAATGCCAAACACGTTCTGACTCTACGCCATAGAAAAAAATTATATAAAATATGCAACAACTGAATGGATTTAAATGCCCTAGAGATACTACACTCAATACACTTATGTTTTTCTCGGATGCAGTCGGAAGAAGGATAAAAGCCGCAACTGACTATGTAAAATTGATGAATCCAGTGGCTTCATCTGCTAAATGCTCCACTAATTAATCTGAAGAGTTACCGTCTAAGGTACAACTAAAACGAAGAACAAAACATACAGCAGACGCACGGCGTAAAAGAGTGCAGCGAGCTCAAGTCATTTCTGTTGAAACTGACCGATATCTTCACCTTTAAGTTCGCATGTTTTCCTATTATTCTCAACTAGGTCAAAATGAGATGGTTTTAAACACTTCTTCTGGTAATACTACTGATACAACCGGAGTAGTATTAACAGAAACCATTATACTATAATCAGTAAAGACTGGAGATTTATGTTCTCTTGTATAATTTCAATAACCTTGAAGTATGTGAGTTCGGAAAGCTAACAATGGCAGATCTTTGAAAGCTAGAAAATGTTTTCATCCGATCAGAGAGTTGCTTGGAACAGAAGCAGACCCTTAATAGGGTCTGGGAATTGTTCTAAGCTGGAAACCATTAAACTTTTAAGCAAATTTATGTTCAAGTCCTAAGAACAACTTTTTTCATAGTTTTCAAGCCGAACGATGTTATCAAAATTTAAGTAAATATGGATCTGCCAGCTAATCTTAAAAACCAGAACCCTGGATTCGAAACGATTAAGTAGGAGATCTTTTCTCACAAGCAAAGAAAAAGCGATGTTCCTACTGATATTATGACATATACAGTTTCAGTTCAGTTTCTATGCATTTTTATTTACGTCACTTAAATTACTCTTACTTGCTAGACAAAAAATGCTTAAAAATTAGCTTAAATAACTTAAAAGTATCTTATTATAACTTACTGGTCCCATGCGGGCACTCTAAGTTAAACCTAACACTTAAACTATGTCTTTCGACGTATCTAACAGTCTGATTTTATTTGGATTTTAACATTAATTAACTCTAAAACTAAGAAAATATTTTTTAACAAAAACTTAGTTCCATGACCTTTTTTTTTTATTTTATTATAAAACTTACTCGTAAAACTAAACAAAAAAAACTTATAGACTACCTAAAAATAAATCTTAATCTACTTAACCTACTTACATATAACACAAATATGGACATACATAAATATATATATACATAATATGTATATACATAATATATAAATACATGTACATATATATATATATTTTTTTTTTTTAATTTTTTATTTTTATTGAGTTTTTTTTTGTTTTTATATTTTTTTTTCTTTAAAACAAACTTAATTCTATCTAAGACTATGTACGCCGGCCATGGCTAAAAAAAAAAGAAATTAGGCTGGCCCACTTTGCTTCACAAGAAGCTACCTATCACTGGAGGAGTTCGACGACGAAGCATCCTCCCCTTCAACAAGCCACCAAAATTGCTGGTGCTCCTGAGCAACATCCCTCCTGTCGCGACTCCCTACCCCCCTACTGAATCGGAGACGCTCCGCACTGTCATGTGCGACGGATAAGGGCCATGTAGCAGATTACCTTCACCCTCGGATCGAGTTGGCTGTTATAAAACAGTCTCCTTGTGAGAGCAAAAGCACCTTTGGCTCTGGCCAGAGCAACATCTATATGTTTGTTAAAATACAGATATTGATCCAGCAAGATCCCAAGGTATCTGATTACATTTCGACAAGCAAGTGGCTGTCCGTGTTGTCCGACGATAGAAAACTTTCGCGAATTCTTTCTGGTATCCCTAGAGGCCCCAGACAAAGGCGTCCTAACAGAATAGTTTCCGACTTCTGAAAGTTGATTTTCAACTTCCAGTCATCGCAATATCGCTTAATTTTGTCGAAGTCACGCTGCAAAAGCATATTAATGACCTCAATCTTTGGACCTGACCTGTACGCGATTAAGTCGTCTGCGTACGCTATGGCATGGTGAAGTGAACCTATCAGATCACTTGTGTAAATGTTGAAGAGGGTCGGTGAATTTACCGCACCTTGTTGCAGACAGTTTTCAATGTTAAATGTTTCAGCAGAAGTCACATCGCCATTCTTCACGATGAACTGTCTACTGGAGAGAATATCAAAAAGAATATACAGCAGTGGTTTACTAATGCCCAACCTGTCCAGCTTGAAAACGGTACCATACAGTATCGAAGGCTTTCTCCAAGTCAATTAGGCAGGCACCAGTGCACTGTTTCTTGCCTTTGTTCCATTGGATATCAGAAACCAGTCTAGACGCAGCATGAATGATATCATGCCCCGCCTTGTAACCGAATTGATTATCCGGAACTATTTTTTTGGTCCTCAACCCACTTAGTCAGGACTCTATTGATCACCCTCTCGAAAACCTTACTGATGTTTGGAAGAAGACTGGTCGAGCGGAGATTCGCCGGATTGGAAGTATCTTTATCTCTTTTGGGGATGCGAAGCACCACCGCAGCTTTCCAATGCGCTGGATAATGTGCATTATTCACTGCATTATTAAACAGGGTGGTATAAATGTCCACCGCTTCTAGTTTGAGATGTCGAAGCACAATGTTCGGTATCCCATCGGTTCCCACTGATTTCTTACTTCTAAGCGATTCGAAGATCGTTTGGAGCTCTTCCTTCGAAATGAACGGGGGTAGTACCCTATCGTTGGTGATGACATTATTTGCCATATTCTCGTCACTGAACTGGGTGAAACCCGAGCTCTCGAATCGCCAATACACAATTTCAGTTCGAAGGCACAACAAGAACTCGACCTTCCAGGTCGTGGTTCGGGCCAATAATGTCGTTCGCCTTATACACTTCCTGGAAAGTCGCTCCTATGGCCTCTACCTTCTCCTGCGGATCCTCGATCACAAAGAAGTTGTCATCATCAACAGCCTCATTTGGATCGATGCCTGCTGCTACCAGTATTTGTTCGTTGTTCGTCGTTCGGGCGATTTAAGACATGGAAGGTCGTTCTGATTATTTCTCCGAAATATTTTATTTACTTGCGTTAACATATTCGGGTTGCTGGTGTTTACAGCCCGAATTTTATTGTTCCAATACAAACTTACAGATGCTCTGTAATTTTCCTTTATTAATACTTGGAGGTTTTTAATCGACGACTTCAGTGTTATGTCTGTCAGTAAACTGTACAAGGTTTTTAGTCTGGTCAGCAGTCTCCTTTTATGTCGGTGCAGTGCGTCAGTAGTTGCGTTGCGGAATAAGTCTTCGTCGTCAGTGTGTTGGTACCTAGGTATCGTTTTGTCCATTGTTCGTTTGATTATCTCGTCCATTAGTCTTAGATACCTGTCAATCTCCTCGTTTGACAGATTTATGTTGGACGGTGTGTAGAGCGAATTCGAGGAGAGTGCTCTAGTCAGTGGTCTGGTGAAGTGTGTCCAACGCACCCTACTATAATTGTAGGAATGCCTTTGAACAAACATCCAATTCCGCAATTTCGTTGGGAACAGTTATTTCGGTGCTGAGACCGCAATGGTCACTGTCATACACGAAAGTGCGTAGACAGTTTGTAGTTTGTTGGTTAGTGCATGTCAGTTGTATTTGTGAGTCGAACAGCAGGAGATCCAAATAGGACCCGTGTCTGGAAAACGACGGACTATCCGTCGCCTTAAGCCCGAGTCGATACATCACACTGTGCTGACCCCACCAATTGAATAGTAGATTCCCTCTAGTATTTGGTGTATTATTTCCCCAATCACTATTTTTGGCGTTTAAATCTCCGCCGATAATAAAATAGTTGTCTTCCAATTCCAGCCTCAGAAATCGAAAAAGTGTTTCGAGCTCTGAGATAAATAAGGTAGATTGAGTAGCCTTAGGTGCATAGACAGACACCATGTACAACCGCTTTCCACTGCGGAGAGGGATATACACGATGCATGCTTCCAGCACCTGGAACCTAAGTACTACACGACTGTATACTCTTTTAAAACGTATACCTTTTCGTACGAAAATCGCAACGCCTCCTCCCTGAATGGAGTTGGGTCGGTTTCTCCGTACTATTTTGTATCTTCTGTGCCTCATTTTGTGTCCCTTGGTAAGCTTAGTTTCGCTGACCAAAAGCACACCAGGGGCTTGGTCTTTAAGCAACTTAAATAGTGCGGCTCGTCGTTAAGCCTAATCAGTGAATTCACATTCACAGCAAGGACACATTGTAAAATGTTTTCGCTCCCCTTTAATTTCTCCCAATGTACAACCTGGCAGTCTAGGACTTTAATACTCCTTAGACTATCCAGATTGCTGGTGGGACTTAGCTGGACCAGGAAAATCGGCAGTTGCCGCTTCTCAATTTTGGCTCTAGCCGTGACAAACGGCTTGTTGAGCCCTTCGCACTCTTTCTCTTTCAGCAGTGCAAGGAGCTCCTCCGGATCAGTCGACGGTTCTAATCCCCTCAGCAGCATTGTTTGCAGCTTGTCCCCCTTCGGGGTGTAGGAGAAGAACTCCGTCGTCGAATCCTTCAGTAAATTTTTGATTTTATAGTAGCGCTCCACTGAATTGCAGTGGATCGCGTACCTATCTTCACTTAATCTTTTAATAAAAAAATTACAACCTATGGCCGACTTACATAGTTCGATTGTGTCCTTTAATTCCAATTTGTACGTGTTGATTGGTGGCACTTTCTGTTTGGTGGATTTCTGCTCTTGCTGTTGTTTTTGTCTCTGCTGCTGTCGCTTTTGCTGATGTTGTTGTTGTTGATGTTGCCGTTGTTGCTTTTGATGTTGCGGCTTTTGCTGCTGTTGTGACTTTTGTTGTTGCTGTTTTTGTTGTTTATTTTTTTTTTTGAGTTTGTGCTCTTGTTCTTGCTAGTTCTTATACAGGTGTCTGTAGTTTTTGTTTTTCCATCGGTTGTTTCTGTTGTTGTTTTTGTGGCAGCTCCGCGTTTATGGTTTCTTGCTCTCTGGAGTTGTTGCTGCTTCTCCATCTCCCTCCTTGCCACTTGCTTGGCTCTTATGGCCAGCACTTTTTGTTGTAGCTGTTTGATGCTACTGTACAGGACTTCGACCTCTTCCTCTTAGTCATCTGACTCCGATGCAGCTAGGGATGCAAAGCAGTTGTCTGCTCCCATGTATTGGCCTTCTTCTCCGTCAGGTACATGCGTACAGTCGTTCTTGTCCGACTCTTGCCTCATTCGCTTTATTGCTGCGCTTGCCGATATCAGCGCAGCCCTCTCCTTCACTCTGCCATGCAGCATTTCCAACGATGCTGAAATGGCGCTCTTATCGAGATTCGGAGTCGAAGTCGGCTTTAGCGTCCTTCTCCTCTTTGTGCCGATGTCTGTTATTGTTGTTGTTGATGTTGAATGGACTGGTTTAGCGGTTTGATCATCAGACGATATCATACCATCTGCTGATCCCGCTATTGGGATAGCGGACCGCTTACTTCCACTTATGGAACTGATTTTTTTTCCTTTGGTATCCCTTTGTGTCTATTAATAAAAATTAAAAAAAAAAAAAAAAAAACTTTTGCAGAGGCTGGGAATCGAACCCACAACCTCGAGATTTGTTGTCCGGGTCTTTATCACCTCGGCTACCGAACACTTGGAAAAAAGTATTAAGTACAGGTATGGTTATTAATTTTTCGCACTTCTAAAGCCGAATCAAAACACACGTGTGATCTCCGTGGAGGTCTATGAACGACTGATTATGACATATACATGCATTCTAGCATGTCAATATTTGTATCTTGCAAGAATCAATTTGTAATATACTCGTATCTAAATACGACCTGTCTGACTTTGTCCTATTAGTTTTAAGCCACACTTCAACGGACTAACTAAATTTCAATATATCGAAACCTCTTTTAGCAACGAATATCGGGTTACTTCGCACTCGAAGACTTCTTCGTCTGGATTTAGCCAAAGAGACGTGCTAATGCCAACTAACCATACCTGCATTTCATAATAAAATTCTTCGTCAATTTATGACCGAGATATATACTCAACAGCAATAGGTTCTTTAACTTTTCCTATGAAATTGACGAGGTTAATGTGACGAGGCATTTGGCATGTTCTCAGGGGTTAAATTTTTCCCTAAGATGATTTTCAAATGATAATCGAGGTGTTATGATTACCCTCAAATACTTATACTCCTTCGCAACTTCTAGTTCTTCTTTTTTCTAATTCTATTTTTTCTCCCTCGAGCATCACCCAAATCCATTTCGCAACACTATTATTTTAGATTTGTTGTGTTGACTTTGACCTTCCTTAGCACGCAGTATTGACGCAGCCTATTTATCATCACTTGCATAGCTATTGACGATTTCGATAAGATAACAATGTCGTCCGTGTAAAGAAGGAGCTTTATACGAAGTCCATCAAGTTCGATTCCACCTGATCAAAATGCTGTGAAAAGTGGGCTCAACTGTGTGGGCAACTCGGTTTAATTCCAATATGCGAATCGAACCAATTGAATAATTTCTTACCATCCCACACCGAAGTCCTATTTTCCTCATAAAGGTTTTGAATTAATTTGAACATTTACGTTGATAGTCCTATATTACCAAGCTTATAGAGATTTATGATCGTTCTGCAACTGGATCTGGATTACACTACAACTCGGGTTCAATAAATGTTCAAAATGCAAATGTTCGCACAAACTTCCTACAGTTAAAGAATCTTGCCAGTTTCCAAAAAGAACTTATCCTTACACATTTTTTTAGAAGTCTTTTTGGTTTCTTGGTACATAGTCTTAGCAAAGCTGCCGCCTGTTTCCCTAACTAAACGTAGGTATGCGAATAATTTGTTCCTATCGTTTATAAAGTAGATTTCAAAACGTTCCACATTTTTGTCCTCGACGTAGGTTTCAAGCAGAAGAAATATATCACACTGGTTAATATACTTAACGAATTCATTAAAAGGAAATTTATTGCTAGGACCTGCTACGTCATATGTACAATAATAATATTGCAAGTAAAATTATTGAAATTAATGATTAAAGTGGCGGATGGCGTTATTTCTAAAAACTGTTTTGCTGAACGCCAGACCATCTTAGTATATAACAAATATAATTCTCGATTACAAACTAATTGCTTTCCGGTATATGCAACCACATGTCCATAGTATATTGGTTGCCCATTTTATAATGTGCATAGGTTCTGCTATTAAGTGCTTAATCTAGAACATTTCTAATCAGCTCCCACACATAATGGCCTGCACGCTTAAGGCCATCTTTCAGTGAAAAAAAATTAATTTTCGATGGTCATATGTATGTCTGTTGTTTTACGAATGTACCTTCTAGTGGAAATGCCAATTACCGATATGAAAGGAAAAGTTTTTCAAGAGCAATTGCTAATAACAACCTGATTGAGAACAGAAGTGGTTTGTATTGTGGCCCTTTCATTGCTTGCTTAAATATTTTAAAGTTAAAAGTTTTTTGTTTTCTTAATATTTCACAACTTTCCATTCCAAAATGGTGTATACAAATTTGTACCGCCAGTCAGTATACCACTACTAAAATTAAATTGTTAAAAAAATGCTAAAAATCTCTGCCATCATCAGATATTTCATGGCGCATTAATTTGTTGTTTCAACCACAAAACTTTGACTACAAAAAATCACAAAACCGGACAAAAACAAAATCTCAAAAACTCAGCAACCCATCCAATAACTATTGTTCGATCGTAATCATTCTAATCGTTGGCAATTTTATTGTTGTTGTTTCGATTTTGTACTAAATTGAGTATTCGGTAATTAAATTAATTTCGCTGCACTTAAAAAATTATTAAAATTTCTACTTGAACTGATTGTTGCATAAATTACTCGCATGCATGTAATAATTGTAATTATTTGTTATTTAAAGCGATGAATTTGCATTTAAAAAAACAACACACACAACAAATTCATCTCCCTCTATTGTGGATGGTTACCCTTGTTAGGCAGTGATTAAACTACATTAAAAACACTTCCATTCTTAACATCCCCCTGCTCATGCCCTCTCTGTCACTCTATCGTGCAGGGTAATTAATTAAATCGCAGTTAATTACGTATGCATCACTCGCTAGAAAAAAATAAAAAAAACAACCATTCAATCTGACAACTACAAAAACCCACTCTGCAAAGCACACACATAATGAAGTGGTAGTTAACGTGGCAATTAAAATTGAAAAAATAAAAAAAATAAAACATATAGAGGAAAAAAATGAACAACCATCATGAAGGTGGCGGATATCCTTACCCTTATCCCAAAGAGTTCCTTCCACCATCATTTTTCTACAAACGCCTTCGCCATGCCATTTTCATTCAGCAACAACAAGAACGCATTAATAAAATTGCGGTGATCGTTTGATGAAGGAAGGTGCTGCCGCCGGCGGCGGTCGTTATTTCACCCCTTACTCACCCCCACTGTTGGTGATGGTACTGTTGATATTAAATGGGTGGTGGGAGAATGTTAATGTTAAGTGTTTTAGGCACCTTACGACCAAAACCGAAACCGGCAATACATACCTAACAAACGGAATCAAGGAGCAAAAATAAAAGACCAAGAGCAGCTAACATCAAAATCCATCATGTCTGCCATTTCGTCTACTATGTACTCGTACATAGGTTTGTACGAAACGGATACTACAGTGCGGTGTGCGGCTACTACCTACCACTACTGTGTTTTCTTTGACTCAAAACTGAAATACTGCTGCATCATTAAATTTAATACGATACTCGTTTATGCGAATTGGTGTCGATTTGTTTCGAATATTTATTGCTGCAAATAAATAAAGCAACAAACAAACGAAAGGAAGAACTTAAAACGAAGGCGGATGACAGGCTGAAACGCCAATATACTCGTACCGAAAGCGAAAGTGAAAACGTTTATTTTTTGTTAAAAATTACAAACCTCATTTGCACCACTGTACAAATCAAGACTGCGCCCTTCCTATATGGATTGAGACTGAGACTATCTAATTCGAACCTAAATATTCATACTTCTATCTTTTATCTAGATACTCGTATTCCTATCTAGGTGCTCATATCAGCTCACAGTTCTGACCTGAGACAATTCACCTTTTACTTAATTCAAATATATGAAGATGACCTCTCTAAAAACTAGTACTATGACTATAACTGACTCAGTAACTGTCTCGTACATATGTGTGTGTGTGTATTTGGGAACATTTAATAAATGACAACAAATTTCGACTGATTTACTTAGCTTAGTTTTGAAATTGAAACATTGCTATGATGATAATGGTGACGATGGTGGTGACGGTGACGACGGACGACTATTTCTATGGCGTTGGCAATGAAGATGACGACCCTGTTGTACTAGATACTCCGGACGTGTTATATGTATCTATGTGTCGCTGCTTATGGGGTCGGTTTTTTTGTTTTTTTTTTATGAGGAAGAAGATTTATCAGTTTTTAGTCAGGGTATACTCTAGTTTTCGGCTAAAGCATGCTGCGGCATATGATGTTACAATAAAAGCAATTGAAAGTAATTTAAAAGATTTCGTTACGTTCAGATGAGAGATGTAGCTCGACGTACGTATGAGTATGTACAAAATACGACACTATAAGTGAGAACGTCAGGCAATGGTGAGCGATGAAATGGTAGTCTCCATCCCTAGTGAGATGTGATAATTGAAGATAATTTCAAGGTCATGTTTCATATTAATTACAGTAATGCCAGAAATGGTTTCCACTGTTTACTATACTGTGGGCCAATTTGGTGGAAATAAACAACAAATTTGGGTTATATAAGTCAGAACATAAAGATATATTTCCACATTTTTTTACGGTTGATATATGCGGCAATTTGTTTGTATACTTTTAATCAACATGAACTTGAACTTGAAGAAAATTATCAGAAAAAAATATGGAGCCCAAATATTAGCACTAAGTCACACTGATTAATAGTTTTCTAAAACGTTGAAGTACTTTCGAACAATTTTGATGGCCTCCACTTTATGGGTTTTCTTGTCAGTCGTTTTTATGGTCACTTTCACCTTTTCTATCTATGTACTCGTACGTTGCTAAAGGCTAGCTATTTTCTAGGCGCCTACACTTCTTCTTCTACGGGTTTCAAGGCTCGAAGATTCCTGCAGCCAGCAGTACGATCCCTTCAAGAAATAAACTTTGCATATAAAGGAACGTCGAACAATCAGAAAGTCAGCACAAGCTTTTGCTAACAGAAGCTCGAGAAAAACCATCGAAGATAGTCATCAGTCAAAACAATAAACTAGCACAACTTGTATAAGAAGGACTCCAAAATACCATAAGCCATGTGGAGGTACTCAACGCACAAGATATCTCAATGTTTCAAAGGACGGACTCCACATAAATTAAAAATCATGATAGTGGAGAGCAATCCTTTCATATGCGTGCTATAAGAGTAAATAGATCTCTTTAGTGGTTCTTTAGTTAGACGATAAATGCAGCACGAAAGAAAAAGACCCGAAAACCGATCACTAACGTTGAAGCACATGCAAACGAAATACAATAGTATTTTTACTAACGGGAAATACATAATTACATGGAAAGTACTTTAACGCGTTCATTACGAATAACTCAGACCGGATTACATAATCTCCAAAATAGCTGGCGATTTTGTTTTGTAAAATCATGGCAAGAAATCGATACCTAAAGGCGGAGGCAGCATTTTTTCTTCAACTGTGTAACGCAAAAGTGACACAAGAATTTGAAGCAACTTAAAAGTGAAGCTAATGTAGCAAGCAAGCGAGTGCTAGCGCAGTTTAATTAAATTTTATGGCGTTAAATGTGATCGACAATATAGCATGACGCTATTCAAAGTTTACGTATACTGATATGAAAAGCAAGCGACTTCAAAAGATCCACATCTCCGCATCCTTCATCCACATGTCTTCAAAGATTTGGAAAAACTGTTTTATAGAATTTTCAGAGATCTTATGTTGAAAGCGTGGAGGGATGAAAAAAAAAATAATTTGCAAATTCCAAAACATCGACAAGCTATTGGCCTTACAAATGGAGTGAACTAAAATAGAACGTCTTATACAATGGTACTAAAGTCCGCAAATTTACCCAGTTCCAAAAGCGGTGTAGTTATAATCCATGGGATACATGGGAGAAATATGTAACACTAGATGTTATTATACGCATTACATGTTTCTACGGTTAATAACAGAAGAAGAAAGAATTTGGCTCAAAAATAAGTCTACAAGCCTGCAGTTTGTTTTATTTATTTATCTAATATAAAGCTGCATTAGAGAGTATTTCCTTTATAAAGATTTCAATTGATCTTGAAGGATAGTTTATAATTCTTTACTTTTCAACTATTATTTACACTGATGAACTTGCATTGGAACTGGAACTTTTTTTCATCATAATCACTGAACGAAAACTCTATTTTTAGTCTCTTGATAAGGTATCTGATTTTACAATTTTAATGATTCTAGGCACCACAAATGCAATTGGCGTACTTCAATGGAACCTTCTCCAGGCTCTCGGCTGCATTATATTGCGGTTTTAGCAAAACATACGAGCGTAATACTTTATATTAATCATAGTCTCAACTTCCTTATTTAGCGCAGAAATTATTCTATTTTTATTCAGGTATTTAAGGAAATACTTAACGAGAACTTGAGCTGCATCCATAGCCAACTATTAAAGCAGGATATTGAAATAATTAGCTGACCGGATAAGTTAAGGCAATGAACTATATCCCACATCTCTCTGAGAAAAAAGATAGGAATATCTATATACCAGACCCTCAAACATAGGCTTATAATAAACTTTATCTGCAGCCTAATTAGAACCTTACTGATAAACTATCTTAAAGGTCTGGATTCAAAGGCATTCCATAGCTTATAATATTGGCCAATTTGAACGCAAAATATTGACATAACGCACAACTATTTTATATAAAAATAATGCATAAATAATTTTTACAAAAATGAGCAAAACTGAACCTTAATGCGGCTTTCCTCTACTCTCCATAGACAAAACAAGCAAATGCAGATTATTTCAGTCATAAATAGCATACATCGCGTGCAATAGGTAAAGCCGGAAGGTGGCCATTGTTGATCGGTGCTGCTAAGCCAATGTCTCAGAGTGCGTAGAAAAAGCTAAGAAAGCATTAAAAAGGTCTAAAAAATACAAGCCTTCTGGCACTGTTTCTCTTGAGGTGAGATATATTCAGACAGGTGTACATTTAAGACTTCACAACTTATATTCTTATACAAAATGTCAATTCAACTAAGCATAGGAAGTGTAGTCCAGTCCATGTAGCTCTACTTCAACTCAGTTAGCATTAACATCACGCAATACTAGATATTCGATTCTATGCATTCAGATGAGTGAATAGCAAAAACATTATCAAGTTAGACAAATGAAATAAAGGTTAAGGTGAACAAAATACTGTCCTTGTTTTCACTTTATTTGTAATTTCTCATATCATTCGTCGAAAGAGATTATTACACAAGATGGGACCGGTTTAACATATTACACCCAAAAATCACTGGATATATTATAACCAAGCCCGACTTCTGTTTTAAACTGTTTTGGCTTATTGTCGTAAGCTTATGTAACTCCATGGAACAATAGCAAGCTGTGCGGTGGACGAATTCTTTTCTCTAAGCAAGTCGCAGGAACACCACGCACATTTTTCAAAAATGAAATGATATGAAATAATTTTGAATGTCAAACAGGGTTTGGAAATATTTCAGTGAAACCAATTACAATTTCAAAAATGTTTGTAATGTTCAAATTGGTATGCTTCCCTATCAAAATTAACTACTGCATACCCTCATAGCTAATTTCTGATAATTGGATTCTATAGTTGATGGGAATCAATTTTGGGTGGACAATTGATCTATGATCTAAAGAATCTGCAAAAGTGGTTCCAAATAAACAAACTAAAATTAAATATAAATAAATCAAAATCAATGATTCTTAATAGTTCAGGAAGAAAAAAACATATCAATAGGCCATGAAACACTCGAAATAGTTAATGAAATAAAATATTTGGGAATTCTTTTTGATAATAAGTTAATTTTTAACCCTCACGTTGAATACATTTGTAAAAAAATTGCTAAAAAGATACATTTCTTTGCCCGAATACGAAAACGAATATCAAAAATATGTCCAATACGGGTTTATAACACAATTATTAGACCTCACTTTGAGTACTGCTCTAGTGTCTTATTTCTGTGCAATAACTACATGTTAGATCGTTTACAGAAACTACAAGATAAAGCAATGAGAATTATATTAAAATGCCATAGATTGTACGACATTGATACATCCCAAAATCGTAGTTCAATTGTGACTTCCATTTTTGTAAATTATCTGTTGAAATACGTTTCCCAAGTATTTGCGATGCTACTACACGACTTCTTGATTTGGCTAAATTCTCGGATCTTAGCATCATACAGTCCTTGTTAGCGATCCGATATCTTAATGTAGAAACGCACACTTCTTATAAGATCATGTTTAGTCACAATCCATGAGTGACGTAACATTTGCATTTCCGTGCTTGTTTTTTTTTCTTCACACTTCTCGTAAATCATGCAACACTGTGATGCGCATGTTGAAGCCGTTTGTCGAACTGTCATGTTTAACAAACGAGTATTTGGTGAAAAACTCCAACAAAATGTACGAAACGCTTTGAAACATTGAACCAGTTTCTTCAATCATTCGGATGATGCGAACACTAAAGTTATTTTCCCAGATTGTCTGATTACTGGTAAAATTAAATTTTTATGGAATGTTTATCCGGGACGTTCTGAAGCATACCAAAAAATGAAGCTCCAAACTATCAGCAATGGCATCAAATTAACATAAAACGTTCGTCTTAGCAAGTATCTACAATAATCTTGTGTTGGAAGAACGGTTAGATGAAGGGAAACAAAATTCGTTCAAACATTTCTCCTTTAGTTCCAATAATTCTTTTTCTGTTTGTAACAAATATTCATTCAAAATAACTTGCGTGTGAGGTGATGTGACGAATTCATTGTTTTATGAATTGAACATACTTGTTTTAGAAACTACCAAATATTGAACTTTTAAACAGAATATCAGGGCATAAGATGCTTTTTTATCTTAGCTTTTTAAGCAATGAATACGAAGACTGACGTAAAGAAACCGGTTTCGGCAGGAGCAACTCAACGGAGGAAGATATATCTAGTCCAATTATACTTACTATGCTATTTACTAAGCCAGAGGGGCCCGGATAGATTGTATGCTAAGAATAACGCGAAACGGTTAGTAAAAGATTCTCTGACTATTGCTGACAAAATTTTTCGTGCAGGAACCAGCGAAAACCCAACGATAACTGCCATCAGCTAAGAAAATAAACTTGCGAAATTTAATTGAGGAAAGATGCCAACTGTGGCACCAAATTTGTGGGAATGAGTACAAAATGCAACAAACGAAGAAGCACACAATGTATGTGGCACAATTTCGAATAAAAATGTAAGAGTAGTGGAAAAACTCTGCTCGGTATTTTAAAAGGCCGGCTGCACATAAATGAAGAACTATGAGACACAAATATCTATAAAGACCAACCCGTCAGCCCTTAAAGTGTGAAGTACAGTGTAAAAAGCGAAACCGACAAAGTCCATCTTGATTTTGACTATAAACGTTGCAAAAATAATGCATGTAGCTAGAGTGCATGCGATAAGGGGAGAGGTATTGTATCAGAAATTAGGAGAAGTATTCTCGCAATCCATGCGACAAACAATAGAAAAGGTGAAACGCCGAAGCACAGGAAAACAAGCTATCATTTTTAAGCCTGCTACACAACAAAGAGAAAACTGGCAATAAATTGAATAGCCGAAATATATTGAAGATGAACAGGGATATTTACTAACGGGGTGTAAAGAAATTTGCAATAGATTGCAAAGGAGCAACCGCTCGACTGTCACGTACGAAGAGGAAACGTCAGATTTTACTGTATCTGAAGATAGTGCGACATAAGAAAGAATTACAGACCAGGGTGTACAATCGAACCGGATCACATACCCTCGGAAGTATGTGCAACAATCGGAAATCATGGGTTTTAATGGCCCGCGATTTTGTTCAAAAAAGGGATTAGAAGCGACCAAATACTTGACCAGTGTAGGGTGAACAACAAACCACTGTGTAAAAAAAAATGCAAAACGAGAAATCCCAACAACTGCCGATCGGTGATACTAGTCTCGGTGAATATACATACATATATGAGAGAGTTCTGCACAGTTGACAACGCAGTATTATTACACTCCATTGTACTCAATGCGGCCATGTGGAAAACAAGCCAACATATTTAAAGTTTCGGCTAATGATTGAGAGACATCGCGGTGCCTGGAACGATCTGAATGTATATATGAATGATATACAAAAAAAAAGGCAAAAGGTTTATGGCAAGAGAACGTTTGACATACAAAATAAGGTTTTCGTTAGGCATGCAAATTGCCTTAATACGTATAATGTATCGCGTTCACGTTACGCATGGAGATAGATCGATTTTTGCGTGAAAAGCCTTCAGCAGAACCAGCGATTACTCGTACATTTGTACCGAACCCATCTGGAGCTATATAACACTTTTTTTTCGCTAAGTGATCTAAAGCTTACAGACTTTAGGAGTTTTATTCCTTTAACTCAACTACTAACCTTTTTTTGGGATAAATTCGAGTCACCAAAGCCAATAACTCATCGTTGTACTTATTTCAGAGGTAAAAGCAGGGAAAGTAAAATATATAAATATACTTTTATTTTTATATAATGTCTGAATTGGCTATAATGTTTATGTTTATATTCTGACGTGCGGCACGGACTTTTGTACTATTGCCGCAGTTCAGTCCCCTGTTTGACTTAGGCAAATAATGGGAAAATTATATCCAGTCGCCTTAATACCTAGGATGAACCTGAGGCGCATTACTATACAATGAATCTATCTGAAGATTGTGTTTGTGGTCGGACTCCAAATCTGTTGACTACCGCCAAGACAAGAGAAAATAGATTTCATATTGCGAGATCAAACGTTGGCACAATAAGGGGTAAAATTTCTGAACTAGAAAACCTATTACAACAACGTAAAATTGATATTTGCCATTGCATTTTCAGATGAACACCTAGATAATATGGTAAGCATATCAAAACTGAAGAACTGACTGAGCACCGTACGTTCTAAAAATACCAATTCTATGTTGGTGCGCAAGTAAATATTAAGCAACCGAAAAAGAATAATTTAAATGCGACTTGGATAAGATTTAAATGCTCAGATTTAAAAGCAAAGAAGTAGGATATAAGACAAAGAATCGTACTACGAATACGAAGTTAGACACCGGATACAAAAAAAAAATCGACATCAATCGAGAAAATAACCTAGAGCAACTTCAACAGCTCAGGGCGGTAATCTTTTAATAATGGCTTCAAAATGCCATAAAGCAAGGTAATAAACAAACAATTTGATAAGAAATACAAGAGTGATGCATAAGCTCTGTCCAGTGTTTTGAGATGTCATCTCTACAGAAATAAGGAAATGTGCTTTTGGGACAATCAAACAAAAATGACATAAAAATACATAAGCCAAATGTGGGCTTAGTTAGCCGAAAAAGCGAATCCGCAAGAGATTGGAGGGAATAACGAAATTCGCAATATGTATATGAAGATTTTAAATATCTCTAACGAATAGTTACTACGAAGTAACACTCCTTCTGCTATCGCGTTGGAACAGAAGTTGGCAGATTTTAAGCAAACCAGTAACTAGAATAAATCGGGGCATTCAGTCAAGCTAAATGATATACACTTTGAACAGGAAATATTGTAATTAAATGGTTCGCAACTTTGTTTAAAGATACCCGTAAAATGATAACATTTTCTATTGTATGAAGACAAATGCGGTACTAGAAATAATATAGCAACAGTTAAAGGTCGGTGAAGCTAATATCAAATACTCAACAAATTTATACGAGCGAGTTATAGACAGTTGATAGCACAATATTAATTTAGTCCATCAAAGTCATTCTGGCTTTTTGGGAGGCAAGTCGAACACTGACATGAAATTTATGGCTGGAGAATGGAGGATGCTGCAGAAACATCTCCATGCATCGAAAGATCATCATTTAGAAAAATCGTTTAACAAAGTTCCCAACGATTTTTAAGGACGAGGCTAAGATCTCAAAATGCATTTGAGACAAATATAAGAACTGAACGAGGTATGTACGGTAACAATAAAACGAAAGTCCAAGCTAAACATCTTTGGCTCTGTCGTAAAATTGTGTGTGTCGTAGAATTGTGATAGTGTGTTCGCGTATAGTGTTAGTCTGAGGTGGTGTTTTATTTCCCCATGTATGTATGCGAAATCTACCCAATATATTGTGACTGAAAAATTACATTTCTGTTATTCTGTTATGAATATCACCTTATGTCACAAAACGTACGCCTGTCAGCAGAAAATTTGATATGAATAACCCTATAATGTAAAAACTTGAATTTTACCAAATGATTGGTCATTTCCAACAAAGGTGTTTCGAAAACTTGATTAAAAACAGAAAGCTGTAATAGAGTATGTAATTAGATCGCTCAAATGTAAACACATTTGCAAACTCTTGGCCTCAATAGCAAAGTGATCTTAAATAGACTGCTTTGTAGAAGAGACCCGCGAAATATGCAGTATTGCACGCCTTTGCACGCCTTACCTATTGCAAACGCAAACAAATTAAGAAAAAATTGTTGGTTTCTTGATTAAAGTCAATAAGGAATAGACGAACATAAATCTTAAAAGTTTTTTTTATAAGTATAACATATACCTATTCGACTTAAAAGAGTACCACAGCTTGTTCTTAGGATTTTTCCCATTTCAGCTTATATCTTTAAATATAATATTTATATGGCTGCAGGTTACCACAAAAATAAGATTGTTATATCTCAGTAAATTTAGCAAATTTTAAATAAATGCAACTTACTTATAAGTATTATTTGTTAATAAAATCAGTTCGACTATTTTTCTTGCATGCGATGTCGATAATGACTTGAAATTTTACACAAATTCCCAGTGAAAAAAGTTTGTAGTCAGTAATAATAGATTTATCACTTGTATAGCTGCAATTTCATATATGAATTGAGTTAGCAAACAATCCTTACGATATTCCAGAAATCATACGAAATTATATAATTAATATATTCATAATAGTTTCTATTTACTGACAGATTTAAGAAGAAAAAGCAAGGAGTTGTCATATCTAAAAATAAACAACACTGTATGAGCATTTTCTATATATATAGGCCTATATACCTATAGGCATTGTTTTTATAATAGTTGTAACACTTTCACTAATCTAGATAAGCTTCCATCATGTTTGTTTCAATAGAAATAAGCTGACAATGAGTATAATTTTATTTACTTTCATTAAAAAAAATACATTTATAGACTTTTGTATTACTTACTCGTACCATTTCTTTAAATTTAATATACTTTTCTCAAAAGAAAATCCTTCTTTACAAATAATATTTTTTTATTATTCTTTTTTCGTATACATTTCATACTCGTACAATTATATGTAATATAATAATATTGTAATACAAATTGGAGCCATTCTGCAGTCATAAGACAAATCGATGCGAATGATATACAATATTAATAAAATTAATTAACAATATAACATACAACTCTGCCGTACTGTTTACAAACACTCCAAGACTTAAGAATATTATAACACAATGCACTCCGATTAGATATGCCACATTGTAGCTTCGAGTTAATGAGGCCATAATAAGTAGATGTTAGTAATTTGAAACATGTATATATTGTATGTTATGTATATATTTTTTTAAATCTCATTTATTTATGCATATCAGATCATATTTTCATAAATTAAAACGCCTAGATTTTTTCATTTTAATACTAATTTGGTTCGAACGCAATTATTTGTAAAACATTCATTTCAACGGTTATTCACCCTCCGACAAAATAAGTATCTTTAAAATGACTTTCACATGCCTTTAAATAAAATAATAATTCGCATTCTATCGGGCCGAATATTTCCAGATTCGTTTTATTATAGCTCGTATATCTATTACTAACAATTATCTGTAAGGAGATGCAAGTCATCCGATGGTTTAACTTTATATTCTTATAACGTGAACAAATTTGAGCAAATAGTACAAGTTGTTGATGTGAAGAACCGAAATCGTGCTTTTCGCCTTGAAACAACCGGCACTAGTGCTCTGTAGCTCAAATTGTGAGGAAGAACTTAGGCCTTTCAATTAGGGATAATATTAAGAGCGTATTACAAGCAGCAGTCTAAAGAGTTTTGCATAAGGACTTGTGTTATAGGGCCTATAAGCTTCAACAGACTCAAGGACTTAAGCACGTCGACCATCAGCAGCGTCGTTACTTTGCCAATTTGGTGTTGCAAAAACATGAAATTTGATAAAGACTTTGACCTTAATATCTTTTTAAATTATAAGGTACATTTCTCTGGTCAAGGCTTTGTCAATAAGCTAAATTGTCACTTATCGGCTTTAACAAGTGACGCAGCAAAAGACACTGAAATTGTCTTTTTATTATCCCACTCCGTAAAAACTACGTATTTGCTTGATAAATCGAAATGAAAATCGAAAATTGGAATACGCTTTATAACCAGGAAAAAACAATTGTATTTACGAATGAACCTATAGGTACAACGATACAAAATCATTACAAAATACATCATTAAGCTTCACTTTTAGAGAGTATCTAAACCAATAAGTATAACCTCTTAGACTCTCTTTGTGGAATTTGTGACGGACAATTTCAATAATAGCGAATGTGAATGGCAGTAGCAAATTAGAATTCAATCGCCGCAACGATGTGAAAAATTCATGGTAATTTTGCAGGTAATCATATGCCAAAAGATGGCTTTAGTACAAGATATGAAGACACCAAAACGTTCAATGGAAAATATAGCCGCTGTTTGTTATATAACATGCTATTTGTCATTATCGTCGCCCTAGTTGACAAAAAATACAATCATGAATATGTATATAAAATATTATTCATCTGTAGGGTGATTTGGCAGCAGTATTGGATACAACAAAATGGAAGATGTCCTCGCGATCTTCCAGATTGAAGATACTACAGATCATCGGTAAGTAATACCTATGCGTATTTTGCTCGAACGAGATTTTCACGTACCTTCAACACTATCACCTTTTCATGGTGTGCTCATTGCAAAAATAAATGTTATCTGTAGGTCTTGGTGTAGATGGCTGTAAATTGATGTACTATGAAGTGATCCTGTTTCATTTTCCAAAACATCATTCTTGATCTTTTCGACTACACGAGAATAGAACTGGTATAATTTCGTCTTCCAAACGCTTGTTGCAGACTTAGTTTTACATAAAACCCAATTTCCAACTGTTTTTATAACATCAAATCTTATCTTCTTTTGCAACATACTTGTAGAACATGCTTCTCTTTTTTTAATTGATAATTGGGAGTGATCCCTGCCTTTTAAGTGTATTTATAAAGCGTGGTGGTAGATAGTTTCCAGCATTAGCATAAATTTGTTGTGTTCAATAATAGGCTAAACATCGCCTTTTATATAATTATACCACAGTAATCTGCCCATTGTCTCGATGCTCTTACTTTCCTAAACTTGGGTTTCGTACGTGATACAAATTTAAATTTCCTGCCTTAGGCTACAGATCTTTTCCCGAAGTATTTCCTCTAAATTAAATTTTTCATTTAGATACCTATACATATTTTATCTTTCTTTGCATAAATTCTGCCATATCCTCTTCTAAAAGCTACTATCTGGGACTAATGTAAATTGAATACAACATTTTACATTTAACAGAAATCACAAATCCACAATTCGCATGTGTATGCAAACAGCACAATATCAACTCCGAAAAGAATATACTCGTATGCACCTAGAAAATCCAATATGTTCTCAATGAACAGTGCAAAGAGTTTCGGGTTCAAAGTATATTCCTCTTTTATTTATGAGCAGGTATGAAACTATTTGGATTGTGTTTCACCATTTCGTATAGATAATTTTGTGAATATAAGTTTTGAAGTACTCATCCGAACTTCCGAGTCTTGCCCCATTCTTATAGAACAAGACGTTTTGGTCTACAATGTCAAGAGCTGACTTAAAATCGATGGAGTTTTGTTATTCCATAGAAAGTACTCAACAATGGCACTGAGGACAAGCACACGATCAGAAGTAGAAAATTTTCAAAAACCCTCTTAATATTCTTACTGTGTGTTATATTGTATATTGCTGTATATTGAGTAAGCCCGTTAGCTTTTAAAATCGACAGTGAACATTTTGTATGATGCCACGAAATGCTACGGCAGTTCGCTGGATTCGCAGTGCAAAATTTTTTGTGAATGGAAAAGATAAAAAATTTCGGAATTATCTAAAACATTGGTAAATCGGCATATGTCTGCGTAACTCGATTGTGCCTTTTGTGCAGATATTGACTGGAATCCCATAATTCTTCAGTTTTACCATCGTCTGTGCTACACAATGCTTTGTATATTTCAGCAAAACAATCGATCTGTCCAAAAATTCATTCTCGAAGTCAGTCATTACAAGTATTCCTTTATATATTTCAATACAAAATTATTCCTTTGAAATTCGTCTACAACTAAATCCGAATTTTGAAGAAGATGAGGCTTAATCTAGCAGAATAAGAAACAAGTAAAGAGCGTTTTTTGGGGTGTGAACAGGTTAAATTGAGATAAAACTCACAAAGTCTATGTACTTACGAGTAATTTTATTTTACTGAAAAATGGTTGCCATTTAATATTCAAATACATTTCCGGCATATAAACACATCGACTTCATTTTGAAAATCACATCAGTCCAATATTTGGTCACTATTTTTGGTAAACACCTTGTATATTACGAATAAAAGTCACAATATTAGTTTCCAATTTGCTAATAGTTGCTGGCTTATCAGCATAAGCTAATCCCTTTACGTGGCTCTAAAGAAAGTATATTTTGGAGGCCAATTAACAACTTTATTTTGCGAAATCTTTTTCTCCTCAAATTGATTACAATGAATTTATAGTTTGAGTTGCTGTATGGCATGTACACATTTCGTCGGAATTAATCTCGTATATATATATATAATCTCAATTTCCATTATCATTTATAAGAAGCACGTCTTCATTTCTAAAAATTAAGGACCGAAGATTCCGTCGTCGTATAGTGCGCCGATATTTTCTTCAACGCGCAAGGTACGGAATAGTGGATACGAGGATGTTTTCACTCCAAAAAACTGGACGATGCGCTTTGTATTTTCAGGGAGCAGATAGCAATTTTTTGAAATAAATTCCACGGCATGAAACTTTATTGAAACCAAGTGTTTTTATTCTAAAATACGAAAATATACTGAATAAAAATAAATGTAAATCTTCTAAATTCGATAGTTTGCTTTCCAATTATCCTTTTCGAACGTGCTAACACTCCAAAAGAATAAAACCGCTTTTAATTATTAAAACTGTTAGTGGTATTTACTGAGTTGCAAACTATTGCGTTTTCTACTTGAGTCTTTTGAATACTGTCTTATTATTGGTAAAAAAAAAACATTCAACCATTCTCAATTTGTCTTTAAAATTGGCACTGTAACTATGCAGTTTATCACAAAACCTTTTTTTAATGCCTTTTAATTGTTTCAAACAATTTCTGTGTGAGGCCAAATCTCAGATCTGCCCAAAAATGGACCACAAGCAATACGTCTCCATAGGTTCATAACTAAAACGGAAACAATATACAAATTTAGTTGCAGCTCCCAACTGTCATCAAAACAAAAAGTTTAAAAATGTTTTTTTTTTTTTATTTAAAGGAATTAATCAATTTCAAACTTATTGTCCCGCTTGCAGTACCGTCGTTCGTTTCTCCAACGACAAATATCCATTTGCATACAACTTCACTAACATCCGTCGGAAAGCATTGACGGTATTTTATTTTAGAATTTAATTAAAAGTCAGAAATCCATTATATTTTTTTGTTTTCGTCTTTGCTTACCATAAATATCCTTATTTACAAAACTATTTTAATCACCCGTTGGAATAAAACAATTTTGAGCATTTTTTAAAAATTCAAATGCACCCTACAGATAGCCAACCGTATTTAAATATTGTATCCGAAATTCTCAATCATTTCGTTATCGTTCATTCAAAATTCATATCTCAAAATGATCACTGTTCATCTTCAGCCACCGATTTTCTCAAAACTGCAACAAAACCAAAAAAAATCAGTGAAAATAACAGTAAACTAATCCCGGAAATAAGCAAATATACATATTTTCAAAAACTCAATTTCAAATTGGCATTTAAAATTCCCGTTGAGCAAATTCCAACGGCAATGGCCCCGTCACCGTAAATTCTTTGCATTTGGCTGCGAACAAGTTTCTTGCATACACAATGGTACACAGTACATGCATACCATACCATTTGTTGTAATAGAGTAGTCAGCCGCACAGCCATGTTGAAATCACTGAAGTATTTCGAAAATCGAGGGTGTGGCCAATGGTAGCTCTTGCCCATTTCGTAATGGCACCCGAAATGCTAAAGTTGAATTTTTCAGTGGGTTGAACAGAGTGCGACTATATATGCGACGTTATCTAGTTGTCGCGTTGAACCGGCATTTGGTTCATTATTTTTCGAACATCACCACGCACACATTAATACTCTGAACCACCTTGTTTTGAAGTTTATATTTACTTGCAGTTGAATGGATATGACCTGCGCACTTGCACCTTAACCGAAATGACTGTGTGGGTGTGTGCTTAGTAGTGGTGTAGGATTATGAGCGCTCTCAACGGTTATGGGAGGTCGACATTCCTTCCATTTTCTTCCTCGGGCGAGTAAATAGATCGGAAAATTGTTCTTTGGCGTTGTGCAGTCCTTTTATTTTTTTTTTTGTTGTGCTTCGAACTTACTTGCAGCTCGTGGAAATGTACCTGTTTTGGGGTAGTGAGTTCGAAATGGAAATTACTGCGATTAACCGTTGCCGCAGGTACGAGTACTCGCGCCTGTTGATTAGACTGCAACTGCTGCTAGATACTCTTTCTCTCTGCAAGGTCTGATGAGTCCTGTTCGTGTGAGATGCAATTGCAGGTGGTTATAGTTGAATGGTGGTAGATACTTGTACCTACTGTGAATGGCAAACGAATTGTGATGATGTTGTCGATGGTCAGATGTCTTCATTTATTGCTACGCAACACTTTGACGATCATTATCGAACGAGCGACCGGGACCGACGGCTGCACCGTACAACTGAGATAATTTATTGGCAAAGGCATAGCGCAGGAGCTTACAATTTGCTTATGGTCAATCGATCATATCATCATTTATCTTTAGCACCCCGGTAGTACTCGTAATAAGCTCAAGACCTGATGGCCAGAACGATTGCATGTTGATGATGGTGCAGATCCTAATTGATTCGTCTGTTCTTTGAAGGAGTGATGTCGATTTTATTGGTTTTCGAAATTATGGTAATTTTATGCAAATTTATCGAGATAATTGTCTCACATTCAAATGAGTCGTTAGCATGTTTTATTTGTGTTGCTTAAAGAAAAGTAGTAGACACATACTTTCCCTAATTTGTTTGTTTGATGTTTCTCTTAGGAATCACCACTTTAATAGAACAGCGTTTCGCTTTTGTATAATAAGCCCTAGACATAACATTTGCGCTAAAGTTTGTTAGTTGGGAAATACTTACGTGTTCTTGCCATATGTGCATATGTATTATTAGGTTAATAACTTTATAGCCTATTAATCCGAATTTATTTTTCACCACATCTTACGAAGGTAGGTACATGATCTAACAAATTTTACTCGTATTGGAAATGTTTGTGAAAAATTGTTTATTTTTTTATGTAGTTCTGAATTAAGGGTATGTTTACTCCTAAAGACTTAAGAGCTAAACACCCACTGAAGTTGAAGTTTTTCTGTCTTATTTAGTTAATGTCTTACATGTAGTTAAGTAATCTTAAATAAGGCTGATAGTTCAGCCATAGGATTGGGATTAAGTCATAATATACACGTATCGTAGTCTCATAACTGCAAGAAAATTCAGAAAGACTGAAAAGGAGTCATATGGGGTAAGACAATCGCAAATAGTTTGTATTAAAAAACCTGTGCGGTTTAACGTATTTAAGCCAAATATAAATTGACTTTCACCGTGCCGAGGCCAATAAAATATAGCCACACTGTGTGTCCTCGTTTGCATTAAAATGCAATAAAATGGTGAATAATTCTAGAGAGACAAGAGCCGAAACAAGCATCAGTTGAAAGATAAGCTAGCAGAACATCTGTAAGGAAAGATTCCAGTGCTTGTTAAATTTGCGAAAATAGCTCAAAGTGCCATGAATCCATTAAAAATGTTAGATTAAATTAAATTAAATTTAATTATGTCCAGCAAGAAGATCAAGGCAAGTGCGCTTACTTATTCCACTGCATAAAGAGTAAAGCGACGCGAAAAGGTCTTACGATTATCGATCGGTGAAGATAATGTTATACATATTGAAAATACTCAAGCAATTGCCCGAAAGTCGACATCACAATATAGTCAAATTTCATGGCAGTCAATGCGACTTTGTGGGGGATAGGTCTAAATTTGTTTTTCTTCATCGATTTTGAGGAAGAGTTCCATATAATTCACAGAGGTTTTATATAAACGGCTCTAAAATCTCAAGTTAAATATACAAGAATGTTATAACATGTATGAAATCAGAGTTATGGTGCAATGAAACGGTATTTAGGGTTCGTTGCAAAGATTTTCACTGAAGAACCATGACTTCTTAGCTCGAAATTTTACTATTTAAGACAGTAAAGAGTCCGGCTTATAGGACCACTACAGCTTGACTCAGAACCGTCTTGAATCAACCGTCTTGGTGTGGAAAGATCTGGACCTACACCTGTACAAGATCAATGACCTTCTAAAGCAGTTCGCGGATTGATCTTGGGAGTACCTTGAGACCCCTATCGAAAAATCGTGTTTAACGACAAGACTCACCCTTATGAACAAGCAAAATTGATATTTTTAGGTTGAGGTAAATACAAAAGGAACTTACGAGTCCCATTTACACCAACAAAAGTCCACCGTTTGGTGTGACTTTACCGGACAATTATAATTAATTCTTTCGTCAAAAATGTGCCTGACATTGATAAACCATTGACCTACTAAGAACTCGGTGCACTGAAAACATTCCGACATCGTGTAATTCGACTCTAGTCGTTTGCTTCTTTTATAAACTTAGTAAACTAATCAGACACTGCAAGTCAGTGTTCAGCACATAATTGGTGAGATAGAGCTCCAAATGCTTCGTCAAAAATAGTTGATGAAGCCATATGCTTGAAGCCGAGTTCACAATATAATGCCATCATTCTTTATAATGAAAATTATAATAATTGAATTATTTTAAATAAACCCCTTAATAAATCGTTCTATATCGCTTTAATCAATACCGTTTTGAAAATACATTTATGTATTATAGGATGCTGAACTTATACTATCAGAAACACTTAAAACTCACCACAAATTATTCATTGTCGTTATACAGTGAACAGCCATAAGAGGATTCTATTTGGCAAAAAAATACATTACTGATATGGCTCAATCGTGTACCACAACTTCGATTCCAAATTTATCTAAAGGAGACATTTCCTATACACCTGCAGTAAAAACTATAGTTACACTGATGAATTGCAGATGATTCAAGGAGAGATCGGAATATTTTCTGGTTAACATAAAATCCATCTAGCTATTAGAATTTCAGACAATTGCAGTATACTCGTATTTATGTTGAGACTATTTGGGAAGCAAAATCTTGGTTCTCGTTGTACCAAACAGCTATTGTCGTATACAAATATTAGAAATACAATATAACGAGGGCTTATTAGAGAAATATTATTTTCGGACTGCAAGATCAGTAAACAAAGAAACTGTCATCTTACCTCGGTGAACTATTTGAATCATATGGATTAACCATGCCAGAACTATGTGCTGTAGTTTTTTGACAAGTGACAAGTCAAATCTTTGGACCTTTTCGATTTGAAAATGAAGCGATTGTGGAGTTGTATGAGCGATGTTCATATCCAACAAGACATCGCTTCGTACCACACCATTGGCCCTTTATGAGAAAAGTTTTTTGGCAGAGTCATTTCTTGAAATAACGATCAATATTGGCCACCGAGATAATACGAATCAACACCATATGACTTCTTTCTTTGCGGACATGTGAAAAGAAAGGTTAAAGACAACACTATTCGTGAAAAAATCATTCATTCAGCTGTCCTCGACTATTTTTGAGCAGGATAGTATATCCACATGTCTCAGCAAACTCTTAAAAATAGATATTAACCTTCAAACTAGTTCCATATGTGAAAGGGGAATCTCCCGGACATAATCATATATATATATATTCAGGTTAAAAGTTCCAAAGGTATAGACTTATTTAGAGAACAACTGCTCAACTAAGTGCAGTTTTATCTAGAAGGAATTCGCATGCAATTCGTTTTCAATTTCACATTTTTAAATACATACTCCTATATACGAATACATGTACATCAGTATGTACGTACATAGATTCTATGAAATTTCATTTCTTTGAACCAACGGAAAAATATTTTAAATATTGTATTGCAATTCCCTGATTGTTTTCTAATTTTCATTTTAAGTCGGGCATGGTGCTTATTTAAAAAAAAAACATTCTTCATCACTATCAAGGCATTTTCAAATTCTCGACATGCTTGAGTTCGCAATCTAATTGAAAATTTAAAGTTGAAAGTGTTAATACTCCATTAAAATCGCTGCATTACCCTATTTAAAATATTTAATTACGGTGAACGACTTTCAATTTAAATAGTTTCTACTTTGTTGCTACTTGTACATATGTGCATCTTCTGAGGAAAACTTAATCAAAATATTTCTTTAAAATAAAAGATTCAAATTAAAAGTAGGTAATTGATTGATCTCAGACCTAAAAACTGGTTGGTAGAAGTACTAATACAAAAAAAATATATTTGTTACTATATTTCATTTAAGAAAATGTTGAATTTATTTATTTAGGTATACGAGTATATACGCGTATTGAGTTCAACAGTTTTTTTTTGGCAGTAAGGTTACAGTAAATTCACTATACATTAGATATTCTTTTAAAATCTAATTATTTAAAATAGAACGTGTAATATTTTTAAAAATAAAATTATTTTAATAGTGTGCTTTGAATCTCCTTAAATAACAAACAAGCTGGGTGCCTTTATTTTATAACTACATATTACCATAAATATAATACTCGTATATACATAGATTTTCCCACATACCTACAAGATGCAAATGTCACGTCTTTACTCCTTCAAAAATAATTTAACCCCACAAGGCATGCAAAAAAAATAAATAAAACCAGAAATGCGAACATTATTCATTTAATTGAATCGGAGATTTTCATGATCGTAATCCTTTTCCGCTTTTGTTATCATGGCTATTTGTTAGTTGCGTATTTTTGCTTACCCAACAGAAGGCTAAAATACGTCATGCATAAATGTCGTTACTAAATACTTGATAAATGACTTATTGTGATGTCTGATTTATTCGACGAATTTATTTTATTTTACAAATATTTCAAAAGATCGAAGGTTTCTTATTTTCTCACGTGTAGTATGATTAAGTTTTCATATTTAAATTGGCAGTCCTAAATAAGTAAGTCATCGCATATACAATATATATTCGTAGAGCTTCTCCTAGCCAAGGACTTCTGTACTAACTTAATTAAAAATAGAAAACTCTGCTTTCATAAGATTAATATCTTAAAAGAAAAAAAGAAACAAAATTTAATTAATACAATAATAGTGCGTATTAATATACAAAAAAATAATAGCATAGTAATAATATAGTGCCTCAGAAATACACGCTAAAGGAAGTTTAGCTTTATGTGTTCGAAAACTCTGAAAAATCTGGAGTTCATATCAACAATGCATGTAGTAGAACATTCTATTACCGTAGCAAAAGTGAAAACAGCGATCGAGAAATTAAAGAAAAACAAAGCCCCTGGAAACGACAGTATTCCAGGGGTGGCACCAACTTGTCGAAGGAGTTTGGTACGTCTACGGGTGTGAAACAAGGATTTGACTTAAGTACACTTAAATGTACAGAATAAATGTACATAAACGATGTAACAGAACATGTAAAAGTAGGTATTGGGTTGAGCCGGAACCTGTCCGTAAATCTGATGA
The DNA here is from genome assembly GCA_949129095.1 of Volucella bombylans. NCBI lineage: Eukaryota > Metazoa > Arthropoda > Insecta > Diptera > Syrphidae > Volucella > Volucella bombylans. Next base: position 191,227,584 of record OX422140.1, on the reverse strand, counting down.
TGAAATCGAAGGTGATGATTTTTGGAGAAGAAGGGGACAGGTATTCACGGAAATATTAGGTGATGAAATAGAAATAGTCTTGATTACAGTAAATCTTAATACCTCCAAGCACCTACAAATGAAATTAACAAAAACAAAATGGATTTAAATGTGTACAAGAGTGGGCAAACTTAGGAGGTCGGTGCGACTTTGTTTAAATATTTCGCAAAATGAGCCACTGAAACAAAAATGTTGCACCCTACTGAACAAAATAGGCCATAAATTGTATGATGAATTTTTAAATGAAGCTGAGTCTTCATAATATAGGGAATACTACAGTAAATTGAGCCATCATCTGCAGGAGAAAACGAATTTTTTAAATATAACATTTAGTAGTACAACTGATATGATGAACATAATCTTTAAAGTAAGAGGAGAACTGGTCAACGTGAATTATACACCCCATCGACCGGAATTCCCAATTATTTGCAACTTATGCAACCTCAAACAACGAAAAGACGTATTTCACTACATCGCGATATGCCCCATTTTACAAGAATTTCGTTGCAGATACTTCGGAGCTTAAGTGCTTGAGTTGAAGAAAACGAAGGAAATTAGCGTCCTAAACGGTGCCCGAGGCAGAAACTTGCTGCACAACTACACGGTCAACGCGGTACGGTGTTGACGGTTTTTGAATTTAACTCAAAAATGGGAGAGAATAGAATCTTTGATCATAATCTGAGCCTACCCGTCAACATATCTAGCGACAGACTAAGGTTTTCCATTACCATAGCTATCACGCCATTTCATGACCAAAATACTGACAAACACACATAACAATTCTCTAAATATTTGACTGCAAACTACCCTGAACAAACTGCAATTGACGGCAGAAACGCCACCATAATTTGGGATTGTGGCACTCTCTGAGTTGGAAACATCAACGTGGTATCCATTATAAGCCTTATAGCCGATTCAGTTACGGATGAAGATATCTACAAAAGCGGCCATATATGAGGAATTTCTGCACTGTACGTGTACAATCATAAAATACAGCTATTGATTGGTAATTGCTAGTATTGATATCCAAAACCAATCAAAACCGCCAGCAAGGCATCGGAAATGCTATCTCACATTAGGATCGAGAACGAAAGCCCCTGTTTCAGAGCCGGCGAGCTAATATAGCAAAATCAGATGCCATGAGCTTGCACAAAAAAGTTTCGGATTGATACCACCATCACTTTAACATCTATCGGGTTTATCATCATCGTCGCAACGGCAAAACTCGTCCAACGTGATAAAGTGTCAAAAAGAGAATCCACATCGCTTCATTAAAACCGACAGCAAAACTCTTTTATTATCAGAAAAAGAGTAGTACAAAGCGATGTGTGGTCATTCGACTTTTTAACACCATTTTCGAAACATTTTAAAGAATTCAAAAGTCCTCATCAGCGGCATATTTTTGTCCAAATCAATATACCTAATTGTTTGTTTAAATATGCTGGTATACTCACAATACGAACAGCATTGTAGACTCTCAGTCTAACATATGGACCAGATGAAATTAGTTTTATAGTAAACGTGGACAACAGGAAAGACATGCTTCAAGGAAACAAAAATAACATCAGCTGTCGTCTTGAATGAATTGCCACCGTCGATAACTACAACCATAAAATATGAGTATGTAGGATAACAATTTCATCTACTCAAAATCTACAAAAACCAATCGATGAATTACTCTTGCCTATAGCAAGGTCCTATCAAGAGCGATCACGGCGACTTTTTATAAAACCCTTATAATCGTAATTGTTTCTGTTGCGTGCAGAACTATGAGTTCCTACTCAAGCTGATGAAATTATTTTTCATGAAGGGACTTCGAATTCCACCCAGAGGATTGACACATACAATACATAGATAGATTTTAGGCAAGGATAATTGAAAGTGGTCCCCAACCAACTTGGTATTCGAAACTGGGGACGATTGGCTAGGCATTCAGATATTTGAAAAGGTTAGTTGTTTGGCCCACAACTTCGCCAATCCAAAGCAAAAAATTGAATAAAAAAATTTTTTTTGAATTGAATTGAATTTTTGAGTTGGGCAGGGCATTCCATAAGTACGAGTAAGTTGTACGGCTTAGTAAAACAAAAACCTCATTTCACAGTACGTCAGAAAGTGGGGTTGAGGGTAAACTAATGAGCATTCGAAGCGAAATACGAATGCTTATTAAAATTGAAGGTTTGAATATGTCATGTGTCAGCACATGACATATAAATGCCTTATATATTGAGGCCAGATCAGAAGTTCGTCTTCTTCGCAGCAGTTTTGGTATTTAAGTTTTGCTTTAACGGCAACAAACATCATTGTGTTTTGGAAGCATTAAATTCCACTCTGTTGGTTCCCTATTAGTTATGCCGTTAATATAGCAATTTTATGAGCTTAACATAAGCTGCCGTTTCTGTCCGAATATAAAAAGCAGAGAGTGCTGTCGTCAGTGAAGGAATATACTGGATTAGAAGCAGCAGAAAAGAGATCATTATGAAAGATAATAAAGGCTGTACGGTCGAAACTGAGACCTGAGGTACACCAGCTTTTATTTTGGAGATATCAGACTTGAAACCTTCCAAGATAACTTTCATTGAACGTTCCTGAAGGTTCTTAACCATTGAAGAAATGATTCATCGATCCCAAATGCACGCATTTTCGGTATAAGAGCCAGAAAGTTAACTCTGTCCTCTTGAAAATCTGCACTAAGAGCTAGATTCTTAGACTAAGAATAACTTGGCTTAGGCGAAGCACGGCCGTTGTATGTGTCCAAAAATAAGTCTATACCATATTGCACTGTAAATATTAAAAAAAAAAAAAACCACCATAAAACTTTTGAAAGGTGTAATCTGGTTCGCCGTAACACAAAGCGCAATATTTTGACGGATAATTAGTGATAAGGTTTGGACAAAAGTAAGAATGGCCATCATCTCCAGTAACAGAGATGGTCGAACCAGGAGCTACATATATGTAGATATATGGAATTGAGAGAATTGCCCTATATAAGGGGAAAGAAAGTAGAAAGCAGGAGACATAGTTTAGTCAGCATCTCTCCACACTCATTTTAAATGAAGAGCCTTCAGATATAGTAGGGGCTCTGAACTCTTTAGAGAATACCTATTAGAGATTTATTGATAATTGAAGATTGAATTTTTGAGATGAAGGTATACAATATGATAAAATGAGAAGCAAATGCCCATGGATTTTGAGAGACAATACTTTGAATTAAACGAGGCAAAGTAGGAAAGGACAACTTTGTCACAGATAGCATTCGCTGGCGAAATACGATCACTGCTCTCTGCCATGTGCAACCGTCACCAAATCCTAAGACTAACAAGAACAAGCAATCTTGCAATTTAAAATCAGTGTAAATAAAAGCAACAAACTTGGTCAAGCTTATGAGGAACAGCAACCTTAGTTATAGTAGTTTTATCGAAGATCAAGGAGTTGCCCTGAAATTTATCTCAGAGCGGTAATCTAGTCCAATTGAAAGAAACAAACAATTTCAAAGTACAAAGGGGCATGAGTACGATAACTTTGGTGCCAAGAATTTATAACGGTATTTTGTAGAAGAGTTAAAAACTAGCATTTTTACTATGGGAGGGGCTCCCGTTTAGGAGCTATGGGTAATTTAAAAACAAACGACTTAAGATGGGAAAAAAATTATTAAAAAACAACGGTAGCACTTACAAAAAATGTTTTTAACAATATTACTCAAAATTGTGAAATAATGTGCCAAATTGGTTTTTTGTAATCAATGCGCGTAATTTTGAATCGAACACAAGAAACCGCATGGCTTTATGTCCTCTAGATTTTGAGCAAATTGAAATTACTACTTTAGTTTTGTTTTTTGGCATTTATGTACGTAGTCTTCCTTTGAATAAGTTAATTTGTATTATTTAAACATCTCGCAGATGCCTATATCAATAGTTTTCTTAATTAAGAGTACACGGGTGACCCGCTTCGCGGGATTAAGGTATTTCAACTCTCTTTCCGCAGGCGGCAGGTCCCGCTCACGCAACTTCGTTGCTCCGCTCGGGGTATGTGCTTTTCGTCAGGCAGGCGCCTATTTCATCAATACTCTTCATTAACAGTACTCATCACAAAATTACAAAGTTCACTAATTCGCATTATATTTAGAAAATTCACATGTTCCAATGTTGCAGTAAATTATTTACTTTGCGAAATATCTATGTTTGTAGGTATGTAATATGTAATGCACTTGATAATGATGCAAAAATATAACCGAACAAACGTTTGGCATTTATACCGTTATTTCTTTTTGTGATAAGGCGTGTAGTTATTTATATTCACAAAGATCACGCTGTGTTCAAACGTAGTGCGAATCAAGTGATATTTTTTGTAAATTAACAATGACGGCATCCTCCAATCATCCTCTAAGCTTCCTCTAATCCATCCTAAACTACATCTAAACTACTTCTCAGTTTTTTGTTCGTTCTGAGATTTGGTATCGAACAACAAAAGAAGCATTGAATTTTTACAAGAATCTGGTTTAATTCCCACTAAAACATCCATTCCATCCCCACTGTGTTGCAACTTACCTATGAAGGTAGAAAAGTGTAGAAATGTAAAATTCGGTTGGATGTGGCAATGCTCAAAGAAAAGCTCTAAAAAAAAGGTCACAAAAATTTTAGAAATACAATCAACCCATCTATCGTTACATTTTGCCATGGACCTCAATGTCGGCTAGAGATTCGCGAGCTGCTTGCAATAATTCTCGCTTTTGTTATTAAAATGCCAGTGAACACGGTTTTTGAGGTAAATTAATTGAACCTTAAGCTACAACCTAAGGATTTTTTAAAAATATTATTACATGTATGTTATTATTTTAAAATTAGCATATAATCGCTTGGCGCCATCACGACAATAAAAGTGAGCTCAGTAAATCTACTATAATAGATTGCTATAACTATTGTTGTGAAATAGCCGAAATAATAGCATATCAGTCGATGTTAACATTGGCGGCGAAGGAAAAACTGTACAAATCGACGAGATCTTTCTTACAAAAAGGAAATACCACAGAAGCCTTGTAACCGAACAAATGAAAATCGTAGTGTTGGGGTTATTTTGTAAAGAAGATAAGGTCGGACGCTTCTTTAAAGTGAGCTCCAAAAGTAAAGAAGACTTGTGGCCTTATATACACAAATACGTTAACCCCAACAGCAGTCGTATTTGTACCAACAGCGAACGTCAATACATAGGTATTGAGAAAATTTTCCCTACTTCTACGACTCATGAAATTACAAACCACAGCAAAGGCGAATATGTTGACAAGACCGATGCAACCAATACTATAAATGATCTTGAGAATCAGAACAAGCTTCTGACAAAATCAATTTTATGCCGCAATACAACGCAGCACCTTCACCAATATATGACACTTTTCTTATACCGGAAATACTGCCTTGAAAAAAATTATAAGGACCCTCGAAAGTCCGGGCTAGCAAATCACGGAATTTTTAATTGACGTAAAAAAAGTGTACCCAGGTTTTGTCAAAGGTAAAGAAGTGTGGGTTTGCAACTGAAGGACTTCGACCCTCCGACCGTTCACAATGAGCACTTAGAAGGTATTTTACCACCAAAACAACCACGGCTCTTCATCATCATCAACGAACTCAACGAACTCGACATTGACACTAGTACGGACGATGACTTTATTGACGAAACTTACATACCTTTTTAATATGTACTCGTACATTGAACATTTAATTGACTACTCTTAACTAACACCTAACTTACTCACAAACTGACTGACTGGGACGCGGAATGTAATGCAAATCTACCTCCTCGTGGTGCGTTCTGGGTCACGCTAAATGATTTGCTGTACTTTACTTACAAAGATGACCCTATCATCAATATTAATCCTCAAAGTGAGATCACCATAAATACCAAAAAAAAAAACTAAAAAATAGTTTTAGTAATTTACAATTTTCTTAAAAACTAGAAGATATAAAGCCATGCGGTTTTTTGTGTTCGATTCAGAATTGATATGCGCATTAATAAAAAAACAAATTGGGCATATCATCTCACAATTTTGAATAATATTAATTAAAAAAAAAATTGTTTTTCATTTTTTACCAAAAATTTAAGTTTGAATGCGAATTATTCAAAAACTATTCACGCGAATAATTTGATGTAAATTTTATATTAAAGACGAAATTTTAGGCTTTCATGTATAGTACTTTATTGTTAGTGTTGCCGTTGTTTTTTTAATAATTTCTTTCCCATTTTAAGTCATTTTTTTCTAAAATTGCCCCTAACTCCTAAACGGGGCGAAATAGACCCCCCTCCCCCTCCCATAGTAAAAAATTCTACATTTTAACCCCCCTACAAAATACCCTTATCAATTCTTGGCGCCAAAATTATCGTACTCTCCCCTACAAAGGGCAGAGAATCAGAATACCGTTGGTAAAAAAACCTAACCTACAAAAGAGAAAATTAATGGTGTATTCCCGAATAGTATTTGCGTATTTAGTTTTTGTTCTGATGAGATAATGATGCTTTCCTACAAAACAATAATTATTGCAAATCTGATTACTTCTTCTCCAATGAAATGTCAATTGGAATCTACTGGAAAACAATGAATTTTATTAAAAATTAAATAAAAACAATATAGTGAGCCTAAGGCAAATTTATTACTAATGTAAAAGATGAAACTGACGAACAATAACATTTTCTGCACAATCAATTGAATATTTCACTTACCTGTCACATTTGTAATTTATGTATATTCTCAGTATCCTGTCTTTCTCTGTCCTACTTCGTAGCATAATATCAACATTAATTACCACCCAACCTAGACAATGGCATCCAACTAAACTGTCATACGAAGAGATAATTGTTTTTAATCCTTTTCATTATCAATCAAATCCATTCGCGGCCACCCCTGAATAGAATTCTCTTTGATGATCAGACAGAAGGAAAACTTATTGAATTCCATCGCAGAAAAACAATTTCCCTCGTCAACCCTATTTCGCCTAAATCCTTTCCCGCTAACGCACACCATCACTCACCTTTCCTTTGTTTCGGTCGACCCCCACCACAGAAGGTGGAATTAAAACAAAACAATTTCGCTAAACTGTCTGCTAAGGGGTATGTGTGTAGTACTCGTACAATTGTTAAAGAGGATTTCAAATTCCTTGCAAATATTTCATAAGTCCACCAAGGGTAGCGGTTAAGGACAACCCTATCACACTCTTGCTCACACTCATCGAAATGGTGTGTATTTCCTCTGGCTTTGTGTGCCATGAAACAATAGATGACACTTTCATAATGATTTTGATAGATGGCTATAAATTTCATCAAGAAGGATACATCCCTTGTAGCATTATCTATATAAGTTTGGATTGAGCTTTCCACTTGGTCCCGAAACAAAAGGATACATAGGTGAGTCGAAGTGTATCTATGGTTATGGTACATGGTAGCTTGATGACGATGACGATGACGATTGCCATCGCTATAACAGACTCGTACGGAGCGATTCCTGAATCCAAAGGAATTATGATTAATTGCATTCCGCCCGGAACAATTGTCGATTTGTTGTTTGTTCTACGGTTGAATTAAAACCAGCTAATTCCATTTGTTTTTTTGGTCTCTGAATCAAATTGATTGCGTGGAAGCGCCTTTCTCTTTGGCTTTATTCACTTGTTTTTTTTTTTATTATTTCTATGTTTTTGTTTTTGGGTTTTAGGTGAATTAATTAATTTTATTCAGTCGAGTGTTTTTTACTTTGTTTTTAATTTTTTCACTTGGTGTATTAAGGGTATAAGGATTAGGTGTCCAGCGAAGGGAAATTTATCTGCAGCATTCGACGAAGACGTTATCGCGACTACCCTAATGTCTTCACCCAGAATAGGAGCTTTTGGCTAACGATTACTAAGAGTTTAATAAAACGCCAATTGAGGTCACTAACTAGAACTTTCACTACTGAAACATAAGTTATTGGTACTAAATTGATATCTGACACTACTCAAAAATGGTGAAGGACAGTGCAGGAAAGAATAGAAAGAGGTGGGTTAGCCTCTAATTCTTCCGCATCCTCTAATACAGCAGTATTACTGCAGTAATACTGCCCAGTAAAATGCTACGGAGCGATTGGTGCAAAGTAGCCAAGTATGAGGGGTGACAACGAGTGAGAATAGCCCTCTTTTGGGAGAGCTAATGTCATTCTGGTCGATCAATTACTAAACCAAGAATTAAAAATGGGTGCAGATGATAATGGTGTGAGAGTGGAGGCCGCACTACCACCCTTATTGTAGATAAAAACGCACTTCTTTATGAAGAAAGGAGGTTCCAACACCAAGAGAAACGGAACCAATTATGCCGAGTCCCATAATGATACAATAAGCGGACAGGAGCGCGTCGACTAATGGGAAAATGTCGAAAAGGGGTTCCAATATGCCCCTCGTTCCTGTTTATTTAATGTCAGAACCTGATCAGAAAGCAATCAAGCTGTTCTAATAACTCTTTCCTTGCCCGACCATCCAGAGTATATCCAACAAAGGAATACTTTCCATTATGAAGCACAGTATACCATAATTAAACCTCCCTATTCTGATCGAGTTCGTGCGGATATTATTGAAATATTTTCGATACAAGTCGAAAAATCAATGTAAGAGAAGCAATTTATGGTCGATGTGAGTTAGCTACAATCAATAGTGGGACGACCTATATTAACATAAAGCATACAAAGTTACGAGTATTATGGTTGCAAACTATAAACAAGAAAACTATACTTGAAACGATAAGCATAGCCACTGCGTCGCATCACTCCTGCGACAGCACTGGACACCTTTCTGCACATGTCACCGCTTGATATTTAGATCAAACAACACGGATGAAGATTTCGCCTGAGGTGGCGAGCACAAGTGAGTGGGAAATTCAAGCGTTTTAGAGTACCCAGCAGTCCAAAGACCGCGATAACCAAAAACGCTTATTGGTTAAGGTATATATCAACCCCATGCTCGCTAATGTGACTTTTGAGTATTCTGCTTAAAGTAGGTACGAGTACAAAACTCAAAAGCCAACACTAAAGACACAATTTTCTAAAAACTCACTAAAAGCTTGCATGCATTGAAGCAGAATCAGCGTTACCACTGGTGATGAACACCAAAAAAACGTAGGAAACCCTTGCAATAAGAAGAAATTACCAATATTAGACACACCATCATAAAAAACGTATGTGATTTTAATATAGCAAGTAACTTTTCCTAACCCAGCTGAGCTATAATATCTTAACTGGTACCTCATTCAAAAACAATATGTTTTACTGTTTTTTTGACTTGCAAGGGCAACTACATAGTAAAGTCCTTATTCGAGCAACAAAAGGGTTTTTTCAATAAAAGCTGTATCACCACAGTCTACCAAACCTATGAGATATAATATTGAAGTACATTAAGAAGATATCTACATACAATATATAGTAACCCCTGAAGAGCATATTCTAAGAAGTTATCGAATTCATGTCGTGAAAATGGCAGAGACGACCTTACATAAGTTGTCGTCTTGCTGGTTTATTTTAAATCGAATTTGCTTAAGAATTGAAAAACGTCAAGCCAATTGAAGAGGCTGAGGGCCTGGAAGACAATTGAGCCCGCATAAGACAGAGATTAGCCCTCTAGCTTACTTCCGCGTGGTGACTCCTGGAAAGTGCATGTGTAAATCCTTATAAATCTATTTATACTTAAACTAAAATTTCAAGCGCGAACCTATGTTGGATACAGGCATCGTGGAAGAACACCCCAGATGGGATCAACGGTGTTGCCTGCATCCAGCCTCTTGGCCTGGTGATCCTCTTTAATGACAGTTTTGTCATATTCACAACCCAGAACCAACTATAAGGGTTTCTAAAGTAGAGATGGTTGCGATATTCAAATTGGGTCAATGGCAGCAGTTGTTTATTGACATAGGTTTTGATCGGCCTCTTATCTTTAAGCGGTGACACAAAGGGCCGTCAATGTTGGGGGCTACTCACCGGGTCAACATCTAGGCAGTATACAAAAATACATATACATTGCTACGAAACAACCAAATAATACTACCGTTGCGAAAGATTCTCGGTACTGCTTTTGGAATACTAAGCTAATCTAACCACCATTCAAGAAGTATGGTAGAATGAAACGCGTGTAAAAAGGACAAAAAACAGAAACATAAACTACCGTGATTGCTACTGGGAAGGCTATTTAGATGCGAAATTGTTATTAGAGACAGATTTAGGCAAAAAAAATGTTAGTTTCGGGCATGTAAATGGTGCCTCGTTATACTCCGCACAACGCTAAATTCGTCAACATGAGCTTAATATGCGTACATGTCAGGAGCAGGTTCCAAACTGCAGAAAACAACCAGTTTTGCCGATTCATTATGCTTGCCTCGAAATCTAGTAAAAAAGTTGCCAACAAGCAAAAGGAGATGCCGCCTCTTATGTCCCAGGTTTCGTTCGATCACAAATGCGGAACCCATGGTTTGATGATGATTTCCACCTAGCAAATGCATATAGACACACGGCATTTAGAGTGCGTTATATAAAGTAAGACAGGAACTGCTCATGAGCTGTACGAGCCAAGAACAATAATCACTGAGCTCTGAGACGGAAGAAAATAGAAGAAGTAATAAAAAACCTGCAAGCACGAACAAGGTAACTTATAGACACATTCGCAGTCAATGGTTAAGATATGGAAGCATCATTTCTGCAGCCTTATAAACGATGATAACAACCAACATTCTACTGCTAAGCCGAACGAGCCATTTAACATTAACGATAATGGGCAACTATTCCTTCTTACTGTAGCCGAATCCAAATCTAAGTCCAACAACGCTGCCAAGCTTTTCAAGGCGGCGGGTGATTACTTTGCAAAGGAAATGTAACAAATTATATGGACAAGCAAAAGTATGCCATTCATGGAGACCATTTAGCTTCTGCCAACTGTAGAGGGATCGGTCTCCTCAATATCGCTTATTTGATGTTGTATTCCGTACTATGCAATCGCCTAAAACTTTTAATTAACCAAATCCGATATGGAGGAGTACATGAACCACCTTAATGTGCGAAATTGGAAGCAGCTAGCAAACAACAGTGTATCTGGAGAGGCATATTTGTTTGAAACTCAGGTCCATCACGAACAGTATGGTCACCTATTTAAGGGGTTATAGCCACTTGTCAAAGTCGACAATACAAAATCAACAAATTTTTTATTGCATATTCGTTAATAATAAACCTTCAAAAATATCCTCACAAAATTTTATAATTATCGGAGTTTTAGAACCGGAGTTATAAGTATTCATAATACGACGCCTCGCCGCTGCACGGTCAGAAGAGAGGGTAGAATGCTTCGAAGATAGCAACAAATCAACGCTCTCGAGGCTGCAGAAGATACAGGAGGACTACTGTATGGCATTGGAATCGATGACTCGGTGTGAGTGTACAAAACAGTTAGTGTACAAAAATTAATGTTACAAATGAAAAATCCACAAACAAAACTTTAAACATGATTTTCTCAGAATCGTGCTGTTCAAAAAAACATCTTTGCGGTGGACACGATTTCTCAAAATCCAGACATCTATCGTCACCATTTTTGTTTTGCTTATTTGTTATGATAATAGCTTATGCTTGAACAGGATTTTCGTTTTTGGTGGGATTTTTTATGAATTTTTTTGACCGAAAAAACCGAAAATTGAGATCTTCGAAAATGTAACTTTTTGTAAAAACTGCAGCCATTTCTCCTAAAATCAGAATTTTGACAAATCATTCGATCAAGCACGAGCTAATAGAATTTACTAACCAAATATTTTTGAAATTTTGATTTTAGATGAGCTGTACCCGAGTTATCATGTCCACCACCACTGATCAAAAAAAGGGCGCTTCCGGAAAACAGCTACAGCTCCGTTATTTTGAAATATTTTTTTATGCAAAATTTTGTACGAGTACTAATCGACAGTGTTAATCAATTTCAAATAAATTATTATGCTGCCCAAAAAAACTCGAGAACATCTCGTCCTTCCGCTCGCCACAAGTGGCTATAACCCCTTAAGTAAGTAAATTGAAGGTGTTTGGGGGAATAAGTTTGCCCAGAACTATAGCGCCAAAGGTAGGTAAAGAAATATCAATGTCTTTTCTGATTTTAACGACCTTAGGAACAAAATGTAATTGTAGAATATTTAATATACTTTTTGCAAAAGAAATTATTGAGTTCGTTAAGTGACAATATGACTTTTGGGAAAGCAAATTCAAACTATAAAACCATTTATTTAAATAGATACACAGACAGCCTCAGAGCCAAACCAGCTCTAGAAAATAACTTGTTTTAATCCATGCGTCATACGAGTATGCCTGTACTATACATCACCATTATTTTCTATCTTTGATGAAAATTTTCAGTAGAATATGAAAACATCAAGCGACACATTTTCATACACTGATCTTGCTTAAGGTTTTTTTTTTTAAATGTCCATTAGATTAGGCACACAAATTGCTTTACTCAAGGAGTCTGAACCAAACTACTTCTTTCTACAACCATGCTTGGAGCAGAATCTGGAATTAAAATGAAGGGTTCGAGTACAAATCTGTCTCTAATATTTCATACGCGCACTGCTTAATAATTTGAAACTTAATCCTCCATTTTGCAAATCCCCTTTCAGTCGCCTTTTACGACTAGCAAGGGTTCAGCTGTGGGTGTATTCTCTCCTTGCCCCAAGCCACAGGGCTTGCGAGAAATTATTCTTTTTTATATATTTGTAATAAAACAACGGAAAGACTATTATATTTTTTTACTCTAAAAAGTAGGGTTTATTTACAACAAAATGTTTCCTTTTCATTTTTGTTCTTTTGTTCATATATAATATATATAATATTGTATATATATAATAATATTTCTTACAGAATGAGGCCTATGCTTACGTATTTGGATTTTCTTCTTTTCATAATAATAAGTTTTTTACTTTTTGCTTTTGTTTTGTTTTAGTTCTGTTGTATACAGTATTAGTAAAACTATTTAGTATTTTTTTTTTCTTTTTTTTCAAAATTCATTTCTTTTAATTCATTTTAAGTAATTTAATTAAATCATTGAAAATATTGAGAAAATTTCTTTTTTATTTTTCAACTCCCTTTTTTGTTGAAATTTTTGGATTTTTGGTTGCAAAAAAAATTCTTTACCACTTAAATTTTATTTATTAATTTTCTTTAATTTACGTATATTAGGTTTCGATTTGTTATTTACTAATATTATGATAAATATATATCATAAATAATAATTCAACAAATTTAATCACATTTTAACTGTATGTTATTCACTTTTTATCATAAGGTTTTCTTTCAATTTTTTTATATCAAATCTAAATATCTTACAGTATTTTCTTTTTTCATTTTTTATTAAATTTTTTCGTGAAGGTGAATTTCTATTTTTGTTAAATTATTTGCTGATCTATACAAAATTTACAAAATGCAATATATGCCCACTTGAATTAATTTGCATGAAATTGCCAAAAACAAAAATATTAAGAAGTTTGCTTGATTTTATTTTATTTTTTCTAGAATGGGCCTTGCATTGTAGGTTAAGTCGTTATTTTTGTCTAGTTTTGGTTACTATAAGTAATTTATTTTACAAGATTTTATTTTTATTTTCTTACTTAAATTTAAGCTTTTATTTTTACTTTTTTTCATTTTGTTTTCATTTATTGTATGGCTTTGGTATATTGTTTATTGTGGTTCATGTCTATGTACAAATAAAAAAACACACAGACTTTGATTGGTTTTACGGTTTTACACTAGGTTTTTCTCTTTTTCTATAAGAACTTTAGATATTACAGTATTGTAGTAATTACTTACAGTTTTCCTTTTATTTTAATTTTAATTTTAATTAATTATGTTGAATTATTCGTATTTGTCTATTGCAGTTTTGACTTCCGGATTTTTGATTATTGTTTGGCCAAACAAAAAATTAAATCACTTAAATTTTATTTTTGGAAAGAAAGGAAGAGAAAATTATCTTAATAGTGCTCTTCTGTTAGCCTAAATGTTTGTGTAAGTTTTAAAAAATAACTCTTGTTTTTTTTTTTTTTTTTGATTTATAAATATTTTTTGGTATAAATTTAAGTAATTTTTTCTTAATTTTTTCTTACTCTTATTACGTTAGCCAATTATTCAAAATTTGTGCTTATTTTTTTTTCTTTTAATGTTCTCTGTATACATGTTATCCTTGCGCAAACAAAAATTATAATTTTTGTTGTTGTTATTTATATGGAATTTTTTTTTTTTTTTAGAATTCAAAAATATTTTAGTTTTATTAAATAGCTTTTGGGATTTAATTTATTTTTAATTATTTGTTTGTGCTCATTTTCCATTGTTTGTTTACCAAATAAATATAATCGGAAATTTACAATTATCTAATTTTTTTTTTCTGTTTTTTTTTTGCAATTTAAGGTAAAAAGAATATTTTTTCTCTAAAAGATGTTTGTCGATAGTATTTACGTTTTAGATTAGGATTTATTTTACATCATTTTGTGTACTTCGTTCTTTTATATATTGTTTTACAAATTGCACTGATTTTCTAAAAAAAATATATTAAAATAATAAAAACAAAATCATCACTGGCCTTCTTTAAATGATAAGAAAAATTACTAAAAGTTGTAGTTAAATTTATATTGTGTACAGCTTGATTGGAGATGAAGACTTACAGATAATCGGCTCACGGTTATCAAAACATTTATATCAAAATTCTTAGATCGATTGAATGGCTGATTGAATATTTCATCAGTCCTCCTAGTCAACATTTTGAATTGAAATAAATAGTCAATGGGATACTGTTTCGTTCTTAAATTTTTATCCAAAGGTTTAAGTCATTATTAAAATACAAATTACATATTACAACCGAAGGGCGCAGATAGAATGTATTGAAACTGAGCACGCTTATGCAACTTGGAAGTAGTTTTATAAACTTTAAATTTTCCAATTTAAAAGAAAATAGGTATTTCAAATGTGTTGCTGATGTTTTGAAAAACATGGATTGATTGACATTGAAGGAGCCTATTCAGAATTTAAAAAAAAAGTAGGGCCCTGAAGGTTTTAGTGTTATGTTTTTCTTGGTGATCATATATACGTCGACAATACAAAAAGCAACAAATTCAATCATGATCTTGTTATGCATTTAAACTGAATTGTAGAGAAAAACAGATGATGATAATGAAGTCCAGAAATATGAGGATCGGAATATCCAAAATAAAGTGCTTACACGAATGAATATCAATTCCGTATTTCATGAGTGTTTGAATTTGATGCAAGAGAATTCCCTAGGCATCATGTCGACCATGTCTATTTAGTATCCATTTATTATAGATACTGAACAACTATTTAATAAAATAAATACTTCTTACATCACTCAAGAACGTTTAACAGAAACTAACTAAATCTTTCTTCTTCATGGAGCTTGTTTCAAGGTCACAGGAAAGAACAGTTTCAATGAAGACTTCAGTTATTATAGGTCTATTACCAATTTTCAAGAATAATATTTTGTAAAAGAAATTATCCTAGTTTATAGTTAGTGTGTTTTGTTTCTTGTTATGTTAACAAAAATCAGGGACCTGTCTTAAGTAGAAATTTATCCCAGAATTTCAATGTATTAGCTGAAAAACTAGCTACTGCGCCGCAGCAAATCATTATTAAGTTGAAGCTGAAACTTATTTTAATCTATTTTATCCTGAAAGTCACAAAAGCTCACTGGCTTATGGTATAAAAAAATTCAATCACCACGATTTTATTGGAAGGCTTTATCTTTTCCTAATAAAAAAGAATCCAGGATTAAGTTTTAGAAAATGTAGCTGAAGTTTTGCAGAAGGCCAATGCTTCTTATTATTAAGATATTCAGAATTCAGGACTATGAACTCTTAATACTAAACTGTGGATGGCGTTTCGAAGAGTCTTATCAATTTCAATTGGTCTGTCTTTACCTAAAAGGGAAAAAAACCGAAAAGTTGTTATTCCTGCAGGACGAAGCTGGCAGAGAAAGAGCTAGTTTATTTTTAGGGGCTAATTTGACATCATCATATGAGTTTCTAGCACCAAACTCTAGCTTTTTATGGTAAAAGACAGTAAATTAATTTAACGGTCTAGATTACAGAACACTCAGCAGTCCTTGAAAGACTCAATTTCTTTAGCCTTGCCGTGCAAAGAAAAAATGATAAGTTTTGAAAACCAAAATTGCTTGAGTAGGACCCTTAAATAAATAAAAGAATGTTTGAAAAAAAAAACATAGGAAATAAACCCGAACCAATAAGTTAAAGCTGAATGATAAAATTCAAAATTTGACCTAGCCTTAGTAATTTAGTAGCTCTATTTCTAACTACTGTGATGAAATGTTATGACTGTTCTGCTCACGCTAAACCAAAACTATACCGATCGACATTTACGTTTAGCGGTTTAACAATAGAGCACGCTTCTAAGAAAAGAAGTTTTCAAGAAGCATGTCGTTCATTTTTTAATCTTTTACGTTGTCATGAGCCAAAAGCCTAAAGTAGATTATATTAAGTTTGAGTAAAGGATTTGACTACAAGTAAACAAAGTTAAGAGAAAGTTATTACAAACACACGGCAATGTTTTAAGTTTTAAGAAAAATTTAACAAAAACAATACAAATGTTACTTGAAATACACTTAACCTTCCTCTTACATATTTTTTTCAAACTTACTGAGCCATTATCCAATAGAACTTTCTTCCTCATCTCCAATTTAAGTTTTCAGATCTATTCCAAACATTTTGTTCCTTTTTTGAGTACTTTTTTTCTTCAAATTTAATAAACAGAATTAGACTTATTATTTTTGTCTTGGGGACAAAAAAAATTCTATATTCAGTAAGGATTTTGGTTTTTGCATTGTCTGTACATATATGTATATACGAGTATATAAAAAAAAAATATTACAACATAAAAATCACACAATTACTTGTTTCCATTTTTTCTTTTCTCACAAAAATCAACCTTTATACAATTTAAATATCTTTTATCATTATTTTAAATAGATATATATATATTCATTAGTAGTTTTATGTCTTAATAGTACTAATTTATATTTTAACTAATTTTTTTGTTATTTTTTCTTTTACTTTTACACTTATGAATATAATTTTTTTTATATATAATATATATATATATACTTTATTAAATTATATTTATATTTCTTTTTATTACAGTTATATATTTTTTTAAATATTTATAATTATTATTATTATAACTTATTTAAATTTGAGGTCACATGAGTTGGTTTTGTTGTTGTTTGAGTGTTGTTTTATTTAATTTTTTTTTTTAAATGTTTAATCCAATTTTCTTGTTCTTGTGTTATTTAATTTAGTATTTTATTTAAATTTACTCAATAAATCAATAGAAAAAAACAAAAAACATGGTTTCTTTTTTGTTTTATGTAACAAAATTTAGAAAAAATTAATTTTTATTTTAATTTTTAATAGGAAACTTTGTGAAGATAACTTGATTACTTTTTTTTAAGTTGTATCTAATGAAGTACATAAACGATTTTTTTGTTGATTTTTTGTGTAATAATGCGGATAAAACAACGATTTTCCCTTAGAAAAATACTAAAAATGAATTTAAATATAAATATTGTATACACATACATTTATATAGTTTTTTGTTTATTTTTTTAAGTAAATACATTAATATGATAGTGTTGTTTGCTTTATTGTGGACTTTGTGGTGGTGTGATGTCATCGGCATTATCACCAGAGCCAGGTTCGCCTTTTGTTTTGTTCTCCTTTTTCCATTTCATTCGACGGTTTTGGAACCAGATTTTTATTTGTCTTTCGGTTAAGCATAAGGCATGAGCGATTTCAATTCTTCTTCTTCGTGTTAAATATCGATTGAAATGGAACTCTTTTTCTAATTCAAGTGTTTGGTATCGGGTGTACGTTTGCCGACCACGTTTTCGTTCTAAAAATAAAAATAAAGAAAAAAAAATGTTAGTGAATTGATCAATATATGCAACAAATTGTGTAAAAAAACAATGAGAAAAGAAGAAAATATATTTTTCCCCTTTAAAACAAAAAAGAAAAACAATTACTTTATATTATCGTAGAAATGAACTTGATCCCATCTGCAATATTTTAAGTTTCCAATTAAATGTTCAGCTCGAAAAACTTATTGAAATGGCATTTTTTCCCTGTACTATCTCGTGCTTCGTTTTGATATTGGATTAAACAGCTATCCGAGCCCGAAATATAGAGTAGCTCGAGACAAGTTGGTTGCTCCTCATCATAAAGCTAAATTTACCGTCTAAACCCCCCAACCATCAAATATAACCTGTGCTAAGTAGAAGCCAAATAATGTCCAGAATATAGGAGTAGCTCGTTTCAATAATCTTGAAAGAACGCTTACAAATGTAGGAGCGACTTCAATAGCACTGTTTTAAAAATATCTTACTTAAATCAGGAACACTGGCATGCTTTGATATGCATGGAAAAATGTAATAGTAGGGCTAATACTATTCTTAGGAGGTTGTGAGAACTGTGGACATATAGAGCAAAATCGAGTGGGCTAACAATATCGTTCAAAATGGATTACTCACTGCTCCTAAAACGTTAAAGCGACAGAGATCAATGGAGGAAACCGTGCCGGTTCCCAAAAGGCCCATAACTAAAAACACCAAAACCCCCTGGGCCTTCCAATATCACATTTCTGATGTTTTTTAGTGAAGCCTTAAAAGATGCAATAATGATCCCGGTAGTCGAAAAAAACGACACCGATGCATCGATAACACCTGAACGGTGGCAGTTGGTCAAGCTAAAGCTTCCCGAAAACTTCTTGGCCATCACGCGGGACCACCGTCCATCGTCCGACTTATTGCTTTTGCCGATCATACACCAAACCCATTGGTGGGTTAGGAGAAGTTTGACCGGGTGCAAGACTCGAGGTCGTGGCTTAGGAGGATATCCCTAGCAGACCTAGCACACGCACCTGAATCCCGGCCGAAAACACCTCTCCAGAAGGCATTCTGGTCTGATCAATAACGCATCCCTTAACCATCTAGCGCTGAATACATGCATGAGTCGGTTCGGTCTTGAGTCAATACACCTAAGGGCTTATAAAAACGATGAGATGGATGCTGATAAGTAACCTCCTTCTCCTTTCACCGAGTTAGCAAATACAGCATCAGATCTTGGAGCATCGATTTTCTTTCCTGAAATTGATAGCGACGACTCCGGAAGAAGAGGAAGAAGATGATCCCTTGGACTACTCTGGTAGGTTTCTCCAGATTAACCTCCATCACTACAAAAATGTCTCGGCCGCACTCATTCTGCGTCTTTCCAGGAACCATGGATTGTAGAACGCGTGGTTCGTGGACTTGGGCCACCTGTATACGCTCCGCTCTATGCATTAGACAACGGTAAGGTTAGAATTGTATATTAGTGAAACGTAGCCTTAATGCGTTCTTAACATACTTCCTAATTTCAGCGACCTCGATATAACCGTTTCCCGACCGGAGACTGCCATAAGCACTTACTTGCTGCCGTCGGCATATCTTGACCACGACTATGTGGGCCCTCTCCCTGGTGATAACCTAGAAAGGGTGGTGTGGGAAGTTGGAAGGCTCAAAACTGGCCTCATCCTCGGGTGCGAGGCTAACTTTCATCACACAGTATGGGGTAGTACTGACATCAACGATGGAGCTTAGTCACTTTTTGATTACATCATAAGTACTAACCTCATTGTTTGGAACATTGGCAACGATCCCACTTTCATAACATAAAACCGACAAGAAGTGTTAGACATCACTCTAGTCTCCGATATCATAACTTAAATGCTAACGAACTGAATGGTATTGTCTGAACACTCATTTTCAGATCACAGATACATCCAATTCAGCCTGAATGATATTCCTCCCAGCTAACAAGCATTCCACAATTATTAGAAAACTGATTAGCTAAAATACAGAAGAACACTTTTATAAACACTCTCCTCCACGTAACATCAACGAACTTGTTCTCAATCAGGTGATGGCTCTCTTATTCAACCTGGAGGCAAGGAAAAATCCGCACTGTTGGACATTAACACTGGGACTGCTTAGAAGCATTTGCAGAAAACTTCTCAATCAAGCAAAAGACACAAGAAAAGTGACTGACTGGGATTCATACAAGGAATCCTCTTTACAAATCCTATGATGCCAGCCAGTGTCCTGTTATTGGACACCCACTTTCCAGGTAGCTCCACATTCACAGCCTGTAGCAACCATAACAGACTACAGGACTACAGGAGACAAGCTGCTTTGGGCGATGCATAGCTCCAAATCATAAAAGTCTGCTGGTCCGTACAGTGTAATACCTGCGGAGCTACAAAGGTATAGCAGATTAAATTCTGCGAGTTCACAAAGAACAGCCATCCTTATTCTGCCCCGATCCCATTGCTTGCAATCTGAGCGCTCATTCTTCGTCCATGCCACTCTCTTATGGGTCTCATTACCTATTACACTAAGGAGAACCACAAGCACAAGCACATTTAAAACCTATCTTTTCCAATACCTGGCCAGTATAATAAATAATAACAAATAAAAATTTGTTAAATGTTATATATTTTTATTGTTTTTGTTATTAATTCACTTTTGTAGTTTCCAATTAAATTAGTTATAAGTAGTCACCTATTTATTATAAATTTGCTTTCGAACCTACAATTTTTGTAAAGCCTACACTAGCTATAAGATGTGATCTTACTGTGTACATATTCTTTAAATAAATAAATACAAAAATACAAATACAGATATTACCTTGCCTACGCTAGAGAATATCATGAACTGAATCTGGAACTGCTGACATAAATGGAAGCCGGTGGTAGCAAGGTGTTTGCCTATGCGGATGTCGTTGCTATTGCCGTCTCAAGTAAGCATCTTAATACCATGCATAAGCGCAGCCTTACATATTACTCCCTCCACGACACTGAATATTCTGTTTCAATTGGCATCGATATTTTCAACAGGCTATATTTTTAAACACTTAACACTAATATTCTTGACACACTAGGAATCCTTGCAGAAAATATCGCACTATGCCCAACATTGGTTTGACTAAGACTTACATGTAAGTAACCTCTCTGTATCCTTCTGGGAAGAAGATGCTTTCATGGATGCCTCGTCAATGCACTTCTATACAGATGATAGTGGGCTTGGTTGCGGAGTTTTCTCAGATAAGATTAATCAAAGCCTCACTTTTCGTCTTCCAAATCGTTGTAGCGTGTTCAAGACAGAAATTTTGGCGATTCATCTTCTGGCTGAAGAAAAACGTGATATCGGCAAATGATATTCGCATCTTTTCGGATAGTCAGGCTGCTATTAAGTCCCTGGACTCAGTCTCATTAAATTCTAAAACCGCCATTGAATGCCGATCATCTCTTACGATGATGGCAGAGGAGTTCAACCTCCACCTTTGTTGGGTGCCGGGGAAAAGATACATTTCAGAGAATTACAGAGCGGACGAACTCACTAAAATTGAAATCACTCTACCGGAAAAGGATAGCGTCGGTATACCAGAAGCTGTGTGAACGAGTAGGAAGAAGAGATAATCATCCACCTACTCTGTACATGTCCAGGTCTTTCCCAAAGAAGGAAACTCCACTTAGGAGTTTTCGTTTATAATGACTTAAACTATATAAAGCGATCCACAGATCCACGTAGCATAACAATGGGCCAATAGGCCTTAGTTGGTTGGTCTCTCCAAAAGCCATTCTAACCTAACCTACCCTGGGCCCTAGTATTTCTTTTTGTAATGCATCCATTTGCAGAACACCCCTGCCAATATACTAACTACTCCTAGGTGCAACACCGAGAGACTTTGGTATTTTTAGTGCATAAATTCAGCGCTTTGTACACTAACATAATAGATAACCACAGAAGATCTGCAAAATATTTTCATCACCAGAGGCAGAAGTATTTCGGTAAGAAGCAGAAGAACTATGGTCTATAATCATCAGCATACACTTACAGATTGTAAAGTATCGAAAAACATAATTACATCAGGGCCTTACTTACGCAAGTCGAAGATCCAGTAATTCAATACAACAGTAGATCCGTCTATGGTGCAGTATGAATACTACAAAGAAATTTAGTTCGGAATGTGGGCTCCAAACAACATCCCAATTAGAAAGTTTTTTGCTTATATTGGTTGAAGGTCAGTTTCGGAGATGTGGGAATACTTCGCGGTAGGATTTTACCATACAGATGTACCGCAGTGGTCTTAAATTCTAAAGAAAGCTTCGAAGCAACGAGTACGAGTACGTACCACTCTCATAACCAGTGCAGAGATTGCAACCGAAAATAAGACAACAACTCGATGGCATTTCGGGAAAATAAGTTGCAGCATGACCAACGGCAGATTAAATTGCAAGGAAGGAAAATCTCATGGGTTGTACGAGTATAAACTGGCGAGACAATTGTTATTTATGGTGAGGTTATTACATTAACCTAAACATAATTCTGCACGGGATGAAAAAACTGCTGAATTCAACTGTCGATGTCGAACTAAACAGGCTTCAGCTCTGAATATTTCCCAATAAAAACGTTCCTGACAAGTGCATCGCTGTTATTAAGGCAGTAAGCTGTGAAACGAAATTAGATACTAATTTTTTCTTTTATACAATGTAATGTACTAAATATCTATACCACATCTACTTGTGGTATCTATAGGCACCAGTCTTTACATAACTTATTTTGCATCTTAATATGTCATGATTCATATACGAGTATTAATGACATCCAACATATCACATATATCATATTTATTTTGAAAATCTTAAGAAATATATTTTTATTAGCTTCTCTATCTTCTCAATTTCATGGGTTGTTTTAGCACTTTGAATAGTGAAAACGAAACTAAATCGCAAAAAAAAAAACATGAAATCAACAAATAAACTATCTACTTACCATTACCCCAACTAAAATGACTACAAAGACACACAAGGCAGAGAAATAGTTATGATATTTCTCAACTAGAAAAGAACGGTACGGATATAGGAGTACTCGTACAGCGTGTTTAAAAGCAGAAAAGATCAAAAGCGGACCTTACCGAATATATTAGTTCTTGTCAAAATCACAACATGTGTTTTAATCCATGCTGGTACAAGTACAATTATAAGTGAATGTAGATACTCATACAAGTGTATCTTTTTTCAGTTCTAGTTCTGATTCGGATTCGGATTCTGAATCTATTTCTGGTTGTTTTATTGTTTTGCATGAAAGAAACCGCGATTTTCTTCTCTTTGAGGTGTTGTCGCCCTTTTTTCAATATCTTCTTTTTGTTTTGAAATCGTATCTACCTTGGGTAATTATTCCGGTGTCTTTGAAAGGGGAGGATAAAGAATTACGTATAGGTTAGGTATTTGTAAGAGACCAGCTGAGCACGGAGAGACACCTCATTAATCTCGGCTAGAATGTGATTGTAATATTCAGGCAGCGTGAGATGGATTATTAAGTGGTATGTAGAGGATATTTGTCTATCCAACAAGGAGGCTTGTATTAAAATATTTTATATAACATATTTGAATAAAAAAAAGACAACTAATAATACCGTCATTCTATTAAATCGGGTCACTTTCAAGAGCAAATTCGAAAAATAAAGCCAATAGTTTTAACGAAGAAAACGTGCATACTTTAGCATCATTAACTGATACAACCCAGGAAAACTTGCTTCTTGGTCATAGATATTGGTGCGGCAGAACTCCAGTTCTTTCCTCTACAGAGAATTCGGGACACCAAACTTACTCCAGAAAAGTATAAACTTCCGAACAAGTCAGTATGTAGTCGATTACCATCAAGATCTTTATTGAGTTACACCCATCTTATATCTCAAAATTGAATAAAATATGCTCGTTGATGACTTTGGCCGCCTTGCTCTGGTTAAGTTTTTTAATTTTGGTCCCAGTTTGTGATAAGAGAGTTTACACAATATATATCACTTTTACTCTTTGCAAGGGTATGAACTAGATCTCAACGATATCGTCCGACTACAGAGAGCTCTAGGAGATAGAATTGTTTATAAAAGGTAACAGAATAGTGTACGAATGACAAGCAAGTTTAAACTCTTAAAATAGAGTATAGAAATCCGGAAGTAACGATATCTTCAACCACGGAGATGGCGATTAAAATGATTACAAGCTTGCAACTTTGCGAAAAGATATGCTAATATGAAACAGGCACGTTTAAGCCATGTTGAACTTTAATAGCATAGTTGAGTATTCGACCACCAATGAAATATTCTTAGTATAGACATTTTTCTCCAAAGAGCTTTCATTCGCAAGTCGAGTGGCTCTTTAGATCGATGTAAACATGAGAGGGGGAAAACTGGCATATGGATAACATATAAAATACCCTAAATTACTTAGTAGCATTTTCCAATCTGGGGTTCCTGCTATTAAAGTTGAACAGTTAAATACTGAAAAGATATGCACGACTTCTAAAAAAAGCCAAACGGACTGTCAGCATTGAGCCATATGAAAAGCATGAAAAGCTGAAAAGTTATTTGAACACTTTGAGAAACCATAACCTACTTCGCTAAATAATTTGGACAAAAAGAAAAGATACTTAGCGACAGGTACAGCATTTAGTAGGTAAGTAAAATGAGATGAACTCACTACCAAAAGAAAAACAATAACCTTTCATAGAATGAAATCAAACCAAAGAAGATGTCCAAAGGAGAACTATAAAACTATTTGCCATATTTAAAGCAAAATGAGAACATAGAGCTAAAAGGATCAGGATAAAGGGACCCTGACCCAAATAAGTCTTTCTAAATTAGCTTTTTGTACTACATCCATACTGTGGTAAAACTCATAGACAAAGAAGGCGAAGTATCTATCTTTGGAAGGACCCTAATAACATCTCTGCATTTCTGCCTGTCATGCAACACTTGGCGCGTCAGCGCATAATTGACACGTATATGGTTTTCTAGAATATAATCTTGATTTTTCTATAAAGGGGTTGTGATTCCCGTTATTTAATCAAACAAAGCTAATAAAGGCTTATAAAATTTCCACTGAGGTGTCATTTGGGGAACTAACGTTCACTTAAATGAAAGGTGAACTCCTTAACTTCTTCGGAATTATAGTTGACAGTTGTAAGTTTTGCTGAACTTACGTTCATTACTGCTGCTTAAAATGTTCTTCAATTACATTAAACACTTTTAATATTGACCTCGACTGATGATAGCAATTTCGCCAGCTGACCTTTACTGTCGAATGGACACTCTTTCCGACTTGCATGAGTACGCACTATCTATTCCTACACTAATTGAAAAAAAGTTACATGACATGACAAGTTACCGAAATCCGGTGATTGCCTTGAATAATTTCGAAAGCGAGTTTTCATAACGTACGGATTGTTTTAAAGTGCAGCATGGTAGCACTGGTTCAGTTTTCATGGGATCCCAAGGTCAGCTCCAGCTCCAGATTATGAATCTTTATATATTTGGCTCTTAAGTCTGTAAAATATTGTGTGTTTTTACTTGGAATTCAAGAGCCAACAATGGGGCTTACCGTTGAAGATTTTAAACATCATTAGTGTACGCCAGATAGTATCTTATTTAAAAAATGAACGTTTAGACAATTTTTGCAAATCATTGACTCTATTGAGGATACGCCTTGTGGAGCCGAAATTTTAGTTATCGGTCATGCGCTTATCTTCCTCTACTGATTTGACAATTTTATATATGTTCACCATGAAAGCATAATTTCTAGGTTTAAACAACTCCTTATGTAGTCCATCGTAATCAGAGGCCACGCTGTTTTCGAGTTTCATTACTACTGCGTCAATCGTACCTTGGCTACGAGTTTAATGAAGTGAGTGAAGGAGCAAGATGTTATCACAAACTCTATGAGCTTCATGAAAATTTGAATGCAGTTCAAAAAGCTAAAATACCTCGATCACACGCATCGATTGAATGAACAACAACTCTGCAGCCATGACGCTAGTCCTCCCAAACTCTCTGGCTTGAACTGACATGGAAGATGGAACTTCCATTTTAAGGACCAAGCGATTCAAGATTCCAGGCACTTGGTCTGCAGAACTAAAAATAGAGTGTCCAAGATCGAAGAAGATAGAAAGCTCCTGTGTATCAGTCAAAGGACCTATACGTATTTTCAAATCATTTTAAAGGCATCACATCTCTGTTTAAGATTTCTTAATTGCGTTTCATTCTAACTTACTCCAAATATATATTGTACGAGTACTAGTGAATCGACGTCACAGAGTGAATAATTGAATGAATAGTTTGTCTATCTTCCTGGTGGACAAAATCGGATCATATGTTTTATAATGATACCTTCAAACATTGTATATTGACTGTGAATCATATATAGGCTTGTAACTCATCCTATTTAGAATGTACTCCTTTCTAGCAATAGTAAGGTCAAGTGAAACCAAGATGAAACCGTAATCTTGAGAACATTTTTATGTTTGTATTCTTATAATTCCTATAGGTATTGAAGGTACAAGAGATGATCATGATAGTCAATTAGCTGACAGAAATCAGCTAAATATGGTAGAGAAGCTGTCGTGAAAATTCACTAAAGAAACCCTGAAGGCCTACCTCTGCCTCTCGTACTAGGATACATCGATAGATTAAACTATTCCTAATGACTTCTAATCTGACTTGAAACAAATCTACACTTTTTTCCTCATCAGATTCGTTCTTCTTTTTGTTAATAATTTTTTAGTTTTTATTGGTTGTGTCTCTTGATCTTATGGCAGGCAGCAGCAGGCAAACTTCCAAGACCTTAATCTTTCCGTATAACTGATATAAATTAACAAAACATTTACTGCGATTATTTATGTTGAAGTCAGTCGATGACGAACCAGCATTAAAAGAAATCCCGCACGCCACACACATAATCACATTAAGGCTAGAAGATACGGAGAGTACAGAGTATGAAGTATGTGCTCGCGCCGCACACGCTTAATTTCCGCAATTAAAAAATCATTTTCTTCGCCAAAAGGCTGACGGATTGTTTTATCTACCTTTGGCTGTTGTTTCGTGCCATCTTTTATTTGTTTTTTTTGTTTTCTTTGTATTTGCAATTTATTTAATTGTTGTGAGTAGAGGTCCTGTGTCAAATCCGCTCAATGGATACACTCCTCATAAACCAAAGTCGTTTATAGTAACTCTAGATTAATGCGTATCAAAGCTGGCAAAAAAATGTAATTAAATAAAAATTGCCTTGTCATATTCGAGTATAGAAAAAATAAAAATAAAAAAATAAAACAGGTCAAGCTGCCGTGATATGGCTGACGTCTAGCATATTGCGTAAAATCCTGATAAATGCCGATGGGCTGTACTGCGTGGAAGTGAACGGTCTGCTATTTGCTTTATGTCAGAGAGCTCAACTACAACTGTATAGTGGGGATAATGGTATAATCGTTTATAGTATCTTACAGATACATCATGTAGATACTTTACTATTTTTGAATGAGATACGAGTACACAAAATATACATGTACAATACATATCGTAAACCTAAAATGAAAAATAAAAATAAAATTCTACTGGCATGCAATTAAAATCGAATCAAAGATCAATTTGGGTTTGTGAATGTTAACACGTGAAATGTCAATAAATTAGCTGTGGACTCTAGCATTTTATAGGGTAAGACAGTGACCTACCCGCCAGAGGAGATGATGTTGCAAAAACAAAAAACTAAAGTAAAACCAATTCTAAAAAAAATATTTACAATTTAACAGGTTTTCTTTCCTATGCGATTAGATACATTTAATCCACTTGACTGTGGGGCCTGAAAAACGAGAATACCTCAAAAAAACCAACGCACGCACGCAATTTAATTACACGCTGACCTCATTGAGAGAGTGGGCATGGTCATTCTCAGGCAAATGTGATTATTTTAATTATTTCCCCTTAAGTGAATGAAAATTATTAAAAACAAAAAACTACGAAACAACCGAAAAAATCGACAAAAGTGTGTACGAATATAAGTTCTCCTGCCAACGGTATATGGTACAAATAGTAAGAAAAATGGTGGCCTAATCACTATTTAATTACAATCCACGTATTTGGGTGGTTTTTTTCGTTTTTCTTATTCCTTGTTGTTGTTACTCCTTAGGTTTTTGTTTTTACTCGTACATATATGTATGCGCAATATATCTGTTTTTTTTTTCTTGTAATGTGTATATATGTGTTTCTTAGTTAATTTCGATTGACCCCTAAGTGCTGCAGGTTTCAATGTGACTTTGTTGTTTTATTGAAGTTGTTGGTTGCGCAATAAACGCAATTAATATCAACATTTCCCTGTATGAAAATTTGTCGGATTGTTCTTGTAACTTGTAATTTTATCCAATCCGATGAAAAATATTGCTTTCGATTGAAGGTTGGGGGTGGGGGCTTGATGGTGGTGATGTGAAAATGGGACTTGCTTATGATATGGAATTACCACGACTCAAATTACTTCCTTCAATTAAAAAGGAACACTAATTTGTTGTCGAAATCGATCCAAGGGGGCCGGGGGATCTCTCAAAATGAATTTTGAGATAGCGGACTGTTTTACAATTTGAAACAATCTAAACATAAATCTGTTGATTAAAACTTGACCTTACAGATGAGGACTTTCTTTTAGAATACTCATTATACTCATACACTGAGCTTACATGTTTGATTTCTCCTATTTTAAAGTGAGATTATTGATAAGCCTAGGGCACCTACCACTGATGACTTATTATTAACAATTCGCTCGTTACCTGTCTGTAATTGTGTACACTCTCCTATGGTATAACAAAAATGGAGAAGACTTAGGGAGGACAGAAACCGACCTTTTCAGAAAGTTCTCAGGTTAATTGCTTAGCAGTCTTATAAGCCTTAACATAATATTCACCCAGGCTCAAGCTTTTAACAAAAATACTACAATGTACCAAAGGTAGTAAAAATTGTTGGTCGTTCTTCAAAAATATTAAATATTCTGCCTCATCCTCAATCCCAACGCTCATTTATAATCAAATTTCAGCTGTGAGCTTTTGGACAAGGCCAATCTGTTGCTGCACACTTTTCGGCTCGCTCTACACTTCCAGATTGCGCTTTGTCTCCACCTACACTTGAGTGCATCAAATCTTCAATAGGACGAATCCACTTTCACACTCGTGTAGTAGCAAGAGTGCTTAAAAACCGCAATTGGGCGCTTATTGGCCAGCTTATATTAAGCTCATTATATTCTGATATTAAAGCATAACGAATTAGGGAACTATCAACAGAGTGAAATTTAATGCTTGCAAAACACAATACTATCTGCTGTCATTCAAGCGAAATTCAAGCACCCAGCTATGTCAACAAATGGGACTCGCATCGTCAAAACCGAAAAACTTTCTATCCTCTGTATGTGTGTGAATGACAACTTAGTTTGGTATCGTCAAAAATGCTGCGAAATGTCTAGGTTTCCTCAAGTGATGTAGGTAATACTTCACCCCCCCTGGTCGGGCAATAGTATGTAAGGCATTTATCCACCCAATGTTGGCATTGGCCAACATCTGGTCGGGTGTGCCCAAAACATCTCCCAAGATAAAAAACCGTGCTATACTAAAAAACTCACAGATGAATGAACAATTGTAGAGGGAAAGGGACCGGATCAATTACGTGCATCAGCATTAATACACTCCGACCTCATCACAAAAAATGGATCCTCAACAAAGAATTAGGGCACACACCCTGTGAGATCTTTTACGGTCCTGGTGAAGCTTTCAACGAAATCGAAATTTCTCTGTTCATAAAAATTTTCCTGTGCCTATATGGAGTTGGGATTTTAACTCCATTGCATAGACCTGAGTTAGGCCTGTTTACAACTCAATATTAAGATTAAAATATGCGAACTTCTGAAACCATAATCGCACTCTTAAATTTTTGTACAATAACTGTAAGGATGAGATTAAAAGACATCTTGGGATCAATAATATGACGCATGGTACTAAGACAAAGTACCAGTCTATTATAAATTTATATAATAATTTTCGTTTAAATATAAGTTTCAATCTTTTATGGACAAATGATAAGGTACCAGCTTTCTCTACATTTGCGCTTAGTCCCTGGAAACCCTGATAGAGGATTACCTCGCCGAGGCTTGCGTATCAAATTCATCAAATTCAAAAACACAGTGCGGGTATCCCACCTCACCCGCTCCTTGTCGAAGTACTGTTGCTTGCACTCAGTCACTGCCGTTACTATACCATACGGTACGGGCAGTGGCTGAGTGTATGTAACAACTGATGGATAGCGGGGTTGTGAGTGAAAATTTTGTTGGTGCACTGTTTCATATTGTTGTAAGGGCATAACACCTACAACAATTTGATTCGGTAAGCCAACGTCAGAATTTCCACTTCGCAGCCTTGCTTAGTATCGTCGGTGTTTGTGTTTTCTGTGTTTGTCTGTGATTATGACTAGGGAATTCAGGGTAGACGTAGCCAATATACGCGGGCTAAAAAGTAATCACTTTTCTGCGTACGTCCACGTCTGTAAGTACAGACCAGCTGTTTTGGCACTTAGTGAAACACAGGTAGATCCCCGCCCACACCTCTCAGATCATTCTGATCTGAAGCTACCTGGCTACGAATTAGTGCCATTATTCTTCTCTCACCGCGGTCTCGCCATTTATGTGCGTAGTGATGTAGCTTACCAAACTCCACCACAATGTGATCCATGTTCCAATCCGGAATTCAACTTCATGTGGTTAAAATTCCATCTCCGTAAGCAAATTATACACTACTGCTTTATTTATAGAAGCCCCAAACTGGACAGCAATTCAACCTTTAACGAGTTTGATGCGCTGTCTGACTCCATTCAAAGAATTGTATCCCTGTATCCTCATACTGAAATCGTTATTACGGGCGACTTCAATATACACAATTCTGGGTGGCTTCGACATTCTGGACAGACAACACCCGAAGGACGGTGTGTTGAGATCTTCGCTACGGAAAACAACCTAACGCAGCTTGTAAATGAGCCCACGCGAATTCCAGACGTTGATAGTCATACCGCCAACACCCTGGACTTGTTTTTAACTTCTCACCCTGATAAGTACACCATTGATGTGCTCTCCCCTCTAGGCTCGTCGGACCATTGTGTCATATCAGCTAATTTCTCGTACACCGACCACACAGTTAGAGAAAAAATTCCTAAAAGAACCGTATGGCAATACGAGAAAGCCAACTGGAGCGGTCTTAACAGCTTCTTTAGGAATTTTAACTGGTCGTTATGCTTCCTCGATAACGACGTGGATGCCGCTGCTGATATGATTACAGACACCATTCTCTTTGGAATGAGATCCTTTGTTCCTCATCGGATGAAGAGTATCAAACCAAAAGAAAAGGCATGGTACGACTCGAGCTGTAAAGAGGCCGTCAGGGTTAGAGAAATGTTTTTTCGGTCCTACAAGACCAACCCGACAGAGGAAAACCGAAAAAAGTTCAAACGAGCCAGAAATGACTGCAACGCCTTTCTTAAGCGTGTGAAATTCCTATACGACCAAAAACTGAGGCAAAAAATACTGCAATGTCCCAAAGGCAGTAAAAATTTTTGGTCGTTCGTCAAAAACATTAGAAATTCCGCCTCATCCCCCATCCCAACGCTCATTTACAATGACATTCCAGCTGTCAGCTCTTTGGATAAGGCCAATCTGCTTGCTGCACACTTTGCGGCCAGCTCAACACTCCCAGATTGTGCTTTGTCTCCGCCTACACTTGAGTGCGTCGAATCTTCAATGGGACGAATCTACTTTCGCACTCGTGTGGTAGCAAGAGTACTTAAAGATCTCAACATACATAAATCCGCTGGTCCAGATGGTATATCTCCCCTTCTTCTGAAGAGGTGTTCTTCCTCGCTGGCAAAACCACTGCGTAAGCTTTTTCATCAATCCTACACTTTAGGACTCTTCCCGAGCAGATGGAAAACAGCATTTGTCCAGCCCGTCCCTAAAAAAGGCGAATCATCTTCTCTCTCCTCCTACAGACCCATTGCACTTACGTCCCTTCTTTCCAAGGTCATGAAAACACTGATAAATCGTCAGCTCATGAAATATCTCGAAACACGAAAACTTATCAATGACCGGCAGTACGGTTTTCGTAGCAACAGGTCCACTGGTGATTTGATGGCATGTCTCACCGAAAAGTGGAACCAAAGCGTACATCAATCTGGTGAAAGCAAGATAGTTGCACTTGATATTTCTAAGGCATTTGACAGAGTTTGGCATCAGGCTCTTTTGTCGAAAATGCGTGCATTTGGGATCGACGACTCTCTTCTTCAATGGATTAGAAATTACCTTTCGGAACGTTCAATTCAAGTTGTCTTGGACGGTTTCAAGTCTGATATTCACAAAATAAATGCTGGTGTGCCCCAGGGCTCTGTTCTGTCACCGACACTCTTTTTAATTTTCATTAACGATCTCTTGTCTGCTACTTCTAATCCAATATATTCCTTTGCTGATGACAGTACTCTCTGCTTTTCATATTCGTTCCCGGACTCACGGCCCTGCTCTTCGGCTGTAGTACGAGAACGGCAGCGTATGCTAAGCTCATTAAATTCCGATATCAACAGCATAACCAATTGGGGAACTATCAATAGAGTGGAATTTAATGCTTCCAAAACACAATGCTGTCTGCTGTCTTTAAAGCGAAATTTAAACACCCAGCCATTATCAATGAATGGCACTTGCATCGGCGAAACCGAAAAACTTTCCATTCTCGGTATGTGTGTCCATGACAACTTACGTTGGAATGACCACATATTTGATGTCGCCAAAAATGCTGCGAAATGTCTAGGTTTCCTCAAGCGATGTAAGAAATATTTTACCCCCTCTGATCTGGCCTCAATATATAAGGCATTCATCCGCCCAAAATTGGAGTACAACTCCCACATCTGGTCAGGTGCTCCTAAAACATCTCTGCACCTGCTAGATAGGATTCAAAACCGTGCGATAAAACTTATTGACGATACTAATATCAGTCAATCAATGGACACCCTCGAACACCGACGAAATGTCTCGTGTCTCACTTTGTTTTATCGCTACTTCCACCACCAGTGCTCCACTGAAATCGCCAGTAGCATTCCGCCCATTCAAACTTTCAACCGTAACACCCGTCTCGCTATGAATGCTCATCAGTATACCCTCAAGCCCATTTTCGGACGTACTCTAAAATATCGTGATTCGTTCCTAAGCCGTACATCTCGCTTATGGAATGCCCTGCCGATCTCTGTATTTCCTGGTCGTTATAACTTGCAAACATTTAAAAACAATGTACATCGGTACCTCTCTTTTCTTCATCCCTAAATTTCCCTTGCCCACGCTGTGTACAATCACCTTAAGGGTACTCAAACCCCTTGGGCGCGCGCTCATTATAAAAAAAAAAAAAAAAAAATCGTTGATCTCATTTATCTCGATTCAACCTTGACTTGAGACCAGACTGAATACATTCAGCTTTCCAAATGCATATAGAAAAATCTCACATTCTCAAACTTATTTAGAGATTCTTAGGGGTTTCAGCAAAGACTTACGTAAAATGTGTCCTTAACTGCAGATGTAGGATCTTCGCTTTAGAGAGTGATGCACGTTTGCCTAACGAGGACTGAAGTTGAAGGGTATCGACTTTCATAAATATTTCAGAGCCATATTCGTGTTTAAGCAATCCGTGAAAATTTGACAACATTCCTTTTTGGCTCCGATTCTTACCAAAACAGTACTGAGCACAAGAAAAGTCGAAGTCGAAAACCGAAGTTCTGGTGTAAGACGCCATATCCAGAAGACAAAGGTGAAGGGACGATGAGAAGGCCATCAAAAGTTTGGTTTTATACCAATAATTTTAACCGTAAAAGGAATTTGAATGTACAAACAAGGATGTGCTGTTTCCTATGTGAACATCAGGGGGATAGGAATTCATCATTACGTTACATCTTAAGCTTTTTAAGCTCGCTGTCAGCCTTTTGAATTTTGTAAAAGCAGAAATGTTATATTTATATAAAAACTTGTTTTACAACCATTGCATTGAAAAGAATGGATCTTTTCATAGCCATATACAAGCCTTACGCTTTGAAAAAAATCGCACTAAAAGCAAAAAAACTAACCACATGGAGACTGCTGCCACCGCGACATATATAATAATATATAAACAAGTTAGGATAACGCATACGAGTATATATATACTTACGAGTTGCTGCATTACAAAAACATATTATTACATCTTATAACAATAGTTGGATCAAACGAGTTCAAATTTTTGTGAAAGGACTAACTTCAAATAATTAATTAGAGTTCACTTTTAGTAAAGCAATCGTCAACATTGTCAGGTGCTTTCTGCGATTTAGAACAATAAAAGTTGAAACCGTCTTATTGCGCATAAAGGCCCAGAACAGTGATTTGTAAACGAAGCCAGCCTTAGTTCTTCTCTAAAATTGTTGACAAATCCTAGGTAATACTATAAAAAATAACAAAATCATACATCTGTACCATAATCTTTCGTAGGAGCTTAGAATTATTGCGGTTTCACGAAGAGAATTAGCAAGGAACATGAAGAACGTGATTGAGCTTTTACTTTTTATTATCTTGGCAGGTTAACTGCACATAGTCGTAAGCAAGGGAGAGTTTATATATTAAAAGACGCATTCCAAGTCAAAACAGATTCATCAGCTGAAAATGTCGGTAGTGAGTATAGCAGTTAGTAAAGCAGTATTCTGAAAAGCTCAAATTCATATCCTAAGGATGAACCCTTCCTTCGCTTGGAATAGCTATCAATTTTGCCGTAGCTAGTGGTAAAGCTGTGTGCGTTTTCCTGTATCTTGTCAATATTACTTCAACAGGAAACTATTCAAATAAATAATAGAAAGCTCTATAGGAAGGTTTTGCCTTACAAAAAGTGACTTATTTTTTAATTGAGATAAAGATATCTGTGGCATACTTTTGCAACCCATTTACTCAAACCTTGTGACCAAAACCGCCGTAAGTTTAATAAAAATTTATATATGTACGTATATATATATATATGGAGGATCTATATACAGATCACTATAACCCAAAAATCTAATTGCTATCAGTAATCTAAATTAGTATTTTTCGGCAATGACAAATGTTAAAAAATAAAAAAATTATATCGTTCCACAACCTCTAACATATTTGATTGGCAGATAGACACGACACAATTATTGTAATTATTTTACGGTTCCCCTAAAGAAAACACATATAAACAGAAAAAAAATATTTTGTTAATGACATCGTAGATATGTCATAGAAAGCACAATACCAAAAACCAAAAACAATGAAAATAAACATCAGCCAACCAAACTACATATGTAGGTATAGATGCGTAATTATATATCGAAACCCATGACTACATAAATAGGACATTTGAATACCAAATTTTTTTTGTGTAGTATAAAATTCACACACCAAAATTCAATTGCACTAGTATCTTAGAGATTTTTTT
Organism: Volucella bombylans; assembly: GCA_949129095.1. NCBI lineage: Eukaryota > Metazoa > Arthropoda > Insecta > Diptera > Syrphidae > Volucella > Volucella bombylans. The sequence continues at coordinate 191,192,116 of OX422140.1, read as the reverse complement.
TCATATATTTTTTTTCTTCTTCTCCACGTTGTACAAGTATCTTCCCAGCGAAAAGGAAAATGGAGAAGAAAATCATGCAACCATATCCGAATAGTGTCACCAGAAACTTAAGTGTCACGCTAGAGAAGTTCAAGTTCCACAAGAAACTCGGAAGTCAAAGTATCTCACAGTGTTTTAACCATAGAATGGGTACACCTTCAGCCTTTAGGTACTCGGGGTACGTATATTGAAAGAATGCAATTGAGCGGAAACCAACCTCAGATTAACATTTGAAGAAAATCTCTTTTTAATAACAGCAATCTGATTGTGCAACCAAAAGATTAAGGTGTGTATGTTATGTTTGTGGAAAAAAAAAACAATAATGAGGGTTATAGACCCAACGGATCCGTCAGACTGCCGCCATATTTAATCAGCATCAAATATGGCTACAATTTAAATGCAGTTTAATTTATGCTCTTTAAAGTAAGGAAGATCTAGGTGAAACTGTAGTTATAGGTATCTTAGAAGGATAAGGGAAAACCTACACAGCTTTGGGCTGACTTAATTAATTACAAAGCGTATTTTGCTTCTGGGTATTTCTGGCCTCTGCACCCAATAGGATTATTTGTAGAAATGATAAATTTTCGGTTCAATACATGAAGACGAGATCATCTTTTAATAGTGGCCGATAAATAGGATTGCTATGGAGTGCTTATAATTAAAGTAAGCCAGCATTCAATAGACTGTACGCACAGTCACGTCACAATAGTTGAAAAAAAGATTCTGGAAAATTAAGAAATATCTTCTTTGAGATGGTGATCTTTCTAAGGGAAGAATTCGCAAAAATGTCAAGCTTTGAAAGCGATGCTCCACAAGAGTACATAATGACAGAAGCAGTTTTATGAGTACAGACGTGCGAGTACTCGATGTTTTGTAGAGTGTATATCGAAATATTTCGAAAACTATCCACTGTACGTAAAATATAAGCTAGAAGTAACGGGGAGATCAATTGTTGGCTTATTGCCTGATCACTGTTTATGAAGCTTTAATATGACACTAGAAGTCCAGTGGGATGAGGTTTGATCCGGGATTTAGTAGGATTTATTTTTATTTGCTTATTATGAATCCAGCAGATTTACCTCGATCGAGATATATTTTCAATGAGTATGAAAAACGGATTTTAGAACTTTTAGTGCCTTTTTTCATTTAAACAAATGTATTCCTTCATGCCATCGTCTATGTTCTTTCCTCAGTTATCATGTCGCTGTAGAATTATCTGTTCTATTTGTTCTAAACAAGGCGGCACAATTGAAATAAATTTGTCCAAAGCGGTGAATGAAAATATTTCAAGTGCCCCGCATCTTGAAATATGATGGAGATATGTACATCAGGCTGTAGATTGAGACGTCTGGTAAAAAAACAAAGAAAAATATTGCAACAACTTCTTTGTGGAAGCATATAAAGGAACTCATATAGTTCGACATATGTATACATGGTCACCTTTAGCGATTTTACTCCAAGCCCTGGAATCATTTTTAGTCTCGCTATTCGTATAAAATCCTTAATCGCTTGGATGATAGAAGAACCATAAATCATTTCTTTTCAATTGGGACGCCGCCGCGCCAGCTGTCCGCTCAATAATTCAAAAAAGTTCAGACGCAGCCACTATTGCGAACATTTTTTTGGCAAACAATCTTTCATTATAGATCACCAAATTTTGAATAAAAAAATTCCAGGTTTAGTCAAAACTAAGACGGTATGCTGGCGACCTATGTGGCGATCGATCGGGGAACTGCTGGCTGTCCTATAACTTGAACTCGAGCGCAGCAATCAAGTTCGTAGTGAGGTGCTTGCCTCACCTCCTAGTGGTGGTTCCTGCTAAGGGTTTACTCATGCAGGTCAAAATGGCAAGTGCATGCTCGGCCAGTAGCATGACACTGGTCTGCGTCGCCATAGGGCTATAACCCTACACGAAAGAGATGTGACGAACCCACTAATGGGCTTGGATAAAAATGGATTCACTGTTGACAACCCTTGCAAACGTTTAGAGGTTAACGACTTTGAGACCTGCACATGGAATATTCGGAAGCTTAAAGCCATGTGCAACCGAGCAATTAGCAGAGGCACACAGATATCACCGCCATCCAGGAAGTGTTATGGGATGGGACGGGCAGGACATAAGGAGGAAGAACAACTGTGATATATGTATACTATGGTGATTGCAACAAGAAAAAGAAACAGCGCTTACCCAGATGTGGATTTTCCGATAGGCAAGAAGTCCCGAGCTTCCGAATAGTGAACGACCATCTTATGACAATCCACATCAAGGCTAAATTCGCTAACATAAGCCTAATATGCGCCATGCGCCTACGGAAGACAGGGACGACGCCACCAAGCAATGGTTCTACGAGCTCCTCGACAAGACTTGAGCAATCCTTGAAGTATAACACTAAAATCGCTCAGTACGATAACATACATAGTAGATCAACTGGTAAGAATAGCCTACACGACACCACGTCTGGCAACGGACTTAGGTTTATAAAATTTACGGAAGGACGAAATATCCCTGTAGCAGGCACACGGTTTCCTCGTATTGATATATACAAGGGGACATGTCGGTCTCCGGATCATGAAACGCTCAAGCAAATTGGTCATATTGTGATACATCTAATTCATGCCACGGGTGCTCTAGACGTCCGAACGTTCCGGGCAGCCAACATTGACTTGGATCACCACTTTGTTACAGCCAAGGTGTGAATACGGATTTTCTAAGCGACAATAGAAAAAAAAACTACTGTGAAAAGATACAACGTAGAGAAGTTGCAATCACAAGATACCACCAGAGTCTTCGCCGAACGCGTATCCCAAAATCTCTCAACAAGTCAACAAGTACCGAAGAATAGTGGCAACGCTACCAACATGCCATCAGAGATGGCACAACTAATTGGATGGGTTTCACCCTACCAGCGCTACAACGAAGGAGCATAGCCGCTCGTAACCTTTACGAGCAGAAGAGATGGGAAGAACATCGGCTGCTGCAGAAGAAGAAAATAGAGGACGAGAAGCCCGCGATCGAAGGTATTGAGAGGTCTTACTCCAGGAATAACGTACTATGTTTAATCAAATTGTAATAGGTCAATAGGTCAATTGTCAAGGCCTGTACAGAAACCTATAGGGATGTAGAAGACAACCTTGTAGTAGAGTCAGAGTCGGTTCTGGGTGTATGTAAAAAATGTTCTGCAACATCGCATACGAGATCTTATTTGTGATATTGTGTGAATGTCTGAAACCCTTCATCAACTACCTGATTGGTTCATATCAGTGCGGTTTCAGACAAGAAAAGTCCACAATCAACCAAATTTTCATACCCGGCAAATCCTCGAAAAAAATTAAGAAATCCAAATCGATATCATCTTTTCATCGATTTTAAGTCCGCATATTACAGGATCTACATACACGAGCTATATAGAGCCATGTCTAGATTTGGCATACCTGCCAATCTCGTCCGTATGTGCAGATTGACTTTATCTACCTTGGCTATACTATAAATTCTACCAACAACTTGCTTGCAGAGATAAAATGAAGAATTACTCTTTCCAATTCCTATTTCTCTGGAATAAAAAGGCTATGCCGAAAAACTAAGGAGACTTTAGATAAGACCTTGATCATCCCAGTCCTACTTTATGGCGCTGAAGCATGGACTGTATCGCAAGCGGATGAAGATTACCTCAGTAGTTTGAGTAGAAAAATCATTTGAAAAAAGTTCGGTCCCGTTTGAGTTAACGGGCTATGAAGGAGAAGATTCAACAACGAACTGTACGAACTGTACAGCGACATCCACTTAGTCAGAAAACTGCGCATCAATCGCCTGAGATGGCTTGGACATGTAGAGCGAATGGACATCAATGCAATGACGGACAACGCAGTAGAGGAAGACCTCACCTAAAGTGGCGCGCACAAATAGAAGGGGACCTCAACCGACCGGTTTAACTGGAAAGGCTTGCTAGTAGAGGCCCAGGTTCACCCCGAGCGATAAGCTAACGAGTAATATTTGGCAGCTTCTTTTTAAGCAAATACGTTCCTCAATAGCTATGGAGGAGATACACATTTTATGTCCGCTTACCTGTTAGTTATTTAGTTAGTTAGTTAGTTACCTCTTGATCGATTAAGATGAAATAGTTAACTTGTATGTACAATGGACCCCGATTTGTCTTTCAGAAGTTGGCCCTATGAAAGTTTGCGACATTGTAGTATAGCAAAGTTCTCTGTGAGACACGACAACTTTCGAAGCCATTACCGGCATATTATACTTTATATATCTGGCGTTTAAGTTAATAGTGTGATTGGTGACGTCCTTTAAGTCCTGGATTCCAAGTAACACACTTGAATGTCTGGGAATAACGCAGAACCAACCAGTTCCTCAGTATTGTGTTTATATGGTGAACATGATATTTTTCTTCAAATATTTTAAATGGTATCACTTTATCCCCTGTCAAGGTGTAAACTCTCTTACAACGTTGTATCCATCATATTGTACCATCGATAAGATATGGCTAGGACTGTTGATATGTTCAAGTATCTATAATAATCTTAATGAGGATGAGGCACATATACATATAAGAATGTGAATAAAAAAATGTTCGTCAAGAGTAGGGACTATGGAAAATGACTATTTGTCCAGTTACTATTGATGGCTCTGTATTTGTTTCACATAATAGGTCCAGAAATTCACTTCTACGAATGCTAGTGATCTAAACAGTGGAACTAACTTTCATAATCGAAAATTAAAAAAATTATTTAAGACACTCAAGCTAGCTGGTACTAGAAAACAATAACCGACTGTGTATTGTCTACTAAAACTATCTTGAAAGCGTTACATCTACGACGCCTGCATTCTCTTATCACATTGTCCTTGATGATTTTGTTCTTTGATTGAACACCGCTTTTAGCGTACTCAAAAAAATTAACGTCATCGTAAAAACTCAAATGCAGTCCTGGAAACCTACATCTTGAAAAAATATATCTCGCAATTCAGTGATCTTTTTTACAATGTCACCTCAGTTATTTAAACCAAATGCAAAGAAGATCTTAATCAGCGTCCAATTAACGAAACTAAGAGAAAAATAAAACAATCACCAATACACCCAAACTACAGAACATACTGAATGCAGTAGCCATTATTACAATTTAAATTCCACTTTTAATCTAAAAAACCCTACATTCCTTTTTTCTTCTTCTTCCTCTCCTCTTTTCTATGGTGATTCAAGATAACTAGGATGAAGATAAGTAAAGGCAGAAAAGTAAGAAAAAAAAAACACATTCACCACTGGGGGGGGGGGAGAAAACTCTGGCAATACGCTCATCAAAAACGGAAATTTCAAAATGAGAAATATGTCCGCCTGATGTTGGTTTCTGGTAGGGAAAGGCGACCGGCCTTCCATTTTTCCCCTCCTTATTCATCCCTTCAGGGTTTCAGGATTTTGTTTCCCAAAAAATACGAAAAAAAAGAAAAATTCCCAGCAAGTGAAAGAGATGGGAAAAAAGAAAGACTCCATCCAAAGAAGACTATTGCTTGGCATGTTTTAGTCAGCTGTCAAATATTTTGACATGGGTCCCATACTTTTCCCAATGGTTTTAGTTTTCGGGGATTTAACACTGGGTGTTGTTCGTCATGTGTTTATATCTATGCGTGGTATGCATGTGTTTGTGATGGAATAACATACAAATCCATCCCAAATGTAATTTCTGACGAGAGTATGAAACAAAAAAAAAAACAAACACTAGACGAACGTAGCCAGAGGGCAGCAGTAACAAACCTTCGTCCTCATCCGCCCCTTTACATATGCGATGCTCGCTTGTTTACGAATCAAAATTCAGCTGTTGTCATGAAAGATTGGCTAACATAAAACAAAAACGGAAAAGAAATAAAAAAAGCCAAAAAAGCGGAACGAAAGAAAAAAAACACAAAAACAGAAACGAAACACCCCCACTTTGGGGGATAGTGTTTGATGTGTGTTAATTCCTCACCCTACAAAAGTTCAAAATTGAAGGACCGTACCATTACTTCAAGCTTTCACAAGAATTTCACTTAAAAAGAAATTGAAGAAAAAAAATTGTTTTTTGTTTTTGTTGTTTTTCTAATACACACAATTCAATACAAGTATCTAAGATTTTTTTTTTTTGTTTTTTTTTTTAGATTTTTTGTAAAGGAAAATGGTTTAAGGAAATCCTACCTCCACATGCGCCACCGCCTGAACAATCGCCCCCAGTGCCGAATTTGAGAAGTGGACATGGACATGAAAAATAATGTAAAAATGTATATGTAGATATTGTTATGGGAATATGGTAAGAATTTGTTTATTTTTTCTATTTTTTTTATAGTATCAAAAACGACACAACGAGTATGGAATTCATTCACACACAATACAAAGCATCAAAATGAACCAACCAACCAACATAATAAAAAAGGAAAATGACAAAAATTACTTAAACAAAAGGAAAAGAAAACTAGAAAAAAATAAAAATTAAACTAAAAAAGTACGCAAAAGTGAAAAGGGAAGATAAAAAAAAGGAAAAGATATGAAAACAAATATCCTTTTCCTCTTTAGGGACATCGAAGTGGCAAATGAAAATAAAACACATTGCAAAATGAAGGAGGATAGAAAAAGTGGGTGGCGAAAATACTAACGGAAATGATGAAAAATTTTCAAAAAAAAAGAAAACAAAACAACAAAGGAAAAACCAAAAGCCCAACCTCAGTGCTCAAACTACAATACGACTGTCAGTTGTATATGAAAACAATTTTTGGTTGCAGAATTTTCTTATGCATGCAGAAAGTCAGTCATTTACATTCTACTCATACTCTCCGCCACCAAAACCAACAAAAGCACACCCGGAAAACTACATACGGATACAGATATATACATACATAGGTACTGACACTATTCCCTGAAAATACATTTATGGAAACAAAACGACAGCTACAAGCTGTGATAAGTTTGCTCTTTTTTTTTTCTTTTCTTTTTAAATCCTCTTTTCATTTTGTAGCTTCAACAATTTTGTCGCTTTGTCACAGCCAGACAGATAAAAAAAAACAACTATGTTAAATTCGATTGAACAGCAGGAGATTTGAATAATCCCTGATAGTGCGACGGAAGGCTTTCATATTTTTATAGAGGGACACTCAACATAGGCGGATGGTTTTATTATTTCGAAAAGCTGCCATTATCTGTTATGAACAATACCTTACAAATAAAAAGTCAAAAGTTTTCTTACGGAGGATGTCTGGAAACAGACACGATAAATATGTACAATCACACTACTCTGCTAAATTATGCAAAACTTAATTGTTTTGGTCATAAGCCTTAAATTTATCTTAAGCCATATTTGGAATTTAAAACTAATCAAGCAATTTCACACAAAAATGCGGATCGTTAGAAATGCTTGTTATAAATGACTAGATCCTAGCTTCTCGAAGATACTACTCTACCCCAGTTAGTTCATACTTTTGACTTAACATAGATATGACTTACTTCTTTAATGTGCAAGTCATGTTAAAAATTAACGTCGAGCCTATACAGCAACTTATATTAAATTGTGTGAGGCGTTAAAAAGTTTGTCGATTTAGGAAAGCAGCAAACAAAGTGCATTTGTGTACTAAAGCAGATACGTGCCAAACGCGGACGCAGTAAGCGAGATCTAACTCCTTCTTTATTCAAGCACAGGTGCTACCTGCTACAATTAGTAATTTTTCGATAATTTTATATCTGATTATGTGTTATCTTTATCTAGAGATTCTTCAATGTGTATGCCTTTATTATTAAAAAATTAAGAAAAACTTTTGTCTGGGAAAAGTTATTGCTAAGAAAAAATGCCACAATTCAAGGAAATCAAATAAGTATTCTTTGATAATTGATAAGGAAAAAGATCCCTTTGTGTTAGCTAACATCTTATATCCAAATAGATTATTCATGTTGCCAAGGTAAAACATAAAACTCACTTGACGGTTGACTTGACTTTTCGCAAAAAAATTTTTCTTACGTCTAATTTTTCTTGATCAAGCGGAGCTATAATCAAAAAACGTTAATTAAGTCACCATATTTCTTCTTCCCTGTTTTCAAAAATCTAACTAGACGTCATGTGAATGAGTCACTTGCAGATCAAGAAAGATAATGTCTTATCTTATAGATATATAAATCGACTAAGTACTAATAACTCCAAAAGCGAAATCAATAAGGACAACAATTATAGGATCTACACAAGGAGCAATGCCATGAGCTTACCCCAGGGGGTTGGCAGCACACTTTACGAAGTAATTAACTCAATACGATAAGATATTATATAAACGATGCCTTAAAAATGGAGTAAAATCGAATGAAAAAAATTAAGGTTAAAATGGAAAAGAAGTTCATCTTTGATCATATCATCGGAATATCGGAAGCCTGTACAACGTCACCTCTGGATAGAAAATAAGGCTTGCAGATTTAATAGCGAAGTAAAATACCATTTCAAAATGTTTATTGAAAGTCACCTATTCGAAGTCTCGAATTAATGCTATCAATGAAATAATGTACAATTTGACAATATGGGCAAAACTTCAGATGTTGACAAAAATTCCCTTCAAATTTTCAGTTACTCGAAACTATATCGAAACAGAAAAAAACGTAACTTTAAGGAGTATTCTCTAGAAATCCCTGCCTCGAGAACTGCTTATATATAATATTATAGAATCTACTCGCATAGTTTCGAAAGTGAGGATAGTCCCCCTCGTAATATAGCATTCGACTAGATTCCCTATAATAATTTATTAGCACTTATAGAAAATTTAGTGTCTTCTTTCGTCGAGCGCCTGAGCTATCCTTTCTATGGTCAGATGAAGCCACTTTAAAATTACTGAAAGATAATCTGTCAAATAGCAAAGAGAATGTGATCTTAGTTGACGAAGATTTATTTTCGAAACAGCATGTCATCAGATGGTCCTTTCTACAAAGTATCGGTCTGAATGACGAGGAGATTCTAGCCGCAACTAAAGTTGAAAACACGCTGGATTTGACAAAACGTTTTTTATTGACTATTGAAAATACATTACATTGAATCTTATGAGCCAACAAGCACCCAATTGTGTGAAAAAAAACAACATATTTTTGACTCGATCCGCTTCATGACTGGTTGCCGAAAATACATGGCTTTGCATACGACTAAAATATACCGAATGCAACAAATATGTTTCAAACCAGCGTCGTTCTTTTTTTTTTTTTTTTTATAAAAATTCTTCCATTTAATTGCCTAAGTTTTTTCTATTAAATTACCTACTCATTTGCTTAACTGCCTGTTCAGCGTATACTGCGGTCTTCGGACAGCACAAAACGCGACAGAGAGGGTAGCAAAGCAGCGCTTTCCAAAGTCGTGTCCTTCGCTCACGACACAATCGATTGATGAACCTAAGAGCCTGGAAGTATCGGAGAACATCCCCCATACTATAGTGGCGCCTAAAGCGCTGGCATGTCGACTTGATAAACGCAACAACGGACACGATAACACGAGCTAGTAAACGCATCGCCGCAAGACAAAAAGGTGATACGAAGATGACACAATTTTCTGAAGATCAGCTTCAAAAATTTATTGAAGCAATGAGAACGTCAACAACTATTAAAGGTAGTTTTAGTCACTGCACGGCCCGATTCAAGGTTGAACGAGATGCTGCCATCGTTGAAGGCTTCATAGCTACGATTAACGTGTACAAAGACGTAGAACGCATAAGCGACGAAGATGCCATAAAAGGATTTCCCTTACTCTTGGAAGAAGGTGCGAGCAACTGGTGGCAAGGAGTAAAAGATGAAGCCAAAACCTGGTTTGATGTGATCTCTCGACTCCATAGCATATGCTCCGGCCAAATCCAAAAGGAAACAAAGGGCTCACGAGAAAACGGACGACTTCTTGTGTGAAAAACGAGCACTCCTTGCAAAACTGGTAGATCCAAAACCATGTGTGAAAATGATGCTCGATATGATATACGGTCGGCTACATATCCGTATCCGTGACGGTGTTCCACGAGATAGTTTTTCGAAGTTTGATGAGCTCCTTTCAAAAGCTAGAGCCGTGGAGTTATCCATAGAAGAGAAGAATGGAATAACAAACCATAGAAACGAATCAGTTTCAATAAAAAACCTATGTAATTTCTGTAAACATCCGGGTCATACAACAGATAAATGTAGAAAAAAAGAAAGATACAACGCCACGAATAATACGTCCACGCAACCTGTGGAAACCAAGATTTTCTGCTATTCATGCAAACTCTCTGGAGTAGTACGTTCCACATGCCGATTTGCCAACCATCCCAATCGGAGTTCATGGTGAGTCAGGCATTGCATATTTAGACACAGCAGCACGTACAAGCGTTGCGGGAAGACAACTTTTTATTCAGTTGTTGAAGAATGGAATCAAATTCTCGAAGGTCAAAGCTGACGTCACACTTGCCGATGGCGAAACTAACGGACATGAAATCCTTATAGGAGAAGCTAATATCATAATCGGTAACCGCCTGAGACCCATCCAATTTATCGCTTTACTGAAAGCAACGGATAATCGTACACTCATTGGCATAGACATCCTAGAAGAAAACGGGATAGTCCTTGACATAGGTCAACGGTTATGGTATTTCGCCGACCAACCCGAAAAGAAATTTGATTTCTATGACACCTCACATACACAATTAAAACACAAAATGTTCAAATAGATGCACTTCCGGGTTTGCACAAGCTCCAGCCTGAAAGCACCCCTACCCGAGAGACCAATATTTTCCTCAATTGGTTCAAAACAATAGACCCAATCTCTCCGCTAGCTACAACACCCAAGCCACAGTACGAGTTAAATATCCAAACACCACTACGTAGGTCAGTTGTAACATCAACGAGAGACAACGACTACTCGCCACACTCGATCCAAAGAATTTTCAGCGACAGCCTCAGAAATGAGCATACACCAGACCGAAAACAGAAGCGACAAAAGCTGTTCCTTGCAATGGTGCGGTCAGAAGAGGGAGTGTTTCTCGAATTAAAAAATTTTAGCGTTCAACATCGCACTACGTGAATATGAGGCAGTAGAATTAAATGTGTGGACAAGTTGAACCAATTGCTGATAGAAAACGAAGCACTGTTCGGCATGCCAATGGAACCAACTCCATATGCAGAACACAAGATTAACACCGGTAACCACGAACCAATAGCTACAACACCTTATAGGCTATCACCCATTCGTAAGGAACAACTCAAAGAAGAACTCAAGAAAATGCTTGAGTTGAATATAATTGAAGAAAGCGAATCTCCTTGGGCAGCTCCAGTAGTGCTGGTACCGAAAAAGGATAAAGGAATACGTGTACGTATAGATTACAGAAAAATAAATAACGTGACTACACCAGACAAATATCCGCTTCCTAGAATAGATGACCTTCTGTACTCAACACACAAAACCAAATTCAAAACCACCCTGGGCCTTCAAACTGGATACTATCAGATAAAAATATCTGAAAGTGACATCGAAAAAACTGCCTTCATAACACCGTTTGGCCTGTATCAATTCAAACGCATGCCATTTGGTCTACGAAACGCGCCAGCGACGTTTCAAAGGTTAATGGACAAATTCCGGAAGGGGATCCCTGAATCATACCTGCTAGTTTATCTAGATGATATAATTATATGTTCATACAGTTACGAGCGACACTATCAGGACTTGAAGAAAGTCTTCCAGCGCCTCAAAACATTTCATCTTAAGGCAAATCGATGAAAGTCCAATTTCTGTTGCGTAAATATTAGATACCTCGGCCATATAATAACAGAAAAAGGTATACAAGTTGACCCGGAGAAAATTTCAGCAAACACCAATCGACCGAAGCCAAATAATGTCAAACAAGTGTTGTCATTTCTCCAAACCTGTTCATGGTATCGCCGATTTATAAGGAACTTTGCAGAAGTTGCAAAACCTTTAAGTAATCTAACCAAGAAAACTTCTGTGTGAAAATGGGAAGATGAAGAGAAAACTGCATTCGAAAGTCTTAAAACCATGTTAGCAACAGCGCCAATCTTACAACAGGTAGAGGAAGAGCAGCCTTTTATATTAAAAACAGATGCCAGCAATTACGCTCTCGGGGCAGTTTTAGTCCAGGGGGAGAAAGAGAAGGAACATGTTATAGAATATGCGTCGAGACTTCTCACGGCCCCAGAACGGAATTATTCAACCACGGAACGTGAAGCCCTTGCCATTGTATGGGCCGTCAATAAATTTCGAGGTTACATCGAGGGTGGTGAAATAACTTTAAAGACAGACCATCAACCCCTGAAATGGCTAATGAGTCTTAAATCCCCAACAGGAAAACTAGCACGTTGGGCCCTGCAACTGCAACCCTATAATATCAAAATAGACTACACACCTGGTAGAATGAACTGCGTAGCTGATATGTTATCAAGACCTCCAGATGATACAAACCCTGAATATATTGTCAATAGCTTCCAAATCGATGTAACTAATAAGGGGGCGAAAGAAATCCGTGAAGCCCAGCTCGAAGATGCATGGGTAAAAGGAATCATCGACTCTTTCGAAAACAACGACGAAAATGTTACAAGGTGGACATCTCGCGGATACCTACTAAATGATGGAATATTATATAGATACTCCCCAGATTCCGATACTGAAACTGAGCAGCTTGTGGTGCCTGCGCAGGAAAGAGAACCTCTCCTAACACATTATCATGATAATGCCACTTCCGGTCATTATGGCGGTGAACGCACCTTGGCTTGGATTGCTTCCCGATATTATTGGCCCGGGATGAGAACCAGTGTTACCAAACACATTGGAAACTGTCTGCGATATAAACCAACCAATATAAAACCTTACGGATTACTACAAACCGTATCATGCAGTCAACGATTTGAAGTAGTAGCAGCTGACTTGTTTGGTCCATTACCTATAACTAAAGAAGGATTTCAGTGGATATTGATAGCTGAGGACATAGCAAGCAGATGGGTGGAAATGTTCCCACTCAAGGAAGGCACAGCAGAGAACTGTGCAATGACCCTCCTTCAAGAAGTTTTTTTCGTTATGGCATGCCACGTCGACTTTTAACAGATAACGGCCCTCAGTTTGTGTCAGTTATTATGCAACAACTAGCCGACTATTTTGGTATCCAACAGACACTAACACCCGTCTATCACCCAGAAGCAAATCCGGTAGAAAGAAAGAATAAAAATTTGAAAGTTCAACTTGGAATCCTGGTCGGCAATAACCATTCCACCTGGGCCGATCACATACCCGCAATAAGATTTGCGATGAACACAGTCAAATGCCAAAGCACAGGATATCCAGCATCTTACCTGATGTTTGGTCGAGAGCCAAGAACAATAGACGACGTTATTCATGATTTAAGACCTATAGATCAAGACAAAAATTGCACCCCTCAAATTATTCCGAAGTTGCAGCAGCTCACTAAAGCAATCAGAAATGCTCAGGCAATAACTGAGAGAACTCAGGATCGAAACAAGTCGTATGCAGATACTAAGCGAAGACAACAACCCAGCTTAAAAATAGGGGACCAGGTTTTAATCACCACCCACACACTTAGTAAAGCTTCTAAGGGAATCTCCTCAAAATTCGCACCTAGACGAGACGGACCCTATGTGATCACAAAGCAAATTGGGACCTCATCTTACCAAGTTGCATCGAAGGATGATCTCAGCATCCCGTTGGGGTAATACCACGTTTCTTCCATTACGAAATATCACTCGTCCCTGACACCAAGAAGTATCACTCCAATCCAACCCTTACGACGAAGAGGACGCCCAAAGAAATCATCACCTGATCCTGTCGCATCATCGACAAATAAAAATAAATAAATAACTTTGTAGTAAAAATAATAATAAATAACTTTGTAGTAATTGAAAAGGGAATTTGGCAACGCCATAAAAGAAAGTTCAAGATCATACTTGCATACGAAAGCTCATACTAACAAAAGCTCATATTGCAACTAAAAGCTTTTACTTAGTTTATAATTCACACCCAAGTATTGCGTGGGATAAATATAAAACCGAAATGGATGACGTTGCAGCCTCCACTCCGGTTTGGCATCTCACAAACGACAGGTCGGGTTTGTCCACTAGTCTTGAAAGGTGCCACACTTGCGTGAGAAAAATCCTGCGGTGATTATAAAACTACAATTTTGAGTTTGAGTGCTCCAACAGTCGAGTCATTTCCACTGCTTTAAGCACGCACACTCAAAGACCTTTTTTTTAAATTTTCTTTTTTTTTTTTACTTTTTTTTGTATCTTTTAATTTTTTTTTATATTACCTTTTCTTTTACGTTTTTTGAATTATTGTAATTGTTATTTTGAATGTAATTGTTCTTCTCTTTTTTTTCTTTTTAATAAGAATTCTTCCATTTAATTGCCTAAGTTTTTTCTATTAAATTACCTACTCATTTGCTTAACTGCCTGTTCAGCGTATGCTGCGGTCGTCGGACAGCACAAAACGCGACAGAGAGGGTAGCAAAGCAGCGCCTTCCAAAGTCATGTCCTTCGCTCACGACACAATCGATTGAGGAACCTACGAGCCTGGAAGTATCGGAGAACATCCCCCATACTATACAAGTATAATTATCCACCCAAAACACCTTGATTGATCTTGAATATACACCAGAAACTGATTGTAAGCGGTTATACCAAAACAAAGGAAAAACGAAACGTTGGGATGTGAGTTGGTCCACACCCAGGGTCCATAAGCTCCAAATAGGAAAAATACGTCAAGTGATCTAGACGATTCTAGGTATGAAAAACAAATCCAGAGTCCAGACCATCCATCCAAATTGCTCACTATTTCAAGGTGCCAAATATTATACAACTAAATGAGGATTACGTACAGTCCGATACGCAGGAGATAGTCAGAAGGAGTCAAGCTCGATGATCGCAACTGAATCATTTATTATAATCTTAAATATTCTCACTCGCATTAACTACCTAAGTATTGCTTTTAAAATTCGATTTCCAAACCGACAAAGTCGACTATGCACTGATTTCGTCCATAATATTCCGACTAGAGATTAAAATTTTTAACATCATACCTTTATCGATTTGAAGATGGCATATACTAGCGGAAAATATCTTAGTCTGAGCTATTTATTCCTTAATAAAGATTGACGATGAAAAAGACTCAATATTTCGTTAGTTAAGAAAGACAAACTCCAGAATTTCAATATTAATGGGGACAGGGAAATTGTCCCCAAATTGTGGGGAAATTTCTACAGCTTTGTGGAAAATATGAAAATTTTCTATCCCACTTCCTGATTCTGCTTAGTGAATGGATGCGTATCATCTTGCCATTAAAGTAAACAAGTTATGCAATTTTCAAATCATAACAGCCGGTGCCTCTAATTCGAAAGTTATAATTATAAGTGCAATAAGTAACTATAAGGTATCAAGAACACCCCCGTGTAGAAATCTGCTCATAAGCATTATTTTATATGCCCCCAAAATGCTGGCAACATTGCAAATCTTATTGGACAGATGCATGCAATTACTGATGCCCAAAATGAGGGTTTTTCTTCCTTAACTCTAAGTGTAGGCACCATTTTCACGAAACCAATCACATTCTCCCGAAATCTAACTGACATACAACAAAACTTGTTTTCTCCTTATAAAACCATCTACGAATAAAACGGAGCAACTGCACACCTATCTAACCACATCTACAATGCCATTGTGCAGGTTTTCCTGAATTAGATTGACGTATCAAGAACGTACCGACTCCTAATACGAAATGTTCTCACCCTTTCCTGAAAATGAATAGATTCCACTTGCCCTACCTGTAACCCCATCACTTTGGATGACTTACAGTAGAGAAAAGATTTTTCAAAAACATTCATGTCTCTCTCATTCCAAACTGAATTTGATCCCAGCTAAGTACTACGTCTATATAAAGACTAAAGTCCCTTACCCATGGTATCCATAGTAGGTACCCTCGTAAATCTATGAAAGGATCTTGAAGTTGAAGAAGTGAATGCGAATGAACGAAAGAAAATACGGGATCAACGGTTGGTCTTAAATGTACTACAAGTTTCCTTAAAAGTAAGTCCTTACTTAAGCTTTTATTTCACGAAATAAAAATGCAATGAAGTACGACTATATTCTATACTGAGGGTTGTTGCCGAGGACGGGTTAAAACAACTACGTTTTAAGGGTGTTTTCAAAGTAAGGAGTTCCAAGACCACGCACAGACAAGTCTCCGTTCTTAAGAAGAAAATAAGGGATAAAGCAGCACAAAGTTAAAGTGAAATATAAAAGTTGACGAGTGCATGAGGCAGTGAGCTCCTCCAGACCTATAAGTACATCCTTCGGAAAAAACCAACAATGCGGAGAGTTAGATGACTACCAGTTTAGTGGGTTGGCCAGAAGAGGTGGCTATATGGAATGAAGACTATATTGCAGGGAAGAAGATGAAAAACTACCAAGGTGATGATGCTTTGAACTTTTAGAATCCCTTTCAATCTGAACTCGTATTGATTTTATTCATAGCTTGAGAGGGAGAGTCTGCCTGCTCTAACAATAGCTGTGTAAGTTTGGAATAATGGGATTTCGTACACAGATACGTGGAATACGGTTTGTTCTTGGGTTGCAGAGGCGGAAGTAGAGTATTTTCGAGAATATATAAATAAATATTGAAGATTAAAGTGAAAACAACAGGCGAAAGAGTGGTACGACTGGGAACAGCAGCTCCCAGCTTATCCAGATTTTATTTCTTTTTTTTTTAATTTTTTTCTGGTTTTAGCTCCTTTTTTTGTTAAGTGTGTATTTGGTATTTGCTTCTGTTTTTTTTTTCAACTATATTTCAAGTGGTGAGGATATTTTATCAAGATATCCGCAAAATGAGCCACTTGTTGCTGTGAAAATTTGTTGAACGTCGCTAAAATTTATGACCCACCACCAGAGCAGGAACATGTAGAGCCAATGTAACTACTGTTACCACAATTATTATCATCATCATCATCATCATCTTTGGGACTTTGTTCTTGTTGTTGCTGTTGTTGGTGTTATTGTTGTTATTGTAGGTTGCTTTTGGCTATGATGGCAGATGTTAATAAAATTTTAAACTTTAAAAGGACAAGGAATTTTTTTGGTATTAAATTTTATTTTGGTAATGGATTTTCTATCCTTAATTGTTACTAGTAGATCAGGATGACTGTTTTCGAAATGTATCTCAGAGTTTTTCTATTTACTTTTTTGGTCTGAACGTAGTAGTAGTATGGCTGCGATCAAGTCCCAAACTTAGTCGTAAGAGAAGCTCTGACTCACATTTGACTAGTTCTTAGTGGCTGGAGCAGCCCTTACTTTTAAGTTGTCAAAGAAGTTTAACACTAGAAATGCCATCTCACTGTGAACACTACTATTGTATAACAAAGTTATAAATAAGAAAAAGAAATCATTTTTTTGTACATCGGCTGTATAGTGACCACTTCTTCACTTCTCATCATAATCATTGACAAGTACACATTGGCATTTGAAAATATAACCTAAATAATAAAAAAAGGGAAAACGTAGTGCTGTGGTGTGACTCAAACTTGGGTTTGCAGGATGTCAAATAGATTTTATTTTTTGGATTTTTGATTTATTATATACATTTGATCTCAAATAAGCAAATGTATCAAATCTATTGAACAAACCATGCAAAGGTTGACACATATGCTTGGTGTATAGGCAAAAGAGAGATGAAATAGACACCTGACATTTTTGATAAGAAAACAACTGTTGGGGCAGCACTTTCCCTTAAAACAGATCAAAAGTGAACTACTTATGATGCTATTGATTACCCTGCTATCCTGGTTATATAAGTAACCATTCCCAAGTTAAAGTTAAAAAGAAGTATAAATCACCATTTACTATAAGTTATGAGATGTCCGAATCCTACCCCCTCCGTTATTCTTTCTGATCATTACAGTGTGTTCCAGGTGAAAAGAATAGCAATGAAAACGTCGTATTTCAGCTAGAAGAAGACTAAAGATATTCGTATTTTTTGTGACAGCTAAGCTGCATTTAAATCCTCAGAATCGGCCTTTATAAACTCTAAAGACGTTCAACACTAAGGGAGATTGATAAACAGTTCAATATTATATAGGGTTATTCTGAGAAATCGTAAGGATGACGAATTTGCTAAACTTGGAACTACACTACTTATTTAAGCCGAAAAAGGTACCTGAAGTATTATATACTGATAGCTAAATACAAACTCATGTTAGAGATAGAAAGACGAGAATATCCTTAATTTTGTTTGTACGTAATCTGCGCAAAAAAGATGACTTCATTTGGAAGTTTTCTAGGTCAAAATCATTAGACAATAGAGTTCTTCATACGAAGAATCAGCTGGTGCAACAAATAGAAGGTACAATTTTCCTAGACTCTCGTGGTACTTGCATTGTAAATTTGGGTAGGAGCGCCTACTTTCGTGCTAATAACAATATAAACATACACCGAATCGTGAGCGTAGAGCAGTGAGAAATAGAGCAGTCAATGCTAACTACGGCAGAAACTTTGTCAGGGGGTACATTGCAACATGTCATAAAGAGAAATGTAATCTCCATAAGTTTAGAAGCTAGCCGACAATGAACTCCTGCTGATGAGAAAGAATTACGGATGAGAGGTTGAGGTATTTGCGGATGAACTATCCCAATTTGCTCTGCATTTCCAAACCTGAACCGACCGCTGTCCTTCTATGAATCCAGCCAGATAAAAAATGCTGCTTTCTTTACCTAAAGGCATAAAATTACCGATTTGTATAATATCTTTGACTGCTCTAGAAAAGAGTTAAATATTTATGGTAGAGAAGTCTGTATACACATTTTGAGTTAACTAAGAACTTCCCGTTTGGCGAAAGGCCGTTGTTGCATTATACCAATTTTTACTCGACATTGTCCCCGTAAATTCGGTTTTAAATGCGATACAAAGTCTAAGGAGTATGCATCAATGAAGAGATCAGTATCCCAGCATACTGGAAATGCATCGGAAACTCCGAAATTAGGCAAATCTATTTTCACAGATATATAAAATACATAAGCATCAACTACAAACAAAAAATCCGCGAGGATGGATGTAAGCGACACTATCGAATTGTTTGCTGTAATTGACTGTTGATTTTTACTGTTAAGGCAAAAATCCGCGAAGGTGTATGTAACATATTTGAATCGACGTTAAATTCGACTATTTTTCATCCATTCAGTTATTACAATGCCAAGCAAGTGCATGATCTCCTGAAACTCCAATTTAAATTTTTGAAGTCAAATGACGGCAATTCAGACCTACGATAATATAGAGCTTAATAAAGTTATCTATTTAACCTCCATCCATTACACCAATAAAACTGTTTGCCAAATTTATGTTTCGGGTATATTTTTTTTTGAGACATCTTCAAGACACAGAAAGTTATTTGGAGTTCTGTGAAAGAATTTATTCATCGTCGAATTAAAACTAAAATCAATTGTTTCGTTGAGATTAGGAATTAGAACATACTAACGTCATTAGCCACTAGATTCACCTCCTGCAGATAAAGGTGCAGCTGTTATAATATATTCAGAACTGTAACAATGAAATAGCAATGCAATCAGAAAATTTGATTTCGCCCGACCAAGTGCGTTATCTTCTCAGATTAAAAGGAACATGTTAGAGATATTCCAGCAATTTTCAAAATTCCTCTACTTAGCACCTGCTTATTTTCATCAACTGATTGTGGCATTTTCACTAATTTCACTGCTTGAAGAAGGATATGTTTAAAACTGTACCCATAAAAGTAAATTCCACTGGACTGTCTGAGAGTGGACAAGACAAAGTTATTCGAAAACTTGTCTTCACAGACAAGATAACTATCTGAAATGGATGTGCCAAATTAAGTGGAACATCTTCAAAAAAATCCTCCAGACATAGTGTAGTCAAGCAATATGTTGTAGGAAATAAACAAATCCCTTTTGCTGAATGAAAAATGATGCATCTAAAGTCGAAATGAAAACATTTTCTATTTCTCCAACGACAAATTCATGTTACAACTTAATTGAAGTCTAAAAGCTGGCTCCGGTACAAAATACATAATCTTGAAAAATTCCACAGACACTTCTTTTGTACTCTAAAACGTACGGATACAATCAAATGAAAAGTAAAAAATTATTTTAAGATAAAAACTCAATAATACAAGAATCGAATAAACTAGGAAAATAAAAAATAAAAAATACCGTCACCGTCACGATATCAATCCCTCACCTCAGGACCTACATACATATCTAAGTATGAACGACGATATCACATGAAGTTGTTCCGCTGTTCATTCCAACAACAATTCGAAAGCGAAAACACTAGGATTTCTGTCCAGATTCATTCGCACACCATCCAAGAGTTTCGTTTATATTTTCTTAGTTTTTTTTTGTTGCTCGAAAAGAGCCAAGAACAAGAATACGTCTCGACCAGGGCCTCAACATGACCAGTCGCAGGCGGCGGCAATCCAGGTTATGGTCCGAGAGAGTGTAAATGAAAACCCCTCTTTGATATCAGAATTTCTGCGTGTATCTAGAAATTGTTTTTCTTTTTCCATTTTTTTCCTTTCCATTTCCTAACCCCTCGATTCACTATAAAAAAAGGTTTACCGTATATGGATAAGGTAAGGCTTAAAACGGGTACCGATACCGGTGGGAAGAAGAAGCAAAAAAAAAACGTGTACCAGAGATTAATAAATTGATGGCATCCATTGCATATAACATGTAACTAATGGCAGTAATCAATTTTGCTTTACATCTCAATCTGCTTTTGGCTCTACTCTTCGTCCTGCTGCTCCCGCGCTGCACCAAAATAAACCAAAACAATTCACAACATAGCAACTCGTAGTTACTAAGAAATAAAAACGAGACAGAAATAAAGGAATAAGAAATCATACAAATGGGAGAGAGAGGAAAGAAGAAATAAAGAAACGCAACAAACAAAACGAGGAAACGATGTTTTTATGAAAAAAAGCAAAATATCCGTAACAGCCCCTCTTGCTCTCAAAGAGATACCAAACAGCCCCCCTTTTCGATATCAATTTTATTACTTCTACCACTTCATTATATTAAGGAGCTATAGGGTATATAGTGGTTTATTTTGGATGATTCTTAGAAGGGATTCCTCAGCGAGTGAATCTTCTTATTCTTATTCTTTGAACTATACTCATCTCCCTTTCGAATCAATATGCCTCATACATATACACAATGTCTATATGAAATTTTTCCAAAGGCTTTTCATATTTCTACCTTATGAAGACTGTTTGCCTTAGTCAGCCAGCATCTATTAAGAAAACGCATGCACATGAGGAAAAGTTTTCACTCCACAATTGTGGTCTATCAAGGAACTGCTGGGAAT
This sequence comes from Volucella bombylans, assembly GCA_949129095.1. Classification (NCBI taxonomy): domain Eukaryota; kingdom Metazoa; phylum Arthropoda; class Insecta; order Diptera; family Syrphidae; genus Volucella; species Volucella bombylans. The sequence goes on along the minus strand of OX422140.1, from coordinate 191,170,730 downwards.
ATACCACGTAAATCGTTTCCATGTCCAACCGATATTGACATAACAATCTGAAGCAACTTCGAATAATTCATTTTGAATCTTGAGATCTCCAAGTACAGTAATTATTAGTAATTAGTAGAAGAAAGTCGGTTTTAACATCAACACAAATAAAGTACAACCTATTCTAAGAGAAGAAAGCGGGAAAGTCTCAAAATCCCATATGTTTTTTGTGTATTTCTCGGTTACTCCAAGAAAGTTGCACACTTATGTGCATACTCGTACATATGTATGATACATATGCATCATCCAAAATGAAAAAAAAAATACATACGTGGAGTCCCCATCTCGCGAAGAGCAAATCTGGGACCACACTATCTCTCTAAGGACTATGTCCGAAAATGTAACTCTGGATATTTACTGCAGATTCTAGGCAAAGTACAAAGATCAATTTGCGGATTTATGACGTACTTAATCTAATCCCAATTATACTATTCTTAGACAATCATTCGATAACAACAGCTGGCATAGTTATCAGACTGTTGAAGCTCGATCAGAAAATAATATTACTACCTTCTAGATGTTATATCATTCAAACCGCATTGTAGAAAATACTGTACTGACCAGCGGATATTGGTACAAATGTCATTCGGAAACAAATTAGGTCTATCTAGAGAATGCATGAACTGCAACCGACATGAACTGCCTTACCAGATAAAAGTAGTAGCGGCTGATTGTTTTTAACTTTGAGCAGTTTGTAAAGGGATCTTTCGAACTTTCCCACCACATCCCCACAAGATCATATGACGATGAGGTAAATTACAATTACTCATCCAATATTTTATCGTACAAAAATAACTACATAGTGTACATCTCAATTGATATTTAACACTTTCCAACTACTCTATATGACTCCAATTTCAGCCTTATCATTTTTGTTCCCTCCGTTCCTTTAAGTTTTATTCCACGAAATAAGAAAAACGAATTTCACAAAATCTCCTCGTCTTGTGCATAATACACGTACTTACCAGAGTCTTGAAAGATGGGAATAAATGTTAAGTTGTATAAACTATGACGTCTTTAGACACACGAGCTTTACGGACATCGGTCATCCAGCCCAACTCAGGTACTTGGTTCACATTTTTGCTCAGCACTAGGTGTAGGTATTAAAAGATACGAGTACTCATACAATGCACGGGGTATTTCGATGCACGAAAACAACATTAAGTGGTTTATTGTTCGTTGCTTCCTGTTGCACTCTCTGCCAGCGAGGACATACAGACAACGCACACTTCGCAACACAAAAATACATACTCGTATTAGAGATTTCAATTTAAACAATTTTGGAAAGAAGATTTGTCTTAATTTCCTTACTCGACTAAAATTTGCTCGAAAGAGATGAGATCTTACATAATTTTTGGTTGAATTAGTTGAACGGATATCCATTCAAAGAAAACACTTGAGCCACCACATAGATGCAAATGATTGATTGTTGGCATGCTACAGGAAGTAAAGCTAAACAAGGATTCAAATGTCAAAAACCGATTTTTCAAACGAGTACTATGTATGTACGTGATAGCAACATTGTTGCTAACTACAGAAAAGGTAGTTGTCTCCAAGTATCTAAATCGTACGAGTATTTTGGGTGCTCGTCACAATTAGGTTTCTGTTCAATTTGACATGGTCGTAAATTTATTTTTGTGAAAATTTACACAAAATTGGCGACAGTTGCAGGCATCGATCTGTGTATTGTACTTCCACAGCAACGCGCTCTGGATTTCTTCTTAGAATTCAATTGCGAATCGAGACGGTTGAGTGACAGTACAAGTAGAACGGTGTCCCATTGTGTCATGTCTTTTGGAAAATCGAAAGGTTTCACAAAAGTAGCCTTGCTAAAAATTTCAAAAGAAAGAGAAAGGTTTTCTTTCTTGTCTTAACCCCTATTACGTACCCTTAAGTTATTGTGTAGGGGTACGTAATAGAGGTTAAAATTGGTAATAAATCTTGGTCAATCAATGTCCACACACAGCAGGCTAGGGTAGGTGGTGAACGTGGTGATTTTCCAATCGCTTTTGATCAGTGTTTAGAATTTAGGTAAAACTAAATTTTAAGAGCTGAGATCAGAAATTCTTTGAATGAAGAACGGAAGAAGGTATCCGTAGATGAAAATTAGCAACATAGGCCTACTAAACGAGCCTTTAAGTAAATATTTACATTTCAACATAAACATGACTACTTAAAAATATCTAAAATCGGTTTTGAGGCTCTTAGTTGTTATATCACGGCATGAAGAAGCGTCTACGTAAAATTACTTCAGTACAACGTTTACCGTCCTTACTCAGACGACATTGGCATTATCAACTGAAATGGGATGAAAACAGCTTGGTTTCTTGATTCTCAGAATGCCTTTATATTGCATTATCTCTATCGTTTTATACAGCTGTCAAATCAAAATGTGTGATACACTGTGGCCCTTAAGTCTTTGCCGGGAGATTTCGTGGTGACCCAGACCCATGATAAGCCTGTCCCTTAAATTGAGCTTAATTATCGAATTTCTGGATTAATGGATTACAAAATCTCAAAATGGAAAAAGAATAAGACCTTAAAAATGGACTGCGGTTTCGACGAAGACTTACTCATAGTTTGTTACATTTCCTTTCGTTACATATATCAAAACCATGCTACCAAGATATGGCAATTTCATATCGTAAAGATTGACTAGAAATACTCCAGCATTCCTGACAAAGGGGTGATTACCAATATTTTTAAAAAGAAAAAAATAATAACTAAGGGCGGATATGTCTTTTATGTTTCCTCTGTAAAATATTCGTTAAGGTATTGAATAACTTGGGAAGGCCTGAGAATATACATAATACATATTAAGTTGGACATTAGAAATGTAGCAAATTTGGAAAAGATATCGCGCGAGTAGTCTGCATGGCGCAGTAGTTAAATTCATTAATCAAGACGTTTGAGTTGTCCTGCCGACCATGTCAAAACTTTCACTTTTAAAGAAATCTTTTAATCTCTTCCTCTGTTCACAAAGTGACAAGACGAACAAAACAGCCAGTTGAGGAAATCAACGATGGTTGCATACTGCTTACAGAAGGTATGTTCAGAGGAATGTCAACACTTTTCACAATAGGAATTGGACTGTGTCAAGACAATGTTTTGTCTTTTTTTTTTAACTTGTATAAATATCTGCGCAGCCAATGTAAAAATGATATCGAACTGGAAGAGCTGGGAATAAATTATTATTAGGCCTTTACAGACGAACTTTAGCGCACAATACAAAACTTTGTAGATCACGCTGGAATAAACGTGAAGGTAATTTAGAAATGATGACGGTTTTTGGAATACCCGTTCAATGTATCAATGCAACCTACATTGTACGTTATTTGGAACCAATTTGAAGTGCTGGAAAAGTTTAGGCATCTCGAGGTCATAAAGACGGAATTGCCATTGAACTCAGGAACGCTGAGTGTGTTTATTTCAGTATTTATTAGACCAATATTCATGAAATCTGATTAGTGACTGAATTAATACCTAACATCGCGAATGAAAGTTGTCGAAATGAAAATCTTCTTTCAATTGCTAAAGTGACTATAATAAAATTACTTCATTTCCATTCAGATTTATACTTAAGTAGCTTCGTGGTGTGCTACATTAGTTCCCTGCCAGATTCGTAAAACGTATAGAGTATAACCGTTATGCAATCAGGTTGTCGTGCTCTGGGATCACGAAGCGTCAGATGGTTGTATCAAGTCCTTCCTCTGTGTTATGCTCCTAGTGATTTAGAATTGTCACCAGAGAAAAAGGAAGGCTGGTTTTATCTTTTAGTTGCATATTAATATAATACAATATATGTATATCCTGTGATCAAAATATTTCAATACATTAACGAACAAAAAAAAATAGAGCTTCCCGTAAATTAACAGAAACCAAAGACAGTAATAAAATATCAAACCAGAATTCACACAGCAAATAAGAATAGACAAAAACAAAACAAAAATAAAATAAGATATTTTTCTAACTAGAAATACGTCTTCGCTAAGTTAACCCAATGCCAGAACCATTCTTTTTTTTTCTTTTTTTTGCAACAGTAAAGCCCATAAAATAAAGTCCCCGCTTGCGTTAAAAATGTTCTACTACTTTTCATTTATCACTACAAAAGAGGCAACAACTTTTAACGAAAAATTTTTGAATGAAAAAGAAAATTAAGAAATTTCAATCACTTACCAAACTGACTTCTCATCCACGGATATAACGGTGAAGGCATTGACGATTGTGTATTTGGATTTTGCGTTGATGGCTGCTGTGCCTGACCGCCTTGATGCATTTGTGGCGGTTGCTGATGCATCATTTGTTGTGGCGGTCCACCAACTGGTGGTACTCCCGATGTTTGCTGGTACATACCCATATTATGATGATTTTGATGTACCTGCCAAACATATAGATTTTAAGGATAACAGTGAAAGTAAAAGAAAAATAGAATTTAAAACAAAATTAGAATACAATCGAGTATATTCGTATGTTACATATGAATGTATGATTTTTGGTTTCACGTAAAAATTATTAAACAAATCAAGAAAAGTAGAACACCCCAGATGGAATGAAATCACAGAGAACGTAAAGAGGTTTTTTTTTGAAATAACAACAAATAAACACTTTTAAGAGAATTAAGAATCTTACCTCAGGAACACCATCAGGAACACCGACCTCATTGTAACCCAACTATAAAATACAATAAGATAAATGCAGGAAGGATATTTCAATTTTAATTTCCAAATTATTACGAAGAGGGTTATATTTGTTTAAGGAATAGAAATAAAACAATTTCATAAAATGACAAATAAAACTATTTTGACAATTAATGACAAGAAATGACTATTACAATACAAGTGACGAAACCTGTTAATAAGATGGTACGAGCAATATTGTTCAAAGTATTCTTTTGTTTCTTTACATATTGCAGACGAGCAAAATAATTATAAAGTGAGGTACACCATTAGATGCTACTCGTATTACTCGTAGATCGAAATCGAATTTCTATTTTTGGATCTAACGAGATAAGAATACTACATTTGGAAGGGAATGAAAATAAGTGTAGGAAGTAGCCGGATGGAAATAATAATATTTCAACAGCCCAGGAGTGTATAGTAACGTAAGTCCCGTTCTATTTTACCCTGTTACTTCCTTCATTCGATTGAACTGATATATGTTGTACAAACTTTACATAAAGAAATAAAATGCCTGTGACAGTATTGAAAGTATAAGACTAAGAGCTAAATTAATAGCATCAATGCGATGAAAGTATTAAAGCGAATTTTGTTTAAAGTGGTATGCATTGTTATGGAAGCACCCTCCTAGAAGTGAAGCCGCAGATTCAGTTTTTATTCGAAATCTGTTTTCACGCATATAAGAAACATCTCTGATTATCAAGATAACAGTGGACCAAAATAGCTACCTTCAGGTACGACAGATGAGACTTTATAAGGTGCATCATAAGGCAGAAATTCATCGTAAGTAGATATCAATTCAAGAACAAAAGCAAGAATAGTCATTAAGCATGTGGTGGGATAGTTTCATATTGAAAAAGCTACCAAATATGGTAGGTATAAATTGAGTGGCATACATATATTGTAGAAAAGGACTAAAGTGGACACTTTTCCTGCGTTCAATTATTTCAAAAAGTCAGTCCTAACCTATCAACCTATGCAGCTTCACAAGATTGTCGCAAGATTATTTCCACAACTTGAGGAATCGGATAATGATGTAAATTAATTCAAACAAATTCGATAAATATATTAGGGGAACGGTAAGTAAAGCTTAAAACAAAATAAACAGGAAGTTTTTTAAAAAGGAGGAGTAAGTGAAATTTGAGGTAAATTTGAACAAATTGTAAATTTAACATTTTCTTTCACCGCCAGGATGTTGCCTTCTCAAACTAACTTAAGAGATGATTTTGTTATCGGCATGAACGGTTCTGCTTCCTTATCGAAGCAGAAAGATGCAATAGAAGACATATGAAAGACGCAACACAAAAACGCCTCCAACCCATAAAATTCGTACTCTGTAATACGATCCTTGAAATCTTCCGCAATTTCCAAATAACTGTTAAAGAGAATGTCTATATTCTGCTAGAGTTCCTTTGAATCCGGCATCATGCTTGATATGTGGACAAGTCCTAAATTACAGGTGGAGTACCATAGGGTTCAGTGATAGGAATTGCTTTATTGAATGTGGTTATTAGAAAAAAATCAATATTTGTTGACTTCCTATCGAAAAGAAATGCTAGAATTGGCATCAACTTTGTTAAAATAGCTTTCTCGACTTCAAAGGATGAGCAATTGATAATTATTAATAAATTAAGCAACTGACAGTTAGAAGATATTTCAGTAAATCTTCGCTGTGAAGCATTTATGCAAGATTTACATTAAAAAAGAACACATATGAAAATTGTTTTATGGCAATGTGTAGTGAACAAATATTGATCTGACCCACAACCGTTACGTACATAAGACTCCCAGCAGCATGCAATGTGTACATGTACATATACTCGTACGAGTACATGTATTTGCAATGCCAATAACCAAGTTTTAGTCGACGCATTGCTATAACAAGAAGCTGGAAAGTGAATGGTGCAAAATTGTAAGCAGTTAAACTTTAAAACAAGAAGACTGATGCATTTCAGTGAGATATCCTTTTGTCTATGTTTGGCTAATTACGATAGATAACAAGAGAGAACTAACTAAGAGAAGAGAGGTTTTCTAAAAAAAAAATCTGGAAAAAAAGGCACCTAAAAAATGTCCTGTTTTGTACCTTTTTCTATACAAACAAAATTAAGATCGATTTGGCAATAAAACTTACCTGCGATTGCGGATGGCCCATGTGATGAGGTATTGTCATTTGTGTATTCATATGATGTCCGGCCATTTCTAGTGGTGGTGAGCCGCCTTCGGGTCCCATCCCCAAACCGCCGCCAACAGCCGCTTGTAATTTACAACTCGCATAAACGACAGGTTGTTGTTGTTGTGCATGCTGGGGAGGTTGTGATTGTGTATGTGGTTGATTCTGTGGAACAATTTGTCCACCATTCACTTGAGTTTGTGCCAAACCACCACTCACTTGACTCGAAGGACTATCAGGCCGGGAGTAACCTTGAGGTTCCATACCTTGCCCTGCACCATTATAGTATGCCATTCGATCGTAAGGTGGAAATCTTGGATATGGCAAATTACCCTGATGGTTTGGATTCTGACTATAATGATGCATTTGTTGGCCATCGAGATCTGTAACACCATTGCCGGGATAATGTCCATGCATATCGGCTCCCATATACGAATTGGTAAAGTAGGACGTCATACTTTCACAGTTATTTGTACTCATCGTCATTTTGAAGAAGGATTTGTTTTGTGTTTGTGTTTGTTTGTATGTATTTGGAGAGAGGAATTTAGGATTGACTGCTGCCGAGTGTTGGATTACGTTGAGTTGAATTTTTGTTTTCCTTTTTGTTTGTTGCTTGAAGCTAAGTATTTTTTTATGTATGTATGTAGATACACTCGTTACGCATTCATACACACTTAGATAAAATGCGATTTACACTAAATAAACTGTAAAATAAGAAAAAATTGATTTACAATTTGTTCGTTTTGAAGGGCATCTAAGGAGTAGTCGTATACTTACTTAAATTTGAACACTTAAGTACTTTTCTATGTAATTCTGCTTTACAAACGTTAAAGAGTAATGAGGTATAAAATGATTTTCACAGTGATCCGTTATTTTATTTTTGTTTTTTTACTTCTTAACTTGGTTATCCTTAAAAACTCGTTTTTCTTTCTTTTTTGTTTTACTTCGGTGGAGTCCTTGTTTTTTTTTTTTTTTTGGTTTTTTTGATGATAATAAATGCAAATACACTATATTTGCAAAGTCTTAGAATGTGTTGTTGTTGCTATCCAAAATATCGAATTGAAAAATCTACAATGAAAGGAAAGAAAAACGAAAAAAATTATAAAAGAAAATTATTCGAGTAACATGTAAACATTTGTTTACAAAATACAATCTCTTAACTCTATTCGTTATTCGTCTGTTGACACTGTGCTACTAAGTGTAGTCCTCCATAAATTTCAATCAAAAATCATCTGCAGATCCATGTGTCTTTTCGAATTTTTGTTTTTGTTTTTTAATACTTTTTTCCGTTGTTGAAAAGATCACATGTTTCGCAAAGATCAGTAGAAAAAGCAGTCCCGTTGGCCACCCCATCTCGTCCATGCTTTTCGAAATCAAACAAATGACAAAATTTTAATGATTCACATCAAAATCTGAGAAAGCAGAGATAAATACATTTTTGAAAGAAGCAGAAGTTCTGATGCGATGACAGTGGCTGCTTGACAGATTTAGATTTTTTGTTGTTCTATCTGTCGCATATATGTTTAATTTGGAAAGAAAAATCGCGCGTTTTGTAACGGTCCACTTGAGAAAAGTGATGGTTGGTTGTTTTTTGATTCTACATATTATAGAAAATGGAATGCCATCTTGGAGCAGAATAAGTGAGTAATGAATATTACAATGATTTTTTTTCGATTTGAATTATTGTATATAGGTTAGGCCATAGGACATGGACGTCTCCATTGAGGATTTCAGCAGAATTTAAGGATTATTTCAATATTGCCACCTTTCTGAAAAATTTAATATCATTATGTTCTCAATAATGAGATCAAGTTCAAGTTAAGCAAGTTAACCAACCAAAAGCTGCTCTTCTGGAAGTCTGGTAGAACTGGAATAAGTATTGTTCTGAATGGCATGAACTGTATAGAAACAATTTCAAAAAAGTAGCCATGCTTAAATCCATGGCTAAGAAAAAAGGTATAAAAAACCCATAGGTAAAAAAATTTTTCATCAAATCTGTGTAATAACATATCTCCCTTTAACAAATTGGACAAATTCCAAAATATTATTCCCAAATTGATAACTCGTGACGGAAGTATTTCAACTGGATAAAGGGGTATTTATTTTCAATCTGAAACTCGTTAGTGTTCTGGATAGTCTAATTTCGATCTAGTTAATCCATAACGTAATCCGTAACGAACGATAAGAGCTCTGTGTCAAAGAGCAACAGGAAAAATTAAAAATATGGTTGGATGAGAGTATGTCCGATGAATGAAATAAAATTATTTATTACAATATTTTCCGAATCATCTAGAAACTTTTCAACAAAGATTCGACTCTATAACATTGCTTACAGGATCATATCTACTGTACTTATTGAATAATTACCATCGTCCATCAGCACAGCAATGGGTGATTATCAGAGCGAATTTATGCCTGGTATCCATATTCGACCAGATATTTACCTTACGACAATGTGTTCATCAATTTTAAGCCATAAAGTCTTGTCTAGCTTGTATTCTTCCAAGCTGACACAGGGGAATGCAAATTCGGCACTGCATGTGATTTTTTGGAAATCGTACTTGGAAGAATCTTCTAAATGAGCATCGAACTTATCGGATTGTATTTAGTGGCTGAGTAAAGTCAATGACTCTTAAGAAGTTCTTCAGAGGAGTCCAGAAACTAAAGGATGTTAGCCCCCCAATTTATGTTCTCCCATTTTCCTTTCTCCTTCCCACTCATTTCTCCCCTGGACTGAATCAAGGTGTTATACGACCCATGTCGTAGATCAGCCTGGCTGAGGGCTCAGTATCTTTTAAAATATCCCAGTCGTGAACAGAATATCCGGATACCAGGCGACCTCCGGATTAGCTAGATTTATCTGTATACAGCGGATCTCTGTACAGATGGGCCTCGCTTTATCCGCTACTCGTGGGATCCCTTATGGAATCAACCTTAAAAATAATTCGAGACCGGTACCCTTTTAAGATACGGTGACTACACCGATCTTTATACAAAAGCCGTAGGTGGATTAGGAGGGGTTTGGTCGGGTACAAAGATTGAAGTTATCATTCGAAGTTATAAAGATATCCCTAGAAGACGTAGAACCCGTACCTGGATCCCAGCCCTGAACCCAGAAGTTAATTAGGATTAGTAACCTGACTTATGACTGGAAAGTCGCTAAACTGGAAGTATTAAGGGGCCCTTATTGATGCGCATATAATGCGCATAAGATGCGCATAATTGTGATAAATAAGGAACCCCTTAACCCTCTGGCGCATACTAAAGCCATGATTCAGTTCAGATTCCAGTCTATGACCCTAAGGATTTACAAAAAAAGATGAACTAGATGCTGATAAGCACCTCCTCATCCTTTAAACGAAGAAGGAAACACACGATATCGATATCCTTTCCAGAAATGGATAGCAACGACTTTAATCTTTCTGAGGTGACAACCAAGACGACAGTCTTCGAATCCGACACCCTGTCAGAAATGGAAAGCGCTGACGAATCAAAAAGAAATTCTTTACGATCAGAAGATGAAAATGAGCTTTTAGTCACATTTTTAGAATCGGAGGACTCAAATGACATCGTGGTGGAGGCTTCTCTGGTTGCTACGGTTGTTTCAGATTTACCTTCATCAGTCCGAAAAGGCCTCATATATCATCATCAAGGCGTGGTTCATCGACTTGAGATACTTCTGCTCTATACAAAAGACAAAGGTAAGATAAAAACTTGTGCAAGGTGGGCCATAATGTATGACCCTTCTGGTAAGTGTCTTAGATTTTTCAAATAGCGTCGAATATCAATTCGGCGAATAAATGAATGAATGCCCAAATACACATTTAAAATACATTCATACATTATGGCCCACCTTGTATACTAATGAAACGTAGCGTACTTCCTAATCTCAGTGATCCCGACATAAGCGTTGCTAGACTGGAGACTGCCAAATGGGCCTACTGGCTGGTATCCGCAAGTTTTGGCCATATGGGCCCATATGGGCCCTCTCCCTGGTGACAACCTAGAAAGAGTGGTCTTGGAGGCTGGAAGCCAAAAAACTAGCCTCATCATAGAGGTGAGCCATTTTTTGATTATATTATAAGTACTAGCTTTATTGTTTGCAATATTGGCAATGAGCCCATCTTCATAACTAAAAACCGACAAGAAGTGCTAAATATCAATCTTGTATCCGACAACATCACTCAAATGGTAAAGAATTGTATGGTATCGTCTGAACATTCTTTTTCAGACCATAGTCTGATGCATTCCGGAATTATTGTAAAACTGAATTATCAAAATACAGAGGAACACTTCTAAAAACACCTTTGATTTCTTAAAACCCCGCGCAACACCAACGATCTTCACATTAAAGTCAAGGATTTCACCCTCAGAGTCTCAATCAGGCAATGCCTGTTTCCTTCCCCTTATTCAACCTTGAGGCAAGAAAAGGTCGCATTGGTGGATATGAGCACTGGGACCGATTAGAAACGTTTGCAGGAAACGTTTCAACCAAGCAAAAAGTACAAGAAAAGTGATTGACTGAGACTCATACAAGCAATCCCTCAAAATATTTTTAAACAGAACTGTGACAAAATAACAGAAACTTCTGAGGCATTGCGGCTAAGAAAAATCCTCTCTTCAAAGCTCTTTGTAAAAAAAACCGATCGCTCTTGGGCTACCTCTAGTGATGAGTCACCCAACCTGCTACTGGACTTCCACTTTCCAAGCAGCCCCATATTTACGGCCAGTAACAATCTAAGTAGGACTACTACATTCGCGACTAAATTTCACAGTCTGATTACAAGAGAAAAACTGCATAGCTTCAAATCATACAAGTCTGCTGGTTCGGACGGTATAATACCTGCGGAGCTACAAAGGTCCTCAGATATTGTCCCTGGACCCTAACCCTTCTCTTAGGCAGAGCAGTTCAACTTTCACCTATGTTGGGTGCCGATGCAAAGAGACATTCCAAGAAATTATAGGGCCGACGAACTCATTAAAATTGGAACCGCTCTACATATCTTACCGGAAAAAGCTATCGGTATACCAATCGCTAGGTGAAAACTAATACCAAAGTTAGATCCTAATAAAAGAACAAACATTAGGTGGAATGTTGGGTCAACATGTCTAGCGAACAAATAAATCTGGCCAAAACTGGATCTAAATCGCTCTAGGAGTTTGATCTTTCAAAATAGGAAACATCTTAGTGCTATCATAGGTGTCATCACTGGATCATCTCTGTGAAAAGCATGCATTTGGAGTTTTTACAAATGACTTGTGTAGAAGCTGCCTGGAGCAGCAGTAGGAGGAAACAATCCTAACCTAATCCTATTTGGTAGGATTGTATGATACTAACCGACGGAGGTAAGTAAAATTTTTCAAAAGTCTATAAAGTTGCCTTTAGACACTTACAATATTAACATTATGGGAAGAAATCACTTTTTGAAATTAAAGCGGAACTGTAAACTCTTACAACGACACCAGTGTGGAAATCAAGCGAATAATTACTTTTGACAATCAATGTTTCTTTGGATTAAGGAGGCAACCAAAGAAGAAGTTCCTTAGTTGTCTCGAATGAAAAATTCTCCTAGTGTTTTTCGCTTTCGATCTCGACTACACGGAATTTGGAACTATATATACATCTACCATATATATACGAGTATAATAACGAACAATTGTTATTAGGCCCAATAAATTTAAGTTCTTGTAAATACGCCTAAACTAGGTGCAGCAAATTCGCAAAGTTGTGCTCAAATGAATGTCAATATGAGCGATGAGGAAAAAGCCTGTCTAAGGGGGTATACTTATGTGTAAGAAAAACTCTACCACCTTGGCGTCCGTAATTATAGAAGGCAAGCCTGTTGGGCTGAGGCCCGGGCTTACCTCGCAATGTACCGCCACTTAAAAGACCCAATGACAGGTGTCAACGATAGTAAGTTGAACCGAATATGTGAGCTGCAAAGCCATTTTTTCACTATCATTAATTACGAGTAGATTCTACTATTAATATTGAAACAGCTTAGATCTTTTTGTATATATATGTAGGTACATTAAAATCGTAGACAATACTTTGATTTATTCTACGTCAATTTGTAAATTCCTTAATATCCAAAAGCTGGAATCCGAAACAGCACATACTACACTGTTATCTATGTAATGTTGGTGGTTATCAGATATGTCCATCATAAACTAGAAACTAGCTCAGAACATTGCAAAAGAAAAAAATTCATCTGCAACGCTGTCTATTCATCTTATAAATTAGAACAAGTCATGTGTCAATAGAAGTCGGCGTGCGGAACAATTGTTTCTTGGACAACACTTCTTCCAAATAATATAATTTGAGAAAAGTACCAAAAACCAGTGCTTTCAATTACTCTCTTATCGTAACCAGATCTAATTCAACCGATTTGACTTGGAAAAATTCAACTAATCTGAATGAGTCTTCCAGTTGTAAATCGACTTGTAAAATTACAAAGTCGGCCTAAAACAGCGATCAACTGAGAAATATGTTTTACACTATATTATCTTTGGCTCAAGGAAACAAACAGAATATGTAATAATATAAATATCCTCAACGAGCACAAATAAATATGCGTCCTTCCTCCAGAATACCATTGCACAAATGACAAAATAGACAATGCTTCACCATAACATCCAAATTTCCGAGCCAAATTGCAGTATTTTTCAATTTAAATCCTTTCCACACCTAAACCACATATAAACGATGACACCCATTTCCTAACCTTACATATATATACACAATCCGCCCCATGCAACTGATTCTCTACCGAATCTCTGCTGCTGAATCTTAGAAATTCTTCACATAACTGCAGATGACAGTGCTATGAAGGAAATTGCCCAAATACCTCAGAAATTAAATTTCACACTCCCCAAAAAGGTGTACATGGAGTTGCAACCACACTCAACTCTACATGTATCCCAGCTCAGGAAATAGAATCATCCAATATCTACCCACCTTACCACATTGCTGAGATTCTTAGGCGTGCAATTGGAATAGCTCCTTGCGATTGGAATTTTCAATGCAAAATTGCATTTTCTTTGGTACCAAATATTTCCATTTAAACCAATTCTCTCTCGACATACTGTTGTGAGCTGGTAACCATTTACAAGCCCATCCCGATTGACATATCAATACCCGGCTGTTGTGATTCAATCAAAATAAAGGGGAAATGGCTTCTTGCTGATAGAAAGATTCAAAGCTTGCATCAACCCATATAGCCGACTTCCGTTTGTCATATTGCCGCCCACAAAACAACCATCATCATCATCTTCATCATGTTCATCATCACCCTCCGCCACCCTAATCCACATTTGGAATAATTTATTACATACATGCGAGTGAGTTGGTTGTCCGTCGTTCACAATTCACAATTCAGAATTCACAGAATTCAGAATTCGCATGCGATGATGATAAGGATACGGAAATGATATCCTTTTGTGTTTGTGAATCAATGCTGTACACACAGGAGTAGACAGAGACTCAGTCGAATGGGCGCGCATAACTTCCACTTCCGTTTCAGTGAAGCATACCCTATACCAGCACTTCCATCCCCATCAAACCACCGAAGTATCCTATCTACATTTGTTAGTTTTTGTTGAGCAATAATTGAATAACAAAAGATTGCTCGTCCTTTTTTCCTGTTTCAGGCTTTGTTCTCATTCTCCGATTCTCCGATTCTGTGATTGTCGATTTTTGGTTATCGTCGCTTGGTGGTTGGTGGTCGTTTGGCCGATTGTCAGCCTCCACCCTCTTTTGATTACCATTACATCAGTCAGCAGAGTACAGCGAGTCACAGCTAAATTGCATGCGATAATCTGCATATGTATGGTGAAATCAGTCAGGCATGAAGGATGATAATAATACACAACTAAACGGAGGAGGAGCACTAGCACATGTGTAGCTGCGGCAGCGGTGGTACCGGGTATATCTGGATTTCTTGGGAATTCGATGATTTACGATGTCTGCGGAATTGTTCAAGCGTACCGACAATAGTTGTGAAAATTCTTTTGCCTTATTCTTGTTTTTGTTCCTTTTTGTCATTTGGAATCCATGGAATTGAATTTGACTTCAATATGGAAATTGTTAACTACCCACACGCTTCGTTGGCTGTGTTTCCTTCTTTTTTTGGTTTTGGCAGCTGGCGTGCACATTTACTAAAAATTACCCACCACCTCGGCCCAAATGTATACATCATATGAGAGGAGGAAAATATGTTGATTGCTATAAAATAGTTGCATATTCTTGGGATGGTGCATTAAACAACGACACCTAGTGTCTTGAAATTGTAAGTCAGCTTTCAATCAAATACACCAATCAGTAGGAACCAGGTACGGGGAAATAATTAAGTACATAGTTGTAGCTGTCGGTCAATAGAGGGCAGACAGTTCAATTAGTAGCAAGTAAAAAGTTTTGTGAAAAAAAGATATGATGACAAGTTGTTTGAGCAACATGTACATATGTATATCCAATGAGCAGGAAAATTGATGAATTGATTACGGACCAGCTTTTTGTTGTCCTTTGCAATCAGAAAAAAAGAACTACTTTTTTTAATACGAATCTTATTAAGTTGTATCTTAACTTTAATTGATGAAAACTGGTGTGGTTAGTCTTTTCCTTCGTCAAAGTCTGCCTATAAAACCATTCTAGATGAGAACACTATTCAAAGTGGTTAATTATATGAAGGTTTGTTGTTTAACGAGATAACAACCCTTGACACACTTCTAAATTGGGTTTAAATTTTCTGTAACAGAAGGAAGAGGAAAGGAAACGACTGCTGGATTTGAGCACAATTGAACTTAAACTTAAAGTGTGATGCTTTTGTTTTTGGTTATACGTGTTTCGTAATTTTATCGGAGTACCTACTATTTAAATGTATATTTATCATATAAGAAGATACGAATACTCTACTCTGATAATGCCTGACAACGTACTTAGTTTTTTAAAAACAATTTATATAGAGAGAAAGAAATATGTTTCGACTTAGTGCTTATTCCATTAATGGGTGGCATACATTTAATGAGGAGACTAAATTATTATATACATTTTTTTTCACAATGAAAAAAAAAATTCTATGGAGTGCGGTCGTTAATCGAACGCGCCACGGTCAACCTTGTGCATCATACGAGTAAAAACGAAATGGCTCATCAAGACACCTATGTACGAGTATGATTCGTTTCCAATAAGATATTTTGAGATAACCAAAATTTAAATAATTGTATCAGACGACCCCTCGGCTGGAAGATAATGTATTCTACAATACATAATAAAACGGACGAAGGAAAATAACGATTTCACCATGTCCTTACTTAAAACATTAGAATCGCTATGCGACAAACACAACCTACCCATTTTATCTATCAGGAAAATTCGGCTCTTTAACGACAAAAAAATTGGTAAGTACACTTTACAGTCTAGCTTAAACCTGAGACATTATGGAAAGAAAATGCATGATCATTTTGGGCAGATGCTAAGAAAACTAAGCACGATGTGGGGTGTGAAGCCGATGGCATATCAAGTTTGTTTTCAAAGGTGAAATATTTTCTCTTTGAGCTGGTGAACTGGTAGTCTTGCGCATCGAGGTAGAAATAAAGAGATTTTCGCACCCCTGAGAATCAAAACCATGTACAATTTTCATAAAGGTACCCCACGTTGACTCTATATGCGATATCATCTTCTCAATTACGTTAGTGATTAGCGACAGAGCCTAAGTATGATATTTTGATTTTTCGCACTTCAATACGTTTAGACACATATAAATAGGTGTCAAGAGTTTTGATTCCAGGTTCAGAGAGACGACAATGTAACTGATTACTAACCTATTATATTGCAATGACTTTATCCAATTATCAAAAGTTGCCTGAGGGGTTGTTTCGTCTTTGCTCTTGATACCAGTATTATCGGCAAAAAGAAAACTAATCGTTCCGGACTCGTCAATATTCAATTTTAAAAGAAAATCTTGCACGATATTAAAAAAAAAGGGATTATCTACATTGCCTGGGTTTACTCTGGATTTAACTCTGTATTCGGTTCTTTTCGCTGCCCCCAATATCAAATATTGTAGGTTCATCTATTGGTAGTTGTTGTAATTTCTTGTGCGGCATTTGCCTTTATGCAGTGGAACAAGAAAGGTGACTGACCCTAGGCATTTTGAACACAGAGCGGAGTTTTTGCACTACCCTCACATTTTTTTCGAAGTTGTTCCACATACCTTACGCGATTAGTTCTTCTCCTTGGTTTATTGTATTTCCATTATCTAACAATTCTCCCAAATTTAGCGCCTACAGTTAGTTTCTTTGTTTTTAAGTTGTGTTAGATAATTATTTCGACTGATGCTGGTTTTCATTAGTTTTACTCTGGTTTATTCACGTAAAATTATTTCTGCAAAAGTCAGTGCTGGCTTGCTAGTGGTACGCCCAAAATGATTTAGGAATCTCGCCGAATTCAGCATGTCGCTAATCTATCTAGCATTGCTGTGAATCACTGCAGTACGTAATCAGGTGCCCCTTTGCTTAGTAAAAAACTTATTGATTGTATTTGAATGAGTTTAGAATATCTTCCCTCGCTGAGTTTCTCGTATTCATATACAAATATATTATATGGTATTTCATTTATAATTATTACGTAACTGTTTGAAATGACTTGTGACTCCTCTTTAACGGACTTCGAAATGAAACCAAAGCATTTTAAAATGTACAATAATCGTATGCTGATAGATGTATTCAAGCACTGGAATTAATTTCCGTCGCAGACAAAAGTCCGAACTGTCATTGAACTAATTAATTATACATATCCTTAAACAATAGAAAAAAATCTTTCTTATGTATTAACTGCCGCAAACCGGTAGAAAACTAGTCACTGTGTAGGTTTTGAAGATTTCACAAATTTAGAAATTCCCTCTAAGACTGTTACTAGTTTTTGTTAAAAACATCTGTCAAACGTTTTTTGAATAAATCACCAAATTAAAATCAGAATCCATTTGAATTTCATTTTTGTCTTCTTTAAAAGTAAATCCATATATGTATAATGAATTCTTGCATATGTATTTATAGTACATCTAAAGATTAAATATTAACCAACCCCGTTCTATGGAGGATTATGAATTAGGAAATCACCAGACCATCGTTTGTCCAATTGTGCTAAAATCGGAACTTGATGAGAGTGCTTAAAGCAAAAACTAATTTCTTTCTCAGCATGTATAAAACATGTCCCAGTGATCTAAGTATGACGATTTAAGTCTGTAAAGTCAAGATCAAGATCAAAGAATCTCGAATCCACGATCACTTTATGATTAACTGAAGGTTTCGTCTGACCGTCGGAATAAGCTAGTATAAATCTGGAGGCTTTCCTAACTTATCATTCATCCGCTGAATAATGTCCAACGGGTCTAAGCGATTGATTTTTCACTTTCAACATTTTTGTGCAGCTACTGGAATTGCCTAAGATAGATCAGCGTTCTTTTTTATCAAAATCAGTATTATTTGGGACTTAGCTTTTTTTTTTCGCTAATTAATTGCTGCAAACTGCCGTATTTTAGCAAATACATGCATACATTGCAAATATAGTGACCTTTTTTGGCCAGATTTCCAAGCGAGAAGCTTTCTTCCAGAAATCAGACAATGTCGCTATCGCTTAAGTCGAAAAGTTCAAAAAGTGACTTCACATAATACAAAAAATATTCCACGGAAGCGCGTATTCCAGTTAAAGTTTTTTGCATATTTTAAATAACTTGTAGGTTCTGGTTCCCTTCGCGTGTTATGGTTCAGATAATCAGTGATCGCAATGTAAAGATGTAGACTGATACGTCGTTTAGGGCTTGAAAGAGGTGAATGCTGAAAGAGTGAAAGTCATTCACCTCGAGATTTTGGATTACATAGCTGTGCCATTCTGATACTGGTTAATATTTTTGCGTGAAATAAATTTCTGACCAGGGCGATGTCACTGTACAGCTCGTATAGTTCGTCATTGAATTTTCTTTTCCAAAGCCCATCAAGGCAAACGGGACTGAATATGTTTCGAAGGATTTTTATCCCGAAATCTCGCTTAGTTGTACAGACTTTTGAAATATTGTGCGTCCAGTGTTCGCTTGTGAGTTCCGCACAATTCTCTAAAGTATTATGTTAAAGAAGCCACATGACTGCGCGTCACCTTGTCTAGAACTTTTTTTTGACATCAAAGGTCTCGGTTAAGATGTCGCCACCTTGACGGTGCAGCGTCATTCTGCATAGATACACGAGTTTGGCAGTGATGACAAAGCTAGACATAGCTCTATATAGCTACTTACCAGATGCGACCTTAAAATCGATGAAAGGTGGTGGGTAGCGATTTGGACTTCTTGAGTTATTTCCAGGATCTGCCCGGTTGCGAAGATTTGGTCGATTGTGGACCTTCCTGGTCTGAGACCGCAGTCAGGTTGTTGACGAAGGTTTTCTGACATTCGCATAATATGGCAAATAAGATCTTGTGCGATGCCTCCTTTTTTGTGGACTCAAGAGCCAGAATTCTGAGTTCCACGATGTTAGCAGCAATTATGCATTTCATATAGCTCTCTATGGAGAATTGTGCATCTGGACTTGCATATCCATCTAATCAAGATTATTTTTTTTGCCTATAGGCAATGGATAGCACAGAACATCTTCTGATTAGAGCAAGAAGTAGTTGATTTACATTTTAAGGGAAAATCTTCTTCAGCAAAACGACACCTTTTCAACTCTCTGGGAATGTGAATAAGCAGAATTGTCTTATAGTGAAAAAGTGATTAGGGATTCACGTGCTGTTTGATTTCGATTACTGTCAGGCGGTGTCAATGGCATTTATTTTTCTATGAACTGTTGGCAGTGTTGTCTGTGTTACAAATGCAACTGATTATTCCTTACACAAGATCAATGATTTTGACCTGGAGAGCATCAGATGAAAAAGCTCTTGAAAGCCGACATGTCTCGAGTCATAACAGAAACAAAACCAGAATGGATATTTGACTGATATTTTGAATCATATTCACGTAATGATATAGGCTAAACATCACACGGAAAAAGAGATTTAAAAAAATAAGCACCATAAAGAATAAAATAAGGGTAGAAAAGGAAACTGATTTTAGGCACTCACATTGTATGCTGGAGCAAGATACAAGATTGTTGTTGCCGACGTTAGGCAAGGATCTACTTTAGTTTTTTTTTTTATAATTTACGCCCGCCTAAGGGGTTATATGCCCTTTTACTGTTGCCAGGGCGCGGGCGGAAAGGTAGAAGGAGGAGAAAAGCAAAAAGTGGTTTGAAACTCAGGTGTGTTTCGGTTAAGTAGTGACTTAAAGTGTAGTTTCACTTTAGTATACCTGATATGTTGCCAATGCTAATGTAATGAAATTTGCAGGCACGAGTACGATAACTTTGGCGCCAAGAATTGATAACGGCATTTTGTAGAGGAGTTAAAAACTAGCATTTTTTACTATGGGAGGGGCTCCTGTTTAGGAGCTATGGGCAATTTAAAAACAAATGACTTAAGATGGGGAAAAAATTATTAAAAAACAACGGTAACACTTACAATAAAGTACTATACAGTATATGAAAGTCCGAAACTTGTTCTTTAATATAAAATTTACATCAAATTATTCGTGTGAATAGTTTTTGAATAATTCACATTCAAACTCAAATTCTTGGTAAAAAATTAAAAAAATAAAAATTGTTTAACAATATTACTCAAAATTGTGAAATAATGTGCCAAATTGGTTTTTTGTATTAATTGTGTATTATTGTGAATCGAACACAAAAAACTGCATGGCTTTACATCCTCTAGTTTTTGAGCAAATTGAAATTGAAATTACTACTTTAGTTTTGTTTTTTGGCATTTATGTACGTAGTCTTCCTTTGAATAAGTTAATGAGTATTATTTAAACATCTCGCAGATGCCTATATCAATAGTTTTCTTAACTAAGAGTACACGGGTGACCCGCTTCGCGGGATTAAGGTATTTCAACTCTCTTTTCGCAGGCGGCAGGTCCCGCTCACGCAACTTCGTTGCTCCGCTCGGGGTATGTGCTTTTCGTCAGGCAGGCGCCTATGTCATCAATACTTTTTATCCACATTACTCATCACAAAATTACAAAGTTCCCATTAATAACAAAGTTTCACTAATTCGCATTATAGAAAATTCACATGTTCCAATGTTGCAGTAAATTATTTACTTTGCGATACATCTATGTTTGTACGTATGTATGTAATATGTAATGCACTTGATAATAATGCAAATATATAACCGAACAAAGGTTTGGCTTTTATAACGTTATTTCTTTTTGTGATAAGGCGTGTAGTTATTGATATTCACAAAGATCACTCTGTGTTCAACCGTAGTGCGAATATATGCTCTGTGAATAGCGGTGGCCAGCTTACATAGGTTTAGGTTAGCATTTAAGAAACATATACATAAATATAACTGTGTATACAAAGGTGTATACTGACATATGTATGTATATGATTGTGTATAATATCTATGTGTGCTTATGTGTGTATTGTACATTTAGGTTAGGTAGGCTAAGGTTTATTTTAAATTAGATACTAAGTTTTTATAAAAAATAAAAAAAATTTCCATGTGCTAAGTTTTTGTAAGCTAATTTTTTTTCTTAGCCTTAAGTATTCAAAATAAATAGTTCTAAGTAAAATGTAAATAAAGTCGAAAGACATAGTTATAAGAATTTAGAGTAGCTTAGAGCGCCTGTGTGGGGCCAGTAAGTTAGTATAAGATTGTTAAGTAATTTTAAGCTAGCATTTAAGCATTTTTTGTAAGTATGTAAGAGTTAATGATTAAGTAAATAAAATGCATTTAAAACTGATAAAACTGAACGTAGTGCGAATCAAGTGATATTTTTTGTAAATAGGCATCCTCTAATCCATCTTAAACTACATAACTTCTCAGTGTTTTGTTCGTTCGAAGATCTGGTGTCGACCAACGAAAGAAGCATTGAATTTTTAGAAGAATCTGGTTTAATTCCCACTAAAACATCCATTCCCCCACTGTGTTGCAACTTACCTCTGAAGGTAGAAAAGTGTAGAAATGTAAAGTTCGGTTGGATGTGGCGATGCTCAAAGAAAAGCTCTAAAAAAAAGGTAACAAAAATTTTAGAAATACAATCAACCCATCTATCGGTACATTTTTCCATGGACCTCAATGTCGGCTAGAGGTGCTTGCAATAATTATCGCTTTTGTTACCAAAATGCCTGTGAACACGGTTTTTCAGGTAAATTAATTAAACCTTAAGCTACAACCTAAGGATTTTTTAAAAATATTATTACATGTATGTTATTACTTTAAAATTAGCATATAATCGCTTGGCGCCATCACGACAATAAAAGTGATCTACTATAATAGATTACTATAACTATTGTCATGAAATAGCCTAAATAATAGCATCTCACGTCGATGTTAACATTGGCGGCGAAGGAAAAACTGTACAAATCGACGAGACCTTTCTTACAAAAAGGAAATACCACAGAGGCCGTGTAACCGAACAAATGAAAATCGTAGTGTTGGGGTTATTTTGCAAAGAAGATAAAGTGAACTCCAAAAGTAAAGAAGACACAAATACGTTAGCCCCAACACTAGTCGTATCTGTACCGATAGCGCACGTCAATACATAAGTATTGAGAAAATTATCCCTACTTCTACGACTCATGAAATTACAAACCACAACAAAGGAAAATATGTTGACAGGACCGATGCAACCAATACTATAAATAATCTTGAGAATCAGAACAAGTTTCTGAAAAAATCAATTTTATGCCGCAATACAACGCAGCACCTTCACCAATATATGGCACTTTTCTTTTACCGGAAATACTGACTTGAAAAAAATTATAACATGACACGAGCTCCCAAATCACGGAATTTTTAATTGACGTAAAAAAAGTGTACCCAGATTTTGTCAAAGGTAAAGAAAGTGTGGGTTTGCAACTGAAGGACTTCGACCCTCCGACCGTTCACAATGAGGACTTAGAAGGTATTTTACCACCAAAACAACCTCGGCTCTTCACCATCATCGACGAACTCAACGAACTCGACATTGACACCAGTACGGACGATGACTTCATTGACGAAACTTATATACCTTTTCAATATGTACTCGTACATTGAACATTTAATTGACTACTCTTAACTAACACCTAACTTACTCACGAACTGACTGACTGGGACGCGGAATGCAATGCAAATCTACCTCCTCGTGGTGCGTTCTGGGTCACGCTAAATGATTTGCTGTACTTTACTTACAAAGATGACCCTATCATCAATATTAATCCTCAAAGTGAGATTACCATAAATCCAAAAAAAAACGTCTTATAAAAAATAGTTTTAGTAATTTTCAATTTTCTCAAAAACTAGAAAATATAAAGCCATGCGGTTTTTTGTGTTGGATTCAGAATTGATATGCGCATTAATACAAAAAAACAATTGGGCACATCATCTCACAATTTTGAATAATACTGATTTCAAAAAAAAAATTTTCATTTTTTACCAAAAATTTAAGTTTGAATGCGAATTATTCAAAAACTATTCACACGAATAATTCGATGTAAATTTTATATTAAAGAGCAAGTTTTAGGCTTTCAAATCCTGTATAGTACTTTATTGCAAGTGTTGCCGTTGTTTTTTGTAAATAATTTCTTTCCCATTTTAAGTCATTTTTTTTCTAAAATTGCCCCTAACTCATAAACGGGGCGAGATAGACCCCACGCTCCCCTAGTAAAAAATGCTTGTTTTTAACCCCTCTACAAAATACCGTTATCAATTCTTGGCGTCAAAGTTATCGTACTCTCCCCGTTGCCGTTGTTTTTTAAGAATTTCTTTCCCATTTTAAGTCATTTTTTTCTAAAATTGCCTCTAACTCCTAAACGGAGTGAGATAGACCCCCTCTCGCTTAGTAAAAAATGCTAGTTTTTAACCCCTCTACAAAATACCGTTATCAATTCTTGGCGCCAAAGTGATCGTACTCTCCCCCCATTTGCACATTTCATATAACTTACCGTAGAAGTTACCGTAGAGCACTTTAATTTATTAATTAACTGCAAAGAGGTAAGGAACTATAAAGTCATGCCATTTATAAAATCAATTTCCACTACAAAATACCTGATTATCCTTCCTAATTAAGTGTTAAAATAATTTCGAATGAGTTACGAAAATAAAGCTATTTTATTTTGTATGTCAAAATTACTGTCTACTACTATTACCAGATAAGTGTATTCGAAACCGACATTTACGGTTACCTCCTTACTAGCATCAACACCTATTTCATGCAAAAGGATGACAAATTTCTTATTTTGATCCAAAAAAATCATTCACAGACCTTTTCAATTCTAATGGCAACACTTTCAGACAGTTCTTTCTCTCAGAGCTGAACCACAATTGAGTGTAATTGAATTAGAGAGCAACAAACCGTTCACCAACGCCAACCTACCTATAGTTGCAAAGGTCGTTTGGCTGTTTCTCATGAAAAACAAACAACAAATAAGGAAACCCTCACTACTTTTCCTACTATACTCGTGCAACTGCCACTACTATTATTACAACCACCCCCACTCTAAAAGTAGTATCAGCTAGGCCATCCATTGCTGAACCTAGCATGGCAGACCAACTATGCTACTCAACAGATTCGCTTCGTTGAATTCTCCATTAAAAATGTTTCGCACTCCGCATGGTGTCATGTTGTTGCATTGTGTTGTGTTTGTGCTCACACACTCACCCAACGCACTTACACACAGTACCATTGTCTGCCGAGGGAGGGTGCAATATTCAGCTGAATCATACAGGCAGGCAAACATGATGGTCGTAAATCAAAATGGCTGATGGCTGAGAGAGAAATCGTTCATTCCACTTCAATCACTATCAGAGGCAAAGTGCTCTCGCCTCGTTTAGTGGTTGCTGCTGTTCTTTGATTGTATTGACTTTTTTTGTTCTTTATGTTGCCTGGCGTAGTGTATATTTGTATCTATTAGTGGGCTTGGCCTTTGATTCGTAGCTTGATGGATAGAAACTGTTTAGTGCGTGTTGTGCGTTCAAATGTATTTAAAAAATTATATTTTTTGTTTTCTATTTTCTAATTTTCTTTTATCTATTTTTCATTTCCCTTTTTATGCGATGCAGTACCTAATTTCAGGAAAGATTCGCACGAGTAAAAATAATCGGATGCATCCTCAACTACCAACACCTCTTCTCTTCTTCGATTGAACGACAGGAATTCGTTTGGTGGATGATATGTTGATAAGGCGGATTGCCTTAGCGCCCGCGGCTGGAGCGGCGCAGACAAGAGGTGCCAACGGTTCTGTTGCTCGTAGATTTGGTTCCCACAATTCCCACAATCCTCACATGGCAGCGATGTTGGGAGCTGTAGCTGGAACTGCTGGAATTGTTACAGTTTCTCCACTTCAATCGCTGAGCTCTGAGAAGATTAGTGTGTGCACTGTGCAAGTTCTTTCGGTTTTCTGTTTTGCGGATTTTTCGTCGATTATTTTTTCTTCTTATTTTTTGTATCTTCTTTTTTTGGTGACTCTGCTTTGGATAGAGGATTCGTATACGGATTAATCGAAGCCCCAGTTCGATTTCTCCTGCAATTCGAGATGAATTCGAAAACTTAAGCTGCCGCAGTAGGAGCACCTACCAGTACAGTGGGGTTGAGATACAAACAACATACTGCTGGAGTTTGGACGACGACGATGGCGATGAGGATTTGAAAATCTCTTGAATGAATTGACAGTCGGTTTCTAAGGAGAACGAGAATGTGGATAGCGGATGGACTACTCGCATGACTCCCGGTATCGGTGGGTTTTAAGTAGAGCGCTTTGGGACCGCGCAATGGAACCTACTATATGAGTACTATATCAAGGACTTGTGTTGGCCAGGTTTCTCTCTCGTTAAATCCACCAAGCTGTTGTTGTTTTTGTCTTTACTTGTTTTCCCTTTCTCCGTTCTTTTACTCCAGTTGTCGTTTTTGCGGTGGTTGTGATAATAAAACTGTCACCGATGATATTCGGTTAATAAATTTATGCCCGGGATACGGTGCTTGTGGCACGTGTATTATACTCTAAGATTAATTTAAAGAGTTCAACGGTTCACATACCATAGTGAATTTAAACGACACATGATGATGGATGGAAATATTGTGTGGGGATACCCATTATGTTATTGAGAAGGAAGAAGTGTATCATATTATTGTATGCGAGACAATTGTATCAGATACACTTTTGCCGTCGGCAGATACCTACTTATTTCAAAAAGAAATTAATTGGAAAAGTTGTTTGCTTGTGAAGTTCTTGAATTGATGATAAATATTCAAAGTTGTCAGATGTCTATTGGTTTACTAATTACTAGTAGGAAGAGGCCTAGAATATTCTCACTATTGGGTGCCACAGTGCAAAGGTATTTTGAATTGATGAGTCAATAATATTTCTTTATCTGTTTCTAAAATTTAATGCAATGAAATGTATCTACACGTGTACAGAGAATGCAATACTTGCTGCATTGGCTAGGCCTTTAGTGATCTTACTGGATACTAACCCATGTAGGCATCCATGTACATATGTATAGGTACGAATAATGTATCAAAAATCGCAGTAAGAGTTGGCATACATAATGCCAACAAGAATTATGTAGACAATAAAATATTGACGATTTTTCTCTGCTTAAAATAAAGATACAAATTTAAAACCGGGAGCCTTATATTGATGGACTCTTAAAATAAAACTAAATAAATTGTTAGCACAACAACTTGGTATGGATCAAGCCCTAGTCTCATTCGTCTTATCGTTTTATGCCCAGAGAGAGGGACCAACGAATATTTGCCGACTCCGAATGATAGCCAGCTAATTTTAGAGCCGACATTTCAAAGTGCCTATAGAAAGGGTTGTAACGCCTGAAAAAATACTTTTTATTATATATTTTTCGGTGTCGGCTGTGGTTTAAATCAATATGCGTTGACTTAATGGTTGACGAACTTAGCTATTTTGCGGTGAGAATATGGCATAGATTTGTCAGAAGTTTGGTATGCAAATCTGTGAACTCAGCTAAGTCGATAAGGCTTTTTTCTGGCTAAGTGGGATTGTTAACGAAACCAAATTGTCTTATACACAATGGAGGTCCTGACCAGACCATGATCATAAACTATTTCTTTAAAAATATTAAGAATATTGATTTGGGAAAAATGTGGTTTCAAAATATATATAATAGTTCAAAACGTATCACCTAACGACTGAAGCTATCGATTATTAAAATCAAAATTGGGTGTGTGTTGATTTCGGGGAACCTTTTCCTCCCAAACAGTAATGTATTTGATCTTGTTATGAAAACACGAAATTAAAACGCCTAGAAGCACATGCAGCTAATTGAGAATGAAAAAACTGCAGTGGATCCACAGTTACTTATGTCTTTTTTTCGTACTCGTAAAGTATTGGTGTATGCTAATAAACCGCAAACAATTCATGGCCTAAAATTGGACCAATAAGATGCACTTCGCAAAAAACAGCCGAGGAAGTTGTTGTTATGAAATAAAAAGCTAGTTCTAAACATCTTAAATATTCTCTTACAAAGCAAAATTCATGCGGAATTTTTTGCCATATCAATATAACACTTGACAAGTTAGTTGATTTCTTGAAACTACTCATTAGTGACTATTCGTCACTAAACAGGACAAGAATATGTATAAAATCGAAGATGTGTTCATAGAAAATAGTCGACTCAAACTTTCCAGATATCACGATTGCTAATAGTGACTCTGTAGTAGTTACGTTTCGCGCATTATGGTCGACATAATCATCCATCTGAGCGTACTATAGGTAAAACTGTGAACAAATTCGAAGAAACTGCTCTACTCAGCGAAATGCACGCTCTACAGAAAATATGGCTGCCGTTAATAAAAGTGCATTTGGATTTGTATCTACACTCGTAAAGTTCAACTCACGGAATAATTGAAGCCAGCTGACCACGGACTGCGTATAACATACGTCGATTGGGTGCTTGAACGTCAGCGTTTGGATGATTTGGATGACCAATTTTCACTCAACATTTTCTTTAGTGGTGAGGCTCATTTTTCTCCCGGTGGATACGTTAACAAACAAAATTGTCTTATATGAGGATGTGAAAATCCAAATGTCAAAAGACCATTGCATCCACAACAAGTCACTGTATGGTGATGGTCGAATATTTTTGGCCTCAAATCGAAGATAGATGTGGAGAAGATGTCGAAGAATGTGGTTTCAATAACACGGTGCCGCATCTCACACAACACGACCCGACCCAAGATCGTGTGATTTGTCGCCGTTGAATTTCTTTTTGTGGGGCTATGCTTATGCACATAATGCAAATATGCAAACTCTTGACGCTTTCAAAATTAACATTCCTCAAGTTATGGCGGAGTTATTGTCTATCGAAAATTACCTTGTCAGAATCAAATCTTGCAAGAACTTCCGTCTAGGGCATTTGAATGCTGTTATATTCCATTCACAATGACAAAATCCAAACTATATATTGAAATAAAAATTTGATCGAAATCTAAATCATAAATGTGCTTTATTTAAATTTACTTTCGGAATCACAAAATGCATAACCCTGTATAAACCTCCGAATTATTTCTTCGCTGGTGTTGGCTTGTGAGCCGCGCACAATACATTTAAGCTCGATGTTATCAAGAGAATCTTTGATTTGTCTTCTAACTTTGAAAAAGCAGTGAGAGTTATCTATCGACGTCATGCATTTCTATCGATCATGCGAAACCACAGTCTTTTTTCTAGAAAGAATTTCAACCTTTAAAATAGGCACTCACTTGATATTCACGGTCCGACAGATCTTGTCTTCATAAGCTATATTAATATGAACCATCAAGATTATTGATGATGGATCTAACACGTTTACCATACTACGTTCATAAAGATCTTAGTAGGCTTAGTAGTTGCTCTAGCTGTGGAGATTTCGTTTTCCAAGACCGGGCGAACGATGCTGAAATTTCGTTCATCGGGTATGAATTCTCTAGATTATGTTTTACCCAGGAGAATGAGCAGAATCACAACATTTATTTTAAAAAGCTCGGTTGTAAAGCTTTGAGCCCATGTGGATTTTTTTGACCTGAGTTTGTTTGAATGTTGATATTCTTACTTCGATTTGGTAGGATGAATGACAGTTTTCACAATCATCATCTGAATTGAATCGTGCAACTTTCTTTATAGCAGTACAAATATCTACTTTGCCGTTTAATAGTCTGCGGAAGTATTCTCGCTTTGCTGGATGTAGTACGGGTTTCAGCGCTTGCTCTTACATGCAGCATTACATGATATCCCCTCTGCTTAGCAGCATGTGCGCGCCAGCTTCATTTATCAAACCATTTGTTGCTGATTTGTCATATTTATGGTCTTTTTTTAAGGTAAAGTACTCTCTCTCTCTCTAACTGATAAACTGGTACCTAATATTTACTTGAAATTGAAACATTTGTTATGAAGTAAAAACTGCATTTTGAGCAAATCAAATTTATTATTATTTCAGCTTAACTTTGTAATAGTATTATAGTATATATAGTATATATGTATATAACAGTATATACTCATATATTATAATATATATGTATAGCATTTATACATACTATATTATATATACAATAGTAGTATAATAGCATTACTTAAATTTTACTTAAATTTTATACTTATAAATAGTATTATGAAAGTACCTATACATACAGCTTATTAGCTATTTACATGGAATCACACATTTTGCGAACTACAATATAAACCTTGATGTTGTGTCAATCAGATCGACTAAAAGTTCTTCATATCGGACTAATATTGTTTTAAGATAAAATTTTTTCAACCCATGTTGATCATGGGCAATATCCTTGTAATCGAGTTGTTGGCTTTTTTTTTGTTTAAACAAAAGAACTTAACACTCAAATGTTAAAATGCCTGAGCACGTGTTAAGTTTCTTGGAAAATGGGATAGAGAAAGAAAGAAAGATGTTTGGGATCAGTGGTTATTTCGCTCCATGGGTGGCATCCAATATTTAATGGGTAGACTAAATTCTTAGTGGAAGTTGGCTTGTTTTTTATTTCTAGTCAATTACTCATCTTACTCGATTTTCGTTAACTGAAAAAATGAGTATGTCTTTCGGGCGAGGCTGGGATTTGAAAACCGAACCTTCCGATTTGGAAACCAGTCCACTACCTCTTGAGCCACTGACCGGAAACGCATATTACGGCTTGGTTTAGGAATGCTTACGACTTACTTACGACCATATTCATATCTCTTATAAAATTCCGTTTTCGAAGAAGTTTTGTTGCTCCCTGATGAGGTGAAGGTGTAACGTCAAACAACGGAGTCTTTCAAACTTCTATAGATTAATGTGTAGTTCAAGCTCAACAGCGGTATAATTATTGATACCAGCTTGTTTTGTAAAACTACGATACACATTCTTCACGTTGAGAATAAAATGAGATTAATTAAATGTAAGCCTAAGACATGTTGCATATTTTTTTTCTATAAAGAACGTAGCGCAGCCTGTAAAATTAAGACTTAATTACCAAATGAAGTCGCATAGCAACAAACCTATAAAATAAACACAATTTTAAGGCGTATCTCGTTATTCCCAAAACAAATAGTCACAATAAATCATAAAATTTTCTGTCAAAACGATTCATTTGCAAGCTTTTTAGCATTTTTTTTTCTGCATTCCTAAATTAATTTTTCTCTAACATCAGTTCTCAGATGCTCGTACCCTGCTCCTATTTTAAACAAGCCAAGACCAACCACGAAGCCCTAATTTCTCATAGAAAATCTTCTTTTATTTGATGAAGTCCAATATGGAATCAAATGAACAGGTCGTCCAACTTTAAATGATTTCTACGTTTAAACGAAATTGACAATATTTAAAATGCATATAATTAGCATGAGAGATTGGGTACAGTCTTTATTTTTTTTATTTGCTTTGGTAATAGGTGATGATTTATTTGGATACTTTTACATACGGCTATATGTAATTAACTAAAAGACCTCAAAAAAGAAAAACAACATAACTTCGGAGAGCTGTTTTTTCGGCAACCACTAACGACATACATATGTATATCCGGTTTTTGATCCGAAATCCACAATAAGAGGAGCATCATAGATGGTATAACTATCACAGATAGAAAGACCAACTCAGATGGATTTATTTAAATCGATACGCAATCAAGTGGACTATTAAATAAAGTCATTCGAAATGCTAATGATTTAATTTTCATAAATAAACACTCTAGCTTCTGTTGAATGTATTGCTTAGATAATAAAATATATCTTGGGAATAGCTTTATTGTCGACATCAAATAGAAAAGTAAATAACATGAAAGTGAAAAGAATTTACTGGCAGTTACTGACCGTAAAATTGCCTTTCATACGAGTAGATCTTCATTATATCTTTTAATAGTTTTTCAATAGTTATTTAAAAACTTATTTACTTAAAAACTTATTAATCAATTTTGGTTGGCAAGTTATGATAAAGAAAATCCAACTTATGTTGTTGCATGAGACTTCTTTGAATGACAGCAGTACAACTTGATTACAAGGTGCGGTTTAATTGGAGTTTTTGGCTTCCAATTTTCAGCTTAACCATAGTGTTTAGTACCTGAGTATCAGTAAAATAATGTTTGTAAAAAAAAAATAAAACCTATGAGGTCATCAGCAGAAATGTTAAATTGAATGTGGGTGGTAGTTTTATCGTGAAATCTAAGTAAAATGACAGCGCAGATACACCTGCGGTAAAGGTCACGCCATACAACTTAAGTTGAATAACATGTTTTGATAAATCTACAAACAAAAACATATTTAAGTAGACGAATGGTAATTAAAAAATTCTAAACTAGATTTCCAGCAACTTGTGTTGGATGCTTCTTTACCGGATTGACAAGTTTACATGGAAAAAAATGCGCGTCTTCTGATAGATGTGTTGGTTGTGTATGGGGAATGAATATAGAATGAATATTTGTTCAGAGCTGCTACGAGTATAAAGCTCATTGGAATAATGAGTACTTTTTATTTGTTACTAAGTTTGTACAAGTATATCAAGTTGCCAAATCAACAAAAAAAATCGGTGCTGCTTTTTGAATATAACCTAGATCCCATTTTCATACAGTGGTTTTTTACTATCAGCTATTACTATGCTTCAACTGGTTATTCTTCGAGAATTGATAAATACCTTTTTTTTCTTGTAGGTTCCATACCCCAATACACCATTCTCTTATGCGGTATAGCTCATTCGCAAAAGATTTGTAAGACGTTCTTACTAATGAACATACATACAACGGGAAGTCTTCCTGAGTAAGCCCATTTTATCTTCACAGGCGTATCTAAATCAATCAAGGGTCTTCTAAGAGGAAATTTTCAGCCTATCTACTCGTACAAACGTACTGTACTTTTCTTCCAAGTTCAGCTGTTCTACAACGGATATTACAACCTGATATAGGTTGTAACATAAGTATTGCCCGATTTTTTAATGTCTGCTTAGTGTTAGTTAATGTAATTTCCTTCATTAGACAACACTTCTGCCCACCTCTCAGGCAACTTCTTAATGCCGTCGCTAAAAAATTTTCTGGCTTTGATGAAAAAAATACTCCAAGAGCCTGATGGACATCATTGCGCGATATCCAATTTTTTACATCTTTGGAACAAGTAAAAATCTGAAGGTGTCAAATCTGGAGAATACACAATTTTTTCCCAATCGAACTCTTGTAACTATGGGCAGGTGGTCCTAGCTTTATGAGGACGAACGTCATCCTGATGGAATAAAACACCCCTTCGATTAACCAGACTTGGCCATTTCTACCCTAGTGCCGACTTTAATCTGCACAGCTGCTGACAGTAGACTTCTACGGTGATAGTCTGGTGTTTTTTTTTTTTTTTTTTAAGAACTTAACACTCAAGTGGGTATGACTATACTTATGATGCCAAATGTGTTAAGTTTTTTCGGAAAATGTGACAGAAAAAGAAAGAAAGATGTTTGGGCTCAGTGACTATTTCGCTCAATGGGTGACATCCAACATTTAATGGGGCGACTAAATTATTAATGTAAATTGACTTGATTCCCTCAACATCGCATCTAACAGACAGTAACATCTCTGGGATTTTGTGCTGGTCTGCCTTCTGGACTACGGTATTTGTGGATATTTAATGTTATTGTAAAGAACACATTTTTCATCTCCGGTAATGATCCGATTCCAAAAGGGACCTTGATTGTGATGCGACAGAAGCGCAATGCAAGCTTCGATTTTGCAATAGGTGATGTGGTACCAATTTTGACTTTTACTATATTTATTAGGTATCGGTGGAAGGATATACAACTTACGATGAGTTCCCTTGTGAGTTCCCTTCATTAGCTCATCGTCTAGTTCATCTGGTGTACTCGAACGAAGTTCATGCTTTAGATTAAACATGCTATTTCTAAACTTTGTAAACCAATGTCGACATACACATTCATTTTGGATTTTTTTATTGGCTTCACTTCTATTCAGATTTTCCTGGAACAAAAATATTAAAGTAAACCGAGTACTCTTCCTTTACATCCGCTTGAAAATGCAGTTAAAAGTGCTTGCTGTTAATACAACAAAATTTACAGGATGAATGAGCAAGATATTCATTCAATTCAATAACGGCTTCAGCATTAAATTGGTGTTATGCATCTTATGGCAGTTAAAAAATAAGCCCCAAAAAACCTCGCAGTATTTATGTTACAAACTGATACAAGGCAGCCAAGCAGTGATCAGATTCCTAACTTCGAAGACCATGAGTTCAAGAGTGACTAGAGACTTACGTACATCTCTCGAAACATGATGATGGCTAAGCAGTATCAGTGTGTTGAGTTTCGAGACACTCGCACTTCCCACGGAACTATTGACACACTTTTTAGCACTTTCTAAGGCCGGCCAAAGATGGACTAAAATAACTGTGAGACATCTAGACTGATATGACCCATGATAAAGATAGTTGATCCACCTCGGGAGACGAGACATCTCCAGACTCCCAAACAGAATCACGGTACAGTGTGGCATTGGAAGGTGTGTGCAGCAATTAAGTATTCTTCATAATAATTTCTGCAGGAGCTGCAAAGATGAATGGAATCTGCAAAGCACTTCCTTTGAAGCTACCCTGCCTTGGCACGCAATGTTATGTTACAATATGAGCAGGGGCCCTCTCGAGTGCACCTCAATGAAGGCCACTCTAACCTAATTTAGCATTCGCAAGTTTAGGCACTAGAATTTACAACACATTTGCAAAACTTTCGCAAGTCATTCACAAAGTGTTCGCAATATATTCGTTAAACTTCAGAAGGAAATCTAAAGATTTTGTATAATATGTATGTACTCGTATTTAAAAATTAAAAAGTTATTCACATGGAGTTCATAAGGCATTCAAAAGATACTTCAAGACCTAGTCATTTTAAAAATAAGAACAAGCCACTGGTCTTCAAAAAGAAATTTTTTGAAGACCTTGTTAGACATATATTCAGCAAATGCAAGACAATTATATGAGTAAATATGTATTAGCGAGACACTCGTTGAATACCTGACAAAAATTCACAAAAAATTCTCAAAACAACTCTAAGGCGTTTACGATATATTGGCAGAAAATTGCAGAAGAATTCTTCGATTACATATGTATATCATTTAAAGGATGTTTCTCGTATATGCTAAAAATACACATGTATCTACATATATCTACCTTTCAGAGCAAGCTATCTTAATCAGGTGCCGGTTTTAACGTTTGTCAGAAAATCTGTTTTAATAGAATCCCAATTTTATACGAGTTTCGACGAATAGAATGCAAAAAAAAAAAACAATTGAAGAAGGTTTCAAAGCACCGCAAGCCCCGTCAGCGGGGCAGAAGCAATACTGAAACGGTGTTACTCGAAAGAGATCCAGAGCAGCAGTTTCTCATTCTCATGGTTGCTATAAAGGCCACAATCTTACCCACTGATAGAAACTTCTAACCTGAACCATCCGAACCACCAAAGAATAGACCCCCTCATGAGATTTATTTTATTGGGAAAATTTATGATAATAAATTGGCACCAAGTACCAAATAGAAAAATTACCAACATCCACTTATGCAGTGTAGGCACTAACATATCTAAATACAGGCATCAGTTCCAGGACACACTCTTGTGAACATACATACCTGCAAGAAAAGAGAATAAATTCATTAGACAAGTGCAATAATAAAATAAAGAAAAACAATATCTAGTTAATTGCATTTTATTAAACAATACACGTTATAACATCGTCACAACAAAAACTACTTTTCTTGGAATTTTTACCCTTCCAAACCCCCTCCCCCACAAATATCCCCCTCACAAATTCGTTGATGTCAACACAGACGTAGACGATGTCTACTGACGTACCATCGTCACCTGCTGCACCTGTTGCATTTTATTACGATATACCCTTTTGCATCTTATGGGCGAGTATTCGTATCTTTATGCCCTACTCCGTCTCAACACATTTTGTATCCAGAGATTACTTATCTCACGCACAGGTTACTCGTATAAAATCATTGCATCTGGGAATAGTTGTGATGCACAAAAAACAGTGATCATTGGACAGGCAATCTCCTAAAGACCATTGCTTGATAATAAATCTAATTGACACATTTATTTGCTAAGCGGACTGTAAAAAAAAATCCTACTACTTATCCGACGAGCATCAAGAGTTCTAACCCAAAAATGAAATCCAAAAGTAGATATGGTTTCCGAAAATGGCCGGGTTAGGTCCTTAACAAGGAGTCGAGGTAACTTCACATGCAGCAAGCATTAAGCATTATTGTACGCGCGTATGACTTTTTACACGTCATGCACTTCTAGGAGACCAATTGATGAGATATTTTTTGTATCTGTCAACTTAAATAGATACTGCACGAATATTGTAGGCAACGAGATTGTAGTCCAACAAGGTGTTGAAGATCATGTTTTTTTACCTTCGAGATCAAGATGAAGTCTGTCTCTCTATTCAGCGTTGTTGTGTCCCTAGAGTAATACGTCATTCCAAGTGCTTCCATGTGAAATACCATCATTACAACATTGAAACACTCGGCAACAACAGCAGCAACAATTGAACGCGTGAGGTTTTTATCTGAATTTTAGCACACATCAGACCCGCTCTTTAACTATGGGATAACTCTGGCAATGGTAATGTGGATGGTGATGGTGATGATTGCGTGTGAAAATGTTGCCAACCCAAATGGCATACAAGGGATGCGGGGAACCAGTGTGTTGTAGTTAATATTGCAATGTAATTAACGTTGATGCTGTGCGCCTTATTAAGGACACACGGTGTCTACATTTTGTATGGTCATACATGATGGGTTCCATGCACTTGGCGCGCCGAGTTGATTTTGTCGCAGAAAAGTGATCCTAATTATGAGACGTGTGCGAGATTGTTATGGGTATTTGTTCAGATCTTTAACTCGGGTTGTAGATACGAATACGAGTACGAGTACACCAAGTATACCAAGTATATCAAGTATTTGCACCGAGTCGTACTTGCCAATTGAGTCATTAATTTCTGCATTGCGAGGTGAAGTGCCAATAACTGGATTTGACCATAATGATACAGTACCGGCCGTAATCGCAGCCGCGTCGCCGCATTGTTACAGCAGTCGGGTTAGGTTTGTGTGTAATGTTATTGCCATGATAAACGTAAAATAATCATTTGCAAAATGTTGCATCGCAAGGAATGTTGTCAGAAAAATCAGTTGAGATGCAATAATTATCTTTCTGACCTGTTGAATCTTGGGCAATCATAATTTTGTCGTGGCAGCAAAATAACTGGTCATAATTGACGTATTTAATTTTTTTCTAATTTCACAAATGAGATGATATGAGAAACATGTGATGGGAAAACACCATCCATATTGTATCATCCAACCATGAGGATAATCCTACGTAACTCCTGGGTGTCAGGTGCTACGTTCTACGATCGATTAGATTACAAGCTAAGAATTACTTAATCGTATTTTGAATTAAAATAACTTTTTAACTGATCTCAACCGAAATTGTTTTAAAGCTCAAAAGGATCTGGTAATTAAAGATTTCAGTTGAACAAATAAACCTTAAACAGTGCACTATTAATTGTTACAACGAGGTCAGCGAAACACGAGTATGCATTTCATGTTCTATGTGTGCTAAGAATAAACAAAGAATGAAGAATATTTACATTGATATAGGTAAGCAATATCAAAATTAATTAATATTGGCGGGAAATTTGTATCAAGACCTATTTGGCTTATCACATTGATTGTAGGGCGATAGAGACCTAGTCGATGACATCTAGTTACGTTCACTCTCATTATTAACAATTTATATGCAATTCAGTTCCATTGGGTCCTATGTAAATATTTTTGTTTCAAACGGCCTTTACTTCAACTACTACCACATCCTGGTGTTCGATACTCGACGAGACAAGTTTAATGTAAAAATTGGATTGATTTCATATTCCGAACTTCTATTAGATTGCTTGTCAAATTGCGAATGGGTTTATATCTTCGCACACAGATGTTTTTTTTTTTATAATCAGCGTGCGCTCAAGGTGATTGTACACAGCGCGGGCAAAGGAAGTTTAGGGAGGAAGAAAAGAGAGGTACCGATGTACATTTTTTAAAATATTTGCAAGTTATAACGACCAGGAAATACAGAGATCAGCAGGGCTTTCAATAAGCGAGTTGTACGGCTTAGGAACAAAACACGATATTTAAGAGTACGCCCGAAAAGGGGCTTGAGGGTATACTGATGAGCATTCATAGCGAGACGGGTGTTACGGTTGAAAGTTTGAATGGGTGGAATGCTACTGGCGATTTCAGTGGAGCACTGGTGGTGGAAATAGCGATAAAACAAAGTGAGATACGAGACATTTCGTCGGTGTTCAAGGGTGTCCATTGATTGACTGATATTAGTATCATCAATAAGTTTTATCGCACGGTTTTGAATCCTATCTAGCAGGTGCAGAGATGTTTTGGTAGTACCTGACCAGATGTGGGCATTGTACTCCAATTTTGGGCGGATGAATGCCTTATATATTGAGGCCAGATCAGAGGGGGTAAAATATTTCTTACATCCTTTCAAGAAACCTAGACATTTCGCAGCATTTTTGGCGACATCAAATATGTGGTCATTCCAACGTAAGTTGTCATTGACACACATACCGAGAATAGAAAGTTTTTCGGTTTCGACGATGCAAGTGCCATTCATAGATAATGGTTGGGTGTTTAAATTTCGCTTTAACGACAGCAGACAGCATTGTGTTTTTGAAGCATTAAATTCCACTCTGTTGATAGTTCCCCAATTCTTTATGCATTTGATATTAACGCTGCCGTTCTCGTTCTACAGCCGAAGAGCAGGGCCGTGAGTCCGGGAACGAATATGAAAAGCAGAGAGTACTGTCATCAGCAAAGGAATATATTGGATTAGCATTTATTTTGTGAATATCAGACTTGAAACCGTCCAAAACAACTTGAATTGAACGTTCCGAAAGGTAATTTCTCATCCATTGAAGAAGAGAGTCGTCGATCCCAAATGCACGCATTTTCGACAAAAGAGCCTGATGCCAAACTCTGTCAAATGCCTTAGAAATATTAAGTGCAACTATCTTGCTTTCGCCAGATTGATGTACGCCTTTTGGTTCCACTTTTCGGTGAGATATGCCGTCAAATCACCAGTGGACCTTTTGCTATGAAAACCGTACTGCCGGTCATTGAGAAGTTTTCGTGTTTCAAGATATTTAGATGTGCAACCAAATAATGAAGACCACATTTGCATGTATCCCTCATCCGTCAGCGCCGTTCATATTCTTTTTTACATATTTGCAATGCCAAGTATAAGACACTCCAATATCGTATGGTGTTGACACAGATAATGAATATGCACATCTAGCTTCAAATTACTCTTCTTATTAAACGCCATCCATAGGGCAGAAACACTGATTTCTTTATTGTATTGTATTTCTGTAATACCGGCCACATCTGAATTTTCCGAAATACGAGTATCATCATAGTCGTCTTCGAAGTCTTACCCAATAGTTGGATCATAAACGTTAATACTAAATAGAGGTAAGATCTTAAAAGAATTTCATTATAGTGAAATTTTGATTAGGCAGAGTCTAGTCGACTAGATGAACAATTCAAAAAGAATTATTATTAATTTAGCACTCTCATTCTCCAGAATATGTAACCCTCTGCGAATTAGATAATGACGTGACACAACATTTATTTGTTTCTTCAGGCCAGATGTTATTTGGTGGAAATCGATTATAATTTGTGAAAGCAAGCAAATGTAACTATGTAGCTTGGTTGAAGTTTTTGGGTTTATATCGTATATCTTCAACTCCTATTTGTACGACCAAAACATCGTTTATCAGTTACGAGTATTGCCGATAAAATTAATTTCGCTGTTTAGGTATATCCTTTTCTTAACCTAAGTTGGGTTTAGATATTTTCAGCAACTATCCCATACATTTTGTATATATGTATGTCTTCTTTATTCGGGAGATTGATGATTAGAACGTATTTGTATTATTCAGGAAAAGATACTGTTTGCCAAGTCCCCTGTACCACTAAATGCATAAGCTCTGTTTATGTTGTTGATGTTACTTTTATAACTAAGTGGAAATATCATAAAATTCTACTTCCTTGCCGGTTACGAGATTCTTAATCAAAAATCTTATCTCACCCTTCCTGGGGATTAAGAAGCATATAGGCGGAATTGTCCTTAGTGATAACTCATTCTAATGAATACATTGTTAAGAATGGTAGTAGCTCTTCCCATGATCTTGCTTGTGTCAGCTGAAATGACAGAAATCCATCTAAGACTTTTACTCAATATTGTATAGAACTACATATCTCAAACTCTCAGGTTTCGGTGTTTTTGTTGGAGTTTTGTCCCAGATTTTGAGTGGAGATTCAATTGTACTCTTAATTTCCATTTCCAGTGTTCACTAATTATGGAGTTTCGGGAACTACGGAAAAACATTCCTAGATACTTATTCTATACTAAGAATTTGAAAATTCAATGGTCATCAAATTTTGCAATTATCTTATTAAATGACAGTGATTTATCAAAACGATATACGCTAGTGACTACTTTAAAACTACAGATAAAACAAGTGAAAATCAAAATTAGTAGAAGCAATATGTTCAGATTGCTAGGAAAAACTTTCGTAATATTTGACAGAGCCACTAAAGATTTTTCATAACCGCCCATAGTGATTATGTTCGATAAATTGAATTGGAAAACTATTTAATGATCTTTTGTGAGAGAAGCATCATAAAAAGTACTCTTCGATAAGCGTGTTGCCTCAATATTTGCTGGGATGATTAAAAGGTAGCACTTGACGTCCCAAATACAAAGTTACAAGATATGAATCCTGGATGCTTTCCTTGGTTACTAACACAGTTTAGAATACATCGGGCTACGAAGTTTCACGGCTTAAATTTGTATTTTTGTATATTACAGAAATGGTGTTACAGGACTTATTTTTTTGGTTTTAATTACCATCCGAACAAGTATTTTTTTGACAGTACTATAAGCTCAGGCCAATTATAAGCAAAGTCAAGAATGGAAGGAAAACCCTTAAAAAGATATCAAAAACATAAGAGGCAAATGATCAAATTGGTTCCATTGGTATATCGCCATAATAGGGATTTTTCCGATAAATTGTTGTTTGAACAGTATAATTGGACCAATTCTAATGAAATGTCTATCACCAGGATTTGCAAGCTGAATTTCTGATATTTTTACACCAAACCGTATATTAAATTAACAGCTCTATCTAAGGCCACTAGATATCACCATATATAGTGGGCTATAAATTTGTTAGAAACAACTGCGCGAAGTCGATTTAATTGCAAAGGTGTACGGGTATATATGCACTTGAAAAATTGGAATTTCCCATTCGAGTTGGACAGCAAAATGAATGCAGTGTTAGAAGAATAATCGCAGAAAATACCAATTTCTTGAAAAGTGTATCTGAACTTTAAAAATATATTCATCATTAATTGGATGTTTCAAATTTCAATAATAACCTGTCGAATTTTAGTCCTGAGGAAGGATTGGATTGAATTGAAATCTCCCTGTTGACTGATAGATTTCTTCCCATGAAACCATATTATTTTTAAGATCCATAGCACTATCTCAAATATACTGGATATCATTTTATTATAATCGCAGTTCACCTTGTCGATAGAAGTGTGGCCTGTCATGCTAGCTCAGAAGGTGCACTAGGGTATGATATATCACATATGATATTTCACATTTCCTCACCTGCACTGCAATATAAACGTAATGGCATCGATACAGGTGAGATATTTTATCCATTACCGAGACGGTTTTCTAAAAAATCACTTAACCTTATTAGTGAGTTTTCTCGACCAAAGGTTACATAAATAGCTCCTCAGAATTGTAAACCACTTTGTTTTGCATCTTAATGATAAAAGTGTGCGATTATATGTATGCACATGAATAAGATTAGCCACAGTGTCAGGAGTGTCAAGCTGCAAAACCAAAAGCGGCGCGTAAATTGTGAGTCCGCATGAGGCTTAAAAAGTAACCGATCGCCATGGGGTTATCTTAGACTATTGGCGACCAAGATTGTTAAAAGGACCCATTACTGTTTTTAAATAAATTATATAATAACTTTTCGAATATGAACTAACAAAATTCTTTAATATTTGTATCCCCACTTGTCTCTGGAAGAATAACTTTTACAACTCTTACTATGTTCCCTTCCAATTGTAACCAACTAACTATTTTAACTAGTAATGTTAAGCCAATTTTTTATAACATTTTCATTTATTCATTTCAATTTTTATTGTGCCATAAAAACCAATTTGCCTAATCGTCCAAATAAAACTTCCTCTAATGGATTCATACCGTGAAAGTCCTTTATTATCTGTTTAAATGTTTGTAATCACATGTAAATGACTTTACTGTTGGGTTATGATTTATGTTTACATGTTAGCTAGCTAGGATGTTACAAATTACCCCCCATTAACGCCCAGTTTTAGGGTCATAAAAATTGTAACAAGCCATTAGAAGAATAGAACCGATTTACGAGTATTATGAGTAAAGAGAAATAAAAGTTAAAAGGTAAAGTGCGCCGCACTCTAATAGAATTTGTGTCACTTTTCACTGCCTCAATTGCTACATACGAGTGAGTATATATCCATATGTATATATACATGTGTGTTTAGAACGAAGGTTATTATGCAAAGTAAAGTCCAAACTAATGCCAAGCCAAAACAGGTATACGAGTACAAGTACGTTAGCACACGTCGATCGGTGGCTTGTAGGTAGGAAGGTGTTTGGTTTGGTAGATACGAATATCTTTGAACATAACATTGTGTCATGCAACAAAATTCAAATCCGACCACGTTTAATGGGCTATCAGTCGTATACTTGTACCATTACATTAAATTAAAGCCAAGAGTCTTGAGTAACAGAAGAAAAAGAAATAAGAAATCGACACACTTTACGGATACCTGACCCTATTTTGATGGTCACACAAAGTGCGAGGAAAACAAGCGTACAAGATACAAATCCGAATACTTGCGTCATATTTAAATATTTTCTTGTCTGCTTATCCGATGGTTCCTTTTATTCGTATACATTTTCTATAAGGAAGAAAAACTTTCTCTTTTATTATCCTGCTGTGAGTATATTTTTGAAAAAATTTTCGTAAAACTCCTGACAGCAGATTTCCTACGGTAGGTAGTGCAGCAGTTTCCTGGTTCTTTCCAAATTTGGTCATGCTATCGGTGGTGGTATTAATATTGACATCAGGATCTTTCAAAAGTTATTGTATATTTTCTCGTAGCAGTTGGTAGGAATATCTTTTCCATATTTTTATTGTCCTTTGGTCTGTTTTTTTTTGCACGAGTATTTGTATAAAAAATAGTTAGGTATCGACAAATGACATATTCTGCACATCACCATCATCATCCGCCAACAAATTCTCTCTGCTGCTTAGTTTTCAATTATTCAAGCAATGCATCGCAAAAATGTTC
The DNA here is from genome assembly GCA_949129095.1 of Volucella bombylans. Lineage (NCBI taxonomy): Eukaryota > Metazoa > Arthropoda > Insecta > Diptera > Syrphidae > Volucella > Volucella bombylans. The sequence goes on along the minus strand of OX422140.1, from coordinate 191,127,812 downwards.
CTTGTCTTTGACAGTATGACAGAGCAGAGAGAGTGTGTGTCTATGGGTGTATCTACAAAATTCATGTCACATCGGAGCAATGTGAAAAACCCACAGCACATACTTTCACACATTATTCGTACATAAGCCAGCGACATGAATATTCTGAAATAAAGCCGACAAATTCCTCGAAAATATTTCGTCTAGGAATGTTTGTTTGAAGATAGACACAAATGCTGGGCAGATCTAACGTTTTATTCATCATTTGACGGCGAAATTGCTGTCAAAGATAATCGTAGGTCGGTTGGGATACCTATTGGTCACTTAAAATTGGCAATACAGATTTTCTTCTATTCGTATCACCGGATTTACATATATCTCCGCAGTTGCTGGGTGAAACTTAGGGACAATTTGGGAGAATAAACCATTCCATGTCTCCCTTCCGTCGTTTGTCTATAGTTAAAGGCTTTTATTCATGTTTAAGCGTCTGGTAGTCTCATCTCATCTTTTATTCGCTTAAATGCACTTTCATCGGGGATTTAATTTTGGAATTGACTCAACTCACGTTCCAAAAAGAAATAAAAAACTACAATATAAGAAATAAAAGAGAAAAATCCAACGATTCTCGCATTTGTACGCACGGTGCGCGCCGTATAACATGAAATGCAACAGATTCAGCTCTTCCATCAAACATACCCCGGGTGTGTGTTTGTTTGTGTCTGTCTGTCTTGGCTGTCTGTCAGATGTACGCATCTTCAAACGGACAAAAATCTTGTGAGTTTTTATATGTGTCAAGAGTGTCGCAGTTGAATTAAAATGAAATGAAAAAATGAAGACAAAGTTGACTTTATAAACGACAGAAAACGAGAAAAGCGGGAGGTGCAATGTTACGTTGTCATTTTGTATCTGGAAAGTATCTCTGAATTCTGAAATGAACTAAAGTCATCTCTTCCGCAAGTCATTCGTCGTTTGGAATATACATATTTATTTCTTTTATTTTGAATTATTTTTCTTCCTTAGATCAGTCAAGTTCAGCAGGAAAAGAGTTTATGCTTGTGCCTGGTTAAATGATTTTATTTTTTGTATTGGTTTTGAAATTTAATTTTGGGTCGCCCGATGATGTGTGGTTTTCTACGCGCCCTTTTGCGCACAGATGGTGTTGAGAGTCAAACAGATTTTGGTGGATAGTGATGTTTTTTTTTCAATGCCTTCGGATTTTGTGAGTAGAAAAAGTCTATATAAGGCATCGGATAGAGTTATTTTGACCCTTAACGGCGCACTACGGTCGATTAGAAATAATTCTTCCTAGACTCTGGCTTTGTACTCTACAGTTCCTTGCATTGCATTTTCAGTCGATATTAGCAATTATCTAGTAGATATTTTCCAAAAAAATTAAGAGTGTTATTACAATATTATATGCAGTCTCAAAAGAATCGGTGAGGAGTCTCATTCGAATGTGTCACCTTATGGAATCTTATTTATGCTCTTGTACCACGATCTCTACTGTCATCAGGAAACATCCTGTGTCGAACCGCTGGCGAACAGTATGAGTAGTCTTTATACTGAAATCAGGAAAAGAAAACTCAACGTTCGTTAAGAATTTCAGACCTATCATTCTAACTTCATTCATGTCGAAAAGCATGGAGTGATCGAGCTTCTTGTGTCCAAACTGCTTTATAAATGCACCCTCTATCCCAGGCAGCCGACGCGGCAGATCCCACGAGATTGCGCTTCAAAATCTTGCGCACGCGATATGAAGGAGAACAGACTGGGATTTTTTACCGACATAGAGGGGGCTCTGATAACGTAGCTTTTGACGGCATGTGTAACTCGGTCAGAAAACACGGCATAGACAAATCACTAGTTATGTGGATAAAGGCTATGATGGTGAATAGGACCCTGATTGTGGATGCTGACGTAACCGACGATTAGTACATTCGAAATGGGGTTTGAGTGAATGCTTTCAAACGAAGCTAAGTATTTGGGTACTATTCTGGAAAACAAAAACTTTTTTTGGATTTAACCTGTCCCGTCGAAAACCTCCAAGGCGCCGGTGTTCTCGGTTACAATTCCCATTGACAGTTGATATTCAAGTGAGCATAACTGCATATGGCATGACTCTTTAGTCTGCCGGCAGACCAAACGAATTCTTGCCGAAATTTCTAAGAAATTACACTAACATCTTCCATCAGTTTGTAACTGACTGTCTGTATGTCGTCATATCAGGTGATTAACTGAATAGCAAGACTCATAAAGGCAAGAGATTTCAATGAAATGTGTTTGTAACTCGGTTAATTGTCTTTCATTTTTAGTACGAAAGCCATGATATTAGTTCTAGAACAAGAGTGTAGAGTGCCAAAATAAACTTTTGGACCAGCTTCTTAGGAACCTGGTTTGAATCAACATTTTGTCTAAGATTTTAAAATACATACAAAGCTTGATCAAACAGACATGGTAAGTTAAACTTAATGACAAAGGTGTGTCAGCAGTAATTCAAATGACTCATTTAGACACAGAAATTATCATCGGAAACCAAAAATTCGCCAATTATATATCTGGCAACGAATTAATTTCAGTTATTTTAATTAATTTAAAAAAATACAGCTAGAAATCAATTGTATCTTTCTACGTATGTATGTATTGCAATTTTATCGGACATTCTATACCATAGACAATCAGTGGCATTAATAAAGTTGTCAAAGTATCAATTTAATTGATTCCTCACAGTCACCAGACCCGACTCCTAAACCACAATAATTGACTTCAAGTCATAAAGTATCATATCGTTGTTTAAAACAACACATATGAACGTTTGGTCTAAGAATATCTAGCAAATGCGTAAGCAATCTCTGCTTAAATGTCAATGAAACCAATTATTTTTCTAAGCAATTTTCCAGGTTCTACGTTGAACTATGTCCGTGTGGACTGCTTGACTGGACGTAAAATAAAAATCAATTTTGAACCACTAGAACTTGTCGTAGATACTTTCTCCCTCTCTATTTCTTTATCTGTGTCAGTTTAGATTATAATCGCAACTGGTGGAAACCACTGTTCGCAGCTTGCTTTTTATTTTTCAATGAAACCAGAATTGCAAAATCATGTTTTTGTTTGGGTGTTTTTTTTAATAATTTAATTAGGCAGAGGAAAACCAACCAGAACACCACTATCCACATACGTACGTATTGTAGATACGAATGCTTTCCATTTAACACATTTACGTTGGGTCTTTATGTTTGAGTGTGGTTTGTATTTAAGGCAGACCAACCTAATTACCGTTGAAGTAGATATTTTCACTTAGTAGATACATTGTACATTACAGTATGTCATCAAAAAATTGCATTAACTCATTAGGCCAATGTCACATTAGACCTTGTTAAGTGTTCCAAGCATGGGTACCTCTTCATGCCATATTCGTGGTATAGAAGAAAGTATCTTTGTTTTGTTTGTTTCATTTGGTTACACTCAATGGCACTTCCACTGAGGGTTTCTAATGGATTTTCGGTTTCTATCCTCTCCCCTGTGTCCCCCACCTACTAACACAAACGATTGCATGTATAAGTTCAAGTATAGTGCTTGTACATATCTAAATGTATCCCTTGGCCCCATGGGAGAGGGATACCTTCTGACGAAAAATCATATTTCCGTTGCGGTAACTAATTTCTATATAAAAACATACATATATGAAAAATTTTAATTAACACCGGAAAGCATATAGACAAGGGTTCGGAGGTATGGAAGACAGCAGCGAATTATAGTGGAAAGTATGTGTTTGACATGCCACATGTGGATGTGGAAATGGAAAGCCTGGAACTGTCTGTTTGGTTGGAGTTTTCACAGAAAAAAAATTCGAAAAATTAGCTGAAATTTTTGCTTCACATCGGATGGAGTACTAGATGAGAGAAAAAAGTACGGTTTGAAGAAAAAACTCGAATAAACGAACGAAAACAAGTATAGCCCGAGCTAATGTGCGAATAGTTGTTGGGTTTAATGTCACCCTAAAGAGCCACAAAAACCAGATCAGAGCTGTGTTGCCTTGTGTTATCATTGAAATAGCGAAAAGCTTTTGCAACATATGTAACTTTGGGTGCGGGAGTTTGAGTTGTGTGTTGTTGTTTTTTTTTTTTTTCTGGTGGTGACATTACCACATTATAGTATTTTGTCTTACCACATAATGTGAGAGCATTATGTTTCATGGTTATGGCTATGATTTGGTTAGTCTCTAGTAGATTTTAGTTTTTTACAATTAGACCGTATATCTGTAATTAGTTGAATGTGATTTCTGTCATCATAATGCTTCGAAATGGGTGGTGGGCATTTATGGTAATGAAATGAAAGAGACGGATGGTTATATAATATGGAGCTAATTGAAAGATACGTCATAATGTTACATTATATTTGTGCACACAAAGTCCATGCCACTATAGAGAAAAATATTCACCTTATCCAATACTTAGGAAAGTACTTAAATGTGTGCTAAAGCGATTATCTACAGCAAAAATTCTAAGGCTGCAAATGAAGGTTATGCCTACTGTATAGATTCAATCATGACCAGAAAAGTAATTGATTATTTCTGCAAATCAGATAAGCATACATTTGCTAAATATCAACTAAAAACTACTGTAGAAATTAGATATATACATTTTGAATAATAAAGTATCAGTTTACAATTACCAAGCCTACTACTGACTAAATCTTTTGTCTCTGTGAATTCCCAAAGAGAATTTGGATCAATCTCATTCTCTCCTATGACATATTTATGGTACACGTATATGTATATGTGTATCCTTCTTAGGATATAATTTTATTTTGCCATATGGGATTCAAATATCAACTCTCACTACAAAGAGAGCTCTTCTTAATTGGGTTAATTGAGGGGCAGATACCAACACCTTAGGGACAATATTAAAGAGGCCTAAGAAACTAAAAGAAGATGCAACAAATGTCTTTGCATGGATCGTAGACACAGCACAGATGTGGTGAGTGGGGAAAAGGCAACTTTATTCTCATTTAAAAAATCATTTTAATAACTGATCAGATCATTACCCACATTCCACAATATCTCATTATTAACGTCATATAATACAAAAATACCTTTGGGGAATTACTGAGTTAAGAAATTGACTAACAGTGATTAGTTTTTTTTTTTTTTTTTTAGATATACAGACTTAACTGTTTGAATTAAAGGATATGGAAATAATATAGCCATGAAGTCAATCAGTAGAGAAGTAAACTATACAAATCTTCCAAGCAGCGCACCCAACTCCTTCCAAGATGCTGAAGCAAAAGCTCTGGCAACATAGAATGGTACCTAGCGATGATAATCAAGGGCGTTTGGTCGAAAATGGATCAACAAATACCACATTCGGTTTCAATGACTTACTTCTGCTAAAATCTTCGAATCCTATTATGAGATGTTACGAGTATGAGAAAGCCAGCAATGTAGTGCCATTTTTTTCTTTGAAAGGATACGTTAAATTGCTGGCGACTTCGCAAACCAAACCATGAATTATCGATAAAAGTAAGACCCTACGCATATGGCTAAATGTTCCAAAGTTTGACATCATGATAATGACTGTGAAACGGAAGTGTGGAAATGTATATTTAAACAATATTGTGTTCCATACAAAGTGACATTAAGTGATAAATTCTTTCACTACAAATCAGATCTTCATCACAAGATCTTATAGAATACGCAATTTATGTACCGATCAAACTCAAAGCTGTATATTATTTATTCATAAATCAGTAAATGGATGGGCATAATTTAGATACCTATCTAAATATGTCGTACATATAAACATTTTCTGTGGCAACATAGAGAACTATAAACAAGGTGATGTCTTTAATGGGAATCACTTTCGAAAGTGATATAGTACCACTCACTTACCTTATCAAGGCATGCGTCATTTAAGAGACCTATGGTTCAAATCATTTCAATGTTCATATCTGTCTTAACTGGACAGACTGTTTGATATCCCTAGGTAAGATTAAGTTGAAGTAACTGTCCTCCCATATGTACAGACAAGTTGATGCCAGAAATTTCGGTCATGAACTTGGCCCACTTGTGCAAGCGGGTTCTTATTTCTTCTAGAGGACAAGAAGCGGTGGTTTCAATTGTTAGAGAAACCTAATTAAGTGGTATAGCTTGACCCAGGGGATAGATACCCTTTTACTGCTGTCAGGGCGCGGGCGGAAAGTTTGAAGGAAGAGAAAGGAAAATTGTTTTGTAGTGGTTTGAAACTCAGGTGTGTTTGGTTTCGATATTCACTTTCCAGGGGAGGTAGTCCGAATAGGATGGAGAGTTTTTTCTTCACTCAGAGTGATTCGAGGTATAATTCACAGTATTTTTTTCTGTGCTTGAAACTCTACAGCAACTCTACAACCCATCCAGTGGAATTAAATAAAATCTATGAAATTGTCTGATTACTTTTATAGTACTTGATCTCGACGATGGCAGCAGGCTTGCATAAGACTTGAATTATCACTCTTTGCTTCTTCTGCAGCTACGACGGTACTTTTCTTTGAATTCCCTAGCCTGAATGCATGTCTTTCTATTAGCCAATGGCCTGTGGTAGTGGCTAGAATTCTAACGCTATGTAATGAACATCTGCTCGAGAGCACTGCAGTTTTAAATTTGTTGTTTCTGGGCCACATTTCTCTACATATACGGAGGGTGTTCAAAATATTAGGAACACTGCATTTTTTCACATATTTTTTGTTTATTGTTGTGGATTTTGATTTTGGAGCATGAAATAACAAAATTCAACTTCATAGTTTTAAGATTTATCATATTTATTCATTATTTATAGAGGAAACAATTTTTTTCTTTTAATATTTTGTCACGCCTCCCTTAACTTTTTTAAGGCACGATTTCGTTCTGGCATTGTTTTCATATTTTTAACGAAATTTTTGCAGTGTTCCTAATATTTTGAACACCCTCTGTATGTATGTAGTGCAATCAGTAAGCCTATGTTCTCATGAGTATTATTCCCAGAGGAGAGGTGGAGACCAAATATCATTTTCCAAGGGCTTGCTCAGACATCGAGTTTTCAATCTATAAATTGAAAGTCAGACACGTACATAATAGGAAAACTATGATTTTTTCGTCTTCACGTCTCTAAATTGTAATTCATAGTAACGAACTGAGATCACTCTTTTAGCCTAATAGCTACACTTACTGCTAGGAGACTTTCAAGATTATCAACATGGAGCTGATAAAATGATAAAATAGTAACTAAAATATAGTTATTTGTATATAAATGTTTATAACTTTAAAATTAAATATGATTGCGCTCATATGGGCTGGCTGAAATCTGGAAATCCACCTGTAGCACCTGGAGTCGTATGTCAACAATTATGCGGAGAATGTTGACTTTCAAATCTCTGGTTTATCGGAGCAGAATAGCAACTTCACATATCACCCAGAAAACAATCCAAAGGTGTTAGTTTATCGTATATCATGCGAGAGCCCAATTGGCGACAAATAATGGTTATTCAAATATCTTGCTCAGATGAACGATGATGTCCACAGTAAAATGGATGTAACGTACACATTTTTCAAAACTGTGAAGAATTTGCCGTTACGCCGTTCTAGCATAAGCCTATTCATGTCAAAATAGCATATAAATTGAGTAAAAATCAGCTATCAGCTGCCAAAATGTTTGTCGCTGGAAAAAGTATTGCCAATTCGAAAAACAAATATATCTAAAAAAAAAACACCGTGTATATAATATTACAGAATTTTTTTCCAGGTAGGTCCTGCACAGTAGGCAATGTACAGTTCATTTGACTTAGACCGCATTACATAATTTACGAGGGCTACGAAAAACCTTCGGGCCTTCATACAAACATTGAGGACCTTTCCAAATAGAGCACTGCCAATTTGGGCTTCTGATTGCGTAGCTTTTTCAATTCAATATCTTAAGTGTTTGTTGACTTTAAGATTATTTTTGAAAATCTTGATAATTGTTGTATACACATATGTGCATGTTTATATGAAGAACAACGAATTTAGCTATTTAATTTTCCAAAAACAAAACACAAACATCCCACTCAAATATTTCAATTTTCTCGTAAGCAAATTGGTTCTATAAAACGCCACCGTTCGTACGTCTACAATAGCTTTTCTTTGTATTTCATATTTAAATCCGATTAATGTTCACACTGATAATGCTGATGATATTCATAAATCAAATTTTTCAACTCAGTAGTTTTAGTAGCTACAGCAGGAACGGCACAAAAAAGATACAAAAGTTGGATGGCGGCGTTGATCTATCTATTCGTTTATACATATGTGTGATATATTCGCGCGAATGAATTGAGCCTTACCCAACACGCATTCGCTACAAAATGATACAATTCAAGAGAAAAACTAGAAGCAGTTGATACTCAAAATGAAAATCTCCTATAACTCGAGAATGTGCCTTACGAGTGTACGAGTACATAAAGAAGACAACAAAAATAAAAATAAATAACATAACGGGAGAAGTAGAACGTCAAACGAGAATGAATGTAATGATGATATTACGTACAAATTCATACTTTGAAAACCTAGAGGCAAATTGTATGACTTTTACACACTCAACTTGTAGTTTAGATTTTGATTAATTACTTTTTAAATAATTTGTTCATCAAGTAGTATCTTATTTGTTGTTGTTTCGTTTTCGATTTTCATTTTTAGTTTTTTTTATTTCTCTGTTGCCAATTCATTGCTAAATGGGTGTTTACTTGCCTTGAGCTGGCTTTATCTACAATGTGATGGGTGAAATTAGTTAGCTGACTAGTTTAAATGGACACGTGAGGGGAGATGGACATATTCGGGATTGACAAGTAGGTTGATGGGCATATTTAACACAGGCATTTTGAAAGTGAGAGTCTGTACATTTGGGTGAAGTACGGCATTTCGGGTTTTTAAATTTTTGGAATTAGTTTCAAACCCACAATCGCTTGACTGTAAGGAAATTCCATTCATGTGTTCCAAAGTCATGTTTGAAACTGGCACTCATTAAACACTACTCTAGGTCTTAGCGGATAAATATTAACTAGTATATTTGGTTTTGCCTGCGAAGTGAGAAAACATCAGTCCAGGTGCACGGAAATGAATCGTTGTACAGCGCCATAGTTAGCTGATCATACTGGCCTGTATATCTGAGAAGTGTTCTGACGACATCGACACAAAGAGATTTTGGTATGTAGATTGGTACATTTCTTTGACGATCGACTTAAGAAGACGGTCGCAGTATATATGTACATATGGATTCGACGTATATGAACACAGTTACAAAACAAAAGTAATAACATCATTTGTATCCAAATTGAATATCATTGGGCCATGATAAATGACCGATATCTAAGAATAACTTCTCTATTGCAGCGTTTTTTTGATGCCAGACACCTCGCTGATGTCAATACTTAACTTTGTTGTTACGCCAATGTCGGATATGCTAAGCAGAGATGCAACAACAAAATATGATCGATGGTGAGCCTTTCTAACCGAAAACCATACTGATGGGGAACTCATTCATTGATTAATTTTTTATTCATTATTTTCTATTACAAAAGTATTAACAGACCTTATATTTATTCTAATAATAAAAAACGAGAATAGTTACTGACATTAGATACTTGAATAATAGCGTTTAAGTTGTGGAGTGAACATTTTAAAAATATATAAAATTGAAACAAAAAATATGTGTAGGAATATAAAAGAAAAACGATTTATAAAAACTGAAAGATCAAGAAGTAAAACCACATTCAAAGATACTCTTACATTAAAAAGAGAAGAAAAAATAGCTTTTTATGTATTAAACAATATAAAGACCAATATTTCAATTTCATCACCTTTTTTAAAAATATTAATAAAGTTCTAATGGATAGTATTCCTGCAGGGAAACTATTAAATAACTTACAAGATAGACCGCTGTAGGAATTTCTGAAGTTATTGGTGCAAAAAGTGGGAAAAGCAATAATAGAATGTGTATTCCTACGTAAGCTATACCCATCAGACTCTGTACGTAGCTACATCTCATATAGGAAATTTTAAGTAACCTATAATAAAATAAGTGTCACACTGGAAGAATTTTCAGCAGTCTAAAAAGTTCTGAATAGTGGGCTAGGCGGGTGCACTTGCAGACGCCTAAAGGACGCACTTTTGCGGGACGATTAACTGCTGCCGTTTATTAATGTAAGCACTTCCCCAACAATTAATGCCATAGTGTAGTTTTGAATCGAAAATAAGAAAATAAATTGCTTTTAAGATATTGCTGGTGATAGAAACATCGAATGGTGGAAAGAAAGTATTTCCTTAAAATAGATATATGTATGTTTGAACCAATTGATTTTGCGATAAATTGTCACTCCAAGATATTCAAAGTTATACACAATTTCCACTTTAACACAAGTGTCACAACAATCGAATTTAGCGAGAGTGGTCTCACAGCAATTGGCAGAGCACATAGGCAATAGGTACTTACAGAAGTCTGGCGTATGGATTATGAAATGAATATTATGATATTCTTGTGAACATCATAAGATTTTTTTTGTTGATAAGTACTTGCCTGTGCTTAGCGAACCAGAATCATAGAAGAATTGTTGACTGATGCATATGCATTTCCCAGATCATCAGCAAAGGCTTTAGCTTTTCCCTTAAAATGTAATGAACGCATGGAATTAATGTATATTAAAAGCAGAATAGATCCAGGGGCAGACCCTTGAGGTACACCGAGATTGAAAGTCCTAGGTAGACTTAAATTTTTACTTATTGTATCCTGTAGGAAGCAAACCAATTATTCATCACTCCGTGGAGGCCTATATTATGTATAATAGTTTATGTAAAAGAATTCTGTGATCAACCATATCAAATGTTTTGGTTATATCAGTAAAAAGACCACCATTGGTTATTTTGTCATCCAATCCTTTCTGTTTGAAGGGGCATAAGTCAAAAAGCGCATCTTAGGTGCTATCAGGTTGTAAGTCAAAATATATTTCAGACGTTTACATAATACAGGAGACTATATCTAGAACACGATGGAGTTCAGAGTGTTCACATTTATCCGATAAAAGTCGACCCATGTATTTGAGTATGTCTCTTACAATATCAGTCCTCATTGCTTCAAATTTTTGGCAAAGGCTACAATAAGGAGGTCTAAACGTGCAGCGTTGCAGTGAGCCTTACTTACGTAGTCCGATGATTAAATTACGTTATCACTGTGTACACATTTCAAAACGAGTTAATGGTGTTGCCAGATAAGTCCTTGTAACTGTTTTGACACAATTTTCTATCAAGAACCAGACCTAAATATCTGGCATGGTTGTAAAAACTGAGTTGGGTAATATTTAATAATGGGGAATTGATTTAAGAGATTCTGTGAGTCCTGTTGTTCTGTCATGGGTTTCTTATCATACTTTTTGTGTAGCTTGACACTTTAAACCTCTTTGATAGGATTTTCAGTTCTTTTTGTTCCCTTCTCTTGTACATATTTATATAGAAATATTAACTTTACTAGAGAAATGAAGTAATCAGGTTTAAATGCAGCAATAATTTGAGTGCCTTTAAGGTATCGACAGAATGGGTTTGAATGACTGGACAACTTATTTTCCTCACGTTCTGCCATCTATCATGTGGTTATGTCGGGAATAAATTGTGAGTAAAGTCTAGTAAATTACAGTTAAAATTGTTTTTGTCGATTTCTCGATAGTATAGAAAGTCGAGTTATCTAATTCTTGCACTCATGTGACAATATAAAATATTGGATCACAAATAGTACGCCGAGTTCCCATGCGGTGCACCATCTAAGTACTCACCGCGTCCAACGCAACAGAATGCTAACTCTTAGGATATATGTAAATATAAATGCGAATTTTACACATATGTACATAATATGTTTGTAATGTCAGAGCAAAAACATCCCGGGCACTAAAATGAAGGAATATTATTTCCATATTAAGGAGCAACTCAAATTGTATCTTTCCCTAATTAAACTGTTCCTTCGGGCTATTCGCTGAAAAGAAGAAATTTTCTTCCCAAAATATATTTAAATTATCCAAAGCAAAGCACATATATATAAATGTCTTTCTGATAAAGAAATACAAGTCGGAAACTTCCCCCAAAAAACCGTCGATAAACCCCCCTAGTGTGTTGAACAAAACTCGTCAAACTAAAATTAAAAGGAAAATATCAATTTCTCTCCTATCCTGATACATAAGTATGTGTATATGTGTGTCTATCTCACATCTCTTACGTCGTAACTCTGAGAATTTAACATAAGCCACCGTCAGTCTCGGTTAACATTCAATTTCCAGGGAATCAAATTTTGAAAATCCATCCAAAAGAAGTAAAAAAACGAAAAACAACTCAACAAACATGAGGAATATTTTTGTTTTTCTACTAGGTGGAATACGAACGAACTTTAATTCGTAGATACTCTCACCATAAGTATCTACATATGAAGGGCTAACAAAAAATATCTTTCCCTTCGAGTTGCTTTTCTTTACACAGTACATTTGTACATGTCTACTTCTGCTTCTCCACCTACTCCAAACACTGTTTTCGGTATCATTTATATGGGTTGTAACTCCTGGTGTTATATTTCTCATATCATTCAACTGAACTGGCAATCAATATACCACACAAACACTAACTCATTCAATCGAAATGCAATTTCACACAAACAAACTGGGTATCTGAGAAATGTATCAGTTACGGTAAAGAACAAGATTTCTGATATATTCTCCAGGGAGTACAAGGAAAATTCAAAATCCTCAATTTCATACGATTTTCTGTTTGTAGTTTTTCCTAACACATACACATATGTATATACGAACACTAACAACATAACACGTGCAGAAAAATCCTAACAAAAGGGATGTTTCAGGAAAGTTACACAGAACGAAAAATAAAAACACTTCAAACAAACTAACAGAAAGGAAAACAAAGCAAAAAAAACAGCAACTTACCATGGAAACTATTGTGTTAGGGGTGAGGGTAAATCTATACCTCATGCAACCTCCTTTTCTAAGTCACATGCACATTAAAAGTTTTCCATCCCCTACTTCGTGTTATTTGTAATAAATGAAATGAGATGAGGCAAGGTACGATGTATGAATAGCTTCAAATTTCCACCCCTGACCGAAAAAAAGAAAAAAAAATCCAATATGGATTCCCATTCCAATCGATATAATCCGAAGCGGTGGTGCAAAGGATACTACTACGGTGGCCGGTGGTTGGAGGATGAAAAATACAGAAAAAAACAATTCGTCCCACGCTTTGAATTGCCTCAACTGGACGTCTTTCTAATGAACAGCGAATTGGCACTAATATCCCAAAAGTCATTAAAATTTCTGTTGGCCTTTCATCCCTAATGCATGGCAACGATTGAATTCAATCCAGATTTGCCACCCCTAATGCCCTTAAATTGAATTCAGTACTTGATTACTAACTGATACTGAGACTGACTGCGATTTAATTACCACACCACCTCTTCCCGAATAAGGGACAAGGACGAGATCGGGCAGACAGACCTCCTTAAAATCACATTATCACCTCTAGTTGATTTTTCATTCAATTTTCTTTTTGTGTGCCTGTTGGTTGATGTTATTCTTGAGACAATTCGCGCCTTCGACAGATGTGAAACTTGCGTGGGAACGAAAGAGAGTTAATAAAAACGTACTTAAGTGCATGGCATACCTAATTATCACAATTATCGCACGTTTACAAATTGATATAAAATTGATTGTGCGGCAGAATTCAACTTGAAGACAGAATCGCAGATTGCAGCGTATTGGTGGAGTGCAGTCGAGTGGAGTGTAGTATGTGAGATATAAAAGGTAAAAACCTGTTAATTAGCAATCGAATTGCAACAATCTCTGATGATGAGGCGGTTAGGTGCTTCTCCGTTCTTGTGGTTTGTTCAGTGTTGCATCCAAACAATGCTACACCTTTACACTGCCTGCAATGACTTATAAAATGGGTTTAGGATCGGGCGCAGCAGTGCAATTTATGGTCAGAAGAAAGACTCAGATCAAATGAATTCACTTTAATGTTAATTACGCTTGTATAAAACATCAGCGATCAACAAACGGAGGAGAAGATGAAGATGGGAAGAACAAATTAAAAAAAAAAAATCTCTCGCATTCTGTGTGCATCTTCTGGTGGACAGGTATTTTGTGCTGTAAATACATTCAGCCATCCGCCCATAGTTGGAGCGCAAGTTCAAGCTGTCCCGTTGCTGAGACTTTGCCTCTTACAAAACACCGCGTCCAGATATTACGACAACAAAATGCAAAAAAGGAATTTCAACTGACTGCGTGTACTCGTTGGTGTTTCAAAGTAGTAGTAGTAGTAGCGATGGGATGATGACGTTGCAGAGAATATGCGTAAATTTAATTTTCACATCATTAATTATCGACATCAGATTTAATCATTAAATTGAAAGCACAAACGCATGCATTTGTGAACGGGCATGACCCCCTAATATGGATAGGTTCGAGAAGATATGTAGAACATGTCATATGACGGTTTCTTATTCTTCGCTTTTTAAAGGGATTGCAGATATGATATGTCCTTAATGCTTGCAATTTTGAATCTTTAGATTTTGTTCAAAGAAATTTAACTAGGGTATTTTATTTTTGGTATTTCGATGTGCAAGACTTGTTTTTGGGATATGTATTTTGGGCTGTGAAGTTCTGTATCTTTTAAGTTGTGGTAGAAATAGGACTTGTAACACCATCCCTTACATTATGTGGCTTCATATTTTTGTTGGTGGGCCTTTTACTCATAAATAGGTAGATATTCACCAATGTAAATGAATATTTACTACTATTGCACTATATTTCATACCCATGGAAACCTTTGACAAACGATCAGTTGACATAATCTGTCTAGCTGGTCAGATTATCACACTAGGTTTATTACTATCTTGTTTTTATTACTATCTGTTTTTTTGTTTATAGTCAACAGATCTGTTTTCTGCTGTCCTATAGCTGTAAATATTGGAAGGTATTTTGCTGAAACGTACATAACGACGACCTAGAGCAAAGTTTGGTTCTGAGTATATGTTGTGTGTAGAAATCCGGAAACTGCTTCTTTCCAACATAGTCGTGATTACAAACAGGAAAGCAAAGATAAGCGTTGAGTTTGTGGGCATGGATTCATTTCAAAAAGTTTAATCTAAATCTTCTAGTATAGGTACTATCTTGCACATAACTTTATTTATGAAGAAAGACCGCTAGCAATATTTTTTCCCCAGCACTCTAACAAGAAGTAGATTACAGACAGTTGTCGAGACGTATATATGTAGGTATGTAGAAAACAAGGAGACACATTATGATACACCAGTTGGTCACTTACTTATGATCTCCCAGCTGCTCATGTTCTGCCCGCATTAATAAAACTCATCATGTTTTAGCTTTCTGATTGTTTATCTTCACAATCAGCTCTAATAACCCCAATAACTTCTATTACTTCCACCACAACAACACAAATTCAGTCCACATCACAACGATCCAATATGAAAAATGCAGAGTAAGAAAAATAAAAACCTAAAAAATCCCAATGATATGCGACGATTCTTGATTCTCTTGATTCTTACGATTCTCACGCGAAACAAATTTTTCAATTAAGCGATTAAGCCATTAATTCAACTGGAGAGAGAGAAGAACCAGGGAGCAATTCATTCCTCATGTCGCATTATTTTATTGCACCCAACAACAACAGCAACAACAACTCACATAAAACATGTATATGAGGCATTATCCCACCGTATAATGTCAAATGAGGAGGACTCCCGGTTGGTTAGTGAGGTAATCTACCTGGTGGCTTGACTTGGTCTCGTGGAGTGGAGGCTGTAGCTATAGATGCATTCAAATTGAGTTTCAGATTCTCCCTGACCAACAATTTATTTTAATTTTCTTTCCCTTTTCTTTTTTTTTCGACTGGTCTCTCGTGAGAATAAGAATGAGATGAAGTTGAGTTTCATTTTAAAAGCACACTATACGTTCTACAGGGCTCCACTAGTCCAAGAAGGCACGTCAGCACCTCATTCGAAAGATGGACATTCCCTGGTCGGAAAGTTGATGTTGATGATGATCGTGATCATGTTGGAATTGGAGACTTGAGACTAAGATTGGGTCTCGATCGTCGTAAAGTTGTCTTTGCAGTTTTTTTTTTATTTTCTTGCTTTTAATTTGGACTTCTTTTACTTTTGGCTCTCGGGGGAATTTTTTTTTTATTTTTTTATTTTCTGAAGAAGAGACTGGAAAAAGAATGACTTTGATCATTGGAACTGCAAATCGATTATTTACATAATTTTTTAATGCGTTGATCGTTGGCTTTTTGCAAGCGAATGCACACATGCATTCTCAAATCATGTGCTCTGTTATGACTTATAGGAAAGATCCGGTTTTTATTCCAAGGGAAGTCTGAGTTTAAAAAAAAAAAAGAGCAAAAATGTATCTCAACTGCATGTATTCCGTACGTGTGTATCTATCACCCTCTTTTTAAATTCCATTTAGCGGTGGTAACAACCGGGCCGGCAATAACATATGGTCTGAGTCTGATAGAGGAAAGGTACTTTCATCAACGCAGAAGGTATCAATTTCGTACAATGACATGAACATGCCTGTCCAATAAAAGTGAAAAAAAAAGATATAAAGCGGTTGTGTTAATAAATTTGGAATGTGTGGATAATTCGTAGATACTCGATAATGTTATATATACTTGAGTACATCAATTGCCAACTTGATATTTGAACTGAGACTTAAACAATTTATGGAGAATTTTAAAAGTTTAATCTTGAGCACATAAGAGGCCAAATTTGATTAAAGTGAAAGAAAACTCGTCCATCAGTTTCTAGGATAACAAAGTAATAGAATGATAAATATAATCCAGTTTAGCCCTGAATGAATCCCTACACGAAGTCGGCTATCTGCAGATGTCCGAAACCCCATACGAGTTGACATGCTTTTGTGTCATAGATCCCAGCTGTTGGCCATTAAAAATGCCTTAAATAGGAAGTAGATAGCCAGCATCTGTGATCCAAGTTAGTTTCTGATGTCAGCGGTTTTCATATTTTTCTAAGATCTCGATTTTAAGGGAATTTTGAAGCTCTTTCTTCGTCCTTACATTCGTTGTGGAAAAAAGTGTTTTTTACTGGCCATTCAAAAGGGATAACTTTGAAATCGTACTGTCGTTTTCTGGAACATTAAATTAAAGAAATTGACTCAGACAAGAAGAACGCTTTCTTATTCAATTTTATTTATTAAATTGTGTTGTGGATAAATTTCGTACCACAAGTCCGCAAGGCAAAGCTACCAACGCATCAATATTATGTGTACATAGAAGAAACTGTAGCCATTGCGATTAGAAATGATCATCAATCCCAATAATTTGGCGTTTATCCGTGAACAATTTTGCGAAAATAGTTTGGTTTATACCTATCATCTTGAGAGCTCAAAATCGACGCTTATCTTTATCGAAAAGTCGCGTTTAGTAACGAGGCTGAGCCAAAAGGCTCAGTGAGTTCGAGAATAAATAAATTTGTCATGCGAAAGAAGTGCACTGATAATTTCTTCGAAAATATATGAACGAAGCTGATCTGTAATGGTGATTTGAAGCAATAGTAAATGTAAAGCTTCTTCCTCATCGAGCTATTGAAAATAGCTTTTTATGACTTTGTATGTCTTGCCTAGAAATTCTTCTTCAAAGTACTGGCTATATGCATGGAAAATCTGATGACATTTGAGTAATCTTTTAGAAACAACTGTTTCATGGTTTTTGAAGGAGGAATTGCTTGTCGAACTCGTCCATCTTATGGCTTATAAACGATTCTGATAAGCTAATGCTCTGTTACATAATATTTTTATGAAAGGTTTGTGCGAAGCTGGCCCCATCTTCGCTTGTGTTTTAAGTAAGGACAATTGTATATATATATCATGGCATATAAACAGACGAGACGAATGATTGGTATATTCTTTTATTTGACCCAGTGCTTTGATTTACACCAAAATAGGCTAAACATTTATTTAAATCATATCCACGGCCTACGATGTTTTCTCTAACGTCATAAGCATATTCTGCATCAACGGATTAGGTATTTGCCTTAGTGCCCCGTACCATTTCATATATGTATTTACAAGGTGCGCCATCGGGAGCTTCGGTATAGAAATATTTAATAATTGTTAGAAAAATGCAATAGATTTTGTAATGTTACGATTTTATTTAGTTTGATCATTCACAATTTATGTAAGCTATTTTTTAAAAACAATATCGATTAGGTGGCCGCTTTCATTCCTAATACAAAGTTAAGTAATTTGTTTGGCATCTTGCATAACATCGGTCAACATCTCAGTTGATATCGCAGCTATTTCGACTCGAATGTTGTTTTTGAGTTCACCTAGGGCCTTCGACTTGTTGGAATAAACTTTGCTTTTAAAATAACCCCATGCGGCCTGGTGCACCGTCTTGTTGAAACTAGAAGTTTTGTAGACCCTTTTCATGCATTTGCGGACACACAAAGTGCGCCAACATCCACCGATACCGATTGCCATCGACCGTCTCCCCAACATTTAAAAAAAAAGTATCAATAACAGTTTTGGAACAAATACTGACTCAAGTGACGTGACTCACTTTCATCGCGCATCGGTTGCCCAAAATTTTGTTTGTTTACTCCGCCAGAGAGGGTTAAAATACCCTCGTTGGTCATCAGAATTCGATTCCAAGTATCTGTCTCAGTTTCAATCATTCGAATGAATGAAGCCAAGCGATGTGGCTCATCGATTTCCAAGAACCTTAGTTCTTGTTTCAAAATCCCCCGTTCGGCAATACTCTCTCTAACAGCGACAACAGCTTCATTGGGACGATGTTCTGTGGCTCAAATGGTAGTGTATTGGCTTCCCAATCGGACGGTTCAGGGTTCAATACCAGCCGTGACCGAAAGACTTTTTTTCAGGCAACTGAAATCTTGTGAGATGAATGGTTGCTTAAATACAACATCAAGTCAATTTACACTAATAATTTAGTCTCCCCATTAAATGTTGGTTGCCACACATGGAGCGAAATAGCCACTGAGCTCAACCATCTTTCTTTTTCTTTCTGTCCCATTTTCCGTAAAACTTAACACATGCTTTGGCTTCATAAGTGTAGTCACCTGTAGCTCCTGTATATCTTCAAAATGAAAAGAAATGTTGCAATAGTTATTTCCTTGGACCAAAGAAGTAACTAAAATAAATTCCTAACACATACTTCGACCGTATTGCATTGCCCTTGCGGGAAGAATTCAAAATCATTAGCTTATGGGCTGGGGATATGTTGAGCAAATGAATACGAGTACCAATGCTCCAACACGAACATTTATTCAATCTATGTGCTGAAGTTGAAAGGGACTTCAACCAACACGGTGTGACTAACTGGAGTTATTTGGCGCAAGATTGAAGCTGCTTTCTAAGTGAATAAGGCCTCGTGTAATTTTTCCATATAGTTTAAATGGAGGATGCTGCTCGCAACAAGATTATATACACACGAGTTGGTTACAGCGTCTTGCATTTTGAGTGTCAGTCTTCTTTGATAACTACTGTCCATGACTTGTGGGTAGCACCCGCAACTGCAATAAGTACTATACTTAGACTTTGCGTCTGTGTCAGAGAGGCTCTAAAATAATTTCAACTACTTCAGACTTATTTCTGGTTAGAAAATAAAAGGCATTTTATCTTAGAATGAACAGAATAATAAACTTGAGCCAGAATATATCCTCCCACACGCCGAAGTACGTTGCAAAATACTTTTGAATGCATTACGAGGTGATTTAATAACTTCCGGATTTCTAGGGTTTTCCAACATAGCCACTCATAGGCCTTTCTCATTTGAGAATATCGTGACAAAGGAGCTGATTCTGAATAAGATCGATGACAATTTGAAGGACACAACCCTGAAACAATTACACCATTACAAAACCATAGCCTTCCCTTCAAATTTTTATTACTTGATGCTAATCAACTCATTTAGATACCTCTCCTTTATAAACGTGTCAAATTGCTTAACAGAAAAAATTGTAATAAAACACCAAATGAACCAAAAACACTCTCCTTCACATCATTAACCTACAATTTGCAATAGCGAATTGTTTTTTGTAATTTACTTTTTTAATTATGTTTTTTTTTTCAACATGTTTCCCTGATATGAATCTCAAGACTTTGTCAATCAAGCTGTGGCTACTTGTGTTAACGTATATTTTGCAGTTTCTCTGTTGTTTTTTTTTCTGTTTATCTTCAACTCAATCATCACATATGCAGTCTCTTAATTAATTAAATGAGATAAACGAGTACTCGTGCAACAGTAGCAAAATAACAACAAGCGCGATCAGTTCAAAGGAAATTCTACCGCCACTAAAGTCGTAAACCTACCCAAAAAACAAACCGCATAAAAGTTAAACTACGAAAATAACAAACCAACAAAAAACAAACTTGAAACAAATCTCTCAATCTGTCCATGCGTCCGTGGTGTGTACTTTTGTAAAAAGTGTCTGTAGCGACAAAATGAAATTATTTATTGCTCTCTTTCGCTAAATTACGAGTACATGCAAAACCACAAGCGTACGGATAGATACGAGTACTTGTTAAATTACTCAGAATCCTTTCAACAAGATCATGTTGTTGCTGTTGTTATTGTGACTTTTTTGCGAAAAACTTTCGTTAATTAAGCCATAACTGCGCAGTCACAAAACAGCCCCAGAAACAGTCTTAAAAACATCCCTTCTATACCACCATTCATCTAGTACTTCTCAAGGTCTGACATAGAGATTGGTGTTTTTTTTTATTAATGGATATGTATAGTCCTACATGAGTACATGTACCTTCTAATCCTTATTTGTTGAACAATTCATGTTAACTTGTAGTAATTCCTCGGAAAAGTTAAACAAAAAATCCACCTCACGTGTGTCATCGTTAAAAGTTCACTACATGTTTGGTGATCACCATTTTTATCCGAGTATCTACGTGAACAGGTAAATTTACATTCGAGCTTGTTCCGGTGGATTTTTCAAATTGGACTGGAGCGCTTGTAAAACTTAGTCACAAACCGAACAGAAGTTGACCGTAATTTTGGTCTGAAATAATCCAAAATGGTCCTCTTGGTCATGTTAAGAGAATGATACTAAAGAACGTGATCGGTTTGAACCTTTTTTCCATGAATAAAAATGAATTATTGTACTCTGTGGTGGAGTCGATAGATAGAATTGGGCCCTTTAGTTCTTTATGTAGGTAATGATGTCGCGCGCCAGTTGGAGATTGCCTTTATTTCTTATTTCGCCTTTGCCGACCCTGCTTTTATTCCATTGTTGTGTTGTGTGGATAACGTTTTTTTTTTTTTTTGTGGTCTCACATAATCACTACGAACAATTCATCGATCATTTGAAGAACGCAGGTCAGGAAAAAGTATTTTGCGAATATAAATTTGAGAAAAGATGTTTGGATCTGCAAACAGATATGTACATGCGGGATACATTCTGTTGCAAATATGTACACTGAGAAAATTGCTAGATCCGAATTTAGAACTCTTTCATAAGTTCATGCTTTTGACCACGGGAAATATGATTATTAGTATATATTTTCCAAATTTGTCTTGAAGAGGCTTCTAATATGGTTTAACTCATAAAATATAGTAGGCAGAGGTAATTAGAAATGTCATAAAGTGTTTCATTACAATCCAGTGCCATTCAAAACCAAATAACACCTCAATGTTTTTCCAACATCCAATGCGGCAATGATCTGATAAAATAAACTATTTAGTCCTGCTGTATATAACAGCCCTTTCTAGTAAGACCACACCCTAAACAAATTTGCAGTCCAAAATTTGAGTGATTGAACTACCCTTCTGATGGCATGATGGCTTCCACTAAACCCAGCCATCCTCTACTTTCGACAACGCGTCATTATTCCATCAAGATGGTGATTGACGAACAAAAAAAAGGAACTAAAATCCAACATGGTTTCGGCGAAGATTCAAAATTAAGTAATTCGAACCGCCTTCAGTTAATGGCAAACGTCAAAATGTAGGCAGAAGCCATTATTATCAGGGGTGAATGATTTGACATGGCTTCGTTATGAACTGTCATGGATACAGCGATAGAAATGATATTGGGAAAGAAATGTGACAATGTTTCCCGAAATAAAAACTATCGTATTTTAATCGTATCCAAAAGGGAGTTGCAATTTGGCCGGTTTTAACAAACACCCGGTTTTAACAGACAGCTGATTCTTTAGACTCACAAAATTATACTGGATTATAGAAAAATTACATAATCGCAGATAACCACGTTGAGGCACTTGCTCTTTCAGTACTACTTAGATCCGCGTAAGGGATATTGCCATTCTAAATTTAAAAAGGCGGAAACTATTAGGTTGAACTCCAAGGCCACTGGGTATAATTCATACAAATTCGAGGAAATAAACCCCCTCTTAACATTTTAACTATTTTTGTCGTTCATGCGCATAGATTTGTGTTTTTAGAGAAAATGTAGCTTTTTCTTTGTGCTATAAACTATCACCTTTTGAAAATGGTAAACCCTGTTAAGATAAATGAAATATAGGGAATGGAGCATGACAATTGAAAAATTGGTCTAATTTTGGAAATAAGGAATTTAATATCGAAAACTTGAGGCGGAGCTCTAAATTTGACGGGCATGCGTAAGGCTTCGCGAAGGGAAAATTTTACGCGTGAAACCAACTAAAGCCAATTTAGTAAAAAAGAAATTTGTCATCTTGTGATCTTTTAGGTCTGGTATTGAGACATATAGCATTAATACGGGTTGTCAAACACTAAGGCACTATCTCCAACAATCCTATCTAACTGCTGGTTTATGCAATAGATCAAGGATTTCGGTCCTGAATTACCCCTCGATAGGTGCAATTCCAAGGTAAGCTAAGATTACTTCCCTCCTCACCCCAAATATCAACACCATAACATGGGGGTTTCAGTGTCGATCTTGGGTAATTCTGATCTAAATACTATTTGTGATAGGTATGATGAATGTATTCAACAACTTTTATTTTCAAATGGAGACATGTTTTAAATGATACCTATTATAATATTGATTAGAATAAAATTAAGTTCATACAAATAAGTTAGGAAAAACGTTTTGTCCGTTAGTAAGGTCCAACAGTAGTATGCCATTATACGGCGAAACCAACGACATTGATATCATTCTTCCATGGTCTTTATATCTTGGTGGAATCATTGCTCTATTCTATTCTTCATGGTAGTCACATAGGTTATCTGGAAATCTGTCCGAATGGCTATGCAAATATTGTAATTTGATACTCATATTGACTCTCAGTTTTTGAAAATTCCAATGCGATTTCGGAATAATTTGCAGCTTTATAGTTCCCCAAAAACTTTTGACAACTGATACAACGCTTGTCTATTCTTCTGATTCAACCTGTGTTATGTGGTTTTTAAAATCATTATTGTCTATAAGATGCCTGCTACTAATTTTTTTCATACTGATGCAAGGAAACGATACCATTTTTAAATCTACACAAACTTACCATTGATTTTGAATAAATGAAAGTTTGATATTTTCATATTCTTCCTTAAGTCTCGTTAAATGACCTATCGAAATCAAATCTAGGTTATTTCCATTATGCAGCAAATCAAATTTCAAACTTATTTTTGGAGATATCTATTAAGAGTCGTCAATCTTCAGGCCGATATACTTAAAGGCCCATTCAATTTAAAAGGCTAGAAATATCCACAAAATATACGATATTATTGTTCTCAGTAAAATATGGAAGAATATCTCGTTCTCTAGTCTGGTACAATGTTATTGCATAATTCCTTAAGTTTTTATGCAAAAAGCTCGGCCGATTTTTTCGATAAATTTAAATCTCGAATTAAGTCGTTTAGTTCATCTTGAGAGAAACTCTGAATTGTAGGACTGCATCCTTAAAATTCCCTTTGCTGGCTCTTTTGCCATGTGTCCACGTTTGTTAAGACAGGAAATATCGGTACAGGCAAGTCTTCACTATTTAGTGGCTTAGCCGCTATTATGTTTGGATAAGACCATAAGCGCTTTTCGTATCTTCCCATGTCTCCTACTTTCACGGCACAAAACTAGCAGTCATCAAAGTGGTTTTTTGGCTCGTTCCATTTCATCGGCACTTCCAACGGAGGTCCTTCCCGTCCTCCTTAGTTCCAATAACGGAAGTGACTCCACCCAAGCTTTGTGTGGCATCCAATATTTGTCCAGTTGTCTCAGTTTCTTTTTTCCAAAACATGCTTGGTAGGGTTCCTTTATAAAGTCATTTGTATTACTTTCTTGTTTTTCTTGACAAACAGAAATGGACGGGATCATTAATACAAGCCATTCGTGAAGAGCTGTTCGTTTTTTTTTTTTTTTGAATAATAACACTCTATAGGACAAATTAATGAAAGAATTGTTATTTTTAACAATTAAAAATGACAAACAAATACTCAAACAATAAAAAACATTTGTCACGATTTTAGTTCCGTTTATCATGAGAACTAGAGTCAATTCAAATAAAATAAATTTACTCACAGTACTTAATAGCCTTATTAATTCTGAATCCACTACGAAAACTTTTCCCCTGTGTAATAGCTGCTAGTGAAAAAATAAAGTAAATTGATGGCGCAGCAGCTCGGTTGGGACTATAGCCTAGTGTGTCTGCTCATTCTACTGTCATGCCTGTCATTTCGTGCAGTAAAAATAAGCTGGTACTTGATTAGGGTAAAACGTCTTCATTTCATCCTATATATAATATATCATATATATCGTAGCATCTAGTACCGCACAATAAGTTGGAAAGCAGTGTGCCTTAATGAGAAAAATTCTTCATATTATATTTCATCCTTTTTGCAAGGTGCGCAAACGGAAGTTGACGTAGGATTTCAGGCTCTACCAATAAAGAGTTAGGCAGGGCATTGCATAAGCGAGTTGTACGGCTTAAGAACGAATCACGATATTTCTGAGTAATTAACATCCATAACGAGGCGGGTGTTACGGTTAAAAGTCTGAAGGGGCGGAATTCTACTGGCGATTTCAGTGGAGCACTGGTGGTGGAAATACCGATAAAACAAAGTGAGACACAAGACATTACGTCGGTCTCCGAGGGTGTCCATTGTTTGAGTGATATTAGTACCATCTATGAGTTTTAACGCACGGTTTTGAATCCTATCTAGTAGGTGCAGAGATGTTTTAGGAGCACCTGACCAGATGTGGGTATTGTACTCCAATTTCGGCCTTATATATTGATTTAATTTAATTTTAATTTTAATTTAATTTTTGGTGGGGGCAAATGCCACCATTATAGCTTAATACAAGCTATAACTTAAAAATTAAACTTAAATTAAAACTTAAAACTAAGGTTGGTTGGAGTGGTGAGGAAGAATGGATTTGAGGCAGGGAGTTGTGTGGCGGGAGTCAAAAACGGTAGGGTTTGAATTGATTTTTCGCAGCATACGGGAGATTGGTTCGTTCACAACATAGCAGGTGTGGTGGGTCGGTACGAGAAGATAGGAGAGTCGAGGGGTACGTAGATTACGATGGTTAGTGTTGAGGAAAATGGAGTTGTGAAGGGACTCGCATTCAACGTGACCTGAAAGGAGTCGATGAATGAAGAGAAAGTCTGCTGCATCTCTGCGATCTTCAAGGGTGTTTAAGTTGATAAGGTTGAGACGGTTTTGATAGGGGGACAGATTAAAAGGATTGTCCCAGGGCATACTTCGAAGAGCAAATCGAAGAAAACGGCGCTGGATACTTTCAATTCTCAAGATATGAACACGATGATATGGGCACCATACTTGACTGGCGTACTCTAGGAGGGGACGAATAAAGGTAATATAGAGGGACCTGGTCACGTATGGGTTGGTGAATTTTTGGACCACCGTTTTACAAAACCTAGTGCGGCGTTGGCTTTGAGAATTATCTCATCCATATGTAAACGGAAGTTGAGCTACCTATCACACAAAATGCCGAGGTCGCGAAGAGATTGTACGGAGGAGATAGGTTGGTTATGGAGAAGATAGTGTCGGGGAGGAGATTGGTTCCGCTTATGTAAGAAGGTGATGGATTGGAATTTGGCGATATTATGTTCCAAAGAATTTTTGAGGCACCTGATCGAAAAACTATCAAGATTTTGTTGAAGGGACACCAGAGGTGTCTAAAAATGGAATTGAGTGGGCTGACATAAAACGAACACTGTAAAAACGGTTTTCGAGGTAAGAGGATATCCATTTTAACAGTATGGGTTCAAAGCCGAGGGCAGACAATTTGAAGATTATTAATCGATGAGAGATGGTTGCAACTACATTGACTTCGTTGCCATTCTCTAGCTCAGAGATCGGTAGATCGAATTGATCGAGTAGATCGGTTGATCGACCTGTTGTTGAAAGAGAGGGAAGGAGGGTAACCATCGGACTTTCTTTTGTAGTTAACAAATTGGAAAGAGGACTTAGGGTCATTTATAAGGTTGACTTGCGCATTAATAAGGTAACGCTGGTAAAGGGAGTCGTAAAGTTCGGTGAAATGAAGTTAAGCACCAAGATAGTTTGAATAGTCGGAAAAGGATCTGGTACGCAGGAAAACAGCCCATAACTTATTTCTCTTATTTCGTAAGGAACGAAGCCTGCGATTAAACCAGGGAGGACTAGTAGATGATGTTTTAAGGCGGGAAAACGGAACGTAAAGGGAAAAATAATTAAATATTTCTTTGTAAAAAATGGATAAGGCATCATTTATACTTAGGTTGTGAAAGTTAAAGAGGGATCTACTGAGATGTTCACTGATTTTGTGAAAGTCTGCTTTATGAAAGTCGTCGGATGAGAGAGTTGTGGGGGAGTGGACTGGAATGAAGAATTATGAAAAAATGGCGTGGTAGTTATCGATTTTTGAGAGAGATAGGGGACAAAGTGAGACTGAGGAGTTAATTGGATCTGTTGTGAAAATAAGGTCTAATTGCCTGCCCATATAATTGGATATACCTCTGACTTGGCAGAGACTTGAGTCTGTTAAGCGATCTAAGAAAATACATTCCTTATCTGGGTTGGCATTTGAAGCGATGAAAAACGATTGATCCACTGTAGCTGAGGAAGATTAAAGTCACCGAAAATAAGGATATCATCAATAGAGTCTGACAGGTCAATTAAATGGTCGATCGCATCAATAACAAATTGGTAAGATTCGATAGGTTGAGCTGGTAGGATGTAGCAACATATAACGTAAAGGGACTTGAGAGGGAGTGATATTTTTATGGCGACAAAGTCGGCTTTAGAGGATGAAGAAATTGTGATGGGAGAAGAATTAAGGCTGTTGTCGATCGCCAGTAGGACGCCTCGACAGGGGGAATCATCATTTGTGCGGGTAGGATCGTCGCCGCGAAAAACATTAAAAGTAGGGGGAACAATTCCTGGTTCTTTATGTCGGGAATCAAATTGGTTTCAGTCAAGGCGTAAATATCAAAGGGTTTTAGAGCCAAGACTTCTTACTTTAGTAAAGTAGTAAAATGTAAGAGGGATGTTGTGGGTTAGAGGTATGAGGCAGGATGGTTTAAGGGCTGACAGGATGGTTTAAGGGCTCGGCTTCGCTGTAGGTGTGAGACTCGTTTAGAGTGAACGTAGTTGCCAAATGCAGCAAGGTCGTCTGCTACTTTCTGAGGGGACATGTTAAAAATCTCGTGGTACCTGACATAAAGGTTCCTGAGACTGATAGGGTCGGTAGGGAGGCCTTCCTGCTGGATGGAAACCATGACTTTGGGTTTGGTTTTCCCTTCGTAGCAGACCGAGTCCGATTTGTCATGTAGATAGGCAAGAAAGAGACGAATGTTTTCATATATCTTTCTTTCTCTAAGCCTGCATATCGACTTTCTGTAGTGCCATTGGTTTGCTGTGTTAGTTTAACAGTAGGGTGGAAAAGGGTATAGGAGCAGTGTAGGAGTTAGATGGAGATAAATGGTTGGATATGGAGTTGAACGAGGGATGAGATGTGGTGTTTAGGGTATTGAGGCTTGATCAGAGGGGGTGAAGTATTTCTTACATCGCTTGAGGAAACCTAGACATTTAGCAGCATTCTTGACGACATAGAATATGTGGTCATTCCAACGTAAGTTTTCATTGACACACATACCGAGAATGATAAGTTTTTCAGTTTTGACGATACAAGTGCCATTCATGCTGGATATTTAAATTTCGCTAATGACAGCAGACAACATTGTGTTTTGGAACCATTAAATTCCACTCTGCTGATAGTTCCCCAATTGGTTATGCTGTTAATATCGGAATCACAATATCGGAGAGTCTTTGGATCCCAGATAGAGCGCACCACAATTTTAAAGTCCAAATTATTGTGGATGCCAGGATGCTTTGCCAAGCGAAATGAAAGCAAAACGCAAGGGCAAGAAGAACATGGAGAATTTTTTTTTACCAACCGGGAGTTTACATGTTAAGATTTAGACCTTTACTTTAAGACCTTAACCAAAATTCTAAATTATGGCAAGAGGTGTGAAGACTCTAAGCCAAATAAAATAAAAGCCAACCTTTCACTGATCTCAAAGTTAAGTAATGACAAAGATGGCTTTCAGGGGGATTGTGGAGTAAAAACTAGTGTTTTATTGGGAAAAATATCCCAATTCCTTAAGGCAAAGCTTCACGCATTAGCGTCTTCCTTCCTCTATATGAATATAAAAATGATCAAATACCATTCAAATATTATATTTAGGTTAGACATGGCCAGATTAGTAGTTCTGTCAATTGCTGGTTTACATAAACTTGGCCGATTAAGCTACCACTTAACTAGTTAGCTGAGAGAGCACCCATGCGTCCTAATCTACGCCTAATAAACATAATTTCTAGAATATGTGGGGAGATAGATGTTTGTATATTTAAAACTATGTAGTTTTATTATGCTAAATATATTGAATAAATAGTCACTCTAATAGCTTATCTTGAAAGGGATGACAGTCCACGTATGTAATTCGGAGTCGGTGGCCTCAACTTTAAGAACGCAACTCCAATTTTCGGTAGTCATAATCGCCCCACCCGACTCACAATACGTATTTTGGTTCAAAAATTTGAGCCTACATTTCCGCTGCTTAATATGCTGATGCCAGTGAGAGAAAGGAATGCAAGAAGTGTTGAAAATATTGAGGCCGTAAGTGCATCTGTTCACAGCAACCCAAGTCACTTCATTCCATGCCGTTCGTAGACATTGGGCATAGCTCAAATAATATTGTGGCGAATGTTGAGAAAGGATCTCGGCCTATACCCGTATAAGATCAAATTGACTGAAGATGACCATTTGAAGCGTCGAACTTTCTCAAATCGGTCTCTGGAAAGGAAATTGTTACAAACGATTCTCGGTATTTCATCACAAAATCATCTTCAGCGACGAAGTTCATTTCTGGCTAAATGGCTTTGTCAACAAGCAAAATATGTGCCATTGGACGGCTACATACCCACATGTGTTTCATTAGGGGCCACTACATCCACAAAAAATTACTGTTTGATGTGGTTTTCAAGCCGGCGGCATCATTGGGCCCTATAGATGATGGCCGCCATGTAGCAGTTAATGGACATTGTTATCGGAGCACGTTGGAATATTATTTTTGGCTGCAATTGCTTGCACTCAACATTTGTGAGATATGGTCGAAAATTGGCTTTAACGAATCGATCGCTGCAAGCGCGCTCCTGGTAAACATATGAATGAAGTCGAGTTCCATTCAGAATGGTATGAGATGTACTTTAATGGGAAATATCTCAAATAGTTTATTAAAAAACTAAAATTTATAGTCCTTAATAGAAAACCCGATATGTACAATATTCCCTTCTGGGTGATTTCTGGATGAGAATAACTCGGTACCCATATTAATACGATTTCTGTTAGCAGATAACATTGTTTGCAGTTCCCAGTTCTGGGGGCACCGCTATTCTGCAGGAATATAGATATCGTTCAACTAAGTTTCATATTATTGTTTTTTTCGTAAATCAGGATCTGGTACCTATTAGTGGATAAAATAAGTTCAGTGATTGCCATATCTTGAGCAAACTTCAAAAGTACTGAGAATGTTGTTTGCAATTAGTAACCATGACAGTGGTGACAAGATTTCTGGTATACACATGCCGCTCCATACTGATATGATGTATAAACAAGGATATAATTCACCATGAAGTACTGATCATTTGCTGGTAATTTACACAATCTAATAGCTTAGGCATTTATTAACCTTAAGATCATCTAGGGCTCTTATTATACATAGCAACGGTTTTCATAAACATTTTGTAAGCAACACAACACACACTATAAACTGGAGAAGACTTAAATTTCAAGTACTAAACCTTTACAATCGACTAGGTTTCTAGTGAGTCGTTCATTTTAAAAATTAATACCTGAAAAAGGTTAGGTGATTACGATGTACCCTTTCTCTGCTGCATTGCTCTGATGCAGGCTCGAAAAGTCGGTATGGATTTATTCTAAGTAAAATGACTGTTGTTGGATCCGCATTGTTTGACTAGGCTTATGTTGAAAAAACGTTACGTCCTTATATTCTAAATATAGTTAACGTAGTTACCTACCACAATTCTATGTATATTCTATATTAAACACTCAAGAAAAAAAATTGTAGAGCAGAGGTTTTTTATTGGATAGACCCATGCACTATGTACATCAATAATATAAAATGAACAGAACATCTTATTTTGAACTGTGCAAATAGTCGTAGTTATACGATGTGGAGATACTTGAAATCATAGAGTATTCAGTCGCATCGCAAATATGTGCATATGTCTTCATTCCAAAACAAACTAAACCAATTCCATTCTCTACAAAACAAGATTACTTTAATTTAACTGAATCTTCAATATTTGCCCAACTCCACTGACGATTTCTTTTTTCTTTAAACAAAATACCTTTCGACTCTTTCAGCTGAAAACCAATCAAGAACTTTATATCCAACATGCAAACAATCCCAAAAAACTCCATATGGAAATATGAAAATGTTAACGAAATTCAAATAGAAAGTACGAATATCTGACGCATATGCCATATTCATTCCCCTTCGGTATGTCTCTTTTGCTTTTGTTTATTAAGGTCCCCACAGAGAAGTCCACGTAAGCTCGACTATAGATGAGTATGACAATAAACAAATTTAGCCGCATATGCTCCAAATATCTTCTTGTCATCATGACACAGAAAAAAAAAATTAATTCGTTAAAAATATAAATAAATATATTCTTCAACGCGATTGGTATTGGATGGGTACCCTATGGATATCTACGACATAATATCCGAAGTATCTAAGAGCACATCTGGCTCACGTCACCTGTGCACTACTAATACCCTAGAGTTTGTTAACAATGGAATTAGTTATAGCCAAGAGTTAGAGCAACTAAAAAAGTGCAAGCAACTATATATACAGCATGATGAGCAAAAAATAAAATAAAATAAGATCACCACCAACAAAATGCACCCGCATACGAATGCACTATAAAGGGTGGCCTTAGTTGCATGTGCACACAATTCACATGACTTGCTTTGATAGTGTGTGCACTCGTATCCGCGGTAGACAGAGGGTGCGAAATCTTTTAGAAGACCACCATAAATCTGTCAGTTCGTGTTTGGAGCCTTTCTCATGGTTCTAATTTCCTTATGTTTAGCTTGATACGAATGTGTGCATGTGCATGTTAAATGGAATGTGCATATGAATTTCACTGTGAATATGTATGTGCATTATACAATAGGGAAAAGAAAAGCTATTATGCCACACTAACTATATCAACCCCATTCCTGAATTTTCAAACTTCATACTCGTACATGTGGTATTCTCCTCCACCAACTAAGAGTTGTTTGTTCTATGAGACACCCAAAAGCGACTTGTTTTGATCGCATAAATCCGAGGGACTGGCACCCTACAGGAAGTTAATATCTCAAGCATTTGAAAAATGTTCACTCTCTCTTATTCTTTGAAATACTTTTTTCGTTTCAATTCAATTTCCTTTCCTAACGGTGGGAAGTGTTTAGATTTCCAATTTTGCATTGACCCCAAAAAATACATAGAATGTCACGCGTATGAGCATATGTATCCAAGACAACCTGACACACATGTTGCAAGTAATTTACATATGCCGGTGCCACCATCATTTAACAGTCTGTGATTAGTTCTATTTCATATTTAGTACAGTTCTTGTGCATGTGTTTTGTTAATTAACAACGGGAATTTTGATTTATTAGATTTGATTTGCAATTAACTCCAAAAAGAAGAACCAACTAAAACCACGAAGGGTAGCCTTGCTCGGTTCAGTCTAAGTATCTAAAACCGTCTATGGTTAGATACAAGAATATTCATTTCAGCATTTCAACCACAAAATTTGCACACGTTGATGGCAATCCTTCTGTCGTAAAACGAGAGCACAAAAGGTGAATTCATTTTGAGTTACAATGAAATTGCATGATGGCACGCGATATTGTTTTCTATATATTTTTTTTTGTTTTCATTTTGCATTTACCTAGATACGATTAGGTCTGTGGATTTTGTTTTGTTGAAAATAAACACTGAAGGCGTGAACTACGGCAAAGTTTTCCAGTTTTTTTGTTTTTCTGTATATGCATGATCAATTTAAGACCCTTGATACACATTTACATCTAATTTAACCGTAGAATGTAAGTTACACGAAGAAAACTAATAACCAAGTGTGAACAGAGAACGTCTTACTGATTGGGGATGTGGGTGGTTCTGCTACACATTTTGCTGACCATGAACACAAAAATTGAACGTCTATTTTGGGAATGATTATTATTTACACAGGGACAAAAATGATATTGAAAAAGAAAAGTGGCAATGTTTCTTGGATTTAAATCTATCAAATTTTAATGGTATTCAAAAGGGAGCTGTAATTCAACCGGTTTTACCAAATATCCACATAAACAGCTGATTCTGTGGACTCACAAAGTCATGCCGGATTATCGAAATATTATATAGTCATAGATAAACATGTTGTGGTCCTTTTCCTTTCAGTATTTCTTAGATCAGCGTAAGAGATATTGCTATTCGAACCAAACAATAAATTTTAAAACGCGGAAACGGTTAGGTTGCACCGCAATGCCACCAATGACATTACTTAGGAATTCGTGGAACTGAACATTCTCTTAATACCTTACCTAGTACACCTTGTCACTCTTAAGTAATAAGATATACATTTCTTAAAGATTCACAGCGGTCTATCATGGTAACCTATAAGCGGGTCGCTGATGGGCTCTACAATTATTTTGGCATATTGGCGAAAAATCCTTATGCAATCGTGTACAAGGCAATGCCAGATCCAACAGATTGTCCCTGCAAAATACGTGGTCATTTTAAAAATAATCATATACCATACTAAAAAATTGTAATACCTACCAAGATACATACATCATATAAGCATGAGTTCATAAGCCTTCCTTCCCTCTAATTTTCGCTCGAATTTGAGGTTGAAACACCAAAACATTGTTTATTGCAAGAATTTTGGATCGTATTGAAATCATTGTCCTCAGCTTCTGACCTGCAAGCTTTGCTGTCTTTTCTTCCTTATAACAAAAGTGGATCTGTTTTTGCTTCCCTAGATGTTTTTAGAAGTTTTTACAGGTTTATAGAGTTCAATGAATCTCAGAGCGATATATGCCAACATCGATTCCCAAATCATTTTAAGACAGAATTTAAATTTCGATACAAACACTTGTCGTTTTGATTGAAGAAGGAAACTAGTCACAACTTTGCGATTCGAAAAAATCAATCTGTTTTAAATTTCTTGAAGCTTATAAGTTATGGCCCATCTGAAACATGTGTCTTGGACGACTTACTTAACCTTAGATTTCTTTTGATTTAGTTTAGATTTCTAAACTTGGTGAATGAGACGTTTTTAATGGCACATCAACCACGTAATGACTACAGAAAATAATTTCCAACTTCAAACAAAACGGTGACCGATATCACATGGCAACCAGGCGTCTGGTTCCATTTAGCAACTAATAGATGGTGGTATACTAGCTCAAATCCCATTGGTCAAACGGAGAGATTTTTCAGCACGCTTGGTATAACTGGAATTTATAGTGACTGTCTGCGCGTGAAATTTTCCGGTATATGACTACTTTTCACCAATGCTAGTCGGAGTTTGCCTGAGAATTATAGGCAGCTAGCAGCTTGTGTCATATCCGGTTAAAGATGAAAAAGACCTATTGGACGTTGGCACAGTAATTAACCATTGGGCTTTCTACTCGAAAAATCGATAACAGATTTAATATTCATGCTTGGATAAATCCTTTGAAATTTGCGAACATATACTCGTACATACTTTTTTCGTCCTTAAGACACATACGTCGGGGTTCATCATCTGGCTGATTTTGGGATCCTTCTCTGCTTATCCCGAATTTCAGCAGAAAGATGTGCTATATAAGGGCTTTGTTCGATAGCCATTATCAGAATCTTTTTTTCGTATTGGAATTAAAAATTAACTACAAGCATGAAATCTATGAATTTAATCAGAATATCAGTGTTTGCTCTCCAAATGAATGTCGCGTACTATGGTATATCCACCAGCAAAATAGGAAAACCGAAGCTTACCGAAAGTATCATCGAAAAATTGATATTTAACCAGTGATTTTATTTTGCCGGCTTTCTCCACTAATTTTAATTGTTTTATATGATTTATTCATTTGGCTAAAGTCACTTAATCTTATGTTTTGTAAAAAGCACCAGCAGACTTCATCGAACAAATTGTAACTAATCGTTTGATAGATATACATATTTTCAGAGACATTGATTTCTGAGATTGCCTTTTTCATGCAATAATGCTTTAATGGTTTTTGTTATAATAAAACCAATGTAAAAGTAATATTTGTATGTAGGTGGTATTAAGACTGGTGCAATTGACTGAAATTAGACTAAATCGATACTCAGAAAAATTATCAAAAGGTAAGAGAGATTTAAATCATAAAAAAATGGTCCTGCCACTAACGCTCACACATTCCCGCCCCGAAATCTCAATTTCTTTCTCAAACATTTGCTACAAAATAAACATCTTAAATTGCTAACCTATCAAATCAGCCTGTTCTATTCCATTTCTAAAATATCTCCAACACGGATGTAGATACAAATTTGCAGATAGTTTTTTTTCTGTTTTTTTCCTTTCATTTTGAAATTTTATTAGATGCATCCTTGATAGATACAGCAGGTACTCGTACGAACCACGAGTATAAGTATGTTGTCGAGTGCCGAGCAAAACAGTGTAATGCACTTGGAGAACAACGGATGAAACAAGCTAAAAGTGCAAAACACCATCGGAGCTGAACTCATAACACAACACACAAGGGCAGCTAGCAATAGCAACATCAACACCAAACAGACTATAACAGCAAGTGATTGTTCGTTGTTGTCTCCTCTAGTAGGAGTAGTTCTATGAATAAATTTCCATAACGAATATCGGAGATTGAGAGTGAAGTAAAGTGATGTGAAGTAAGGCAGCAATCTCTGGCGTTTTGCATAAATGTGTGCAGGTTTTACCTTTTCTATATAGATCAGGGTGTTTTTTTTTCTTTTTTTTTTGTATTTGTATGCCTTGTGTACCTCTGTTCCTTTTATACATGGGAGACAACTTGACTGACACTTGTGCATATCGTAGGTTCTTTAAAATGGATCAAGAATTCACTTTGCATTTAACACTCTTTTCAAGAGTAAAGAGAGGAGGATTGTTGGGAGTTTTTTTTATGTTGCAGATTTTTTTTTATTGTATTTTTTCGTCCTAATTGCTTGTGATAAGCGCCGTTTATGTGGTGATTTTGAAGGCAGTTTTGACAAGATCCTATTTGCTGTCACTACTAACTTGAAGCAAATGGACCGAAAAGGATGGAAAACCAAATGTTATCTGTACCAGTATGAAGATGCGAGAGTACAAAAGAAATCATCCCCTAACAATTTTGTTGGAGCCCTAAATATCCTTAAAAAAATTAACGGAACAAATGAACAGAGCTGAAAAATTCATCAGAATACAATCAAAAACTTGAAATATTCTGTATGTTTTGTACTTGTAACAGGGAAGATGAGATAATGTCATGCAAGCCATATTTTATTTTCCATGTTTTCATTGAGCAGCCGTAGATGTTGTCGGCAATTGTTGCCATAGAAATGCCCTTTCAATCAATCCTCTCAATACTGAGGTTCCTTCTCTCCAAAGAAGGATAGAGCATACTTTACCTCACCAGCTGTTTCTTGAACAAAGCTAAGTATTGGGTGTCATCTTCAATATGACTCGCTGATTATTTTCAAGTCGATAATGGCTTTCAGGTAGTGTCAATGAGCTTTCGGTACATTTGATTTGCGCAGGTATGATAAGCTCAAACAGCACTAAGACTGCCTTCGTTCTCAATAAGGGGCTTCTATTGACAGTTGAGTCTCTTGTGAGCGGAACAGTTCATTCCAGAATGATAAATGAATATTTCCTGACACGTTTAAAAATTTAGCAACATTCTGTTGTCTCTCAGAAGAACGAACTACACTGCTCGTCACTTTTAAACCTTTCACAACTTAGAATCCATGGTTAGCGACTTTTTGTTACCAAAAGCATTGAAGCTGCAACACATTGAGGTACTTACGAACATTATTTACCTTCGAAATGCTTTTAAACGCACCATTAGCCTTTCAAACCGCCTGTGACTAGAGTTGTTTGATTCTGAATTATTTGACATGACGACTTTTTCTGGTCGGTTACCCTCTTTTGGCGATACCCTATCGGTGTTTGTGTCAGATTTCTTTAATAAAAAGTTTATCGAAATAATGGTTAACATTTCCTTTCAAATTTGTATCTTATAGTAAAAAAAAATTATGCACATATACATATCTAAAGGGTCCGCTATCTAACGTTTTTTTTTTTTTCAACTAGTGCTTATTTCGTGAATGGTAATACATAGCTCATGTCTGATTTGACAGATAATTAGTTTTATCCTTCCGGTTAATAATGGAAAATAATTTCATTCAAATGGCTGCCTCGCCTGGCCATGCAGTAGCCTATACGATCGGTCCAATTTTTAAGCACATTATCGATTGTGTGCATCTGTATTTCACCAATGGCTTCACGAATATTGTCCTTTAAATTGTCTCTGGCTTGTCGGCATAACACTTATCTTTTACGGCACCCCACAAATAATAGTCCAACGGTGTCAAATCACAGCTCCGAGGTGGACAAACGACATCAGCTCTGCGGCTGATAATGCGATCTTCAAAAACAGGGCGCAAAACATCGAGTGTAGCTTCGGCTGTGTGGCATGTAGCGCCGTCCTGTTGAAACCAAATGTTGCCAATATCCTCCTCTTCAATTTTTGTGAACAAAAATTCGTTCAACATGGCCCGATAACGATCGCCATTGACTGTAACGGCCACTCCTTGCTCATTTTCGAAGAAAAATGGCCCAATTATGCTTCTGGACCAAAATCCGCACCAAACAGTGACTCGTTTTGGGTGTATCGGCTTTTCAATGTATGCGTGCGGGTTTTCTGTGCCCCAAATGTGACAATTTTGCTTGTTTACATACCCGCCAAGATCAAAATGAGCTTCATCTGAAAAGATGATTTTTTTGGCAAAATCGGCATCTTCTTTAAGTCGATCGCAAGCAATATTTCCCAGCGTTGTTCAAGCGTATACACAACCATATTCGTTCAGCGGAAGGATAAAACTAATTATATGTCGAATCAAACATGAGCTAAGTGTTACCATTCACTAAATAAGCACTAGTTGAAAAAAAAACGTTAGATGGCGGACCCTTTAGTTAAACTTCTGCAAATTTAGCGCATTTATCTAACTATCTATGCAGGTTTGAAAGAATCTAACACTTCCCCCGATTATAGCACGCATGATTCTATCACCCTTTGGCATAGCATGTTAAAATGCAATTTGTATACCTATCATATGAGTATTTGTGTAGTGCAATTTGAAAATTACCTGTTATGTTAACAGTAAGATTAATTATCATCCTTTCTAGTTAACTATCATAATAGGGAGCTAAACACAAGCATCTATTTTTTTTTGTTTAGATACGCGAACATATTGGTATCCGCAAGAGTAGCTATAGGTAATTCTCTTGGCTTTTATTGCACCCATGTGCATCCGGATGTATAACACTAATAGCCACAAATGCTAAATTACGTTACTAATAAGTTGTGTCTCTACTTTTGAAATGAATGGCTGCGATAAGCGATTTTTCCGCTTAGTTAACAAAAAGTTTTCTTTTTATTTTTGCTTTTGTTTAAGAAACGAGTGAGTTCATTTAATAATTAATTAAGGCGAAGAGGGTAAAGTGTATGAAGGTAGAAAAAAACAAATAATTAAAATTTATGAAAAACCGTTTCTTAGGATTTCTATCTCTCTAACACCATTGTTTAGAATTGTAAATCAAAAATAAAAATCCAACGCTTCGATGCTTATGTGAGTCTAAGAAATTTGTAAATTTATAATTTCCGCAATCACAAAGATGGTTAAGAGATTAAAATTTTTCGGTTTTCATTCTGAAATTTTTATTTCGACTGGGGCTGATGCAGTTGATGATGATCTAAGACGGTTATGTTTTTTTTTTATAATTTACGCAGGCCTGAGGGGTTAGATACCCTTTTACTGTTGCCAGGGCTTGGAGGAAAGGTAGAAAGGAAAAATTGTTTTTGTAGTGATTTGGTAATTTGAAACTCAGGTGTATTTGGATTCGATATTCGCTCTCCAGGGGTGGGAGTCCGAATAGGACGGAGAGTTTTTTCTTCACTCCGAGTGATTCGAAGTTTATTATTCGCACTAGTTTTTTGTGCTTGACACTCTACAACAGCCAAATCTACGTGTCAGTGTTATGCCTCCACACGCAGAATTTTATTGTCTAAGTTCCAATTACACAAATGAAAAACTTGAAAGACTTGTCATGGGCAGGATTCGAACCTTGACCCTATGAGTGAGAAGCGATTGCTAGTACCACTTCACCACGGCCACCCGTGGTAGCTGCCAAAATGCTACATGGCCAAAGAAGCTCTATTTATCACAACGATTCCAATGAAAGACAGCATGCTGCGCATTAGATTTCAGATCAGATTATACTAGAAGTTAAAATCTAATGCGAAATCAAATTTTTGCAGTAGTTACTTCAAAAGTGTCTATTTTAACTAACTAGAGCATGGTACATGTTAAACTCAGGATTTGTCTGTGCGTACCAACCTGTTGAGATGACTTTTAAAACTCAACACATTAAAACACTGCTTTTGCTACTGGGATTTCGCAGGAGCGTATCAATATTCAAAAACTTGTAAAAAAACTGAAATGCCACTCTGTATAAATTGTAATGTAAATCTCTACAATGATATCACAGAACTAACAATGTTCGGAATCTCAATAAGTTCTCAAGTGGTGACACCCCAATTTTGAATAAGGCTCAAATGATGAAATTGCTGCTTAAAAAAAAATTAAATCAATTAGTACTGACACTAGGGCTATAAAAGCAGCATCGAATGAGCCAGGCATGTTTAGGCGAACTACTAGCGGATTTCAGTGATTATGTTGAAGAAGACCTAACTTACATCCAAGTTGCGATGTCTTCTGTCGTTTAATTGAATGCAAATTCTTCTCCAGAGGTAAAAGTGAGCCTCTAAGCCTCATCAATACTGTCGAAATAAGCTGTATATAAGGAGGAACAAAATGAGAGCATTTAAAATTGAAGCAAACGCCTTAGAAAAAAATAAGAACTAGAAGATGTCATTATTACATTATTAGGAATGTACAATATAATTAAATATTTTATAAAGATTTTCACAATTTGCGATGGATATAAAGTGGTAGTGCTTTTAAAAACTATGTCTTATTTAATGAAAAGTGAAAAGGGAAGCGTTGGACAGTCGTAAAATGATATGAACTTGGAAAATCTCGGTCAAAGGAAAAAGATGGAAGATGCTACTGCAGATCTGAAACGGGAAAGACAGTATGGACAGATTTGAAGCAAAGAAATTCAGTGACTTTTAGCAGATTTTAAGGCTGCTTTTGTATAATACGAAGTCGAATTTGCCTTTGCTTAAAGCTGTCTTTGGCCATCTGCACCTTACACGGGGAGTGACTTCTGCCATTTAATGGAAATCATATGCTATCCTGATTCCAATGAACTATATTGTAAATAACGGGATAAGCAGGCGAAGGGTCTGCGCCTGTAACGATATCCAAGCTGCATGGAAGACCATTCTGAACGCTATCTAAGCTAATTAGAGACTTCTCTGACAACAGTGAACAGGTTATATTTACTTAGCTTTGTCTGGGCCAGAAAACATAATGGGATCGTGACAATAAAGTCTTCAATGAAATTATCGGCCAAGACTCAGAGAAGGTCTTTCCTAGATCTTAATTCGCGTTAATACTGGCTTCGTCTTCAGTTTAGGGTTTCTACTAACAGTTGAGTCTCTTGTGACGATAGGTGGCATGACACTCTACTGGTGCCCTTAACATTTTAACATATATGGAAAAGCTTTGAGGCATAAACAGAAGTCAAGCAGCATGACCAACAGTACTTGTTGTTCCACAAAAATTGGAATTTTCGTAGCAGTAAAACAAAGTTGAAGAAGAAAGCCTTAATCTGAATAATCTAATTTTTCGATAAAAATTTAAATTCTCTCACTTATCATTAATAAAAAATAAATGATTAAATAAATTAAAAGTGCCAAAGCTCTACTGAATCATAATTATCAGCTTACCCTGACAAAATAATTTGTTCATTTAATGCTAAGCTCTTTAAGAAACAAAAACTAATAATAATAAGATAAACTAAAAGGTAAGCCACTTAACCTTGCAAAATCGGCTAGCGACTAGAAATAGAACATTGTCATTATTAATAATCATGTGATCCCCTAAAGAAATGACTTTTATAAACAAACATCGTTTGTTGAATTCTACAATTAATTTCAGTCCCACGGGTCTTCTTGACACCGCTAAGAAAAAAATGGTATATCTAGATCTATGAATTCAAAACTTAAAAAAGAAAATTCCGCAATCATAGAAATGTTTCCAATGTGTCACTGACATTTCTTTTTAAAATTGAAAAAAAAAAATAAAAAACCTCCACAAAAATTCTGTCTTTATTTTTAAAATAAAATTTAAAAATAATCTCGATCACATCTTTCTTTGTGATAATTTATTAATAGTTTCCCACTATCTCAATCCAATTGCTCTCCGCCCAACTTAATAGCTCCAATCCATTTGAAATGCAAACTTAAGCTCATAAATAAAATTAGAGTCTATAAAAATTAGCAGATACTAACAATTAACTATGCATAATTGTCCTATATATCTTCTACATAAAATCGCACGTGGTTGGTGGCGCTTAATATTAAAAAAAAAGAATTAATAACAAAACTGATTGGCGGTTAAATTTATTACACACGAGAGTTGTTCAATTAATTGTTCTTCCCTGCATGGGAGCTATTGATCAGTGTGAAAATGACATAGGAATATGACTGCACAAATGCACTTCGAAAGTCAACTGCAACATATGTATGTATGTACATATTTGTTCGTATTCGTAATTCTGCGGCAACTGTTAATAAATCTTATGTGAAATCAACCGCATTGTATTGTGCACAAGATTCGAATAGAAAAAAAGATCAATGTTTAATCACTTAAAGATACAAATACTCGGTACAAATTGTCATCTTGTTATCCTATAGTGTCATGTGATTGGTATCTTTTGTCTAGGTTTTTGATTTCCGGCATCCTCTAGTTCCCAATTCAGTTTTCTTGTAAATAATAAGAAATATCTGAGCAACCCCTTTAAGATACGGGTACTGCTAGCATGCAACAGTTTAAATACGGACGAATAAAACAAACGCACACAACCAGGGGAGTTCCTCAAGGAAACATTTTTGCAATAAGGAGAGGAATTTTTTTTGTTTTCCTCTTTTTGTTTGCCGGGGAAGATTTACTGCCGCGATACCAAGAAACCATAAGGAAGGTAAAAGCACACATTTTTGTATGTTTTATTTTTTATGGTAGATTACAGACAGGTAACGCAGCAACGATTGGCAAGATCTCAAAGAAAAATTCTAAACATTTAGGCAAAAACTTTGACCGTTTGCTTGTTTTTTTTATTTTTTTATTTTCAAGGTTCCCATATATCGATTTTAATTCCTTTCTGGCTGGTCCTTTGATATGTTTTTTTTTTGGGGGGGGGTTTCTTAGAAAATTATGTTCACGAAAGAGTTGTGATATCGATTTTCTGGTGTTTAACCACAAATCGATAGCCCAAGGCGAACAAGATATACCAACAATGAAAAATATACCGAAGCTTACGAAGAAGTGCTGCATATAACATAAGTATCTGTGTAAGTATTTATACATATTTGTATGATCCTTAGGGGTTAGTCCTTCATTCTTACTCATCTGCACGTCTAAAAACCGTTCAGAAAAAATAAAAAAAAAATAAATGAAAGTATCTCGCATATCAGACAAAAGAAAGTATATTCTTAGGTGATGGTGCAAAAAAAATACTAAGGGGGTGTCGTCAAATATGATTGCAAATTGAATTATGACTTTCTGTTGCATTTTCGGTTTTCCACTTTCACACACGAATATCTGTATCACTTTGAGATATACGTAATCGTATCTATGATAAGTACATTACCTCACTTAGAAATTCTGTATTTTTTTATGTTTCCATTTAGTTGTCATAGAGATATAATCGGAGGAGAGAAATAATATCTTAATACTGGCAAATAACATTTCACACTTAACAATTTAGATGTTAGTGCTCTTTGTTACTAGAGATTTTAATTTTAATTATAAAAAAACTTGTTACAAGTATCTGAATTTTTTATTAGATACGTATCTCGTTTTGTAATGTCAGGTTGAAATAAAGATATTCGTACGTGTTTAGTTGTAGGCTGTATTTAATTGGCTCTATTCAAGTTATGAACAACTAATGTATACAATTAACTTGTGTCGTAATGATAGTTAGTAATGAGTTGTATATAGAGCTATGTATCATGATTAGAGTTATAGAACGTTATTGTTTAAACGAGTGTTGAACATGAGTTTGCAAGTAGCACTATAGAAGTAGGGATTAGATAGAGGATGTTAAGTAGGCTGGTTTGGTGTGGAAAATCTCGTTTCGATCAGAATTTACTAAACAAGCTGACACCTAGTTTTTTGTTGATTAAGAAGAGATTGCTTCTGATTTGAAATTGTTTCAAATGTTTTTATTCATGAGATGCAACTGCAAACTGTTTTACGTACATCATATGCCAAAATAGTGATTTTTGTTTTTGTTTTTATACATATGGTCTGTGTTATTTGTATTTGAATCATGAGATGGTAGACCCGTTAGTCTAAGCTTTTTGTCTTGAACTAATTTTTGTACTTTAACGTTGTCTTTGCAGGAGATCTTAAGTGAATTTTCCTGGCAATAACCAGCTTTGATTTACAATCAACCTCACTTTGAATCAGAAAGATTATAAATGTTGATGATCCATGATCTACATTTGCAGAAAACGGTTGCAGTGCTAGTCTTCTGCAAAAAATTTACACGCCAAAAATTTACACCGCAAAAGAGATCATTTGAAGTTCCCGGTTAAACACGTAAAGGGAATTACGTCATTGAAGGCCATCCTTTCAACAAGTTCCGCAAATTATGAACTTAGCTCTATGTCTTAACGGGAATTATCTGATGAAACAAGGTTCATCTAAGACGACCTAACTTCACATTTTGGACACAATGCTTCAGGAAATAGCGTGCATATTTCATATCCGAGATAAAGAGAAAGTCAGCATTTTAATTTCAAAGGCCATGTAATTGCTGATGCCAGTCAGCTTACCCGGACCCGAGAAAACTTTTTTATTTATGTATTTATTTATTTATTTAAAAAGGCAGCTTTAAAAACACTACAAGTAATAATCAGTAAAAATAATGAATTAATGAAATAAAATGGGGTCATTACATTATAAAGCGAATACGTAATCTAGTGAATTATTAAAACCAATAGACAAAGCAAATTAAGAATGTCTTCTAATTAAAATCTGAAAGCCATGATTTTACGTTTTTGAGGAAAATATATTAATTACGAATATTCTTTATATTATCGGGTAGCTTATTAAAGAGTCTAGAAGCAGTTACAGAAAAAAAATTGAAAAATGGAATGAACTAAACCATAATAAATATATTTAAAAAAATCTTGAGAGCACTAAGATTTTAAGAAGTAGACTTGCATGGTAGCACCCGTGAGATACTTTTTTAGTGTATTTGTATGGTCAGACCAGTTCATCTTCCAGACAAACAGGACACCAAGATACTTAAATTGTTTAACACTCTCAATATAAAAACACTTGTCAGAGCAAGGGTGTTGCTCACAGTATGTTTGTGAGCTATATTCAAAATTGCAAGTATCCTTACTATGCTTGAATCGTTTGTATTTAGCACAATGAAAAGGTCCATATTCTGTTTCTCTGTAACTAGTACTAAAAAACATAACTTCAGTTTTGTCGCTAATGACCATTTTGTGCATTTTAAACCAATGACTTAGGACTTCAAAGTCATGATTAATATTGGCAGAAAACAGAATCAGCAGTAAAGGCACAAGCCATGTCACCCGCAAACGCTGTAACTTTTCTATTATATTTTTGTAAGAAAAGTGAATTAATAAATATTTGAAAGAGTAAACGGTACCGTTCTACCCTGAGGAACGCCTAAAGAAACAAAACTTTTAGATCTTAACTTAACATCTATTTTTACTTTTTG
The DNA here is from genome assembly GCA_949129095.1 of Volucella bombylans. NCBI lineage: Eukaryota > Metazoa > Arthropoda > Insecta > Diptera > Syrphidae > Volucella > Volucella bombylans. The sequence goes on along the minus strand of OX422140.1, from coordinate 191,083,075 downwards.
AACTCTGTTTGATAAATACGACTTAAGCCAGTTGTGAACACTACCCCTAGAGCGACACTTATACAGTTTGCCCAATCGAATTTTATGATCGACTGGATAAAAGGCCTTAATTATGTTGACAAAAAGTGCTGCTACCAGTTTCTTATTATTGAAGGCGTTATAAATATTTGAACAGAAATTTAGGAGGGCACTCTCGGTAGAAGAACCTGTACAAAAGCCAAATTGACCCTCTCTAAAAAATCTGTTTCTCTCTAAAAACTTGAAAATTCTTATCTTAGTGCTTTTTCAAAGATTTTCGAAAAAAAACAGAAGTAAAGAAATTTGAACTATAATTATTAATTAAGGTTGTATCACCCTTTTTAAACAAAGGTATGACTTCCGCGATTTTTAAATAGTCTGAAAAAATACCATTTTCATCGCTTTTATTATAAATAACACACAAAAAAATATCACATATGTTTAAGGCTATTTTTATTTTAACAAAATTGCTTGAGAGACCGTCATATGTTTTAGAATTAGAATTCTTAAGGGACAGAATGATTGTGAACGATTCATAGGACGACATTGGATCTAAGAAAAAACTCTGGGGACATGATACTTCCATAACTACAGAAGAAAAGAAACAATTAAATGTATCCGCTAAAATCTTGGCATGATAATTGATTTTTCTGAGTTGATTTGTTTAATAGTGTTCTTACTATTATTGTTCATGCTATTAACATTAAATCCTTACCTTTTTTATATTTATGTTAGAATATCTTAATAAGTATAAAAGAAACGACAATTTCCATTCAGAAATCGAAGATATTTATATTGGTTCGAAGGTAAAGATTTAATGTTAATAGCATGAACAATTATAATTCCCATTCTTTTTTAGAATCCTCCTTGACATCACGGAACTTATTTAAATAGTAATTATTTATATTAGAAATATATTTGCATATTTGATATTATTGTGATATTATTGTTGTTCGGATTTTCCGCTTTTTTCTTGTACAATTTGTTTTTAGCGTTGATTTTCTTTAATAAGGCAATAGATATCCATGGTTTTAGTTTTTTCCATTTATTCCTTCTTCCTACGATATTTTTGAGCTTTGTAGGACATAGTTTTCAAGTGTTTTAATAAACATAGAGAAGGCAGTGGAAGGATCACTATCATTGAGTATGCTTTCCCAACATTCAAAACGAAGAACAAAAGAGAAACTAGATGGATGCAGGATCCATCTAAGGCTGTGTACTTTAAAGCTGAGGATAAGTAAGTGAGTAAGTAAGCATCTAAGCTGTTAAACTTTTCACGCTCTTGTACAGGGTTCTCCATTAAAAACTATTCTATAGATTTTTTTTTTAAATGTGAATGCACGCTTAATATTTTTTCCGAACGAGCAACGCTTAAAAATTATTAAAATTTATTATCAAATTAAAAATGTATAGTCCTTAATGGGAAAACCTGATACGACAGTATGTACGTATACTCTTTACATTTCTACGAGATGGATAGTCAATTATTAATTTAATGCGATAGTTATACTTTAATCAGATTACTGCAGAGAAAGAAACCATCTTTAGAAAAACTTTAGCAAACTCAGATATTGCTGTTATAGCTCAAAAATGACCAGTTGAGATTGATTAAACCGCTAACCAAGGAATCAAGTTATTCAGGCAATCTTAAAAAGGGCAGGAAAATGAGATTTTTAAGTAGATGTAAAAACACATACATTGAATTTGAATCCTGACTTAAATTTTGTCTTAGACTTTGAATTATATTGGGAGCACCACAGTTGTATTGACTTAACAACAATTGCTAAGAAATCAGTTGAATAGAACTTGTTATTATTTCTTTGATACTTTGATTTTAAATGGAGTTTGGAAATATGAGAATGCATGCGATTTTTATAGTATCTGCTTCATACTTAAGAGGGCATTTAATTTTACCTTAACTAACTTAAAGTTAGTTTCTTCCTCATATTGGACATTATTGACATCTAAAGTCTGTATGATGTCAATCTTCTTTCTGGTGCAACGATCAGCACTGGAAAACGACGCATAAATATGTGAGTAAACTTCTATATTGTGAGTCTTCTGAAAAATTGTCAGAAAAATGGCAAAAATATATAATAGCTGATATCGCACTTCGATGGTACTAACGCGTGTCTTTCCTACACTTACCAGGGTATACTCGTATGTAGCTATCTTTCCAAAAAAAACTATAAGATTAACGTTTTTCAGGTGTTTTTTTTTATGAAGAATGTCCAATTATATTTATATCTATAATATAATAATATAGATTTGTATCTATTGATTCGATATTTTTCAACAAATAATGGAGGCCTATTATATGATATTATAAATTATGTGTAAAGAAAGAAGAGTAATGCTGATGAGTCGACAGACATTCAACTTAAGCTAAGGATATGTCACTAAGCATCTTTCTCACTATTGTACTTAAATCAGTTAACAAAATATGTTCATATTATATTATTTCACATATTTAGGCCCAATTCAAATATTTTTATTAAAAATGTATCTATAGTTTTTCTTGGATTTATTAGTTACTTAGCCCAATTCAATTCAACACTCGACATTCAATTTCGCACATACTTTTCATAAGGATTATAAGGTTAAATTAAGACAAGAACTTATGCCTGCCGACTATCAGCAGTGTTGTAACTTTGCAAATTAGGTGTTGTTGGGGTGTATAGAATTGTTGAAGAATTTCATTTAGAACGTAGTGGCTCATTTTCATCTTCAAGGCTTTTTTGATAAGCAGAATTACGACATTTGGCATAACCATGAATGGATTGGACTTGGCGGAAACTTGAAGGTATAGATGTGGGGGATGTTTCTTTTTAACAAGACGGCGCTATGTAATAGACAAGTGCCGAGACTATTGGTGTATTACGAGAAAAGTTTCCTGGCAGCGTTATTTTTCGAAATGGTGATCAAAATTGCCCATCGGGCTTATTCTATTCAATACCGTGCGACTTCTTTGCTTGAGGCCATCTGAAAGAGAATGGTTATGTTATAGCTCCTCGGTTATTTGAAGCACTTAATCTGTGTTGTTATCGATGAAATTGAGTCACATAGTTTCAGAAATGTGAGCACTTTTATGAAAAGCGGCTATTTCATTATTGATATCAAATCCTCTTCTATTGACTAAAATAAAGATCAAATGTTATTTTAGGGAAAATATTTATTTTCCTGATAAATCAAAATGAAATATCTTATTGGAAACCCATTTATTTATTCGTTTCCAAGTTCAACCCCCCTTTTACCAATAATGAATCATTTGTTTCAAAATAAATGAGTGTTGTTGTTAATCTGACAGTAGGTAGATATATTTGTGCTACCACTTATTTTTTTTTTTAATCTTTTTAAACAAAACAAAAAAAAAAGAATTATGAGCCTAATAAAGAAAACAAAAGACGACCATCGATTTAGTTATTGTTATTGAAATGTTTTTCTGTATTTAGTTGGTTTTTGTTTCATTTTGTTTAGACGGATTGCTCATTATGAAGTCAAAATTCATAATCAAGTTTATCGCCTTGACGAATTATAAATTTGCAAAAGAAAACCAATAATAATTTTAACAATTTGCGACCAATTGTTTTCCTTGTTTGTAAGCTTTCTCACATCGTTTGATTTGTGATCTACATATGTGGGGATTGGTAGACTGAGTATTCCTTCGACTGACATACGCATACAAACGCATTCAGTACCAGGCGTAACGAGTACCTGCTTTCGGAGTATTTCATAATTTTCCATTTTTCCTAACTTACTGTACGTACTTGTAATTGAAACTGGAACTAACAGGTCGATTGATTTTCACGGGCAATAGAGGCATTTTAGAGCCGGCTAATCACAAAATTGGGATCGTAAATGTACAAATTGTTTCGCGTGGAGCCAGAGAAATATTTATGTTGATTTAAATCACGTAGTCTTCAAGGTTGGTTAAGACTTTTTTTTAACAGTTAAGAAGTTATTATCTATGATCGTTGTCTCTGTGGCATATATAATGATCCTGTTGCAAAAATTTGCTTAAGTTCATATCTGCAATTAATCCATTAATCATGGTTCGGTTGAGATTGGCGCATATCACATTTTCGAAAAAAAATGGCAAGGTGATTCTTATATAAGTAGTTGCATTTCTAACAATATCATTCTTTAGAAAATTGTCCAAATTTTCGAGTTGCTTTGATTTCAAATAATATAAATTTGTTTACATATTAGACATAATTAGCAACAATTAAGCAGTCCTCCTCCGAAAAATAACAAGGTTTGCAGTTGTTCTGTACATACGAAGTCATTCCAACCTGGAGGTAATTTTATAGTGCGAAGAATGCCACAAATTGCTTATGATTGGAATGTCAGCTCTATGTGCCTCTTTCGCAAGAAATCCGATCCTACGTCTTCCTAGAACTGTCAAGCTATATTTTTGTTAAATGTTGCAAATGAAATAATTCTATCCACATAGAAGGCGAACATTCATAGACAAAATCTACGTGGTTAGACAAATCATGCAAAAATCTACAAAGGGTACACCTATTTCTTCGACTTCAAGGAATTCTCCATCTGGAATCTGGGAATCTACAAGATAGTGGTCGATTTCGAGATCCCAGTAAAACTGATGTGCTGTGTGGTTATAGCACTCCACGTCGGAATTTCGTAAAGTTCCCGGCAAACGTGCACATCTTCGAAATGAAATGGTAGAAAGAACAGGTCTATAAGCAAATCAGGAAAACATTAAACGAAGTACATACTCTCTGTGTTATTTAAGAAGTTCACCTTCCTCCAAGTAGCTAACACCTTAGTGGCGATCCAAGGACTCTGAAAAATAGGTGCTTCTTTAGATTGGTAAAACAACTGGGGTCAAAACTTCTAAAGACAACAACGAAATTAATGGTAAATAAAACCCTGATGGTTTCACTTCTATTCAACAACCAAAAATCAGGTGAACGTAGCATGCAATCGCAGATGCTTTGAAATTTAATATGGCAATTGGAAAATTACATTCCTCGGATTGAGAAGACTGGTAGGGCAGGAACCATGAACGGTTCGGATTGGGTTTAGAATAAAAGTAAATAAATGCCAGAATTTTTTGACAGCACGGCTACGCCAAGCATTTCTACCATTTATAAGTTTCAAAAAATGTATCCCGGCGTAATTGATTTTGAGAAGCCTAACTTAAATATATACGAGTATATGTTAACTTAAATATGTATACTTATGTTTAAGTAAAATCTTTGCGTTTTGCTTGTATATATTTTTACACAAAATTCCCAAAGTTTTATTGCCAGGCCACTCGAAAATGGATCGCAATGGTGATATACTACTATGTATATGATAAGTACCTCCCAATTAGTTTAAGTGTAGGAGGCTAGGGCATAAATATAAAATAAACCTTTCAAAGTATCAACATATCCTATGACAAACTTATCGTAAAGAGTGTTTTTTTAACGACAGAAATTTGACCTGAAAAACAAATCTTTACTTCAGTCTTCCTTGACGGTTTTTTGACAAAGTGTATTCTGTCGATTCAATTTGGGCCACTCTCTTGAACATTTGGGGATCTATTTCACCAATAATATGCTGAATATAGGCTTTCCAGGCCTGAATAATTTGCAGTTTATCAGTATACACCACAGACTTTACATACCCATAAAAGAAGTATTTGAGTGGCGTCAAATTGAACGATATTGGTGGTCAATTCACTGGCCCATTTTGTTGTTGACTTTAAATCGAGCTTCAATGCTACCAGTGTGAAGACCACACCAAACAGTGTACTTTTGTGGATGCGATTGGGTCTTATGAGTCTCTTCTGGATTTATCTCAGTCCAGAAATGGAAATTTTGCTGCTCATAAACCCATTGAGACTAAATATAATATGAAACTGAATAAGAGCTTAATTTGAGAACTCCTTTCGCACACTATGGTCTCGTGACTTTAGTTCCTGCATAAAGTGAATCTTATACGGGAACAGGCCCAAATCTTTTTGCAGTGGACGGACAAAGGCCGGATCGAAGTCGAATTGACAATTCCGGATCCTCTGCCACGCTTTCACTCACAGTGGCTACAATTTCCTCTTTGGTGGCACATTGCCTCTTGTAGGGTATACAATTTTAATACGAAATTTATCAACAATGGCATTGAAACAGCTACGAGTAAAAGCCTTAAAATCAATCATTCGTTTTATGCATGCATTTTTATCGTTTATTTCCTTATCTCATAAGGACATTATGATGAATACGTTATAGATAGTTAGTTACTTAGTTATATAATGAATCAAAATGCAAACTAGTTATAGACCTCAGAATTTCTGACTCTACTGACTACTGACTCTACTGACTCTTGCTCTTCTGGCATCACCGGGAATTGTACGGCTAATGAGTTTGTCATTCCCGAGCTTACTTTAACTAACGGATAATAGCCAGAAGTTAAGATTTAAGTGAGTAGAGACTATGCTTACACTGTACACTATATCCAATGTATAAAATGCAGATAAATTGCCCGACAACTACAAGAAGCTTTTAGAATCTTCTGGATAATTTACAATAGAACGAGTAGTTAATAAACAGTTTCTCTTGCAAGCTGGAAAACCCATTACGCTCTTCTCTAAATTTTAAATATAATAGCTGCCATAGATATGTATGTATCATAGAGCGAAAATTATTTCGCAGATCAAAGATCTTTTGCATCATAGATAATTTGAAAATATTTTATTAATCATTGCTCACAGCAGAAAAAAATTTCAAACTACCAAGACTACTATCACTTCAATGAATTACTTTACAAGTACGAATTTTATATCAGAAAATCTAATAGCATAAAAATATCCTAAAATCCAAAAAAAAAACTTCAACATACCTTTTGCAGTGAATGGTTTATACTTCGAAACTATCTAAACGAATCCTAGATGATTATTACACTTAAACTATGATTTATAACTTATATATCACAATGAAGACTATTTTCTTCTTTTCTAATTTTTTTTCTTTTTTATTCATAAAAAACCAAATCACAAAATTCAATATACAGATACAAAAAACACTTCTTACAAAAATATTTAGAATTATTTTTTTTTTTTTTGCAAAAACATGGAATTGATTGAATACGATTCTTTCGAATATCCGATGATTTTATTTTATTTATTTATTTTTTTGTAAATTTTTAAAAATATCGTTTCTTTGCTACACTTGACCGGAAGGACCAACGCGATTATCAATAAGAAGTTTAGATAATAATTTTGAATTTAAGTCACTTAGCGAACGATACAGCAAAATAATGATCATAAATGAAAAGTTTACACGAAAACGTAAATAATTACAACGTCGATGTTGTTTCCTTTTTCTACCCATAAACAGCCGCTCGTTGTTAATTAAAATTTGCATCGATACAATAATAATTGTAATCAGTGCTACTACGATTATGTTTCAATTTTACAAAGAAATTAAATTTCACAATTTTTAAATTTTTCTAATTTAAATTTGTTTCTTTTTGTTTTGCTCGAATTTCTACTGTTGCCGAATTGGAAATAGTATCTCGATTCGAGCCGTAATCACAATTTTCTTATCACAATCCGTGAACAAGAGTTCTATAATCATTGACAGCAACGATGCTGGTGCTACTGCTGAGGATGATGATGATGATGAGTTGGAGTTCACCGAACACCGAATACCGCGTTCTCATCAGACAGCTTCCAAGTACGAAAGACAATCAGTATCAGTAGATATGGAATGGGTGACAACGCCGACAACAACAACGACGACAACGACAATGGCAATGACGAAGACGACAGAGGAGGGCAATTAATTTTTTTATAATTTGATAATCATGGGCAAATTGTCGAATTGTATTACATTAATGTTAACATTACTTTGTTCCATTGTTAAAAGACACGTCAAGCAGCAATCATTAGAATCGCTTTGATTCAATACAGTATCTAAAGATACGAATACAGTGAATAGTAGTTAATTGTCTTGTTAGATTGTTCCACATGATTAACACGCTGGGTGGGGGGAGGGGGGAGGGGGAGGGCGATCTAAAACAACCTGTTCTATGTAATCTATCACGCACTAGACAAATTATCACCTACTCAATGCGACAATAAAAATATCCACGTCCCGTTGTGTCACTGGGAAATGTTATTCTTCCCCAATTTTCATATCACACATTTCAAATTTATTTCTAATTCGCAAATTCAAATTTTAAAATTACAAACTCCGTAAATTCTCCGCAGAAAAAAAATAAATAAACGAATCGGGTGTAACGTAAAAAAGGCGGGCGGGCGAATTTGCCTAGTCTAGAGGTCTTATTTAACCGAATGTCATGCAAACACTAAACTAAGTTTTTGTTGATACGAAATACGAGTATATTCGTAAAAGCCATTCACACACCACCAACAACTACGACAAAATGTATCTCTAGCACAGAGTTCTACTATAGTGGCTGGCAAAATACAAAAACGAACAAAACACCAATCATCACGAATGAACGAACAGAACAGCTTAACAGAGAGTTTTAAATTGAGAGAGTAGTTGTGCCACACGTCTATTTTGCACGTTCATTCAAAAACAACTAACAGATACATTCCAATAAATCTATTCGAAATGTTGCCAACAGACTGGCAACAAATAACAAATGCTTTCTGATGGGTTGAATCCAGTGAATAATTGTTAGTGACGAGTTTGTTCGTACACAACTGGAAATGTTGCATGGAAAATGTATCTATACAAAACGTATAAGCAGCTGCTACTGTTAGTTTTGTTGGTTTTCGTTGGAGATTTATTTCGTGTTACGAGTTTTTCAGTTTTTTTGCTTAAGTGCTGTATGGATTTGTTCGTTCTCAATGTCGTACCATTAGCACGTGTACTATGAGAGAGATATGGTAATATATGACTAAGTATATGAGATAGGATGTGTGATACAGATAGATAGATATTCGTACTTGATTCCTGTGGCGTGCATTTTTTGGGTTGATTTTTTCAAAAGTGCGGACGGGAATGCATTCGATGGGAATTCTAGCAAAAAAAACTTGTAGAATCCAATTGAGAAGGGTTTTGTTTGAGTAGTTTCATGAATATATTATTACTTTATTGAAATATAGAGACACGGTTACAACGAAGTTTAAGGGCTGCCATAGGGGACTAATATCGCCTTTCTTTTTTCTTCGTCGGTCTTATATTTTTTGTTTCTAATTGCTAGGAACAACGTTTATGATGAATTTAGTGGAAAACATCGGTAATAGGTGTGAAGAAATAGCATCGTAGTGAACATTAATTAACTTCTTTTTTTTTGGGAAGGAAATTAGCATACGTGATGGGTTGGCTAATGGAGAACTAAGGGAAAATATACCTACATACATATGTACATGTGTTATGTTCATAAAGTTAATAATAAAACAGTTGACCGTTCATACGTACATACATACATATATGTACATACACACATATCACACAACTGCCAAACAAATTGGCATTACAATTTAGCTTCAATGATCTGGATGACCTTATGACTCCGGATATTTTTCATCCTACCTTGAAACGGTGGTGTAAACAAGATCTGCAATCGCAAAAGACTGCTAAAGACTTTTCTATTTTTTTCTCTACTAGTCGACGCAAAATTTTAACCATCCGCAGATCAGCAGTCGCAAAATAATTTCCAAGTCATCGTCTTCTGACTTGGCATTCATACAAAACTTCTGGTTTAATGAAAAATGCTGAAAAGCTCGTGCAGCTAAACAGAAGAAATACAAGTCAGGACGGCAGGGAAGAGAGAATATGGCTCGCGAACTGTATGAATAGAAAAGTCGGGAGGAACATTAGCTTACTCTAAAAAAATTCAAAGAAGTACTTGATTGAATAAGTTATACTGCATAGATAGTGCCCACTATTGTCTCAATATCCAGCTTACGGCGAAATTTGCCAAAAACTCTATATGTAACTTCAAGTTAATTGGTGAATAAAAAAATTATTTCGCAAGATAATACGCTGCCATTCAATATAATCAATGTCATGCAACAATAAGCCGTCATTCATAGGATTAGCACCAAATTGTGGTAAATTGGGGAAATTCATGTCCGTCTTCGGCCTTTAGCGCTACCTTCTTTGATTCTCAGACTAATTAATTACTCGTAATTACCATAAGTGTTTTTAACCAAATATACTACAGAAAAAAAATAGAGTAAATTGAGCGCTAACAATAGCCCGAGATACTAAGAAGAAGTTACGATGAGAAGTTTACAATGAACGGTGCAAAAGAACATCGTTTTTGTTAAGACTACTTTATTAAGCGCATTTAGGAATGAAGAGAAGTAAGTTCGATTGTAACTACTATACCACTTATTCAGCAGCACACAGTGATTTATTAAGTCCGAAAGCCCGAAGTTCGCTTGCGGAAATCAATGAATCTACGTCTTACCTAAATTATATAATACATTGTTTTGCGTCATTTTACATCATAACAATCTCCCAATGATATTCTTTTCAATTTTCACACGCTTTCCTACAAAATTTCAAAACAACCCAACAATCGATAATGTTGGTATCTTGTTAATGAACCCTACCGAGACTATCCGTATCTCAAGATTATCTCATAATTCGTAACAATTCTCGTACAAGCTGAATACACTAGTACCATTTGCCACTTAATTATGACTAGAAACAAAACAAAATTTAAACAGTCTTCTGTAGGAATCGTAAGTAAACGGAGAAAATGTGAAACTTTATAAATTAGATATTTGAAACCTAAACGGTTTGAATCACAAAGGGGCTGCCATAAACAGAAGTTTAATAGAATACTAAGGAAGTTTTGTTGGATTTTAATTTTTTTTTGGATAAATAAATTGAGTTGCATGGGTAATTTATTTGTTCTCAATTGACACGTGGTGCCATCCAGATAGGTTGAATTGTAATATTTCATTACAAATGGTACTACACATGCAAAGGTAGACCTTAAATGAAAAAAAAACTCTCTATCATCGATTGAATATTAATGATTTGTTTTGACGTATTTAAAGGGATTTGACACTTATAAGTCTGGGACCAAATAAAGGTTTCATGGGATTTGTTGACAATTTATGACATAGAGTAGATATATGCTGTTGCACCCTATATTCAAACGCAACCACTTAAACATAACATCATCAATGTAATCATATTATGTAAAAAAAAAAACTCTAAATCATTTACTTCTTCTTCACGTGTCCGTCATCGAGGTTAACTTTTTAATTACTTTTTGTATCGTTTAATAACAATATAATCTTCAATTCTTTCGTTATTAAAAGTTCGTTTTTCTTTTATATACAAGAGCATACTGCCCTCTATCATATGCAGATAGTGGCAGTGATACTCATAATATTGCTCAAGATGGCTTAATTTGTCTAAGATTTGGTTTTTCTGAGGGGTGTAAAATGATTTCTATAATATATACGTATCTCCGCTTTAGCCAGTTATCTTCCGTTGGGTTCCACAAGATTTCATTTTGCTTAAACACACAATTTAAACTGTTTCTGTTTTCTTTTGCTCTAGTGCTAACTTGAAGAGTTTTGAAATGGAGCAACATCGTTCATACGCTTTAAAAGTCTCAGCCATCTTAGGATATAACCGAAAATCATCCGAAAATTATTTCTCTCTAAAAAGCACAACCTGATCCATTACTACAATAGATACGAGTATACTTTTACTACTCAGTCTCTTACTCTTTACGTACCAGCAAATGCAACATCGACAGATCGTTGCATTCTTCCAATAATGTCGTCGTAGTCCGCGAATCTCAGAACATAAGGAAATTGACAGACTTTTGGAAAGTTATTGTTTTTTGGATTCGCTCTCGAGTTCTGCTAATTTGAGTATAAAAATAGCTTGAAAGCGCCGCGCCAGTTACATATGTGCAAACACCAGCACCATTGCCAGCACCAGGCGATGAATTTGACACGTTTATCCGGTCGATTACAAAAAATAATTAATTATTTCACAATTTCCTGGAAACACCTCAATTCGGTCGGTGTATTCCCAGAAAATATGTGCAATTGCAAAATCGCTGACATTACGTCTGCCGATTAACAACCCAGAAAATTGAATGTAATAAATAGAGGCGAACTACACGAAATGTGTGTAGTATCCCGTGTTAAGTCTTACAATAAGTTTTTTTGATAATAAACGTTCCTAGTTACCAGTGATTTTGTTGTTTTTTTTTATAATCCGCTCAAACCCCGTTTATGTTATTGGCGCAGTCGGTAGGATTCTTATAAAATAAGAGTCCAGCGAAACGAATTTACGTCGTGTGAAATTAATTAAATATAAGTGTTCCTAAATGAAACATTTCAATTAATAAACACGTTACCCAGTGAAAATTCGAATTAAAATTTGCAATACATACCATAAAATCGACAAAGATTAGTGTGTGTACCTAAAAGCAAAAGAAAAATCACAAGTGAAGTGCAAAAACAGAAGTCTATGAAAAGACATCAAATACACGATAACAACAGGAACATGGAAAATCAAAATCAACTTATTGCTGAATTAGAGCTAAGAACTCAGCAGCTAGAACAAGTAAGGTCAGCGTACGTACAACTCCAACAACGAGAAAACCGAGAGGAAAGGGAAAGGATTTTAAAAGATGTCCGTTACATGTCAATATTCACCGGACAAGGAGATGTTACGATCAACTCATTCTTCAGTTGCGTAGAATACTACCTCAATCAAGTAGAAGATCCAGAACTAAGGAAGATTGTAGTGAGAGCTGTTTTCCACGAGAAGATTCAAGGTGAAGCGAAGAACGCCGTGATCAACACACCAGAGACTGACAATTGGACTACCATCAAGGAAACATTGAAGCTTAGATACAAACCGGACACAGAGCCGCACGAAATATACAAAAGAATTACAAATTTAAAGGTCAATACGGTAAGCGAATTAGCAGTAGAATTGCAAAGTATTAAATATAAAACTGACGAACTTATTGTATATTATAAAGAAGAAAACTATATAGACTTAAGCAATATTGGTGTAATATTAATAAATACCGCTAAAGAAATAGCGCAAGGCACATTATTAGACAGGATATATGAAGAAAATGATTTAAGCAAAATAATCTCAGTAATGAGAAAGAGAAGATTCGAGGATTCCTGCATTAGGCCGGAATTTAGAAGAGTAGTTAGGCCAAAGACAATTGTTCCACCAGAAAAGCAAAGAAGACCAAATTATGCTGATGAGTATCATAATAGATCAGGACAGCATCGACAAAATAATCAGGGCCAACAAAGACATTTTTCAGGACAGTTCAGGCAGAATAACTATCAGGGACAGCAACGAAACCACTCGGGTCAGTATAGGCAAAATAATTATCAGGGACAACAAAGGAACTTGTCAGGGCAGCATAGGCAGCCTGATAGGCAAAATCCACCAGCAGAAAACATGGAGGTTGATAATATTCAGGGAAACAACGATAGGAGACAGATAAATAACTCCCAAGGTCAAAACCCAAATTCAGGACACTTCAGATCATCTCCGGGCCAAAATAGCCATCAACAGGAGAGATCTGGACAAAGAATGGTAATGCCTCAGGAAATAAGTAACGAAAATGTAAGAAATCAAAACGAACAATGTCCCGCGTTTTTTATGAACTAGCCTCGGACGAATTACCACAAATTAGGATAACTATTTGCTCAAAAAACTTTATAGCATTAGTAGATACGGGCTCAACCCTAAGTATAGCAGACGATAGGTTGAATGAATTTGAAAAATTCCGTATTGAGCCAATTCACTTTACTACAGTGACAGGTAGGGACACAATATCGTATGAAATACATACACCTGTACCAGAAGAATACAAAGCGTCACCCAACACCCTTATTAGATGGAAAGTCAAAAGACTTTGCAATAGAGGATATCAGTTTATAATTGGTATGGATTTACTAAATAAATTAATCACTTTAATAAACTTCGAAGAAGGAAATATTTATCTAAACAATCAGTGCTTAAAGTTCACTAACCCCCCATATGTATTAAATCAAATATGTTCCCTAGAAACTACTGATACTAGCATCAATCATATAAAATTAGATCATCTTAACAAAGAAGAACGCCAAGAAGTAGATAACCTGTTAAACAGATTTGGTAATCTATTCTTCAAAGAAGGTGACAAATTATCAAGTACCCCAGAAATTGAGCATGAAATTGTTACAACCACTGATCAACAAGTGAACGCTAAATTATACAGATACCCCCCTATGCATGACGAAGAAGTAAAACATCAAATTACAGAAATGGAATCTCAGGGAATTATTCGAAAGAGTAATTCTAAATACTCGAGTCCACTTATAGTTGTTCCAAAGAAAATGGACAACTCAGGGAAAAAGAAATTTCGTATCGTAATCGATTATCGAAAGTTGAACGAAATCACAGTTGACGACAAATTCCCTTTGCCAAATATTGATTCAATATTAGACAAACTTGGGAAATCACAATACTTCACCACAATAGATCTTGCCAAAGGATATCACCAGATATTAATCAAAGAAGAAGATCGCAAAAAGACAGCTTTTGTCACCCCCCACGGATTATATGAGTTTATAAGAATGCCATTCGGTTTGAAGAATGCACCTGCGACATTCCAAAGGCTGATGAATGATATTCTTAGAGACCATATAAATAAGACGTGCGTAGTTTATCTGGATGACATACTTATCTTTAGTACGTCATTGAAAGAACACGTCAGAGCTATAACAAACATTTTTAAAATATTAGAATCTAAACGACTTAAGATACAGGTAGATAAGTGTAATTTTATGAAGCGAGAGACCGAATTCTTAGGTCATATTCTCACTAAAGACGGTTTGGATAAGATAGCTTGTATTGAAAAATTAGAACTTCCAAAGTCCCAGAAACAAATAAAGAGCTTTTTAGGAATAACCGGATATTATAGGAAATTTATCCGAGATTATGCTAAAGTAGCACAACCTATTACCAAATACTTGAAGAAAAATGCCAAAATAAATGCAAACGATCCAAACTACATAGAAGCATTTGAAAAATTGAAAGGACTAATAAGTAGTCACCCAATATTAAGATACCCCAACTTTAAAAAACAATTTACACTGACAACTGACGCATCCAATTATGCGATTGGAGCGGTAATCTCTCAAGAAGGACACCCGATATGCTATGCATCACGTACTCTCAACAAGCACGAACTTAATTACTCCGCTACAGACAAAGAATTCCTAGCGATAATGTGGTCAATAAATTATTTTAGACCTTACCTTTACGGTAATAAGTTTAAGATCTTTACAGATCACCAGCCAATTAAGTATCTTCATGCAAAATATAGAGGAAAAGATCTTTCACCTAGACATCAACGATGGCTTCTTAAACTAGGAGAATATCAGTTTGAAATAGAGTACCTTAAAGGTAAAGAAAACAGGGTAGCAGATTTTCTTAGCAGAATAGAGGTTAACGAGGACGTTAAATCTAAGGAGGGAGAGAATCCCACACTAACAGAAAATTTTTCGCTTAAAGGTAATCAAAGTGATTCAGAACTTGTATTTAATGTAGAAGAAGACGAGGACAATGAAACTGTACATTCGGCAGAGGAAGAACTAATGGATCACATTCCAATTGTCGAAGACATCGTCAATAAGTTCAAAACTCAGCTAATACTAACAAATAACAAAATTAGGGAAATTGAGATCCTGCACAGTAAAAGAATTATCTACATAGCAGAGTATGACTTTGACAGGTTAGGAGACATACTAAGGAGATTTATAAAAAAAGGAAAAGTAGGCATATTCTCAGAACTAGCGGATAACGTATACAATATTCTCCAAGAAAAAATAAGAGAGATGTATTCGAATGACAACTCGGTAAGATTCGTCAAGTGTTCATTTAGGGCACAAGACATCGAAACAGAGGTAGAAGTTGTGAAGCAAATAGCTCTGTACCATATTAAGGAAAGCCAACATTCTGGTATACAGGAAACATATAACCAAATTAAGTATAAAATATACTATCCCAAGCTAATGGAATTTATCCATATTGTTATAAACCAATGCGACGTATGCCAAGCAGTCAAATATGACCGCAATCCCATAAAAGCTAAATTTAAGAAAACGGAAACACCTACAGATATCAATCAAATAATCCATATTGATACATACGTAATAAGAAAAATAAGTTTTCTAACCATAATAGATAAATTTTCTAAATTCGGTTCAGCGTACCATTTAACAGACAGAAACTACTCTACAATAATTGAGCAACTAGAAGAGCATTTTACAAAAATAGGAAAACCAAATAAAATAATAGCAGATAACGAATTCAAAGCTGTTCAGATAAAGGAATTCTTAGAAGAAGAGGGAATTTCTCTACATTTAACAAAGCCAAATAGTCATACCGGCAATGCAGACATTGAACGTTTCCATAACACTATAGCAGAAAAATTTAGAATTATTTCATTCAATAAAAATAAACTTTCAGTAAAAAGAATTATACAAAAAGCTGTAAGAAATTATAATCATAGATTCCACTCTACCATTAAATGCAATCCTTTTGACGCACATACTCATAAGATTGATTTAGAAAGAATTCGCCAGAATATAGAGAAAGTAAAAAAAAGAAAATTAGGAAAATTAAATAAGACTAGAGAAGATTATGAAGAACAGAGGTCAACGGGTTTTATTAAAAATTACAAGGCAGTTAGACACAAGCATGAGCCAAAATATAAGAAAGCAAATTTGAAAAATATCCATTATACAAATATTAAGCGACCATTAAAATTTACAGGTAATAGCATGGATAGTACTTCTGACACTGACTACTCAGATTAATTGCCAACACCTCCTTGACGTACAGACGATAAACGAACAGAACGGATACGTTAAACTTCAATTGACTGGCATAAGCATTACAAATGAGACAGACATTATACTACATATTATAAACCCAGCTGAAATAATAGCATTAGTAAAAAACATTTCTATTAATCTAGCCCCATTACAACTCGAACAAAGACAAATGTTAAACGAAGAAATTTCAAATATCATATACAAGATTAGGACTTTAGTACCCTTACAACATAGACAAAGACGAGGTCTAATTAACATTATAGGTACGACACAAAAATGGCTATTCGGAACCATGGACGACGACGACAGACAGACTATAGAAGAACACCTAGATACAGTAGCAAAGAACAGTCATAATGCAATCGTAGCATCCAATAATCAAATTAAAATTAACGAATATTTTAACAGTACTTTTAACATGCTTAGAGATACCATTAGTAACGATAGAGTAACAATTTTAAAACAGGTTAACACTATACAGAGAGTAGAAAGAGAATTAGTAATGAAGCAAATTTATTTTGATCAATTATTTAAACTTAAGTATATCGAGTCAAAAATAGAACATATTCAGGATAATATTGTATCAGCAAGAAGTAACATTTTACACCCCAATATCCTTACAAATGATGAAATCGAAGCATATAAAATAGATTTTTTCAAATTAAAACAAATAAGACTTGGAGTTGCAAAATACAAAGAAAACATGTTAATGTTCGCCATTAAAATTCCAAAAAATTATGTAACTATGCCCCTTAAACTTTTAACTCCAGTTCCTAATACAAATTTTCTAGAAATTGATGCCGAAAAAGAATTCATTATAGAGTATAGAAATAAAACGTACAAATATGAAGAAGACAAAAATCTAAACGAATTAATCGAAAGTAAACATTGTGTAATAAAACAAAATTGTAAACTAATCAAAAATGATCAAACCGAAATTGAATCTTTAGATGACGAAACACTATTCATTAAAAATGTAAACTTAAAGATAAACCAAACATGTGATGATAGAGATATAAAACTCACAGGAAATTATTTAATCAATTTCGTCAATTGCACCTTGTATTTCTTAGATCTAAAATATTCTAATGTAAAACATATACAAAAGCAACGATTTTATTATCCGAATTATAAAGAAAAATTTAATTTTACTGAAACAATAAAGTTTGACAAAATTATCTTAAAAAACTTTGAAAATATCAAAGCAATAGAAGAAATAGAATTTAAGAAAGATGTATCCTATAAAATAAATGTAACTTGCATTGTAACAATACTAATTATGTTTTTAATATTATCATGTTTATGTATACAACAAAAAAGGATACAAATGAACTTTAGTAATAAAATTCAGGAGAATTTCACTCTTAAGGAGGGAGAAGTTACATATGTGCAAACACCAGCACCATTGCCAGCACCAGGCGATGAATTTGACACGTTTATCCGGTCGATTACAAAAAATAATTAATTATTTCACAATTTCCTGGAAACACCTCAATTCGGTCGGTGTATTCCCAGAAAATATGTGCAATTGCAAAATCGCTGACATTACGTCTGCCGATTAACAACCCAGAAAATTGAATGTAATAAATAGAGGCGAACTACACGAAATGTGTGTAGTATCCCGTGTTAAGTCTTACAATAAGTTTTTTTGATAATAAACGTTCCTAGTTACCAGTGATTTTGTTGTTTTTTTTTATAATCCGCTCAAACCCCGTTTATGTTATTCGCCTGCTGTGAATCATTTCTTGATCTGTTAAACGCAAATGTGCTGCGTGTAGACGGATGAAGTAATGATTCCACATGATATGATCATGTGGTGTTTTAACATCTGCAAAGCGCAAGTATTGACTTCACTCTTTCCTAAGATAAGTAAGTAAGTATAATATGATTATCCAATTCGAGGTGGAACTTCATAGTAGAAAATCACGCTGGTACGCATCTATTGGTAAGGCGACTGATGGTCCGTATAGAAAAACTTTAAAAAATGTCGCAATATTAATATTTCAGGTTTTCCACTCTGTGAGGATGAAGAAAAGCTACTAAATGCTAATGAATACGTAGAAAAATTGGCTTTTATCGAAGGCTGAAAGGCTGAACCTGATGGACCCTAGGATCAACCCAATATGAACACGAAAATATGTGAAAAATCATATTTCGGCAAACTACTAACAGGAATCCGAATTGCCTCCGTTCAGCAGTTGCCGCCTATAGAAAATTAACAGTGCACATAAGAACCGGGCCGGAAAGCAATTGAAGTATTGAAGCAGGTACAGCTAAGCACAAAACATATAAGGCAAAATATGCAGGAGTTGAGTTGATGAAGAATGTCTGATAAGTGTGAGTACTTTAAAAAAAATTACCTGTAAGATATTGTAGGACGAAAACATGTCCGTTAGTGACCTAAATATGTTTTTTTTCCAATGTTTTTCAAGAAGAGCCAAGACTATTGTATGACTGCTCTATATGAATTTATGAGTTTATGGAATCAGCTCATAGAGTACTCTGCTTATCCATGCATTGATACATTTTTTCCGACCAGATTTTGCAAATATATTTCTTACTATAGCTCAGCTGGATACGCCACGTTCCTGAAGTATTCAAGTCGTGTTCGGACGTGTTTTGGTTTTGCTCCGCATTAAACTTTTAAATATTATTTATTTCTTCCCCTTCCATATTTCTACTTCTGATATCAGTTCCGCGACATTATTACATTACCCCAAGTGCTGACTGTCTTTTTGGATTGTTTTGTTTTTTTTGGCTGACCTCAATCTTTCGCGCTAAATAACTGCCGCTTGTGATACCGGTTCCGCATATATTTAGTGCATTACCCCCCCCCAAGTGTTGACCAATTTCCCGATTTTGCTGAATTTCACTTGCAGTGCATAACAGTGCGTAAAGTTCTTTGTTTACCTTTTTGTTTACATTTGATAAATTTGCCATGTCTTGCGGAATCACTAACTGTCCAATCTTTGATGTCAATGCTGATTTTGTCACTTGTAAGGGCATCTGTGGAAAATCATTCCATGCAATTTGTGTCGGATTAAATAAAATGAATAGTGTATACTTCAAAGACTTCTCTGACAACCTCCTATTCTTTTGTGATGAGTGCAAGATAATCTCGCTTTAGCACGTGTTGCTTGCTATAAAGTACCTCAGTGAAATGACTCATTCCAAAAAAATCTCACAAAAATGATAACGACGAATCAGTCCAACTTAGAAAGTAGTGTCAGTTATGTTGATGAATTAGGCAATTCGAATCTGTCCTCAACCGATATAATTAAGTCCAAGCTCACCAACATCGACAAACAATCTGCAAGTCTGGTCGAGATGAAAACTGCGATCAATGATCTCAAAGCAGTTTGTTCCGCCCAAAACATCTCTAACCTTAAATTGTGCGAATCGATAAATAACCTGCGTGAAGATCTTGAGACTCAATTTCAATCTACCTCAAAGAACCATCCATCTCTAATGCAGCCTGATCCAATGCTCGAAGTAATCTTTGACAGAATCAACGGTGTTGGTGACGATCTAGCTGCCGCACAATCAACCATTTTCGATATTGAGAATCATATCGAAACAGTAAGCAGCAAAATTGACGATTTACCATTCCACACACAACACCATCAGAATGTCCACTACAATACATCAATTTTGGCTGAATTACTGGAAACCGAAGTCGACCCAGTTTTACCACCACCTCCTCGTCCACCACGGTTAATTAAATCTACAACTTCTCCCGCTGCCACTTCAATCCAGGAGACCGAAACTGTTTCACTGTCAACTCCTCCCATCGCCGCCCCACGCAAGCTAATCAAACATTTTGGTACTACATGGACACCTTCCGAATGGAGGCGTAGACTGGAAAAAATTGAAACCGATATGAGTACATTCTTCATCAAAGGCACCCCCGTAAACGCTGATATTTCTTGGATCACGAAATTCTTCGCAGATAAATACGGCATCATCATCAACAAATGTGAAATGTTCCTGCCATCTCACCACAAAGATAATCGAAGCTTTAAATTCGACCTCCCTGCTAGATACGAATGGTTATTTAAAAACCCTGCTGGTACTAATTTCAACGTTGGAAGGATGCGCATCTGTAAATGGATCGAAACACCTACCAAGAAACAGGATAAAAAGATGCTTACATCTAAGTTACCTAATTCCGATTCCAACTCCCATCCCAAACCGGACTCTAATAAAATACCGAAATCCGTCCCAAACCGTAGCAAACCTGACTCTGTACCGAAAACCGTTTCCAACTCCCGTTCCAATTCTGACTCTAATTGGAGATTTAAAACTAATATATTGCCCAATTTCGCCCCTCCCACTCACATCCCGAACCGACTTCATCGGTCTTCTAATTATATTGCACCTGCAGCCTCCGTTCCACCCAAGCCACCGCGTCAACGCGTCTCTTTCAAATTAGCACCAACCGCTCACAATAACCCCTCTGAAATACCTAACCCCTCTGCACGTGCCACCACTAGCACTTCTTTACCTAATTTTGACCTTAAAAACGGAGCTAAATACCCCAATTTCGTTAGGTCCCATATTATAAATCCCTCACCTGAACATGTGTCTAATGCCCTAATCTTCGTCCACCTGCCCCATTTTTGACCCCCTTCTGCTACCCACAGTTAAAATAACCCAACAAACTTTTGGCTCAACAGAATGTCGTTATGCACTGTCTAGGCTTAGAGAAAAAAAGACGTACGAGAATATACGTCTCCTTCTAGCATATCTGCATGACAAATCAGACTCAGTTTGTTATGAGGGGAAAACTAAAACAAGCGTCATGGTCTCAATACAGCAGCAAGGTCTCCTTACTGACCTTACAAGTCTGAGGAACTTATACATCAAGTTCCACGAGATTTTTAATATGTCTCCTCAAAAAGTCTCGGACGACCTTGCTGCTTTCGGTAACTATGTGCACTCAAAAAGGATCTCACACCTCCAACGAAGCAGAGCTGACAACGACAAATTTTTTCGTCCCTAACGTGCTACCATTGCCAGTGTTTCGACCATCCACTCCTACGCCCTCTCGTAATAACCTTCCTCTTACCTTTTACTATCAAAACGTAAGAGGACTGCGATCTAAGACCCGTGCCGTCTTGCGCCAATCTCACGCTCTCCCATTTGAGGTCTACGCTCTGACCGAAACTAATCTAATTCCCGATATAAAGAATCAGGAATTATTCCCCCCTAGTTTCAATGTTTTCCGAGACGACGATCTTACCCGTCCAAATGATGATGCTCCGTGTCGAGGTGTCCTATTGGCCGTCCATAATGACCTAAACTCTTCACCAATCTCTGTTTCTACTTCCTCTAAACTTGACTACGTTTCAATAAAGATAACACTCCCCTGCAGGTCCCTATACATTATGTGTTTTTACATCCTACCGGCCCAACCAATCAAATGCTACCAACTTGCTATCGATGCAATTGATCAAATAATTAACTTATCTGATCCTCTCGATGAAATCATCGTATTTGGCGATTTCAATACCTACTTAACTTCCCTATTGGCCCCACTATTTCTCATAGCTTTGATCATACAGTAATAGAAAACAAATTACAACAACTTAATGATGAATACTTTACCGGCCCAGATGGCCTTCCATCCATATTTCTTAAAAAGTGTTCCTCAACTCTTTCACGCCCCCTTGCTAATCTCTTCCGATTATCGCTCTCTCAAGGTGAATTTCCACAGATATGGAAGTCCTCTTTCATAACACCCATACACAAAAACTTTCCCATATACCCAAACTCCTCGTAAGTATTTTGCATGAAGCCTTAAGCTTCCAGTATAAATCTTTTATTTCCCCCAATCAACACGGCTTTCTGAAGGGTAGATCAACTACCACTAACCTCGTAGAATTCGTGTCCTCTGTTCTCTGAGCCTTAGAAAATGGTAAAGAAGTTTACCATCTCGACGGCCAACCTATACCCCTTGTTGAATCTATCCGCGACCTTGGTATACTATGCGACAGGCAGCTTAAATTCCGCTCGCATATTGATGAGATAATTTCTAAAGCAAACTCATCACTCGGCTTCGTTAAAAGATGGTCCAAAGAATTCTGCAACCCGTACGTGACTAGATCACTATACATCACTTACGTTCGCCCCCTTCTCGAGTACGCTAGCCAAGCTTGGTGTCCCTTTCAACGAGTTCATGTATCTCGTATTGAGAGGATCCCGCGTCGTTTTCTTCGATTTGCTCTTCGAGGTCTACCTTGGAACGATCCTCTAATCTTACCTCCCTATCGAGACCGTCTCAAACTCATTAACCTGAATACCCTTGAGGAATGAAGGGACGCAGCAGACATTTTGTTCATTCACCAACTCCTCTCAGGCTCCGTCGATTGCATGCCTCTTTGCAACTCCATTTTCTTTAACACTAACCCTCGTAATCTACGTTCCACCCGTCCCTTTTATCTACCTATCCACCGCACCACATATGGCTCTAACGAACCAATCTCCCGTATGCTGCGTAAGGTAAACTCCAACCTTTCCGTTTTCGATTTTAATTGCAGCACACTTTCCCTCTAATTCGATCTCCTTCACCATCCTTAGCTTTAAGCCCTAGTATTAGTTTAAGTCTTGGTTTTTAAGCTTGTATTAAGCATAATAAATGGGGGAGTTAGCCCCCACCAAAATCAATCGTTCCTATTAATGTCATATGAATGTTCAGGATACTTTTATTTTAGCAATCATCATATTCCATCGTGTGCAAGAGTGGTTCTTCCACGTTCTTAGCGCAGTCTACAAAAAAGTTTTCTTGGCCATGTCTTCATTTCCCTTTTCTTAGTAGCTGGTGTTGATCCCCTGCCTTTTGCTTCTAATGTTGAATCAATTAATAGTAATGGAAGTGACTGCAATGGAATTAACTTGAGCCAATCACACTTGTTTTAGAAAGTTAAATTGTATATCTTTCTGGAGCATAGATGAAGCTTTTTTACTGACTTGCTTCAATGGAAGTTATCTTCCAGAAGTCAACGAAGAGTTCCTAAGAAAGAGGATTCAACAGTGAAATCTGTGGGCTAAGGACTGTAAGGATCTTCAAAACATATACCGTGCTTCGAAAAGAAGATGAGCTCTTTCGTCGGAATAACCGCCCGAGCTATTAAGTACTGAATTTAAAATCAAAATCAGAAACATACGTATTTTGAGTATGGTGATCTACATAACATTTTATCGAATAACTATCGACTTTTAGTATTTGTGGACATCGGAAACTGGTAGGAAGGGGGCATTCATATGATATTATCAGTCCACTATTATATGCTACTAACTAGCAATTCGCAAATCAAATTGGCTCAAACCGCTAATCAAGGAGGTGGCCGAAGACAACCAAGACTATAGCCTACAAATCCCATAGAACAGCACGAAAACCGTGTCAAATCCGTATCATTTTTGCGCTTGTAATCGTTTTCTTCCACTTTACTCCAGGTTTCGAGGTCTCATTTCAACAATTAAATAATGGGAGCTCTGTATTTTCTACCATATTATGTTCCTACTGTTTTGGAGAGGAATCCTAATTCGACTTTATAGTGCTAGATTGGCAATGTTTAAATACTTTATCTCACCCTTAACGTCATATCAGGCACATTTTGGACTTTTTATTAATTTGCGTTCAAAAAGAATGCACTTGATATTACTATTAAGGCAATCAGTTCTAACAACATGTACCTACCAGAATTAAACTCTGCTTGGCACACCGAATAGAGTAAAGGCATTTCACCACTCGCCATCATTCGATATCAATTCCAAACCTCTGAAAAATCTGACTACGAAAGAATCCATAGCATTGCGAACAAGCCATTTGGTAAACACCTTAGATGTAGATCCTAAAGCTGTATCAATTTGTTGTTCTGATTTTCAAATTAATTTTTTTAGAGATTTAATTGTTGTATCGAACCATTTTGAAAGATTTTATTTCGCAGAACTACGACAAATATTGCACAACCCTCGAAAACAAAGGCACATTCACAACTACTCAATCTATTGATTTTAGCTCTAAGCAAGACAGTGATTTAAATTATTATATCAAAGGTCACAATTATCCTGCGGACATTAATCGGCAATTACTTAACCACCAACCCCTATTTAGATGCGTTCCACCTACTACAATACTTTCAACCTCAAATAAAAATCGAAAAAAAAATCCATCTAACATCTAAATCCTGTACCTGGACAATATAATACCCAGGCTCTGTATCTAACTATCCTGACAGACAGGACATCATTTCCTTTTCACACTCACACACATTACCAATCGAATTCCATGCACGAGGGGTTGCGCTTTTCTTCTGTTGAGTAGACCGAATGTTCGATAAGAAACACAAAACAGGCCATCATTATAGTCGTCGGTCGGGTCAGCAGTGTAGGAAGAGGAACGCTTCCTTCCCATACACCAGATCCCGTACAACTGTATCCCACACTATAGAAAATAGAAGTAGAAGTAAAAGTCCTAAATTTAGATCCTCCCATACATTAATGGTTCTCTTTCTATTTCACCAAAAAAGGAAACAAAAGAATCAAACACCCATATCCATATGACCGGCAAACATAAATCAAAATGGCTGGCTCTGGTGGCTCTTGCCCTGACTGACGGGATGGCTGACGACTGTTCGTTTGGTTGTCATGGCAGAAACAGAACACACACTAAAACATAAACAAACACAAACACACAAGTTATACGACATTACTCATTTCAAACAGCAAATGCCCCGAATTTCTGTTTTAGCCATTGTGTGTTGATACGGCTGGCAGAAGGGTGAGTTCGGAGTCGTCGAAAACTAAGAGACGACCAACACACCGTTGTCAAACGCCAAAAGGCAAAAACAACGCAAAAAATCAAAAAGAAAAAATATCGAAAAAAAAAATTCTTTTTTCATCATCACCACCAGAGAAAACAGAAAACACATTTTTTGGGGTCCTCTATGGATTTTGTGTGTTAGAGAGAACGTACTCGTGTGCGTTTAATATTTAAGACAGCACTGCCAGTACAACTCGGTACAAAGGATGCCACAGAGCTACTACAAGAGGGCTACATGAAGCTACAAGAGCAAGAAGTGAAAATTGAAATGTTTCCTGACAACCCGCCGCACATGCAATCGAAGCGGAATTGAATGTCATCCCTCTCTTTACCACCACCATGCCATACGCACGAAGCGGCACGAAGCGAAATAGTCCAGTGGTCGATTGTTGCTTGTCGGTCGTCAGTATACGTTGGTCCAGTGAATTTCTACATCCCACTGCCGGGTATTTTCAATTCACTTTAAAAAAAAAAAAAAACAAACAAAAATATCCTTAGGAAAAAATAAAAAAAAATCCAAAAAAATGGTGAGTTTACTTTTTTTTTGGCGTTTTGTTTGAAGGTGTGTACACGTTACATGAATATGTGCGCCTCTGAAAATGGCATCGGGCAATGACTGATGACTTGTCTGACTCTAGAGTAACTCCTCGCACTCTCATAGGTTAGAAACCGTAGCTCTAGGCTTTGGGAATTCCAATTCGAAAATTCTTTCCTTCCGCATATCGTCATAGCATACAACATCACACATCGCAAAGGCACCCAGGCAGACAGCAGCAAATCAAAATCGCTCAAAACGGGAAAATCTTGATTGATCATTAATTATCATCCCTACCCTGCTCGTGAGTTGGATACTCGACTTCTTTCTTTTTCTGTATTTTCTATTCCTACTCTCCAGCACAGCGCTGGCTTGCTGAGCTGGCTGACAGCGTGAAACGACAAAGGCAGAACTACGTGATGTGTGACCATAAAAAAAATAAGATGTTAAATTTCACAATATACCACAATATAATCCGTCTACGTATATACCAGCCCTACATAGCTCAACCTATACGTTCATAGTATCTTTTGTTTGGCAATTGTGTCTAATACAGGTACCTAACCTGTGACCGCATGCGTAATAAAAGTCATCTATCATGGTAAATTTCCACTCACATTTCTGTAGATGCGCATCTCAAAAATATATAGGTACTCCGAAAATGGGAAGTAACTCCTCAAGCGAACCACTGAATAATCGTTGGCGCAGACTGTAGAGCCGGACACAAAATTCAAATGTGAAATAGAGCAGAGACCAATTTATGTACCAACTACGAGTGTGTCTTGAAAGCACACTCACTCAATCACTCATTCGTCTTGTAACTTCATGTAGACCTAATTGCTGATGAAATTCACTGATTCGAAGGTTTTTGAAGTCTTATTTTGAATTTGGAGTGTATCTTTTCTTTCTCCCTATAAATATCTGAGAGAGTGATTTCATTTCTTATTGCACCTTCCTTATATCTTATCAAAATTATCTCATTATGATTAATAAGAAAATTAATATTTCCCGATACTTTGTGGTTTTGTTGCAGGAAACACTTAATTTGATTGTCAAACATTTAAAAAGAAAAATCAAATCTAACTCCTTTGTTTTAGAATACTGGTGTGGAGATATAAAGATAAACGAAATAGCTTTTGAACTTGAAACAAAATATAAATTTGCATTTTATTTTCATTTTGAGGATCTAGATATACGACTGAATACAATGAGAACATGAATCATTTTAAGAATAGAAGAATTTATCAAATTGTTTTCTTTTCATTTTAATTAATTGGCATCACTTAAGAAGTTTTTAGAGAAAAAAAATATACATAGGTACGTGCATACTCGTATATATTACATGGGATTGACATATTCTGAGGTTACTTACGAACATTGAACATTTGTTACCTGCAAAAAAGAACAAGGAAACGATTAATATTAGTCAGATAGTCATTGTAAGAATATACTCGTAAATATTTTGTTGTATAAAATTTTATGAAAAAATAAAAGGCACAGATGTTAGTTTAGATTCTATGCAATCTTTTCGTGAGAAAATTGTATATCTTAACACAGTATCTAAAAGTTATTATAGTCACAAAGTCAGTGAACTCTATTTTTAAAAAAATACTCAAAAATAACCAAACGGACTTCAAATCAAAACGACGTCTGCTCCCCACGAGTACTAAAATCTGGATCTAATACGGCACAATTTAGTTTGTTCGATTTCGAGCAGATGCAATATGCAAGTTGAAGGAAATCGAAAAGTTCGATCACATCCCAAATTTACAAGTATGAATGAGGGTGACCCAACAAGACCAGAGAATTTGAATTTGGCGCCGTTTCTGCTGTAGTGCTGTGTGCTCACGGTTCGATGGGCGTCTATCCGCCATTATTGAAAATAGACTGCTATTCGGCACAACAACGATTTGTTATTATTCAAAAATGGTGAAAGTTTGACTGCCACGATTCGCAAATTGTGTCTCAATATTTAACGTCCATCAGTTGTGAAATGATTAACTAAAGAATTCAGGGAGACTTCCGATGTTAGACTATATACAAGGGTTCGTCTAAGTCGATCAGCAGAATACATCAGTGCAGTTAACCACAATGTCGCCGGCAGTCAGAGAATATGTATGCGACATCGTGGTACTGATTGAATATTTCGGAAAGCACTATACAGCGTATTTTCATGAAAGGTTTGCGATTTTAAGCCTACAAAATCCAATTGACCCAACAACTCAAATCTACATCACCACCGGCCTCATTTGGATCGATACGCATCGTTGTTGTAGGATACGTAAGGTATCGTTGTCTGTTGTCCGGGCTATTTTAAGACACTGAAGGTCGTTTTGATTTCTTGTCCGAAATAGTTTATTTATTTGCTGAAACATATTCGGGTTGCTGGTGTTTACAGCCCGAACCTTGTTGTTCCAATACAAACTTACAGAAATTCTATAATTCTCTTTTATTAGCGTTTGAATATTTTTAATCGACGACTTCAGTGTCCTAATCTCTGGGTCTTGTCGGTCAGTTAACTGTCTATACAAGTTTTTGAGTCTTGTCAGAAGTCTACTTTTCTGTCGGTGCAGTGCGTCAATAGTAGGATTGCGGAACAGGTATTCGTTAGTTGTACGTCGATACCGCGGTATTGTAGTGTCCATAGTTTGTTTAATTGTCTCGTCCATTCGTTTTAGGTAATTGTCGATCTCCTCGTTTGACAAATTCCTATTGGACGCTTGGTGGAGCGTGTTCGAGGAGAGCGATCTTGTCAAGCTTGCGGAGAAGCGTGTCCATCGAGTCTTATTGTAGTTGTAAGTATATCTTTGGACAAACTCCTCCAATTCCGCAATTTCGTTGGGAACTGTAATTTCGGTGCTAAACCCGCAATGGTCGCTGTCATATACGAATGTGCGCAGACAGTTTAATGTTTGTAAATTCGTACCTGTCAGTCGTATACGTTCGTCGTACAGCAGTAGATCCAAATAAGACCCGCCTCTGGGAAACGACGGGTTTTCCGTCGCTTTAAGACCAAGTCTGTACATGACATCGTGCTGACCTCACCAATCGAGTAGTTGGTTCCCTCTAGTATTTGGCAAATTATTTCCCCAATCTCTGTGTTTAGCGTTGCAATCCCCGCCGATTATAAAATAATTCTCCCCCGATTCTAGCCTCAGAAGTCGAAAAAGCGTGTCGAGCTCTGTAATGAATAAAGTATTCATTCACAATTCAAAGAATTGTATCCCTGAATCCTCATACTGAAATCGTTATTACGAGCGATTTCAATATACACAATTCTGGGTGGCTTCAACATTCTGGACAGACAACACCCGAAGGACGGTATGTTGAGATCTTCGCTGCGGAAAACAACCTAACGCAGCTTGTAAATGAGCCCACGCGAATACCAGACGTTGATAGTCATACCGCCAACACCCTGGACTTGTTTTTAACTTCTCACCCTGATAACTACACCACTGATGTGCTCTCCCCTATAGGCTCGTCGGACCATTGTGTCATCTCAGCTAATTTCTCGTACTCCGACCACACAGTTAGAGAAAAAATTCCTAAAAGAACAGTATGGCAATACGAGAAAGCCAACTGGAGCGGTCTTAACAGCTTCTTTAGGAATTTTAACTGGTCGTTATGCTTCCTCGATAACGACGTGGATGCCGCTGCTGATATGATTACAGACACCATTGTCTTTAGAATGAGATCCTTTATTCCTCACCGGATGAAGAGTATCAAACCAAAAGAAAAGGCATGGTACGACTCGAGCTGTAAAGAGGCCGTCAGGGTTAGAGAAATGTTTTTTCGGTCCTACAAGACCAACCCGACAGAGGAAAATCGAAAAAAGTTCAAACGAGCCAGAAATGACTGCAACGCCTTTCTGAAGCGTGTGAAATTCCTATACTACCAAAAACTGAGGCAAAAAATACTGCAAAGGCAGTAAAAACTTTTGGTCGTTCGTCGAAAACATTAGAAATTCCGCCTCATCCTCCATCTCAACGCTCATTTACAATGACATTCCAGCTGTCAGCTCTTTTGATAAGGCCAATCTGCTTGCTGCACACTTTGCGGCCAGCTCAACACTCGCAGATTGTGCTTTGTATCCGCCTACACTTGAGTGCCTCGAATCTTCAATGGGACGAATCTACTTTCGCACTCGTGTAGTAGCAAGGACTACTTAAAGATCTCAACATACATCAATCCGCTGATCCAGATGGTATATCTCCCCTCCTTCTGAAGAGGTGTTCTTCCTCACTGGCAAAACCACTGCGTAAGCTTTTTCATCAATCCTACTCTTTAGGACTCTTCCCGAGCAGATGCAAAACAGCATTTGTCCAGCCCGTCCCTAAAAAAGGCGAATCATCTTCTCTCTCCTCCTACAGACCCATTGCACTTACATCCCTTCTTTCCAAGGTCATGGAAACGCTGATAAATCGTCAGCTCATGAAATATCTCGAAACACGAAAACTTTTCAATGACCGGCAATATGGTTTCGTAGCAACAGTTCCACTGGTGATTTGATGGCATTTCTCACCGAAAAGTGGAACCAAAAGGCGTACATCAATCTGGCGAAAGCAAGATAGTTGCACTTGATATTTCTAAGGCATTTGACAGAGTTTGGCATCAGGCTCTTTTGTCGAAAATGCGGCCATTGGGAATCGACAACTCTCTTCTTCAATGGATTAGAAATTACCTTTCGGAACGTTCAATTCAAGTTGTCTTGGACGGTTTCAAGTCCGATATTCACAAAATAAATGCTGCTGTGCCCCAGGGCTTTGTTCTGTCTCCGACACTCTTTTTAATTTTCATTAATGATCTCTTGTCTGCTACTTCTAATCCAATATATTCCTTTGCTGATGACAGTACTCTCTGCTTTTCATATTCGTTTCCGGACTCACGGCCCTGCTCTTCGGCTGTAGAACGAGAACTGCAGCGTATGCTAAGCTCATTAAATTCCGATATCAAAAGCATAACCAATTGGGGAACTATCAACAGAGTTCAATTTAATGCTTCCAAAACACAATGCTGTCTGCTGTCTTTAACGCGAAATTGAAACACCCAGCCATTATCTATGAATGGCACTTGCATCATCGAAACCGAAAAATTTTCCATTCCCGGTATGTGTGTCAATGACAACTTACGTTGGAATGAACACATATTTGATATCGCCAAAAATGCTGCGAAATGTCTAGGTTTCCTCAAGCGATGTAAGAAATATTTTACACCCTCTGATCTGGCCTCAATATATAAGGCATTCATCCGCCCAAAATTGGAGTACAATGCCCACATCTGGTCAGGTGCTCTTAAAACATCTCTGCACTTGCTAGATAGGATTCAAAACCGTGCGATAAAACTTATTGATGATACTAATACCAGTCAATCATTTGACACGCTCGAACACCGACGTAATGTCTCCTGTCTCACTTTGTTTTATCGCTATTTCCACCACCAGTGCTCCACTGAAATCACCAGTAGCATTCCGCCCACTCAAACTTTCAACCGTAACACCCGTCTGGCTATGAATGCTCATAAGTATACCCTCAAGCCCATTTTCGGACGCACTTTAAAATATTCTGATTCGTTCCTAAGCCGTACAACTCGCTTATGGAATGCCCTGCCGATCTCTGTATTTCCTGGTCGTTAATGCTTGCAAAAATTTAAATGCAATGTACATCGGTACCTCTCTTTTCTTCCTCCCTAAATATCCTTTTCCCGCGCTGTGAACTCACCTTAAGGGTACACAAACCTCTTGAGCGCGCGCTCATTATAAAAAAACAGTGGATTGTGAAGCCTCAGGTGCATAAACAGAGGCCAAGTACAGCCGCTTTCCACTGCGGAGCGGGATGTAAATGACGACTGCTTCCAACACCCGGAACCTACGCACTCTGTGAAATTTTATACCTTCTTTAATGAAGATCGCGACACCGTCTTCACGTTTGGATTTAGGCCGGTTTCCTCTTCTAACAATATAATTATTGTACTCCAGTTTGTGCTTATCGGTTAGCTTGGTTTCGCTAGTGAAAAGCACATCAGGACTTTGGTCTTGTAGCAATTTAAATATCACGGCTCTTCGTTCGATCCTAATCAGTGAATTAACATTCACCACAAGGACCTTCAAAGTTTGCCCCACCATGTGCGTACCCATTACGACATGTGTTGCGTTAGGCCCGGCAGCAGCGCATAGATCTGGTCCACCCGCTTGGCCTGTTCTTGTACTTGCTGTTGCAGCTAAGCCATCTGCCCTTGAATTGCGAGCAAGATGGCCAGCATGTTAGGTGCATTTTCCGTTGTTCTCGGCATTGGCGCCTGAGAAGCACTGTAGCTCCCCTACCTGACGCCATTTGGGCGTAGGAAATTTGGGATGTAACGGCTGGTGTTTGATACCTAACAGGTGAACGTTTGACCTCCACCTTCTGCTGCCGAGTCAGTTTTGCTTTCTTAATGTCAGCGAACTTAGGACAACCCCGATAGTTTGCGGTGTGTACCACGTTTCCACATAACACGCACGAGAGCTGCGACCTATCGGATGCTCCGTCAACACCCAGAGCACACTCCTCGGAACTGTGGTTCTTAGCGCACTTCACGCATCGATGCTGCATTGGGGAGTTCGTCGCGGCGTGCCCGAACCTCTGGCAGCGAACGTAGTGTATAACGCCTTCGCTCCTTTTTAGTTTTTCCCAGTGAACCACCTGGTAGTCTAGGACATTGATACTCCTTAGACTATCCAGACGGTTTTCGGGACTGAGCTGCACAAGGAAGAATTGCAGACTCCGTTTCTCCCGCCTTGCTCTAGTTATTGTAAATGGCTTTACCCCACAAACTTGAGTCTTTCGCACTCCTTCTCTTTGAGCAGTGCCAGAATCTCCTCAGGATCAGAAGACGGTTCCAACCCCTTCAGCAGCATCGATTGCCGCTTTTCACACTTTGGTGTGAATGAGTAGTGCTCCGTTGTCGTTTCCTTTAGGAGCTCTTTCCACTGTACAGTGGATGGCATGGCGATCGTTCCCCAATCGCTTAATATTAAAATTACTACCAGTTACCAACTTACACAAGTCCTTGGTTGCATTCACCTCCAATTTATAGGTGTTGATAGGAGGCACCTTCTCCTTCTTCTTCGTCTGCTGCTCTTGTTGTTGTTGCTGGTGTTTCTTTTGCATTTGTTGGTGTTGTTGGTGCACTTGTGCTATTGTATTTGTCTGTTGTTTTCGTTTGCACTGCTTTTGAGCAAGCTGCGACTGCTGTTGTTGTTGGGATTGCTCATGCTCTTCTGACCTTTTGCTGTTCTTTAAAGGCCTGTACTCTTTGCTGTAGCATTTTGATGTTGCTACTTATCGACTCTATTTCCTCCTCTTCGTCGTCCGATTCGCTCGCTGCCAATGAAGCGAAGTTGTTTCCTGCCCTCACTCCATCAAGCTTTACAGTGGTCGTTTGTGGGGTGGGACGTTGGCCAAGTTAGAGGTTGGCTTTAGCTTCCTTCTTCTCTTTGGCGTTTGGTTCGAACCACTCGAAGCTTCACCTGTTATCTCAGCCCATCCCGCTATTGGCATAGCGGACCGCTCTCCACAATCCATCACGTTTTATTAAGCAAACACTTTTTTAATAAGAATTGTCTTTTCATTGTCTTTAATAAATCAAAAGAAAAAAAAAAAACTTTCGCAGAGGCTGGGAAGCGAACCCACAACCTCGATATTTATTGCCCGGGTATCTACCAATTCGGCTACCGAACACTTGAAAATTTACTGTTTAGCACTCTATTTATTTTTTTTTCTACACTTTTAAAGCCGAAAACGAAATGCGTAATGCGTCTGGTCTCCGCTGAGATCTATGAACGGCTGAGGACGTCTTACAATTCCTAGGAGAATGCCCAATTTTAAACGCTATCTATTGCCTGTACCAAGATCCTAATGCACTTCAAAAGGCTAAGATACCGAGACTTAATTGAGTCGGTAAAATCATATTTTAAGATATAGTCCCAGAAATACGGCTTTTGGTTTGAGAAATAAGTAAAAACCTTATCATTGATTTCAAGACTAAGAAAACCGGACTCCAGATATCTTGGCATGGTAAACTAAAAACTAATAAACTTGATCATGCAATTGACGCAGTTATACTGAGTTCTCAGATTCGGTTTTCAATCAAAGTACGTATTTATGAGAACGAATAGAAAGAACAATACATTTATACCTATTGGAATAAAATTACGCTTAGTGCCTTGAACAACCGTTTTAGCAGTTCCAACAGCCGACATGTTTCCTATTTGTGTAGATCATAACTATTTCGTAGAAAATGAGTTCTCAAATCAAATTGATAAATCTCAAAGCTCTAAATGTTTCTCAAATTTTCAATATTTTGCTTGCATAGCTGACGAGAGTATCTATTACATCAAGATGTCTTGCTGCCATCTACAGTTCACAAATAAAACTTATTTAAGTAATTTTCAGTCGTATTCAGTTATTTTTTAACATTGAGCTTCTGTTCGGTAATATTTTTGGTCACTTCGTAGCTACACAGACGGTACATCCTGAGTCAGTAACAACTCGGAAAATTATTACATCCATCCTACAGAAGAGTTGTCTGATTTCTAATACAATTTGATCAATTTTGGTTAACATTTTG
Source organism: Volucella bombylans (assembly GCA_949129095.1). NCBI lineage: Eukaryota > Metazoa > Arthropoda > Insecta > Diptera > Syrphidae > Volucella > Volucella bombylans. The sequence goes on along the minus strand of OX422140.1, from coordinate 191,048,275 downwards.
CTAACGAGGTTGCCAGAATTGTTTAGACTCCTGTTGAAAACTCTAAGTTTTTGGTAAATGTCTACTCCTGACCGGAGTAGCCTTCCTTTTCGCTAAAGGAATGTATAATTAACTATCGAATGAAATACAATACAATTTGGACAACTCTTGGAAGTTTCAATCAAAGCTCGCATATTTTCTTAGAAATTTGCATGTCTTCTGAATGAGTGTCCATATCCTTTGGCATTACTCTAAGGAAAATTAAAATATCCTTTCACAAAAATCAATTTTCAATTTCGTTTTTACTCAGACCTCTAACAAGGCCCACAAACATGTCACATAAAGGTGCCCAATCAAGGCACTATTTTTCATTTAGAAAATCTCACCTCACTCTACTCTAAAACATCACTCTTAACATACTGCACACCAACATCTTCTACTCTGAAGAATTTTTCAACGTCGAACACAAAGAGTAAGAAATCATTTTTGAAATTAAAACTCCAAATCATAGTTTCACAGGGCAAAAGTGTCTGCCACAGGCCAACACCATATTCATAGTCACATGCAACGTCCTACAGTAAGCCTTGTGGGTTTGTCCTATCCAAACACGAACAAAGACCGCTCTATACATATTGCGATATCAGTGGCATACTAATGCTACAGTAGCTACTAGATACACCCCCTCGAACATAGTTACAATATTTTTCAATTAGAACTTATTCTGATGAAAGTAATTCGATTATTTCACTCGGACGACGACGACGATGACGATGACTATGACTAGAACGAGTAGGACTACGCCGACGACGGCGTAGAGGACGACGATATTGAGAACGTCGACAATAGCTAACCAAACGACTCTGCCGACAAGAATGACGATGGGCAAACGGAATCCTAGGCCGATGAGGTGGAGTGGATAGAGCGGACGCTTTCCTTACCGGCTTGTGAATGTATGCGGAAAAATCATTTTGATAATAATACTCTTGGTGTTTGGTGCTACGGAAGTCTTGAGGGTGGACAGACCATTGATTCCGCCAAGCGCATGAACAACAATCTAAAACCCAAAGACTTTTGTGTGAAAGCTAATATACCCCTTCCAATGGTCTTTAGAAGTGGGCAAATTTTGAAAATGGATTTCGCTACAGTTGACAATGCACAACAACCGATAACACGGACCCAATCAGAAGGGAAATGTACTCATTTCTATGAATGGTGAAAGTGAATAGCGTTTTATATTTATTACCTTTAAAGTCTTCTTAATTGTCCCTCCAACCACGTCGTCACCACAAAGAAGAAGCCTTTTTTTTGACCCTCGTAATCAGCTCATAAAAATTCAATTAACAATCAACTATGCAATATTCAGAGCAACATCAATCAACCAATGAATTTATACCTAATTCAAGAACACAGAAATGTATCTTAACAAATGTAAGACGGAAACATGCCAGCAAAAGGAATCCACATGCGCATTATTCATAAACCATCAACCTTAGCCGTCATCATCATCCCGTATGTCATAGTCTGGTGATGTGGACATGATCTCTCATGTGTCCGATTCACTTGTCTCATTTCTACTCAAGATAATGTATCTTTTTATCTATACAAGTATCTATGAGTATTTTTGTGATTTGATTTGCAATATGAGATATCTACATCCTACAAATACTGTCTGTATTTGTTGCAGTATCTATTGCGTTTATTCAGATACTCTTCGTAGAATTATAGTAAATACAGCCAAGTTAAGTCAGTAGGTAGCATGTACATATGCATGTATGTCTGTTGGATTGTCATCATGTTATTATTACACAAGTTCTGTCACGATGCCGAGTAGAACATGTCTCAATTTTTGTGTATCCTTTTCTGTTTTGGTACATCAGAAACTGAAAAGCAGCAGGGCAGTCGTCAAAGATACATCAACTCCCATTTTTGGGCTACAGATATAATTCTCTTCTTATATTTTTTTTCTCTACTTGGATAGTGATAGGACAGAAGTCCAACAATATAACGTGGTGGGTAAAAGTAAACTATATCGAGAGTTAAAAGGAGGATGCACTTGTCTTTTGGATGAAAGCGGCATTTGAGAGTTTTTTTTTAATTTTTCGTTTTTTGATTGGCAGTGCGGTGAATTTTATTCGTAGATACAATTTGGAGGTTAGTTTATATAAATGCCTGTTATGTGTCCTGTCAGCAAGTGGCGGCATTATTCCTTTTTGTTTCTTCTCTTCGAAATAATCTGGGTTTTCTTGAAGGTGGTTTCGGAGTAGAAGTTTTTTTGTTTTGTCGAAGGTGAGTCTGGGTAACTGCAGTGGAAACTAATTGAAACATTGGCCACCTATTGGCATTGGAAATGGTTTTTTGAGTGCAGGGTGCAAAAAGCAAAAAAGTGGAATTCACATTGATATACCTAGTGACAGTTAAGGAGGATCTTCGAAACCGTCAGATAAGGCGATACAAAACAATTCAATTTGTGAGGTTGTTTTTGTGAAGATAATACCGAAGTACCTGAGTTCTGCAATTTTTCTCAAGGAGATCTGAAATCTTATTGTATTTTCATATGCGAATTCGAGTAAAATCGGAATCAGAACCTCAGAAGGCTTTTAATTTCAAATTCGTGCTATAGCTTCCATTTGTGCTCGCTACTACAGAGGTTCTCCGTAACTGCATCATTATATCGCATTCAATTCGATTATTAAGACGCGATGGGCATATCTCGATGGAGAAATTCTGAGGATAGAATAAACGCTAATGTAAAAGCTCGGGCAAGCTATAACTTTATTCTTTTACTTCAGATTGGGCAAAAGTATAAAGTATACTTTTCAAGAAGGAATTGAGTGTCCTTAAAGACAAGTACGAGACAAGTTTTTAAACTCTTGTTATGTTCTTCATATATTCCATTATCTTCTCTTAACACATTTTTTTCATTTCTGACGTCAAAATTGGATTTGACTGCATAATAATTCAATTCCAATCAAAATCCAATTGAGCCCACACATCCTCCATACTGTTCCACTTCGGACCACTAACCCATTAACCTCTTTCTTATTCCCAACTACCATAAATTAGTTGCAGCTAAATCCCTTGAAGTTAACATGATTTTTATAGCGCCATTAAATGCGACATCCAAACCAAAGGCTGTTGATGTGTTAACCACTAAGGAAACACACTAAAACATGACCATCAATTGGATAACTGCCTCTTTATGGGATTTTTATGTCTTTTAAAGCGCGTGGCAGATGACAGACATTGTGAGCGCTCATGTATATAGATTCAGTGGGGAGGGTTTGAATCTAACTACTCGTAGTACACAGTTGTACCTAGTGTACGCGTAACTTCTTTAAAGCTCACTAAAATGTAACGAACCAAATCACGAAAGACATAAAAAGAGAAAAAAAGAAGAAACTACAAAATCCGGAAAAAAAAATAAAAAAAATATAAACTGAAACCGAGACGAAGCAAAACCCAACAAACCATGTGAGTGAGCTCAGGCAGAGTATTCGTAAAACCTGGTGGAAGCCAGGAGGAAAGCCTCGAGGAAACCCATGAAAATTATTCAAGCGCATAGGACTTTATTTGTTTTGAATTTATTATTCCGTCGGAAAGGTGGAAATGTGTGAGTGTACGAGGACCGTTCTTGTACCATTGAGGTGCAATGAGTGGCCGACTGCGTCGTCGGGTAGTGGTAGAAAAATAAAACAATGCTCAGTTCACTTTGGGCTTGAGTTTTTTTCTACATTTTTTTATTATTTTTTTTTTATCTTTTTCAGTTGAATTCATTTTTATTATTACAACAGCAAGAGCATTCGTATCATTGTTTTGTTCAATTGTGAACGCTGTCGTCGACGTCATTGTCGCTGTTGTAATAGTTAGGTAGCCTGTGGCTTTAAAGGCTTCTTTCGAGACCCCTCTCTGTAGAGGAAACGGCGCGTAGATCCGTTCATTTTTCCTGTCACCCTTTCCAGGATTATATTGTATTGCTGCCACCTTCTGCTTTCTTCTCGTTTATGGCTACGTTTATTTTTCTTTCACTCGTTTTGTGTTATAGTAATTCCGCGCACCCTCACTTTCTAGAGATGACGTCTATTATAGTTTTTCTTATGCTTATGCTTATGTTTTTGCTGGTGCTTATGAGTGTTCTGATACCCTTAGTTATAGCTTTAGTTACATAACATTGTCGCGACGCTCCAAATGAAAAGCGCACGTGAATGCAAGTATTCTACTGAAGGTAGGACCAGTTCAAGAGTATTTTCCTTTGCTTCCTTTTCAAGTTGGCTTCGGAGGGTGGTATCTTTGTTTTTCATTTTTTTCTTGTATCTTTAACCGCTTCCATCCCTAAAATCGCAACGGAGATGATGATGTTGACTTATAGTATTTGCAAAGTGGAGTTTTGGGCATTATTACGCATCGTTAGCGCTTGTCATAGCGAGAAACTGTGAGAAGACTGAGCCGATGGTGGGATATGAGTAATGTACGTGCATAGTTGTCAGGGGCGGATTTGTCAGGATAAGGAGCCTTTATTCGACTTCAAATGTTTTGACTTAGAAACATATTTTACGGTGATAGTTATTCGTATACGATAGAACATTGCTTGACAATTTAGAAAAGCAAGGAATATTCATCTGAATTCAGTAGCAGTGTGACCGTACAGCAAACTGCGAGTCAGTTAAGAGACAATACTAACATTGCTATATGACTGAGGGAAACAGATGAGACGGCTGATGACAAAATAGGACAAATTTTGATGGTGAACAAACACAATTTCTACCGAGAGTAGTCAACCTGACTAAAAATGATAATAAGGAGGCCGAATAGCAGGAAAGAAATAGCCTGCGGTTTATAGTAGTACAGAACCTATATTTGCTTACTAACAATTCTAAGATTATTAAAGACTCCCGATAAGTAATCTAATGGACATGCTGTTCGATTTTCTCCCATTTTGTCCTTTTAATCGCATACTATATTAATGTTTTCGGACTATTAAATAATGTATCTAGATCCTAGAGTATTTTACCGAGATTGAAAAGGATTGAAAACCGCAGATACTGTGTCCGCGTCGGGAGACTATACAGTGCATATATGTACATAAATAAATTTCTGTAGAAATACTCACTATTAATTTTTGGGTTTATAATTCCGAATGCGCTCTCATATTCCTATTATGCTATTGCTCATCGGCGTAAAATATGGTGAAACTGATTTTTGGGTTGACGGTTCTAGGAATAAACCAGTATTATTGCGAATGCTGTTCTGATTTTAAAATATGAATTTTCCTGCCTTCGTTGAGGAAAGCATTACAATAATTTTCTAATTATTGGGAAAACCTATTGTATTTAATTTAAACGGATTCTTCTAGGCTGGAATCGGGGGAGAATTATTTTATAATCGGTGGGGATTTCAACACTAAACACAGAGATTGGGGAAATAATTTGCCAAATACTAGAGGAAACTTACTACTCGATTGGTGGGGTCAGCACGATGTCATGTACAGACTCGGTCTTAAAGCGACGGATAACCCGTCTTTTCCCAGAGGCGGGTCTTATTTGGATCTACTGCTTTACAACGAACGTATACGACTGACAGGTACGAACTTACAAACGCTAAACAGTCTGCGCACATTCGTGTATGACAGCGGTACCATTGCGGTTTTAGCACCGAAATTACAGTTCCCAACGAAATTGCGGAATTGGAGGAGTTTGTCCAAAGATATTCTTACAACTACAGTAAGACTCGATGGACATGCTTCTCCGCAACCTTGAAAAGGGCACTCTCCTCGAACACCGTCCAATAGGAATTTGTCAAACGAGGAGATCGACAATTACCTAAAACAAATGGACGAGAGAATTAAACAAACTATGGACACTACAATACCGCGCTATCGACGTGCACCGACAGAAAAGTAGACTTCTGACAAGACTCAAAAACTTGTATAGACAGTTAACTGACCAACAAGACCCGGAGATTAGGACACTGAAGTCATCGATTAAAAATGTGCAAACGTTAATAAAAGAGAATTACAGAATTTCTGTAAGTTCATATTGGTACAACAAGATTCGGGCTGTAAACACCAGCATCCCGAATATGTTTCCGCAAATAAATAAACTATTTCGGAGAAGAAATCAAAACGACCTTCAGTGTCTTAAAATAGCCCGGACGACAGACAACGAACGGTTACTGACAATAACAGGTATTGATCCAAATGAGGCCGCTAATGATGACGACTTCTTTGTGATCGAGGATCCACAGCAGAAGGTCGAGGCCATAGGGGCGACTTTCCAGGAAGTATACAGGGCCAGTGATACCATTGGCCCTAATTATGACCTGGACAATCGCGTCTTGGTGCACGACCTCTGCATTCGAAATGAAATAGGGAACTGGCGATCCGAGGATTCTGGTTTCACCCGGTTCAGCGACGGAAATATGGCAAACAATATCATTTCCAGAGAGACCTACCCCCGTTCATTTCGACGGAAGAACTCCATGAGATCTTCGACACAATCAGGGCTAAGAAATCAGTGGGGACCGATAGTATTCCGTACATCGTGCTTCGACATCTTCCTCTAGAAGCGGTGGACATCTATACCACCCTGTTTAATAATGCAATGAATAATGCACATTATCCAGCGCATTGGAAAACTACGGTGGTTCAACCTATCCCCAAAAAGGGAAAGGATATATTCAATCCGGCGTATCTCCGGTCGATAAGTCTCCTTCCGAATAACAGTAAGGTTTTTGAAAAGGTAATCAATAGAGCTCTGACTAGGTGGGTTGAGGACAAACATATAGTTCCGGATAATCAATTCGGTTTTAAGGTGGGACATGATATCTCACATGCCGCGTCTAAACTAGTGTCCGATATCCAATAGAATAAAAGCAAAAAACAATATACTGGTGCCTGCCTTGTTGACTTGGAGAAGGCGTTCGACACCGTATGGTTAGAGGATCTTTTCTATAAGCTGACTAGGCTGGGGATCAGTAATCCACTCTTGTACATTCTTTATAATATGCTAACCAACAGACAGTTCATCGTGAAAAATGGTTAAGTGACTTCTGTTGGAATATTTCAAATTAAAAATGGTCTTCAGCAAGGCGCGGTCAATTCGCCGATCCTATTTAACATTTATACAAGCGACTTGATAGGTTCACTTCCCCATACTATTGCGTGCGCAGACGATTTGGTAGCGTACAGAACAGGTCCAAAAATCGAGGTTATTAATACTCTCTTGCAGCGTGACTTCGATAAGATAAGACGACTTTGCGATGACTGGAAATTGAAAATTAACTTTCAGAAGTTGGAAACCATTCTCTTTAGGATGCCTCTAGGGATACCACAAAAAATTGGAGTAAGTTCTCCATCATTGGACGACACGGACAGCCACTTGCCTGCCAAAATGTAGTCAAATACCTTGGGATCTGGCTAGATCAGTTTCTGTATTTGGACAAAAATGTAGATGCTGCTCTGGCCAGAGTTAAAGGCGCTTTTGCCATTACAAAGAGACTGTTTTATAGCAGCCAACTCGATGCGAGGGTAAAGGTAATCTGCTACATGGCCCTTATCAGGCCCATGCTGGTATTTGGTTGTCCCGTGTGGTTCAATGTACGAGCAAGCTTAATGGAAAAGATTCGGGTGTTTGAGAGGGCTTGCCTTCGCTTGTACAGAACACCAGAATCGGAGTACAAGAAATTTTATCCTAACGAGGTCCTTTACAACAGGGCGAACCTGATACGAGTGGACAACTTCGCAATTAAGCTGACTCGAAGGCACATTGCAAGAGCAATTACCTCGACGAATAACCTGATATCTGGGGCCTACCAATTGTCTTTACCACGAGAGTGTGCGCTCTGACGGCCTCTTTCCGCCGGAAGCATTCCTCTACCTTGATCAGCTAGGGTTGATCCAGGATAGATCAGCGGTGCCGTTAATCTTCCATGTCGCTCGGACAGCTGGGGACAGGCGACTCAACTACGACAGAGACGTCGCACACGGCAGTGTGGATCGCCTCAGGTTCAGTAGGGCGGTGGGGAATCCCGATAAGAGGGATGTCGTTCGGCAGCACCAGCATTTCTGGTGGTTGAATGATGGAGAAGATGTTTCGTTGTCGTTTCCGTCAATTACGGGCCAACCTCACTAATGAGGCAGAGCTGACCAATCTATTTGCTCAGTAAATAGCGATGGCCAGCTTACATAGGTTTAGGTTAGCATTTAAGAAATATATACATATACTAGTATATATAAAGGTATATACTAATGTATGTATATTATTGTGCATAATGTCTTTGTGTCTGTATGTGCGTACTGTGTATATAGGCTAAGTAGACTAAGGTTTATTTTAAGTTATATATTAAGTTTTTATAAAAAAATAAAAAATTACATTCATAGGCTAAGTTTTTTTTTAACAATTTTTTCTTAGCCCTAAGTATATAAAATAAACATTTCCAAATAAAATGTAAATGAAGTCGAAAGACATAGATATAAGAATTTAGAGTAGCTTAGAGTGCCTGTGTGGGGCCAGTAAGTTAGTATAAGATTGTTAAGTAATTGTAAGCTAGCATTTAAGCATTTTTTGTTAGTATGTAAGAGTTAGTGATTAAGAAAATAAAATGCATTGAAAACTAAAACTGAAAAAAATTGGGCTCTGTTTCCACGAAAGGTTTATTTGAAGGTGTAAAATTGACGACATTAAGTTGAAAAAATGATATCGGTCATATGACCACCTCCTGAGTTGTTGCATATCTGTACTAGTTTTACGGCATTTTAAATTGTTGCTCGCAAAACATCTGTCTCCAAATTAATGATTTCTTCTTCAATATTGGCTTTCAAGACTTGCAAGGTTTGTTTGTGGTTTGTTGTGGTAAACGCGAGATTTCAAAAAGCCCCAATGGAAGGAGTCTGGTGCCATTAGATCACGGCCTGGAGATTGGTGATTCAAAATCTCTATCGTTATCCGAGCTACATGAGCGGGTGTCTGTAGCGCTTACCAGTTATGTTTACGGTGGTGCCGTCCGCAACCTCAAAAAAATAAGTGTTGATCACTCTTTCACTGCAAGTGCCGCACCAAACAGTCACTTTGCGGGGATACAATGGCTATTCATGCATTTGATGTGAATTCTCCGTGCCTTAGAAACGCAAATTTTGATTATTCACATAACCACTTAGGTGGAAATAGGCTTCGTCGCTCATTATGATTTTGGATAAGAAATCATCCTCTTCTTGCACCAGGTTTAAGAGAGCAAGGGATTAAGTTAACCTCACTTGACTGTCAGAAGGCAGCAATTGGTGAACGGTTTACACTTTATAAGGGAACATCTTCAGGTCTTTGTCTAAGATTCGACACAATGAACGTATGCTGATTCTAAATTGGGAGCATCGTTGTCTCGTCGATGTATGTGGACTCTCTCCGACGTTATGTTCTCGGTCGTATGAGCAATACGGGGCCGGCCACTTCTTGCGACATCTTTAATGGAACCAGTTTTCATGAGACGCTCAGCCAAACGCTTAATTGCTCGCGCATATGGTGCACACTGCGTTAAAACAGCAAATCGGAAAGTGGTTAGATAAGCGGTAACAATAATTCTGCATTTTTCAGGTGTGTATCGCTCCATTCTCTATCTGTCTACAACATAAATGTCAAAGTACAATAACACTTGACGCCATTTGCAAAAATGGTGGCATATTCACATTATGACATAACTTTGCCCCACCTTGTATTAGCCAGATAATCATATTATAGAATGAAATCTGCGTGGTGGCACTTAAACCTTCACAACAAATGGCGAATTAGGTGGTGTTAATTATGCGCAACATATTTGGATTTAAATCAAGTGACAGAGAAATCACTGACCAAGGATACGGTTAGCGATAATACGGGCTAAGTTCCTGATAAGTACTCTTGTGAGACTTGGTTATAAATCGAATTAACTTACGATTGAGAAAAGACCTAGAAAATTCAGAACTGTACAGAAATGTTATGGATTCTCGAACTAGTTTGAAAGTAGTTACAAAGAATTTGGTTATACTCGTAATATATTTCGTGGAAAAAATCATTAGCGGAGAATACAGACGCATGTTCACTTGTTCACGGTGTTCACGATAAGCTATCTTTCCGGTTATCGTTTTTTACGGCGCCACATTCTTGACTATTTTAAAGACATTCCGATGTTCAACAATATTCCTTTCTCGTTTAAAAATATTGTAAATAGCAGTAGTGGTCTACAACAAATTTATTTTATTTTGTACTATTTTTTACTATGCAGACTGTACATAGTCTCTTAAGTGTCTCTCACTTCCTTCTTAAATGGAAATTGGTTTAGAGGTTTGTAACCTATTAAATTCCAATGTTTAGAAAAGTTTTCCCCATAACTAAATAACATCTATTGTACATTAATGATTATAAAATCAGTTCACCAGCCGTAAAATGATATTTATATCAAGTTTATGTCGGTTAGCCCGTTCGTCATCTGGCTTATGTGTATGACAGTAGTATTTACTTTTTAAAACAATCAATGCATAGAATAGAAACGTCTTATCTGAGTTCATTAGATCTAGAGCTATAGATCTATATAGACCGTCTCGAGGTGTGTTTCCTTAAACATTTTCTTTCACCATTTCAACACTTGCAATCTAAATAAGTTCTATCTAAGATAGCCTCCATATATTATCATTCTCTATAAGTTAAATTATACAATACCAGTTCGCTTACTCCTTTTTATATGACTGGTTTTCTGGCCGAATTTTACACGTTGTTAATCAATTGAAGTAGAAATAGAATACGATTAAAAAAGTTAAAGTTAAAAATGTTAACAAGTTGAGTTACTTTACTTTGATACGAAGAAAAAATATGTCATACAATAGAGTCCGCTCATACAAGATATAGAGTGTCAATACATTCTGCAGAATAGTATAGCGATGGCTTCTTGACATCTCGTGTTGAATGAGGGATGTCATGGTGGAAAAATGGGTGGACATCGCATTCAACATCAGTAACATTCATGTGAGTAAATGGTTTACCTTTAGGTTTAATAGAGGTCTCCCTTGCATCTTAGGACTTAAATAAAAGCCTGTCATAAATTCAAGTCTTCTTCTACCGTCAAAGTGATTCAGCGCCTTAAAGTAATTCAATTTCGGTCCAGCCCTGGGGACTACATAAATTTATATTTCAATTTAAATTGAGCGCAATTTAAACTCAGCCCAGGAGATCTTCGCTATCATTTTCACCACATTCCTTCGAGTTGGTTTTGTGTTTATTTTTCCCTTTTTTTTTAAATTTCATAAAGCGCCTATCGAGCTTGATATAAAAGCCACCCACTGTGAAATTGCTGGGGAAAATTTTCTTTGTCTTGTTTTTCATGATATGCCATCGGTGGTGGAGATGATATTGAATGTCGCCACAAGAAAATACAAACCAAGGCCGTCTACCTATGTATACCCACTTTTACCCCATATGTGGTAGAACTAAATTTTCACTTTGCTCTCAGATACAAAGACACACCATCATCATACATTTCGGATGTATGTATCTACGATTTCTTTGTTCTGATTCGTTATATATTCATTTTCGCAAAGTCCTTGTAATCCTTCATACTTTTTTACCCGATGAATAAAATCCCTTATTCTTTTGTTCGTTGTCATTTCATTGAGTTCATTGTTTTGCTCATTCAAATCAATACAACTCTGAATTTGCCAACTTACTCTTCACCGCCACCTATCACATTATCGTATCCTTTTGATGACATCATCAAATCGTGTATATTCGCACTTGATTCAATCCCAACCGCAGAAGACTTTATAAAATGAATACAAACACACATAGACTTAAGTAACTGAACTAATTCCATAAATCTATTTAGGAATAAGTAGGTGCTTTCACGACTCCATAAATCAATTAACCTGACCATGGGTGTGTGGACCGGGGGTTTGGTTAAGGAAAAGGTATCCTTAGGGTAGCCCGCCTCTGGTAATAAGGATTACTATTAACGAATACTACGAGTATCACGCGCAAATTTGTTGTTTATTCCAAGTGCTTCCGTTGTATTATATTTTTCTGCGATATACACAACAGAATGTCAAATGCAAAAATAATTATTAAAATTAAAAAGAAAAAAACAACAACTAAAAGTAACAAAAAATTATAGTACTTGTGGTGTTTAAAGAGAGTAAGACACGCTAATCCCTTGGTGGATTGATGTTAAAGTTGACGTGGGTCATTTGGCCATAAAGCATATTTGCCTTGTTATTTTGAGTACGGATATATTGTTTAATGTGAGTGTGTGTGCGCGTGCAAACACATGTTGCCACATATTAATTAGATCGATTAGATAAAAAAAATAAAATATTATGAGTATAACTGGCAGTAAGTAGCCCGCAAGTAGCCACTCCATATTTATAATATAGTCACGAACGCTATGAAGGTTATGATTCTATCTAAGTTACAAGTAGATACTGCGTTTTTAGTCTGTTACTCGTATTTAGGTACAAACGGTTATCGACCCGGTCTTTGTTGGAATTAAATTATATGAATAAGTGTTCAAAATAATAGAGGTGCTAGCACCTACATACCCCTATAGTCGAAATACAAATTTACTTTCATATGCCTAGGATAAACAACTTGAGGGCGTTATCGGTAAATATACTAAATTTAAGTTTCGCGATTTAGTTTTTACATGAATTCAAGCAAATTGGCGATTGGTTAATTAGGTTTTACCGCGACAAGCTGACAAATGGAAATGCTATTTATATGCAAGGATATTCTGATGGGTCATAAGTAGTCTATCAATCTAACAGATGGGTTCTCCTCATATTTGTTTACTCATTATTTATTCCCGGCTAGAGTAACATCATATTTTAAGACAGTGATCCTTGTTTTGGAAAAGCTGCTGTCTTAGTCGCAGAGATTTGACTAATGAGAGATCTTAAAAAATGTAAGTCCTCCTAATAGAAAATGAAATGAATGGCTTCAGCAACTTTCATGACTTATGACAAAGTACTCGAATAAAGTACTTGTGAGATGCATTTTAATTTTGAATGTCCTTCTGGAAATATCTCGCATTTCAAAAAAATTATGTAATTCACTGTTTACAAGGTGATGTCCTCCGGCTGGAATTTCTTAAAAGATGAGTAAATGCTTCAGTGATAAATTGACGACAGTACATTTAGGTGCTTAGCAAAAGCGCTACAACGATTCTTTACAATATATTGTAGTTGATTCCTATCAGAGTTGCATATAAGTTCACAGGCTTCCATACACCAAATTAAAACCATCATTCAAACCCAATGCACCTCAACACATACTTAAAGATTCACATTACTTTAACCCATCGTATGGGCATTTAATATATTCCTATTTTACAATAAAGCCACGCTCCAGGTACATGTTGTTGACACTGCGCCTGGAGCCAACACTTCCATAGCCCTTTTCAAATAACTTCCCGTATCCTTTATTTCCCACATTTCTGAAAATCTTGAAAGATGGGACTCTATCCGCACTAAAAATGCCTCTTTAATCAAGACTATTCGAAGAAAAATCGACAAATGATATTAGTTTCAACGTTATGTTTCCACTTCTAATGTATGTAAGTTCGTTCTTAGCAACAGGTATTTTGGTGTCATTTGATCAGACGTTATGTCTATCACTCTAGTGCACTTCTAGGCACTTCTCTTTAAACGGAAGATCGTTTTGAAAGTGTCAAGAATCCCCCATACTATGCAACCGAGACAGATCGTTTATTGGAGTGTGCTAAAAGCAGCAGTGATATATTTTCTTTACAACTTATTACATCAGATAACTTTCGCATAAGATGTGAACGGTATTATTATAGATGTGTATATCAAAAGGACCCTCTTCGGTGACAAGCCCCATGTAATGCCGACAGCTTCTTCTCACTGACAGAAAACCAACATCGCTTTGGAGGCCGTGAAATATTTAGTCCAAGGAATTTGTTCATCCGATCCTCTAAGCACTACATTAATCAGACCAATCAGCTTCCTTTTTCTCGTAAAACTCGTTAATAGTGCACCAACCGTCATTCACGTCTACGGCTGTGTTTTAAGGTAGGCAATCGCTAACGATAATCGAAAAGACAGTGCAACTACCCATAAATCATCTACACCACACAGGACACAGGACTACGAGGCTAAGAGTCTCCGCTTTACAATCAGTGTAATTGCCATCAGATCTTCTCAGTCTGACTGATTTGCCGCTTTTGATTTATAGAATGAAAACAACCGAAATACAGCCATCATGAAACTGCTGGATATTGACTTCAAGGCATAAGATGTCTTCTCAAGATATGAACCATACAAACTAGACTTCACTGTAATCCGAATAGCTAGTTATTAGGCCCATTTCATCGCAAAATTTTGTAAAGTAAAATTCATACTATGCAATGTTATCCGACTTTCAGCCCCGCATAAACTTCTTCAATAACAAATATAAGATTGACCTCACAAACTATGTATTGAAGGTATATGGGGATTCCCTGTTGAACGCGATGATCTCATGTAATATACTGTTGGAAAACAATATAAAGTACTGGTATATCTGGTTACATTAGAAAGCCTCAAGGTCACAATAGATTGTGACCAAGTATCTTCCAGATCGAGTTATTTGCCATATACATATACGTATGTCAACATTAACCTCGGTACAAGTGGTTAAACAAGTAACGTATAACAGGAGTGACATCCAATATTTATCCCATGAACAATAACTTCAGAAGTATAAATAATTTAAATACAATACAACAGGAATGATATGAGTAGGCTTTCTAACTTCCTCTCCGGTCTAATCGGTTTCCAACACAAAAGTTCTTATTGAATTTAAAAATTGTCGAACCATTTAAATTTTCCTTCCTGGTAAAGATCTGACTAATTTGTTAAAGACTCAGTTATCATCTTTGAACATTCTCCTTAAACGATATTAGAATCCCATCAAATATTGCTCGCTGTGACTAACTGTTTTCATTTAAATTGTTTTATGATGATAAGGAAATGTAGCGTCGAGTGAGTCTAGCCATGAAAGGCGTCTTGGGCAATGATTTTCTGTCGGAAATCACACCTTTGATGTGTGAAAATACTTTGTACATATTGGAGTCATCAATAGAGGGCGAGATCTTTGTGGCTGGAAAAATTAGAATTAAAAAGAACCACATGCAGTGACTTAATTGATATGCTACATAAGTAGTTCCTCCACCTGGACAGACGAGTTGGTTACGTTGAAAAACCAAAACGAACTATAATACGAGTAAAATAATTTTTGAAGGACGATATTATTTGAATTTTTTCAAATTGTTCTTAAATGACTGCATCCGCAAGAATATATTATCTTAAAGTTAAGATTTCGGTAACTTAGAAAGTTATTATATAGATAGTCGCGATTTAGGCTCTTCTTATATATCTAAAAACTATTGAAGGGTTAGAATCTAAAGAGGTACTCTCGAAATTCTCTTAGTTAATTCATTAAGATCAAGTATAGTTGCTTTCACCTCCGGAGAATTCATTTTTATGTGCACATTAGCCTCTGAGTAGAAAAATTTCTGCACTTATAACTAAGAACAACATGCTCATTTCCATCTGATTCAATCGTCCACACTCTATATCGCAAACACATGTCAGAGTATATTCTTGCTTAAATTAAGTGCATGGTTAGACAAATTCTAAACAGGTTATATGACAGTTACATCCATAGTTATTAAGGCAAAACCCAAAACAAACCCTCATGCCTTTGCTTAAAACTCTCGAGAATTTGATTCATTTGAATTTGGAGAGCCTCCAACAGACTACTATCCTAATCTTTGAACCCAATAATGAACTAGGAATGATTGTACTCTTAAATTAAAACTCACTCACAAGTTGAAATAGCCAAATTGTCAAATTGTTCTCCTTTAAACATGGTACTCCAAAGCCTTGTACTTCCACAAATATTTGTACAGAAAAAATAAATTATAATCGCTTAAACTGCACCCAATAGAAACTGTATAAAATTAATTTCACTAAAGGGTCATGTTTATTTTATTGCATGAGCTGAACGAATACAAGCACATTGGCATCGAATTCACTCTACACTATATTTGAGCGGAAGCACACAGCGAGCAGTAAGATCTCTCGAGTCTTAATGGGTACTTAACAGCGTGTTTCCTGTTCCAAAGAGATTTCCATTAGCAGATAGACAAGTTGCGACTTTCTACGAAAGCTAAACAGTCACATCCATCCGATGACTTCATTTTGGCAAGCGAACTTCTTCCACATTGGACTTTTGTTTTATTTTTCGCTCAATTTAATCTCAATTTAAAATCTTTATCTACTGCAGCACACCATTGTTTAGATACATACAATTAGCGAATAAATTATATCTGCAACTCAGGCGCGGTTTGAAGTAGAAATTTATTTTTCTCAGATACAAATAAATATGACAACTGAATTTAATTAGGCAAGCTCGAGCATAGAAATTTGATTATCTGCTCAGTTCACCTTCAAGGTTCCATGAGTTTGGCTATGCAGTCTCATTCGTATGCACGTGCCTATGGTCAGTTTAAAATAAAAAGGAGGAACAACAACTAACTACATAACGTTTGCCGACAAAGCGCCATATGCATGAAAACACAGCCAACCAAACAGCTGAATTGAGGCACCTTTAAACGTGGCGCAAGAAGGCACAGAGGAGAAGAATAATTTCCTGATTCTCTGCTCAATTTCGGGCTATAAATCAATCCACGAGAGGGGTCGATAGCTATGCACTTAGCGCAGAATAATAATTTCCTAGAACCCACCGTCTAAACACCAACTGAAGGCGGATGGTAACGAATACGGATACATATACTGGTATATGTACATACCACAGGTCTATGCAGTTTATGTGTTGGATTGAAATCCATTTCTAAGAAACCTGACATAGAATCTACATCGAGTTATGAGCCACCCTTGACACTTGTCAAAAGGGCTAAAAATAAAATTACAAAAACATCAACGTGTGTGAGAGTGGAACTAGACTCGTATATCTCAGTCACTTCAACCTACTCATGATCAAAGTCAAAACTTGGAACTGTAATGTGACAAATTAATTACCAACCAACAAGATACAGATAGAGACAAACAGTGTCTGTTTGTTTATTGTGACTTTTTGTGTGTGACATTTTGGAGGTATTATTTCTTTCTTGTGGTTGTTTTCGATACCGTAGTTGCGGCCTACGTGTAATTTATGCCTCATATGTGACTTGTATCTAAATCTAATGTAAAATTAAACAGTAAACAGTAGCAATGACATAATTTAGACAGTGTTCGAGTATAGTCGTTCTACTACTTTGATTGTCTGTCAAAAAAATTTTTTTTTTTTAATACAAAGTAGAAGTCAGTGTTATTTGAAATTAGGTTTTTAAGATGAAAATGACTGCAACTACAATAGCATGTTGTTGCAATATAGATTAATCAGTCTAATTAGTCTGGGAGTTTAATTAACTTTGCCTCGTGTCTTAGTAAACATAACATAATTGCAGCACCATCTTCTCATTTGTCACAGCAAATTCACGATGCCTTCCAACGGTGATTAAAAGAAATCATTAATAAAATTTTATACTTTATTTTATACACTTCTGCCGCCATTCAATTTATCACCCCAGAACAGTTGAAAGGAATACCTCCTGGCAATGAATTTTATCCCACTTCACTTGACAATTCACTTGAAAATCAAATCAAATTTCTGCCGCCTCGCCGGCAAGCAGTTAAATCCAATTTCGACCATTATCTTTGCTCGTAGGTATGTACTTTTGCTTAAATTTATATAATTGAAATAGAAATTCATCCCCTCGGATGACACACATACGCATTTACTCATTTCACCATATCGGCCATCAGAGTTACTACACTGAGTGAACGTTTGCCATTTGCAGCTTTCAACCTCGGTTATTGAATTCAATTGCAACTTTCAGCATCCCTTCATGTTGTCGTTGTCGTTATCGTTGTCGTCGTTGAAGTCGGCCATCTCGTCTGCACGGAATGGAAATGAGTACCTCATACCCTCATTGCAATGGGTTTCAATTACTCCCGCATCCGTAGTTACTCGCACTCGTATTGAATTGCTGCCTGCACAGTATGATAGCGAATTCAAAAACGCGCGACAGCATCACCATCATCATCGGAGCGTGTTCCCTTCAATTCCGAAACTTTGTTGGCACGATGGTGGTACCTTTTACCAAAACACAATAGCCGGTGTATACTATGTGCAAATACGAGTATATGAATATACCATACGTACGTAAATACAGCCAGACATTCAAGCAACTTGCATGCAATGTTTACGTTAGTAGAAGTTGCGCGAATATTTTCATTTGTTTTCGAACATTTTTGCCGCGTGTATCCGTATTTGAACAAATTCACATCCCCCCGGTATCCTGGATCTCTTTGTCTTCATATTTCTCTACTCCCGTTAACTCTACTCTAGGTTGGGGTTATACCTTTTGGCGGAAAACCTGCAGGACATGGAAATGAATGAATGTGCAAACAGGATACTCCATGGGAGATCATAGCAAAACAGCAAACCACCACCACCACGATGCCATCATTCCCGCACTACCAACATTTCACTCGTCGGTCATAGCTGGAGTTCGGAGTTTTTGAATTTTTGAGTTCAGAGCCAAGGCGAGTAAGCAGCCAACCCACGGCATTCTACCTTTTAACACAGCAGGACATATCAACATATCAATCGTATGGCGATTGTTACCGAGGAAAGGCCTTTTTTCCTATCTTTCTCATTTCCTTTATGGTTATCTGTGGTGTTTTTGTTTCCTTTTTTCCTATTTTTTCATAAAAATTAAAAGTATTTCTGAATTTGTATTTACCTTTTCTTTAATATTTATTTCTCAATCCAATATTTAAATTCTATCGTTATATGGATAATATGAATATATTTACTTGTAAATATTTTAAAGCTAAGATTCCAATATTAGTGGATTCGATAAAGCTTTTAAATCATAAATTCACGGTTTCAAATCTTCGAGTACGATTTATAGAATGAAAGTGCTATCTAACGTATTTTACATCTAACTAAGATGTAGACACAATTTGCTGCCAATTTATAAATTCGATATGAACAAAACTGCCGGTATGAACTCAAAAACTCAATCAGCAGTTCTGAGGGTTTCCGCAGTGGGATCTAGGGTGATCTTGATTGGTTTTCATCGTAGCAAAGTCCTCAGAGAAATTAAGATTTATTTGGAGGGAGGATTCGATATTATAGGAAGCGAAACCATATTCGGGAAGCAGATTCCTTTGATCAAGTCTAACAAGGAGGGAAAGGTAGAAATTTCTAAAATAATTTGGGACAGAGAGGACTTAAAAAGGGCTTAGGTCTGTACTCCTGAATAAGTAACACTGTATCTTAGAATGAACAATTAAAAATAATACAGCAGACAAATGTGAATATCATGGAAAATTTCAGATGGCAAGACTCAAAGTTTTTTTTTGTCGGGTTCATTTACTATGATGTTAAATACTATGTTAAATACCAGATATTCGAGCAGTAGGGGTCGATTACTACAAAATGCGCTTACCCGTTATTTTGTTGTTAAGCCACCAAGTTTCATCCGTAAAACTAATAGTAAAGATTAACAAAAGTGGATCTGTAAATTTCCTGGCATTACTTCATAAAATTGAAAAGAAAAAAAGCTACGTAGCAAGACAAGAACAAGCTTGGCTCTGGTATCTAAAAGGTGCAAAGGTTTTCGCATTTAGCGACCTTCGGCAGACCAGTTATTATACTTATTAAGACCTCTTGAACTTTATACTGGATATAGAGTAGAAAACAAGGGTACTTATGTGCATATGTATAAGTTAAATAATATCCGTCGCAATTATATATAATAAAATATATCTTTATTTATTCCAAGTTCTTAACAAAATGGCTTAATCTAATTGCTTACGTTTACTTGTAGTCTAATATAATTCTAAGGAATTTCCCTCGTGCGACCGGACACTTCTTGTCATAGTTCATTTAAGCTCACATATCACAGAATTTATGGAAACGTGTTAAACAGAGCCGTGTTTTCTTTTATCAGCACTGCCAAACTCCTGAGATCGTACAGAATGACGATGTAGAATGATTGCCACTCCGTGAAGTTGGAAAACTATCTCACCGAAACACTTTATGTCAAAAAAGATAAAAAATAGTTTAAATGAAATGATAAGGCAAAACCAAGTTTATACTCCTCCTAAAATTGAAGTATAATGCCCACATCTGGTCGTGTGCGCCCAAAACATCTCTGCACCTGCTAGATAGGATTCAAAACCGGGCGATAAAACTCATAGGTGATGCTAATATGGACACCCTCAAACATCGAAATAATGTTTCGTCTCTCACTTTATTCTGTCGCTATTTCCACCACCAGAAATCGCCAGTAGCATTCGGCCCCCTTCAAATCTTCAACTCTCTTCAACACTCGTTTCGCCGTATACCCTCAAGCCCGGACGTACAGTGAAATATCGACATTCGTTCCTAAGCCATGCAACTAGTTTTGAAATGCCCTCCCGAGCTCTCAATTTCCTAGTCGTCGTAACATTCAGACATTTCAAACCAACGTACATCGGTACCTCTCTTTCTTTCCTCCCTAATTTTCTTTCGCCAGCGCTGTGTTTTAAGGGTACTATTAACCTCTTAAGCAGCCGGTAATCTAAAACAAAAAAAAGTTATGCACAGGATCGACAAATTACAGAGCACGCTATAATAGGCGTATCCTCGCTGTAAAATTTGGTAATGACATCTCATCAAAAATACTCCATATAAGACCTTAATCATCCTAGTCCCATGTCTCACAGCGCGGATGTACGAATGTTAGCGAATGCTGTAAAAAATATCCCTGACCATTTTGAAAGCAAGATCCTTAGTACGATGTTTGGTCCAGTTTGCGTTGACCTGGTTATGAGAAGGAGAAATAAGAGCGAAATCTGCGAGCCGTACAGCGATATCGGTCTTCTAAGAAAAGTGCGCATCAGTCACTTAAAATGGATGGGACATGTAGAGATATTAACGCTGCGGCCCGAAGAGTTTTCGATGTCTACCTAAAAAAAACAACGCACTGGGGGAAAACCTCGACCATATATCAGGCTTTTGAAACTAAAGTCATCGTCAGTTTGAAGTTAAACATCACTTAGTTTCAGCGACCACAAAAACGCTAAATTTTCAATAAAACAAACACGTCTGCGTATGTCAATTTGCCTATACCTCCATGACGTCACCATTTCGTTGCGAATCCGAAAAATTAATACACATTATGCCCTAACCACTGACAAGAAAAAAAAATTAAATAAAAAGCGTAGCAAGAAGGGTTTCAAACTAAACGGGTTGGGGTAGATATCCTAAAACGATATGAATTATTAAAATTGCCGGCTCTTATAGAAGGGTTGTGAAAATGTAAAACCAACGCGTCCAGACATACCAGACGATGGGTAGGTAGGTAGTCATCGCCTAAGGACACCCCACCAAACTTGCAAGAACCAAAGATAGATAAACAAAAAATAAACGTGTTTTGCATTTCACATAATAAATAACCAAACTCTCGACAATGTGATGCTGTTGCTTTTAAATGATTTCAAAAAAAAAAATGAAAATAGAAATCTCCCACCATTGTTATCCGTCCACCACTCTGAAAACTTTTTCCTTACTCATCTTTATAACCACTCACCCTTGTGAAACTCTTATGAATTCTGCAAATATATGTACGATTATGTGTATGTATATATAATTCAGTGTGAATGGAGAAGAATACAAGATTACAACTGTTTAATATCCGTTGTGAAATTAAATCATCTTCCGTAGGAAATTGCGTAGATGCATTTCAAATTTCCAAGGATATATTATAGCTGATCCACATTCACACCAATTAACTGATCAATTTTAATCCAAGCAGGCATTTGGCTGACATCTCTCATGATACTCGTATAGTCATATCAGACGTTTGGATTCGCGATGCAATTCATCAATGTCAGCGCAAAGAATCAATCAAATTGGTTCTCGCCTAAAGGCGGTTGCACGATAGTGACTTGATGGTTGCTTGATGGTGGCTTGCTGGTCTACTCAATCTAGCTATTAGTCCTAACAACAGCGCATTAACATGCCGACTACAGGGCAGAAGGATGCATGCTTTTGAACGTGCTGTCGAATAATATCACGGTTACTTCGTTTGATATGCCCTCCCAATAGACTGTGCGCGGTTGAATACTCACTCATCCACATTGGTTGTCCTAGGTATAGACATCGTCGTCGTCGTCGTCGTCACCGATGGGTAGTCGAAGGTATAGTCATAGTCATAGTCATAGACGTAGTCATAGTTGTGTAGTCGAAGTCGTAAAGTCATCGTCATCGACATCGACATCAACATCAACATCAACATCGACAACAACAACGACATAGACGTCGTCTCTTATTGAAACTTTTCTAGAGTTGGATAGAGCGACAGAGATTATGGTTGGATGCGATATGCAATGTATGATGACTTCAATAGAACAGTGAGCCAGTAGATAGGATCAACTACGAGAGTATCATCCCAAGACCACAGGCAGCGAAGCGCCATTTTCCCATTAAACGTGAGGTAAGTAAAATAACTTTCCACAGATACGGATACAAGGTGTTAGATATATTACTTAAACCATATTACTAGTATCTTATTGGGTCATTCATGCATGCAACATATGTATGATATGTAGAAACTGGGCTCTCAGTGAAAATCCTTTTTATACAGACAAAGAATCGGGGAAAAAATTACGACAGAGACCGAAACGTGGAGAGGGAAAAAAGCGCCTCATCAACCTATTATTACGGCTTTGAATGAAAGGTGTAATTTTAGCTGATTTATCGCAGTTATTAAGACGGCAATACGAAATTTTAATACAGGGAGTATGCGGTTATCGCGTGTGAGAGCAAACCCATAGACGTATGAGTATGCATATATTGTGGTGGACATTCCTATGTAGTGATGTGGTCGCCCTAATTGCACAAAATAACTCTCTGGCGATAGAGAAATTTACATAAGCAAGTGTGTTTTCGTTTTGTTGTTGTTGGTGTTTTTATTAATGAAACATGGGTCCGGCAATGACAGCTTAGAGGAGAATCAAGCATCTGGCCACTTTCACATGATATTCCTTCCTTGAGGTATTCAATATGCCGGAAATGCCGGAAGTTACTTGGTGAGAAGTATATACACTATATTTCTTTATGCTTGAAGTTAGAAAATGTAAACTTGTCTGAAGAGCTATTTTATTACATTTCAAATTTAAAAAAAAATTTAAACATTCATTTTAGGCGAGATTTTGATTAGGTCGGGCCGTTCTGCTATTGCAAAATTGTCGAAGAAGATCTAGCAATAGGAATATAAAATATACATTTTACAAGCAAAGCTGATGATTTAACTGTTTAAATTTCGAATCAAATCAGCTATTGAAAATAGTACAAAATGCGAGCATATACTCGTACATATGTATATAGAAGCCTAAAAGCTCGGTAGACTTTTAGTGATCGGATTGTGTTGTTGGCAGTAAAATATTGCTGGAAGACCCAAGTTCAAAACGACATTTATTAGTTATCAGGAATAATAAGTAGACCCCAGCTAATGACTTTAAATATGTAAAATATAGCGCTGCTAACTACTGGATTTTATTGTCTATAGTTGTAGTACCTTTCCTTTCTTTATAGAAGGAGAAACAGACTTAATAATTGAATTCTACTTTGAAACATTCTGTGAGCCATGTACTTAAGCTCTCAGTTTTGAATTGTTAGCACTTAACGAGGAACGCTAAGTAAGATAAGGGTAAAGGAATTTAACACGGAATTAACTACTCAAAAGCTAGTTTAAATAAAATATGTTTTAAATAGTGAATAGAGGAGGAGGTTATAATGTGGTCGTCTGTTAGTAAAGTGACCACCCATTTTATTTGATTTGGAAAGAGAGCCATCTATACATAACATAATTTTTTTTTTTTTTTTTTTTTTTTTTTTTTTTTTATAATTTACGCGCGCATAAGGGGTTAGATACCCTTTTACTGTTGCCATGGCGCGGGCGGAAAAATAGAAGGAGGAGAAAGGAAGATAGTTTTTTGTAGTGGGTTTGGTTTCTATGTTTGCTCTCCAGGGGTGGGAGTCCGAATAGAACGGAGAGTTTTTTCTTCACTCAGAGTGATTCGAGGTATGCCACAGTATTTTTCTTTTTCTGTACTTGAAACTCTACAACAGCCAAATCTACGTGTCAGTGTTATGCCTTCACACGTAGAATTTTTCTGTCTGAGTTCCAATTACGCAATGAAAAACTGACTTGCCATGGGCAGGATACGAACCTGGACCCTCCGAGTGAGAAGCGTTTGCTACTACCACTACTCCAAGGGCCACCCCTAAATGTATTACGAAAAGCACATTTCTTTGAAAATCTTGAGGTGGCTAGAGGGCGCATTTATGATCATGGGTTGATATTTGGAAGGAAACTTTATTCGAATGTAGTAAGGAACTTTTTTCGACCGATTTAGCTCCCTCTGAACAAAATATAAAAAATGTATTTAAAATTCTAATTACTCTTAAAATTGAAAAGAACTTATAGTAATCTATTCATTTCGTACTTATGTTTGTATATAACTATAACTGGTATTTTATTTACTTATTTCTATTATAGCCCCTTTGTTGTGATACCCACACCCTGAGTTACATGACTATGAATGCTCGTACTGTGTACTCCATGTGACGTATTGGTCAACTATGTATGCAAGTATGTGCATAACGAATGTATGGTGAAACATAGTGGACGATTGCTGTGGATCATATCCACGTTCGTTGCCCACGCTTTTCCCATTTTAAACTGTCAATCGAATTCTTTTTTATCCCGTCATTTATTTGTCGGACACCTGTTATCGTGCTCCTATTTGTTTATTCACTAATGTACTTTCTCTTGGTTCTAAGTCTATTTCGTAAGTGTAGATTAAGTTTAGAGTAAGAAGAAGGAATATGAATACTTTCATTTTGATTTCTGAGCTGTAATAATAAAGTCCAATTTGAAACAAAGTCTAATTTGAGTGATTTTTTATTTATAATAATCATATATTATAACTCCTGGGGTCATATTAAATGTATGCAACCAGACTATGGGGTGTAAGAAAGCCGTGAAAATGGTGAAAATGTTTTCTATACCAGGATCGACTTTGAGAAGGCTGGTTAATGATTCCGAGGAATCTTTGGATTAAATTATGTACAAGCCGTTTAGAAGAAAGTGTGGACTGCCGCTTGAACTAGAGCAACTATCTTTTATATATGGAAAGTAAATATTATGGCTTGACACGAATGGACGTTAGTCGGAAGTTTATCAAATAGCCATAAAAAAATAATACATATCCCAAGACTATTCAAAAAGGACGCGGCTGGTCAACAATGGTTATATCAACTTTTTAATAGACATAAAGATGGATGGTTTATCTCTGAGAAAAACAATGGGGACTTCAGAATACTGGGTGCAAGGCTTTAATCGCACTTCAGTCAATGAATATTTTTTTGACAAATTAGAAAGCGAATACAAAAAAAAAACAGTACTACATTCACGAATTTTACCGTTAAGTATTTAATTTTCATTCTTTCATTTATTATGGCCCCAGAGGTGCCATATTAAATACACGCAAGCGCTTCTGACAATTTTTGAATTCTTATGAAAATGAAATATGTTATAAAAGCTGTGAGTTTTATTTATGCTTCTGATTCAGATTCTAATAACATAGTAAGTACATTACGTTTTGAAGTTCATTGGTTGCAAAAATACTCGTATTAATAAACATTTTTTTTACAGATTGAAAATAAGTTTGGAGTCTGTAATACCACCTTCTCCTCTATATAGTATGCCTTCTAAATTATTTGTTCATATCTGGAGGACAGTTCTAAAAGGGCTTGCATCACCGGTCTAATATATTTTAAGAAAACGCTCAGTTCCCAATTCTCCATCATGTGTTCTGCACGATATGGCAATTGTCAGTCGGTTTCAGTTCACAAAAATTTAGATATTTAAGATAGGGGGAAGTAAAGTATTAAGCTCGAAAACATAAAAATGAAATCCTGTGAAATCTTAAATGGCTCGAGTCCTATATACTCCAAGGAAAAATATTAGCAGTATAGTTTGGTATGAACAAGACCTCACCTGTGTCACTTATAATATCTCCAAGAAAAGTCTGCCTATCATACAAGTATATGAATATTAAAGTAGGCAATGGTCATAGGAATCTACTAGAGTAGGCTCTAAATTCAGATCAAAAACTAGCTATCTCGTCCGCATCCGTTTTAAAAAAAAAGCCTAACGTGCCGCCGTTTCTCCCCCGAAATGGATAAGAATGCATTACTTGATTTATGCCTATGCCGTAAGATATTATTGAGCAGTAGAAATTAGACCTTTCTCGTTGCTCCTATCTATTTTTCTAAATACGGTTTGTGCCTATGTGTCATGAAGTAGGATGGAATATTTGGAGACTTGTAGGTAGTTTTATATGATTTTAAGTTCTCTGGTTTTCTCGTGAATATATTTTTCGCATGGTGAATATAGAATCGCTGATGGGCTTACCAGACCTTAAAGGAAACTAGTAAGCCTATTTCAAAGAAATATATCAAAGAGATATTTCAAAAATATACTTAAAGTATTTACAACCTCCTAGGTCTTGTAACAAGTACCTTCTTTGTAACAGCAGCTCGTTTTTTATTGTGTAAGAATAAAACATTCAGACAAAGAACTAGTTCACTGTACGTTTTGCAGCAGCCCAAATTTAAAGAACGTTTAAACAAAACACTCCTTATACAGATAGTCCTAATATAAATTCAGTCTTCCGTCTGGTGTGTATATAGTTCGCACAGAACTTTCTAAAAAATAATATTTACTTTACAGATGAAGTTTATGTAGCAATAATTCGATAGACTTCTCCTGAAGAAATATTCATATTAGAAGGCATGAATGGCCAGGCTTCATCCAACAAAAAAACTGTCAGTCGTTCGCAGAACTCAGAGACGAATACGAGACGTGTTTAGACTTTTACTAGAGTGAAAAAGATAGTGATTTCGTAGTAAAGATGATTGGTTGCAGTTTTGGTAATGGACTATATAGTCAAGCGGTTAGCGGTGTCGATCATCAAATTGTCAGACACGGGTTCGATCCCGGTCTAAGCATGGGATTTATTCTTTGTTTTGTTTTCCTTAAATTCTGTAAATATACATACATAGTGTTATCGAAACAAAACCAAAAACCAGTAAGGAAATCACGTGATGAATGGTGGAGAGCGTTCCGCTCTTCCTATAACGGGAGTTGCAAAAGGCAACAATGGTGTTGCCGGTGCATGCCGTGGCGAAAGCCATCAAAAGGAGGAGGACGTTAAAAACTACTCCAAACTTAACAAAACTGAAAAATGGTGCTGCTTTGGTAGCTGAAATAGCAAAAACAACACAACAAAATAAAAAACAGTCGGATGATGCGTTCATGTACATCTCTGATGAAATCCATTATAAGGGGGGCACAACAACTTTGCCTCTCTAATGGCATCTGAGTCGGACCTGAACAGCAGCATACAAAAGCTGAATGAAAAAGTTCTTGCTATTAAGCAAAGACAAACTGCACGCATGCAAAGGGAGTAACTAGAAGTAGAGAGCTCCCAACATCAAAAGCAACAAGAGCAGAAACAACAACTGCAGCAACAAAAAATCCAGCAGCAACAGAAACAAAAATGGCAGCAAACAAAATAGCAGCAGCAGAAACAACAGCAGCAGCAACAACAAAAGCAACAGCAGCAACAACAACAGCAGCGGCAGCAGAAAACGAAGGAGAAGGTGCCTCCTATCAATGCCTATAAATTAGAGTTAAATGCAACCGAGGACCTGTGTAAGTTGGTCATTGGTAATAATTTTAACATTAAGAGATTGGGGAACCGTCATGCCATCCACTGTAACGGAGTCTGCCGTTCTCCTAGTGCAGCTCAGTCCCTAAAGCCTTCTGGATAGTCTAAGGAGTATCAATGTCCTAGACTACCAGGTGGCTCACTGGAAAAAACAGCCAAATGTAGCCTCGATGCGTGAAGTGCGCAAAGAATCACAGTTCCGAGGAGTGTGCTCTGGATAGGGATGGAGCATCCGCAAACTATGGGGGTTGTCCTAAGTTCGCTGACATTAGAAAGCAAGACTGGCTCGGCAGCAGAAGGTGCAGGTCAAACGTTCACCTGTCAGATTTCAAACACCAGCCGTCACGTCCCAAATTTGATACGCCCAAATGGTGTCAGGTAGGGGGGCTCCGGTACAGCAAGCGACTGTTGCTTCTCCGGCGCCAACGGCGAGAACAACGGAAGCTGCACCTAACATGCTCGCAATTCAAGGGCAGATGGCTCAGCTGCAAAAGCAGGCGCAAGAACAGGCCAAGCGGGTGGACCAGATCTACGCGCTGCTGCCGGGGTTAACGCAACACATGTCGTAATGGGTACGCATATGGTGGAGCAAACTTTGACGGTCCTTGCGGTGAATGTTAATTCAATGATTAGGATCGAACGAAGAGCCGCGATGTTTAAATGATCAAACTCCTGATGTGCTTTTCGGTAGCGAAACCAAGCTAACCGATAATCACAAACTGGAGTACAATAATTATATTGTGTCGCGATCTTCATTAAAGAAGGTATACAATTTCACAGAGCGTACAAGGGCGTGTTGCGCAGGTTCCGGGTGTTGGAGGCAGTCGTCATTTACATCCCGCTCCGCAGTGGAAAGCGGCTGTAGTTGGCCTCTGTTTATGCACCTGAGGCTTCACAATCCACTCTATTCACTACAGAGCTCGACACGCTTTTTCGACTTCTGGGGCTAGAATCGGGGGAGAATTATTTTATAATCGGCGGGGATTTCAACGCTAAACACAGAGATTGGGGAAATAATTTGCCAAATACTAGAGGGAACCAACTACTCGATTGGTGAGGTCAGCACGATGTCATGTACAAACTTGGTCTTAAAGCGACGGAAAACCCGTCGTTTCCCAGAGGCGGGTCTTGTTTGGATCTACTGCTGTTCGACGAACGTATACGACTGACAGGTAAGAATTTAAAAACATTAAACTGTCTGCACACATTCGTGTATGACAGCGACCATTGCGGTTTTAGCACCGAAATTACAGTTCCCAACGAAATTGCGGAGTTGGAGGAGTTTGTCCAAAGATATTCTTATAACTACAGTAAAACTCGATGGACACGCTTCTCCGCAATCTTTACAAGAGCACTCTCCCCTAATACCGAATACTCTACACAATACCGCGGTATCGACCTATGACTAATGAAGATTTGTTCCGCAATCCTACTATTGACGCACTTCATCGAGAGCAAAGTAGACTTCTGTCAAGACTCAAAAACTTGTACAGACAGTTAAGTGACAGACAAGACGGAGATTAGGACACTGAAGTCGTCAATTAAAAATCTTCAAACGTTAATAAAAGAGAATTACAGAATTTCTGTAAATTCGTATTGTAACTACAAAGTTCGAGCTGTAAACACCAGTCAGTTTTCAGTTTTTATGCATTTTTATTTTTTACCTTGCAACCCGAATATGTTTCCGCAAATCAATAAACTATTTCGAAGAAAAAATCAAAAGGACCTTCAGTGTCTTAAAATAGCTCGAACAACAGACAACGAACGGTTACTGACAATAGCAGGTATTGATCCAAATGAAGCCGCTGACGATGACGACTTTTTTGTGATCGAGGTTAAACAGGAGAAGGTTGTGACCATAGGGGCGACTTTCCAGGAAGCATACAAGACCATTGATATCATTGGCCCTAATTATGACCTGGACAATCGCGTCTTGGTGCACAACGGCTACCACGGGTGGCCGTGGTGTAGTGGTACTAGCAATCGCTTCTCACTCGGAGGGTCCAGGTTCGAGTCCTGTCCATGGCAAGTCAGTTTTTCATTTGTAATTGGAACTCAGACAGAAAAATTCTACGTGTGAAGGCATAACACTGACACGTAGATTTGGCTGTTGTAGAGTTTCAAGCACAGAAAAAAATTCTGTGAATTATACCTCGAATCACTCTGAGTGAAGCAAAAACTCTCCGTCCTATTCGGACTAAAGGAGAGCGGATATCGAAACCAAAAACACATGAGTTTCAAACCACTACAAAACAATTTTCCTTTCTCTTCCTTCTATCTTTCCGCCCGCGCCCGGGCAACAGTAAAAGGGTATCTAACCCCTTAGGCGCGCGTAAATTATAAAAAAAAAAAAAGTAGAGAATGGGCGATCAGAGGGCTCTGGTTTCACCCGGCTTAGCGACGAATATATGGTAAATATTGTCATTGAGGGTGACCTACCCCTGTTCATTTCGAAGGAAGAACTCCATGAGATCTTCGACACAAGCAGAGTTAAGAAATGAATAATGCATATTATCCAGCGCATTGGAAAAGGGCGGTGGTTCAAAATATCCCCAAAAAGGGCAAGGATATATCCAATCCGGCGAATCTCCGGTTTGAAAAAGTAATCAATAGTGCTCTAACTAGGTGGGTTGAGGACAAACATATAGTTCCGGATAATCAATTCGGTTTTAAGGCGGGACATGATATCTCACATGCCGCGTCTAAACTGGTGTCCGATATCCAATGGAATAAAATCAAAAACCAATGTACCGGTGCCTGCCTTGTTGACTTGGAAAAGGCCTTCGACTTTTCTATAGGCTGACTGGGTTGGGGATCAGTAAACCACTCTTGTACACTCTTTATAATACGAGTATGCAGCACAACAGACAGTTCATCGTGAAAAATGGTGATGTGACTTCTGTTATAATATTTCAAATTAAAAATGGTCTTCAGCAAGTTGCGGTCAATTCAGCGATCCTATTCAACATTTATACAAGCGACCTGATAGGTTCACTCCCCCATACTATTGAGTACGCAGACGATTTGATAGCGTACAGAACAGCTCCAAAAATCGAGGTCATTAATACACTCTTGCAGCATGACTTCGATAAGATAAGACGATTTTGCGATGACTGGAAATTGAAAATTAACTTTCAGAAGTTGGAAACCATTCTCTTTAGGATGCCTCTAGGGATACCACAAAAAATTGGAGTAAGTTCTCCATCATTGGACGACACGGACAGCCACTTGCCTGCCAAAATGTAGTCAAATACCTTGGGATCTGGCTAGATCAGTTTCTGTATTTGGACAAAAATGTAGATGCTGCTCTGGCCAGAGTTAAAGGCGCTTTTGCCATTACAAAGAGACTGTTTTATAGCAGCCAACTCGATGCGAGGGTAAAGGTAATCTGCTACATGGCCCTTATCAGGCCCATGCTGGTATTTGGGTGTCCCGTGTGGTTCAATGTACGAGCAAGCTTAATGGAAAAGATTCGGGTGTTTGAGAGGGCTTGCCTTCGGGCTTGTCTTCGTTTGTACAGAACACCAGAATCGGAGTACAAAAATTTTTATCCCAATGAGGTCCTTTATAACAGGGCGAACCTAATATGAGTGGACAACTTCGTAATTAAGCTAACTCAATGGCATATTGCCAGAGCAATGGCCTCGGCGAATAACCTAATGTCTGGGGCTTACTACCCCTATTACCTTTACCACGAGAGTGTGCGCTCTGACGGCTTCGTTCCACCGGAAGCATTCCTCTACTTTGATGAGATAGGGTTGATCCAGGATAGATCAGCGGTCCCGTTAATTTTCCATGTCGCTCGGGGAGCTGGGGACAGGCGACTCAACTACAACAGAGACGTCGCACACGGCAGTGTGGATCGCCTCAGGTCCAGTAGGGCGGTGGGGAATCGCGATAAGAGGGATGTCGTTCGGCAGCACCAGGATTTCTGGTGGTTGAATGATGGAGAAGATGTTTCGTTGTCGTTTCCGTCAATTACGGATCAGCCTCACTATTGAGGCAGGGCTGACCAATATATTTGCTTTGTAAATAGCGATGGCCAGCTTACATAGGTTTAGGTTAGCATTTAAGAAATCTATACATGTGTTAGTGTATATAAAGGTATATACTAATATATGTATTATATTGTGTATAATGTCTAAGTGTGTGTATGTGCATTTTGTGTATGTAGGTTAAGTAGACTAAGGTTGATTTTAAGTTAGATATTTAATTTTTATAAAAAATAAAAAATTGTCCATATGCTAAGTTTTTGTAATCAAATTTTTTTTCTTAGCCTTAAGTATAGAAAATAAGTATTCCTAAATAAAATGTAAACAAAGTTGAAAGACATAGACATAAGAATTTAGAGAAGCTTAGAGTGCCTGTGTGGGGCCAGTAAGTTAGTATAAGATTGTTAAGTAATTTTAAGCTAGCATTTAAGCATTTTTTATTATTATGTAAGAGTTAGTGATTAAGAAAATAAAATGCATTTAAAACTAAAACTAAACTAAAACTCTGACGGCTTCGTTCCACCGGAAGCATTCCTCTACCTTGATCAGATAGGGTTGATCCAGGATAGAGCAGCGGTCCCGCTAATCTTCCATGTCGCTCGGACAGCTGGGGACAGGGCGACTCAACTACAGCAGAGACGTCGCACACGGCAGTGTGGATCGTCTCAGGTTCAGTAGGGCTGTGGAGAATCGCAATAAGAGGGATGTCGTTCGGCAGCACCAGCATTTCTAGTGGTTGAATGATGGAGAAGATGTTTCGTCGCCGTTTCCGTCAATTACGGACCAGCCTCACTAATGAGGCAGAGCTGACCAATCTGTTTTCTCTGTGAATAGCGATGAGCAGCTTGCATAGGTTTAGGTAGCATTTAAGAAATATATACATTAATTAGTATATACAAACGTATATACTAATATATGTATATAATTGTGTATAATGTCTATGTGTGTATGGTGTATATAGATTAGGTAGGCTAAGGTTTATTTTAAGTTAGATTTTAAGTTTTTATAAAAAATAAAAAATTATGTCCATATGCTAAGTTTTTGTTAACAAATATTTTTTCTTAGCATTAAGTATTCAAAATAAATAGTTCTAAGTAAAATGTAAATAAAGTCGAAAGACATAGATATAAGAATTTAGAGTAGCTTAGAGTGCCTGGGTGGGGCCAGTACTCGTAAGTTAGTATAAGATTGTTAAGTAATTTTAAGCTAGCATTTAAGCATTTTTTTTAGTATGTGAGAGTTAATGATTAAGAAAATATAATGCATTTACGCGTAAAACTAAAAAAGTTGAATAAACTAAAATAACTGTAATAAGGTGACAGGCTTGATACAGAAGCAAGATCTCCTCAGGAGTTCCATGCCCGAATTTCAACAGGGCAACGAGTTATTTAGTTAGTGAGGCGCAAAAAAATAAACTTGCGTTTTTTTACTTTGACATTAAAAATTGGGTCGTCCTACCATTTATCCTGAAACCAACATTTTAGACTGGTCATGATAGATCTTGCTATTGTCAACTTTACTAAACAAATTCAGGACCGTAAAGCACATTGACAAGCGACCTTTTGCTTTCGACATCGAGTTGCATCAAATTGCGGCGATATCATCGATTGTTTTGAAAAGGCCTATGAGCAATGTCCCTAATACAACGTCAAGTTCGCTTTAAGCGATTTTAAAATACTTGTCTAAGCAGATCATCTGATTGTCAATTGGATAGACCTTTATCTTTTTTTATCTTTTTTCATTTTTGGTTAGTTTAGGTCAACGTGTGTCAGCGTAAACTGAGCAGAGATGTGTCTAGCTTTACCATTCCAAAAAAATCAATGCCAAAGGACACTTTTTTTTGGATAGGTAGTCATTTGAATTACACACCCTTCAGACAATGTCAGACCGTAATGCGTATGTCAAGGTAATATTTTCAATTGATCCATCTGTTGGGATATCAACGTCAACTATGGTGCAAAAGGGTTTTATGTTATATGTATTTGTTATTTGTGCTGAAAACAGCCATTTTTAAATAGGTCTTAGTAAATAGACAACATATCCTCGAATAACATACAGTGAAAATGTAGGAAACCGTTTGCGCTTACCAAAAAGCCCAAATTACAATGGTTCATTCTCATCGACCAGGAGCATGTTCGAATTCCATTCGACAAGTTTGAGGTGAGGTTGAAGATCAAGCTTTTTTAGTTGCCGACGGAAAGATTAAAAACAACCTCGATGCAAGGTGAGACTGTTGGGTAGTTATCTAAAGCTACATATTGGACATGTATTTGAATATGTCTACGAAATCATTAAAGTATACTTAAGAACATCATATGTAAATGGATCTATCCTTGAAGCCAAATTAAACCAGTACTACCAATATTATAATTCTGTATAACATAAGTATTGCTACAACTATATTCTATAATCTATATATATATATAAAAACAATAAGTTTCAATTTTGAAAAGAAGCAAATAAAATGATAAGTTTCTTAGAAGTCCGATAAATCAATTTCTGAAGGACACAATTGCAGGTCAAATAAAGGTACCAGTTGACAATGTATCACTTCGACAAAGAGGCATTTTGCCATACTTCAACTCAGCATACGATTATTCATCGTCTATCAATGAGCCTTCAAACAAATTCAAATTCAGTTGAAGTTATCGAATTTGTTTTGAGGTTTCTGAAATTTCAAACTTAATTGAAATCAAAATTTTACCCTGACGTTTGCATAAATTCAACATCACACACTCGAACATATTAACAAACAACTCATCCATATCAAAACTACTCAAATTAATGACATACAGATATGACTACGTCCGACCCCAGGAATGTGTATAAACTACACCCACTACCATCCAAAAACACTTCGTATCCGTTTACCCTCTATACCGTATCCGTATCTGTCGCATTTCATGTGTACGTACAAAAGGAGTAGTGTTCGCATACAACTGAACATCCGCCGCCGTTTCTCATATGCAGATATAATTTACGATGTGACATGCCAATTCCAATTATTTAATCAATAAAATTAATTTTCATATCATATTTTGTCATAACCAATAAAGGCACAGTACGCATACCAACATACACATGGGTACATACTACACAGGCATTGGCATGAGCATGGGCACGCATGTGTCAAGCATTGAACACCAGTGAGTTGCATCTATTTGCTGAACTGCTTCGGGTTGTCCAGTATCCACACAAACTTATACTGCCAACCTGAGCTGGAAACCATTGGTGCTGCTGGTTTTCTGCATACCAATGCATTGTGCCCAATTATTTAAGGACAACTTTGTTTGGTGCGTTTTGGGGGTGGAATAATTTTATTCAAGCTGTCCACCCACAACTATCAATACCGATTGTAATGCACCACGTTGTGGGTTGGGAAAATTTTGCCAATTTGTGCGAACTCTGCATTGTTCGCAGCTTAAGAGCGATCCTTTGCAATGGCTTTACTGGCATTACAAATATTACATGTTAATTTTAATTACTACACATACTCGTACAACAGCTTCGACTCTGGAAACTGGTGCGAGAGATTAAACGGGATATTGCACTTTATGGGCTAGTGATGCGCTTCTGTTAGTGGTGTTGAAGGGACTTGCGACAAATTAATTGGTTAGCAACCTTATATCGGGTGTTACGAATAGTATCCTAGCTCACTTCAACTTTTAGCTACTCTACTGCAGTTGATTGATTGCAGCTATAGTTGAGATCGTTTTAGAGAGAGGGAGTTTTGTAAAAATAGTACGCAAGTGATTCATGAGGTTGCAATAAAGTTGCACTTAAACGTCATCGAATGACATCGAAGTGGAAAGAAGGAAAGAAAAAAAAGTCAATTTTAAAGACACATCCATCAATGGCTCTGGATGACTTGTGTGGGGTGTCTATGTTTCTTAAAATTACAAATCAGAACAAGGTTTGACTCATATATTGAAATGAGATTGAAATTTCTGTTGATAAAGATATAAAGATAGGGGACATGCTAACATGCTGCTTGCCTATATTATATATACACAGTTCAAATATGTCAAATATTTGGCTTTAGCGAATGGAGTGATTTATGTGTTTCTTCTCCTAGTCTGTGTCACTACCCCAAAGAGAGATACAAAAAAACAAAGCAAAGAACAAACAACTGGAATACGGGTAACTCATGGTAAGTATTTTGAATTCGCCCTTATTCTTATTGCAGTCGTATTCCGCGTCAGTTTGACTTTCTTTTTTTTTTGCGATTCTTTGGATGACTACTACTACGCAATCCTAAGAATGTTTCATTATGTGTTTAAGGGCTAAGGAGAAGGAAAGAAAGTGCCATAGGATATAGGAAAAAAGAAAAAAAGAAAATTTAATCAATTCGACGATTTTAACAAATGTTTCGCTTGTTGCCGAATGTTGGATGCTACTTTGCATTTAGTATCTTTTGGCTAAAAAGAAGGGGCCAAATAGAAATTACTAGTCAATGTGGAATTTGTACATAATTTGTACGGGGGGGAATTTGTACATAAAATTGAATTGTGAAATGAAGGGAACACTCGATTCGTCGTACAGAAAATCAAAGAATATTTGAATCAAGCAACCATAACAACAGCCAACTTTTCAAAGCAACTTTTCAGTCCCTTCCCATTGACGTATTTTTTCAGTTCTCCCATAAACGCAAGTTTTAAGGATTCCTTTTTTCCCGAAGAATCAAATAATTGTAACGCTATTGTTGTTCAGCATTTCAGCATCCTCCTTAGTGCTGCGATTTGTTCAATGGATATTAAGATGTCAAATTATTTGTTAAAACTCATTTTCCTAGTTCGTTTTTGAAGTTTCTTTAGTCAATGATTGGGCAAGTTGCTTTGGTTGAATTACTCACTTTCTGGCATTGTCAGAGTAAGGTGTTATATCACCCGCTTTGGCAGACTATTGCGTAATTTTCACAAGAGAAATCTATAGTCTGTCAGTCGATAGCAAGTAAGTCAATAATATACTCTCTGCCAAATCGTAAAATTTCTAAAGTTAGTCAGAATAAGCAAGAACTGTAGGGAAATGTTCTCAGAGTTATTAGCTTGAAAAAATTGGTTACTGCAAGAAAAGTTATTGCGAGTATGCTATCGTGAAAATTTTGAGAAGGCCATTATCCGAGTTCTTCGTAATAAAAACAGAGCACTTAAACAGTAGTATCGCACTAAATATCTCAGCACTGTTATCTACGTTAAATCGTATTTTATTTTTGTAGGTAGTTGATAATCTGAGTTCAGTAAGGACTCTCATCTAGTAAGATAGAATATTTTCTTTGGAATCGTATTATTCTTTCGAATTTTGCCAATCTAAAGGCGAATGTTTTTCATTCCTTTCTACAGATAACATTCTAAAGTTCGAGGTGATCTGTGGTATGGGGCTTTTAAGCCATTTTTGTTAATTTTTGTTTTTAAATTTTGCTAAATTTTCTTATGCATCTGTAGAGAGTAGAGTAGAGTTATACGAATAGCCTTATCCGAATATTTTATCATTGTTTCTGGCGGCCGTTTCATTCAATGGTTTCTTATGATACGATTGCCATTATAGATGCCTAGCTTCCTTAAGTTCTCTCAATGCTTAGCGCTGATGACAAGTCCATGTTGACTCCTAATAAAACTTGGGCATTTAAAACACTTGATGATATATTTTATCGATCGGGATTCCTAAAATTAAGAACGATGCTTTTCAGTTCGTACTTGTTGTTTTTTTGTGCCCAACACATCCTATTTTATTTCTTAAATTGCACTAGTAATTGTGTTTAACGATTTAAAACATCTAACAATATTTTTTCTCTAAGGAGCCATAAATTAAGTTAGGCAAAGGGCTAAAATAAAAGTTCCGAAAAATTTCACAGATCTCAGATGCTGTGAAGTCTTAATAAGGTGTCCATCGGAAGAAACACTATTCTTTCAGAGATGGTTTCAAGTTCACACAGATGTAGTTTCAGAGGCTCAATTATTAACTGCGTATGGTGCAGACGGTTCAAAATATACCTACTCTTTTTTATCAGGCAAAAGACGAAATTTATTTCAGGCAACTGAAATCTCGTGAGGTGAATGGTTGCCTAAATACAACATCAAGTCAATTTACACTAATAATTTAGTGTCCCCATTAAATGTTGGATGCCACCCGTGGAGCGAAATAACCACTGAGCCCGAATATCTTTCTCTCTCTCTTTATCCAATTTTCCGAATCAATTAACACGTGCTCCGGCATTTTAAGACTAATCATACCCTCTTGAGTGTTAAATTAACCAGAACAGTCTTAAGACTGTTGTGTCCTAAATGCTCAAAAAACAAGTGCTATATATTTAAAAAACAATACAGATACAGTTTTATAAGCTCAAAACTACAGAAATAAACTTCAACTCATCAGAACGAATACGCAATAGAAATAAATAGTTACAAATTAGCAAATGTCATTTACTTTTACGCAATTTGAAGAGTAAGAAGAATGTATCATCCTAGAGTCTCGAGGTCTATACTACTTTGATTGTATGCCTTGCAAACAGATTTAAATGACTAATTACAAACCACTACTTAAGTTCAGTTAGCTTGAAGACTAACATAGTCGAAACTGACTTCTTATTAATTTCTAGTCAACTACTCATATTACTTGATTTTTGTTAACTAAACAAATTAATGTCTTTCGGGAGCGGTTGGGATTCGAAAACCGAACTTTCTGATTTGGAAGCCAGTCCACTACCACCTGTGCCACGGCCACCAACTTTCTGGCAATTCAAACTTTTGGTGACATTAATGGTGGAAAGTTCTCTAATTTTTCGAACAAGTCTTATGGTAATAGACAGCTATTCATCAGTTCATAACATTCAATGTATTAGAAAGATTAGGGCGTCTATGGGAAACAAGTTAACTCAAATATCAGCAGCAGTAAGCGTGCCCAAAGACCTCAAACCCTAAACAATTAAATACAGGACTCCGTTTGCAAAAATTGAGAGCTCATTGGCAGCCCGGAAACTAGTAAATTTATCTGCCTGTTTAATGAGTGAATTCAACTGCATGATATATTTTGGGATTTCAACATCTTTGTGTCGTAGAGTGTGATTTATCAGTTGCCATTCTTTGTCGCGATCTCCGATAGAGATATGTGTCAAATATCTGATTTGGCTGAAATTTGTTAGTATGTTGAAGTTAAAAGAGCGACAGCGATGAAGATTAGCGTTCAATTAGATGATGTACCGATATGGTGGCACTTAAATCACGTTGCAGCATAACAGTCTTAGTTTGCATTTTATGTTATGGTAAACGTACTACTTTGCAAATTTTCGATTGTAATTCATTACGAGTCTGATGCCATTATGTGCATCCCCGATCTAGAAAGTTTTTAAATTTCTCAGCTCGACTTCAGTCCGTAGTTAGCTATCAGATTTTCATCAGCTAGTCAAGTTATGGTGTTAGTAGCCGCTTCAATCCTTGATTTCCCCTATTTAGTCAAGCTTTTTTACGTTCCTAATGACAACCAAGAACAAGAGCGGAGATTAAATATTAGATTGTTGAACTTTACCTCGAATCTTAACTTTCTCATACACCATACCAGAATTTGACAATTACCACCTTTCTAACAGCATAATTTGACATCAATAAAGAGTCAAATAGATGTTAACCTCCTACGATGATCTGTTTCTTCTGTAGTGTATTGATGTGGTCCATGCTTCAGGATTAAGCCCTGAAGCCTGTTTGTACAACATCAAGCTTTGAGTTTAATTGATCTACTCTATAATCACCGACTCTAGAATTAACATCATTACTATTCATATGTTACAGTCCAACCAATTGCCTCTTTGATAGCTTCATTCATTCTTTCAAAAGTCGTTTAATTTCCCAAGAATTACTTAACAATGGGTCAAGAAATGTCATATTTCTCACCGCTTTAAATTCTTTGCTACATGCTAAGAGCAGGCATGAAGCTTCAATGAGCCATCAACATATTTACGAAATTTGGCGATTTCTGGGCCTATTCTTTGATGTATCTTTTCTATTTCCGTCCGATGCTTAGAATCTACATCTCGCTGCTTTGGTTCCCCTGCGCTTAGTATAATTACGCTTATCACAATGCGTTTAGATGCTCATTGTCTAAGCGTCTTTGACGAAGCACTCCCTGAATTGCTGACCCCCAGATTGATGGTGAAGTATATTAGATTCTAGCTAATTTTTAGAAGTTGCTGTTGACGGCTGAGGAACAAGTGAAGTGCAGCATTCTGATATTGATATCGCATATGTTTCAGAGGCATACGATACAGTTTTAGATACTCGTTGGTTAGGTTCTATGTTCATTATCTATTATATGAGGGCCAACTGATATTGCCTATATATTGTGCGATAACAAAGTATATAGTGTAATGACTAGAGGATGTGAAAGTCAATAGACTTTGTCCTTTCCACTTCGAGGCCGTGTTATACCATAATAGTGTCCTTGTTGCCTATCCTAACACAGAAATTGGTCATTATGGCCGAAATGTTTTTAGCAGTCATAACAAGAACAGAATACTGCCATTTTCGACATCCTTTGTGGTATATTCCGACTGGAAGGCGGCCTTTTTTATTCTGAAATCAAGAAATTAGTATTGGCTCGTTAATGAACCTCCACAGACACTACGTGTTGCTGGTATAAGCATGCGCCCCCTTTTAATTCGAGGGTGCTTCTGTTTAAATATGAAGAGGACAGCCAGACGCTTCGAATGGTTTATGCTTTCAACGCCAAAATTCACTATATGACATTTGACAATGATTCCATGGAAATCATCACAAGTTCCGACAAAGTTTTAACGATTATAAACCATTGCAAGAAATATTTTGACAATCAGCATATGTGGTCCTTTAATCTCTTTGATATTGTGACTTCATATTGTTGTACAAATTGCTACCCAACGCCAGACTGCTTGTAGGCACATAAAGGTCCATAGAATATCAAATCGATGACTAACTGAAAAAAAAACAACCAACAAAAAATCCAACCTTGAACCGCAAAGATACAACTCATAAATGCGTTGTTCTTTCAACTTGAACAACATTATCATAGTCATTAAAACAAACTAAAGGTCATTTTATTATCACTTATCTCCACTGGACATCTACATTACACTTCAAAACGTACACTCAATTACGCTGCTATTTACGGGTATTGTTTTACACAGGCTCTAGGCCAAGTGTACTCGTAATTATTGCGTAAACATCACGAAAATTTAACCAACCAACCGAATAGAGTCAAAGTCCAGTCGAAAGTGACCTTAGATACCAGCAACAAGTCGCACAATATGTTGGCAAAATTCGCAAAATATTTTCGAAAAAGAAAAAAACAAAAACAAATTAATTTTATTACCTACTTGTCCTTGAGGTCAGAGCACATATCCGTACCTACTTAGTTCATGATTTGAAATTGTGACAGTGTTTCCTTGCACTTTCGATG
This sequence comes from Volucella bombylans, assembly GCA_949129095.1. Taxonomy (NCBI): domain Eukaryota; kingdom Metazoa; phylum Arthropoda; class Insecta; order Diptera; family Syrphidae; genus Volucella; species Volucella bombylans. Next base: position 191,007,010 of record OX422140.1, on the reverse strand, counting down.
ACCTTCGATGTTTGAACTGTCGTCAAGGCAGTCTCCTGGCGAAAAATAACATTATGTAACCTACTCCATCAGAAACAATTCGAGGTCGGTTGTCATGTAATAAATTTGCCAGCGAAAGTGTAACAAATTGATTGTTTTGAAATAGATGCACCTAATAGGACATTGACTCAAAGACAGCTTTCTATTTCCATTGAAATGTTTTTACATTTTTCTTTTCCAAAATCCACTGTATTCACAAAGACACAGAAACAGGCATACGTTTTTTTTTTGAGACAAAGAACTAGTTATTTAAATAATGCCACTGTCAATTGAGATACAAATATGCATTGTAATGACATGCACCTTGAAGGGATATAAAAGGATGAGAAATGTCCCACGACCAAAGGGAAATCTGATGTTGGTTAAATATTATACAATTATACTGTTCTGATACAAAGGATTGACATTTTGAGAAATGTTGTGTGCCTTACCCATCCCAAAACAATCGAAGAAAATTGAGTTGAATTTACCTGGAAAAGAAAGGACAAATTGTTAGATCTTTTATAAATTTCTATTACACAAAATTTAGAACTTCAGAAATAACCTACTATTTCTTTTAATTTATATAATTTTAATTATAATTTGTGATCATATATCAAAGGGTTTCTACATAATTTTTTGGATATAATTTTCCATGGTCTTAAAATCAATATACAAATACCAAATGGATTATAACTAAGTCAAAATAGGTTTTACAATTGAGTTCAAAACTGAGAGGCTCAGCAACTGGCAGGCTTCTCTGCCGTATTTACCAAAATTATTCCATTTGGTCAAGTGAACAGTCGGAAGTATTCGAAAAACAGTCATTGAAATATTTGTTATTTTGGTGTGGCTGTAATGCCACATGTTATTTAATGTCATGTTATGACTGGGGAATTCAGGATTGATATAGCCATTGTACGCGGGCTAAAAAGTAATCACATTTCTGCGTACGTTCACGTCTGCAAATGCATACCGGCTGTTTAGGCACTTAGTGAAGTAAAGGTAGATCCCCGACCACACCCCTCAGATTACACAGATCTGAATCTTCCTGGCTACGAACCAGTGCCATTATTCTTTTCTCACCGCGATCTCGCCATTTACGTACGTAAACATTTACGTAGTGATGTATCTTAACAAACTGCACCACTATGTTATCCCAATTCAATTTCATGTGGTTAAAATTCCATCTCCGCAAGCAAGTTATCCAGTACTGCTTTATTTACAGAAGCCGAAAACTAAACAGCAATTCGACTTTTAACGAGTTCCATTCAAAGAATTTTATTCCAGTGTCCTCACACTGAAATCATTGTTACGGGCGATTTTAATATACACGATCCTGGGTGTCTTCAACATTCTGGGCAGACAACACCCGAAGTACGGTGTGTTGAGATCTTCGCTGCGGAAAACAACTTCGGCAACTTTGTAAATGAGCCCACGCGAATACCATACGTTGACAGTCATACCCCCACCACCCTGGACTTATTTTTAATTTCTTACCCTGACAAATACAAGGCCGATGTGCTATCCCCTCTAGGCTCGTCGAACCACTGTGTCATACCAGCTAATTTCATATCATCGCCCACACAGTTTGAGAAAAGATTCCTAAAAAAAACCGTATGGCTATACGAGAAAGGCAATTGGAGCGGACTTAACAGTTTCTTTAGAAATTTTAACCGATCGATATGTTTCCTCTATAACGACGTGGATGCCGCGACTGATACGATCACAAACACTATTCTCTTTGGAATGAGATCCTTTATCCCTCATCGGATGCAGAGTATCAAACCAAAAGAAAAGAGGCTGCCACGATTAGAGAAATGTTTTTTCGGTTTCCTGACAAGGGGACAAGGGAGAACCGAAAAAATTGCAAACTAGCCAGGAATTACTGCAACCCCTTTCTTAAGCCTGTGAAATTCCAATGTAATCAACAACTGAGGCAAAAAATACTATTGTACTTACAATGCCCCAAGGATAAGTAACACTTAGACATTAGAAATTCTGTCTCATCCTCCATCCTAACGCTCATTTACAGTGACATTGCAGCTTTCAGCTCTTAGGAAAAAACCAATCTGATTACTGCATACTTTTCGTTCAGCTCAACACTTTCTTTGAGTACTCAAAGATCTCAACATACATAAATCCGCTGGTCCAGATGGTATACGAGTATCTCCCATCCTTCTGAAGAAGTGTTCTTCTACGCTGTTAAAATCACTGCGTAAGCTTTTATATCAATCCTACACTTTTGGACTCTTTCCGAGCAGATGGCAAGCAGAATTTGTCCAGCCCGTCCCTAAAAAAGGCGATTATTCTTTTTTCTTCTCCTACAGACCCATTGCACTTACGTCCCTTCTTTCCAAGTCATGGAAACGCTGATAAACAGCCCGCTCATGAAATATCTCGTACAGCGAAAACTTCTCGATGACCGGCTGTGCGGTTTCCGTAACAACAGGTCCATTGGTGGTTTGATGGAATATCTCACTGAAAAGTGAAACCAATCTTTCGAGGGCGAGGTAGTTGCTTGATATTTCTGAGTCATTTGACAGAGTTTAGTATCAGTCAGTCGAAAATGCGTGCTTTTGGGATTAACGACTCTTCTTTAATGGATTAGGATATGCCTTTCGTAAGGTTCAATTCAAGTTGTCTTGGATGGTTTCAAGTCTGATATTCACAAAATAAATGCTGGTGTTCCCCAAGGCTGCGTTCTGTCTCCGACACTCTTTTTCATTTTCATCAACTGTTTGTTGATAGTCCAATATATTCCTTTGCAGACGACAGTACACTCTGTTTTCATATACGTTCCCAGACTCACGTCCCAGCTCTTCGGAACGGGAACTGCAGCGTATGTTAAGCTCATTAAATTCTGATGTTAAGAGCATACTAATTGGAGAACTATCGATAGAGTGGAATTTAGTGCTTCCAAAATACAATGCTGTCTGCTGTCGTTAAAGCGAAATTTAAACACAGCCATTGTCATTGTCAATGAATGGCACTTGCATCGTCGAAACCGAAAAACTTTCCATTATCGGTATTTGACACATATACAACTTAGTTTGGAATGGCTATTTATTCGGCGTCGTTAAAAATGCTGCGAAATGTCTAGGTATCCTTAAACGATGTAAGAAATACTTCAGCCCCTCTGCCACCCTGTCTGCCACCCCTACGGCGGTATTAGACACCTTTTTGCACCTAACACCGCTTGATTTACAGATCAAAAAACTGGCTGGCCACAGTGCGATACGACCCACTAATCTGGGTTACTTCAAGAGCAGTAGTTTGGAACGTGGCACGGTACTAACGGAGCGACTCCCAGACAATCCAATTCTAACGGATGAAATTCCTTTCCTGGTCAAGTCAAATGAAATTGCAATTTTCACAGATGGCTCAAAAACAGAGGAAGGAACAGGTTCTGGTATCTTCGCAGAAGACCCAGAACTAAGAGTGTCTATAAGACTAATGGACGCAAGCAGTGTCTTTCAATCAGAGGTCCTGGCTGTCCTCAGGGCGGCTGAGCTAATACAGATGAGATCAGTATCCGAAAGAGATATCGTTATCTACATCGATAGCTGGGCCGCACTCAAGGCAATCGAATCAACCAACGTCAACTCTGATACAGTCAGGGTCTGTTGCACAGTGCTCAAGGCACTATGCAGTCAAAGCCGGGTAAGACTGTACTGGGTGCCAGAACACTGCGGTTTTAAAGCAAATGAACAAGCGGACGAGCTTGCAAGAAAAGGAGGGCTACTCGACAATAATGAGGTTGTCAATATAAAACCACCCCTTTGCATAGTGAGGGGCACTATCGAGGAAAAAATCACAAAGACTGCCACCTTAAGTTGGTCAAGCATTGAATAAGCTTAGGATAGTAATAGAAATCCTGACAAGACACTGTCTCATGCGGCAGCACGCAAAGAGACTCAAATCGTCAGATACGGATATCTGCAGATTCTCTGGTGATCTGCACGCTGTTGAGGGCAAAACACACATACTGTGTGAATGCGAATTTAGGGAATTTTTAGAGAAATGCTTTTTGAAAACCTAGACGAAATAGACGGCACGAACTTCAAATGCCTTCTTGGCTTTTGCAAGAAAATTGGGTGTTTCACTAGAGCGTTTGTTTAGGTTTTTGCCATTTGAAGACAAATTCAATTGGTTCCACAGGGACCGCGATGGGCCCATTTTGGTGCCTAGTGTCTGTATGATGACATATCCATCACACCCCTGTTTAACCTAACCTAACCTAGCCTCCACATGTCTATAACTCTGCCGATTGTAATGTATAGAGGATCCTGATTCATTCCCCCATAATGGAAGTTTGTGCAGTTGAGGTAATCCCTAGAGTTTTAACCTTTTCAGTATTTCCTTTTTTAATAGGATAATATTACGAGTAGCTGCTTTCCTTACACCAGCGGGGATAGTAATTAAAGCATCCCGACAGTTTTACTCTACACAAGATACATACTGTAGCGTTTTTGCAAATATTTGAGAGAATCGATGAAAGAATGAGGAGAATAATTGCGATTAACAAAAACCAAATACAACCTGGGGTTAGAAAACACGTTTATTCCTCTCGTAGAATGAAAATAACAGTGTCAAATTAAATAGGTGTCGAAACATCAAAAAAAGAAGAAGATGATAGGAATGACTTGTCAAATTTTAGTGGTGAGCCCCGGTTATGTTCGCAAACTTATAACAATATATTATCATCTTGATCCGGTGTAAGCGACATTCGTTATTTTCTGTCAAAACACGTAGAAAAAATGAAAGAAAATAAGTAACCAACGACACTATCAAATGGCATTTCATGTTGCAAATGTGATAATGATCTATAGAATCAAGTGCACGTTGCGATCGCTATAATGATCCACAGCTGGGAAGCAGCGGTCAGCTCGAGGATAACTTTTGCTGTTATTTCAGCAACTGGAAGGAAGTAAGCTGAAGCGTTGTCTGCTTAGTTAACCAATGAAAAAAAAGAAGATTGAACTTTTATAGCATGACAGGTAGAGTACGTAAGACCAATAACCTACTACCCGTAATGGGAGGATTCGCTATTCTTTGGCATGTGCATACCACAGATACCACACAGAGCCTAGAATATTTGTAAAGTATATACTTTTAAGAATATACTCTCCAAAGGAAATTTTAAGTTTCTAATTATTTACGGAGTTATAGCTGCTTTATTGACGCGGCAACTAGACCGGTCCTGCCGGAGTGAATAGAACAATTGACGGTAGATGTTCCCCAACTACCTGTGGGTGGGAATTTCCCCCATAAAAACTTTTTGTACTCCGTATTGACTTAGAAATCTATTAACCGAAGGTTATTGTAACGTATTTTCCTGAAATTGCCGATTAACGAAATGTGAGTATAATGTGACATTATAGTATGTATATGACTTAAACTGCTTGAAACTATGCTCAAATCTTTAAACGCGTTTTTCTCGAAACTATTTTTTTCCACCATATTGACATGACATCTCAGGTTCTAATGAGCCGATTTACTTGAAATTTTGTACACGCCTTCTTTAAATAACGCTCTAAAACCTTAATCAAACTTTTGGTTAACATTTTTTTTTTGCTTTTTTTATAAAATTGAAAACTGTAAAAAAATATGAAGAAATTTTTCTTAAAACAGTCGCCATATTACGAACATTTTTTTTTGTTTCTCTGATGTGCGGGATCTTACAATATCTTTGCTAATTATTAATATTTTTTTTGTTGAATCAGATGACTAGAGGAGTTGAAATCGTGTAAATAACGACGCACCGTTTTTTTGAACCCTTCAATTTACCACCCTACAGTTTTCTGAATTTAGATTTTTGTAAAATTGTTTTGTATTTTCTTAAATTACAAATAAATATTAATCAAAAATACGTTAGTAAAACTATTTTTTTTGTTTTTTTTTCATCACAATTCAAAAAAAACCCTACAATTTGTGCCTCTAGACGAGAATACCCCCTTAAGTTATTGTTTGAATTAGACTACACAAGAGATGTAAGAGTTCTTCAGCGTATTTGTCATCTGAACTTGTGCACATGTAAGAATTTTGTTAAACAATTTTAATCTTATGCGGAATACAACAAGGAGATCACTAAGCGCTTGAGTTGATTTATCTCGACGAAACTGAATGCTTACGTTTGAAATCTCTTACGACAGCTATATTGTGTTGCATATTTTTTGTTTAAAAAATGCCCTTTCGCACTTATGTACTGCGATAGTACGATTTATGTTTAGCTCCCGGAGTTGAATTTCTTTTGAGAAATTTGTTCAATAAAAAACAGAAAGCAGTTGTTTCTTAGGTCCAACATTAGTTAATCTCACTTCTGTTGTTAGGAGTTGCATATTATTGCGAGTAATGGAAAATCATGGTATGTCTTGGCTGCAATAACCTCCAATGAATCTTCAAAAGCTTCTTCCTGATTTCAGGTTAGAGATTTGAAATATAAAATTCACTTATGCCTAATGCCCAAACAATGAACATTTGTGCGCATTTCATTCATTTATCATTTATCTTTCTTATCACAGGTTCTTTTAAGATTATCTTCTATTCTGTAGAAATAAGTATGTGGTCAGCAAACTCACATTTAGAAATAATCAAATTTGTATAAAGAAATCCTCTAAGCCCATGCATATATCAGTTGTCGCGTTCCATTTAACATGATGTTGGCATTATTGTTTCTTTGTATCTCAACAAATGCACCATCATCAACTTCAATCTACCTATAGAATTGGTAGAATTCACTCAATTGAATCTATCCCTACGGTAGTAACCATCATATTGCCTCTGGTTGGCCACATGCTATAAATGTATGACGTGTGACTGTTTTCTGTTCTGTTGCAAAACTTGGGCCTCCAAAAATTATTGCCTTTCGATAAAAACGCATGCCGATTACGTTCTCTTGTTGTTTTTATTTTTTCTTTTTTTTTGCAATATCTTTCTCCTTCACACCACATGGATATTTCCGACTTACAAAGCGAAGAGACAGCGGCGGAGGAAAAAAATGAACATGGAACTGCTTACATTTTCACACCCCTAAACGATAATGGCTGCGCGTTCTGCACCAGACTATAAAGCTACAGGATTGCATATCTGGTAATATTACTGCAACTATAGCATATCAGGAGCCCTCACCTAAATGAGCGTACATTTTCACTAGGTTAGGCCTTGGTCAATGCGCCACTAGCTACAATAGAAAAGTCTGGCATTTGGAAAAAGCTGGAAGGCAAACATTTCTCGTTAACAACAAAGGAATAGATATCTGATAAAGGACGGGAACAAACAGCAGAATAAAAACTGCAAAAGCGGAAGAGTACCCATATATGAGTATGATGCAGGGTGGTGGTGACGACGGTATCTGTGAATGCACCCTTATCATGTTCTCTGCTGATTGAAAACAGTTCAGTTGGCTGATTAAAAAATATCGCCATCAATTAAAAGTAAGTGCATGTGTGCTATCGGAACTCGGAACACAATGGTATACAGGATACAGGGCACAGATCTCTGGGACTCAAAACACAGGGCGGCGACAAAAGTCAGCTTACTATGAAATGACACGCACGTCGTGTCGAATATCCTGAATTCACGCTTTCGAAAATGCATCCTCGAATCGAATTCAATTTTTTTTGCACACCGCCGACATTATTTAACGTTATTGTAAAATTCGCCGTAAATCAATGTTCGATTCGAATGGGACAGTCGTGCCGGAGAGAATGAGAAAGAAAAGAATGTATTGAGGGCTTGAAGAGCTGAAAAAAGGGCACCAGCTAGTGATGGTACTGGTTCTACTATTTGGTGGAAAGTATGATTCGCTTGGTCTTGGTTGTCATTTTTGTTTTAAGTTTTTTTTTAACTTTTTACGAGACTCCGTTGTGTGAGGATGTTATTTTCACCGTTACTGTACTCATTTACTTTCATTGGGCTCAAAAAATAAAAAAATCCCAAAAGGTTGGCGTGTGACAGCGGCTCTAGGTAACGGTGTGATAGTAGTGTCATTGGTAGAATGAAGGTGGCAGTATTCAGCGAATCAACCACAAAATGAGGGCATGAATTTGTTGATGAGGCAGAATTTATAACTGTCAATGCGACTGTATTGTATCCGTACCTACCTAAATATGTAGTATCACTCCGGCAACGGTATATACATATCTACAAATATAATCGATTTCATTTCACGTTTATAGATTTCAATTTCACTGAAGTGTGTTCGAGTCAAAATGATTTATGTCGATAGGTGCCACTGTGGCAAAGGTATCGATTAGTGAAAAACGTCTTTTTTTTCTTTTTACTTTTTTTCATCATGGTTTTGCGGTTGCCTTGAATTTATTTACATTTATGAGAATCTATTTCGATTGCCTTTGTTAGTGAAAATTGAGAGAACTGAGTTTCTTCAAGCGGAGTTTATAATATGTGTGCTGGAAGTGTCACAATTTTTTGTAGTCTGACGACGCTCGAATACAGTTCTAGCAAAAATATTGGGCATGGATTGTGATCCATTCGATCTGGCATAAGAAAATCATATATGTGTACATGATATAGGTACATATACATACTATTTGACGATATGATGGATCAATCTCACGAACTTTTTAGAGAAAATTTTTGATTTGGACTAATCTATGCGCGAAAAAAAATACAAACCGATGTTTGAGTTGCGTTCATATTAAGCCAGCAAGAGACCAGACTAGTTTCCACCTACAAAGGCCATCAACGCTATCGACCATGCTTCTGCACCATGAAGCTGGAGTGGTATAATGTCTTATGTAGTATCTCCCTACAGTTTCTTGACAAGGCCTTACTCATTTGCCTACTGAGGCCGGAGAAACAAGGATTGGCAAGAGTAACTCTGGACCAAATCTAGGAGATGAGTTCCTACCAAATCATATCCCGTTGCATTAAATAAGCAGAAAGGATGGCCGGTCTAAATTAATTTGTTGCTATCTTATCTTAATTTTTTTCGTATGGGCAAAAATCGTTCTGCTCATCGCGCAGATTGAATGGTTCGTTCAGCTGGGCAGCGGAACTGATTCTTTCCTGCTGTTTACCCGTTTGCAGAAGTAGATTTTCCATGTCCTTAGCAATAACTGTGAATCTGCTGTTGACATGACCAGTTGTTTTTACCTTTTGCTAAAATTTCCTGTTACTGAAGTTGCAATTGCTCTCTATTGCTTTCATCGCGTTGTTTTTAAACTCTTTCTTCTTCCCCGGAGGAGCCAATGTCATTCGTTCCCCTCCTTCAGTGCATCGGCGCTTCGAGGCTGATCAAAATATCAATTCCACTCATTTTCAGTATTTGATGAAGATTGTAATGGGCTTGATGACAATGATACGCAAGCGCTCAGCATCGAATATCTTTATATGATAGTATTTCTCCATTATTATGGCGTCACTGATACCCATAGATATACATTGACTATAACTAGGTACTGGTACGGGTCAATATTGGCCAGTCCGAATGTTCGTTAGTCTAGCGTCGATTGCAATGGTCATCAGAGAACAAGGCAACCGTATGCAGCTGAAATATGTAGTCACTTGATAGGAAAGGTGTTGCTATCAACTTGGATATCGTCCTTCCAAAGCTTGATTTCGCAAACTCTAATAGATAGAATTGGCACTATAGCTCGTCTACAAGACATCTAAATATTACAGTTATTACAGTTATTATGTGCATATGCACTATTGGATTGGATTAATTGGATTTGCGATGGATAGCAGACTCCCTACTTTATTTTTCATTTCACTCCAAATTAATGTGATTTGTTTTTCAACGTCAGCCTCATTGGGTTGCATAATACTACAGATGATAGAAAATAAATTCAGCTAGGTGCTGCATGAACTAACGATGAGAAAGAAAGTTGAGGCGATACCGCTCCAGCGAAAGTCGTAACATACCCATCTACGCTCCGATTCGTTCTTGTGGGTGATGAAAATAATACAAAAATAAGGAGCAGAATCTCTATTCTAGGCTCAGGCGACAGCCTCTGGTGAAGGTAGTCTGAAAAATGAAACCTTCTCTACAATACTTCTCAATCCTTTAACAAATTGGATACCGGGTAATGGACTCCTTAGTAAATTCCAATTAGGCTTTCGCAAAGAATATTCCACTGTGGATAACATTTTCGCGTTAACAACTAAGACATGCCTTGATAATGGAAAAAACTATACGCTTTTTTCGTGTATTTTAAGTCTGCTTTCGATTCCATAGATAGAGATCTTCCTTAAACTAAGCAATGTAGGAGTCCCAACGAAGTTCCTCAAAGTATTAAAAAGTACGAGTATGTATGAGCAAAACCAAACGGCAAAGTGGGATTGTACCCGATTGTCTTACTGGTTAGTTTAGTTTAGTTTTAAATGCATTTTATTTTCTTAACACTAAATCTTACATTCTAACAAAAAATGCTTAAATGCTAGCTTACAATTACTTAACAATCTTATACTAACTTACTGGCCCCACACAGGCACTCTAAGCTACTCTGAATACTTATATCTATGTCTTTCGACTGCAGTTACATTTTATTTATAAATACTTATTTTCTATACTTAAAGCTAAGAAAAAATTTGTTTACAAAAACTTAGCATATGGACATTTATTTTTTATAAAAACTTAGTATCTAACTTAAAATAAATCTTAGCCTACCTAACCTAAATGCACAATACACACATAAACACACATAGACATTATACACAATCATATACATACATCAGTATACACCTTTGTATACACTGATATATGTATATGTTTCTTAAATGCTAACCTAAACCTATGTAAGCTGGCCATCGCTATTTACTGAGCAAATAGATTGGTCAGCTCTGCCTCGTTAGTGAGGCTGGTCCGTAATTGACGGAAACGACGACAAAACATCTTCTCCGTCATTCAACCACCAGAAATGCTGGTGCTGCCGAACGACATCCCCCTTATCGCGATTCCCCACCGCCCTAGACTGTCTTACTGGTTTGATACAAAAATGGGCGTCAAACAAGGATGCTTACTGACCCCTTTGCTTTTTTCATTATTCCTTGATGACATAACTGCCTTTATTCCAGGAGGAATTGTTTTCAATGGAATAAACATGCTTTATGTATGCAGATGACATCGTCCTACTAGCAGAAACACCAAATATGATGCAACTTATGGCCAAAAAACTACAGCAGTACTGCAGCAAATGGAATTTAAAGGTTAACACCGATAAATCAAAAATTATGGTTTTGAGATATGGCTCCGGTAGATACGCTAGGGATGAGAAATGGACCTGGGAAGGTGAGGAACTAGAAAAGGTCTAAGAGTACGAATATCTAGGAGTAATTCTGACTCCCAAACTTTCTCTTGAAAATCACTTCAAATCCAAACTACATGATGCTAAAATAGCTATCAACTGCAACTTGAAAGGACTTATATACTCTAAAATTTCACTTCAGCTACATCAGAAAGATAATGGAATACCAGCCGCAAAGACTTTCTAAAATAATCGCATCCCATATCGTGCAACGCAAATCTCAATTCTTTGTCGAGTGTTTAAGATTGTGCTTGGAACATAACGTGCAACTAGACAGCGACAACCCTGAAACATGGGAAAAACCATTGGAAACCCTATGGAATATTATCAAGGAAACAAAATTTGAACAAACAAACAATTATTTTCACGTCAACAACAGTACTGATACTACTTCCACAATCTTCAAAGCGAGAGGAGAGCTTTTGTACTTAAACTATATGCCCCATCGAAACGACCGATCTACTGAATGTACACTGTGTAACCGACATACATCAGAGGACGTGATACATTTTATCGGAACCTGTCCCATTCTTAAAGCCATTACACGCGCCCACTGGGGCAAAATTAGTCTAGGATTAATTAAAAATTATTTTAAACGCCGGTGACAACTGGCAAACTCTAGTCAGCTACGTTAAAACTGCATGGAAATACCGTTCCCAAATAATAAACAAAAGTTTCTGATTAGCTCTTAAATTATCTGTTAGATATTATTATATGTATTATAACAGTATTATAACAACTATTTCTTTTTAATTCGATGTTAAATAAATTATTATATTTTCTCTTTTTTTCGGCTGACGGCTAACGCCATGCTCTAATTGTGAATTATGTTTGAATAAAGATCACATCTAACTAACTAACTAGTCCGAAAACCCAATCACTTATGGTAGCTTAGATGTTCTGCTGTTAATCTATGATAAAGCTTTTTTAGTCATTGACCAACATCAAGATGATACTGGCAACCAGAACCATCAGTACAATTGTTGATAGAGATCCGAATCATACGAACCGATATACCTATAAGGATATACGAGTATGAATATCAACTAATTTTGTAATTTAGATGATAAAAAAATGTAATCCATGCTTCTACAAGAGAAGTAATAAAATCATGCACCAATTAGATAGGCAAAGATGGTCACAACTCTAGGCAATATACTCGTACATGTATAATGAGACTTCGATGTGTCCGGTAAATAATTTCTCGTTGTACAACTCAGTCTCACTTATGTTATGACAATTATCATGATCAAGGAAAAATATAGTGTGACTTAATGAAATACTCGTGAAAGAAATGATGGCAGAATTTACAGCATTCAAAGATTTTCTGAAGTTAATAAAAGAGGGTGGCCTGGGAAGCTGAGCACGAAGAGCATTTCTATTCAATTTTTCCCAAGGTGAAATAATCAAAAATCGTTCCCATCATTAATTTGTTTAAATATGATAAAGCAATATAAGAACGAATAAAAGAATTCCTTGAAGATGCATCTTGTTTCAAAGAGACTCAGGATTTTTCTGGATCGAGGCCATTAAAACAAATTATCAACAGGAGTGGTACATACATATACTCAAATCTATTGACATGCTTTCGCACTAGACACGCTTGATTCAAAGCTGTCTCCTTTTCGAAAGTGTTGAATTCAAAATTCAAAGTATAGCCATCTCTCCAAAGAAAAAACAATTCGACATGTCGTATTCCAATGCTTGGCCATATTAACAATGTCCAGCTCATTAAAATGGAAATTTACCCCCAAACTAATACAGATTTTCACGCCAGTTAACTACAATAGAACTTGATCTGAGTACGAGGTACGAGTATGAGGGCTTTATCTCTAGAGGATATCCTATTTTGCGCTTTTTTTCCAGTAGGTTTTCTCTTCTCTGTCAAATGGTTAACTCGATAATTAAGTCAACTTCAAGATACACCACTAAAAATGAACAGAACCATAGTGTACACAAGTATAGATGTGTGCAGCTAATTATTCACAATGGCTGTCTAAGATTTCATTGCTTACGAGGACGTGAACTCTCCGGTTTTTAGGACTTTGCCTGTTTCTTTTTTGTCTGTTTGCATAGACATTTCAGTAATGCGGATCCTAATTGAAGTGCTTTGTCTCGTAAAGATGTAATTCGAGTCTAGAAAAAATAAAATAAGATACCCTTCCAAACACGGAGATTTGTTCAATCGACCAATTTACCAAATGACATTTAGGATTTTACAATGCTTCATTGCGTAAGGGTACTATGTGCATGTATGTGTATATTATGTCCTAGAGAAACAATGCAACGCACTATAATGAAAAAAAAAACTGCCATGTTCGGCGCAGGGTTCATAAATCAAAGTCATCAACCCCTGAAATAGAAATCAAGCCACGCCTGTCAACTCGATTCCTTATTTCGTGTTTCTACTTTTCACAAACAAGCAAATACACTTACATGCATACATATCCGCACAAATGCCTTCTTCGTCCTACCAGCAGATTTCATACTAGAAAAATTCTCAAAAAATAAAAACAAAAAAAAAACAACAACTCCATCCAACAACAAAAAGAAGAAGAATTGTGTTTCAAGGATTTTTCCTGACTAAAATGACGTTCATGCCAGGCCATGAAGTGTTTGGCGTATGCTGGTGTTTTGTGCTGTATACTTGAGTCTATGCCGTGCTATTAGATAGGCACATTTTCTATTCTATCTACACCATCCTTGGTTAGGTTGTTATATTCGTATGCCATGGCTATGAGCAGTTTTAGCAGATTTCTGAGATTACTTTGCACAGCATAGAAAACATAGAACATCACAATGTCAGGGATTTGAATAATACACTCCCAGTCAGTCAGGATAAGGGGAAGGAAAAATACACATCCCAGTCATTTCGGCCGGCATCATCATACTCATACAAAGATCCTGGTTTAAGTTTCTTTTTCCAAGTGTGCGAACCAGCGCAACTGCATGGATTCCAATTTAAATATTGAATTTGTTGAATTTTCTTCTTCCATTTGAAAAATTGTTAGCTATGTGACTCAGTGTTTTCCTTTTTTTAAGGCACATGGGGTTGTGACACAAAATAACACAGCCGGTGTTCTTGTTCTCTCGATGACATTGTCGAGTATTGTCCATCTTTGTTATGTGATATCGTCAACTCCAGATGCTTGTGACAAGATTTGATGGCGTTTAAAACCAATGGATTCGGGGGTTCATTTAGAGGATAAAAGAAGCAGGAGAGAATGATACAAAGCAGATCATGGGGGAAAGAAATTTGAAGGGTTGAAATTCAGTATATTTTTCAATTTGAAAGGAAAATTTTCTTCTGAAATTACTGTCTTTTAAAGGATCTGCAACTAAGCAAGAAAGTGTAATGATCGGCCTAAGTGTATCTAGGTAACTTAAGGAAGTCTCACATATTTACGAATTTAATTATTCCCTTGAAACTTAAACAAAAGAAATATAAGTTTTCAACCAGGCTAATTTCAGCGTCTGCATCTAATTGATTCGTAACTAATTAGAAGTAAGAGTATCTAAGTCCTTGTTTCACTATTTGGACCTTGACTAGTCTTAGAACAATTTGCATAAACCCATATATCTGATGTCTGTTGTTTACCCTTCTGTCTTCACGTAACCAGGACTTCCCATTATTCCATGTGGACTCAGTCCTTATTTTCAGCCCCAGTAAATATCTAGAGTACAATTCGCGTTGGAACTGGCCGAAAACAAAATTCCCTCAACATGTTTAGGCTATTTAAAACGAGGTCGTCCTTCAGGGTAAGAAACGAAGACTCTGAGGACTGTATCGTTTGTAAGAGTATAAATTTACTCTATATGGACTGAGTGGAGTCTCTTATTTGCTCGCAAAGTTTCACTAGGGAGTATAAGAGATATATTGTTGACAGAATCAAGGACACATGTATTCTTGGCTTGATGATTATAAGTCACAATGACCCAAGACATTGAACATGATACAGATTTCTAGCTGAAAAGGGTAAATACTGAAAATAAAGACCTTACGATAGTGACTATTAAATTCTGATTCCCTGGGCTTATGTGCAGTACATCTCGCGGAAATTCTGCTTCCATTGACATTTTCCAAAATCCAAATCAATTCAAAAAGCCTCAATCCAAGTCCCATATTCACATCGCCACGAAATGCCTCAAGCTTTCCGTACCATCCATGCAAAAGCCTATATACAACACATAGATCAAAGACCGAAATGGAACCAAATATAGTTCGCTCCATTGACATAGAAATCAAACCGTCAATTGAGACCTTTCACGCCGCCAATCAACCGCAGTTCACATCTACTGCTCAACAATCAGTAAGCACCAAGTTTTTCGTGAGCACGAGGCATGGTACTTGTATCTATGAGAGATAGACGAATACTTGTATCTAGTACTGCTCCACTATTACACCCAATCGGCACGATTTCCCAGCTGCTGCGGCTAGTCCCATACTGTTG
Organism: Volucella bombylans; assembly: GCA_949129095.1. Classification (NCBI taxonomy): domain Eukaryota; kingdom Metazoa; phylum Arthropoda; class Insecta; order Diptera; family Syrphidae; genus Volucella; species Volucella bombylans. The sequence goes on along the minus strand of OX422140.1, from coordinate 190,991,271 downwards.
TCTGTTCAGTTGGCGCACTGCAAATGGAATTCCCCAGACAGACCTTCGCAGATAGACCGATTGACTTAGTTGCACGTTTCACTTACATCTTCATTTTCAACGAAGTCGTTGTTGGAGTTATGTTGTCGCTGTTGTCGAAGTCAGAGTCGAAGTCGTAGACGTAGTCGTAGTCGAAGTCATAGTTATAGCTCATGCCCGACGACAACTGAACATGCTTCCCTGCTGTACATGTGTTACGGCATTGCACGGAGCTTAGTACGTTGACTACACCACAAGCTCATAAAGGTGTGTATCTACAGAAGATCGTCCATAGGTAATCCAAATGAGTGAAGAAAGCCAAATTCAAATACATATTGAAATCCTTATCCAAGAAACAAAACCAAATTCTCGTACGAATCCGAATAGCTCGAAGGCATCAAGTCCGTTTAAACTGTCAATTCTGAAACACCATCATGATGGTGTGTTATCAATTTTTATTTTCCAAAAGAAACCACATCAAAACGGAGCAGGAAGGAACCTAACAGATACGAATACCACCGACAAGCAACAAAACAAAAAAAAGGAACAGAACTTACGAGTACTTCGACCATTCCCAGACTTTTGTCTTACGAGGTTCACACAGAGTTGGGGAGTGCGAAAGGCAGGAGTAAGGCTCATAGTAGAAGTCGAAGTAGGAGCAGAAGAAAGGAGTTGAGAGTTAACCAAGTGACGTTTGAAAAGTTGGAGGGAAAAAAAAGCAAAACAAAAACGACTATCCAAAGGTCTGCTGTTGTATTCTTCTTAGCCACATGGTGATGGCGATGGCGGAGGAGGTGGATCGCACCATCAATTGACAGCCATTTGGTCAGAAAGACAGGACCGACACTGGATGACTGCATATGTATGTAGAATTCACATACTCACTCTTTCCCACTATTTCTCCTTCTCAGTGTTTCTCTTCTCGTCTTGGCCATGTTCTGAGCTGAAACACGTAAAACGATTAGGGAAAATCGATGAACCATGAGGATGTGTGCTTTTAACAGAAATGAAGTGCGGACAAGATTAAATCTTTTGAATGAATTGAGGTAAAGACCCAAGGTCTTTGTGTGGAGGAATCTATAATCACGTACGTGCATAGCATCGTGTAGTCAGAGTAGTCTTTAGTCATCACAAGTGAGTGGATTTCTTTTGAATGCGTTTTACAGACACAATCTTGGTCGCAGACGCAGCATTTCAAAATCAGACGGACCATGCCAGCAACAGACCAAAGCAGACCAGGCCACAGCAAACCAGACAGATATTTTCAGATATAGATAGGTTCCAGTCAATGCGTTCAAAATACATTTAAAATGTCGTAAATACGGATATAAGTGTACACATACTCGTACATATTCGGTTGTTGGGAGTAGCACGAGGACTGCCTGACGTGATGACAGCTGGAGATTTGATTTCGCATGACAATGTTTCATGATTGTGAGTATTCAGTCGGATTCGAAGAAGTTCCCATTGGGTTCGGAAAAAATAAACTGTGGCATGAGGTACCAAAGACCCATTCAATTACTATAAAGTAGAATCACAAAACTTAGTTGGGTAGTTTGATCTCTGGATTGATATTGAAAAGTGTGTCTTGTCTAGCTTGTGGTTTTCTAATTATCAAAAAGTGTATTGTGTTGGTTATAAGCACATTTTTGAATTTTTGGGTGGTTAAACTGGATAAGCTTCCGTGTAAAACCAGAATAATGTAGATGATAGAGAAAACTTTTTAAACCCCAAATAAGTACTCCCTAAGCATATTTTAAAGTATCAGTCGAGCTCTCCAGATCGCTTGTCCTATGGGAAACTGTAGCGACTTCGTACAACGGATTTTTCCGAAAGAGTGGGCTGAGACTTATGCTCGGAACTCGCATTTCAACTAATTCAGTCGAAACAGGCTCAAAACATAATCAGCTACTATTACCAGCTCCTATCACTAGCTTCTATTACCAATGGCTATCTTCAAGACCAGTGGATCGTGCAGACATGCCTACTACATATCGCGTATAAATAACACAGCAAACATCTCTGAAGAGGATTTTTATTGACCAAAATTCTTGTCCTGTCTCCACTGGAATGCGAAACCTAACTGGTTTTCCTCAGCCTGTGAACAAACGTTTTTCCAATGAAGCTTACATATTCTTTGCATTAAATTTCTGACATTCTGACAATTAAAAACTGTCGGGAGTTTTTAAAATGAACATTAATCAAGTTATGGGACTTCTCAGCGCAGAAGTTTGTATGGATCTACACGGAAATGGCAAATCAAATTCCGTTTTTATTATTTCGCCAATCACTTGGTGGTATAAGCTTTCACATAAATTACTGCTTCGTTTAGTAAAGATTTTTAATTCTGCTACATTGAAGCATTTCATAGTATGACTGGCTCTATACTATGGAGATACCTTTGATATTTATGGGCTTAAAAAGTGAAAGTGAGGTGAACCCTCCTACAACTTGCCTTGCACGATTGCTAAATCGAAAAGCGTCTTCTGCCTTTTGACTGATCTCCGGGCAGCAGAGATCTTAGACCAAAGGACATGTAATTGAATCCTCACAAACGGATCCACAGTCGATTGACCATGTAGCGCTTGCAGTTTCGTGGAACTCAGTAACCAAACACTCTTCGGTCTTCCAATATTAACTGCCATTAACTACAATAACGGATCGAAGAGGTGAAGTGCTTGCGCCTATGACATCAGCCAGGCTTAATTTAAAATCTAGCTCGACCCTTAAAATGATTTAGAATAATTTTGATAGACAACTTGAGGCTTCCCTCAATATAGACGACATGTAGCAATGAACTCAGCCCGACTAGTTGTCTATGTAGGATATCAATTTCTTAGTACTTGAGGATCAGCTAGAGCAACCTTCATCTTCGGTCCACCGTGAGCTTACTCTCTCATGAACACAGATGTAGGTGGCATGATAGTCCAGGCTGCAGGCAATTTTACCAGCGTTTAAGCGCCAGTTGTAGAAATGGCGAGGGAGTATTTCCTCTCTGAGTGTACAATTTAGGCTCACATCAGTCTGCAGCACTGATACTGGTGTGATATTGTGAACATTTTTTCACTAAAGCTATTAAGAATCCTACAATATTGAGCTGAGGAATTATAAAACGGGATATGTACGAAATATAACGAACAATTATTTGTTTAAATTTTGTGTATCTTAAGAGGAGGGGATTATCCGTGTGGTTAGGTAATTTTACATAAATTACATCCCAGCAAACAGTAGAGCAAAGCCAAGAAATGTGGGTACTGATCACCAAAGCTTTTGATTATCTACCTACTATGTTACTAACAAGGTTTACATTATTGTCATAATGAGAAGCTCAATGAGGCTCGGAAAACAGCCGGTATACCACAATTTACAAAAAAACTAATTAATTTCAGAGCATGCGTTAGATTTCATTATATAGTGTTCCCAGGGAATGGACAGCCTAACCATTCATCAGAAACAGTGCAACTAAAATTGTATTCATGCTAACAACCAAATTTTGAACCAATTTTCCTCTATTGAATCCACATTTTATCTTTAAATATGCATACGGACGTTTCTGACTCTATCAAGTTACAATAAAATGTAAAATACGCAACCAATTCTCATAACTACTAACTACACCGTAGAGCTACTTCATTACCATGTCCTTCATCTTCATAGCCAAACTGAAAAACTAGCAAAGAGATTCCCATCTTTACGAGTTCATTTTCATCCATAAAACTCATTGTCTTCAGACTGGTTTCTCTACATTCGATGTACACGCATAGATGTTGCCCCTTCCCGGACTAGGTACAACAATCTAAATGTATTCTAAATCCAATCCCAGTAATATAGCATGACCTCATAATGATGATGAGGTACTCATTGAAGTTGATTATTGTTATGATGATGATGCGGATGATATGCCTTTTGTGGGCGCGCACTCTTAACTCCATCCAAATGGAGGAGAATAAATTTTTTGCTCACCCCGCCATTGCTGAAAATACCAGGACCAAGCAAGCATTAAATTTACGTTTTATTTATTTGTTGTTGTTGGATTTCCTGAAGGAGATCTGAAGAATTTTTAAAAAAAACTCCACTCGCGTGCTGTATTACCAACAGTCTACAGATTGGTCAGGAGAAGTTTTCGACCATGCTATAATAATACAGTAGTCGGACGAATATTAGAGACACTCTCGTTGTAGATTTTTTTATTTTTATCATATGATTTATTAAGTAGCTCTAGAGCGTTAACTATTATCAGTAATTGATAGTTACTGCATTGAATGAGCAGCATGAACAATGCGAGTATTTTGGTAGATTTGATCCTGTCAGGAAAGAACAATTTAGACAAGTAAACAGACGGGGAATAGTTGAACGCGTGCGCAAAATGCGTGTGAGCTACAAGTTTGTTTTGAATTTGCAGCAGAAAAAGTCACAATATATGACATTTTCTTTGGATACGATAAGAAGCTAATAATCAAAGACAGAGAGTAACAAAAGTTTAAAGATCACAAAGGCCAATTCAATTCGTCAGCTTCACTCATTTGTCGAAGGATACAGTGCCACATCTATGAGTCAGAAGTCATAGATCTAGTAGTGCATGTCCACTATAATTCTTACACACCACTGTGCACAAGCGCTTCGCTTCTCTCGATGTCGCCATAAATAATACGAGTAATTACTTAGATAGAGAAGAAATTATTATGCCTCTTGCTTTTACGATTCACTAGCTCACGAAAGATAAACCTCAGATGCTAAACCAAGGCATGACTTAAATAAGGATACTTCCAGTATTGATGACATTAGCCAACGAAGAAAGGACTAAGATTTATCGGATCTACTACGTTAGGAATTGATGTAGGAAAGATGAAAAATGTGCCCTACGGAGGAGAATACTTACCTTACGTGAAATGATGTATATGCTCACATGTTAACGATTCAAATAAAAGCAAAATTTCCAAACGATGCATTAATATGTACCTATTACACTAACAGAATAGAAAACTGAAGGCAGTACTTTCTTATAAAAATGGAAACAAAAATGGTATTTGGACTGAGATATGACAGCACAAATCGAGCAGGTTAATCCGAATGATCATAACCGCAAGAAACTGCCAGAAACCTGTTAACTATGTCTCCCCCTTTTCTTTATCCCAATACCCTCGAAGCACAACGCTGTCAGCCAGATATAGAAAAACAGCATCAAGTGTGTTTATTTAGTTTCATCTGGTGACTACAGCTAAACATCTTATCCAAAGTACACGGTAATGCATACTTCTAAAGAGCAGTTTATAAAGGATTACTTCAGATGATAAGGAGAGCTATCTATGTATAAAAAGGAATATAGAAAAAGGGATTAACAAACTTCTTTTTGCAAGGGAAAACTAGGAGCATTTTAAAATGCATTTGATGTTTAAAATTTATCAATGAGTATTTAAAAGCGGTATATGAAATCATCTAGTACAATAGAAAAGTTGTAGCCAGTGCAAGAAAGAATATTTCAGCAAACTGCGCATGACGCTATAAGGAAAATAAATTTACACAAAATAATTTCAAGTTCTAGCATTCATGACTGATTAGTTTAAAAGTGCAAAACAGAGCTAAAGTTCAAAAAATTTACCTCTTCAATATCGAGCCTTGTTATGACATTAATTATCACGAATTCAATCTAGTTGCATCAGACTGTGACACCACTACAGGGATTAGGAGGGAAATTAATATTGTCTGTAAGTGACAACCATACTTAAAAGCCTAAAGGCAACGTTGTATAAAACTCTAAAAAGCAGATAGAAAGTTGGATTGATTCCTTTGAAAGAAACGTTTCCTGTACAACTGTTGGTTCAGTTTGTATTGATGGAGCAGAAGATTCAATGACAAATTATAAGGATGTACTCGTACATTGATGTAGCATTTTGGCAAGATTCACATCGAGGGCATTAATACCCGCAAAGTGTATTTACGCTAAAGCCCCAGGCCGGAGAGTTTTAGAATTCAACTTCATAGATAACCTTATAGGAAAACACCACATCATGAGTAAAGAATACAAGGGATACAAATTAAATTGATGGGTGCAACTAGCTATGAATAAAGCTTCATCGAAAGCAAAAGTAGATGCAACATTCCTTAGAGTATAGAGAGACAAAGGAAAGTCATCTTTTATACAATATGTTAAAATTATTGCCTCAGTTCTCTTCCAGTCAATAAATATCTATGGAAGTAGAAATAGAGAATATTCGTAGTGCTACTAGTTTTGTGATTATGTACTGTACATATACGGATTCGAAACAGCCTACAAACCAGGCCAAGCATTCTATGTGTCGTGATTTAATTTTTCCAATTTTTTCCTCGTGATATTTATTTTTTATTTATTTGTACATACTCGTATATTGGGCCGATGGTGGTGTAGTTTGTGCGCGTTCCCTTACTCTGTGAATGAGAAGCTTGAATCTCCATCAAAATGAACGGCTGACGTTCAGAGAGTAAAGTACAAGCAAACGAGTGAACTGTTGTGGATTAAGTTGTGAATCGTGATTGCAAGTCAAGTGTCTGCCAGTGGGCATATTGATCGTACCTAGTCCATACGCATACAGCACCATTCAAACAGCAACAGCGACAATATAACCTTTTATATATAACTGTAGCCAAGCTGATATGGTTAAGATAACTGCTCTGGAGCTGCACTGTTTTTTAGGTTGTACGAAGCGAGGAGAATTGCCAGATCGGAATGCGCTAACTACTCGATTTATTTAAGTCTGTGTGATTTTTCTCTTCCATTTAAACAGTATTTTACCGGGCTATTGGCATATGTGCCGTGCACCGTAAGTATAGACACTGCAGACCAAGGAAAGGCTGGACTTATTCGTACTCATTGGAGATACACGCAAGGAGTGGACCTAAACTATGGCTACCCCCCAAAAGATGTTTTAAGGATGATTACAATGTTCGAATTATAGACTTTTGTTTTCTGCCGTTTGTTTTTTTTTTTACTGGGCAATTTGTAAATTTTTATTTAGCCCAAGTTAAGAGGTAGAAAATTGCTCAAGTCCAAGTCGATTATAGTAGGCGGCGGCGGAGGTCGATCGATCGATATGTGTTTGTACGAGTATCTGTGTATTTCAAGTACGTGGTGGTTCAGCCTAAGGCTCAATGGAAAGGTATCTGTATATTCGGCCAGCTGGCAGAATTGTTATGAATTGTGATGCTAATCACTTGTAATCGTTTTGTGGAATTTGAAGGCAGTCATTTTGAGAGCTCAATAATGGTAGTTCGTACGTTGTGCTTACGAGTATATTGATTGTTTATTGCTTTATTGGTTGTTACGATGTACTGTTGTATGGTTTTTCGTGGCTCCAATATTGGGAAAACGTAAATCAAATGATAACATACGAATAGACAATCAGGTCAGAGGGGAAGCTAAAGAAACAGATCGAACTTAGATGAACTTAGATGGACTTGGCAGAACTTTGTCAGTCGTGAATATGATTTTTTAAGTGTTTTGTTATGAAGTTAGTTATGGAAGTCTAGTGGGATATGTAGGTGGGCTAATTGAGATTTAACAAACCGATGTCTAAAATAGACCATATTTCCCATATTGATATCAGTTTATTCAACCCAGAGCCATACATTGAAGTACCAATGCGTGCAAATCATCTATGTATATACTCAGACATCAATGCCTCACAACAAAAGAGTTAATCTACTTTTAAAATAGGATCACTATCTATTTGTCGTCAAAACTAGCAAACAAGGCTAGCCACCTATTTCACTTGACAACACACACCCCTTTCATGCAGTCTCCTGTAGTTAATTATGTAGGGGCTCGTTTTTCCGCCTGACCTGGCTTTTAAGAAAAATGAGCTTGCATTAGCCACCTTATTGTTTTCATGATTTATTATTCAGTGTAAAGCGCCTCACTATAGAATTACACCGCACAGAGACATTGAGAGCCGACAGGCCTTATTGACATTATACACGAAACTGTTCGTGACTTAATTGATGTAATCAAAATTGTATTTTACATACATATACTATACAAATAATGGTATCAATCACATCGCATATGAGTATATTATTACACGAAGTGTACTTGAGAAGAATACATTGAACTGTGAATATGGAGACAAAAATAGTGACACAAATTAATAGGCTGATTGAACATACTCGTACATACATATGCATGAACAAAGATTGACTGCTTCAGCAGGGTAAGTAAAATAGAGTTCTTAGTGTGATGCCCATCTGTAGTGATGTTAGTTTTAAGGTTTCTGATACTTCAACCAAATAGGCCACCAAATAATGGAATGTTAATTGTTAACTTTTTTATACCCTTTGAAATATGGTTTTCTCTGTTTTAACAGCTACGAGTATACCAAAATTACTTAAGTAGTAACCAACCTAATCCGCATATGAACATTATATAATAGAATACTTAAAAAGTATTCTAAACAATAAGCACGTAGATTTCTTCCAATAAATCACAGCTGAGCATTGAATAGTATATCAAGTATTAGCATTATTTGGTTTACTAGAGGTAGATCAGTAGCGGCGTTTGTCATGGTAGCGATTTGTGATGTGGACAGAGTGTAACATTAACAGATACTGGCGGATCTAAATAAATCAATATTATTTAAATATCCATAATTATATAGGCGATATTTTCATACTCGCACTGAATAGATCATCGGTGTGGTGGCAAAAAATAATTTAGGATTGATGATCAGTTCAACCAAAGCTATAGGGTATGTCTGGGGAACTTAAAACATTACCTTCAACAACACAATTAATATGCAAGCTTTTAAAAGACAGCATATTGCGGGTATTCTTACTGGCATAGCCGCTCAAAGGTCTCTATGATAAAGTAATTGAGGTGGGTATATGTATACGCAATGCAAATAACGGAGCTTATAATTACAATGAATATGAGAATCTACTCGTATGACGTGAACCAAAAAAATAAGATAAAAAACAGCTGGATAAAATAATCGAGATTGGTGCCCTTTAAGCATAAAAAGAATAGAGATTCCATGTTGGTAAGTTAGAAAACAAGAAAAAACAATTTCGAAGAAAAATGGAGAGATAGCGCAAATCCTGTTCGTCGTTCGCGACGCTTCCGTGCTCCAAAAGCACCAGAGGCAAACACTTGTAAGAATTGAACGTGCTTTGTAGGATGACGTTAAGCCGAAAGTTAAATGCACAGCAAAAATAACCAGAGAATTTGAATTAACAGTTGGGGAATATCAAAACTTTGGACACTTAGATTTTCTATCAAAAGAGCAAGCCGGCAGGCCTGGAGAGACAACTGTTCTTAGCGCTGACATGACAGGTCCTTAGATTTTTTGTTTACTAAATATTTAAATTTATTGATACTGGATTTTATATTTCATATTATTTGCAATAAATACTATTTTATTTTAAAATTCGACCGGTAAGTTTGCTTTTATAACTAAGAAGCAGCTATATAATATAAGTCAAGAATGTAAAAATAAAACAATATACCAAAAGTTTTTGTTTCTGGAAAAAAAAAATTGTGAGTTACCAAAATGCCCATGTACCGAAATTGACCAATTAAAACACACATTAAGCCATTTTAAACACGACTTTAAACAGAAATGGATAGCTACAAACTACAAAAATGATCGCTTTCTTAAAAAAAATTACCACTGGTTAAAAAGCAGCCTTAAATGTGCCGTTTGGACTGCAAGAAAACCTGGTCGACCAACAACAGAATTCGCAGAATCAAGTGACCGATCCAAGTGAAGAAAAACTAAAGATTTAAGGGATAAAGTTCCTGCAGAAAAATTAGCCCATGCTGCGCAGATGGTTCTACGAGCCGAAGGTAATAAAGATGCATCTAAAATAATGAAAGCGATCACATTGAAACCAACTAGAGCAACAAAGGTCCAAAAGATTATATCTTCGACAGATCTAAATAAAATAAAAAAGCATACTCCATCTGAGGCCTTGGCTGTTTTCGTTAAAGCAGATTTGAGTAGAAGACAATGGGTAATCCTACATAGTGCAAACAAGAATATATATCCTTGCTACTCTCTCATAAAAAATGCGAATAAGGATTGCTATCCAGACGAGCAATCTACGAAAGTGACTGAAACATGCGCGGAAGTAAAACTGCAAGACTTACTTGACCATACTTCTTTGCGTCTATGTAAGTATTTGGAGTCAGTTTTAGAAACTATTTCCGAAGAAGAAAAGGAAAATTTTCAACTTATTGTAAAATGGAGATGTGATTGGTCACAACAATCCCAATACAATTAGAAGTTTGAAAGTAATATGGATAGTGACGCAAGCATATTTCAAAGTTCCTTCGTACCATTTCGTCTGCAATCGGTCACCAACCGTTTATATTACATACACACTTCTACCAACATTGGTGGGCGCCAAAATATGCAAATATCCCGATAGCCTGAAGTTCGGGCTTTCAATTCTCCACGCAAGTATAAGATTCTTCGAATCTTTGCTTCATCTATCCTACAAGCTTAAAGAAATGATAAATAAGGTCAACTGAAGATAAGAAAACAATGAAAGACAGGAAAAAAATTCAAAAAGCATTTCGTCAGGAAATTGGCCTATTTGGTATGTTCACCAATACCAAAAGCAGGATTCGGATACATAACGATGGGAACACATCTCGAAGATTCTTTTCTGATTCTGAAGCATCTTCCTGAATCCCTGGAATAGACAAGAAGTTGATCCATAAGTTTAAAGTGATCTTGGAAATAATTTCAAGTGACCATGCGATTGACACAAAAAATGCCTCCCATAGTACATAAAATACTTGTACGTGGTGCAACAGTAATTTCGCACTCTATCTTGTCAATCGGGCAACTCTCTGAAGAAGCACTACTGGCTTTACAGACTGAACATCTCCCGAAAATTTGACAGAGTCAAATGCAATAGAGACATATTAAACAGACTTTTGCTTAAGTCTGACCCACTGCTAAGCAGCAGTCGAAAACAACCACATAAGAAAAGCAAGCCATTCTGCGCGGAAACTGAAATGGAGGAAGAACAAATGTAACTCAGTGATGACGAAGAAAAAGAAGAAAATGACGAGACGGGCTTGGAGGGTGACGAGGGTCACTTTGTGAACAAGCAAAGCCATTTCTGTAGTGTGCTCTGCTCTAAAGTTTTTCGAAAATGCAGCCGACGTTGATGCGGACGGCATGACGATACTCTTGAATCGCTGAGAACTCACTGCAATGTAAAAATTATATTTTCACATAAACCAGGGAGTTGGCTACCGATATCGCCGTTTGACAACAACTCGATTACTTCTTTAAAGTTATTTAAAATTATTGATGTATGTTAATAAACCACAAACAATCTTTGGAGAATGAGAGTCCCAAATACTCGAAAGACTTACCCAAAATTGGACCAACAGCATTCACTTGATCAGAAACAGCCGTGGAGGCCATATGCCTAAAGTCGAATTCCAAACATAAATTGATGAATCATAAATTTAAATTGTTAAAATTTATGTCCTTACTGTTTCAAAAAGAAATTCTATAGCCGTTCAGAAACATCCTTTAATAATAATATTCTTAGATTCTAACACTCAATCTTGCAGTGTCAAAAAGCTTTAAACCACCTAACTCCTGAATGCATCCACCTTCGATTTTACAGGTATTTCTTTATAGTACGCAATGGCACTACTTAGCTGACAGACTATAATTTGCGAGAGATCGGTCCAGCCGTTTCTGAAGTAATGGGTCGTTTGTCTCTCATAAGAAATACATATAAAAGGATCTGATTTTCTTACCCCCTCAGTCTCACATACTTATTCTACGCCATCATCGGAATAACACAATTTCAGATAGATCTAGCATACATACATATATACAATGTATATATGCATATATATTCGTAGGTCTGATTGCATTTGGAATAATGTAATACAAATTTTTTTGTACTAAAAATGACAATTATATTTCTATATTTTCAAGGACTACAGACATAACGTAACTCCAAAGAAAACAATCGAGGGATATCCAAACGAATGTATTTTTATATCGCATCTTCATGAAATCATGCCACCTTAAAATTTCGTCCAAAATATGTCGATTTGATCGTTTGTTATATGCTAACTGTGTTGCGTATGGTAGAATTCTACTAATTCTTATATCATCAATCATTTTCATAGAGTGCGTGTCCATTGTTAGCTGAATAATATTTTTTAGTAAATAACTGCCATTTATAAAGAGAAAACTAAATTCAAAGTTCTCGTACCACCTCGAACACCTACGTTGCCAAAATTAGGCCGTGATTTACGTCTACGAAAATCTTCTCCTCTAAATCTCGCCATGAACTTGATTTTCAATTTGCTCAAGCATCTACTAAGCACATGCAGGTAATTATGCTCAACAAAGCATAATAAATACATACATAAGTAGTAACCTTGACCATGCTAGCATGTCAAATGCTTTTCTGCCTATAAGATAATAAATTAAGTCTGCTTTTCCATCAACATGATTATTCTCAATGTCACTGTTAAAAATGTAATCTTAGGTAGATTATACAAAATTCTTCTACAGAGTATGCATTTACACATTTTTCACAAAATAAAAGCTACATACATAAGTTCAATGTCGATTTTTATTACCAGGAACTAATTCCAATCTGCTTACTTAATTTCAGTTCTCGAAAACATGCCCCAAACTCAAGATCATCAGTTAAGCAAACCACGTTCCAACATACAAATTTACAAGTATGTATCACCATTTCCAACCACTCATTTTCGAGCGTCAGTGACACCTGCATACAAAGTGCATCCTTTCAATTAAGATATCGAATAGTTCACATACCTACTCATACTCGTACTCATTGCTTGTTCATTTCAAGTGCAATCAAGTTAACTGACTACATACGAGTACTCATGCATGTACTCGTACTCGTTCTCATCCGACTCTCCAGTATTTTCATGCCCACAAACCTCTTAAACTAAAATTTTAGATAACTTCAAGCGTATCACGTTTTATTACACATTAACGTCGAAATAACGTTCTCAAAATTGCATTCGAAGAAATTGAGCAAATAAAATTATGAATAAAAAAAACTACAACAACAACATTTTGTAGTGACTTTATCTTAAAAACGACTTGTTTGGCCAATTTAACTGACACCAACTGTGCAGCGCGCCAATATGCAAAAAAAGAACAGATACAAAAATTGACGCCAATATTGCGATACTCGTACGTCCGTGTAAGTAATTTGCACATTCCCCCATACTTACTCTGGTCACATTGCCTCCCTTACACTACACTCTCCTGCACAAGAATGAGTATATATAGATATGAATATGTTCACTTTGGAGAAAAATTAAGTGTATCTGTAATACTTCTACGGCCTACTTGAGCAGGCGTACATAGTACGGGTACCACGCGCTTATACGAGTAATGTCAGGGCTATTAAATATCATAGAATGCAGTTAAAGGCAGCATATTTTTATAAATTGCAATGATGGCGTAATATTTCCGAGGGCATTCTACCCAGAGGGTGAGTTTATAGTGAGTGCACCTTGAAGTCTTATATGTTACTTTGAAAATACATGAGTACAAAGATACATCTAGCCCCAGTAGTGTACCATTTGACGTCAAACTGACCTAAACTGTCAAGACCGTCAGATTGTCTTCTCATTTATTTAGGCTCGGTAACATGTTACAAACGCTGCGAATATATGCAGCATACGGAATGGAAGTATATCATACTCTTACACGTATCTAACATATAGATACTCACAGTTAAAATAATGAAAATAATAATAGAAATGACGATGATGACGATGATTATGGTGACGAGACGATGGGATACTTGCTCGTACCACCACAACCACTAGACCAGCAGCATCAAAATGTTGACCGTCAGGGAGAAAAAAAAACTTGTTCTAAATTCATTCACGATGATGCTGGAAAAGCCCACACAGTGTTATGGTGTTTTGAGTTTGTAAGCGGTCTGAAGTATTTCAAAATATTTTATTTTGGATTTTCTGGCGTGTGTTTATTTTCTTCAAAAAATTTTGAAGTGTATATGAGCTGAGATGATCATATACAAACTTTACGGTGCCCAGAGCCGACAGAGCAGCGAAATGCAGATCGACAGAACACAGCAGTGGCGTAATTTTCGTGGATTTTTGGAAAGTTTTCTAATTTTGGCCAAATAAACTTGGTAACTCCAATATGTTAGTAGACGTTATATGTTACCCTATTTATTGTGGGTGGGTGGCTCAAGTGGTAATATATTGGCTCCCAAATGGTTTCGGTGTTCGAATCCCAGCCTCGCCCGAAAGACATTCTTTTTTTCAAGCAACTTAATTCACGTAAGACGAATGTTTGCCTATAATACAACAACAAGTCCAATTACACTAATAATTTATTCTCCCAATTAAATGTTGGGAGCGAAATAACCACTGAGCCCAAAAATCTTTCTTTCTCTCTCTGTCCTATTTTCTTAAAAACTTAACACGTGACAGGCATTTTAAGTGTAATAATACCCACTTGAGTGTTAAGTCTTTAAAACAAAAAAAAAACAAAAAGTTATGAACAATTATGAAATTTCGCAATTATTTTTAGGACATACGAGTACAAGTTCTTCCAGATCTACCAATTCTAGATTTACCCAAAGATCTGAAGGTGTTGATAAGTGATTCATTTTGATTGATAAGTGTATTATTGTACTCCGTGGTGTCATGGATGCCCAGTACAAGCGAAACTCATAGTTTGCTTTCGAGAACTACAATCATTCAATTTTAGAATACCTGAACGACGAATCAGGTGACGCATCAAGCTGAAACCCAATTTCTGTAGCTCTTAATAGCTAATTTGATCCACTGCACCTTTAATAAAAAGTAAACTCAGTTAGGAATGCCCAATATGTATTACAATTTTATATCTGCGAAGATATCCAGATTTGTCTGAGCTGACGGAAAAGCCTACTTAAAACGGAGACTCAGTATTTGATCACATTATCTATCAAATTATCTACCTACATCTCGTTATACCTACTGAGCTTCATATGCTTGAAGACTTAGTTTAACCTTCGATAGTGCTACGGATCAGCGGTGGACCAGGGCCTCAATCAAATTCCAAACTTCAGCCATCTCAACAGCCGAAGACCTACATTTCTAACCGAGTTGGCGTAGCTATACATATAAATTTTTTCATTCTCTGTCAATTCAAATGGAGCTAAGAACACATTCATCTCAACACATCCAATAACTGGTCAAAATTTGGTCAAGAGGAGGCAAAAATAAAAGCATTAATAGGCAGCTCTGAGATTTTCTTGATTACCATGCTAAGTATTATGTGCGCTTTGATTCTGTAACATATTATATTTAACTTTCGATAATATTACCGAACATCATTCATATTAGAGGCCCTAGCCTCTTCCTACTATACATCCTAACCTCCCAATATTTTCGATTTTCTTGCGAAGAAGCCAATGTTATTCTTTAATCGTAAAGTTTGTCCTCTTTGCAAAGAAATTCCTTTTTTCAGGCAACTAAAATCTGGTGAGGTAAATGGTTGCCTAAAATTCAACACTAGTAATTTAGTCTCCCTATTAATTGGATGCCACCCATGGAGCGAAATAACCACTGAGCTCAAACATCTTTCCTTCTCTGTCTATCCCATTTTCCAAACAACTTAACACAAGCTGAGGCATTATAAGTGTATTCATACTTACTTGAGTATTAAGTTCGTAAAAAAAAAGGTTAATTTCGAAGTAAGCATGGAAGCAAATTGTCGTCAGATATTCACTGAAATAGTTACAGATTAAGACTATGTGTTCTATTTCTTTCCAATTTGTTTTTTGTTTTGCAAATTGGATATCGAGAAAGAGAAGATGTTTGGGCCTAGTGGTTATTTCGCTTCGTAGGTGACATCCAATATTTAATGGGGCGACTAAATTACTAGTGTTGAATTTTAGGCAACCATTTACCTCACCAGATTTTAGTTGCCTGAAAAAGGGAATTTCTTTCGGGTACGGATGGTATTGAACCCCGAACCGTCCTATTGGGAAGCTAATACACTACTACTTGAGCCCCGGCCACCCATGATATGTGATAGCTAATTCGTTCGAAAAATTTTAGCTTTAGAAACCACCAAATTAACAGGGACGTCAGAATTGCGTTTAGGTTTAAATTAAGGAATTCCAATCAATTCATTGTTTTTGAGTGGTTTTGTTGTTCTTGAAGATACGAGTGAGTCAGTCAGCAACTAAACTTTGAGTTAAAATAAATCGTTTGCTTGCGAAATCTGTACGTTGCTCTTTACTGATAGATCTTCCGATAGAGAGTACTTGAAGTCCACCCTTATTTTTATCTAAATATGGTCTCTACGAGCAAAAATCTGAAGTGAGAGTAATCCAAAAGAGTCTCATGAAACCCAATTACACCCACAAAAGTGTCTTTACAGAGGCATCATTACACTGATGCCGCTCGATAACTTCTTTTGAGGCTATGTAAAGATTTTGGTCCATGCTAATGAATCACAAACAGTTCAGACGTTGGAGGCCAATGTTCAGGAGTATACTGTGGAAAAACGTGAAGCTGTGTTCATAGCAATTTGAAGACGGTCGGAACTGGTATAGTCTCATGTAGAGACCTTTAGCGGCTCAGAATGCCATTAAGTATTTAAGTAAAAGCTTTCGCAAGTCCCATATGCATCCATGTGTATAACAAGTTATTGTTTAAGCCCACAGCTCAGTAAAATTTCACCTTTTATGACAGTGCTTCACAATTGCACATAAACAATTTCACAGGGTTGGATGTGGTAGTTCTTGGGATGGATAATAAAACAATCAACCTAAAGGCAAATCTGTGTCTTGGTACTAAAGGCCATATCAATACTTTTCAAAACCTTTTACTATGAATTTGTTGGAACTCAAACTCTTGATATACTTAAGCCTACTACTAGACTGACACGTCAAAGTTTATTTAAATTCGAGGCAGCGAGCAGTATATAACCGCGTTAGACCCACAAATTCTCAGGTCGCAACATTTTCAACTTGCATATAAAAAAATTTCAAAAATTTAGTACAGACAGATATAGGCTTGCTCATATAGCGCAGTTCACAGTTCAATTAAACGTCTTCAGAGACTATACTCAAAAAAGGTAATTCTACTAAAAATGAACTCCAAAATCAGAGTGCGGAATGCTTATTGTCCAATTACAGCCACCTAGGACTCACCTTAAATAATTAAATATAATCTCCCATTTTAATTTGAACAGCAACTATTTTAAAAAGCTTTCTTCGCCTAATCACATTAGGGAAATAAATTTCTTTCCTTTGCACTTAAGACAAATTAAAAATCCTAAAGAGCAAATATCCGTATAAAAGGACTTTTTTTGTGGAAAAACAAAAATAATGAAATAATTATATTCTTTCCGTCACTATAAACACCAACTTAAAAGAAAAAATACTTCTACACGGTGCTTTTTTTGTTTTTTCTTCCTCCGCTTCTTACGTTTCCTTTTCCTCCTTTTTGGTTATTTTTCTTTTTTCCTTTTAGTCCTGATGCGAATTTTTCGTTTCTTTAAAATTATTGTAAACAATTTGTTACGCGTTAGTGGGATCATGTTTTTCTACGGCACTTGGAATGCATCATTTGCATTTTGCAATTCCAAAAAATAACCGTCGTTACTGTTGTCAAAATTTCTTCCACAAATGTATTTGTCGTATCCAATGGAATGAATTTTTCAATATTATTTTTAAATACTCGTTTCTCATCGCGCGGTATAAATAAACTTAAAATTCCGTCGGGAATTTCGCATCGCACGTTCGTTTCATATCGACGTTCTCGTATTCGTCAGATATCCGTACTTTGACTTTCAAATTTGTTCCCGTATCACACAAAGGGTTTCATAAAGAGATCGCTTGGATGTGTATATTCCTTTCATTCTTATTATTTGCTGCGAAAACACCGAACTCACTCACTGTGGTGAGGTAAAAATCCTTAATTAAACAAATCATAATTCTAGTTTATTATAAAGAGAAATTATTTTTTATCTGCTTTTGTTGTGTTTTTTGTTTTGTTTTTCAAACAAGAACAACACTGCTGATGATGGACAAAAGAAAAAAAAAGCAAGGTATACGTGTAGAAAAAAACAACTCAACGATATGCAGAGGCGAGACGACGACCCACCGAAGAGACCAAAATAATCAACTGGAGATTTTGGGAAATTCTTCATTCGTCGATGTGTGGTGGTGGGAAAAATTGGGGAAAATGGGGAGACCATGAAACGAAATAAAATTCAAAAAACAGACATAGTAAATTTTGTGGATAAAATACGGCAAACGAACACGACGATGAGAGGAAGAAATCGCTTGTGTAAAGGAATATAAAGCAAAATACGAAAAAGGGGATGCTGCAAAGTACGGATACATAAAATACTATAGAGTACACGATGAATGGGAGAGTACTTGTATCTATGAGAAAGTATCTCGTAAAAGAGATAAACGACAAAATCGAAACCGAGGGAGTTTTTCATCAGTTTTCCAGTTTCGCAATAAAACGAAAACCATAAATAAATCGATGTTACTTGGAAGAAGATACATACGAGCACGAGTACCAATCCGAGAGTATGGATATGTCCATTGGATAACAGAAAGAGAGAATCGTTATAGGAAAATCACGATTCTACAGATGATCGTACTGAATGTCGTGTGAGATATGAAGTAGTTATCTAATCGTAAACTGAACGACTGAGAAGATTTTACGGATTTATGGATTAGTGCTGCATCTAAACGAAAGTGATTGATCGAATGTTGGCAACACTTTAGTTCAGTTTTCTAAAATATGTCAGGTCTTGGAACGATTTGGTTGGTTTTATAATCATAATATAGATGAGACAATTTTCAGGGACTTCTTCAATATGTGCAACTTTGAAAACATGCAATTTAATTCAATTAATCAGAACTTTAGACCGTGACAAAACGAAGGAAAGCAGCTGGTTAGTGATCAGGGTTTAGTATATATTTCGCAAGAGCTATTAAGACCTTCAGTCAAAAAGTGGAGAAGGCATATCACAATGATGGTATCTTGCTTTAAGTGGCAACAACCATTTATAAAACCCATCAACAGGAAAAGTACCCATTTTGGGTTATAGTATAAGTGAGTTGTTATTATCGCATCTATGATAAATACACAGAGTTATCCCGAATTCCGAATATGTCTTCACATGTGCCAGTCCCCTGCGGAAAAGGTCTAACGATGTCAAAAACAATGATCTTTGTAGACAATAGACATCACTGAACATTGAAATCAGAAAACTTTTGAAGTCTGCACCCAAACGCGAAATTCTGCACACGGGTCTAATGCGAATATATTTTTTAAGTAAAGCCTCTCCAATTCTGTTCACAAAAAATCAGTTACCGCAGTCCAACATTGATGGGTACTGATCATAAATGTGTTAGCTTTATCGTTCAGTTTTTTTTTCAGTTTTATTATTTTTTTTTTTATAATGAGCACGCGCTCAAGGGGTTTGTGTACCGAGTTGTACGGGTTAGGAACGAATCACGATATTTTAGAGTACATCCGAAAATGGGCTTGAGGGTGTACTGATGAGCATTCATAGCGAGACGGGTGTTGCGGTTGGAAGTTTGAATGGGCGGAATGCTACTGGCGATTTCAGTGGAGCACTGGTGGTGGAAATAGAGATAAAACAAGGTGAGACAGGAGACATTACGTCGGTGTTCGAGCGTGTCAATTGATTGACTGATATTAGTATCATCAATAAGTTTTATCGCACGGTTTTGAATCCTAACTAGCAGGTGCAGAGATGTTTTAGGAGCACCTGACCAGATGTGGGCATTGTACTCCAATTTTGGACGGATGAATGCCTTATATATTGATCCCAGATCAGAAGGGGTAAAATATTTCTTACATCGCTTGAGGAAACCTAGACATTTCGCAGCATTTTTGGCGATAGCAAATATGTGGTCATTCCAACATAAGTTGTCATTGACACACATACCGAGAATGGAAAGTTTTTTGGGTTCGACGATGCAATTGCCATTCATAGATAATGGCTGGGTGTTTCAATTTCGCTTTAAAGACAGCAGACAGCATTGTGTTTTGGAAGCATTAAATTCCACTCTGTTAATAGTTCCCCAAATGGTTATGCTGTTGATATCGGAATTTAATGAGCTTAGCATACGCTGCCGTTCTCGTTCTACAGCCGAAGAGCAGGGCCGTGAGTCCGGAAACGAATATGAAAAGCAGAGAGTACTGTCACCAGCAAAGGAATATATTCGATTAGAAGTAGCAGACAAGAGATCATTAATGAAAATTAAAAAGAGTGTCGGAGACAGAACAGAGCCCTGGGGCACACCAGCATTTATTTTATGAATATCAGACTTGAAACCGTCCAAGACAACTTAAATTGAACGTTCCGAAAGGTAATTTCTAATCCATTGAAGAAGAGAGTCGTCGATCCCAAATGCACGCATTTTCGACAAAAGAGCTTGATGCCAAACTCTGTCAAATGCCTTAGAAATATCAAGTGCAACTATCTTGCTTTCGCCAGATTGATGTACGCTTTGGTTCCACTTTTCGGTAAGACATACCATCAAATCACCAGTTTTTTTTTTTTATAATTTACGCACGCGGGTTAGATACCCTTTTACTTGTGCCAGGGCGGAAAGGTAGGAGGAGGAAGGAAAATTATTTTGTAGTGGTTTGAAACTCAGATGTATTTGGTTTCGATATTAGCTCTCCAGGGGAGGGAGTCCGAATAGGACGGAGAGTTTTTTCTTCACTCAGAGTGATTCGAAGTTATAATTCGCACTAGTTTTTTGTGGTTGAAACTCTACAACAGCCAAATCTACGTGTCAGTGTTATGCCTTCACACGCAGAATTTTTCTGTCTGAGTTCCAATTACACAAATGAAAAACTGACTTGCCATGGGCAGGATTCGAACCTTGGACCTTCAGAGTGAGAAGCGATTGCTAGTACCACTACACCACGCCCACGCCCAGTGGACCTTTTGCTACGAAAACCATATTGCCGGTCATTGAAAAGTTTTCGTGTTTCGAGATATTTCATGAGCTGACGATTTATCAGCGTTTCCATGACCTTGGAAAGAAGGGACGTAAGTGCAATGGGTCTGCAGGAGGAGAGAGAAGATGATTCGCCTTAAATGCCTTAATGCTTAAAAATTTGCTTATATAACTTAAAATGATCATAAGCTAACTTACTGGCCCTATGCGGGCAATCTAAGTTAAACCTAACTCTTAAACTATGTCTTTCGACGTTTTGTCAAAAAAAACAAAAACTTAGTATATGGACTCTTTTGATTTTATTATAAAATTTAGACCTAAAAACTGAGACTATCTAAAAATAAATCTTGATCTACTTAACCTAAATACTCACATCTAATAATACATAATACATATACACTTAATATATATTTTTTTTTATTAATTTTTTTTTTGTTTTTATAAATTTTTTTCTTAAAAACTAACTTAAACCTACCTAAAACTATGTAAGCCGACCATGGCTAAAAAGAAAAAATTTGGCTGGCCCACTTTGCTTCACATGAGGCTACCTATCACTGGAGAATTGCTGGTGCTCCGCACTGCCATGTCCGACGTCTCTGTCGTAGTTAAGTCACCTGTCCGCAGCTGTTCGAGCGACGTGGAAGATTTGCTGCACCGCCAATCTGTCCTGGATCAGACCTTTACTATCTAGATAGAGGAACGCTTCTGGAGGAATAAAGCCGTCAAAGCGAACTCTCTCATGATACATATAGTTAGAGTAGTAAGCCCCTGAGATCAGGTTGTTCGATGAGGTCATTGCTCTTGCAATGTGCTTTCGAGTCAACTTATTGACGAAATTGTCCACTCTTATTAGGTTCGCCCTATTGTATAAGACCTCATTAGGATAGAATTTTATGTACTCAGACTCTGATGTCCTGTATAAGCGAAGACAAGTCCTAAGACAAGCCCTTTCAAACACCCGAATCTTTTCCAATAAACTTGCTCTCACGTTGAACTACACGGGACATCCAAATACATAGCAGATAACCTTCACCCTCGCATCGAGTTAGCTGTTATAAAAAAGTCTCTTTGTAAGGGCATAAGCACCTTTGGCTCTGGCCAGAGCAGCATTTATATGTTTGTTAAAATACAGATATTGATCTAGACTGATCCCAAGGTATCTGACTACATTTCGACAAGCAAGTGGCTAGAGATCGAGAACTTTCGCCAATTCTTTCTGGTATCCCTAGAAGCCCCAGACAAAGGCCTCCTAAACAGATTAGCTTTATCGTTTTCAAAGAAGAATGGCCCGATCATCACCCTAACCCAAAATTCAAACCACACAGCCAATTATACATGTAAGATGCACGGCACATCACTTTATAAGTTACTTGTAGTTTCTTAGTATCCCTGAGATTCATATCACTAGCTGCGTGGTTTCTTTCGTGGTTTTCTTGCTCTTTGGTTTTTCAGTGTTTTATTCTTGACAGCTCACACGTGATTCGTGACGTGCCAAAGTCAAGCATGCTCAGTTAGCTATTTCATTATGGAAAGACTTATATACAGCTAGTACAGGAACTGCAGCCTAACGAACACATCGAAAAATGTTTTTCAAGGAATTTTTTTAAAAATGACCGTGTGAAAAACGTTACCATCAATTGCGCCAGCTTTCGTTCAATCAATTTACCCAAAATACACGAGCTGAACCAGGTCAACATGAGGTTCCAGCAAGACAGCGTCATATGCAACACTGTACGCAAATCGATGGGCCGATTGAAAAACGAATTCGTTGATCAATATATATCTAGTTTTGCACCTGGGATACGTCAAATCACTCGTCTATGCCGACAAACCAGCGTCAATTAGTGAGAAAAAATTATTTAAAATTGGACTCTCCGTATGGGTCACTTAAAACATAGTCGTGGTCAACATTTCATTCCATTCCAAAATCACGCATTATGCAGACTCAAGTATTCCGTACAAGAATAGCATCACATAGCATCCATTTCTTCATAAATTTCTCTTGGTGCATGGTACCCACATTTTTTAAATAAATATGTAAGGAAACTTACACAATTTTATTCTTTATTTTTTAAAAATGATTCGACAGACAATTTTATGGGGATGGGACTGGCATTGATATCTTAAGTCAGCATAGTAGACGAGTTATAAGAAATTAACATATTTTTGTCAACTAAATCAGAGTATCTTAAAAGCAGTATAGTCATGTATGAGCGGTAAGCCTTCCCGATGGAGTGTATATTTTATTTAGATCTCAACACTAGTTCCAATGTAGGTAGATGTTAATGATTTATTCCGAAAAAAAATTAGTCGTAAGAAAATTCAAATTATCTTGGACATCATTAAAGTTATCATAACTCGAGTGATTGAAATCAAATTCCTAAGTAGATGGCTGAAAAACTGTGGTAAAATTACTGAAACTTAAGGTATTTTGTTTTGCTTTGTTAAACTGTGTCCTTAGACTTTGAGATTGGACGCTCAACGAAGAAAAAATATAATAGATCCAATCGGCCATCTACGGTTGATAGAAAATAACGAGATGGCTACCTCAGAGAAAGTTTCCGTACAGTAACATTCCATCTGTAGCGGCGCATTGAAAGAAACAGGGGATCTAAAGAAAACCAAAGTTGCAGAACCCATAAAAATAATGAACCGTCATGGGAGGTTGAACCGGATCACATCTTTCGTACTTTGGAGATTTAAAAAAATTTTAGTGCAGATTGAGTTTATAAAAGCAAATGCATCATACAAAACTTTAACAACTACTGTTGACGGTTATAGGATGCCTACTAATGGATCTCCATCCGTAACTGTCATCCATACTTGATTTGGATTAATCTGGTAAATGTAACTTGAAGGAAACCGTGTCAGTTATGGTATTGGAAAATGTCACTCGTAATAACCTAATATATATGTATACGCTATATATTCCGAATTCAAATCCAAAAAATGTTTGCAGAATAGGTGGCCGCTTTAACTATTGTTTATGTGAGACCCATATGGACAACCGCAGCTAGGTTCAGTTTTGCAAGCTATAGATTTTCAGTTTTTATGACAACTTGAATTTAAGATATGCGACTAAGAACTTAAACAATTTTGAAAAGCCTATACACAAAATGAATTATAGCAACTCATGGAAGAACTCCAACCCGTAGAACTACAAAGCACGTAACAACTGTATGTTGTTTCCGTGCTCCTCCTTCTCACCATTGACTTGACTTCGTAAACAGTGGCAGATAATTGTTGATATTAAATCCTTCAATACGACTTAACTGCTTTCTACAGTTTTTTTTTGTAACAGAACTTTCCCTTTCTAAAATTCGAATCGTCAATCTCCCAATTAAATATTTTCCTGTAGAAATTGTATAGCAATGTCCCTAAATCTCATCATTTGGCTACTAAGTGCGCTGCTTTTTTATCGTGTCTCCTTAGAAAGTGAAATTTCGCACTCAGTAGTAGATTTTGTAAAATTTATTTGTTGCTTTACTTTCATTCATAAATGTGAATTTGCTTTTTCGCACTTCCCTCTGTGCTGAGTTCTCATTTTCTCCTGCAGCATTCGTGGCATCTTGTGTCGACATGCGCATCCTAATTTTCCTCAGCTGTGACTTTTCTACTTTTTTTCTGAATTTTTGAATAGACCAAAAGAGAGAGAGGCCAAACATCACATCATGCAAACGAACTGAGGCAATAATAATCACGATAATTTTGTTGGCTTTGTAAATTTATTGAATACCTGTGGATGCTGTATCTTTGATACGGATACACATTCCTTCGTCGTATATGTATATGATACATAAATATATATCTATGCACTTGTACAGAAAAGTATCTAGGAGGTTAAAGATATCCTTGTCTGTTTTATATTGTAGATGCCTTCTCAAGAAGAGCTTTTATTAAAAAAAAAGGAGAACAAAAATAGAAAAAAACTTCTTAAAATGGTGAGAATTTGTGAGAGCAGATAGACGAACAATGCGAAGAAAAACTGCGAAAAAGGAAAAAAAAAAACAGAAACCCAGCAAAATAAAGATGAAGAAACGAAGTGAATCACTGTAGATTTTCCGTGATAATGTGGCAATGAAAATTATATAAAATATAATTTATGGTTTTGTGCTCTCTCTTCCTTTCGGAATAGGTTTCAGTTTTTCCTTTTTTTTCTTTTCATTTTATCTTCTACTTAGTTGTGAATTTGAGGAGAGAAAATTCATTTGAGAGACATGTATCCCATACCCGTATTCTGCACTCGGTTCGCGTATCCTGTTTGGTGTATTATTTTGCAATTATTTTGTAATTGAGTTCTAATGCTGTGGTTTAGGATTACCGTATTGGAAAATGTAAGAAAGCCTTCAGAGCTTGAAAAATATGCTTTCTAAGGAAACAAGGAAATTGTTTTTTTTTTCGTTTTATTCTGCAAATATTTTTTTTTTGTTGAATAAGTCTTACTTTCGAGCAGTTAGGGGATTTCATTTCGGTAGTTATCAAATAAAGCATAACGAGCTTTTATGGGATATCTTTGAAGTTTCAGTCGAGGGAATAATTAAATTAAAATTCTCACGTGACAGGTAAAAGTTTCTTTCACTTTTTTCTTCTTTTTTTGAAGAATAGGTAAGGGAGGGTGTTGGTGGGAAGGGAAAATGAAGAATACAGAGTAAAGGGTATGTTGCAATGACAGCGTGATTAAATTTGCATAGACATGGCTGTGCTTTAGTGGGTCCTTAATTCTATGGTGAAAAGGTATCTAAATATTTGAGTGTTATTCTTTCAGAATTTAATTTCGCATTGGTGACTTTCGGGGGTTTTATGTGTCTGACGAGTTTTCTGTTCTTTTGTTCATTGTTAGTGCCTTTAAAATGAAGGCATTGTGGTAGTTTTGTGATAAGTTTTGACAGGCTATACGAGTAGCTTATGCGATTTTTTGGAGACCGATTGTACTAATAATTGTACAACAAGATTCACCTAACCAGCATCTCGTCAAGGCTTCCTTAATCATATAGCTAAAACATTTCGCAATTTTCGTACAAAATATGGCCGAATAGTGATTTAACTTCATCAAATGAGAAGAGATTCATTCAGAATTTGTGATCTTAGACACTTTAAGACATTACATCAAAGCAGTTCGTGAAAGTGTCACTGAGAGTCCAGAAAAATCAATACGCCACCGTGGTCAAGAATTTATTATTTCGAGAAGCTCGCTGCAGAGTATTTTCACGAAGGATTTGCATATTCATGCATATGAAATGCAATTAACTTAAGAACTGAACTGATCACGTACAGAGGAGAGAGTTCGTTGAATGGATTATGGAGCAACAACAAGTGGATGCTGATTTTTCATCTTCAGCGATGATGCTCATTTTCGTCTTGATGGCATTGTTAATTGTCAAAATTGTCGAATTTGAGGGTAAGAAAATACACGAGTGGTTGTTAGGAAATAAATGCATCTATAACGTGTCACTATTAAGTACGGATTTTGGGCAGGAGCCACCTGCAGGAGTCTGGCAATAAAAATTAATGTTGCTAGTTTTCACGATATGATAGCTCAGGTTTTTGTCCATTAATTGCGTGATATGGACGTGGACGCTAATTGATTTTAACTAGAAGGTACCACATGCCATTCAGGACAAGAAACAATTTAATTATTACATAAGTCATTTACTAGTCGTGTAATTTCCATTAACCGTCAACCGCCGTTCTACTTTTGGGTTTTTTTTAAGTCCACGGTTTATCCCAGCAAATTCACTACCACTCACGCCTTGAAGGAGCAAATTGAGTGCTGTATCAATGAAATTCAGCCATATCTATGCAAAACTGTTATTGAAAATTTCGACAAAAATACATAACGCTATACTGTATACTTTATGAATCAATAAAAAATTTACCATTTATATTTAGAAACCTACAGTCTCGGCCAAAACTAAAGCAACTAAAATCGCAAGTCCGTTTTTTGTGATACATTTCATATAAATTAACCGAAAACTTAAAAAAAGATGTTCCCAATAGCTTGGACTATTGATGATTAATTTATAAAATCAATGAACAGTAATTTTACCGTATTAAAAAAAATACAAACATCCAATTGAATTTGCTTTACTTTTCAACTGGCCAAAACAAAAGCAACTTAGTTTGCTCCGTAATTTTTTTTATTACGGGAGAAATAGAAAAACCGATACTTGGACCACAACTACTCATATCTGATTTGTTTATATTCAAAAAAAAAAAATGACTCAATTGGATATATCAGTCTGCTGCAGCAAGATCTTTAGAAGCGTTCCTTAAATTTTATCTCAAATGGAAAGAAATAACTACTCCCATGAGATTAAAGAAAAAACTATTGGCGAATATAGAAATGGTATTTAACAATCCGAATTATCCAAAAAGCATTCAATTCCGAAATCGGTGATAAGCCGTTTAATAAAATTTTACAACTTCGTCAAAATAATTCATCGAGGTTTCAGGCCAAGAGTTACCACGTACCGGGAAGACAAATTGATCATTAGAACGACAAATATTAATTCCTTTAGGTCAGTTAGGGAATTATAAAACGAGCTTAGCACAAAAGCTAGCACCGAGACACTTCGTCGGAGGGCTGCTGATGGTTGTCTTTCATCATTCGGGATCGTAAAGAAACCAATTTCAGCTAAAAACAGAAGTGCAAAACTGAAATTTGCAAATAACCATATTAAGTATTTCCAGACAGTATCCACTAAAACGAAAAGTAATACTATTCAAAGTTTAATTTGAAGGTGTCGAATAACTTTCGCCGTATCCGCCAGCTAATCAATGAAGCATAGACTCCTCGATACTTAAAGGGCACTGTGAAGCATGAAGAAGGAAACATTATGGTTTGGGGATGTTTCTCTGGACATTGAATTGGTCTCATACATAAAATAGGTGGAACTATTGACTAATTTATTTACAAAAGTGCACTTGAAAACACTATGCTGCAACAATCTGAGAATGAATTTCCACTGAAATGGATATTTCAACAGGATAAAGATCCGAAGAATGGTTCAAAAATAATTCAAGAGTGGTTACGGAATAAGAAAATCAATGTTTTGGAATGCCAGCCCGATCTCAAACCGATAGAAGATCTATGGGATATTGTAGATCGGCGAATAATTTTGTAGAAATTCAGAAATAGGGACGAGCTTTATATTTAAGTCCAGGAGGCTTGGAAAACTATCCCACGCCCTATAATTTCAAATATGATCTAGAGTGTGCCAAAAAGGTGTAGTGCAGTAAAAGAAACTAAATTTTCTCCACAAAATACTGCGGTTATAATGATAATTATTAAATATAATATTACTATGAAGTTGCTTTAGTTTTGTACAGCTTGAAATCGACATGGTTAGAGTATTTTTATTTTTTTATTCCTTCTACTTATGAAAAATTATTTTTGTTTCTTTTATTTTATTTTAAAATACATTTACTTGTACTGTAAAGAAAAACTTAATAAAATATAATGCAATTTAATCAGTTTTACCGCAGAGGTTTGTGTTTATGTAAAAGTTCCTTTAGTTTTGGCCAACACTGTATATTTTCTATCAAAATTACTTCTTGCGTGAATTTTGGGACATCCTTTAGAAGAAGATGATAAAAACGTGGGCAAAATATTCAGTACTCACACGGAGTCTCACTCACACCTCTCGAATTGCTATAGCCATATAGATGTGCGTATATCAGTAAAGCTTTTTAAATAACAGCTTTTAAAATAATAGCTTGACGTTCCTTTTGCTTGAAAAAGTTTCCGATCATAGAGCTTCCAAGATACTCTGAATATATAAAATATTGTCTTAGCCCACCCAACACTTTGGTAGCATCAAGATATTTGGAGTATTTTTCTTGTTCACAAATTCTAACGGCGAAAAATATACAAACTGCAGGAATATATAGATCACCTTGACTCAACTGTCAACTTGCTCTCACTTTCGTGTGACACCAACAACATGAAATGGAGGATGGAAAACCACCGACGAACAAGGAAACCGATATCACTTACAATAAAGGAATATACAAATTATGGAAAATTATTTCATAGCTAAAGCTATGAAGCTTTCGTTCAGCTTACTTTCGAAAACATTTCTGTGAATGAGAGACAGAAAGTAAAAGAAGAGTTATACTAAAGTTTTCTGTTAGGGCGATTAGCATCACATAGGCATCGCTACAGAAAAAACTTCGTAATGAAAGTATTATATAAAGCAAGGTACTAGTTTATTGCGATGTCCCACTGAAATAGATTAGGAGATCCGTCGAGTTGAAGCATTAGTGTCCAAACGCTTCACAAGACCGAGTTGCTGTAACCAGATCCACGTTGCTTTTTTGATTTAGTTCTTCACTGTACCAGGTCTGGGTCTAAGGGCTCATTCATACGAGCCTAAGAGGTTGTTGATGAACGGTAAGAGATGTTCACCAAAAAAATTGTGCGCGATGTGCAGCAGATCTCTATTTTAATTTTTCTTATTTGATTTCGTTTTGATTATTTTGATTTTCATCTGAACTATTTCTCTTATTTTTTATATTTCTAGCTCTTATTTTTTTTAGCTAATATGTTTGAACCGGACTTGTACAAAAGCATTTTCCGAGTGCTTCTACTTAGTGTTTTTCAAACTACCTCTTTTTGCCTCCATTTTTTCTGTTGGTATGAGTTAGGAGCAGCTCTCAACGTCATATGCAGCGTCGCATGATGTATTACTTCGTTTTGATTATTTTGATTTTCATCTGAACTATTTTTTTGATCGCCTTTATAGGTCTCGGCTGTTATTTTCTTGAGCTAATATGTTCGAACCGGACTTGTACAAAAGCATTTTCTGAGTGCTTCTAGAACCAAGAGTTCTTAACATTGTCATAATCATTCGAACTTAATGCTTTACTGCAGAGTTTTGATGGAGGTCAAAGGACACGCGGCCGACAAAAGCTCTGGGTTTATGGTCATCCTACGTAAAGCTTTGTTGCGTTGTTTGCATTTCCTTGGGTACTCATGTGTAGTGGCCGGAGTCAATTTTCGATCCTCGGAATATGCGTTTTTTTTGTGGTTCGTAGTGTGATCTGCCTTGTATTTTGCTTTGCAGTATGTATGTCCTGTGAAACGGTAATCGTATACTTGCTACCACGTCTCAATTCAATGACAGAAAACAGGATCAAGATCGAACTTCTCTTGCTCCACTTGATCATTTAAATGCCATGGAGGAACATTTTTGAGTTTTTCAAGGGTACTCAAAGACTAACATATACCAGTGGATTGCACACACGACTAAGTAAAAAGACTATTCAACGATATTTGTATCGGTGATTGAAAAGCTCACCATCAAAGCCACAGCATTTTAACTCGGAAGAAAAACCAAGTCATCTTTTCGTGATATACGAGTAAGCTTTGTTTTCAAAAACGTCTAATAAGGACAACAATTGTATGGTATTGTGAAGAGGATGGCAACATAGAGTAAGTTTAAATATACATAAGTGACCAATAAATCGCTACCCTAATCAGAAAGCAAGAGGTGTAAATCCAAAACAATTGTCTTCCTCAGATGTGGCTAAAAGCAGCCCTTCATCCAATAAAGAAAGTGAAAAGTAAGAAAGAAATAACTCTGAAATGATTATACCCAACAACGGAACTTATCATACTCATAGCAACTTGTCATACTCGTTCATTAAATCGACAGAAATATGATAAATTGAATTGGAAGCTCTATTAAGGCTAATTGAAGCCTTTTAATCATTTAAGACTCATTTCAAGGATCAGTGCAATATAGCTATTTAGAAGAACGGCAGAGATTCTCCGAAGTTCGCAGATTGTATACGGTGTAACCTAATAAGTAGTACTATCACTATCATTCCAATCACGACGTAGATGTGAATAATCCCTTGACACTGGGACAGAATAATATTGTCATGATAACTGAAATAGTTACCAATTCTGTAGTTCATCGAATCTGGTATGACCGTTAGCATATCTTAAATTGTGCCACCAATTGTCAGGAAATAAAATTAATTTACTGAAGAAGATCTGATTGATTTTAAAACTGAAGCTTCACTGTGGACTCACCTAAAATTGTCAGCAAATTTCTAAATATAATTGTTTAGAAAATTAAAGTGTTTTCGCAGCCTTAAATATTTACTATCACGTCGAGTAGATCTAAAACGGAAGTTCACAAGTCACAGGCTTAGACATAACCACAGCAGCCATGTGAAAAGGTGCAAGTAAACATCTCTCTACTCCAGTGCATCCTGTTTTCCATTTTTTCATTCCTTTTGTGTGTAATTATTTGCATTAACACCATGACACCACTAGAGCACCACAATTGTGGTTGCTTTTTTTACTCTTGTTATTGCTTTCATATTCACTCTTCGTCTTTGTCGGCTTCTTTGCCTAGTTCTTCTTCTTTTATTTTGTATGTCACTTTTTACTGACCAAACAGGAGGCCAACAACAATTAAATTCCGCGAGGCAATGATATGGCAATTATCGTGTTGGATTCCTTAATTTATTTACTCCATCTCTTACTGGTGTTGTTCAATCCCCAATACTCCTCATCCACCCTCCACCATCTCTATCTATGTTAATTTCGAGACGTACGCCATTCCAGCAGGTAAGACAGAACAACAGGTGAATACGAGCTGTCACAATGGGGCAGTGCAACGAGACGTGAATGATTTCTTATCAAAGGAGAAGAATAGCATTACGTACACGTACGAATACACCTACGGATGATGTATCTGTGAACACGAATTTTGTCATGAAACAAAAAAAAAATCAAAAGCAACAAAAACTCGCAACATAAAGATACAAAAATAAAGGAAATAAAGAAGAAGAAAAAAGTATCTAATTAAATTAAAATGAAAATCCATGGAATTCAGTGTGGGATGCCTTTGGACTGTCAAAGTCAACCATGCAGATAGCCATTTGATGCGCGATGTGTATCAAATCTGCAACCTTGCACTTTTTTTCTTGCTGTTGCTCTTGTTGTTGGCTCTTGTGAGTATATCATCCGGTAAGTTGTGTTTTTTATCGATCCAAATTACCATAATTGGCCAAGTAGAAAAACTTAAAGGCATTAGTGATATTAATTCGTTTTTTACTCGTATTGCTTGGGTCAACAATTTTTTGTTTTTACTCCTCTGTTATGGGCCAATAAATACAAATAGGGAGAAGAAGATTTTTTTAAAAATTTTCAAAAATTTCCTTTGAACTTTGTCGGCAAGTATACAATGAACCCCAGTTGCTAATTGAAGCGGAATAGAATTTAAAAGAAATAGAGGCGTCCACATGTACGTTAGTAACGCGTTCACCTTTTACACGTCCGTTTAAGTCAGGGGTCGATATTCAACTAATACTAAAAATCTGATAATCATTTTAAAACAAATAATAATTAGAAGGAGTCTCTATCTCCTGTCGAGGCCTCGACAACTAAATTTTCTAATCCCATCTATGCGATTATTTTTATGGCATCTTGGCTAAGTTTGTTGGCTCCAATTCAAGTTGGTTTAGTTTAAGCCAGGGTCTGGATGCAGATTCATTCAATGGTACACCATTACTTTATTTTATTTCCTTTATCTTTAGAGATCATTTACGAAAACCCATGACCCATCTGAAATCCACAAGGTCGACTTAACTTTTATTTCAAGTTTCTCTCACTTCACCAATTACATAAAAATTCGCAGCGCTTCGTGTCCTGATTTTTATTAAGAATTCTATAAGCAGCGTTCAAGAGGCGATAGAAAGTGGACTTTTTGACTGCTGGGTAGTATTAGAGCTATCAACCTATTTAGAATTTCAGATATAAATCATTATTTACATATTTGCCTAATTGATATCACCAATTATTTATTATTTATTTTTATTACCTAAAAATAGCATACAATCCAATACATATAGTATATTATTTATAAGTAGCATTCTTTAGGTATGCTTAATGCGAAGCTACATAGAGGCTAATGCACCACTGAAACAAATTTAAATTAATTAATATAACAAATTATGTGATAGTGCGGAATAACATTTACTCGCATAGTACAATAGTATGTTTTGTTGGGTCTACAAATAATATTAATATTGTTATTTAAAACTTTTCCAATCTGATTATAGTTGTGGTTTAATAGCCAAGGTTTTATTTCTTTGAGAAAGTTTGTTAATTTTCTTAAGAAGAAGAAGGCTTGCAGCGGCCAAATTGTTTTTTATTGTCAAATTCCATCATTACAATTAAATCCCCAGATTTCTCTTTTACGTTCTAATAATCAGACAGATATTTCACGGTATAAATTCGCACAGCGAATTCAGCAGTAGATCCGATATGAGCCAAAATGAATAAGAATTTCCTGGTGATGATCTTTCAAAATATATTTTCTTCTTGTTCCTTGACAATAAAACCGACTGAATAGCAAATGTACAATACGCTTCTCATCGTTTATATATAAAAGACATGTTTGGGTAACTGTAGTCGGCTAGATAAAGTTGATATTTCTTCGAGTAGAGGAAGGCTTTAAAACACTTGTCCTTTCGGGTGGATGAAATCTTTTCAAGTACCAAGTCGCACATGAAGATATCCATAAGTACTTAGGTTGACTGAATATAATTAAACTGTGAGTGAATACTCGTTCACCGATAGACTTTTTCGTGGATCGATTTATGGTGAATGGTATCCATTTCACGCGAAAGCGTAAATCAACGTAATAACAAATATGCACTGAGAGGAGTTATAAGATGTCTAGATACATATATGTGGAGTGTGTGCAAGAACTGAAATTTGTGTAAATTCAATCAACTCCATCAAAAGTGAAGAAAGGACGTAGATTTGAATTTTCTTCTGCTCGGCAGGACATAAGAAAATAAGTATAATGTTAAAACCGGTAGAGTATAAGATGCCAACAAGTAGAAGAAGGCTTTGTTTGTAGATATGTCAGGATTAATCATGACTATGACTAATCCGAGAATACTTCGAAATACTCTACCGAAGCTGCATTAACATGAAGCAAATAGTTGATGTTCGGGCGGATAGAAATACGAAGTACGAGTAATAAGCCATCATTTTGACATAAGCTATTAACAAAATTGCAGCCGTTTTTGTCCTTGACTTAGTGACGCCTGTTAATTTTACAAATTGAGTTGACAAGAAAAATATTTATTTCCCTAGAAATGATGAGACTAAAATACTGATGTAAGAGAATATCAAAAATTCTTACCTTACATTAGGTCCCCTTACAATATGTCAAAAATATTTTCCAAACTGTCACAGATCTGGGAGACTAGCTTTTGGTGTTTGTATTTTATGTCCGATATATCTTCATATGCATATATCTACATGCATTTCCTATTTCATTTAAAATAAAAAATAAAAACTTTAGAAAACCCAAAACAATTTCGCTTTTCTTTTATTTTTATAATATTCACTACCACCCCACCGATTTTCTACGACTTCATCGTCAACATTGTGTCGGTTGTCGCCCTATGCTTAAGAAATTTCTTCCGCCCGCTTTTGACTTTTGCCATCGAGTATTAAAATGGTGAAGCGTCTTTCAGTTATCCAGCTTCATGTGTATATCCGTTGGGATATAAATCAAAGTCAAAAACTTGAAAAAAGTGTCAGACTAAAGAATTTCTTTGTAGAAATCTACTACACGTATCTGCATGTGGTTGTAGTGTATTTTTGATACGAATGATCCTACATATCCATATTCAGATATATACGAATGTTATATAAATACGTATCTATGATACTAATTTTTTCCACAAAAATGTATCTAATCTCAGATGCAATTATCATTTTCTTATTTTCTGTTAATCTCGTTTTACTTAACGGTTTCTCAATAAAAAGAAGGCATAAGGAAACGCGGTAAACTTTGCCTGTGAAGTTCATTAAAAGAAAATCCAACAACGAAAAGGGAAGAAGGTGAAAAACTTTGGAATTTAGTGAAACCTTTCAGTGAATCGATGCACTAGCACTTAGCGTATTTTGAAGATTACCATTGCAACGTATATGGTCAAGGAAAACAAAAGGAAAACATATTGACAAAATGCAAATCAAAAATTTTAGAAAAGAAAAGGAAGGATTGTGCCAGTACTTACGTATACTTCATCCATCAGTAGACGCCAAATAGAACCTTTACCATCAATCAAAGGTAAAATAAAATATGTTGACTTCTGCTACACCAATTTTTCTTTATTTTTATCATAGGTACCCTATTTTGTGAGCGATGTAGTAAATTTCCATAATACATAATAAAATATCGTTATTGTCGATGGCAAAAGTTAAAAAGCGTAGCTGCCTCGGAATTATTTTTATGTCGTCTACAGTTCCAAGGAAAAACTTATTGATATCAATCCAGTAGAGATCTACTTTAGCCACAAACTGAGTTTTGGTTTAGTTACTTTTTGTGAACTGGTACGTTTGCAACTGTTTTAGATCTAATCTGTAAAATAATGCCACCGAAGACGGACTTCTGCCTTTAATTCATCCCACGGCTGACTGTTATATAGGCGTAACATTTTTGGACAATAATTGCTATGTAGTCAGCTCTTCTATATAGAGAGTATATACAATATACTTCCATCATAATGTCGGTAATTGGTTGTTCGGGTTATTTATTCTTACTTAAGGTGGCGTTATAATCCGGAGTAGATCTGGACCTCAACCAACAAGCGTCTCCAGCTAGCTCGATTATTAGCTAGCTGCCTCCAATTACGCAACCTAAGTTGGCTGGGGTTCCCTTCAACTTGCGTGCGCCACCTGAGTCGCTATCTTTTTCTACTGCGGTGTCCCTCGGGGGTGGTTTCGAAGACTTTTCGGACAACAGCATTGGTGTCCATTAGCTTTACATGACCTAGCCATCTCAGTAGTTGGACTTCACTCTTCTGGCTAAGTCCATGTCGCTATACAGCCCATGCAATATGTCATTGTATCACCCCCACCACTCACCATTTATGCAGACGTGACCAAAAGTCACCCGAAGAATTTTCCTCTCAAAGCAGACAAGAACACCCTCATCTACGTTTGATAAGGTCCCATGTCTCTGCACCAGAGGACAGGACTGGGATTGTTAAGGTTTTATATAGAGTCTTTTTTTTTTGTTGGAGAGGGGGTTTTGCTAATCAATTGGCTTCCTAGCCCAAAGAAGCAGTGATTGCCAAGAGGTATCCTTCGTCTGATCTCAGTGCTGGCGTCGTTGTCAGAACTGATAGCGGAGCCCAGGTAGACAAAGTCCTTAACTACCTCAAAGTTATATCTGCCGAGGGTGATGTGCTATCCGAGACGTCTTGTTTTTTTTTTTAATTTTAGTGGAGGCATATATTTGGCTTAATACAAGCCTTATCTAACTTAAAAACTAACAAAAATTGAGGGTTAGGTAATAAATGAATGGTGGAGAAGATCAAGTTTCAGGCGAGAAGTGCTCATGTTAAAATCGAAAATGGGGAGGTTCGAGTTGACCTTGCGGAGCATGCATGGAGATTGGTTCGTTGCAACCATAAGAAATGCGATGGGTTGGGATATAGAACAGACGAGCGTAAATTACGAGGGTTAATGTTGAAGGAAATAGAATTGTAAAGGTAGGCATAATCCGCTAAACCGGAGAGCAGCCAATGAATAAGGAGAATGTCAGCTATGTCCCGCATTTTTCGAGGTTACTCAGGTTACAAAGTTTGACAGGTAAGAGAAAAGGGTTATCCCAGGGTAGTCCTCGAAGGCAAATCGAAGGAAAATTGAAGGAAACGACAGCACCTACTTGCTCCTGCCTTCACTAACCCTTAAACCCATCTTTGCGGCTTCCGTCTCAATACTCGCTAAAGCGTCACTAACATCACGCAGCTTTCTTCCGAATATGTCAATATCATTGGCGGATGCGGGTAATTGGATGTCATTTTGAAAGATTGGGCCTCTTGTGTTGGCGCGTGAGTTTTGCAATATTCTTTCAAGAATGTGGTTAAAGAAATCGCATGATAGCGAGTCCCCTTCTCTAAATCCTTTTTTGACATCAAAGGTCTCGGTGAGTTCTTTACCTAACTGCACAAACGGACGAGTTTGGCAGAGATGCCAAAACTAAACATTGCTTTGTATAGCGCGTCTCTATAGATGCTGTCATTCCAGGTCTTCAAATCGATGAATAGATGGTATGTATCGATTTGGAGCTCATCAGTTTCACATACTACTGCAGATAGGATCATGTAAGCTATATTAAGCAACTCTGATCTCCTTTCTTGAGGCTCGAACCAACAATTCTTAGGTTCCATTCATCGGGCAACTGTCGTCAAACCACATTTTAAAAATGATTTTGTGTATGCTCTTTACCAAGTCATCGCCAGCCGCTTTGAAGAGCTCGGCAGTCAGGCCGTCCGCTCCAGCACCTTTATTCGACTTATATGGACTTACATACTGTTGGCTAACATCGTCCAGGTTGAAAGGTTCATTTTTCCTGGCAACGATATTTGATTCGTCATCGCCATTATACAGTCTACAGAAATGCTCTTTCTAAATCCTCAGCATCGACTCAAATATCCAGTGTTATTCGTACGCGCTAAAAATTAATCACATTCTATCATCAGATCTATTGGTAATTGGGTGTTGGGTCTCCAATTTGTAGAGGCGCTGCCGCCTCTATTGCTGTTAATATAAATACACATCAATTGTACTTATTT
Organism: Volucella bombylans; assembly: GCA_949129095.1. NCBI lineage: Eukaryota > Metazoa > Arthropoda > Insecta > Diptera > Syrphidae > Volucella > Volucella bombylans. The sequence continues at coordinate 190,953,645 of OX422140.1, read as the reverse complement.
AACCTTATACCAACCGTATAGAGGTCTCATCCAACCAGGCAGGACTTACTTGACTCAGAAGCACGATTGTTGAGCAAAAAAAAAAACACAACATTAGAATACTGTGTTGGGAATGACTAATGCTTACTGGGAATGACGTATGGCGGACAAAATCACGCGATTGAATCATCGGTGGTGGACTTAAACTTCCAGGTATTAAAAACTGAAATCAATAAGGGTATCGAAACTGAAAAATAGTTGGGACATAAACCTTGGCTCTTTTAAGGTAATGGGAGCTCTCAAATATATATCCGAAGCGGATTTGCCTCTGATATTTGCAGGCCCTTTTATCCAGGGAGAAAAGGTATGTCCTTCTAGATTGGGTACTGTGCGTAAAGTTAATAATCCGGCCACTGAGAAACCACAGTTTTGCAAAACAATAAAAAAATCTCGAACGAAGACAAATAACTATTGACGATCCATGCAAATGAAATAAGGACAACAAACTTTGGACCTCCACGTGCGATGCTAGACTCCGTAATAGATTCCGTGTAGCCTAACAATTAGCTGAGGCCCTTTACCATTACGAAATAAATATAGCCGCAATCCAAGTAGTGCGATGAGACAGGCCGAGTAAATGAAGGAACACTCCCCTATATATTACGACGATTAACATCGATAAAAAAGCTACTCTTATTTTGGTACATATATTTACAATGTTATCATTGGAGTCCTTTTAAAGAAAGAAATCATGAGTTTTTGAGATTTTAACAGGTACCTCATAAAAATAATAAGCGCTCATACCCACAGAGAGGAGAAAGACGACGATACTAAACGTCCCCGTATAAACTTGACAAAGACCCTAGATATGATATCAAATTCCTGAGCGATTTCGACACAAAGCGAGGGAGATAGGGAAAATTTAATGGTATTGTATAGTCTACAGACTATTTCAATACTGACAAGGATACTTGGAGAACTGGTTGTAAAACTCTTTTCCGCTAAGATTGCCCGGGGTCCCATGCCACCAGCTGTAGTGAAATGAAGTCAAACAGCCGGCTCTGGGCTTCTCACAACGAAACCCTGGTTTTACAAAGATATCCGGCAAGCATATGCACCAAAATAAGAAGTGCACATAGTGGTGCTGGAAAGAACAACCTGACCTTCCACGATAAGAAAAGACGTGATGTATATCGGCTCATCAGACAGGGAAAAAAGAATCATGAGACTCGTGTGGTCGATGAAATGGAGATCAATGATAATGTTAACGTTGGGAGGTTCGAGCCGTCAAGTTTTACTTAATTAAAAATAAAAGTAATTTTATCTGTCGACGAAATGATTTTGTAGAATTCACTATGTATAAAACAGACCTAGAAACCTAAAAGCCACAAAATTTGCGATTTCTCTTCGTTCTAACGCACAACTCCCCGTGGTTGAAATTAATAAGAATATATTTATATACATATGTTATTTGATGAAGGAAAAAATAATCATGCAATAAATTAATCGAAATACAAAATATATTTATTAAATGATACTTAGTGTTGTCCTGGTGTGGTGCCTCTTGTGGTTTAGATCCAAGTGATCGAGAGAGAGCAAATTTGATAACTCGAAGCATAAGTTAAAGTGTTATACTAGAGAGAGGCTCATATGAGAATGCACATTGATTTTAATACACCAGTGATTGATAAGAATACAAAGTACATATGAGTATAATAACAAAGCAAATAGTGAAAATATAACAGTTTAGCGATTAGTCTTTAGCCTAGATTGAATAGGTTGAATTGCGAATTTGATGTTTACAAAAATTTGAAATCTTAGTTAAAATAGATAATATGAAGCGATAGACATCAATTATAATACATAGTTTATTTGGTTATTTAGGTTGGTTGAGTTCTAAACACCCCGATAAGCTTACCCTATCAGAACAAGTCTTATACAAAAATAAAACAAAAGCCCAAAATATAAAGAAAAATAAAACCAAATTGTTTCCCACTGCATTTGCTTGCAAAGAACTATCAACGGTGCTCCTTCGTGCTGTGAACGCGGTCTTCTTTATCATAACAAAAACAACAAGAAAATATTAGAAAAAATAACTCAAAACAATACAAGGCAATCAATACAAAGAAAAGGCGAAATTCGTTCACCCGGCCTCCTTTATCAATCCCAAAAATTCTCTTCAAAAACAAATCTGCCTTCCATCCTTCGTTTCCCGTTTATCCATCTTTCTAGACTCTTGTCCTCTTATCCAGTTCAAAGAAAGGAAAAAACAAAACTTCAACCATTGGCACTTAGTTACTGAAGTGGAAAAAAGTTTCCTCTGCTGTTATTGTGTTTCTCAATTTTAAGGTTTGCCATGCGAATACGAAAAGTCCTTTGAATTCTCTTCTCAACAGTTTTTTCTTTACTCTACTTTCCTCGTTGTTTCTCGGTCGTCTTTTCTGGTGTTTTCTCCTTCCTGATAGAAAATTTCATTATGAAATTGGATCGATGTCAATTTGTTAGATTAGATAAAATCGTTACATTAAAAAGTTTTCCAAACTCAGATACTAGTAACGAGTGGCTACGAATGGATACGAGTGTACTCATACTTATACTTATAAAGGAGTATCCTTTATGTGAAGAGGAATTTAAGTGAAACTAACAGTCTTGCCTATCTGCGCTTCGATAGACCATAGAATCGCCCTCAATTAGGGTTGAATTCTTAAATAAAAGTCTCAAAAAAAAATTATGTTGCGGTTCTGAATTTTTTCATTTTTTTTTTTTTTCTGAGTGAAGCGAAACGAATTGAAATTGTTGATTATGAAGACAAAACAATTTCAATTACTATGCATATTTTAGAAAAAAAATCAATTCGGGGCGTTACTGAACGCAGATGTAGGCATCACGATTAAGTTGAAAACTCCGATTAAGCTGAAGTGTTATGCTTGTCCAAAATTATGTGATTTATTTTTGAAGTAATTATTTTCGAGATACGTACTCGTACTCATATTCTATACCTCTCGTTGCACTTGAAGTATACAATTGTGTCTCAGTTATAAATAAAGAAAAGCCACGGTTTCCCCCACGGTAATAAATATTCACGTCGAAATGGTGTCAATCGAAAAATTGTGGTGGCAAGAGTCAGAGCAACGAAATGATTTTATTATACCCTATGACCTTTGGAGATATGCATTGGATACAAAGGTCTGCGAAAACGCGCAAACTCAACAGTACCTATTTTATGAAGGTTAAGCTTAAAGGTTTGTTTTCCACGACTGTCGTTCGTCCATCCTCAATACTTATCGTAATGTTGGACGATTTATAAGTAATACGAATATAATATAAAATTTCTTGGCAGCAAAATAAATGAAAATGTTACGAATATCAGCGAATGCAACACATAAAATCTTATATTTACATGTATATCTCCAAGTTAGGAAGCTGATATCGAAAAAATTGCAGGCTAAGCTAGTCAGGTGGTTTTGTCATGTTCAATAAAGATCATCGGAAATAAGGTATAAAGAGCAATTGAGATTCAAATTCTAGCCGACTAGATCACTCAAATGCGATAGCATCTTGGCTTACTTACGAGGTGAACTAAAAAATATCGGACTGTAGAATAGTAGCACCGTTCCCAACAAGATTGATATAGTATTTCTGGTATCCCATTATCCAACATCGTCTGTATATTTTGAATGCACAACTGGAAGAACCGAAAAGTACAAAAGAACAAAAGAACACTCCAAATCGAAACAAAAACTCTAATTATTGCCAATTTTAGCATCAATAGATACTTAGCTTATAATTTACCTTTGAAATTGAAAAAAAAAACTGAACTAAGGAGTTTATGTCAATGTAACAAGAAGGGCAACGTGAGCTGCCTTAAATGACAGATGCTATAGGTATTGCAGGGATAGGTTTTTTTTTTAAAGAACTTAACACTCAAGTGGGTATGACTATGATTTTAAAAGGATTTATTTCGTTTGATACACATTCTTGTTCAGCTTATAAGCAAGGCACTTTATTGGAAAACTATAAGCAATGCACTATAATTTTAATCAGGTGAACTTGATTCAAAACGCCTTATTTAGAGTCAACCTCTCACTGTATCCCGTACGAACAATGCAACTTAAGAAAACTCCACCATACGAAAGGCATCTCACACACTTGGATCTTAACCAGCTTTGTTTTTTTTTTTTTTTTTTTTATAATTTACGCGCGCCTAAGGGGTTGATACCCTTTTACTGTTTGCCAGAGCGCGGGCGGAAAGATAGAAGGAGGAGAAAGGAAAATTGTTTTTGTAGTGGTTTGAAACTCAGGTGTGTTTGGTTTCTATGTTTGCTCTGCAGGGGTGGGAGTCCGAATAGGACGGAGAGTTTTTCTTCACTCAGAGTGATTCGAGATATAATTCCCAGTATTTTTTTCATTGCTTGAAACTCTTATAACAGCCAAATCTACGTGTCAGTGTTATGCCTTCACACGCAGAATTTTTTTGTCTGAGTTCCAATTATACAATGAAAAACTGATTTTGCCATGGGCAGGATTCGAACCTGCACCCTTCGAGTGAGAAGCGTTTGCTACTACCACTACACCACGGCCACCCGTGCTTGTGTGCTAAACTGAAGGCAGCTACCTACAGATCACACTCGTAATGAAACTTGTTATTTGAGGCCCCTACCGGCCCCGAAAATTAGCACCGAAACAAGTTTTGTCCTATTTAAACCACTTGCAGGGCAAGCCAAATCGACCAATAATGTTTTACAACATGACACAGTAGCGTATAAATTTTACAACGCGTGGCCTAATAAAGAAACTGTTCCTAGCACTACGAGTATGTTATAATAAATTGCTCTTTTCAGGCGTCAAATATGAACCGACTGAATCAGAACTATTTTGGCTTAAAATATAGAAATTACTCAGAATTATGTGGGTAAGCCCTTGATTATTCAGCTTTTTTTACAATTATGACAGGAATCTCGAGAGTCTTATGGAAATTAAAGTGGATAAATTTCGAGAAATAATTATGATTCTTTGTTACCAAAACCTTTACGTAAATGCAAATGTAATAATAAAACGATTAAGTCACACATTGTGATAATCAGTACACTGTTGATGTGCTTTCCCCTCTAGGCTCATCGGACTATTGTGTCATATCAGCTAATTTTTCATACACCCACCACACAGTTAGAGAAAAGATTCCTAAAAGAACCATATGGCAATACGAGATAGCTAATTGGTGCTGACTTAACGGCTTCTTTAAAAGTTTTAACTGGTCATGCCGCTACTGTTATGATCACAGACACCATTCTCTTTGGAATGAAATCCTTTATCCCTCTTCGGATGAAGAGTATCTTAAGCCTGTGAAATTCCAATATGACCAACAACTGAAGTCAAAAATACTACAATGTCCCAAAGGTAGTTAACATTTTTGGTCGTTCTAAAATAAATTAGAAATTCTGTCACATTCTCCATCCCAACGCTCATTTACAATGACATTCCAGCTGTCAGCTCTTTGGACAAGGCCACTCTGCTTGCTACAGACTTTGCTGGCCGCAAACAACACTTACAAATCTTCAATGGGACGAATCCACTTTCGCACTCGTATAGTAGCAAGAGTACTTAATGATCTTAATATACACAAATCTGATGGTCCTTCTTCTGAAGAGGTATTTTTACTCGATGGCAACAAATTAGGACCCTTTCCTAGCAGATGAAAAACAGCATTTGTCCAGCCCGTCCCTAAAAAAGGCGAATCTTCTTCTGCCTCCTTCTACAGACCCATTGCAATAATTTATATGTACGTCCCTTCTTTCCAAGGTCATGGAAACGCTGATAAATCATCAGTTCATGAAATATATTGAAGGATGAAAACTTTTCAATTACCGGCAATATGGTTTTCGTAGCAACAGGTCCACTGGTGATTTGATGGCATATTTCACCGAAAAATGAAACCAAGGCGTACATCGTTTGGCGAAACCAAGGTAGTGCACTTGATATGTCTAAGGCATTCGACAGAGTTTGGCATCAGGCTCTTTTATTTGTGCATTTAAGAACGATGAATCTCTTCTTCAATGGATTAGAAATTACGTTTCGGAACGTTCAATTCAAGTTGTCTTGGATGGTTTCAAGTGTGATATTCACAAAATAAATGCTGGTGTGCCCCAGGGCTCCGCTCTGTCTCCGATACATTTTTCAATTTTTATCAGTGATCCCTTGTCTGCTACTTCTAATCCAATATATTCCTTTGCTGACGACAGTGCTCTCTGCTTTTCATATTCGTTTCCGGACTCACGGCCCTGCTCTTCGGCTGTAGAACGAGAACGGCAGCGTATGCTAAGCTCATTAAATTCCGATATCAACAGCATAACCATTTGGGGAACTATTAACAGAGTGGAATTTAATGCTTCCAAAACACAATGCTGTCTGCTGTCTTTAAAGTGAAATTTAAACACCCAGCCATTATCCATGAATGGCACTTGCATCGTCGAAACCGAAAAACTTTCCATTCTCGGTATATGTGTCAATGACAACTTACGTTTAAATGACCACATTTTTGATATCGGCAAAAATGCTGCGAAATATCTAGGTTTCCTCAAGCGAATTAAGAAATACTTCACCCCTCTGATCTGGCTACAATAGTTAAGGCATTCATCCGCCCAAAATTGGAGTACAATGCCAACATCAGATCTGATGCTCCTTAAACATCTCTGCACCTGATAGATGTGATTCAAAACCTTGCGATAAAACTTATAAGTGATACTATTTAGTATAAGTGAGTCAATTGACACCCTTGTACACCGACGTAATGTCTCCTGTCTTCCTCTGTTTTATCGTTATTTCCACCACCAGTGAAATTGAAATAGCCAGTAGCATTTCGCCACTTCAAACGTTCAACCGTAACACCAGTCTTGCCATGAATGCTCATCAGTATTCATTCAAGCCCACTTCATTTTTTTTTCATTTTTAAGCCGTACAACTCGCTTATGGAATGCCCTTCCAAGCTCTCTATTTCCTGGTCGTTGTAACTTGCAAACATTAAAACAAAATTTACCTCTACCTCTCTTTCCTCCCTAAATTTTCTTCGCCAGCGCTGTGTATAAACATTTTACTGGTACACAAATCCCTTGAGCGCGCGATAATTTAAAAATAAAAGAGTAAAAAAGATATCAGCGACTTTAATAACCAATTTCAGGTCAATCAATATCGTTTGATCGAGAAATAGAGAGTTGAAGAATTCTATCAAAAGAGAACATAAAGTCGCTTTAAGTCAGTCCTTTGTACTCACTCTCACCACCGAGTGTCTGCTGCAGGATGCCGCTTCCAGCGTATGTCGAAGTGAGATAAAGCTCCAGTAGACGACGTAGAATCTTGTGATAGGAATACACTTAGGTTCTTAACTAAAGCATAGTGCTTTAAAAGCCAGTGTGTTTTGAGAGTGCATCTTAGGATATGAATATCAAGAGGAAGGAAATTCATTACAGCGTCAGAGCAAGTCCGGAGTTCTAAGGAAACCCAAAATGAAGGCAGACCGTACTTTGGTCAGCAATGATCTTTGATTATATGTATAAAAAGAATTGCACAGCAGGCCATCAAACTCCAATGCTGTCAGGCAGTTCAATAACATACCGACAGTGGGCTATATCCAATAGCAATAGTCGAACTGAAAACTGGCTAAGATGGTTGGGCGTGTCAGTCTAACAGTCAAACTCTTCAACGTAGCTGGAAGCTAATCTGTGATAAGTATACATTCAATTATTTATAATATTGTGCAATATTGATGAACCACTGATATCATCTCTCCTATTTTAAGGAAGCGAGATTCTTCATGTTAATTTTAAGGGTATGGGCGTTTTAAACTGGTCAGAAAGGATCTGAAATCTACTTTCTATGTATATAGGCAGAATGTGCCTATCAACTCAAACCTAAGTCCGTCACCAGCGAACTAATAATCTACCGCAATTTACTGTTCTTTAAAATGCAACTTCTCTATTACCATATTTGGTCATTGTCATCTTCAATCGCTTTAAAAAAACAAAATAAGAAGAGAGACTAACTACACAGTTGACTAGCAGCCACGAAGAGCAACGGAAGTTTTTAACCGATACGAACTCTATGCAACGATACGCCTAATACATAGAAAACATTCCGCAATATGCTTTTTTTTTCTTAATCTAGTTATCTTAATCTAAATTATTTACTATTACCTATAATATTTACAAATTAACACTTAAGTGAATTAAACTACATTTGAATTATACTCTTAAAGAAACGTGTTCTTATTTCAAACCTCCCTTAAGCCCCCTACCACATGTACTCCTTGTCTTATAAAATCCGCTATAGATTGAAAATTTGTACCACGGTAGATACTTTAAAAAGATTTTGAAGTCGATAGGACTAAGGGGATGAATTGTAGAATGCTATATCTTTGCAAAACTAGTATCATACATCTATATAAAATAACGAAAGAAAAAATTGTTGATGCATCGCTAGTACGCAATATATCGGCCATTCAGAATTCAAAAAATTGGATCAAAACAAAGCAGCCTGCTAGCATGCCACTTGTGGGAAACTCTGGAATGAAGTTGAAAGTAGCAAAGATCTTTCAAACCGAGATACAGGAATGAAGAAGATGAAATAAAATATATCCTACCAGAAAAGAAAAAAAACGTTTACCAACGAGCTCAGGTAAATGAATACACGTCAACTGAATCTTCGATTCCGCAACAAATGGACTAAAAAGCGCGCTCGAGTAGAAGGAGATCTCAACTAACTTGAAATCGATTTGGTTTGAGATGTCGAGGCACTTGTCCACCTTTGATTCTAGCTCAAACTAAGTAGGTAAGCATAGCGAAGGGACGACTGGTTTTATTTGAGGAGAATAATATGATTAATATCAACTTCACTTGTAAGCTACTATCTCAGTATTCCTTTCTATATGTCACTATTCACTTTTCAGTATTCTGTTTGTGTTTTAGTCTCTTATTAAGAAGGCAATTTTCCGTTGGTACCATTAATGGGTGATATCGGCGGAAATCTATCCGTAGACAATGGCTCAAATGATAACCTGCGAGTTCTTCTTAAAATCTTTTGTAAACAGCAAGAAGGCCTTGGGGTATGCCACATTAATGCACAAAGTTTATCGGGGAAAATTGACGAATTTAGATATCTGTTTGTTGGTTCCTGCGTTGATGTTGTGTGTGTATCTGAGACGTGGTTTGATCCGAGGGTAAGTGACGAGCCATACTCCATGTGCGGTTATAAGATCTTTCGCGCTGACAGGAAAATTAGAATCGGTGGTTGCGTTGCTATTTATGTTCGTGATAGTTTAACTGTAAATCCTCTGTTTGAGTCACCGCCCGATAGTGATTTTCAGTATTACTTTATAGAAATTGAAAAAAGGAAATGCCTGTTTGGTGTCGTTTATAGACCCTACAATAATATTGACCTGTGATCCCTCTTTGACTTATTAGAAAATTATTCGTCGTTATACTTGCGAACTATTGTGTGTGGTGATTTTAATTGTAATATTCTTGAAAATATGAGATCGTCACTTTTTATTGATTCCATTAAAATGCTTGGTCTTGATGTTGCAAATTCGACCATTCCAACGCACTTTACTGGTGCCAACAGCACACTCTTGGACATCTTTATTACCAGTGACTGTCAAGAAGTGTTCTTTACCCAGGTTTCCGCTCCTGTTTTTTCTAAACATGACCTCATCTTTGCCACTTTTAATCTAGTCACCAGTAACAAACAATCGGTCTATACATTCAGGGACTTTAAAAATCTTAATGTGGAGCAACTTGAACAAGACCTTATTTGCCTTGATTGGCATAACGTATTTTTTGAACCATCGGTCGATGCCCAAGTTGAATTTCTCCATCACGTAGCTTTACAGCTCTTCGATAAACATGTTCCTCTAAAAAGGAAAGCTGTCAAATATAATAACATCAATTGGTTTACCTCTGAAATTGTTGAGCTAAGAAACAAGCGTGATGCTGAATTCAAAAAATGGAAACGATTTCGAATTCCCGAATACTATGACAGCTATCGGTTGTTACGTAACATAGTTAACTCGAAGATTAAAGAAGCCAAACGTCACTATTATGCTAAGCACTTCGATCATTAACTTCCAACCAAAACACTTTGGACAAATTTACGTGAATTAGGTGTAGGTAGTAACTTGAAGTCCATGGTAGACCAGGTCGATCCTAACGAACTAAACAAAGAATTCGCTAAAGTTCAATCGAAATTGCGTCCAAATGGAAACAATATTCAAACGCCACACGCTGGCTTATTCGAATTTGCCCGAGTAGAACAAATCGACGTTGCTAGAGCTGTGCTAAAAATTAAATCTAACGCTGTTGATGTCGATAACATCCACCCAACTTTTATTAAATTAATATTACCCTATATACTTCCAGCTTTAACATATATTTTCAATAATATAATAACAAGATCCACTTTTCCGTGTGCTTGGAAGAAAGCTAAGATTATACCAATCCCAAAAAGGAAAGCAGTAGGCAACTCGTCAACTGAATATAGACCTATCGCTATACTTCCATATTTGTCAAAAGTATTTGAAAAATTAATACACCATGAAATATCAAGTTTTCTTCAACAAGAACAAGTTCTTGGTGCCTACCAGTCTGGATTTCGGAAACACCACATCTGCACATCAGCGCTTCTAAAAGTATCCGACGACATAAGAGTTGCAATAGACAAAAAACAAATCACCCTTATCGCTCTCCTTGATTTTTCTAAGGCCTTTGACACCGTTGATCATGAACTACTTGTATCAAAATTGATGAACTTCTATAATTTCTCTGCATCAGCCGCTAATCTCATACGGTCCTATCTGGTTAAAGAAAACAAGCAGTTCATGTAAGCAATGCTGTGTCAGATTACATTGCAATTTCAGTTGGTGTTCCACAAGGATCCATTTTGGGTCCCCTACTTTTCGCAATTTTTATTAACGACCTTCCTAAAAGCATTAAAAGTTCTAATTTTCACATGTTTGCTGACGATATCCAGCTCTATTTAAGCTTTGAGAATGATCTTATTGATCATGCTGCTTTGAAATTTAATGATGACCTAAAACGTATCCATTGCTGGGCAGATGAAAACCTTCTGCAGCTTAACCCAAGAAAAACGAAGTGTCTTCTCATAAATAGAAACCCCTTATCTTTCATCAACGTTCCTTCAGTATACCTTGGTAATGAACCTATCGAGTTTGTAAACAAAGCCAAAAATCTTGGTATTTGGTTCAATACAAAATTAACCTGGGACGACCACGTTTGCTCAGTTGTGGGAAAAATATACGGATGTCTTAGAAATCTCTCCCAAACTCAAAGCTTCACACCAATAAATACGAAGCTTATGTTGGTCAAGGCCGTGCTCATTCCTCTGATAACATATGGCTGCGAAGTTTTTTGTTGCACCGGCGCCTTTGCCAGACGTAAGCTCAACATTGCTTTTAACAATGTTGTGCGATACGTATACGGCCTAAATCGTTTTGCTCATGTGTCGGCTTATACCAAAAATATTCTTGGTTGCACACTTGACCGATATTTTGACTACTGCACAATCAAATATCTACACAGGATCATAATCAACCAACAGCCCCAATACTTATACGATAAACTAAGGTTTTCGCATTCAAGTAGATCTTTAAGTTTAATTGTACCTCGTGTTGCTTATCAAGTTACCGAACGACAGTTTTTCGTTCACGCCATTCGCCTTTGGAATTCACTCCCCCTTAATATAAGACGACTCTATAATACAAATAGCTTTAGTGAAACTCTCTTTCGACATATAGCAGACAACTAGCAGGAATACTGAACATAATTTCACATCATACAAAAATTTTATTTAAATTGTTCAAGAAAGCTTATAAATTTATTTATTTTTTCTCTCTCTTTGTACTCAAATTTATTTCAATCAGATGTTAATATTTTTAAGTTTACCTTATTGAGAAAGAATTATAATTTTAGTTTAATCTTAAATCACTTATTAATTGTATCACATTTATAGCTTAAAATCGGAATGGTCTATTATAAATGTCGTTGTTATACTGTAATAAAAATACTGAAAATACTGAAATACTGAAAAAAAAAGAATAATTGGTAATATAATATTTTTTATTCCTATAACGATGTACCATGCTATGTACGCTGAGTTAAATATTTACAAGAAATGAAGTGGCATATAGTGAGATAGTGTCTATAGTCATTTTGTATTCATTGTCATATTTGGCATCGATTGATGTTTCTACTTTCTACTTTTTTCTAACATTGGCATCATTTAACGTGAATAGGTATATATGTATGTACACAATTGAACTAAAAGCAAAATCAAGTCCTGCCAAATTGATTTCGAGGTGTTCAAGGTGAAACAAAAGACACCTTTGATTATTCATACATTTATTTCCCCAGTTATAAGCAAAAATTCTCTTGACTTTGTATCTACTTCGTTGACTTGTTTTCCACTTTTTTCGTATTAGTTTTTAAATTTTCTGTAGATTCCATTCCAAAAACTTCATGCCTACTACGAAATTTGCCTTCAACTCAACGAACCGCATCATTACAATACTGACTTTTACTAATACCAAAGTCCAACACAATAACGATGGGGATGATTTTCCAATTTCACTTCAGCCCCAGCTAGCCAGATCGCCCACTGTTTTTTGGTTTTCTCTAAGATGGGATCCATGTAATATTTACAGATATAAAGATAAATCACAAAGAAACCCAGAGAAGAAGAACAAGATGATGATGATGAAGAAAACAACAAAGCAAAATATGAGAAAAAAAAACCGAATACAAAACCTACTCCAAGAACCATGAAACGACACAACAACATGAGGAGAATGCAGCAGACATTTGACATATTTCCAAACAAATAAATCACTCAAAATGTGACACAATTTTCTTTGTCTTTCATAATTAAAATTTTGGAATCAAAAAAACAAAAAAAAAAAAACAACGAAACAACCACTTGAAGATGGAATAGATGAAGAAGAGGAAGAAGTAAAGCCAATGAGTAATAGATGTAGTAGAAGCAGAGGCACATTTTAAGGCAGTCCAAGGAAACAAATAGTGGGCGCTTGTCGCTTTCGAGAAACGCTAGGGATTTTTATCATCCATCCGAGGGAAGTCCACTGTTTCCACCAGTCTGCACCATTCTTTGTTATATTTCGCATTTATAGATTTTCGAAAATACTCGTAATATCCGCGGCAGTACATTATAGACTGGATAGTATTCTCTTTAACTGCGGGGGGTGGCTGGGATGCCCTTTTTGGAACAACCAACCAATCAATGTGGTAGTTGTTTTCTTCTCTTTATTTTTTGCTTGCTATCGAAAACATTGCTTGAAACGTAGTCAATTGAAAAAGCATCACTTCTACTGTTTTCTACCGATATCCTTGAAATTCAGTTTATACGTTCATATATATATGCGTGCAAACATATGTATGCGTGCATACTGAGAAGGATATTAAAACCCAAAACAAAACAAAATAGAACGTAGCCGAAAAACAAGCGAAAAGTTGAAGAAGGTTAAGCTTAAGATGAACAATAACACCATACTTACTTACATACCTGCATATACGAGTCATAGCATACATCACACTATCCTTTGACGAGCTAAGGAGTTGGGTAAAGAAGAAGACAACTTGGAAATTTGGAATTTTTTTTGTTGGAGGGGGGGGAGTGGTTTCAGATACTCGTAGTAAACTCCATTTTGACTGAAAGAAGGTTTCTTTCTTTCACTTTTCTTGGGACTGTCATTTCCGTTTGCTCGAAGAGGAACATGCTTTCAAGAAGACAACGTAAAGAAAGACAACCAGAACCGAAAGAGTCTGAAATCCAATCTACCCGAAGGACGTTCTTACTACACCATAGAAGATAGTATCAAAGTCAGTATTTGGAGTTTGTGTAATTGTATATGTGTTAGGACAAGCTCTTAGAAATCCATTCTGCTCATTTGCCAGAATATAAAGTAGACGAAAAAGGATACTCTATTTGAGGAAAACATACCCATGTCTAGCTTAATCGCAATGGATTTAGATGGGTGGTTGTATTAGAAAAGACAAATAAAAAGAAAACTAGTAGAAAACAAAATCAAGTAAAGTACGTTAAAACATGTATTTGGGCCATTTGAAGCGTAACGTGAAACTTTTACGCTTTCACTCTTTCGCAATTTAGAGGTTGGGGAGTTGTTGTTATTTTTATTTTTTGCGCTTGGTGTCACAAGTCTGTTTTTGTAAAGGGAAAACTAAGAATAGTGCGTGGACGCTGTGACGATTCCGGAGGTTTTGAAAGCACTAAAACTCTGCTTCTAATGAATGTGGTTGTGGTTATAAGCTGGCATGTGTTGGGAACAACCTTTAATTTGGGAGAGCAATTGAAACCAATTTTTAAGGTATAAGCATACATATGTATGCATGTAAAATCGGAATCAAGTCACAGTTGGAAAAATTAGCTATTTGAATACTACATAATCCGGGCTCTCTTAAATTCAGATTTTAACTTTAAAGATGGATATCAAAGATTTCGTATGCTTAACCAGTATGATGACTTTATTTTTTAGAATGCAAAGGTTGTTCTGTCGCAAGCCCTTTGGATGTTATCAATAGAGTTAGCGAGTATTTTTGGAACTTCTTCGACAGCGTTTTTAACTACTAAGTTGCTGGCCAAAGTCGATGTTAAATGGGCGGAACAACATATTTTTGACTGAATTCCAAATATTTTATATACGAGTATGTATCATCCTTAATCTAAAATAATTCATTTTGTTTGGTTTTGTATACCTTTAGAGTTACTTTCTTCCGAAGCCCTTTGACATTGTAAGCACTTTAATTATGCAATTCCAAGAATATTCAAACCGTGTTAAAACACTAAGTGGAACATTAAAGAAAAACCCAATTCTTACCGCGCGGTAAAAATTAATAACCTAAAAAAATGCAGAAATAAACTTGAACTTGGAACGGATCCCTACCCTCTGTTATTTGGCAACTATTTATAAAGATTCATGTTACTCCAAAATGCTGTCGATTTACCAGGTGCAGCCTTTAAATGTACGATATAAATACATACATGGTACTTTCACGTCGTTTATGCTACTTTATGCACCTTTGTGCATGTATGATCCATGGTACGGATTCTCTTTTGGCTTTTTCGATTTTGTTCCAATCTGCACCAGATTAAACTGATGCTGTGACCAACAAAGGCTGCAGTTAAAGTGGACGGAAATGGCATGAAGCGGTCAAACCCAACGACGAAAACAAAACCAGCGGAGGTTTTACACACACACGTTGTTCGGACAACCAGCAAAGGTCGTAGTTCTTGTGAACGGAAGTCGGCTAATAGGGTGAAATACCCATCAAGAAACAACTCTGGTGGTGGCTTTCACAGCGCACAAGATCCGGCTGAAACCGGTGCTGCAACTAGCATGAGTTCGTGTGGAGGGAACTCGGACGTTGCTAGACGACCTCCAAGAAAACCCCAAAATGCCAAATTGGGCGAGACCGACGCACTTATAGGATTTCGCTATCTCCTCTCTGGCGCTTCGAATTGAAAAGGCTGGTAATGACAACAGTTTGAACGGCGCTGAGTTCAAACACTTGCATTCAAGCAGAGGGCTACGATATGGAAAACAGAACTCTTACAGTGAAGTGTTCCACTCACCAAACTCTAGAATGGTTGAACAAGCTGTGTCGAAAATCCCACATCTGGAAACTAAAACTTTCAAAGTTTTCAGACAACCTAAACTGACGTGTTCTATCTTCTGGGTTCCGGGGCGGTTCAGAGAAACGGGGCATTTGCTGAGGCGTTTTCATACCCAGAACCCTGTCATCGGCACTAAAAAGTGGAAAATCTACTCTCACAAGGAGAGACAGAATCGTGGAAACAATAACTGGTATGACTCACGTCCCTATCTGCTCCTTCGAAGGGTTAATTTCCACTTTGATTCCAAATGAGCGCAGGTAAGGGACGACCACGCTAGTGCTCGTCTATTTTCTGTACGGAGGTTGTCAGATCAACCTTTAACTTTCCTAGTCTGCTACTGTATCCCTACGTAGGAGGCTTTGCCTATTGAAAACAATACCTCACATACAGGAACCATGGGTGTGGAATAAATGCATCTGCGGTTTCGAATGTTTAAGAGGTTTCGCACCTCTTTATGACGAGCGATCGAAAAGACCGATAACTTTTCTTTATGTGTCGAACTCACTCTCACCATCTAAACTCGTGAAATTTTGCAAACAAGATTTAGTTGTTGTAGACATAAGCTACGAAACAAACGGAGAATTGCAGAAATTAGTCGTTGTGTTTAGTTATTTTCCCTTCGATTCTTTATTATCGCCACCACCAAATGAAGTAACCAAACTCATTGAATACTGTCAGGAAGATGGGACTTATCATATCCTGCGATGCTAATTCTCAGAATACTTTTTGGGGCAGCAGTAAAAGCAACATGAGTTGCAATCATCTCCTGGATTTCATACTACCATTTGACCTGGTTGTCAACAATGTTGGCTCGCAGACAACTTTTGCTACGAGAGTAAGACAGTAAGTAGGCGACTTATCGCTGTACAACAGTTATGCTAAGGAGATTACTGACGAAATGCAGCATTTCACTGAAATTCAACATTTCGAAATGCTGGAAATTGTATGCAACATTTCGTCTCAAATGTTGAATTTGTCCGAAATGCTGAATTTCGGGTCGGTGTAAATGTACTATAAGATAGTGTTTATGAATAGTTCCAGCTTCGGGTTTCCTGCTGCCCAATCGAGTCGAGAGAACACTTCCTAAATAAAGAAAGCTATTAACCTATTCAACATGTCGAGCAGCAATATTTTATACATCGTTGGTATTGATGATCGGGAGATTAAAGTTTCTGTTTTATTGACGTTTTAATCCACAGGCCCACTTTACTGACCGCAGTCTTAAATGATGGGTCATTTGGAACATGTTTGTAAATTTATGCGAAACCAAGCATAGCCTAGCTATTTGAAATTTGATGACATCTATTTTTGTCGTGTCAGTGCTAACTGAAGCACATCCCATATAGCCACTAAAAATATCTTTGGTAATAATTCACACCCTTGTTAAACTGACAATTTTACACAGGTCATGCTTTTTTAACCTTTATAGGAAGTCCTGATAGCTGTTTTACGATTCTCGGGCATACTCATCCTGCGCAAAGCATTCTAAAGACAGGGATTTGTATTCCACTGTATAAAAATCTGTGTAGTGTTCATTGTGGTCGATACCCACACGGAAGGCTGTTTGTACAAATTCGAACAGTGTGATTGTTGACGTTATTTTAGCAGCCACAGGTAAGACTCAGATACCTGTTTTCGCACTTCATAATGTTTCCTTTGTTTAGGAGTTTGAAATTATTCTCCACAAGTATGTGACACGTCAGAAATGCCATTAAACACTACCACCTTATTTTTCTTGAGTATTTTTAATTCAGTTATTCGTAATCGGAGGCTATAACGCATTCCCGCCAGAGCTACTCTCAGTGGCATTTTTAGTCCCAGAGCGAAAACGGATTTTCTATTTGTTGGGCTAATCCTCATACGCCGTTAGGTTAAATCCACACTCTTCACTGGATAATGAAGAACGTTTTGCCCATCCAATAGGTTTTTCGCGATTCTGTTATAGTCATGCTATCGCATCTAATAGCTGTTTTCTTTGATCAGAGAATCCAGGACTACAAATCAACACGAGTATCTAACAATGTACATTATTAATATTAGATCCTTTGTTTTAGAGCACCTACCAAAAATTTAACTCACATACAAATTATCATACAGTTTTAAGGACTTACAAACTGACTTTTGTCCACGTGGATCAGCGCATACGATCGTGACTTATGCTATAATTGGTAATGTGACTTTAAATTCATACTAATTCATAGTAATCCATAAAATTGAGAGAACCCAAAATCTTCTTACGCACTACATTTTGACAGCAAATTTAACCATCGTGGGTTACTTCTTAAAGGGTAAGGACATCAGAATTGATGTACTTTTTTTTATTTCACTTCTTTAATATAGACACAATATAGAACTGAGTGCGATAAACCACACATTCTTACAACCTCTAGAAGTGGTTTAAAATTTAAGTCAAGGTGGGGGAACAACACATGAGACAACGAACGAAGCTCTACCACGCGCTATCTCGCAGAGCACGGACCACATTTTATTATATAAATTACAAAAAAGAAAATATTAAAAAGATGTTTTTAATTTTCTTCAGTGATAAAAAAATACGCTATTAGTTTTTTGCGTCTGCTGAAAAGTATGCTTGTTTTGCACATTTACTACAGTTCTTATTTGTATTTTACTATGTTGGTAACAGCACTGGGAAACTATCCTGTGGAGGGAATTTTAAAATTCAACACACTTTATACTATATGACAAAAATTTTTTGTTAAAAAATATTGAAAAAAAAGAATAAAAACTTTAAACGTTCTGAACAGCGTATATTTTGTATTTCCTTAAAATTCTACACCTGGAATTTGTAGAATAGGCTAAAATATGTGTGTGTAAAGATTGGGTGAGATCGATCCAGCCGTTTCTGAAATAATAGGTCATTTTTCTCCAATATGTTCTTACCCCCTTAAGTAGACAGACATTATCGATTCAATTCTGCGCCGACTGAAAGACATGTTAAATAAATTAGTTTTAAGGAAAATCAGTAAGGAATGAGTGAAGAGCATATAATGAAAATACACCCTTAGTGTAATGTAATGTAGTGTAATCCCAGGTGTAATGTTGCCTTGACAAGTGATACCTTCGGAAAGATTCAACGAAGAACCGGTAAACCTACCCAATTCTAGTCAAATACTAAACCCTAGAATATTTTTTGAATCCCATTGAATATTTTTTGCTGATCAGGTTCAGCCATTTCTGCCCACAATTTCCAGACAGAACATTTGAACAACAAGTAAGATACAAAAATGCTGCACCTCTTAGAATCAGACTCATGAAATCAATGAATAAGTAAACATATATAAAAAATGATAGTAAACATTCCCAATTTCCATTTGTTTCTCAAGTCGGTTAGTCCAGAGGGAGCTATTGAAGCTTCCTACGATCGCTTTTTGAGTTTCACATTTTGTAAAAGTAGTCTCTACTTAGATCTTCAATCAGAAGATCAAAATTAGCATGGAATCTGCAGAAAGATTAAGATTGAGCTTGCCAATACAATCTCCCACCGATTTTATCCCTAATTAATTATTTCCTAAGCCCAATTTCAGAAAAAAACCTTTTTAAAACTTATTCCTCATCGAATTAGACCACAAAGATTAAGAGCCCAAATAACAATTCGAAATTAATAAATCGCTTAGCAATTAAGTGTTTCCCTGTTCCACCTTCCTACATACTAAATTCTCCACAATCAAGAAGACCGACCACAAAAAATAGAAATGAATAAAATCAGCAACAAAATAAAACAAACGAAGCGCGCTCAAAATATAAAAAGACGAAGAAGAAAAACAACAACACCAGGCCCACATATTATTCCTTCTCAAAATTCATTGTGGTGCCTGCCATCTCTCCTTCAACGGAACACACAAAAATGAATAATGGCTGCTTCCCGACCTCCATAAAGCATACATCCGTCGATTCGCATTGATGTACCCATAAATACATTCGGCGCGGTCTTTACCGCACAGGCCCATACACATATATACGAGCACATCTCAACGAAACCAACCCAAACACATGTGCCTCCTGCTTGTCGGTGTTTTTCTTAACTTGACAAAAATGAACAAACCAACTCAAAATACAAATGCAACAAATCGAGGATAGAGCGTGTGTTCCGCTCATCGTCATTATCCCTCCATTTCCATTCCAGCGACAGCCAAATGATTGAATATGTGTGAATAAGAGCACTCAGCAGTACTTCCACGGTAGAGAAAGAGATAAATCGTAACCGATCCTATTTCTACCGGGAACGGGAAGCCGGCGGACAGTCCTTCCCTTTGGTACGAGTATTGCAGTGTGTGTTTTCGAATTTCTTATATTTCTTCTCTCCATTCCTCTGAGGGGTTGATTTAACTACGAATAACAGCTGTTTTTTTGCTGAATTCCAGAAATTCAGATTCAGCACAATTCGATTTTGGAATTCTGGAATGTCCCTCTCGAACAGCAGCTGTAGATGGTATTCTTTTGGGGTAAACTGGAAGCGGAAAGAGAATCCGAGTTAGAGTGTTGTTGAGTTGTTTTGGTTTTTGGAGTTCGAGTATCTCTGGATATCGTAGCCGTAGTGTTGTGCATCTTTTGCGTTTTTTTGTTTTGTTTTCTGTTTTTCCATTAGCCATTGGCAGCAGCGGCGGTCCTGGTAGAAAAGCCTTTGGGCAAGAGGACTGACTCTACCAAAAGGCGGCGGCGATACAACCTGCGACCGGTTATTAACTTCCTTTTAAAGTTGCGTGTTGTGATAAGGATTTGGTGTCAAAAGGAAGGCAACATGATTTTGTATCGCGGTAGCAATAATTTAAGCAAATAGTAGAAATCGAAATGAAAAATTAATCGCGGATGCAGAAAATAAGTTATTTCGGATCGGGACTATGACCGCCGTCAGGACCGGACTGGGAAGTCAACCTGAGGGAATACATTTAAAACAAAACGTGAGTTATTCGCTGGTGAATTATTGATTTCTCCTTTTCAATTTGTTTGATTTAGTTTGACTGGAGAGTTTTATTTGTTGTTTTCAATTGTTTTTATGTGAAATTGTTGATGAGATTGAGTGACAACAAAGTGCTGCTTGATACTGTTATATGGCCTTTTGAACAAGGAAACCTGCAAGTAACACGTTGTTATGTGGATCGGAAAAGTAGAAGTGGTTTTATGTTTCAGTTGTACAGATAAACCTAAATTATGAGTAGGGAGTTATCAAAACAACTTGCACATTAGATGTAAGGTATGACGAATTCAAAATTTGTTGCATCTGCTCGTAGTCTTCTCTGATTGTAATATACATTCTGATGTTTCGAAACGAAATTATGAAGCCGTTCCATGCTTTCCATGTGCTATTATTCGACCTAATATTTCTGAAGACAAGTCGCAGGTTTTCAGCGTACATCTCCAAAGCCAGTTGGGAATAACTCGACCAACTTTTATGCCCAAAGTTCATCACGATGCAGACCAGAAATAAATGTTATCAAAGCACTTTTTATGTTAATCTCCGTGCTCCGTGCATTTTCCTAGCTTGGATGAAAGGTTAAGTTTAGTTTTTGAACGAAATTATAAAAACAAGCTATACATGCAACTGGCGGCAATTGTTAGTGGAATCTATTTTGACTATTAACCTGACCATTAACATTATGTAGGCTTTTTAAGTCGTCAAATTTAGAAAAATCGAAGTTTCGTTGAAAATAAATAGCACGTAAATAAACTAAATTCAAAATTTACTATTACAATACGTATCTCGTGATCCCCTTTCGACAAACTGCGAGTAGATATGATTGAAGTTATACATTGATTATGGGGCTAGCGACTGGTGGTAAAAGTATTGTGATTTCCCTTTGTACAACAATATTAAAGCAAGGAAATCAGATAATAAATCCGAAATTGTGAAACGGTTTGTAGGATGTCTATGTTAATGGGCACTCACAAAAACTAAGGCTTAGATTGGTGAACATTTGAGAAACACTGAAAAGTGAGATGGTTTCAAGCGGTGTGATAGCTGGATGCGCAGATTAATATAAAACCGTTTTGGCTTAGAGTGCTCCAAATCCATGGTTGTCGCTACGCTTTACTTTTAGACAACGCTAGTTCGGAGCTGAGTGAAGCCAACAGCATGCTATTAAGACCAACTCAATTTTTTTGTTTAGTCAAAAATTCCCGAGGGATGTAATTATACGAGCTTTACCTGATTCCCCGTTCGCACAAGAATTCGAGGTAGTCAATGGGTTGACAGCTTTGCCAGAAGCACAGGCTTCCATCTGACCATCTAATGACTCAAACTTATGATAATTAAAATATCTGAGTTTCTACGTGTAGAAATATGCCGGTAGAGAAACGCGCATTAACCAATTTTACGGCTAAACTTCTGTTTTGAATTACAGACTGGGCCCAGGCAATATGTATGAATGAATGGCAGCTTAACATAAATAAATAAGTATAGGTAACGCTTTTCTTCTATCTTACACATAAGAAGATGGTAAGCACCTGTGCCCGAGTGCATAGTATTATACGAACAAGAATATATTTACTTCTCAAACAATTGATTCTCCCTCACATAAGGAAAAACTTGTCCGGAGGGGCTGTTTCAGGCCTGAAGATAAACCTTGTCGAGGTGATAAGTCACACAAGTTCTCCAAATTGTTCTAAAACTTTACAAAACTTCTATATGACGAAATAAAAATAATTACACCATTTTTTTTGTTTTTCGTATGTATCTCACTTAAGTTTTTTTATTTATTTTTTTTATTCCTAGTCAAGTGCGAGATTCTACTGTCCAAGCGTGGGATAAACATCAAACAAACCTTTCAAATCCACCGCCAGTTCATAGAACCAAAGTTGGTTCTATGACGAATGAGACAAATTGTTAGCCCAGGATAAAGCCCTGTAACAGGCACTTAGAATTATCACAAGATATGAGCAAGATGATTAAGAACTAAGATGGGAGTCGATAAGAACCGTTGGGGTCGATAAGTAAATCAGCAATCATGGCAGGTATTCTCTCTATTTTGATGAATAGAAATTGTTGTCATATCTTTTAAGGTTTCTACATTTTTAGGCAGAAAATCTTCAAGTTTATAATTGGCTGCATAATTATCCATTACTCAAGTGGAATGACCATTTAATTTTATGATATACTTCTTCTAAACGGTTTCTTCAAATCCTTAAAACGGAAAATCCTGCAGCAATAGGTAGAAAGGACGCAAATGTATTGATCATCAATTATACCATCTTATGTCTTATTGAGTGTATGCCTACATTCAATCTCCGCGTACTATTTATTACTGGCATGGCTTCTTTTTTTCAAAGGATAAGATTAATATCAAGTGCAGCATTTATTGTGTTGCGCTTTTGATATCAGAGTCACAACTCTCAGTTTCAAAGAGTCAACTCAAGCCAACTCAAAAAACTATCAGAAAACCTGGTTTGGAAATATAATTTAGGACCACTGGGCCTGTAAGTTCTATCAAAAATATCGAAATAGATTCTATTAATCGAAATAGCGGAAACTGAATTACGATTATCCGATCGTCGCAATTCTTTAAATCTACACTACTTTGATGTAATTATATCTATTGCATTATTCCTCTGCAATACAATATATTTGTTGGCCCTCATTCTTTTAAGATATGCTAAAACGTGCCACAAAGTATAGCTGTTTGTATATTCATTGAGCATCGGGCCGCCATTTTCTAAGACATATTGGATTTTACCGCTCTGGAAATATTATTGCACTCATTTACATATCTGTCCAATAACTTCAGAATTTGTAAGGCTATCTGCAATATTTTCCTAGTTACATGTTGTTGCAATAAGAGGTTTCATTTTAATTTACCACGAAAACACGTATTTTTTATGAAAAAGATTTGATTTGTATTTAAAACGATAGTGGACGGTTTGCTATTAACAACAACTGATATGTATGTTAATCAACACATCCAAGAGGGAAGAATCAAACAACTGGTTCGATCAGTGGCAAGAGAGAGACTCTTTTATTTATCCATTAGAAATTACAATAGAGTTCATGCTATGTTTAACGTAATATGTAACTAGCACATTTCATATCATATAATAAATAAGTGCTGAGCTAATACATCTCAATTACCCTTCTTTTAGAACAAAAATAAATTACAAAATCATTTAAAATAAAAATAAAATAAAAAAAGAGTATTATCAATTCAGGATTTAAATTCGAAATCTAATTCTAAACAATTTATTTAATTAATAAGATTAATATTAAAAAGAATGAAAATACATAGAGAACTAATAATTCAAGTAAGACGTTTTCTTTTTAACATATTCTTTATTCTTTCAGATGATCTTATAGGATAGCTAGTTTTAATAACTTTCCTGACATGGCAATGATTCATTCTCAGAATTTTTTTGATCGTTTACAATTGCGATATTTTCATTAGGCAATTTACCTTTAACGTAAAACTGTTCAGGTACAAATGAAACCTTTTTTATTTTTCTCTTTAGCTGCTTAATATGAGCTTTTCTCAAGTTGTCCTTGAAATTTATTAAATATATGTTAGAGGTAATTTGCTTAACAACTTTTACAGGATACCATTTCATATATTTGTCAAAACATCCTTTATAATAAACTTCTTACCCACTTTTGAAATGTTCATTTTTCTTTTCAACGTGATTACTTAAACGAGGCATTTCCTTAATAATGTCTAATGTTGTTCTTGGCTTAAAACTAAAAACTAAACTTGATGGGGTTTCGAATGTGGTGGTACATGGAGTATTTCGGTACTTAATTAAAAAATTGTCAACTCTCTTTTGGGCAGTTAAATTCTTTGTTTTCTGATCAACTATGGATTTTTTAAAATTGCTCTTCACAACTTGAACTAATCTCTCCGCTTGGCCATTCGATTGTGGATGATACGCTGGCGATTTGACATCTTGAATGCTGTGTAATTCACAAAACCGTTTGTACTCATACGAATTAAAGGGCGGTCCATTATCAGTAACACACATTACTGGAAAACCAAATATTGCATAGTTTATTCTAAGTTTTTCGATCAGGGAATTTGCATTAGTGTTCTGCATTAAGTAAATATCGACATATTTACTGA
Source organism: Volucella bombylans (assembly GCA_949129095.1). NCBI lineage: Eukaryota > Metazoa > Arthropoda > Insecta > Diptera > Syrphidae > Volucella > Volucella bombylans. Next base: position 190,928,899 of record OX422140.1, on the reverse strand, counting down.
AATTATCAACTATCAAAAGATATGTTTAAATTCAAAATAAAAAAATCCAGGTGGATTCTCTCATAAGGGAAATTAGTTGTGGGCCAATCATGCAATTTATGCCTTGATATATTACGCCCTGTAACTGCGCAGGTCTCGCAACTATTAACATGAAATTCTATACAACTGTCTATTTTTGGCCACCATACTAAAGATCTTGCCAATTCCTTCATGCGTACGATGCCAATATGGCCTTCATGCAAAATGCTTAATATGCGATGTCTTAAAGATATAGGAACAACAATTCGCATGCCATAATAAATGACATCATCTTCAATTTCCAATAGGTTCCTTCTAACGTAAAATGGCTTTAAGTCCAAGTTAACCTTTTTTGGCCATCCATCGAGTAAACAGCTCCTAACAATATGTAAAATGCTATCATTTTTGGTTTCAGCCTTAATCTTCCTTAAGTCCAGTGGTAACTGATCGGAGTAATTAAACGAATTTATTAAATTTACCTCATCACCTGTTTTGTGAGGCAGTGGAAGTCTTGAAAATCCGTCTGCGTTACCATTGCTTCTGCCCTTCCGATATAAAATACTGTAATCATACATGGAAAGTTCTATTGCCCAACTTTGTAACCTAGATGCTGCTATTGGTGGTGTGAGTCTCTTTTCCCCGAAAATTTCCTTCAACGATTGGTGATCACTAAGAATCTTATTTCTTAAACTTACGAACGGCAAATATTATACTGAGAGCTTCTTTATGTAGCTGAGAATAATGCTTTTCCGCTGCGCTAAGCGAACTACTAGCATACATGCAGGGTTTTTCAATGTTATCCACAACGATGAAAAGAACACAGCCTATGCCATAAAGACTAGCATCACAGGATATTATTATTTCTTTAGATGGATCAAAATGTGCAAGTATGCTATTACTAGAGAGTAACCCTTTTGTATATTCGAAAATTCTATTACATTCTTTTGTCCAAACATAGCTTACATTCTTTCGCAACAAATTATACAAAACACTCAGCTCTGATGATAGATTTGATAGAAAACATGCATAATAATTTATAAGTCCCAAATAAGACCGAAGTTGTGAAACGTTCTTTGGGGCAGGTGCATTTAGAATAGCTTCAATTTTCATGTTACTGGGACTGCGACCCTCCACACTAATAACGTATCCTAGATATTCAACGCGTTCTTCGAAATTAACCTTGACATTAAATTTCTGAAGTCTCTCTAATACAGTTTTGGTATTCTCCACGCATTCTGCCAATCCTTTTCCCTTAATAAGTATATCATCTACGTATCCAATTGCAAAATCTAAACCACTTAAAATAGAGTCAATAACGCTTTGAAAAATGGCACTGGAAGTTTTAGCTCCGAAAACTAGTCTTGTAAATCTTAGAAGTATTAATTATGAAATACTTTCTACATTTTTCTGTTAGTTGCAATTGCTGAAAAGCACCCGTTAAATCCAAAATAGTAAAGTGTGTATACCCTGATAAATTTGAAAAGATATCGTCTGGAAGGGGTAAGGGATAATGTTCCGTCTTCATGTATTTATTAATAGATACTTTACAGTCCATGCAAAGCCTGACATCTCCATTTTTCTTTACTACACAAACCATTGGACTTTCCCAGTCACTATGTCTAACCCTTTCTATAATTCCAACAGATATTAGCCTCTCTAACTCTAAATTACATTTTTCTCTTAATCCAAAAGGAACTGAGTATGCCTTATACACAATTGGTTTTGCACTTTCATCCAAAATAACATCCGTTTCAAATCCAACAATCGGATTTTCTAAATTTTGATCAAAAACTTGTGGAAATTTATGTTTTATCGAACAAATCGCGTCGGTTTTATCTACTCCGTGACTAATATTTGAAATCAAATTACATTTTACAGACTCACCGATAGAAGTTAAAATTGATCTCCATTGAGGATACAAAGAATCCAACCAAACACGTCCCAACAGAGGTGTAAATCGCTTATTACTTTCTATTACAAGCATTGCCAATGCTTTGGGTTTTTCATGATATGTTGATTGTACCATAACCTCCATACTTCCAAGCACCACCACGTGCCCACAAGTCACTACCTCTAAAGACTTAGGAAATTTATTAAGTTTTATGTTTTTAAATAAAGCTATGTAATCTTTTTGTGATAGTACTGTTGTACATGCACCCGTATCTAACTCAAAAACTATATACTTATCGTTCACCAATAATTTAACTTTAAGTGTCCTTGACTTTGTTTCATCCACGTAATTAAGTTTACCCAACCAGGCTCCATCATCAGAACTATAGCTGTTTTGCTCCTGTCCACCATCGTCGCCTACTGAATTAATTTTTGGTTTTAAAGTTCGGCTCTGTAACTTGAAGCAATCCTTCTTCACATGCCCCAACTTTCTGCAGTAGTAGCAAATAATTTTATTCATATGACTGTTTCTGCTAGAATGTTATTTATTATTTATTTATTTAATCAAATAATTTACAAATTATTTTAGTAAGACATCTGGGTAATAAAACCATAAGTGATGCCGTCTTTAATCGAAAACAAATTTAATTAATGAAATATTAGTTAAGTTAAGGGACAGATAATATTAATTTTTACAAACAAGGTTTCAAAAATTTACATAGTAACAGGCATAAGTAATTATATTTCGTTGAATTTGTTATGAAAATCTAAGGCTAGTTTTACTCGTTCGATTGTGTTGTAATCTGAGGGGTTAAGTATATTTGCTAATTGCTGTGATATACGTGTACTTTCCAGTGACGGGTCTATCTGACGTGATAGAAGACATTCGACAAATATGTGCCAAATAGATAATTCAGTCTGACAGGGTTCACATACTTCCGGGTTCTCGCCAGTGTACAGATGTTTAGTGGAGAATAATGTTTTTCCAACTCTGACTCGAAGTATTCTTATGCAATCTTCCCTGCTAAGCTGATTATTGTATGGTATACGATGGTTGTCGGGGTTGTGTGTTTGAAGGAATGTAAGAAAATTTTTCCAACTGTCAGCAAGCTCCTGCTTCTGCTATGTTCGGAATATTTGTCGAGTCAATTGGTAAAAGTTTGGGGACTCAATAATCAGCGGGTAATTTAGAGCATCTTTGGCTCCAAGATCTGCAATTTCATTGCCTTGGATACCGATATGCCTTGGTACCCATGCTAGTGTGATATCTCCAGTTAGATTACCTCTAAGACGTTCTAGTGTAGGGCATTTGTTGTTTTCATTTCTGAGGCCTTTAAGAATGCTTAAGTTATCTGTCAATATTATACTACGTCCAGAGTAAATTTGTGCTACAGATATGGCCTTATTTATTGCTGCCAATTCTGCAATGTAGCTTCCTGCTTCTTTAGGTAGAATTCCTTGCCAGATCGAAGGTGTTTGTGCATTTATTTACCATTTAACTACAGCATAAGACGAATGGCTGTAACTATGTGATCCGTCTGTATAAAAGATATGTTCAGCGCCGATTTTTTCTATCATCTCGTGGTGTAGCATTTGAAACAATTCAACAGGGGTATTCGTCTTCTTAAACTTAGCTAGATCCGTATTAATTTGAATTAAGTTCCTTTTCCAGGGCGGTGTACTATATGCTATTGAACTATTATCAGCAAAGAAGTTCTCTTGGTTAGCTATTAAGCTGAGTATTCGAGCAATTGCAGAGAGGGAGTTTTTTCGTTTACTTCCTCGTGAAGTTAAAATTTCCTTTGCAGTACCATAAAGGGGGTGTGTTTGATCGGATATTGCCTTACTGACCAAGTTAACAGATCTTATTTTGCCAAAATTTTGGAAAGCCTGATACCCAGTTTCAACACGTAAAGCTTCGATTTTAGTTGATTTAAGGCATCCTGAGGCTGTTCGGAAGCAATTATTAATTCCAGCGTCGATAGCGTTGCAGTTTTTTATTGTTGTCCACATGTAGGTGGTAAGGCCGTGCTGCAAAGTTCCTTCAGCAAGGGTTTTTGCTATCATCAAGGCTGTTTCCAGATGGGGTCCTTTTTTCTTGGAGCATATCATTTTCAAAAGATTGTTTCTTTTTTTTAATTGGTCAAGAATGTTTTTGACATGGAGATTCCATTTAAGATTCCCACTAAAGGTAACGCCTAGGATTTTCAATTCTTTTGAAGATGAAATGCAAGTGCCTCGAATGTCCAGCGGAGCTGGTTGACAATTTCTTTTTCTGCATACGTGTAGCAAATCTACTTTTGAAGGTGGAGCAATTGCACCTGTGCCTTGGCACCATGTAGGAATTGCTTCATCTGCAAATTCCAAAATAGATTTTACTGTCGGCGGGTTTCCAGATGCGGCTACATAAATATTATCGACGTATACTCCAACGAGGTCGAGGTTTTATTCTGGTTGTGATAATTCGGTTATTAGCGAATCTATATAGGAGTTGTATATAACAACCGAGAGAGGAGATCCTTGCGGAGTTGCATTTTCCAATCTGAATCGAGAGGAGTTGTATCCGTCGATATTGACTCAAAAGGTTCTTCCATTCATAAAAGACAGGATAATTTTTAAGATTTGATGTGGAATTCCCCACAGATACATTTGCTTAAGAACAGGTGTCGATGTGACCCGATCAAAAGCTTTTTGTAAATCAGTTGACATGACTACGTTGTGCTTAGTTTTTGAAAAGTTTTCTACGAGCCTATGCTCTAACAGGTGGATAAGTGTATGAACACCTCTGTTCTGTCTGAAAGCATGTTGTCCCGAATTCATCTTTTTCTCTGCAAACCAACTTATTAGCCTCGCAATAATTTTTTCAAAAATTTTGGAGAGAACGGGAAGCAGCGAGATAGGTCGATACTCATTGACATTATGCCGATTTCGAGAGTCCTTAGGAATTGGTTTGACCTGAGCTTCTTTCCAATCGTGTGGAAAAAAGCCAGTCATTAAAATATTATTGTATAGAGTACAGAGTCTATCTTTGAGATTATCCGAACATTGCTGAACCATCCTATAACTTATCTTATCCTCCCCTGGTGTAGTGCCCTTTGTCATTCTAAGAGTCATGTCAAGTTCCAGTCGTGTTATTTGTTCATTAAGAAGTTCGTATTGGGTCTCATTTATCTGAAGCTCGCAGAAATTGAAATTGGTTTTTTCCTCGATGACGGATTCGGGATAAGTGTTGTCTGCGCTGTACTCTTTCCATTTCTTTCCAAATATATTAGCTAACATCTCAGGATCGTTTTGTACTCTATTATTATCAAGGATCATGTATGGAAACTCTTGGTGGGATCTGGAGCATTGTAATGATCGTATTCTGTGCCACAGAGTGCGCATAGCTAGCGCTGGGTTCATTGAGTTGACGAATTTTTCCCAAGAAGATCTTTTTGACTGAATTGATTCCCGTTTTAATTTAGCGCAAATTCTCCTGTAAACAATGCAGTTTTCAGTTGTTGGAAACCTTCGAGCTGTTTTCCAGGCCAAATTTTTATTTTTGACCAGGTTAGCAATGGCTGGAGTAAACCATACCGGGTTTGTTTTTGAGGTGTTTTTCTTTGTTACAGGGATTGATTTTGCTGCGGCAGTTCTAATTATCTTTTTGATTTTTGAAGCTTCCGGGTTGGTGTTTTGGGCTCTCGAAATTGTCAGTGCTAGAGTTTTTGTTGTTTTTTTCAAATAAGTTCCAGTTGGCGAGTTCTTCCTTAAAGCGGGCTGTGAATTTAGTGTTAAGTCTCCGTTCATGAGAACGAATTATAATAGGTATGTGGTCTCTACATTCTTCCTGGGGAAGAACCTCCCAATGAAAATAGGTTGCCAAATCCTGAGTTGGGAATGGTGTGAAATTTTTTATTTTGAACAAGTGTACATTTTTAGGAATTATGTGAGTTTCTTGCAATGCTATTATGTCTGGGTTATATTTAGCGATAATTCGCTCCAGAGTGTGTTTGTTGTTGCAATAGCTTTGTAAGTTCCATTGGAGTATAAGTAAATTCGAAATTATTCTGGTCATTGTGATGGTTTATTATTTGTTGATGTAATCGATGTATTTGGAGTGTTAGTAGTTTTTTGGATTAAGAGAGTGTAGTCATTTGTGTTACTTAAGAGAGTTTGTTTTGTTTTGAGAGGGTTAGCAGGTAGACACCTGGTACTTTCTCAGAATCATCAGCTTCCATGTCAACGTCATTTTCGGAGTCCGAAATAGGTGACAGTGACAGATTTTGTTTATCATTTGACATTACTTTGTCTTCATTATTTTTTGATGAGGTTAAGGTGGGGGATGATGTAGTTTGATTTGGTGCTAAACTTTTATGTGTTTGTTTTTTTATATTTTGAATTGGTGTTAAATTATTATGTGTTTGTTTTTTTATATTTTGCATTAGTGTTGTAGATGCATGAATATTATTTCTAATGTTTTGTTCTCGAATAATGATATTTTTTTCTTGTTTTTGTGTGTTTGATATACGGATTAGTTGTGAAGTTGACAGTTCAGCGGAGTGAGAGGGTTCAGTGGAATTTTTTGGTTCGTTTTCCTTTCCATGTTGTTTTGATTTTTCTATGCGAGTTTTTATTATATCTGCTATTGTTGTACTGCCAGCAGTCCTTTTCTTGGGAGCAGGAAGTTGGTGGAGAGATGGGTTGTCGTTTTAGATCTGCCAGGCGTCCCGGACGGTGCACCGACGATCAATTTTGATCTTGTTATAAGAAGAGAGGGGGTAGGTATTTTCACCTGTTTTTTCCATCCCTGTGATAACTATGTATCTAGGAATATTGCTGTCATTGTTTATGACAGGGAGTTCTGGGAACTCATCTCCTGAGTGTTTGCGTTTTGTCTTTTTGGTATGGTTCTGGTTAAGGCTAACCTCAGGTTGTAAGCCTTTGAACCAGTTTTTTCTAGGGGGATCTGGGCCCCCGTCCATAATTTTTTACCGCAGTTGTAGTAGTTTGTTATTTATGTAGATATGTAGGTAAGTAATTAAATTTCACTTACCCCGAGGAGTAAAATAAAGAGACGTCAAATGAGAAAGCACAAGTCAACCAAATTAAATTCGTTAAGCAATACGTATAGACATGGCGCTTGCCCGAACTGAACTGTCTGCTAGAATGTCTTCTCCTGATTTGATCACGTCTCTCCTTCAGATGATCAGATTCATGACCTTTTGACCTTGTCGAAGACCTGCTTCGTTGGCTATATCGCTTAATGCTGTTGACATCACTTGCGCTTGATATGCTGGGTTGCACTACTTTTAATTGATTCTTTGCCATTTCGTCACCTCTTGCTATGTCTACAGCTCTTTGAAATTCCAAATTTGAAATTTCAAGTAACTTAGCACGCACACGATTGCCTAAAATACCTAAGACAAATCTGTCCCTTAGAGTATCATGAAGGAACCCACCAAATTCATCAATACTCGGATTAAAGAATTCAATAGCACCAATAAAATTAATTGAGCTCATTGTACTCCGTTGAAGATTTTCCTCGTTTTTCACTTTACCAGATATAATGGTGGAAGTACTACTATCCGAATCACACATTTACAAGCTGAAGAGTAAAACTTCGCGAATCCACACTTAATAGAAAATAACGCCAAAATGATGTGATGTCTTTTTTTTTTTTTTGTTTACACTCGTCGCCAATTTGATATGTATGTTAATCAACACGTCCAAGAGGGAAGAATCAAACAACTGGTTCGATCAGTGGCAAGATGGAGACTCTTTTATTTATCCATTAGAAATTACAATAGAATTCATGCTATGTTTAACATAATATGTAACTAGCACATTTCATATCATACAATAAATAAGTGCTGAACTAATACATCTCAACAACAAACAATATCAGCGAACTGATCTTCTTAACTTCGATTTTCGATAGTAATTCTTAAATTTCTTAGTTCCCAAATGCTGCATTTCTGATTATTAGTAAAGCCTTGAACTTCGAAATGTAGCTCATCTTTGAAAATGAAAATGATTGACAAAGCTACGATGCTGCTGATAGTCGACAGATGTAAGCTCTTGCTGCGATTGAACTTGATAACTGACCTAAATCATTATGCAAAATTTGGTGCACAATCCACAAGATCAACATGGAATCGACAAACCTGGGTTTTCAACCACATTCCGAGATTCAAAAGGAATGTTCCCGATTTTTCTTGCGCGACGGAGACTATTTCGGTTCTTCACATCGGTTTCGTATCCCAATAGCTCAAAAGCATAATACTTCACGTCGGTCGAGAAAAATTTTAATATTTTAAACTATTTTAACTAAATGTTCACCATTTTTTAAAAGAATTTCAACACTGCGTTATTACTTAAAAATACGCGGTTATCCCAATTTGACCTCTCTATTTTCAGAAAACCGCTGCCCAAGAAGGCCCTAGTTTAAGGTTAAGAATAGGTAATAGTCATTTGTTACCTTCTTCAGGCTATAGGATAGGTGGTCTGAAAAACCAGCATATCTACAGTTGATTTCCCTCACATTTTTTCTTAGACTGATTCCATCAAATTGCGCAGAGTAGTATCATTTTGTGAAACTACTTTGCGCAATTTGATGATACTCAAACAATACTCAAAGAGTATATTCATGTCAATCGTCGACTTAATCTCTGCTAAACTAAGATACTTACTGAACTGAAGTTTTGCAAAGTTATCCCAGTCACTTTTCGAAAGAGGAAGAAATGGTAAGAAATGGTAAGAAATTCTGCATAGGTATTAGTTTTAACATTTGATTTCTTTTCGTTTGCAGTTTTTTGTCTGATCGCTGACTATGTGCATGTGCACGCACGTACATTGCCCTTCACTGGACTTCATTTTACGTTAAGCTCGCAAGAGTAGGTACTCGAGAATTGAACACGCTCGGTCTGTCGTTGCCAAATGCAGATAGATACATCAGAATACGTAATGTGTTGCATATCTTAAGAAATAAAAAATAAATAAGAAAAAAAAAGAAAACACAATTTTTATGGATCCTTGGTAAAAATTTCGCATGACGATCCTGGGATATCGTGTTGTTCCGCTTTTTATATTTTTTTTATTTTTCAATTTCAACATTTGTGATGGGCAGAGAACCAGAAAGGATGTGCGTGACGACTTAAAACCAAACAAACGCGCGCGCTCACAAACAATTTTCTCCCGACTAGGAAATTTCAAAGCCGATGCCAATGCATGAATTCGCATACCATCCAGAAAAAGAGAACACCAGAACACCACCTTTCATGGCTACAAACGGATCGGGGTTCGAACAGACAAACGCGACGCTATTCCTTAAGTCAGTTTACAAGTTGCGCATGTTGGCCGCTCAACTTGACGCTGTGTAAAACGGATGCGACCGCGCAATCACAAGATACATAACATGCGTTATATTGTAATTCCTCTGATATTAATCCAAGTGGAATTGGCCAACCGATTCAGGGTCGGCAATTCAACGTTCAACCAACAAAACACACAACACAAGTTGAAGTTAAAAATGTTCAATGTTGGTTGAAAGTCGGTCGATATTGGGAGGTATACGTGGTACTGCCAAGTACTAGTACCAGTGACTATGGTGGAAGATGTTAGTGGCGGCAGCACGAAAGACTTGACCAACAGGCGGACAAGGGAATACCACAATCCGAAACCAAATCGGGATGTCGCTCTCGACGTTAAACTTAAATCCTGGCGCATCTACATCTGTAGGTATCTATATACGAGTATACCAGCCTAAGGAGGAGTATTCCTATGTAGTCATTTAAAGACTGATTAAGTGGTATACATGCCGCACATGCACTTACTATTTGAATAATGTTGTTGCTCATGTTGCCATCTGTGTAGAAACGCACACAAAACAAAAGAATGGCAAATAATTGAAAGTTCGTACACAAGACATTATAGTATACCATCATCATTGTCGTTTTCCCCTACTCTGGGAAGCTGGACAAATCTTGGATGCATCCTAAAAGTTAACAGTGTTTGCGGAATGTATTTTGCGGCGCGGAATTTATTGGAATGCACTCTGTGTCCAAATGTGTGCACAAATTGAACAATCATCGCGTTTAACGGGGATACTTTGTGTCACCTTTGAAGACAGAGCGATATTGATGAATGAGCAATGGACTAACAATGAAAGCTAACAGTGCTTGTACTTTTAGCCAAATTTGGATATGACGATTTTGATGAATGATTTTATAATCAGAGAGTAAAAATTGACCCTACAATAAATGATTTGAGTTGGTTTAATTTACATTTTGAAAGGGAAACTGCGTTCATTAAGATTCTGTTGAAACTGCACACGACTCTGATTTTGGAATATAATGAAGTGGGTAGGCAGACCAGTAATCCAAATCCACTGATCGGTATCATTAAGGTCACGCTTAAATTAGAGTTTTTTTTTAAGTTGCCTTTTATTTAAACTAACATTTTGTATTCACAGGTGAAAGCCATATTATCTTATGGAAGACTTTAGACAAACATTCCACAATTTCATAACTCTTTGTTTAAGATCTGAACCGAGGTACCCTGCTAAATCTGCATAACTAGAAGCTAAACTGCAACTTCAATTAATATGTCTCCGATTTCTACTAAAGTGGAATTTTAATCTACGATGATTTTGAATAGCTTTGCGAGAGGAAGTGATTCCTATTTACATCATTAAACAGGAATGTCTTGTCGACGGTAAGTAAAAAAAAAGTCTTTACCAACAGAAATATTTTATTACCTTTTTTACCGACAGGGATCGCAAGACGAGATGCGTCTTCTGTAAACTTAAATGGATAACCATTATAAAATACCCAATGGAAGAGAATATGCTACTGAAGGCTCAAATTTCCGTCAGTCGTTCATAGACCTCCACGGAGATCAGAAGTGTTTTGTGTTTCGGCTTTAAAAGTGCTGAAAAAGAATAACTATACTCTTAGGTAGTAGTCTTTCCAAGTGTTCGGTAGCCGAGGCGATAAAGATGCGGACGACAAATTTCGAAGTTGTGGGTTCCCAGCCTTTGCAAAAGTTTCTGTTTTATTTTTTTGTATTTTATTAATAGACAATTAGTGAAAACACAAAGTGATAACAAAAAAAAAAAACAAGTTCCATGAGTGGAAGTAAGCGGTCCCCTATCCCAATAGCGGGATCAGCAGATGGCATGATGTCATCTGAAGATCAAGCCTTTAAGCCAGTCCACTTAAAAGCAACAAGAAAAATAACAGGAGAGCGGCCCGCTATGCAAATAGCGGGATCTGCTGAAAAATCGGGAGAGGCATCAAGTTGTTCAAGCCAAGGAGGAAGCAAAGGCAAATCCCCAACTTTGCACAACGTCCCAACCTACCAACTTCCGCTGAAAAGCTGCTGGGCGGAGTGAGGGAAGAGGCGCATTCAACGTCAGCAGCAAATAATTGTACCGGGCAATTTATTGACGACAACTGAAATGTCTCAGATGGTGGTGAAAGCCACTATCTGAGAGAGAACACCTTCGCTTTCTTGGCTCCAACCGAATCGGAAGACGAAGAGGAAGAAATGGAGTCTCTAAGTAGCAGCATCTAAAGGAACTGCGAATGCTTAGAAGGAAGAGGGAAGAGCAAGAGCAATCCCAACAACAACGGCAGACTCTGCCAGTTCAAAAGCAGCATCAACACCAAACAAAAATAAAAACAATAATACAAGTGTTACAACAACACAAACAAAAACTAAATAAACACCAGCAGCAACAAGAGCAGCCACAACAACGGCAACAGCAAAAACATCAACAGCCACAACAACAGCAGCCACATCAACAGCAGCAGCAAAGACAGCAACAGCTACAAAATCAGCAGCAGCCACAATAGCAACAGAAACAACAACAACAGCAGCAGCAACAACAACAGCAACAGAAACAGAAAGAACAAAGGGTTCCACCCATAAATACATTCAAGATGAAACTAAAGGAAACGATAGAACTATGTAAGTCGGCCATAGGCAATAATTTTTATATTAAAAGACTTAGCGTAGACGGATAATCAATTCGGTTTCAAGGCGGGACATTCGTGCTGCGTCCAAACTGGTTTCTGATATCCAATGGAACAAAGGCAAGAAACAGTGCACTGGTGCCTGCCTGATTGACTTGGAGAAGGCCTTCGATACCGTATGGTTAGAGGGACACTTTTTCAAACTGGACAGGTTGGGCATTAGTAAACCACTGCTGAATATTCTTTTTGATATGATCTCCAGTAAACAGTTCATCGTGAAGAATGGCGATGTGACTTCTGCTGGAACATTTAACATTAAAAACGGTCTGCAACAAGGTGCGGTAAATTCGCCGATCCTATTCAACATTTACACGAGTGATCTGATTGGTTCACTTCACTATGCCATAGCGTACGCAGACGACATAATCGCGTACAGATCAGGTCCAAAGATTGAGGTCATTAATATACTTTTGCAGTGTGACTTCGACAAAATTAGGCGATATTGCGATGACTGGAAGTTGAAAATGAACTTTCAGAAGTCGGAAACCATTCTGTTTGGGACGCCTTTGTCTGGGGCCTCTAGGGATACCAGAAAGAATTGGCGAAGGTTCTCGATCGTGGGGCAGCACGGGCAGCCACTTGCTTGTCGAAATGTAGTCAGATACCTTGGGATTTTGGATACGGATCCAAAATTTTGGATTCAAAATTATCAAATATATCTTCATCCGTTTTCGCTACGTATATGCTTCTGGTTTATGGAGCAGAACAGGGATGATGAGATTTCTAAATGGAATCTCCCTTGCGTTTCTTGATAAGGCATTACTACATTACCAAAGTCGATAGGCAAGTGCAACTCTCCGTTTCTCTCGCTTGTTGAAGAGACGTAATTGGTTTTACCTCAATTCGCAACTACATCCCTTTTTACAATTACTGTTTCAAAACTTTTAAAGGCACCGTCACTGACAGATTGCTGCATTCCTCCAATATTATAAGCATTGTATACGCTGATGTATACAAGTATTATAGTTGCACAGACTTTTGGAAATTTTTGCTTCTGGGGCTTCTGAGTTTCGCACAATTTTCCTATGTACTTAAGTTCTTAAGAAGTCATATGACAGCGTAACTCTTTGTCTATATACCCTTTTAAGATATTAAAGGTCTCTGTAGGATTGTTTACGACTTCTACGGAGCAATAACACAATATGCAGGATCTGCCTTAGTGTTTATATTTGACCTGTTGTGGACTAACCGGGCCTAAAACTGCATTATAGGGCCAATCATCAGATCGTTGACAAATGGTTTCAAGCGTTCAAACCATACGATATACAAAATATCATACGTAATATTAAGGAGACTGTCGAATGTACAGTTACCGCAGTTTTTTGTGAATCCGGCAATGCTAGGGATCTTTTAATAAAATAATGAAACATACAAAGTAAATATACATTGAAATTCGAAGTTAAACTTTATTCCTTCATAACATTGTTAGGTCTTAGGAACTTAATATTTTTCATCTAGACACAGAGATTGGGTTGTCGGAAGCATTTAACAGCCTGCAGAAGTGGTTTTCCATACGAGTATGCTCAGCGTTAGCTGACCCTCTGACTCTAATACTAGAGTTCATTCCTCATCTGTACAGGTTTTTATTCGGGCCTTTTTGCCATAAGACATTGATCTTATCTTGTGTTAATCCTTTCTAAGATAATTTCATGAGTTAAAACACAACCCAACTCAAAAGGGGTTAAAGAGATGAACCAATAAGTCAACGCTATACAGCATCACAAATAAAGTAAAGTCCTCTAAAAGTATACATTAAGTTATGAACGCGGTCTTGAAGCTACAAACGAAAAGGAGGACCTCCACATTAAGATAGTGCTGTGATCAACATCACTAAGCAACAAAGAAAAATAAATAAAAACAAAAAAAAATTAGTGACCTGAGTCTTTTTTTTTAAGTAGGTAGGTACTTCTTGTTCACTTTATTTCAGCAACTTCTGTCAATAGTTCATTAAAATCCAAACCAGAAGAAGAATCCAGCGCATATTTTTCCAGTATCCCAAAGAACAATGGTAGGAAACTTTCTAAAAATCCCCATGAGGTGTCAATGGGAAAAGGTGCACTGCCACGAATTCAGAGCATTGACTTGATTTATTCTCTTCGTTTCCTTTGCTTTGCATATTCGTGCCTACGAATATCAACACTTTCCAGATGTCTTATGCAATTCAATGCGAAACGGCATAAGGGACTTGTGTTGCAACCTGTTTTTAAATCTTTTTTTTTTCTTATATATATATTTATAAAACTATAGAATTTCTGCTTACCTTTTTAAATTTTGGAGCGTTGAATTTAAGTTTGTTTATTCCAAAAGGTTTCGTTTATAGTAATCCCAAATGAGTAATCTATAATGATGAAAAAAAAATTAATTCATTAGTACACACGTCAGTTGCTTTTCAAAATGATTCATTTAATTTTAAACGAAACAACAACTTAGCAACATTCACACTCTTGCACTGAAGATACACATCGCAGCACACATCGATTGTATCTTGTTGCTGCGGCATCGGGCGGTCATAAAGATTTGTATCTAGAACGCATGCTGCAGCAAAATACGTAGCGACAGCACAAAAAGGAGATAAATTACCCGATAACGAAACCATAAAATTATCCTATAACTTCCCATAAGCACGCATCGCCATCTATGATTGCCTAGAGAAAGTATCTATCTAATGGGATGCTGTGAGGTGTGACACTTCTATCAAACGCGCTATAAATTTTCCTAATTCACCCCGAAAAAGCAAGAAAAAAAAATAAATGAAATCCATCTACAAGATGAGATTCTGTGTTTCGCACCCAAGAAGAACAGATACACATCGGAGTGGTATGTGTATATGGGATTGGTTGGCATGAAGATTTATCGCATAGATGGTACAAAAATAGACCAAGTACGAGTATGTATGTCCAATGGTTGCATATTCATATTTGGTGTGGAATGTTGCGCAACATTGTAATAATCGAACTTTTCATGAGGTTTAATATTATGTTAAAAATGTAGCATTCACTTTTTATGATAGATAACGGTCATTTTTAAATGTTTACCTGCCGCAAGAGCAACGGCTTGTTTGCAGATATGTGCCTACATCTTCCCATCAATGAACCAGATAAACAACAATTAATGCTATAATACTAAATATCTTTAATTATATCTGAATGAAATCTTTCCAGTTGTGCTCCAGCCACCTGGCCTTTTAGAGGGAAAATTTGAGAAGTATAGGGTTTTCCAATAAGGACTTGACAACTTTTTTTTTTAAAATAAAACGCAAATCATTTAAGATATTTCAAAAACTTTATTATCGGCTTGAAGTACAATCAAAACATTTATCAATGGAACTCGACTTCGTTCATATGGCCACCGCGGGCACGTTTGCAGCCGTCGATTCGTTGGACCTAATTTTCAACGACTCGGCCACATATTTCGGCCGCTATTTCGCGTTCAATGTTGGCTCTGAGCTCTTCCAACGTCGTCGGCGTGTTGGCATAAACCAATGGCTTACCGTAGCCCCACAGAAAATAGTCAAGCGGCGTTAAACCGCACGAACGAGGCGGCCAATTGACTGGCCCATTTCTTGAGATAAACGCTTACCATACTTACTCTTCAATAAATCGATTGTAGCGTGTGCTGTGTTGCTCTTGGCATCATCCTGTTGAAACCACATGTCGTCCAAGTCCATATCATCCAATTCGGGCAAAAATAATCGGTGATCATGGCGCGATAACGCTGACCATTCACAGTAACGTGACGATCGTTATCGTCAACGAAAAAATATGGCCCAATAATGCCGCCGGCATGTAAACCGCACCAAACAGTTATTTTTTGTGGATGAAGTGGTGATTCATGAAGCACATGTGGCTTTTCACCCGACTAATAACGCATATTTTGCTTATTGACGAACCCATTGAGCCAAAAATGAGGTTCGTCACTGAAAATGATTTTGCGATGAAATTCATCATCTTGGCGCATCTTCTCTAGAACCCAATCGGAGAACGTACGTCGCTTCAAATGGTCCATCGGCTTCAATTCTTGAGTCAGCTTGATCTTGTATGGGTGTAAACTAAGATCCTTAAGCAAAATACGCCATAATGTGGTCTGAGCGATGCCCAATTCTTGAGAACGCCGTGGAATTGACTGATTTGGATCGTTTGCTACGGACGCCTGAACGGCACCGATATTTTCGACACTTCGACCAACCCGTTGTCTCACTGACACGGCAACATCACACAACGAATATGTAGACTCAAATTTTTCCACTAAACTTGTTATTGCCTGTCTACCAGGGCGAGAATTACGACCGAAAATTGGCGTTAACGCTCTTAAAGTTGCAGTCACCGACTCCGAATTTCGGTAGAAAAATTTTATAATTTGCAGACGCTGCTCATTCGTGTATTTTACCATGATGAAAATGTTGAGTTTACTGAATAAATTGACAGTGACAGTTTGATGATTAGTGCGTTCGCAAATTAAATTCAAAGTTGTCAAGTTCCTATTGGAAAACGCTTTATAATTCTACAGATTACAGCGTCGTGGCCGAAGAATTTGCTTCCTAGAGCGCCGTTCTTTCAGTGTCGTTCCGTCCAGTGTCGGAGTTTGGCAACTATTGTTATCCGTTGGCGCTGCTATCGGTTGCGATGTTGCCACAGATACACGTCTGATGAAAAGAGTACGAATTCCACAAGATGGCAACGTAAGCAACTAGGCATGATCTGTCTGAATACAGGAAACGGTATATCCTTTTAGAAACGTATACATATATTACAGTTGCAATTCAAAACACTAAGAGGTCTAGATTGTATAATATAACTTTTCATAGAGTACTATATACCAATAGTATGTTATATAGTTTTTGCTATTATGATCTGTTAAAACATTTCTCAAATTCAAAGGGATTAATTGTTGAGAATGACATCACGTTTCGATCAATCACCATCATGATATATAGGCTGGGGACACATTTGATAATGGACAGCGGGTTTTAGAAGTTGCAGTAACCTACAACTTAGTCCTTAAAGTTTCAAAACTATTTCAACTGAATACACTTTCCAGAAGCGAGATCAAAAATCTAGACCACTAATGGATCATCGCAACTATTTGAGTCTGATTGTGGTAAATAATAATAGTAATCGTATTGGACGTTTTCTTCTTCTTTTATCACCCGGAATATGCAACGCGTATAATTAAGTTCGCTATATATTTCTGGCACGTATCGGAATTTCTACTGCGCTGCTTGTGGGGCGACTAAACTTGGGTGCATCACTATCACTTTATTAGTGTGGCCAAGAGTTTGCTGATGTTTTCACATTTAAATAATTTTTTTTCTTTTTGGAGGAAACCTGGAACTTTAGCCTCTAAGGTTTATTGGATCGGATTTCCGACGACCTCCTTTAATCCACTCAGATCACGTTGCATATTTTTATATGCGGGGCATAGTACACAAAGGCATTTTTATTCTCGTGTCAGATTTCATTCAATACGGTTCCATCGGTGAGAGACAGGTAAACATTTGGTCAACATTTCAAGTCAAATGCCTTTAGGATGCTGTCATTTACTTACACGTTTCTAATAGCTAAGTAGATAATAAAATTAAAGGGTTCGAGAATTCAGATGCAGTTAGTTCCAATTATTCCAGAATAAAAAAATAATACAAAAGTTATCAAGAACCATCCATTGTAAACTTCTATTACTTCATACTTTGATGGACTGACTACTTTACTTAGATGAGATTTAACCAAGGCGTCATTGCATTTTCATGAAAACAATATGCTCAAATGCAGAAGAAATACTTCACATATATTTAGGGAATGTATTATGTTCTGAGCTCCTATAGGTTTCCAGATCTTGATTTTGGATGTCTTGAATTAGGGTATCATGTACTCGTATATTTGGTGTTGTGAGGATCAATTAGAAGTCTTACGCCAATTTTGATAGGTAAGGTGAAAGGTACAGCCTCATATCTAATATGCCGATGCAGAAGCTTTCAAGGGCACAAACGTCATACGGCAGCAACAGCAAAATTGAGTACTTATACAGGAGCAGAGAGAGAATGAAATTTATGCGAAATAAGAAGCTTAAGACTTCGAAGAAAACATCCGGCGTTTTTATAAGAAGGAGAAATCAAATGCGATCAAAAATAAAACAGACCCCCTCTCTAGTCGACAAAAGTTTGCCAAAGCCATGAAGAGGCTGACAAGAGCTGCTTCTAATCTGGAGGTCATAATGGAAACATGCTCCAAATCAGAAATTTTGTATGGATAGATGAGCGTATGCCTGATGGACTGATGGAATATCTGCTTCTTATTACCCAACTCAATGAGATCGAGATCATTGGTTTTTTTATTTGGAGAAACAAACGTGTACAAAACTCTTATCTCGAAAGTCCAAGATCGATAACAAAATCGCTGATAAAAAATCAAGGCTTTTATTGCGCTCTTATAGGTGCGAAGCGGGTTTGGAAAAGAAGGCACAAATGCGAACTCTATCAGATTTACCAAGATGTGATTCCAGCAGTTGAAAAATTCGGCTTCATCGACGAAATTCCCGATTAAGCTCTGGGCACCACAGTTTTCGAGGCGTAGAGAAAAGACAAATCTGCAGTTTAATGACGATGTGATCAGAGATATCAGAAATGTTGGTGTAATAAACGGGAAACTGCATAATCGAGAGGAAAAAAATACTTTAAGACGATAGTGTCTTAGGCAGACGCTGGAGTAAATGCTAGTAGATATAGAAATATTTGCATGATAAACAAATCAATTTTAACATGTGTTCCTGTAGGGTCCCTAGTATTATCAATAGTCCTATGTATTACCCTTATGATTCCATTTCATATGCGTATGTTTTGGGCAACAAATAAAAGAATTTACATTTTTTCCTGCCACATTGACGGTAAGTTTCACACTGAGTCATAACTGTAGGAACCATCGTTCTGTCCAGGGGAGCTCTTCAGATCCAAAACAAACTTACATCATCTGTATCTACATACTTTTATTTAATTTTTAATTTAATTTTGTTATTCAATATATGCAATTCAACATATATGCATATACAATATAAAACCCCTATCCTTTGCTCACTGTAACAAGAGTATCTCAATGAGGTAATCAAAGGCCTTAATGCAAGCTCTTCCACATACATACTCGTACATACAATTTCACATGTAGAACTTGACTCTTATGGAATGTGTCATGTGTGTACTCCAATTCAGATTGCGAATATCAAAAATCAGTTTCGAATCTAATGATGGTGATCAGCGAAATGCGATATGTTGTAATCGATTTCCAATCATTGGATGCCAATTCTCTTTCATTCTGATTCGTTTGCTCCACTGTGTATCCGTATGGAGATGACGACGAAAAAGAAGAATAAGTAGTGAAGGAAGAAGGAGTAAAAGATTTTTCCCTCAATTAACTCTGTCGCCGGAAAAGATTTACACGCGGTGGCTCGAATGCTCAATGATGTACGAGTACAAGTACGAATAAAAGAATACGAGTAATAATTCCTAAAGCGCGCTCGTGTTCACTAGTATTCGTATTCGTATTTCCACTACAAAGTCGTTTTGTTTTCGATTTTTTATTTTTATTTTTGTTTTTTCTCTGTTTTCGTCTAAAGCCGCATACGATAAAAGCGTTTAAACTTTTTATTTGACATTTTCCCACCTTTACTGTCTGCATGGGCTGCCAGTTAAACTCAGGTGTCTTGTGGTGGGTACTCGTATCTACTCTAAAACTGTGCCACGAATAAAAGGTGAGCGCGGCAAAAAAGAACATTGGTACGACAATAAGTGGTCCCAAATGCATTACACTTTATTGTGAATGCATCCGTGTTCTTTGGCTGGTAAGACTTGGTCCTCGATTTTTGTATCCAAGTAGTTGGTAGTTGATAGTACCTTATAACGTTGCACGTTAAGCCTCCCTCGTTAAACAGATTGTTGTTTGGTTTTTTGCGACTCCAAAAGAAATAGTAATAATGCAGCAATATTATTATTATTATTTTTATATGAAAGGGTGCCGTTGTAGAGTGACACATGTATGCACTTGGTTCGACACCATGTTGAAAACAATCGCGGCACAAAAATTGTTGTATGTGCTTTTCAGCCGTTTTCCCTTCCCTCCCTCAATTGAAGAATTTTTTTTTGTATAGTAGTTAGGGTCTGTCCATTTATCTGTTTGTCTCGTTGTCTGTCGTTTTTTTTTTCTCTTTAAATTTGGATTTGGATAGAAGTTTTCTACTGGGTTTTGATTTTAGATTTCAGATCCTTTTGTGTATAGACTTGGACGATCATTTTTCGCGCTCAAAACTGTATATGGTTTTATTGGCTTGTTTCGGTGGAGTATCTGCAAAGTGTCGAAGGCATTCTCACCTTCTGTGGATTCATTCTTATTGAAGAATTGGTTGTGCATTATAATGATAGGGTTAAAGATAGAAGAAGGGACTAAGGAATCAGATTGAAAGTAGAGGAGTTGTTGAATTGAGTGTCGAAAGGTCATCAGCTTTACTTAAAGATTTCATGTGGTTAAAAGTTACAGCAACTGCTGCAAGGAAGCATATTTTCATCAACTGAAGTTTCATTCAATTTGGGACTAAACGAAAAGTCTTAGCAAAAGGATAGCTTGTTTGAGAGATATATTTTGTGTCGAAAGAAGTCTTGACATATTAATGAACGATACATGAAAATTTGTGGGAATTCTAACAGTCTGAATTATCATTTATCGTCCACAGGAATTTGTGAGATCATACTCGTAGGTGCAACAAATTGGTGATTTGATCTCTGTAATAAATTAATGAATGTATAAATTTGGTGGACAACTTTTAAAGCTATTGTTTAAATTGTTTAAATTTCCAACTTTTACTTTATTATCAGTTCTTATAGCCAACTGGCTATGTATATTTATTTTAGTAGCTCTTTGTGTATTGGAGTCCAGTCTGCTTTTTTCAAATTGCAATGAAATAAACCATAGCGGCGCGGTATCCAGCCAGATTTCAGAACAGTAATTGAACCATGATGTCCGACAATGTGTTCTGGTTTTTATAATTTGTAAAGAGGATTAATCTCTTAGTAGACAACAAGCGGTTTTCTCATCTCAACATCTATAAAGGGACTTGGATATCCCCTGCCCCTGATCAATCAACTGTCATCTACATCGACCATACTGCGATCGGCGCCAAATGCTCCTCCACCATTCGGGATGTTCGAACTTCCGAAAATCCAACATCGACTCGGATTATTACTTTGTTACAGCCAGGGTACGAATGCGGATATCGTAGGCACAACGCAGTCAAGTATGATCACTAAAGTTTGACATTGAAAACTGAAATCCCAAGAGACTCTCTCAAGCTCTCTCAAAATCCCAGCCCTCAAACACAAACGATTGAACACTACTGGGAATGTTTTTAACAAGCCATCAGATCGGTTGCTCATGATCGTGAGCTCTACAAACAGAAAAGTAGGGAATAGCACTGGCGTCTCTGGAAAAACAAGAAGGACCACGAGAAACTGCTGCTGGAAAGATGTTACTGCATACTGAATGACGTTCGAAAGTTTTGTCAGAGAATAAAACCAGCATGACAAACCAGCTACAAAGCCTGAATGGAAGCCTATTAAGTTGAGCATGTACAACTAATATCAGAGTCGTAGGCAGTGGTGAGAACATGGAAAGACTACTTCTGTAAATTGCATATCTGCAATGATAGTCAAAATACCACTGTCAGGTAGAATGAAACATTCACACTGGACGAAGATGACAGAGAATTTCGTCCTTGGATCTAAACGAAGTTGAGGTAGCTATATTGAATTGAAAGTCTAATAAAGTTTCTGACACAGACGGACTGCTTGCTTGGAAATGATCCAGCAGCTGGAGATGACCTGGTTGGGAACCTGGTGCATCTGTAAGATGTAGTCAGAGAAAAAGCATGCCCGAAGAATGGAATCTCAGTATTGTTTTTACGAGTAAGTCTTTTAAATATTGCTTATCAAATCTTTTCTGCCGCATTATTTCTGCATTTCAACCATTCATGAACAATCTGGTTGGTCCATACTAGTGCGATTTCAGTCCAGGAAAGTCCACACTCAATCAAATATTCACACTTCGACAGATCTTGGAAAAGACCCGGGAATTTCAGAAAGACACATTTCACTGTCGACTTCAAAGCCGCATAAGACAACTTGCATAGGGATGAGCTATAGTTTTGAAATCTCTGACAAACTCGTCAGGCTATGGAGAACAACAATGGGGAATTCTCGTTACTTAATCAAGGTCGGTAATAAATTAACCGATACCTTCAATGTCAAGAAAAATTTAAGACAAGGTGAACCGCTGTTATATGACATTGATATGATTAGATGAACACAGTAAGCCGTCAATGAAGCTTTCATCAGTATCGAGGTGGAAGTGGGTCTGACGGTAAATTAGTACAGAATGAAGTACACACCATCAGAAAAGAAACCAACGGTTTGGTCTAAATATTACCTTTGGCAGTTATATCGTCGAGGTATAGTTAAGACATTGTGTGTGATTCGGTCCCGCTGTATTGACGAGAAATTGAAGAGGAGATTCTGCGACGTACTGTACGGGTTGTATACATTGGTCTAGTCAAGCATCTATGATTCTAACTTCTGACGTAGCCATGTTGAATGTTAAGTAAGTAAATAAGTACAATAATTGCATAATGACCCATTTTCGGTTTATCTTACCCATTGAACTGCAGATTGGTTTTTACATTTTTGTATGGGCGCTTTCCATTTCGCAAAAGATTATCATACTGAATTAATTATAGTGTAAGGATACACACCATGGCCCGGCTCTACGGATTTTCTTTTGGATGCTGGTTTTAAATGAATAAACGAGTCTATTAGCCCCTCTAATTTAGAAGAAGAAAAGATGACCTCAAACAATGGGCTTCCCTTTAAATCTCCTCCATCAAGAAGGAATGTGAATTAGTTTAAGATAGTCATTCTGGTGGTATTATGATAATAAATCCTGGCGATTTGTATCCGAGAAAACTTTCCATTGCCCATTTTGTGTTACGGGCTGTGATGACATTACTGTGATACATGCATTAGAATTCCTGAATGCCGTTTATCGTTTACTTTCTCCTATGTATGTAGGTATTTACATGAGAAGACTTTTGGTACCTTGTTCAGATATTCCGAAGAACTTGCAGACAATTTCCCAGACAGGAGGAATCACCAGATTATTCCATATTCCCACAAAAAACGCAACATAAAGTTACACATTCAACCTGGAGTTCCCTTTTCAGAAGCTTGTCCATTGCACCCGTCACATGCATCCGCAATGACTGGATAATGAAAACCTGTAGGCAATCTAGTATTCTGTTGTTATAAATTTGTATTTACAGAGATTTTACTTAACATCTCGTCTAGTAAACAACCACCCTACATTTAGAGTTTCATAACCTTGGCCCATATAAACCTTTAATAAAAATGAATTGCTTTATGTTAAGTACGTACATAGATTCAACTAAATTGTATTCTGTTCCGCTCGAAAGATTTCGTTCACAGTAACCTCTATTATTGTCACTTTTTGCAGGTTACGAAAGGCTCTACCTTTTCGAGATGTATTGACTTTCTAGTGGTGTCATATGGCTTCCTCCCTTGGAATGAATCTCATCGAGCCATCTGAAAATTTCCAATGTGGCATTAACATCCACACTATAGCCATTAGGAGCTTAATATATCCATCATCATACTAAGAAGTCGAACGTTATTACTGATTAACTGAAATCAATCCAATCCAAACCGGAAACAATAACACTTCTTTACCATCGAAAAAGGATGGAATCAAATTCACCTTCAAATCTGTCATATACCTGGGATGGAGACATTCACTTGAATATATTTACAATCTGTATCAACACAACAACCAACGACGCATATTTATTGTATTTTTTAATTCCTGTTCCATTTCAATGTTGAAAAAAATAGTCGTTTGTATTTTTCTGCTTTGTATGCCCACTTTGATTAGACAAACAAAATTGAGACATCCATTAGAAACCTCTTTGGTATCTCGAACA
Organism: Volucella bombylans; assembly: GCA_949129095.1. NCBI lineage: Eukaryota > Metazoa > Arthropoda > Insecta > Diptera > Syrphidae > Volucella > Volucella bombylans. The sequence goes on along the minus strand of OX422140.1, from coordinate 190,904,954 downwards.
TGAACTCGAATTCAAATATTCCATTGCTCACAGCGTACTCGTATCCAAGCAAACAAGGCTTTTCCCCCAAAAAAAAAGAGAACTGCCAGATATTTTCGAAACTCCACTTGCTATTCGTAATTATTGAAGCGACTCTCACACCCCATCCATCCCAATCGACCAGTCTGCCAGTTCAGTTTAGTCAACAAAATTCTTGACACAAACAACAACAAACAATTTTATTATAAATTATGTGCGAATATTATACAAATACTTCGTGAACTGAATAATTACGGGGCCAAATTATCTTACCTACCACATCGCCGCCACTTGGCTTAACTTGGCCGGAACGCAATCGTGATAATATTCAAATACGTCGCATCGCATTTGAATTACGAATATCTATTCGCGCCGAATTATTCGTGAATCGAAATGGATCGGGGCAGTATTGCCGCGCACTTGAACAGCAATACAAAAAAATCTATTTATCTGCAAGTGAATATCTCAAACTCTCAAACTGAGTTGTCAGCGTTTTGCAAGCGATACGAGTGCTCCCAGAATTGGAAGCGCGCACCTTGAAAATAATTTCGGTGGACATCCTTATTAGTCGGTGGGGTTTCGAAAAAAAATCATTTACTAGTACTGGATACCCTTAGCCGAACATTTACCCGCCTGGTCGAATTGTTTCCAAAATCAAATAAAATCAAAAACAAAAAATAATATTTTCAAGTCCACCAGTGTCCGAAAGTAAATTTACGAATTTCAAAATTTATGACTTTTAGCCATTTGACAATGCTAATCGGCACTACAGTTTCGAACACAAATTGCGACGAAAAATCAGCACAGTGCTTGGCTGACTCGATTTACAATTGCGCGCTGTTGAGTATGTCCAATGTGTCGAATGTGTTGAATGTATTGAATGTGTCGAATGTGTAAGACAGACTGTTGTTTTGGCGGGTTGACCAGTGGGTGGTCGGTTGCAAAGTCGTATAAATTTCAAATTTGAATGAACAATCACATTTCAATTTGCGATGAGAATTTCTGAGTTTGTATTCGAAATTGGCATTGGGATTTTATGGCTACATGGGCAGAATGTTCTATAAAAAGCTCACTCGGAAGCGGAATAGAAACCTAGATGGTGGTGTGTGACGGGTGGCAAAGACCACCAACATTGTGGCGATTGAGAGTATTTGCAATCGGAAAATTAAATTAATTGGATTTTGAATGAGTGACAGTTTGAAGTCATTAAAAAGATTAATTGCCATCGTCGCGGATGATGAATTGAAATTCTTGAGTGGGCATAAAAATGTGTCCGGGCAGACAAGCAGGCATTTGGATTACAATTGAATTCAGATGGGAGAACAACTTTTTGATATGAAATCTTTTTCCAATTGGGTTTTTTTCCATTTGATTTGAAGACTGCGCCATCTAAGATGGTTTGATTGAGGCTAAAATAAAAAGGACTCTGAAGAAGAGATTTTCTATATTTAGCAAATGCACAAACCGTGTCCTTGCACGAAAGCTTGCGTGTTTCATAGGAATTCTGACGAGTGGCGCTGGTATCGTTTTGCTGAAGGACGACGGACTTTGATGGTTGGTAGAAGAAAACAAATTCCCCTTTTGAGCTTTTTATTTGCGGACATAAAACATAAAACATAAAACGAAGTAACATTTGTTCATGTTTCCGATTTAATTTTCTCAACACAAAACTGGGAAACCTTAAAATGCTGACTTGCTTGATTACAGCACATTTGCATTTAAGAAGTACTTTGATTCTATCTTTGAGTGAGAGCCCACATCATAAGTTTTTCAAGCAGTGGAAATTTTGAATGTTTCGATCGAATTTAACAATCTTTAATTAACCATTACCGACTGATTACTTATTTAACAAGCATAAACCTCTTTTTAAAAGCAATATATCTAAAAAGTTCTGAGTGATCTGCCCGATTTCTTAAAATGCATACACAATCAAAGCAGTTTAATTACAAGCAATGAACATCATTACCTTCTATGTGATTACAATATATTAAAAGCCATTTTCGACATCGAAGGGCTGTGTCTTTGTTTGGTAATATTGCAAGATACCAGAAAGTATCTAAGCTAAAGACATCCAACTAGGCTAGATATACACTGCTTCCCAATAAATACTTATTCTTTTTATTGAATGCCATGATTGAACCACACAAAGAAAAGTATAGGGTTGATATTTTGAAGGTTCACAGAATCGCCGACATATTCTTAAATAAATTTACTTTATAAAAGTGTAGGATAGCATGGAAAAGCAAAAGTATCATACCATAGGTCCTTAAACTCTGCTCTTTGTATTTTCTTTAGAAGAAAAGAAACCACCGGTTGCTCTATTACAGCATTTTCAAAAGCAAAGCATATATTACGTACACAAAAGACCACAGATACTATCTGTTAATGAGCGAAAACGGTTAAATGATTTTCAGTACAAAAACTAGATTAAATACTTAATATTGACTTACTTACTTACTGAAGGTGGCGTGCTACTGTCTTGAATGAACCGGGTTCTCAACCAATAAGCGTTTCCAGCCAACTCGACCTTTAGCTAGCTGCCTTCTGTTTCGCACGTTAAATCCCATTCCACTTGCGTGTGCCACGTGAGTCGCGATCTTCCTCTCCCGTGCTATCCGTCGGGGGCGGATACGAAGACTTTTCGGATCATAGCACTGGTATCCATTCACTCTACATGTCCCAGCCGCATCAGTCATTGGACCTTCACTCCTCTGGCTAAGTCAATGTCGCTGTACCGCCCGTGCAGTTCGTCGTTGTATCTCCTCCTCCACTCACCGTCTGTGTAGATAAGACCGAAAATCATCCAAAGAATTTTACTCTCAAAGCAGACTAGAGCAGCCTCATCTACTTTTGATAAAGTCCATGCCCCTGCACCTTAGAGCAAGGCTGGTCTTAAGGTCTTATATAGGGTCACTTTTTTTGCTCGAGAGAGGGCCTTGTGCCTTTTGTGTTGGAGCGTGAGTTGTGCCGTATTCTTTCAGGAATAATGTTAAAGAAATCGCATGACAGCGCGTCGCCATGTCTAAATACCTTTTTGACATCAGAGGTCTCGGTGAGCCTCGATGGAGCAGCGTGCATGCCTAGGGATGCCATATTGCTCTGTATAGCTCATCTCTATAGATGCTACCATACGCGATTTTTATCAAGATCTGCCATAGTGTGAATATTTATGGATGATGGACTCTCCTGGCCTAATGCTACACTGACATGGATTAACCAGGTTGTTGAGGAACGGCTTCAGGCGTTCACACAATACGGCAGATAGAATCTTAATAGAATTTTAAGAAGATTGATACCTGTGTAGTTGGCGCAGTTCAGAGGGTCTTGGGGATCGAAAAAAACAATGTTCAGGTTCCATTCACGGTCATATTTTTCTTCGACCACATTTTACCAATGAGTTGGTGTATGCTGCTTACCAAGTCATCGCCTACCGCTTTTAAGAGCTCGGCAGTCAGGCCATCCACTCCAACAGCTTTGTTGGACTTAAGCTTAGTTATAGCTATCTTCATTTCGTCCAGGTTTAATGGACGGAATTGTTTGTTGAAATGTTCATTCTGTCTGATAGCGGTATTTGGTTCATCATCGAAGTTATATAGTCTAGAGAAATGCTTTTTCCAAATCCTCAGCATAGACTACGATTCTACTACTACGTATGCTCCTTGTTCGGTTCGCAGTTTGTGTCCGCGGTATATTTTTTACCTTTTGGTAAAGCTTCCGAATCTCAGTCCCTCAATGCTCGACCGCGCACTTCATATACTTCTTCTTTTTCCTCCTGAGAAGCCGATGTTCGTGTCTTCCCTTCTGCTCTTAAGAGCTCGTGAGCTATTCTAGTCCTTTTATGCAGCCCCGTTTTGTATGCATTTTGCTTAGCTGCATGTACTTGCCGGCACTCGTAGTCAAACTAGGGGTTTCGTTGTGGTGGCCGAGTGAAACCCAGCACATAAGGGGTGGGATCTCTTTAGAGCAATGTTGCCACTGGCCTTCGATACTTGATGCTGACGATAATGCCTCTTAAAAGATAAAGGGAGATTAGATTGCAAAACGATTTGACGATCTTTTTCCATTGGAGCCATCCAGCGTCAAACATCCGCACAGTATTAGCTTGACTTTTCGATGTTCGGTATATCCCCAACCGTACCTTGGTTACAACATGGTAATGGTCCGAGTCGAGGTTTTCCCCTCGGAACGTTCGGACATCCATAATACTGGAGGAGTGCCTAGCGTTGATCGCACTACCAACGATGCCCTCTCTTCGTAGCTTTCCATTAGCTAGGTCACTGTTCGTAAGTCTTGTCAAAGAGCTCATAGAAGCTATATTCCTCCTTCTCTTGCATCTATCTCTTTCACAAGGAGAATTTCCTCAGGCTTGGAAAATCTATTTCCACAAAAAAGTATCAAAGAACGAAATAACAAACTATCGTCCAATCGCTAAACTCTCCCATATACCCAAACTCTTGGAAAGTAATTTGTATGAAACTCTAAGCTCTCAATGCAAATCACTTATTTCCCGTAGACAACATGGCTTCCTAAAGGTTAGGTCAACTACCACAAATATCGCTGAATTCGTATCCTTTCCTTTCTCTGCCCTAGAGAATGGCAACGAAGTCGATGTAGTTGCAATCGATTTTAGCAAGGCCTTCGATAAAATCTCTCATCGATTAGTACTCTTCAAATAGTCTGCCTCGACTTTAAACCCACACTGTTAAAATGGGTATCCTCTTTTCTTTTTTCACAGTGTTCGTTTTGGGTTAGCCCTACTTCGCGGACTTGGCATTTTGTGTGATACGGAGCTCAACTTCCGTTTACATATCAATGGGATAATCTTTAAAGCCAGCTCTGCACTAGGTTTTGTAAAACGATGCATCCAGACCCGTTTTCTTCGATTTGCTCTTCGAAGTATACCCTGGGACGATCCTTTTACTCTGCCCCCCTATCAAAGCCGTCTCAACCTGATTAACTTAAACACCATTGATGAACGCAGAGATGCAGCCGACTTTCTCTTCATTCATCGACTCCTTTCAGGTTACATTGCATGAGCGTCCCTTCACAACTCTCGTAATCTACGTACCACTCGTCTCCTCTATCTACCAACTCACCACACCTCCTATGGCGTGAGCGAACCAAACTCCCGTATGCTGCGAAAAATCAATTCAAACCCTGCCTCAAATCCGTTTTCCTTCACCACTCCAACCAACCTTGGTTTTAAGTTTAATTTTAAGCTATAGCTTGAATTAAGACGAATAAATGTGGGCATTCGCCCCCACCGAAATTAAAAAATTAAATCTTTGGTGCAGTTATCTTTATTGTTACAAGGCGCTCGTTTACATGCCGAAAACTCAAACATTTTTGCCTAAGTCTGCCTCTAACAACGAATCCCGCATCAAAACAGGCTTTTGGATTGCCGTCGATAAATACCATATATCTATTTTTGCTCCTTGCTAGAATGTTTGCTTTTTTAATTAACTAATAAATTTCTTGAAAAGTAAGACAGAATTTCTTGCCTTTCAAATTGCTGTTCCAAACCTTTTTATTGTTTCCATGCAGTTAAAAGCCGATCAGGAAAATTGAGCACTAAATCAGATAAAATCGCCAGAAGCTTGGTTACTAGTTATGTCCTTATATCCAGAAACCTACATTAGTGTGATTTTATTTAATACGGTTGATTACAAGAGGATTCGAAAAAGGTTTCAAACCAACTAAGAATCAAAGTTTAAAAACTTGAGAGCTGTGGGAGTTGCTTGGCTTTCTATGCTGGGTGATCTTCAGAGGTTACTTGTAATGCACTATTGCTTTTTCTAGCTAAAAGCTACACACAGACCATAATCACTTGTCTTGTTGGAACAAAATTATCTGCGGTTGATTTGTCTTCAGGAAGGCTGATTTGGTACTGATCCGTAATGACTATATTTTTAATTTTTTTATCATCTGGTCAGAATATAAATATGGATACTGTAGCCGAGGAATTGCTCCCGCAGTGGGTTACTGGCTCTGTCACAGAATGTAAGCTGGTGAAACAAAACGTGATTTAATAGGAAGTGAGTAATACTAGCGCAAAAACTTCAAGATATTGTCATGTTAAACGAAGTTCATTAAAAAATCCAGCCCGTAAAGAAATAAAAGCACAAGAATCTGAGCTTCTTAAAAAATGTCAAAAGTAAAATAAATGGATCACCCAAATTCAATATCATCAACCTGCTGTTGGTGAATGGTCGTCGAATGTTACCATGGACCGCAAGTTTAAATAACACTACAAGGCGCGCAGTAGTAATTGTACGTGGTACAAATATACGCCTTACTGGCATTTTACTGTAAATGATGCGTTCTTCCATATTTAAGTTGTTGTTTTGGGCTAATTCCATGGGTATGCATTATTTTATTGTGCATTATTATATCGCCAAACGGAGACTTTTCAAAACTTTAAAGCTTCATGTTCAATATATGATAAGATTCCTTCTCTAGACTAAGTAAATGCAAATAAGATTTATATCTAACGATGGCGACGACGACATCCTCTAAAGACGAAAGAGGTGTCTTAACTTAAGATTAATTCTTTGATCTAGGTCTTATGAACGAAGTTAAGATAGTCTTTGGTATTTGAAACAGCATTTAGAAATGAATCGGGAGTATCGCTGTCGAATTAAATTAATAAACACCAAAGCTACTACACAGAATGTCATCGAAACCATCCGTAGGGACAACTCTTTTTGCAGATGGTTAAGCAAGCCTTCAACTAAGATGCCGGACTTACAATGAAATTTATTTCAACCAGACTTGTACGCCCAACTGAAGGTGATTAGCGTAAGGTCTATCTAAATTCAGAAAGCTGTTCGTTGAAGAGTTATTTCCATTCTCAGAGTCTCTAAAAATTCTGTCGTATAGTAGGCAAAAATATTGTGCAGGTACCCTCTGCTGAATGTTTTTCTTCCGATATTAGAATCCTAATTACCACCATTACAGAAACTGCATAAAAGCTTCGATGAACGTGCTGAGCTATATTTTTCTGTGCCACACTACTAGGACTTAGAAGACAGACTTTTAAATCCTGTACTATAATTACGACTCTAGATAGAGCTAAAGTTAGACCTTTTTGTAAGAATAAGCACAACACCAATAAAAATATGTCCAGTAGCCTTTCAGACTGCTTGTGCGAATTAAAAAAACTGTATGGCAGGAAAAAACCAAAACAAAAAAAAATTTGACAATGACAGCCCACCCCAATTATCAAATCCAGTAATGGAACCAATTCTATACAGCCGCTCATCAAATTCCTGACTGACCACAGGTCTATGGTATACCAGCATCAAAGACTCGAATGCAAAAACCTGCACCATATGGCTCATGGTGGAAAGGAAAGCCTGCAAACATTGTAATCACATAAAAGTCCCGTTTGTATGTCAACTTGACACATTGACATAATAAATCCCTCCAAGCGACATGCAAGCAGATTGCATCTTATGATATGCCGCCAACTAACGGAAAGTGATTGCTTAATCAATATGTTAAGCACTTACATAAGCGCTTTACATTTTTATACCTGCAGCCGCGATCATCAAGTTATGAATTTTGATTAGCATATGCATATCGGAGTTATTGGCGGTTTGTTTCATTTTTTTATTTTCTACTAAACAACTTCCCATTTTGCTTAGGCATCTTTACAAAATATTGTACAAGTATTTCTTTCTGTGCAACTCTGCGATATACGCAGCAACATTTTCATTCAATACTCCTTCAATGGTTATCTATGTATTATCTTCGACCTGAACTACCCCCCTTCCGAACACATCTAAGTTAGGATCCACATTCCTGAATACCGATTTCAAGCCCCCATGCTTGGTTCAAGTAGCGGCTTTTTGATCCATACCGCATAGGAAAGAAAATAAACGACGCATAAACGGCTACCGGATTCTTATCAGCAAGTGTTGGCTATGTGGCCATAGGAACATTTTCAATGACAAAACGCCAGCTGGGGCCGGCACGGTGCTGGCATATTAGATTTTTCGCATGCACACCATATTTGTAGGGTCTGGCTAAAAAAATACAAAATACACAAGCGACTATATGAAAGTGCGCGTTTAGATATATCTTTTTGGAAGGTCAGCTTGGATCGTTCAAATAATCGGCATATGACACATTTCGTAAAACAAGAGCTATACTCGTAGTATATATGCATGGTTTTCTAATCGAAAGCCAATCCATAGAGTACGGATACTGGTAGCTCAAGCTAAAAAGAACTCATTAGTGTTTCTAGTCATGACCATGTGGAGTGGGGTTTTTTTTTTTTGACTAAGATTGATTTTTGATTAGATTGTAAATGTTCGATTGTACATGCCTTTGCTGAAAGTAAACAATAGTTGTCACTAGTGAGGTTGTATCTACTAGTCAACACTATTACACGGGGCCCATCGATTGTTTCTGGGCACATTTTTATTCGAAAACAATTTTGTGGAACTACGAGTAGATTCAAAGTAGGAAAAAAATTGTCACGTGAATAATGAAATGATAACAACACACAAATTGATGACATAACCTCTGATAATAGTTAAGAGGGAGCTGGTTTTTTTACAATGCAATCACCCTATTTGGTTTAAAAGTACTATATTCTACAAGACACAAAATCTTAAATTGAGGGAGGTGGCTCATTGGCTAATGGCACTTTCAAACGTGAGTCAATTGCACGGCTTATTTTTTTTAATTTGACTGATATTGCTTATTGCTTTATTCAGATATTCACATTTTTATTGAGATATCAAAGCAATCGAATTGGGAGCGTAGAGTTGAGCGTCTAGCATATTAAACAAATTTAAAGTCACCTGGGTGTAAGAATTTGGACGATTTTCTAAGATGATTCATATTACTGTGTATATACTTAGGGTATACGATCAATGCAACTAGCAGTACACAGACGTCAATTATTAAAACATATACAGAAAGTGAGCGATATCTTCTAGTGTAAATGCACCTATCATATCTGTAAGTTAAGAAGTTGGACCACTGTCATTTAGGGCTGCAAGAGTTTAATTATACTGCAGGCAGGATTGACTTCCTCAAAGTAAGCCTTAATCAACTAACAAGTCAATTTATTGAATGCAATTTCAAGCAAACTAAGTTTGTTGAGATCCATTTTAATTTTATGGTGCGAACCAGATCATGTTTGTCTTTTCATATTCGAGAATTTTTTTTTTGATTTGATTAGTTTCCAGTGTAGCAACTATGAATACATGTCAATTGATCGTATTTGACTTCCTCGTACTAGCCACCAGGTACTTGTCTTGTCCATTGGGCTCTGTCTTCAAAACTCATAGGCGCGAGTGTTGAAGAAGTAGTAAATAGAAACACTAAATCTCTATCTGAAATGAGTAGCGGCTAAAACGAGGACGTACGGTGGCGTCAAATCTCAGCACAGAGGATTTCTTATATGAGCTACCTAAATGCATTTGGAGCTTAGGTCAATAAAAAATTTTAAGATGAATCACAGTGCTGGAAGAGAAATGCTGGAGGATGACCATAAAATGGGTCAAACGAAGCTCCTAATTGCCGAAGCGTTTTCTGGTTCCAGGATATCCAACCGCTTTTACACAAGGGATCTTACAATGTCTTCTATTTTAAATAGCTGACTTCTGTTGCGAATCAATCAGGAGACTCGAAAAATAACGTTGACTACTAGAGTTATCTAAATGAAAAAAAATTTAGTTGACTAAATGAAAAAAAAAAAACAGCATCTGCATTTGTATGACCTCGAATGCACCGAATAACTAGAGGGGGCCCAAGACTACTACAAAGAAGACATCCGACGGTTGATGAACCGGACTAAAGGAGTATGTAAATGTAGAATCGACCACCACTTGAACCATAGTCACCCACAATATCTAACCGTTAGTAAGACAAGCCTAGACGGCCTCATGGTAGAGAGCGTACACCAAATTATTCCCACGATTTAGCCGGAGGAAATGATGATTGATAGTTATAGACACACAATTGTGTTTCCTATATATGATATCATAAAGAAGGTTAGTTAGTTAGTTTTAAGTGCATTTTATTTTCTTAATCACTAACTCTTACATACTAACAAAAAATGCTTAATGCTAGCTTAAAATTACTTAACAATCTTATACTAACTTACTGGCCACACGCAGGCACTCTAAGCTACTCTAAATTCTTATAACTACGTCTTTCGACTTTATTTATATTTTCTTTACTAATATTTATTTACTATACTTAAAGCTAAGAAAAAAAAAATTGCTAACAAAAACTTAGCATACAGACATAATTTTTTATTTTTTATAAAAACTAAATATCTAACTTAAAATAAAGCAGAGCCTACCTAACCTACATACCTAATACACACATGCACACATATAGACATTATACACAAATATATACATATATTAGTATATACCTTAGTATATACTTAGTATATACTAATATATATATATGTATATATTTCTTAGATGTAGCATCTACATTTTTGATAAAATACAGAAACTGATCTAGCCAGATCCCAAGGTATCTGACTACATTTCGACAGGCAAGAGGCTGTCCGTGTTGTCCAGTGATCGAGAACGTTCGCCAATTTTTTCTGGTATCCCTAGAGGCGTCCTAAAGAGAATGGTTTCCGATTTCTGAAAGTTGATTTTCAACTTCCAGTCATCGCAAAATCGTCTTATCTTATCGAAGTCACGCTGCAAGAGAGTATTAATGACCTCGATTTGTGTAACTGTTCTTTACGCTACCAAATCGTCTCTGTACGCTATAGTATGGGGAAGTAAACCTATCAAGTCGCTTGTAAAAATGTTGAATAGGATCGGCGAATTGACCGTGCCTTGCTGAAGACCATTTTTAATTTGAAATATTCCAACAGAAGTCACATCACCATTTTTCACGATGAACTGTCTGTTGTGTAGCATATTATAAAGAATGTACAAGAGTGGTTTACTGATCCCCAACCTAGTCAGCTTATAGAAAAGACCCTCTAACCATACGGTGTCGAAAGCCTTCTCCAAGTCCACAAGGCAGACACCAGTACATTGTTTTTTGCTTTTCTTCTATTGGATATCGGACACCAGTTTAGACGCGGCATGTGAGATATCATGTTCCGCCTTAAAACCGAATTTATTATCCGGAACTATATGTTTGTCCTCAACCCACCTAGACAGAGCTCATTGATTACCTTTTCAAAAACTTTACTGATATTCGGAAGGAGACTTATCGACCGGAGATTCGCCGGATTGGATATATCCTTTCCGTTTTTGGGGATAGGTAAAACCACCGCCGTTTTCCAATGCGCTGGATAATGTGCATTATTCATTGCATTATTAAACAGGGTTGTATAAATGTCCACCGCTTCTAGAGGAAGATGTCGAAGCACGATGTTCGGAATACCATCGGTCCCCGCTGATTTCTTAGCCCTGATTGTGTCGGAGATCTCACGGAGTTCCTCCTTCGAAATGAACGGGGGTAGGTCGCCCTCTCTGGCAATGACATTATTTGCCATATTTTCGTCGCTGAACCGGGTGAACCCAGAGCGCTCGGATCGCCAGTTCCCTATTTCATTTCGAATGCAGAAGTCGTGCACCAAGACGCGAGGTCGAGGCCATAATTGGGGCCAATGGTATCAGTGGCTTTGTATACTTCCTGGAAAGTCGCCCCTATGGCCTCAAATTTTCCCCTGCGGATCCTCGATCACAAAGAAGTCGTCATCGGCAGCGGCGTCATTTGGATCAATACCTGTTATTGTCAGTAACCACCGCTTCTAGAGGAAGGTGTCGAAGCACGATGTTCGGAATACCATCGGTCCCCACTGATTTCTTAACTCTGATTGTGTCGATCACAAAGAAGTCGTCTTCGTCAGCGGCTTCATTTGCATCAATACCTGCTATTGTCAGTAACCGTTCGTTTTCTGTTGTCCGGGCTATTTTAAGACACTGAAGGTCGTTTTGATTTTTTCTCCGAAATAGTTTATTTATTTGCGGAAACATATTCGGGTTGCTGGTGTTTACAGCCTTAACCTTGTTGTTCCAATACATCGTCCATTTGTTTTAGGTAATTGTCGATCTCCGCGTTTGAGAAATTCCTATTGGACTGTGGGTGGAGCGTGTTCGAGGAGAGCGCCCTTTTCAAGGTTGCGGAGAAGCGTGGCCATCGAGTCTTACTGTAGTTGTAAGAATATCTTTGGACAAACTCCTCCAATTCCGCAATTTCGTTGGGAACTGTAATTTCGGTGCTAAAACCGCAATGGCCGCTGTCATACATGAATGTGCGCAGACAGTTTAGCGTTTGTAAATTCGTACCTGTCAGTCGTCTACGTTCGTCGTACAGGTACAGCAGTAGATCCAAATATGACCCGCCTCTGGGAAACGACGGGTTATTCGTCGCTTTAAGACCAATTCTGTACATGACATCATGCTGACCCCACCAATCGAGTAGTAGGTTCCCTCTAGTATTTGGCAAATTATTTCCCCAATCTCTATGTTTGGCGTTGAAATCCCCGCCGATTATAAAATAATTCCCCCCGATTCCAGCCTCAGAATTCGAAAAAGCGTGTCGAGCTCTGTAATGAATAAAGTGGATTCTGAAACCTCGGGTGCATAACCAGAGGCCAAGTACAGCCGCTTTCCACTGCGGAGCGGGATGTAAATGACGACTGCTTCCAACACCTGGAACCTGCGCAACACTCCCTTGTACACTCTATGAAATTCTATACCTTCTTTAATAAAGATCGCGACACCGCCTCCACGTTTGGATCTGGGCCGATTTCTTCTTCTAACAATATAATTATGGTACTCCAGTTTGTGCTTATCGGTTAGCTTGGTTTCGCTAGCGAAAAGCATATCAGGAGTTTGGTCTTGTAGCAATTTAAACATCGCGGCTCTTCGTTCGATCCTAATTAGTGAATTAACTATCACCGCAAGGACCTTCAAAGTTTGATCCACCATGTGCGTACCCATTACGACATGTGTTGCGTTAGGCCCGGCAGCAGAGCATAGATCTGGTCCACCCGCTTGGCCTGTTCTTGTACCTGCTTTTGCAGCTGAGCCATCTGCCCTTGGATTGCGAGCAAGATGGGCAGCCTGTTAGGTGCAGCATCCGTTGTTCTCGGCATTGGCGCCGGAGAAGCAACAATCGCTTGCTGTACCGTAGCCCCCTTCCCTGACGCCATTTGGGCGTAGGAAATTTGAGACGTGACGGCTGGTGTTTGAAACCTAACAGGTGAACGTTTGACCTCCACCTTCTGCTGTCGAGCCAGTTTTGCTTTCTTAATGTCAACGAACTTAGGACAACCCCGATAGTTTGCGGTGTGTCCCACGTTCCCACATAACACACACGAAAGCTGCGTCCTATCTGATGCTCCGTCCCTACCCAGATCACACTCCTCGGAACTGTGGTTTTTTGCGCACTGCACGCATCGAGGCTGCATTTGGCAGTTCGATGCGGCGTGCTGAACCTCTGGCAGCGAACGCATTGTATAACGGCTTCGCTCCTTTTTAATTTTTCCCATTGAACCGCCTGGTAGTCTAGGACATTGATACTCCTTAGACTATCCAGGCGGCTTTCGGGACTTAGCTGCACCAGGAAGAACGGCAGACTCCGTTCCCCAATCGCTTAATATTAAAATTATTACCAATGACCAACTTACACAGGTCCTTGGTTTCATTTGCCTCTAATTTATAGGTGTTGATAGGAGGCACCTTCTCCTTCTTCTTCTGCTGCTGCTGCTATTGTTGTTGTTGTTGCTGCTGTGGTTTCAGCTGTTGTTGTTTTTGCAGCTGTTGCTATTTCTGCTGCTGCTGCTGTATTGTTTGCTGCAGTTGTGTTTGCTGCTGGTTTTGTTGTTGTTGCAGTTGTTGTTTCTGCTCTTGTAGCTTTTGTTGTTGGGAGCTCTCTACTTTTGATTGCTCCCTCTGCCTGCGCGCAGTTTGTTTTTGCTTAACAGCAAGCACTTTTTCTTCCAGCTTTAGTATGCTGCTGGTAATATTGTTTATTTCTTCATCTTCGTCTTCCGACTCAGATGACGCTAGAGAGGCAAAGTTATTATTGCCCCCCTCATACTGGACCTCAACTTTATCTCCTTTGGCTTTTAACACTGCACTTATTTTCTTTTTCGTTAGGTTAGGAGGGGTTTTCAACCTCTTCCTCCTTTTGATGGCTTTCGCCACCTCACCGGCAACTGTATTGTTGCCTTTTGAAACTCCCGTTATGGGAAGAGCGGAGTGCTCTACACCATCCATCACGTGATTTGATTAATTACTTTTTGTTTTTGTTTTGATAACAATTTAAGTAGAAAAAAAAAGAGTTCCAAGTTTGACCTGGGTTCGAAACCCGTAACCCATATCCCACGCTTCGATGACCAACGTCGCTAGCCGCTGGGCTACGGAGTGAATTAACAAGGTCGCAACTAATTATGTTTAAAATTAAACTGAATCTCTTATGAAAAAGCCGAATCACGTCAACACGTCTATCCTCTGTCGAGGTCTATGAACGACTGAAGGTCGAACGAAGAAGGTCCTCCAAAATACACTACCTATCGAGGCATCATTATACCTAACCAACGAAATTGCCAGTAGCACTCCGCATTTTCCGATTTTTTAATGTAATACTGATCTCGCTTTAAAGTTTTTAACACTGAAGTTCTTATTCATGATACGAGGGGCGGTCAACATATTCTCGGTATCGGGGTGAAGCTGTGGTTGTATATATAAATTGACAAGTAATACTATTATTTTAGTGCATTCATGTAAAATTTCATATAAATGTGATTATTAATTAGCGTTTTATCTCTAGTTAAACAGAATCATAATGGCAACTGAGACGATGATGGTGAAAATTGAGCATCGCGCTGGAATTAAATTTCTCACTAAGCAAGGAAAAAGTCAAAAAACTATTCATGAAGAGATGGTGGCTGTTTACCAGAGTTCCGCACCTTCATTATCAACTGTGCAAAAGTGGTCAAGTGAGTTCAAGAGAGGGAGGAAGAGAGAGCATTGAAGACGACCCCCGCTCCGGCCCCCCGGCTACTGCTTGTACGGGAGAAAGCATCAAAGAAGTCGAAAAATTTGTTCTTGAGGATGCCCGAATAAAGGTGAAAATGATGGCAGAGATCACCAAGCTTTCAATTGGTACCATTCACACCATTCTTCATGACCATCTTAACCTTTCAAAGGTCAGTGCAAGGTGGGTGCCACGAATGCTCACAGCGCCTCAGAAAAAAGTGAGAATCGCATGCTGTAGAGAGCTTTTGGAGATGTGTAGTGAGAACGCGGACGGTGTTATGGATCGAATTGTTACTGGGGACGAAACATGGGTCCACCACTATGACGCTAAAAGCAAACAAGAGTCCATGCAGTGGCATACAAAAGGAACAGACCCCCCGAAGAAGTTCAAAGTCACTCCGTCTGCCGGGAAGCTCATGGCCACAGTTTTTTGGGACTCAAAGGGAATCTTGCTCGTTGAGTACAAAAAAAGGTGAAACCGTCAACGCCACATCCTACGCTTCCACTTTGCATAATTTGCGGGAGGAAATTAAAAAGAAAAGACGGGGTAAACTCGCGGCGGGTGTGTTGCTTCTTCATGACAACGCTCCTGTTCACACGGCGCGAGTTTCCAAGGCTGCTGCGCGAGACTGTGGTTTCGAAGAAATCCAACACCCACCCTATAGTCCAGACCTTGCCCCTAGTGATTATTTCCTGTTTCCGGATTTGAAAAAATGTCTTCGTGGAAAAAGATTTTCGGATGATGCAGAACTCAAGTCGGCAATAAATGGGTATTTTGCAGAGAAAGAGGAAATTTATTTTTTTGAGGGTTTAAAAAAGCTTATCTCAAGATGTAATAAATGCATTGATGTTAGGGGAGATTATATTGAAAAATAAAAACAATTTAAATTGAATTCGCATTTTCCTTCATATCGATACCGAGAATATATTGCAAACATTCAAAACCAACAAACATTGGTAACTCTTTTTCGTTCCTTCCCTATTTTCCTTCGTTAACGTTGAAAAGATGTTCAAAATCAAGATCGTGTATGCTTTATTGAGTGAGCACATGAAATTATTTCTCAACTATCGGATTGGGTCCAATAATACAACTCATCATAGGTTAAATTCAAAAATTAAAAAGTTTGTCTAGAAAAAATTGAGTGACATTTGATATTACATTAACAGAAATAGAATTGAAAGAAGGCAAAATGTGTGTATGTATGCTGTCAACAACATCTTAATCTCATCTATCTAAAACTTCTTGTTAAAAAACATGTAAGAAGATGAAAATATTGCCAAAATTTCTTTGAATTCTGCTCAAAGCTATCGAAGATAAATGAATTTCTTTTTTAAATCGCCTTTAACAAAAAGAGCACTGCGTTTAAAGCAAGCAACTCCTCATTGAATGCATGACCAGTGGTAATTAGGAATTTATTATTGAGAACCGAGCAACATGAGGACTATCACCTTGATCAGTTGTTGACATTAGCTCTAAATCTTAACGTCATAGGATTGGCTTCTAGGGATACCAGACATAACTGGCGAAATTTGGCCAACATTGGACAGCACTGACTGCCATTAGCGGTGAGAAGCGTAGTGAGATGCCTTGGTATTTGGCTCAATAAGTATTTGTATTTTGACAAGCATATAGATGCTTGTCTTGCTGGAGCCAAAAAGGCTTTAGCCCTGACAAGAAGGCTGTTTCACAGCAGTCAACTTGTCTCCAGGGTGAAAGTCATATGCTATGTGGCCCTAATCAGGCCAGTCATCGCGTATGGTTGTCCCGTGTGGTTCAATGTAGCGCCGTATCAGATGGAAAGGATTCGGATATTTGAAAGGCAGTGTCTTGGGACTTGTCTTGGCTTGTACAGAACACCAGAATCAGAGTACAAAAAATATTATCCCAACAAAGTCCTTTACGATGGGGCTAATCTGAATAGGATTGACAATTTCCTGATTAAGGTGATTCGAAGAAACGTTGCAAGGACAATCACCAACGATAATGGCCTGGTCTTTGGGGCTTATTACCCCAATGAAATGTACCACGAAAGCTCACTTCTATCGGACTTTATCCCTGCAGAGGCTTTTCTCCATATTGATGCTAAAGGGTTAATACAAAGTAGAGATGGTACCCCGGTAATATACCACCGCCACCGCGGTGCGAGAGACAAGCGGCTCACCTACGATGGGTATGTGGCCAATGCTCAGGAGCTCCTCCGTTTTAGTCACTCGATTGCGGACAGGGATCGGATCGATGCCGAGAAACAGTACACCGAATTCTGGTGGCTTCAAGAAGGAGAAAGTGTTGGATCGCTCTCCTAGGTCGGTACGTTACTAAGGTAACATATTCCTCTTAGTTGTAAGTTAGATTCGGGATAGTTAGGGGGATCTCGTAGAAAGGCCGCGTTTGTTAACATGAGGCCGCACCTCTGAGAAGTAACCAGTGGCTTACCGCATTGATTAAATCTTGGTGCTGCGTGTGCACGATGTTG
Source organism: Volucella bombylans (assembly GCA_949129095.1). Lineage (NCBI taxonomy): Eukaryota > Metazoa > Arthropoda > Insecta > Diptera > Syrphidae > Volucella > Volucella bombylans. The sequence continues at coordinate 190,887,475 of OX422140.1, read as the reverse complement.
ACGAATGACGGGCGCCCGAAATCGCAATTGGGATGGTGACCACCCAGTGCGAGAGGCTACGAGTGCTCACCATCCCGATTATAGTTAAGTTAGGTTAAGTAGAATAGGGCCATAGTTTTAAGTTTTACATAAAACTACAAAAAGATATGGTATCAAAGTTTTTTTTTCTAAAATTATTTTCTTATAAATTTCATATATAGATAAGATTAATTGTAAGATAGTTTTAAGGTCGAAAGGCAAACTTGAATCGAAATTGTTAAGTTTAGAGCGCTCGGTAAGAGCCAGTAAGCTAGAATAAGTAACTATTATTGTCAAATTAGATTTTTGTCTAGAATTTAAGTAATAGCGAAAGAAACAATAAAAATGAATTTAAAGGTTACAAAAAGTTACAAGTCTTAGCGGCATAGCTTGACATTTGCAAAAGTTACGTAGCCAAGAGCACATCTATCTCTCTGTGTGTTGGCGATTTTTTACAATTTTAGAAATGGATTTAAATTTACAACAACGAACTTGTATTAAATTTTGCATAAAAAACGGATTTAATGGTGCGCGAACGTTGGAAATGTTGGAAAAGTGTTTCGGCAACGATTCTCTAAAGAAAACGGTAGTTTACCAGTGGCACGAGTGGTTCAAAAGTGGTCGTGGTTGGTCAATAACAGCAAATTAACCATCAGAGAGATAGCGGAGGATTTGAACATTGCCTATGGTTCCGACTAAGACATTTTGGTTAATGATTTGGGTTTCCGTCGTGGAGCAGCAAAGTTGGTGCCAAAAGACCTCAATTTCATGCAAAAAAGAGATGATTTGCGAGGCTGAATCCGATCCTACATTCATCAAAAACATCATTACTGGATACGAGACGTGGGTTTATGGATACAACACGCAATCCAGACATCAGGCAAGTGAATGGCGTTCACCAAATGAGCCGAGACCAGAAAAACCACGCCGTTTTCAGTTAAAAAAGAAGGCAATGCTCACGGTTTTCATGGATTACAACGCTGTAGTGCATCATAATTTTTTGCCAGAAGGCCACACAGTAAACAAAGAGTATTATTTGGGCGTCATGAGATGTTTGCGTGAAGCAATTCGACGAAAGAGACCAGAATTTTGGGCAGAAAACTCGTGGATTTTGCACCATGATAACGCACCGTCGCAAAGTGCCATCATTATTCGCAATTTTTTGACGAAAAATGCAACAAATACCATCCAACAGCCACCGAATTTACCTGATTTGGCTCCCTGTGACTTCTTTCTGTTCAAACCACTACGGGGAACGCGTTTCAGCAGCCGAGAGGAAGTAATGGAAAAATCGCAGGAAGCACTAATTAACATACCGAAAACCGAATATAAAAAATGATTCGAGGATTGGATCAAACGCTAGCATAAGTGTGTTGCAGTCGATGGGGATTACTTTGAAGGGGACAGTACAGATTTAGATAAATAAACTTGTATTTTAAATTTTCCGGGAACTTTTTGATCAAGGTGGTATTTCAATTCGGTCCTGTTACTTGTCATCAATGTCATCAATTTACATATGTAAAATAAATATTTTTATCTTTACGACATCACTATCCATACCCTCAACAACTTGCTTTGCCAATTTTAACTAAACTACTATGTCTAATTTATTTGGAATGAAACTGCAATATCTGCAAAGTAAATTGCAAAGGGAAATAAGAAAAAACCCTAATGACTCAAACGTGCCGGACAACATCAGTCCATCCAAATCAAATTCCTTATTGACAATTCACAAAACAACTAATTTTATATTCCACGAAACCCTACATACTCCTCCAACTATCCATAGATACTTTTGTTTTCTTTTACTCACTATCACTGCCACTGGGAAAGTATGGAATTCAACAAAAATATACATACATATGAGTACTCTCCACACCTAAGCGCCATGAATTGGATTAAAAATTCAAGTCTCGCGTCTTCCTTTACCATGCCAACTTAACAATATTCAATTGACTTGCACATCACCACTTCAGTTTCGAATGCTCTCTACCTGCAAAATATTGACAGCAAAGTCGCGTCTGTTTTGGTAGATCCGTTTTTGTACTGCCGTCAGCAAAGAAAACTTTTTATTGCTGGTGTGATCAAAATATTGCGACCCATACGAGTGTAGTCCGCTGATTAGTTAAGAGGTATGTTCGATAAATAATAAGGCATGCGTTAAGTTTTACATTAATATGACATGATGTCATTCTGTCAGATTCTAGAACCACGTTGAGAATCTTAAGGGGCTCCAGAGTTTTTCATTATTGCTGGTGAGATTTCAATTCCGCACTGTCAATGAGAATGGTTTAGGTGTTGAAGTGCCGATAACTCTGGGTGGTAGAAAAGACAACTCAGGAGGTGGCACTGGAAGTGGCAACTAAGTGATATGGTTAATTTATGATAATGGTTAATTGCAGCAAATGCACACGTGAATACTGCGCGTAGTAATTTAAATGGAAAAGCGCGATAGGCGGACATTTAATTTACATTCATACCGTCTTAACGTGCACAATATGCAGGTGCAATAAGGATGTGAAGGCAATATCTTTTTTTTCACTTATTTTCCGTTGTGTGGGTTTTAAAACAAATCGGTAGGCTATGTTGGGATTTTGTTGGCTCACCATTGTAAAATAAAGTCATTTTTGGCTCGATAGATATCTTCCGATCTGGTGACGATATGCAGTGTAAATTACTTAGCAGCTTCATTTCTTTCTCATATTCTTTATCTTATTATCCTTATTTTGCTTAGTACTCATATAAAAAAGTCACTCAGTGTCCTTCTTAACAGCTTCGCTGCCAAACACGCACATGTGCGGGCTAATGAGAGCACCGCGGATGCCAACCACTCGTATGCGCGGTCTGAGTTTGTTTGATCTATTTGACTCATTTCTCGGCTGGCACTGCACATGAGCATTTTGAAAATACGTGCAAAGTTGCGGTTTTTTGATTTCGTGCTTATTTCTTTAAAATTTTGGTGCCATGGGAATGGCATGTGGTAAAGGTTTAGTTAGTAGTTGGCAGTGAACGTTGCAGGTTTCTTATAACAACTTCTGACAATGATTTACGCAAAAACGAAAGTACAAGCTAGAAGACTAGTTTTGCAGCATGGAGTGGCCCAAGGATCAAGGCTCAATGCATGGAAGGAATTGAAAACTCCTGAACTAAAGATTTATTTCGGATTGCTTTTTCATACGGGTACAATTCAAGTTAATCGACTTCAGGATTATTGGAAAACAGACAGTCTGTTTTCTATACCTGTTTTCGGTGAACAAATGAGTCGAAATAGATTCCTGCTCATAATGCGATGTCTTCATTTCAGTGAGGAGGAGCAGGATAGTAACGACACTTTATACAAAATTCGGAATATAATTGATTATTTCAATAACAAAATAACTAAGTGTTATTATCCTTCGAAAGAGTTGTCCTTGGACGAGAGCATAATATCGTGAAGAGGTATTTTCTTGTTTTAAAAAAAAGCAATCGCTTATCACTCGGAGGGTCCAGGTTTGAGTCCTGCCCATGGCAAGTCAAGTTTTTCATTTGTAATTGGAACTCAGACAGAAAAATTCTGCGTGTGAAGGCATAACACTGACACGTAGATTTGGCTGTTGTAGAGTTTCAAGCACAGAAAAAAAATACTATGAATTATACCTCAAATCACTGTGAGTGAAGCAAAAACTCTCCGTCCTATTCGGACTCCCCCCCATAAGGCACAAGCACCATGTCTCACTGCAAAATCTTCAACTACCAAATATTGAGCATTTCGACCCAAAATTATTATTTAAATGTGAAGATTGCTTCTCTAAGGATATCAAATTCGTGGCCTTTCTACAAAGACAAGGGCCAAAACTGAAAACTGGTGACAGAATATATACTGGCTACATGAACGAGAACATATTCTCGAATGTATTGCCTCTACTCTAAATTCTTATAACTATGTCTTTCGACCTTATTTACATTTTCTTTACGGATATTTATTTTCTATACTTAAAGCTAAGAAAAAAAAATTGTTAACAAAAACTTAGCATATGGACATTTTTTTATTTTTTATAAAAGCTTAGTATCTAACTTAAAATAAACCTTACCTAAATGTACAATACACACATAAACACACATAGATGTTATACACAATCATATACATATATCAGTATACACCTTTGTATACACTGATATATGTATATGTTTCTTAAATGCTAACCTAAACTTATGTAAGCTAGCCACCGCTATTCACAGAGCAAATAAATTGGTTAGCTCAGCCTCATTAGTGAGGCTGGTCCGTAATTGACGGAAACGACGACGAATCATCTTCCCCATCATTCAACCACCAGAAATGCTGGTGCTGCCGAACGACATCCCTCTTATCGCGATTCCCCACCGCCACTGTCCGAGCGACATGGAAGATTAACGGCACCGGTGATCTATCCTGGATCAACCCTATCTGATCTAGGTAAAGGAATGCTTCCGGTGGAACGCAGCCGTCAGAGCACACAGTCTCGTGGTAAAGGTAATTGGGGTAGTAAGCCCCAGATATCAGGTTATTCGTCGAGGTCATTGCTCTTGCAATGTGCCTTCGAGTCAGCTTAATTACGAAGTTGTCGACTCGTATTAGGTTCGCCCTGTTGTAAAGGACCTCATTAGGATAAAATTTCTTGTACTCCGACTCTGGTGTTCTGTACAAGCGAAGACAAGCCCTAAGGCAAGCCCTCTTTTCCATTAAGCTTCCTCGTACATTGAACCACACGGGACAACCAAATACCAGCATGGGCCTGATAAGGGCCATGTAGCAGATTACTTTTACCCCCGCATCGAGTTGGCTGCTATAAAACAGTCTCTCTGTAAGGGCAAAAGCACCTTTAGCTCTGGCCAGAGCAGCACCTACATTTTTGCCAAAATACAGAAACTGATCTATCCAGATTCCAAGGTATCTGAATACATTTCGACAGGCAAGAGGCTCTCCGTGTTGTCCAATAATCGAGAACTTTCTCCAATTTTTTCTGGTATCCCTAGAGGCTCTAGACAACGGCGTCCTAAAGAGAATGGTTTCCGAATTCTGAAAGCTGATTTTCAACTTCCAGTCATCGCAAAATCGTTTTATCTTATCGAAGTCACGCTGCAAGAGAGTATTAATGACCTCGATTTTTGAACCTGTTCTGTACGCTATCACACCGTCTGCGTACGCAATAGTATGGGGAAGTGAACCTATCAAGTCGCTTGTAAAAATGTTGAATAGAATTTATTTTTATTTTTTTATAATGAGCGCGCGCTCAAGGGGTTTGAGTACCCTTAAGGTGATTGTACACAGCGCGGGCAGGATCGGCGTATATTCCAACAGAAGTCACATCACCATTTTTCACGATGAACTGTCTGTTGTGTAGCATATTATAAAGAATGTACAAGAGTGGTTTACTGATCCCCAGCCTAGTCAGCTTATAGAAAAGACCCTCTAACCATACGGTGTCGAAGGCCTTCTCCAAGTCAACAAGGCAGGCACCAGTACATTGTTTTTTGCCTTTATTCCATTGGATATCGGACACCAGTTTAGACGCGGCATGTGAGATATCATGTCCAGCCTTAAAACCGAATTGATTATCCGGAACTATATGTTTGTCCTCAACGCACCTAGACAGAGCTCTATTGATTACCTTTTCAAAAACCTTACTGATATTCGGAAGGAGACCAATCCGGAGATTCGCCGGATTGGATATATCCTTTCCCGTTTTGAGGATAGGTTGAACCACCGCCCTGATTGATAGGTTGAACTTAGCCCTGATTGTGTCGAAGATCTCATGGAGTTTTTCTTTCCAAATGAATGGGGGCAGGTCTCCCTCTCTGGCAATGACATTATTGGCCATATTTTGCTCGTTGAACTGGGTGAAACCAGAGCCCTCGGATCGCCAGTTCCCTATTGCAGAAATCATGCACCAAGACGCGATTGTCCAGGTCATAATTAGGGCCAATGATATCAATGGCCTTGTATACTTCCCGGAAAGTCGCCCCTATGGTCTCAACTTTCTCCTGTGGATCCTCGATCACAAAGAAGTCGTCATCATCAGCGGCCTCATTTGGATCAATACCTGCTATTGTCAGTAACCGTTCGTTGTCTGTTGTCCGGGCTATTTTAAGACACTGAAGGTCGTTTTGATTTTTTCTCCGAAATAGTTTATTTATTTGCGGAAACATATTCGGGTTGCTGGTGTTTACAGCCCGAACCTTGTGGTTCCAATACAAAATTACAGAAATTCTGTAATTTTCTTTTATTAGCGGTTGGATATTTTTAATCGACGACTTCAGTGTCCTAATCTCCGGGTCTTGTCGGTCAGTTAACTGTCTGTACAAGTTTTTAAGTCTTGTCAGAAGTCTACTTTTCTGTCAGTGCAGTGCGTCAATAGTAGGATTGCGGAACAGGTCTATGTTAGTCGTACGTCGATACCGCGGTATTGTAGTGTCCATAGTTTGTTTAATTGTCTCGTTCATTTGTTTTAGGTAATTGTCGATTTCCTCGTTTGACAAATTCCTATTGGACGGTGGGTGGAGCGTGTTCGAGGAGAGCGCTCTTTTCAAGGTTGCGCAGAAGCGTGTCCATCGAGTTTTACTGTAGTTGTAAGAATATCTTTGGACAAACTCCTCCAATTCCGCAATTTCGTTGGGAACTGTAATTTCGGTGCTAAAACCGCAATGGTCGCTGTCATACACGAATGTGCGCAGACAGTTTAGCGTTTGTAAATTCGTACCTGTCAAGTCGTATACGTTCGTCGAACAGCAGTAGATCCAAGTAAGACCCGCCTCTGGGAAACGACAGGTTATCGGTCGCTTTAAGACCGAGTCTGTACATGACATCGTGCTGACCCCACCAATCGAGTAGTAAGTTCCCTCTAGTATTTGGCAAATTATTTCCCCAATCTCTGTGTCTAGCGTTGAAATCCCCGCCGATTATTAAATAATTTTCCCCCGATTCCAGCCTCAGAAGTCGAAAAAGCGTGTCGAGCTCTGTAATGAATAAAGTGGATTCTGAAACCTCGGGTGCATAACCAGAGGCCAAGTACAGCCGCTTTCCACTGCGGAGCGGGATGTAAATGACGACTGCTTCCAACACCTGGAACCTGCGCAACACTCCCTTGTACGCTCTGTGAAATTTTATACCTTCTTTAATGAAGATCGCGACACCGCCTCCACATTTGTATCTGGGTCGATTTCTTCTTCTAACAATATAAAATATAATTATTGTACTCCAGTTTGTGCTTATCGCTTAGCTTGGTTTCGCTGGCGAAAAGCACATCCGGAGTTTGGTCTTGTAGCAATTTAAACATCGCGGCTCTTCGTTCGATCCTAATCAGTGAATTAACATTCACCGCAAGGACCTTCAAAGTTTGCTCCACCATGTGCGTACCCATTACGACATGTGTTGCGTTAGGCCCGGCAGCAGAGCATAGATCTGGTCCACCCGCTTGGCCTGTTCTTGTACCTGCTTTTGCAGCTGAGCCATCTGCCCTTGGATTGCGAGCAAGATGGCCAGCATGTTATGTACAGCTTCCGTTGTTCTCGGCATTGGCGCCGCAGAAGCAACAGTCGCTTGTTGTACCGTAACCCCTCTACCTGACGCCATTTGAGCGTAGGAAATTTGGGTCATGACGGCTGGTGTTTGAAACCTAACAGGTGAAGGTTTGACCTCAACCTTCTGCTGCCGAGCCAGTTTTGCTTTCTTAATGTCAGCGAACTCAGGACAACCCCTATAGTTTGCGGTGTGTCCCACGTTCCCACATAATACGCACGAAAGCTGCGACCTATCGGATGCTCCGTCCCCTACCCAGAGCACACTCCTCGGAACTGTGGTTCTTTGCGCACTTCACGCATCGAGGCTGCATTTGGCAGTTCGACGCGGCGTGCCCGAACCTCTGGCAGCGAACGCATTGTATAATGCCTTCGCTCCTTTTTAGTTTTTCCCAGTGAACCACCTGGTAGTCTAGGACATTGATACTCCTTAGACTATCCAGACGGCTTTCGGGACTGAGCTGCACCAGGGAGAACGGCAGACTCCGTTTCTCCCGCCTGGCTCTAGCTGTGGTAAATGGCTTTACCCCTACAAACTTTAGTCCTTCGCACTCCTTCTCTTTGAGCAGTGCCAGGATCTTCTCAGGATCAGAAGACGGTTCCAACCCCTTCAGCAGCATCGATTGCCGCTTTACACACTTCGGTGTGTATGAGTAGTGCTCCGTTGTCGTTTCCTTTAGGAGCTCTTTCACTTTCGCGTAGCCCTCCACTGTATTACAGTGGATGACATGGCGATCGTTCCCCAATCGCTTAATATTAAAATTACTACCAATTACCAACTTACACAAGTCCTTGGTTGCATTCACCTCCAATTTATAGGTGTTGATAGGAGGCACCTTCTCCTTCTTCTTCGTCTGCTGCTGCTGCGGCTACTGTTGTTGTTGTTGTTGTTGTTGTTGTTCTTGTTGTTGTTGTTGTGGCTGCTGCTCTTGTTGTTGTTGCTGGTGTTTCTTTTGCATTTGTTGGCGTTGTTTGTGCACTTGTGGCATTGTATTTGTCTTTTGTTTTTGTTTGGACTGCTTTTGAGCAAGCTGCGACTGCTGTTGTTGTTGGGATTGCTCATGCTCTTCCCTCTTCCTTCTGACCATTTCCTGTTCCTTAATGGCCTGTACCCTTTGCTGTAGCATTTTTATGCTGCTACTTATCGACTCTAATTCCTCCTCTTCGTCGTCAGATTCGCTTGCTGCCAATGAAGCGAAGTTGTTTCCTGCCCTCACTCCACCAAGCTTTACAGTGGTCGTTTGTAGGGTGGGACGTTGTGCCAAGTTAGAGGTTGACTTTAGCATCTTTGGCTTTGGTGTTTGGCTCGAACCACTCGAAGCCTCACCTGCTATCTCAGCCGATCCCGCTATTGGCATAGCGGACCGCTCTCCACAATCCATCACGTGCATTTGTAATACACAAGAAACACTTTTTTATTATAATTGTCTTTACAAATGAATTAAGTAAATAAACGAAAAAAAAACTTTCGCAGAGGCCGGGAAGCGAACCGGGCCTCTACCACTTCGGCTACCGAACACTTGAAAATTTACTGTTTAGCACTCTATTTTTTTTTTTTCTACACTTTTAAAGCCGAAAACGAAATGCGTAATGCGTCTGGTCTCCACTGAGATCTATGAACGACTGAGCTGTTGAAGCCTTTTATGCATCAAGTGGACATTTTTAAGAACCATATTATAGTAAATTGGACATAATCAATGGACACTTATTGGCATTAACACCGCAACATAATAATATTTTCTTATTTTAGAAAAAAGTCTTTTGCAATTTAAGCACTTCTACAATATATGGAAATTAGAGAATTTCAGTGTCAACTAGGTTTCTCTGAAAGAGAAAGCTTTTGGTATACCTGACTTAGTGTACAGTATTGTTTTGTAGAGTAGAAGAAAGCATTTAATTGAAAGAATAAATTTTGATTCTACAAACAAATATTTTTATTTTTTCACTTTGCAAGGACGATAATGAGGATAGTGTTTGGTTCATAAAGAAATTAAGGTAGCCTAAGTGGAAGTGAAGACGAAATTCACAAGAATAAGAATTGGTTACATATTTACATGTTTTATCATTTTTCCGACATGTGTTTCGTTTCTTCTGCTTTAAACTGTTTTCTTTCTTTATTATTTATTTCTTGTTTATATATTTATTTATTTTGTTTGTTTTCTATTGATGCTAACATATGTACCACAATTATTATATTTTCTTCTTTGTTTTTGTTTTATTTTTAGTTTGTTTCTTTTATTTAGATTACTAGAAGAGTATTTTTTATAACTGTGTAATATGTATATATGTATGAACGCAAATTATATCTGATTTATAAATAATATTTTTTTTTTTTGATTTTTTTTATCTAGATGAATAACTCAAAGAAGGGAAAAAACTAAAATATAATAACAGGAAAAAAACAATAAATAATTTACAGAAGAAAAAAAAGGGAAAAAAACAAAAATATAGTGGAAGTAACTACAGAGGATACAAATATTTTTTTGTTTGTTTTGATTTTACACAGTATTGTGATGTGATAAACTTGATATGTGTGTGTGTACGCGTGTGTGTGTGTGGGGGAAGGGTAAAAATGTTGGAATATTCTTACACAAATAAATCACTCAGTGTTGATTTCTTAAAAGCACAGCGCCACCAATTTCGATACGTAAATACAATAGCAACAAATATAATGGATGTATTGAATAAAAAACGAGTAGTACAGTTAAGGTAAAGTAATAATATCCAAATCTCAGATAGATGTGGATAGAAATTAATTTCTAACTTTTTACAGTTTACACGTAAACCTTTATATAGGTATGTATAGCTGGGTATTTAATTAATTTATTTATAAAAACAAGTAGAAAGCAACTCTTATTAGTACCTTGCATATAACTCTCTGTATCTGCGTAAAAATGTTTAACCCTCTTTACCTTTACATTTTTATCGTGATGCTCTAATTGTATGATAAAGAGGAGCTTTCAACGCAGTAAAATAGAATAGATGTTTTGCTTCTCACTTTGAATAATCAAATTTTGAATCTAATAATCAAAAATTAATAAGAATAGATAAATGAAAACAACAAGTGTAATCAAAAATAAGGAAAAATTAAGGAAAGAAAGGCGTGTTTTGCTATTAAGAGAGAAATGAAAAAGAAATCGCTCACACACGAGTTAAAATTGGTTTTTTCCTAGCTCCAAGAGAAGCTAATCAAAAATCGAACCCAGAAAGAATTAGGGGAACTTTTCTGTATTATTTTTTTAACACGAATTTAACGCGTTAGTGGACGTGAAACCAACGTAACATGCTTTAAAATCGACGATGTGTTCAAAGTAATCGAAGACAAACCATCAATAAATTGTGATTTATCAATAAAAAATGATGCAGCCGCCGCTTGTGCATCAAATGAATTATCATCGCCAGATAATTCTTCTCCTTCACCATTGATTATTGGATGCATTGTGGTCCAGTATTTACACGTTATTATGGTTGCATGTGAATTGTTAGCGTGTTGTTGTTGCTGTAGATCGTCGTCATCGACGTCGTCGTCGTCGTCGTCGTTGTTATTATTATTGTTGTTATAGTGCTGAATAAGTCCGTGTTCTTGCTGTCCGTCATCAACATTGTGTCTTAGTATATTCCTGCCATAGAGCCAAATGGTGAGAGTTTTAAATTGTTGTTATCATAAATGGTATTGTTATTATTACTATTATTGTTATTATTGGTAACGAAATTATTATTATTACTGATGCAGAAAACATTTTGCGATGCTGAATGACGTCGTTTACGATCAATTCTATTGGAAATTTTAGATTTATTCGAATTTAGAAAACACTGCATTTGTTTCCAATCATTCAAGAGACTTTCATTCATTTCAAAAATTTCACCACTATCCTTGCTTATTATATAATGAGCAGCCGGTGGGGGAATACTGCTAGATTTAAGGAGATTTTTTATATTCTTACAAGCAATTTCAATGCTTTCCTCATCTTCAAGTGTTACGCTCTTACTGTTATTGTTGTTATTTTTATTAAAAACCTCTTCATTAGTTTTAACTGAAATTTAATCTAGCCCGGCCGGACAATCTTTATTCGTGGTCAGCCCTGTATTGTTAGGTGATGCTTTGCCCCATATTTCGGCCAAATTAGATTACTCCCAGTTAAGCTTTTTAAAAAACGAATCATTATTATTATTATTTAAACGTGAAAAAATATCAATTGGATTGAATTCTTTCTTCCAAATAATATTCTCGTCCGAATTCCATAGGCCACCGATATATTTTTCATCGTTCATCGTATTTAATTGGTCAACAGCTAAATCGTTTTTCTCAGCACCAAATATGTTTTGATTAGGAGCAGCGCCAACTACTCCAAGACAACCAACGCCAAGACCGACACCAACACCAACGGCACCAAGGGCATTTGCCAGAGTTTGAGCATTCTCAGGACGCAGTAAATCGGCAATTAATTTATTAACATTATAAAGCATATCTTTTTGCTGCTGATCTTCTTCTTCGATTTCACCGCAACCAGCTGGAGTAGCCATCGCATGATAAAATTCACAATCACGAATTGTTTCAGCATCTAAATCAGTATCATCATCATTGCCGCCACCACCTTCTCGTGTACCATTCTGATCTTCCCAATCGCTTCCAATGTATAAATCTTGCATGTACCTTAAATCCGACATAATTTCATCGCCTTCCATGTTAAGTTCGGCTTTTAATAGTCGATTAGCCGGAATGGATTTCATGTCATTGTTGCAAGCCGGACACATGCCCCATAAAGTGTGCGATAAATTGTTATTATCAATACATTTCTTACCAATCTCAGCCATTGACCATTGATCCATGCTAACATAATCGTCTTCATCGCGAATATTGGTACTGCCGTAACCGATGTCCATCCAATCATCTTCGTCTTCATCACCATCATTGGTTGAATTACTGTGGGCAGCTTGTTTTTGTGGTCTTAGTAAATGAGCCGAAGCCATTTGGTAAACCAACGATGATCGTATTACATTTGGAATAATCAAATTCGATTCTGTCTGGCATGCCTTATCAGTTGTCCTAAGACGGAAACGAATTACAAATTCTGAATGTGAACTTTTTGTTTAAGATGCTACTGATGATGCACATTCACGACTTGCGACAGAATCTGTTCGATGGAAATGCCCTGCTACTGAACCATCGTCTTCGGATAAGGTATCAGAACGGATATATTCTAAATACTTTTCCGACTCCAAATATAAATAACCACTATCGGAACGTTCAAAATCAACTGGATCCAAGTTACTGGATATTTCAAATGTGTGTCCATCTACATAACTCATTTTGATTGGATGAAAATGCGTTCGCTCTGAATTTAAAAGATTCTCATCATCATCACCATCTTCATCTGATGCAATGGATAGATGATGATGATATTCAGCTTTTGGTTTCTGCCATTTAGCAATGGGTTTTGAATAACGATGAAGTAGTACGATGGCAGTCTCCAAATTGTAGTTATGACACATACATTGCCATGCGTGCTACACTAACGGCGGGAAGGATACTAGGCAACTGCTCTGCCGCCCCTAGATACCGACATACAAAAATCTGCAACTGAACGGATGGAACCTCGATGATCTTCACCTCAATTCAAACCCATTAGATTGGGTACATTGGGTACAGCATCATTATCCTGTATCTTCCCGAGTAGGGAGGCATGTAATGGGAATCGATTGGTAAACGACTCGATATTAAACTTCACGAATGGATCAAATACTCGAATATGGTCCACTAACATCTCCCCATTTGAATCTACCATGTTCAACTCACTTTCCAAACTCCAAAAAATCCGTTTAAGTTGAAATATGGTCTATAGAGGATGTTTAAATGCTTCGAAATTTTCCGCCAAACGCATGAGCGTCAGCACATTTTACAGACTTATAAAAGAATCATATCAAGTGAGTCTAGCAGTGAACAATGCAAAGATAAGGTATGTTGTGCCAACGAACCTGTGTCCTAGCTTTATAGACAGCTACACGTCTGTCAAATATTTAAGTACATATGTATACGGCAATGAATCGTTATCGCTGATGAACGATAATGATCGGATATTGCAAGAAGATCACAAAAGAAATAGTAAAACTACTTTCCCTTAATGATAATATGCTCATATATACAATAGTAACTTGGTAGTGGTAAAATTTTGTCTGGCTCAACCTTCATGGTGCGGAGAAGCAGCTCTTGAGAACATTGTTGTTTGTTCTTATGATGACTATAGCTTCTGCAAATTGATTAGTTTTTTGATCTGTGATTATTTTGTAGACGAGTATACCATTGAGTATAAGTTTCACCAATATTTAAAAGCAGGTTCACCCTTAAAAACAAACACTGCAGTCAGCTGTACCAGCGGGTTTTGATTGAGGTAGATATGAGACTCGAACAAAAGTAGTATGCTGTTCGTCCCGGCCACAAGTGGAAATAAGAGAACAAATTTTTCTTTATTACATTCCAATAGCCATATCGATGCAAAATTGCATAGGACAAAGAGAAGGCAACATCAGTAGTATTTCAAAATAACCAAAAAAATAATAATAAAAGTAAACTATTAACAAATTGATGACATGCAGTAGTTCAATATTCTCCCAGAAATCTTAAATTATTGTAAACACCGCCCAACGATCTTTGACAGGTGTCGTTGCCACACAATAATGATCATCTATTTGGAAAATACTATTCACTGACTAGGCTCTGCTACAAACAAATTTACAAAATAAGTTCATTAAAATTGACCTTTATTCCTTTCCAAACACCGTCGCAAATATAAAATATTCTAACGAAAAGATTAATGATTGAGTGCATAAAATTTGTCAAATTTATATCCTCCTCCACTTAAGGATGACTAGCTTAGAGTTATAGTCACCCCCTTTTCTATAACAACAATCACCATTCATTTCTCTCAACTGAACCTAGTCTCATGGAATTGTGGACTTCAGGGTGAAGTTCATTTTTCATTCTCCTGAATAATAACAAATTTCTATGCGATACGATTACGTATGCCGACGGACATGGCACTTATTTAATTTATAAACTATCTACTAACTATGTATATATGTATACATATATACATGTATGCATAATGCATTTGCGAGTAATAGTATAAATTCACAATTGTACGGTTATAAATGCACCAACACAAGTGTTATCTCTTCAAGCCTATGAAGAAGACGGTCCTTAGTTAAAAACAATGTCTATGGTCGAGTTGATGTTGAAGAAGAGGTAGGGATGGAGGTACAAGCACTGGCAAAGCAATGGCCACAGCAACATGGCTCCCTGGCATGGTAATTAATCATTTTCTGGAGACGGTGTTTGAACATACACACACACCGAGCATAATACCAACTCTCAGTAGAGGAAAAATAAAAAATTAAAACATGTCTACCAGGGTATGCCACACACATGTGATTTACTTTTTTCTTTCATCCCTGAGAAACAAAAAAGTGCCACCCTATGTAGAGATACTTGTATACACAAAATACAAGCAACTCGACATACGAATATGAACACCACTATGGGAATGAGTTTTCCCACCCCTTAACATCGGGTTTCCGAATTAGAATCACAACGAAGTGTCGAGTGAATTTACCTACTTACGAGCAAACAATGAATCTCAGAATACGGTAGGCAATTTCCCATTTGAGCGAGAGAAAGGACACTTTACCCCACACACGTAGGACACACGAATGAAATTGTATATAAAGAATTCAACTCCATCTCGTCGCAATGGAAGCTCAAATTAGATTCAACTCCTTCCGCCATGATTTGAGAAAGTCGCATATGTTACTACAGCTAAGGGTTTGTGCATACTCGTATCTGCAATATACATGTATGTATGTATGTACATATATCCCTATCGGTATATTCGTAGGCTTCTTTACAAAAGGACAAAGTGTAACTTGTACGTGTATCCTGCTGCTGCGCTCAGATATAATAAATGGGGTGTCATCTACCGAGGGGTGAATTTTGAATGACCTTGGCATCGGCAGCGGGTAACAAGAACTGAATTCCTCCTACTTGTTCACCCGTTACCACGGACTCTAGGCAAAGCATCGCTGGATGTACCATGTACCATCATGTACTATGGAAGCAAAGTTCATTTGAGGATGGTATTAATTGTGAATTTATATGTATGCTAATACAGTAGGCGCGTCACAACCACCGACCGACTGTAGAGGGTGATATGAGAAATCCCTTTTTTAACCCTTATTCAGCGAATCCAGAGACCGCTCTGTTCTTGTATAGGTAGCCCTTACGTAAAAAAAAATAATAACTAGCAACTGGTTAGGAACGTACGTACGGATACAATCACGTTGATTTTATTCCTTTAGCATGACTTTTTAATTAGTAAATTAGTTTTTTTGCTCGTTTGTGTGGGGACGTTTGTGTGTATGGGTTGGAGGAAATCACCCCGAGACATGTGGAAACCATAGCCATGGTCACTCAGAGGGAAAATGCTAAGGACAGACTGGAAATACGTCCTGTGCTAGATGGATGTTGATTGGAATGCTTGATCCCCATTGAATTTTGGGGATTGGAATGAGGATGGAGTGTCATGAATGGCAAATAAGTTTTTTTTTTGCAACGTTTCCAAAGGTTTCACATAAATACTGGTAAATAAATGAATATTTATACCTCCAATTGTAGGCTTAATTATTTGGTTATGAAAGTTCTTTGTGATAAAGCAAACGAAAAAGTTGAATAACTATTTACAGCTTTACAATCGATTTCATCTGTCAACGAGTATGTTGGAATTGGTATACTTCTTCCCTCCCAGTGGTAACGCAATTAGATTAAAATGACATATCCTTAGAGGAAATATCCTAGAAACTATTAAAGGATACATACTCGTATGTAGACTATTTAACAACAAAGACCGGACATGTTAAATGTTGCTGTTGCAGTTATATCGTGAATTTTTGAGCGCTAAGCTTATTTAACAGAAAATCATGTCTGTAGGCTGCTTTTTGCCAGCAATCCGGGAACTACTGTTTGCTCAAATATCAAAAATGCACAAGTTTGAACAATAATTCCTCAAGATGTTTTTTATTAAATAGGAAAGAGCGTGGCAGCTGCGCGGAAGGCTAAGACTACGATCCTTCTTACTTTTCATTGATCCGACTTTGGAAAACGTCATCTCTGTTCGAATTCAGCTATCTGTTTCACAATTTTGATCTCAATATTGAAAAGTGTTTTAATAACATTCTTGTTATCAGTAGAAATCACATCATGATACCACGATTATCATCGTCTACATTGATACCTGTTAACTGGATTTTTTAAACAGCAGTTACCTACACCTATTAGATACAGAATTAACACAGAGATCTAAGATATTGGTTTAGGTTAAACGAACTGAAAATATTTCAGACCCTATTTCAGCTATCACGTGTCCATGTAGATTTTCCCTATGCAACTGGCTTGGTTTTATACTGTATTAACATTCCCAATCGTACTACAGTAGGCATTGTGATAGTTTCCAAATTCGTAGCTCACACCCATCAAACATTATGATTGTACAGTTTAATATTAAGATTAGTAGAATTGTCAACATTTGCTTTCTCAGATTTTTTCGTGGACATCCGAAACAGACAAGAAGAAGAAGAATCTAAGCTGTATGTAATTAGTATAAAAGAGCGAAGCAACAGCGAAATAAAACTTTTCTTCTTTTTTGGTTTGAAAATTTGGTTGAAATCTTTTATTCGTTACCGCATTTATATAGTTGGTTTAGATTTGCATTTAAAAGTTGAAAGTCCAAAAAACGCTTTGGACATTGTCTAATGGCGAAACCCGGGACAGTAATTTATAGTTGTTGAATAAAATTAAAATCAAAATTTAACATAAAGAAAAATTCCAAAGTAACGGACGTTTAAAGAGAAGATTCAAATTGGAACAGGAAGAGATTGGTTCATCGAAAAGCTGCCCCATCGCTGGATCCGACAAAGCAATCATCAGCGAGAGAGTCATCGTTGGAAACATCGCAGACACGAAGAAAATTGTGGGTAAAAACAATAAGAAACTCAAGCAATTAATTAATTCAATTATTGATAAATTATCTGCATATATATTTAATATAATCACCAAAAATATTAGATGGTATAAGGTGTTAGTGCAGACTTTGTTGTCGCAAGAAATTTAAGAGTTGTCGCTTAAAGTTAAGAGAGCCTGAGAAGATTCAAAGTTTTCTTTTGTTGCAAATTACGAATAGAGTTGTTGTTGCCTCCGTCTATTCGTCATTCCGGTGAATTTTAAACCACCGTCGTTAGATGTTGTAGAAAAAAGCTTTAAATTAATTTCCGAATTCGCCGAATATTGTTCTATTCGATCGTCGAAGACAAAAGCTCTATTTCTTTTTGTTGCATTTATATTTGCTGATCTTGCACAAGAAGAAGAAGAAGAACAACAGTGCAAGTGATTTGCCTAGTTCGCCGCACTGCATTGTTCATGGATGGAGGTTGGAGGAGAATTTTGTTGCTGCTAAATTTTGACGTCGACTAAAAGCATTTACTTTCGTTGTTGTAAGTCATCGCTCATAAAAAGCTTTTCGTTTCACTGAGACACTTATCGTTGGAATAAAATTGTTGAAGAATTTTTCGTTAATTTCCGTAAAAAAATCATTTTGGATAAATTTATTTCAAGAAATATTTAGAAGTTGTTGATTTCTTTCTTGTCCATTTATTGATTCGATTGGGTTCTTGAAAGGGTTGAGTCGTTCATACACCTCCGCGGAGTTTAAACGTGTTCGGCTAGAAAGTGAGAAGTTGATTCCCTTAATTAAGACATTTGACAAATTGGATTTAGGCTCCAATTAGCTAAGTGATGGTGCGTTCGCTTGAGACAGCAAAGGTTGTGGGTTCGCGTCGTCTAAAAACTTTTTTCTTTTTCTTTTTTATATTAAATTAGAAGGCATAAGAAAAAAAAAGTTAAGGTGCTACTAAGTGTTGTAGTAAACAGCACGTGATGGAGTGTGGAGAGCGGTCCGCTATACCAATAGCGGGACCTGCTGAATTATCAGGTGAGGCTTCAAGCAGTTCAAGCCAAACACCAACAGCTAAGAGAAGGAGGAAGCTAAGGCCAACTTCCAACTTAGTCCAATGGTCCTCCCTACCAACTTCCTCTGTAAAACTGCTTGGAGGATCGAGGGAAGGGAATAGCTTCGCTTTATAAGCACCGAGCGAATCAGAAGATGAAGAGGAAGAGATGAAGGCCATAAGTAGCAGCATCAAAATGCTACAAGAAAGGGTACTGGCCATCAAAGAAAGGCAAATGGTTAGAAGGAAGAGGGAAGAGGAAGAAAGCAAAGAAGAGCCAACAACAACACCAACAAAAACGTAAAAAACACCAAGAACAACAAAAAGAGCCGCGACAACAACAACAACAACAACAACAACAAAAGCAGCAGCAGCAGCAGCAGCAGCAGCAGCAGAAGAAGAAGAAGAAGAAGGTGCCTCCTATCAACACCTACAAATTAGAGGTACGAGTAAATGCAACCAAGGACCTGTGTAAGTTGGTCATTGGTAATAATTTTAAAATTATGAGATTGGGGAACGATCGCCATGCCATCCACTGTAATACAGTGGAGGGCTACGCGAAAGTGAAAGAGCTCCTAAAGGAAACGACAACGGAGCACTTCTCATTCACACCGAAGTGTGAAAAGCGGCAATCGATGCTGCTGGAGGGGTTGGAATCATCTACTGATCCTGAGGAGATCCTGGCGCTGCTCAAAGAGAAGGAGTGCGCAGGACTCAAGTTTATGGGGGTAAAGCCATTTACCACAGCTAGAGCCAGGCGGGAGAAACGGAGTTTGCCGTTCTTCCTGGTGCAGCTCAGTCCCGAAAGTCGTCTGGATAGTCTAAGGCGAATCAGTGTCCTAGACTACTAGGTGATTCACTGGGAAAAATTAAAAAGGAGCGAAGGCGTTATAGATACAATGCGTTCGCTGCCAGAGGTTCGGGCACGCCGCGTCGAACTGCCAAATGCAGCCTCGATGAGTGAAGTGCGAACCACAGTTCCGAGGAGTGTGCTCTGGGTAGGGACGGAGCATCCGATAAGACGCAGCTCTCGTGCGAGTTATGTGGAAACGTGGGACACACCGCAAACTATCGGGGTTGTCCTAAGTTCGCTGACATTAAGAAAGCAAAACTGGCTCGGCAGCAGAAGGTTGAGGTCAAACCTTCACTTGTTAGGTTTCAAACACCAGCCGTCATGACCCAAATTTCCTACGCTCAAATGGCGTCAGGTAGGGGGGTTACGGTACAACAAGCGACTGTTGCTTCTCCGGCGCCAATGCCGAGAACAATGGAAGCTGCACCTAACATGCTGGCCATCTTGCTCGCAATCCAAGGACAGATGGCCCAGCTGCAACAACAGGTTCAAGAACAGGCCAAGCGGGTGGACCAGATCTACGCGCGGCTGCCGGGACTAGTGCCACACATGTCGTAATGAGTACTCGCATGGTGGAGCACACTTTGAAGGTCCTTGCGGTGAATGTTAATTCATTGATTAGGATCGAACGAAGAGCCGCGATGTTTAAATTGCTACAAGACCAAACTCCGGATATGCTTTTCGCTAGCGAAACCAAGCTAAGCGATAAGCACAAACTGGTGTACAATAATTATATTGTTAGAAGAAGAAATCGGCCCAGATCCAAACGTGGAGGCGGTGTCGCGATCTTCATTAAAGAAGGTATAAAATTTCACAGAGTGTACAAGGGAGTGTTGCGCAGGTTCCGGGTGTTGGAGGCAGTCGTCATTTACATACCGCTCCGCAGTGGAAAGCGGCTGTACTTGGCCTCTGTTTATGCACCTGAGGCTTCACAATATTCAAAATTCATTACAGAGCTCGACACGCTTTTTCGACTTCTGAGGCTGGAATCGGGGGAGAATTATTTAATAATCGGCGGGGATTTCAACGCTAGACACAGAGATTGGGGAAATAATTTGCCAAATACTAGAGGGAACCTACTACTCGATTGGTGGGGTCAGCATGATGTCATGTACAGACTCGGTCGCAAAGCGACGGATAACCCGTCGTTTCCCAGAGGCGGGTCTTATTTGGATCTATTGCTGTACGACGAACGTATACGATTAACAGGTACGAATTTATAAACGCTAAACTGTCTGCGCACATTCGTGTATGACAGCGACCATTGCGGTTTTAGCACCGAAATTACAGTTCCCAACGAAATTGCGGAATTGGAGGAGTTTGTCCAAAGATATTCTTACAACTACAGTAAAACTCGATGGACACGCTTCTCCGCAACCTTGAAAAGAGCGCTCTCCTCGAACACGCTCCACCCACCGTCCAATAGGAATTTGTCAAACGAGGAGATCGACAATTACCTGAAACAAATGGACGAGACAATTAAACAAACTATGGACACTACAATACCGCGGTATCGACGTACGACTAACGAAGACCTGTTTCGCAATCCTACTATTGACGCACTGCACCGACAGAAAATTAGACTTCTGACAAGACTTAAAAACTTGTACAGACAGTTAACTGACCGACAAGACCTGGAGATTAGGACACTGAGTCGTCGATTAAAAATATTCAAATGTTAATAAAAGAGAATTACAGAATTTCTGTAAGTTTGTATTGGAACAACAAGGTTCGGGCTGTAAACACCAGCAACCCGAATATGTTTCCGCAAATAAATAAACTATTTCGGAGAAAAAATCAAAACGACCTTCAGTGTCTTAAAATAGCCCGGACAACAGACAATGAACGGTTACTGACAATAGTAGCTATTGATCCAAATGAAGCCGCTGACGATGACGACTTCTTTGTGATCGAGGATCCGCAGGAGAAGGTTGAGATCATAGGGGCGACTTTCCGGTAAGTATACAAGGCCATTGATATCATTATGACAATCGCGTCTTGGTGGACAATCGCGTCTTGGTGCACAACTGCTACATTCGAAATGAAATAGAGAATTGGCGATCCGAGGGCTCTGGTTTCACCCGGTTTAGCGACGTAAATGAAGGCATAACACTGACACGCAGATTTGGCTGTTATAAGAGTTTCAAGCAATGAAAAAAATACTGGGAATTATATCTCGAATCACTCTGAGTGAAGAAAAAAGTCTCCGTCCTATTCGGACTCCCACCCCTGGAGAGCAAACATAGAAACCAAACACACCTGAGTTTCAAACCACTACAAAAACAATTTTCCTTTCTCCTCCTTCTATCTTTCCGCCCGCGCCCTGGCAACAGTAAAAGGGTATCAACCCCTTAGGCGCGCGTAAATTATAAAAAAAAAAAAAAAAAAAATGAGATCTTCGTCACAATCAGAGTTAAGAAATCAGTGAAGACCGATGATATCCCAAACATCGTGCTTCGACATCTTCCTCTAGAAGCGGTGGACATCTACACCACCCTGTTTAATAATGCAATGAATAATGCACATTATCCAGCGCATTGGAAAATGGCGGTGGTTCAACCTATCCCCAAAAAGGGAAAGGATATATCCAATCCGGTGATGCTCTGGTCGATAAGTCTCCTACCGAATATCAGTAAGGTTTTTGAAAAGGTAATAAATAGAGCGCTGACTAGGTGGGTTGAGGACAAACATATAGTTCCGGATAATCAATTCGGTTTTAAGGCGGGACATGATATCTCACATGCCGCGTCTAAACTGGTGTCCGGTATCCAATGGAAGAAAATCAAAAACCAATGTACTAATGCCTACCTTGTTAACTTGGAGAATGCTTTCGACACCGTATGGTTAGAGCGTCTTTTCTATAAGCTGACTAGGCTGGGGATGAGTAAACCACTCTTGTACATTCTTTATAATATACTAACTAACAGACAGTTCATCGTGGAGAATGGAGAAGTGACTTCTGTTGGAATATTTCAAATTAAAAATGGTCTTCAGCAAGGCGCGGTCAATTCGCCGATCCTATTCAACATTTTTACAAGCGGTTTGATAGGTCTACTTCCCCATACTATAGCGTACGGAGACGGTTTGATAGCGTACAGAACAGGTCAAAAAATCGAGGTCATTAATACTCTCTTGCAGCGTGACTTCGATAAGATAAGACGATTTTGCGATGACTGGAAGCTAAAAATCAACTTTCAGAAGTCGGAAACCATTCTCTTTAGGACGCCGTTGTCTGGAGCCTCAAGGGATACCAGAAAAAATTGGCGAAAGTTCTCAATCATTGGACAACACGGACAACCTCTTGCCTGTCGAAATGTAGTCAGATACCTTGGAATCTGGCTGGATCAGTTTCTGTATTTTGGCAAAAATGTAGATGCTGCTCTGGCCAGAGCTAAAGGTGCTTTTGCCCTTACAAAGAGACTGTTTTATAGCAGCCAACTCGATGCAAGGGTAAAGGTAATCTGCTACATGGCTCTTATCAGGCCCATGCTGGTATTTGGTTGTCCCGTGTGGTTCAATGCACGAGCAAGCTTAATGGAAAAGATTCGGGTGTTTGAGAGGGCTTGCCTTAGGGCTTGCCTTCGCTTGTACAGAACACTAGAGTCGGAGTACAAACAATTTTATCCTAATGAGGTCCTTTACAACAGGGCGAACCTGATATGAGTGGACAACTTCGTAATTAAACTGACTCGAAGGCACATTGCAAGAGCAATTACCTCGACGAATAACCTGATATCTGGGGCTTACTACCCCAATCACCTTTACCACGAGAGTGTGCGCTCTGACGGCCTCGTTCCGCCGGAAGCATTCCTCTACCTTGATCAGCTAGGGTTGATCCAGGATAGATCAGCGGTCCCGTTAATCTTCCATGTCGCTCGGACAGCTGGAGATAGGCGACTCAACTACAACAGAGACGTCGCACACGGCAGTGTGGATCGTCTCAGGTTCAGTAGGGCGGTGGCGGATCGCGATAAGAGGGATGTCGTTCGGCAGCACCAGCATTTCTGGTGGTTGAATGATGGGGAAGATGTTTCGTCGTCGTTTCCGTCAATTACGGATCAGCCTCACTAATGAGGCAGAGCTGACCCAACTATTTGCTCTATAAATAGCGATGGCCAGCTTTCATAGGTTTAGGTTAGCATTTAAGAAATATATACATATATTGATATATACAAAGGTATATACTAATATATGTATATAATTGTGTATAATGTATATATGTGTGTATGTGTGTATTGTGTATGTAGGTTAGGTAGGCTAAGGATTATTTTAAGTTAGATATTAAGTTTTTATAAAAAATAAAAAATTATATCCATATGCTAAGTTTTTGTTAGCAATTTTTTTCTTAGCTTTAAGTATAGTAAATAAATATTAGTAAAGAAAAAGTAAATAAAGTCGAAAGACATAGTTATAAGAATTTAGAGTAGCTTAGAGTGCCTGTGTGGGGCCAGTAAGTTAGCATAAGATTGTTAAGTAATTGTAAGCTAGCATTTAAGCATTTTTTGTTAGAATGTAAGAGTTAGTGTTAAGAAAATAAAATGCATTTAAAACTGAAACTGAAACTTGGGTTCTTGAAAATGAATTATGAGTAATTCTGACAATGATTATAAGGAGAGAGGAGAGGCAGGTGAACAGGTTCATAGAGATCTTGCGGCGATGCTTAGTATAGGTGATTAGAAAGATATTGCAGAATCTATTTTAATTTCGTTTGCGTTAGATAGAGTCGATTTGGATACAAAAGCCAAGTGGGATGAAGTAGTTGATCATTCCAAACTACCGTCATGGTCAGATTTTTCGCGACTGTTGGATCGTCGTTGCCAAACCTTAGAAGCAAGAGAATCAAAGATTTGTAAGGTAGAACCAAATGAAAGTGAAAATAATAGCCGTAGCCATTCTCGAAACATGCATAGGAACCAGTCCATGTGTGAGTTTTGTCAGTCGGGTACGCATTGTATAGTTGAGAGTCCAGTTTTTAACCAGTTTCCAGTCGCCGAACGTTTCCTAGAGGTTAAGAGACGTGTTCTCTGCATAAACTGTTTGGGGAAAGGTCACTCAGTAAGAAGGTGCAATTCGCGAAAGTGCACTATTTGTTCATTGCCACATCATCGATTACTTCACAGATTTACGGTGAACCAGGTAACTGAAAAAGCTTCAGATAGAGACCCAGTGGCAAACACAAGCACCAGTTGCACTAGTACTATTGTTTCAAATGCAGGTGAACACTGCAATGTAAATGTTATTTTAGCAACTGCTATAGTCTACGTAAGGGACAAATGTGGTAGATTTCAACCAGCTCGCGCCTTGTTGGATTCTGCATCCCAGTTGAACTTTATAACCGAGGATATGGTTCAGAAACTTAAGTTGCATAAAGTTCAAACGCATACATGCGTTTCCGGAATAGGGAAATTAGATTCTATCATACATTATAAGACAGAAGCTAATTGCAAGTCACGAATTTCTGACTTTGAACTAAATTTGAACTTGTTGATTCTAAAGTCAATCACTAATATTCAACCTGAAACAAAAATGGATATTTCCGAGTGGAATATTCCCATGAATCTACCCCTGGCTGATCTTTATTTTAACATTCCCAGTCGTATAGATCTCTTAATTGGCGCAGGTAGCTTTTTCCATCTACTTTGTGTTGGGCAGATTAGACTTGGCCCCCAGCTACCGATTTTACAGAAAACTTTGCTGGGTTGGATAGCTTCTGGAAGTTATGGGTTATCTGACATGCCCCAAGCTGCGTGTATGGTAGTTGGTTCTTCGACCTTTGAAGACGCTTCGCTGAACGAGACAGTAAGCAAGTTCTGGGAAATTGAAGAAGTAAATAGAAGACCAAGTTTCCAGTCACTGGAAGAAGAAAAATGTGAGAACGAGTTTTTGAATAGCGTTCGTCGCCAAGATGATGGTCGGTTTGTGGTGAAAATTCTCTTCGGTCCAAATAAGGGACAATTGGGTGATTCGTTAAGCCAGGCGAGGAAACGATTTTTAAATTTGGAAAGGCGACTTCAGAAAAATGACAAAGTGTGAGATCAGTACGTCCAATTCATGGAAGAATACGAGAGTCTGGGACATATGGAAGCTGTCCCAAAGGATCAAGTTTCGCTGAATCGATATTTTGCTCCTCACCAATTCGTACTTAGGCCTGATTCACTGAGTACAAAGCTTAGGGTTGTGTTTGATTGTAGCGAAAAAACTTCCTCCAATGTTTCCCTAAATGATCTTCTGTTGAAAGGACCTGTAATTCAGGATGATCTTTATGATACTATTTTACGTTCTAGGTCATATAAATTTATAATTAGAACCGACATGTCCAAAATGTATCGACAGATATTGGTGGATAAGGAGGACCAGAATCTTCAATGAATTTTATGGAGGTCGAACGAACAAAAGGAGCTGTTAGTATATAGATTGAAAACAGTAACCTACGGGACTACATCAGCACCTTATCTTGCTACAAGATGTTTGAAATGGTTAGCAGATGAAAATGTATCACAATTTCCATTAGGGTCGAAAGTTATAGGCGAAGACTTCTATATGGATGACATGATCACGGAGGCAGATTCGTTGGAGTCCGTTTATAAGATTTATAGTGAGACCAAGCACATTCATCAAACTGCAGGATTCGATTTGCGGAAGTGGTGCAGTAATGACCCTAGCGTCTTAGAAAAGATTTCTGGTAACGAACTGGTTAGCGATGCGTTGCGTATAAACGATAAGGATGTCATAAAAACTTTAGGTATTGTATGGAATCCTTCAAAAGATAATTTTCATTACATAGTCCAAGAAATAGATACTTCAAAATGCATTATGAAAAGGACAATACTGTCAGAACTTGCACAAATCTTCGATCCCTTAGGTTTAATAAACCCAATAGTTGTAAAGGGAAAAATTATAATGCAAGATCTCTGGATTTCCAAATGTAGTTGGGATGAGTCCGTTCCGATGGAAATACATTCGCAGTGGGAGGAATATCGTAAGGATATAATGCGGTTAGGTACAATAAAAGTACCTAGAGACATTCATTACTCGTGTCGATCAAATGTTAAGGTTGAGCTACATGTATTTGCAGATGCATCGATCCATGCGTATGGTTGTGCTGTGTATCTACGTACCGTAGATACTTTTGGCAATGTCAATTGCAATTTGTTGAGTGCCAAGTCAAAAGTAGCTCCTATTAAAACTAAGTCACTGCCAAGATTAGAGTTGTGTGCAGCAGTACTACTAGTCGATTTGGTGCAAAGAATTTTGCCGAATCTAGGCGAAAACATTGAAGAAATTTTTCTTTGGTCGGATTCAGAGATTGTGCTGCGCTGGATTTCTGCTTACCCTTCCTCGTGGGAACAGGGTTTTAAAGATACAGTCTGAACTGCCAGTTGCGATCTGGAGGCATGTGAGTTCGAAGTTTAATCCAGCGGATATAGTATCTAGAGGTTCAAATCTTTCGGAACTCATCGAAAGCATGTGGTTCTATGGTCCGTCATTTTTATATTTACCTACAGTGAATTGGCCAAAACAAAAGGTAACTACCCCGATAGTCAATTTAGAAACCAACAACCCTGTAGTTTTGATAGCAAAGATAGTTTCGGATTAGTTTTCAGAACATTTTGTGCGATTTAGCAGCTATCAAAAGGTAATTCGTATTTTCGGATACGTAGTTCGATTTATAAGATCACTTAAACCAAAATCGTAATCAAATTTCTAACCCCCCCGTACGCTCTAAGTCAATAGCCCTAACAGCAGAAGAACTTGAAGAATCTCTACTAAGAATCATCTGGAACATCCAGCAAACTCATTTCCAGGAGGAAATTGAAGACCTAAGGAAAAAAAATAAGATAAGCTCAAAAAGTGTCATCAGCAACCTCAATCCTTTCCTTGATGATGAACACCATATACAGCTCTTACGAGTGGGTGGGCGTTTGCTGAATGCGAACATACCCTATAATGTCAAATGTCCCATTCTCCTACCCAAAAATTCCCTATTTGTAAATAATCTTGTTGTCCATTTGCATGTTACTAATTTTCATGCAGGTATCCAAACTCTGGTGGCCATTATGAGACAACGATTCTGGGTCATCAATGCGCGAAGTATAGCTAAGAAGACGGTATTTGCGTGACATCACTGCTTTCGATACAAGACAAAGCTCTTGAAACAAATTATGGGTGATCTACCAGCCAACAGAGTCACGATGTCAAGACCGTTTGCTAAAACTGGTGTAGATTTTTGTGGACCCTTCCAAATCTCACAAGGACGTCGAGGCTACTGGCGACATAAGGTCTATGTGGCAGTGTTTATTTCCTTTGCGACGAAGGCTTCTCACTTGGAAGTCGTTTCGGATCTGTCGACGCAAGGGTTTCTAGCAGCCCTAAAACGCTTTATTGCACGGCGTGGATTATGTGAGGAAATACATTGCGACAACGGAACGAATTTCGTGGGAGCCCGAAATGAACTTAAGGAGTTGCATACTATGGTCTCGGATCAGCAGAAGGACAGTATCATCTCATCATGGTGCGCTTTACATATGGTTAAATTTATACATATACCACCTCGAGCTCCACACTTCGGTGGCTTGTGGGAAGAGGCGGTTAAGACGGCAAAATCCCATCTCTACAGGACGGTAAAGCAATAATTCCTGACTTATGAAGAATTTTCGACCGTAGTTGCAGAGATAGAGGCACACATGAA
Source organism: Volucella bombylans (assembly GCA_949129095.1). NCBI lineage: Eukaryota > Metazoa > Arthropoda > Insecta > Diptera > Syrphidae > Volucella > Volucella bombylans. The sequence continues at coordinate 190,859,330 of OX422140.1, read as the reverse complement.
TTCTTGCCCACTTTACGTCCTAGGGCCAGATCCAAATGACGAACAAGTCTTGACTCCTGGCCATTTTTTGATTCGCACCGCATTGAATTCGATTCCGGAGCCTACAATCCCAGCAGATATATCTCTTTTGAAGCGATGGCGTCGAATAACGTAGATAAAACAACATTTCTGGACGAGATGTTCAAAAGAATATCTCTTAGAGTTGCAAGGGCGGGCGAAGTGGAAAACTGCTTTCGAGAACGCTAACGTGGGTACAGTAGTATTGATGGCCGTGGTGTAGTGGTACTAGCAATCGCTTCTCACTCGGAGGGGTCTAGGTTCGAATCCTGCCCATGAAAAAGTCTTCCAAGTTTTTGAGTTGTGTAATTGGAACTCAGACAGAAAAATTCTGCGTGTGAAGGCATAACACTGACACGTAGATTTGGCTGTTGTAGAGTTTCAAGCACAAATAATTACTGAGAATTATAACCTTCCACTCTGAGTGAAGAAAAAACTCTCCGTCCTATTCGGACCCCCACCCCTGGAGTGCAAATACCGAAACCAAACACACCTGAGTTTCAAACCACTACAAAACAATTTTCCTTTCTCCTCCTTTCTACCTTTCCGCCCGCGCCCTGGCAACAGTAAAAGGGTATCAACCCCTTAGGCGCGCGTAAATTATAAAAAAAAAAAAAAAAAAAAAGTAGTATTGATCAGCGACGATAATCAGCCGCCTCAGCAATGGCTCTTAGGAAGAATCGACAGACTTATCCCTGGTTCATATGGAAGGATTCGTGTGGCAGATGTAAAAGTCAAAGCAACTATCCTAAGAAGACCGATTCATTGCCTGGCTCCTTTACCGAATTGTTGAAGTGTCTCTTTTTCCGTTCGACCCTTCAAGGCGGGCAGTATGTTGATGCTTTGCATCATACTTATTAACTATCTATTTATGTTTATCAAATATTTGCTATAATTTCATTATATAAGATTGTAATCACTTTTTTTCGATGAATTTTCTATGTTTGAATATTGTGGAATCTAAGTTGTATGTAATTAGTATAAAAGAGCGAAGCAACAGCGAAATAAAACTCTTCTTCTTTTTTGATTTGAAAATTTGGTTGAAATCTTTTATTCGTTGCCGCATTTATATAGTTGATTTAGATTTGCATTTAGAAGTTGAAAGTCCAAAAAAATGCTTTGGACAAGCTTATTATCAGCTCAAACGTTTGTGCTGCAAAAGTCCATAAAACTATATATCCAATGAAGCAAAAAAACCATATTTTCAAAAAATCTGTGGACAGTTAAAGAATTAAGGACTTATTTAAACTGCAGGACAATCTCTTTGGCAAGCCTTAGTTATTTTCAAGCTAAACTTTCCCAGAAATAGTACGTAGCTGGCATTTCCCGTATTTCCACCAAAGCAGTGTTTAAATTGAAAATCGTGTATCACTTCAATGGAAATCTTTCTCTGCTTTCACATACGAATATCGATAAATCAATAATGCTCTATGTCATAGACAATAGATTGCTTCCAGCATTACGAGTATTTTAGCGAAGTAATTTGCGATGAAAGTTTATCTACATAAAAAATTCGACAGCTTATGCATATAACTGCATAATAAGACAATTGATGAAAGTCTGTCTACATAAAAAATTCGACACCTTATACATGTACCTGCATAATAAGAAGATTCTTCTTCCGAATTGTTCAGAACAAAGCAATGAGAAACTTCCACTATACTGCTTTTTAAGTAGAGTTATTTCTGATCGCCGCAGTCAAACGATATGCTTTTGAAAGAATGTGTTTAGGCAGAGACCTCTGTTCACATAGATATGTTGCTTCTTTTGACTATTATATGAAGTCAATAAATACCCTCTACTCGGTATGTTGTCCACTATATCAATTAGTTCAAGGATACGGGGACATATAATTGGTTTGGTCAGAGAAATCTTGCGATTGACAAATAAACTGCTGGACTATATGGACTATTTTATATGCTCCTTAATAATGACTTACTTTAAAATCGTGTGGAAAATTGTATCAAATTGAAGAAATTAAATTGATATTTCAGATAAACATTTATTTTCTTGTAACTTGTAAACAAAAACGAGTCTTTTCTTCTAGAATGAAATCGTACGGTTGTTGATGGATGGCGTTTTTTTTATTTCTTATAAATATAGAACTTGAGATAATGTTTTTTTTTTTTTTCTTTTGTGTACCCTTAAGGTGATTGCTTACAGCGCGGGCAAAGGAAATATAGCGAGGAAGAAAAAGAGATACCGATGTACATTGTTTTTAAATGTAAGGAAATACAGAGATCGGCAGGGCATTCCATAAGGCTTAGAAACGAATCACGATATTTAAGAGTACGCCCGAAAATAGGCTTGAGGGTATACTGATAAGCATTCATAGCGAGACGGGTGTTACGGTTGAAAGTTTGAATGGGCGGAATGCTACTGGCGATTTCAGTGGAGCACTGGTGGTGGAAATAGCGATAAAACAAAGTGAGACACGAGACATTTCGTTGGTGTTCAAGCGTTTCAATTGATTGACTGGTATTAGTATCGTCAATAAGTTTTATCGCACGGTTTTGAATCCTATCTAGCAGTTGCAGAGATGTTTTAGGAGCACCTGACCAGATGTGGGCATTGTATTCCAATTTTGGGCGGAATAATGCCTTATATATTGAGGCCAGATCAGAGGGGGTAAAGTATTTCTTACATCGCTTGAGGAAACCTAGACATTTCGCAGCATTTTTGCCGATATCAAAAATGTGGTCATTTAAACGTAAGTTGTCATTGACACATATACCGAGAATGGAAAGTTTTTCGGTTTCGACGATGCAAGTGCCATTCATGGATAATGGCTGGGTGTTTAAATTTCACTTTAACGACAGCAGACAGCATTGTGTTTTGGAAGCATTAAATTCCACTCTGTTGATAGTTCCCCAATTGGTTATGCTGTTGATATCGGAATTTAATGAGCTTAGCATACGCTGCCGTTCTCGTTCTACAGCCGAAGAGCAGGGCCGTGAGTCCGGAAACGAATATGAAAAGCAGAGAGTACTATCATCAGCAAAGGAATATATTGGATTAGAAGTAGCAGACAAGAGATCATAGTGAAAATTAAAAACAGTGTCGGAGACAGAACAGAGCCCTGGGGCACACCAGCATTTATTTTGTGAATATCGGACTTGAAACCGTCCAAGACAACTTGAATTGAACGTTCCGAAAGGTAATTTCTAATCCATTGAAGAAGAGAGTCGTCGATCCCAAATGCACGAATTTTCGACAAAAGAGCCGGATGCCAAACTCTGTCAAATGCCTTAGAAATATCAAGTGCAACTATCTTGCTTTCGCCAGATTGATGTACGCTTTGTTTCCACTTTTCGGTGAGACAAGCCATCAAATCACCAGTGGACCTGTTGCTACGAAAACCATATTGCCGGTCATTGAGAAGTTTTCGTGTTTCGAGATATTTCATGAGCTGACGATTTATCAGCGTTTCCATGACCTTGGAAAGAAGGGACGTAAGTGCAATGGGTCTGTAGGAGGAGAGAGAAGATGATTCGCCTTTTTTAGGGACGGGCTGGACAAATGCTGTTTTGCATCTGCTCGGGAAGAGTTCTAAAGAGTAGGATTAATGAAAAAGCTTACGCAGTGGTTTTGCCAGCGAGGAAGATCACCTCTTCAGGGAAGAAGGGAAGATATACCATCTGGACCAGCGGATTTATGTATGTTGAGATCTTTAAGTACTCTTGCTACTACAAGAGTACGAAAGTAGAATCGTCCCATTGAAGATTCGACGCACTCAAGTGTAGACGGAGCCAAAGCACAATCTGCAGCAAGCAGATTGGCCTTATCCAAATAGCTGACAGCTGGAATGTCACTGTAAATGAGCGTTGGGATGGAGGATGAGGCGGAATTTCTAATGTTTTTGACGAACGACCAACAATTTTTACTGCCTTTGGGACATTGGAGTATTTTTTGCCTCAGTTTTTGGTCGTATTGGAATTTCACACGCTTAAGAAAGGCGTTGCAGTAATTTCTATAGCCCCTATTAAAGCATCTGACTGATACTGAAATTTATGCCACAGTTTCTATAATTGGCTCCTAGAGTATGTGAATATTGATTTAATATCTTATCATAAGATCTATTTTAGCAATGAAGATCATTCGGAGCCTAAAGGGTTTATATATGTATGTGACAAACAAAGCACTCTCATATTACCACTGTAAATTAAGAAGATACTAAAGGGACTTCATTATGTTTGAGACAGTTTTACCTAAATTCATTATTGGATCTTATTCCCTTTAAAAATAATGCCAGAGATTAATTTACTCTCGATAAGGACCGTTGTTGAACTATAACCAATGAATGTTTCTCGGATAATTCAGTTGGCATTAATCCCAACGTTGTTTCAACAAAATCGCACTAAATGCAGCTTGCATACTGCAACCGAAACCATAGATAGACTGAAATCAAAATTCGCGAGAAATTTATTTGTCTTTTGACTTCATAGATGATCAATTTAATACTTATGGGGTAAGCCCTTTAAAGTTACGAATTTATACTGATAAACCGGCAATAATTAATAACTTTGAAGTGAACATTAGTTATTCGTGACATACGGCTCCTCATTCCTCGAAAAAGTAATAAACTATTAATAGAATATAAATATAATCATATAACGTATTCAGGTATATGTAAGTACTATTTTCATGTTGATAAAGCAAATGTTGCCAGGTCAGGACCCAGCAAGTGTACGCAGAGGGTTAAAGAATCGATTTCCCATTAACAGGTATGCAACGAGCAGGAATACCTATTGAGGTACAATCAAAAATGTACAAAAGAGGTGTTCAATGAACAATACGTTTAAATATTAAATAAGGAACCTCAAAGCTTGGAATCTTGTGAAAAAATGTCACATAGAGCTATACTTGTGGTGAAACAGTCCTGGCTGAGTCAGTAATTTTGTTTTAAAATAACTGATTTTGTCTGCTCATTCCGTAAGCGTTGTCAATGCTTTTTCTCAAAACTTCTGGCAATAATTTTTTTTTTGGAGCCGTCAAGTTCCGTCAGTATCTTCCGTGTCTTCAAACACAGTCCGAAACTTTCGATGTTTTGGTCTACATATTCCAAATCGCTAAAATGAGAGATAAATCCGAATAGGAACTCTTGCTGTCCACTGTCGCTCCAAATATTCTCAAAACGTAATTCGTTTATTTGCGGTAGCAAGAAGTCTTTGATTACGGTTTTGTAGCGCTCACCCACCCTGAACCGTGGTGCTGATCTTTTAAATAATATGAATCAATCAACTTTCTGCCATAGTCGCTGAACCAAACAGTTACTTTCAAAGGAGAAAATAATTGCGTTACACCAGTATTTTTAGTGCCCCAGAAGCGATGATTTTTCTTATTCATGTGTCCGCATAGGTGAATAGAATGTTTTCAATCACTTGAACTGATTGTTGCAACAGGGTTCTCTTTGTAGCAATAGCGATATTCCCGATAGATGCCCTACGGCCGGTCACGTCTTGTACTGATACATGTAGAACCACTTCCTTAAAACAAATGCTTCTGTGTTTACCCATTTGGTACCCCACGTGGCAATTATGTGAGGCGCTATTGGCAAAAGTAATATCTTCTTCCGATGGAGTAATGACTCAGAGTCACTTTGTGGAATTGAAGCTTGCATGGACGTACGGATTTCAATTCAATTAAATGTAAATTCGCTCATAATTTGTCAATAAACACAATTTTATAAACTTTGAGTGACTACTAGCATACATTTAAATAAACACTCTAATGAAAAACATTTTCTACATTCCTCACAACTGTCCCCCATTCTACGGTTTTTTTTACTATTTTTCTTTTAATGAAAACCTGTTCTATTTTTACAACCCTAATAACCGAGTCTATTCTGATGCACATTTGCAGTGCATTTTCATAGGTAGAAACATCCGTACAAATATACCTACAAATGTATCTATATCCCTATCTAGCACACTCTACTCCATTCACAAAGTTCAATCACCTATTCCCCTGCGTGTTACCCTTCCAACATATCATTGTAGTCGTTGTAGCTGGTGTAGTCGTTGTCGTCGCCGTAACTAAATGTGCAGTGACTGTGATATGCCAGAATGTGCCCCTAAGACAATGATTAATAGTTAAATCGATAACTTATTTCGCCTACCTACTAGCAACTGCACACGGATTTCGTGTATGAGTAAAACCACTAGAAATGTCGCCGTAGGTACATACTCGTACGTACGACTACTTCTCTACACACTTATGCATATTCATACCAACATCTTCGACCAGAACAAGATACTTTAAAAACCATCTCAACTTGAACTTTAACTTTATTAGTGTGTATTCGTATCTACTCGTATAACCACCAATAATGAGCCGAAACCTATTTTTACAAATTTATTTAAAAAACTAATTAAATCGTTTGTCTGAAGGAAAAGGAACCATTGGATACATGAAAAAAGAAAACAAACACACAAGAGGAGAAACTAAAATGTTAACCAAAAATAAAGAAATCAAAAAAGAGAGAAAGAAAAAAGCACACGCATATATCACTAACTACATGGTAATAAATCAAGCCAAATACACTTGTATATCGTCGTGAACACAAATAACATAAATAACGTGAACGAGCGGCAGAAGTGGCGGCGGCCATGATGATATGGCCCCAAAGTTTTTAATTAAAATAATTTTTTGACAACACAGAAAACACTGTGCCACAGCCCCCCATTATACCAAAATCCTCACACCAGCTGTCAGTTGCTCAACGAAAAGGCGGGGTTTACGAGTATTCGGTCTACACTCTACTCTACTCTCAAACAGGAAGCTCCCGAATTAAAGAAACTTATACGGCCAGGCCCGGGCGTCCAACACTACTCAAACGAAAGGAGAGAATTTTCGAAAATCTACATTTTGTGGTGTGCAACATACGAAAACTAGTGGTGGCTACCTATAATAGTTACAGTTTCAGACAACAGAAAATGTGCAGCACCAACATTTCGCAGATGTTGGATTTATTTTGAAATTGAATTAAATTTTCCGAATGAATTATGCGCTTCTACAATTCTTTGGGGACGATTATATAATATATTTTTTTCCTCTTACCCTTACTCTTTCTCACTACTTCTCATTTTCTATTATGTGGCTATTTTCATCTGATTCATAGAAAAATATATCTTCTTTACTTTAAAAGGCAGATAATGGGATGGATATTCATGTTCTACGAGATATTTCGACTTAATTAACTATTTGGCATGTGAGAATTAATTATAGTTTTTATTTTCTATCTCACATAATCGATCGACTAAATTTGATTAGAAAAAGTAGAACCGAAAATTGCCCATTGAAGTAATGAGATTAAAGGTAGTAACAAATCATGTTAATGGATCGTATAAAATTTATTCACTTCAGCACCTTGCGGAACTAATTAAAACAATTTCATGCCAACTGGCAAAACTGTTTAGTTGTAGTTGATTGAAATGAAATGTGTCCGTTCGTGCGAAAGATTAACAAGTCAACTGATACAAACTACACACTTCATGTACCATTATCTTACGTAAAATACTTCAAGAAATACTTTGTTGCAAGACCATGCACTTGATGAAAAATAAAGTGTAGCTAGAGGCATTTTTTAACTCTTGCTTCTCATTTGCGCTTAAAATATCAGGTTTAAAATAAATACACGCGTCTTTCAAAATATCTAAGGCATTTGACTAACTTTTGTTTATCATGTTCAGGAAATTGTTCTACCACAGATGCATTCTGTGATATGTATTTTGAAGAAATTTTTCGGGGATGAGGCAAGCTATGAATAAAGTTTCACTTTCTGAAGACTTTCCGAAACTACAAGAGCAGCGATATACACAAAATGTTCTAATAGGAGAAAATCAGTAGTAAGATCAAGTAGACTCGTGCCACTACACTTGCTAAGAATAATAGTAATTTGGGTTAAAAAAAACGTGATAAACGTTCCATCATCATCGGATTGGACGCATAACTAATAAATGTTCACAACGAATGATCACAAGAGCCTTAGATATCTCGCTGATCGTTTTAAATGAAGATCAAGTTAAAAACTAGAGAGAGCATGTCACTTAAGTTTTCAGCTATAGTTTTGTTAACAGTCTCATCTATGTACATATGTAGGTATAGCAAGGTCTAACAAAGATAATATCAATGAATTACAGTGGATTACTACTATGAAGTGATCTAAAATCGAGAACTCGACAGCATCTGATACAAAAAGATATACAAAATGAGTGGGGATAATAGTAAATAGCACAATGCTGTATTAGAGAACAAATTTCCAAAATAATACCAAGAAATAGTTTTCTGACACCGTGAGCCACCTAGTTATTTTATGTAGATCAGATGAATGCAATATAGATCAGCTAGCATGTTGACCAAACGTGTCTTTATTTTGCAATCGCGTTTCATAGTGTTAGTGGAGAATATATTTGGAATGTCATCCTCTATAGACCTACATATACCTTCGGTGATCAGTAAATCAAAATATTATGTTCTTCTTACAGAAATTGCTATAGTCCAAAATTGGGTTTTGAAGGGGTTTAATGGATCCTTATAATTTAAGTTTATCATAGGCGCCATGTATTTAGTCCTTTGCCAAATGAAGGCTGTGTTTAAAAGAAACAAACTTGGTCGAGCTAGAGGTAACTATCTTATCAAATAGACACAACGCCAAAAAGTAGACCGCTCGGAAAATACTTTTCACTCGAAAGTAAGACCAATCAAATTACCGTCAATCAAATTAAAAAAACGAAGTCTTAATCGAAATATCAAAGCTGCGGCTTCAATGCCGGGATTATATTGAATCTGCGCTTATGCTATTATACACAAGTATATAGCTGAAGTACATGGGAAACGTGCTTCAATCTTGAAAATCGCGTTTTTTTTTTTTTTTGATGAAGAAAACAAAAAACAAATGAGTCCCTTCCATAAACGTGGAAAAGAGCGTTTTTAAGGACGCTTACCGTTTCAATCCAAATTTATGGAACGCATTCTCTAAAGTGGACGAAAATTTCCCTGTATGTTTCGGGAGAAAATTTCTTCGAGTGATTTTCTTCGATAACGGAATTTTGAAAAGAATAAAACACAACGTATTATATGGACCATACAGTGACATTAACCGGATCTGAGGAGTTTGAATCTGATGGATAGGATATGTTCAATAAATGGGCACCACCCCTTTGGACTGGAATGTGTTCAAATAAATTACGGAGGGATAATGGCTTATGTGGCACCCTCAGCCACATGTTTTGAGCCGGAATTTAAAATCGCGCTAAATGAAGAGAGGTGTTGGATAAAGTCTAGATCAACTCCGCCACCTTGGGCCCCCGCCCAATTAACAAGGCTTCGCCCATCAATGACGTTGTCCAATAAAGAGCGGGGGCAGAGCAAAGTACTAGTTTTATCGTAAACATCTTCAGATGACGCTACCGAAGGTTGCTACGATTTGATTAGTTACAAGTTGCCGGCAATAGGTCTAGTTGGCGGCTGGACCACCGGTAGTCTCTACCAGGACTTAAATCACGGTACCATGCGAGTCAGGAGTTTGACCCAATGTAGAGTTGCAATAAGTACTGGGTGCTGTGACCCTAAAAGCAGTAAGAGGTTTTAGGTCGGCCTCGACTGTGGAACTTGTGCCTCCAACACAGTTTCGATTATTTATCAATCGAATGACGGAGGGCGATGGCAAGGTGTATCCTTGCTCCCATGGATGTATGCGCATCCCGTAAACTTAAATCTACAGGTGTTTACGATAAAAACCAGAGACATCTGGAGCGCCACCTAAAATAAATTAAGTATTACAGACAACTACAAAAGTTCTTCAATCTGTATTTACCAGGTGGAATTTGTGGGTTACGAGTATTTAGATGTTCAATTTGAAGTAAGAACTAGTTAGAATTCCATAGGCATCATAATTCAAAAATGGGGTTGGCAGTGAATAAACATAAAGTTTCTAAAAAGTGGCCTTACATAGTATTTAATTACGTAGAGTAGTATAAGAGAAGATCGAGACATACATATTTACGTTGCGCAGTACACCCAATGGAACTCCGGAGTGAAATTATGATGTTGTACGTAGGTTCAGTGGAGCCCCTAAAACATTCTAGGGGACGAAATACATACACCAGGCTTTAATCTGGATAAGGCATAACCTTGCAGATGTAGTGGGCCTACATCGTATGAAACCTTAAAGTCCTTGCAGGGAACGAAACTAGACGTATTTAAGAAATGATTAAAGAATCGAATAAGACCCGTATCACAAATTGGTTAGCCATACATAAGAAAAAGTAAGAGGCTCAAAACCTCTTCTTAAAAATAAAAGGCCAGTCATAAAGTTAGCTTAGCATTGGCATGAATACAAAATGAAATGGTTTGGAAAATGCTGAAGCCGAGGTTTTGACAACAGCTAAATGTAAATATTGAAAATATAGCCTAGCCTAATCCACGATCTTTTCCCTCACATTTTGTCTAGAATTTCGCGATTTTTCAACAAAATTTCAAAAAGCTAATAAGTGGTTTTTATTAGCACTCCTCATTCGATATAGCAAACGGCAAAATATAAACAAAAATAAAAGTCTCACAAACCAAAGAGAACTGCATAAAACTAAGAAAAATGCAAATCCAAGGAAACCCACACTCAATTTCAAAATTGACACTCAACACTTTAAACTGGCATTGCTGTTGCAATTGTCCCGCCACCACATTATTAATTTAAAAAGGAAATTCTCGTTTAGTCACCTTTAAGTAGCATAATGGCACGATATGCGCGCACTCTGCCCTCTACCAAATCGACAATCCAGTGGAGTATTGTGTAGTTGTTGCAGCATACGAATATGTACATAGCGGCAAAAACAATTATAAAAAATAAAAAATAAAAGAAGACTTTTAAGCACACTTCAGAAAAGGGAAAAGCAAAACCAACCATCGATCGAATATTCATGTTGCATGCCGTCCAATTCAACATGCAAATTTCCAAACGACCCTTTCGCTAGTAATCCGCCCTTGTTCCCCTACTGCATCGCTGGACAAGGCACTTTTCTCTGAGCTCATTCCAATTGTCCAGCAACAATGAATCTCTATGTGCACCCACAACAACACACAATGAAACAATCAAACATTGGACACCTACTCTCGTACGGCAACTTCTCTCAACCGCAGAGAGTGTGAATTTATGTTGGAAACTGCATTAAAAGAGCTGCAGGGGTTGCTTGAATGTGCAGTGTGACCAGAGTAGAACGAGTCACTAATTTTATTACGAGTATCCTATATATTACTTTTAAAGGTTAAATGGAATAAAATGAAGGCCGTAAAAAAATCATTAAATGCCGAAGGCACTTGAAAAATATTTTTCATACTTCAATGCCCCGAAACTAATGGGTATTGATAGGCGCGATTGCGCTCAATAAAACTGCAAAGACCATGAGTTTAGCAAGTTAATATCAGTGTAAGAGCATTCTTGGCGAAAAACCTAGTGGAACCTACTTGATTGTCATCTAAAGTTTAGTATTGAATGCAGAAAAATTATTAAACGGAGAGTGTGTTTTTTAATACGAAGCAGCATCGACCAGGTGAAACCATAGAGTGAAGTTAAATTGCAGACCTGCTCGGCTTTGAAGAACAACATTGCGATATTCGAATTAGTTGTCGGATGAGCAGATTGCCGAAAATTATTTTCCATCGACTATTTCGGCTATATTCATTTGAAAGCATTGCTTCTCGAGGGACGAATGAAGAAGTTGTATGTCATGAGCAGTTCACGTGCAACGCTCCACAAATTACTTCACATAAAAGCATTTCAGTGCTATTTAGAATAAAGTGAGAACAAGTCCGAATCCGTGACCCGAACTGAAAGCATCTTATGACTTAAGTGAGGCGGTTTCAACTAATTTCAATGTCTCGTACTGTAATTATTTACATAAAAATTCAGGTTGGCAATACATCTATTCAAAAGACTCAGTTAGAAGAAATATTCTATAACCTAGGCCCTAGGATTAAGAATAGGTTTCATAATTTGCAATGATTTGGTTACATTAAGAACACGCTTGTTGTTTAAGATTACTGACACGACGACCTCGCTTGGATTTTGACTATCTTCTGATACCACTACACTTCTTATGTTTTTGTATGTACCGTTTGCTTTTCTGTTCTAGATCCACATTACTTAAGGTTTAAGTAAATTACTCTTTGAACTAGATGCATCATCTATATATACAGATACTTCGACTTATTTATATAGACGTAATTTTCGTTGGCCTATCAAGACAGAGACTCCCTGCCTGTAAATAGCAATTAAAAAAATATTGAGCTAACTTTAATTCCAATTCCTTTCTATCTGAAAAGTCCTCTTCCTTCTATTTACATGCATCAAGGCTTCGTTCCGATTGAGCGGAGTCGTTGAAAACATTTATTTTATAAGACTACTTAGTAACTTCTTTCGAAAATTGCTAGCTTGTTTTTTTATGGAAATTTTTTACTCCTATCTATCGCTCACATAACTTTCTTACCTTCTTTAAAACATTTATTCAACCTTTCTTAAGGTTGAGGTATTAAGAAGTTAACGTGGTCATCCAAAAGTCGGATCGGGGACCTAATGGAATGGGAATGACGAATAAAATAAAATATTGAATGGCTCGAGTTCTAAATCAAAACTAAATTTTTATAATGGACTTAAAGCTATTTACAGTTAGAAGTGATGAGTATGACATTTTTGTTCTCATCAACAACTCATCAGTTTGGTGCATTTTATAACTATGCAAAACCAACATGTGTCTGGGTGGTGTTGATTTTGCAAATTCTTATATGTGTGTGGGGTCAGATAATATTCATAACCCCCCATTTATGAAAATATTTTATTTCACTACATATATTTTAAATACTACAAAGGAATCTTATGTGGTGATCCTGAGCTCGTTATACTGTATTGAATTACTGATTTTTCTATTTTATTACTATTTTTCCGATTAAAAGATTTTTAAAAAATGCTTAAAAGTATATTTTCCTTCAATAAAATTATATGTTAAATATGTCACTATAATTATAATTATGAGACCACATATTCCAATGATTGCACCTTGCGTTTTTTCATGTACTGGTTTTAACATTCTGGATACATAACTTTCTTGATTATTTATTTCAATACTTTGATCTCTCAATTCGTTAATTTACTGCTTTTGAGACTTGAAATTGAGAGTTGAAATTGTTTCTAATTCTTTTATTTACCAGCAATCGTTTAACCTACACTGTAGGTCTTTTTAATTATTTCTATTACATTTAAGGTAACTAGTGCAATATCTATAGTACTAAATTTACAATTTGCTCCATTCATTTCTTTTATTGCAGAAATATACATTTATTGGTCTAATTTACAATAAATTCCTATATTGTTATATTACAGCTTAGTTTTCATATTTACTTATTGAATGCGTTGAAAAATAGTTAAAAATAAAATAATTGTTACTGGATTTCTGACTGTATTTTTTACAATTGTCAAGTTTATAAGTAATAGTGAACATAGATTTTTCGTTTTTAATCCAAAGTTTCTTAGATTTAATATCTAATATAGCCACAACTTTTCTTAATAATCGGTAAAGTAGTAATTTCATAAGTTTTAAATACATATTCATGTAAAATATGGGTAAAATAATTATAATACTTTTATTCCTTTTATATGCTTTAACTTTAAATTCTTGAATTAAACTATCACAATTCTCTAGCTTAGGGGTAAAAAGTAATCTATCTGCATACCTGCTTCCTTTTAAAATTTCTATTATCTTTTCTGTTGTTATTATAATCGGGTGAATGGCATTATTTTGAAGAAATACCATAGCATCTATTATTTTTTCAATTTCAGTGTCCAATTTCCTTATATTTTCTATAATTAGAGCTTGTGTCGCTACAAAGTATCTCAAAATCTTTTCACTACGTTTCGAATTGTTAACTTCAGTTATTGTAGTATTTATTTCAGATATTGCTTCCGCTATTTGTGAAATTATGAGCTAAATACTACGTTTTGTTCATTAAGTGATCTAAAAATCTGCGTCGTTTTACCCGACCTGACTATCTCAATTATTTATGCCTAACATACTATGTACGATTCCATTTTATTTCTCAACCTATAATGCTTCTTCTACCTTCTTTAATCTAGTTCTTACATTCACCATGTGTGGTGATACACAGTGTATGTACGTCATTAAGAGGATTTCCTTGTTCTATCTCTTGCAGATAAATTTTATTTATTATTGAAATTTGTCCATATATCATTTTTTCTGTGCTTAGGTTTTGGAAATATATTCTATTATGATCATTTATTTTATCAATGGTGAGGGAGACGACTCCTGATGAGATCGCACTAGAAAAGGTTTTACTTGCTTTATATTATACTTCACATTCTTAGTATAAGATTTTACTAATAAATTATGATCTCCTAGCGAGACTACTGTAAATGGTCCTTTATAAATAGTGTAAAATTTCCAATTGATTCATTTCTAACTAAAACTTTGTCTCCTATCTTATGTTGATGTTGTCTTCCAAAATTTTTATCATATATGGCATTTGCTTAGACTTCTGCTTACCTAATTCCAGTTTCTTTTTCGCTTTCAATTCGAAACCAACTAAGTTATTTTTTAAGCTTTCGGCTTAATCGTTATCTATTTATACGGCTTCAAAATCAATTTGACCTGGTTTATTTGCTTGCCTTTCAAATAAGTGTTTATATGTTTACGAGTATTTGCTTGCCTTTCAAATAAATGTTCATATGGAGTATATCCCATACCGCTAATGAATAGTGGTATTTTAACAAAATGCAGCAAACCATATTTCATATGTTCATCCTATTTCCTGTTATCTTGAATCTATTTTTCTACCTATTAAATATTAGTTTAAACTTGCATGCGGTCGCTCAAGGCTTCCATTAGTTTGAGGATATGCTACGTTTATTGTGATATGTTTGAATCTAAATAGTTCGGCAATCTCTTTCATTAAATTGTTACAAAATCTATTTTCGTATTCCAAAATTTAAAATCCAGTTTTCTACTAAAGGTTTTGCAACTATCGTCATCTCTTTATTTGGCAATGGTACAAATTTAATAAATTTCAATGAATCATCTTGGATTGTCTACAGCAATTTTTTCTTTACTCGCACTAGCATTACTTACAATCTTCACTGGATTTCTGTTAGGTTGTCTATTAATATTTTCCATTTTCCCTACCATTACTAACATATTCTATAACATTTCTATTCAATCCTTTCCAGTTGTATTTGCTCGTTATTTCTTATTTGAGATCGTGCCTTTTTTGTGCACTATGTCGTTCAATTAGAGATTCATGGTTTTCTTTTAAAAATTTCATTTTTAATTCAGGATTTACAACTCCTTCAATTTCTAAAGCGTTTTTTTTTCATTATTTTCATGATTCATTGCATCATCTTCGCTGTCGGATCCAAAAATTTGCCGTATTTGTTCTTCTACAGTATTTACGGGTATTACGTTTCTGATTAATTCGTCCACTACCATATTATCTCTTGGCTTTATTTATCAATTTTAGAATTATATTGTTCAAGTTTAAACAATATAAGCGAAGCTTTTTGATCTGTTTTCCAATTTCTGTTTCATCCACTTTGGGATATCGATATGCTTTTGTATATGTATTGTATATGGGCGTATCATCAAATACTCTAATTTTATGCTTCAGTATATGTGTTTATGATAGTTTATCTCCTCCTAAACTAAAAATGCCACTGTATCATTTAATAACAGCTAACAAAGTAAGTTGTTCTTCTTAGTTCATATGAGTCGTTCTTAAGTTTTCAATTATTTTTTGCATCTTATCACTATGTATCAAAATGTTATTCTCTATTTTGGTTAAGTGTTTCGAATTATCGATCGGATTTTCTTGAATAGCAAACATTTTCAAAGATCTTTATTTATTTGCAGTTTCTTCACCAATATTTACAATTCTAACATAACCCTTTTAATTCACTGATTTTGTTAAGCACGATTGCGTTTCCAAAAACTTATTCTTCTATTACACTCTCATGAGTGTTTTGTACTTCATCATTATCTAGATTCACTAAGTTAGCTGCTTAGCATATTTCCTGGCTTGGTGGAATATTTATTCCTTTATTCCTGTACCTCATTCCTATTCCCATTCATATATAGGGTTTTCCAATAAGGACTTGACAATTGTTTTTAAAAAAAAAACGCAAACCATTTGAGATTATTCAAAAACCTTATTATCAGCTTGAAATACAATCAAAACATTTATGAATGGAACTCGACTTCATTCATATGGCCACCACGGGCACGTTTGCAGCGGACGATTCGTTGGACCCAATTTTCAACGACTCGGCCACACATTTCGGCCGAAACGGCCGCTATTTCGCGTTCAATGTTGGCCCTGAGCTCTTCCAACTTTGTCGGCGTGTTGGCGTAAACCATTGACTTAACGCAGCCCCACAGAAAATAGTCACGCGGCGTTAAATCGCACGAACGAGGCGGCCAAACGACTGACCCATTTCTTGAGATATCACGCTCACCATACTTACTCTTCAATAAATCGATTGTAGCGTGTGCTGTGTTGCTTTTGGCATCATCCTGTTGAAATCACATGTCGTTCAAGTCCATATCTTCCAATTCGGGCAAAAATAATCGGTGATCATGGCGCGATAACGCTGACCATTCACAGTAACGTGACGATCGTTATCGCCAACGAAAAAATATGGCCCAATAATGCCGCCGGGATGTAAACCGTAACAAACAGTTATTTTTTGTGGATGAAGTGGTGATTCATGAAGCACATGTGGATTTTCACCCGACCAATAAAGCATATTTTGCTTATTGACGAACCCATTGACCCAAAAATGAGCTTCGTCACTGAGGTTGATTTTGCGATGAAATTCATCATCTTGGCGCATCTTCTCCAGAACCCAATCGGAGAACGTATGTCGCTTCAAATAGTCCATCGGCTTCAATTGTTGAGTCAGCTTGATCTTGTATGGGTGTAAACCAAGATCCTTAGGCAAAATACGCCATAATGTGGTCTGAGCGATGCCCAATTCTTGAGAACGCCGTGGAATTGATTGATTTGGATCGTTTGCTACGGACGCCTGGACGGCAGCGATATTTTCGACACTTCGACCAACCCGTTGTCTCACTGACACGGCAACATTACACAACGAATATGTAGACTCAAATTTGTACACTAAACTTGTTATTTCCTGTCTACTAGGGCGAGAATAACGACCGAAAATTGGAGTTAACGCTCTTAAAGTTGCTCTTAATTTGCAGACGCTGTTCGTTCGTGTACTTTACCATGATGAAAATGTTGACTTTACTGCATAAATTGACAGTAACAGTTTGATGATTAGTGAAAGAGTGTGTTCACAAACTAAATTCAAATTGCCAAGTCCCTATTGGAAAACCCTTTATTCCCATTTATAGTACTAATTATGTTATTTCCATAATCTATTATAACATTTTCATTCCGCATTATATCTGTACTATAGATACCATCATAACACTATGAGATTATCCTTAATCACATGAAACTTTAATTTGATTTCCAGATCAACAATTTTTACAGGTAGTATGCAAGTAACAAGATTACTTTCCAGAACCTCTTAAAATTGTTAAATCCGTATCACTTAAATCTTCTAGAACGTTGCAACACGTTTTGATTATACTTATTGATGCACCTGTATCAATAAGTAATTTGAAATTCTTTCCTTTATACGTCATTATCACATATGAACTTTCTTCCAAATTGATAGAGGAGGTATTTGTCTCTCTAACATTTCTATTTTTTTATTTGCGTTACTTTCATTTCTTTTTGGATTTGCCCCATATTTCTTATCTGAACCTTTTTCTGTGTTTGTATTTAAGTTGTTATTATTTATGTCCTGAACCCTTTTCTTATTTCGAAAGCAATTCAATAATTTATGTCCTAGCTCACCACAGGTATAACACTTGATAAAAGAATTAATTTTTAACGAATCTGGGCTAGAGTAGTCTTTTTTTGGATGGTTTTAAAACCATTGCAGTCTGGATTCTTCTTCAATAGGGTAGCTAGCTGCTGTACTTAAATCACTTGGTTTTAATATATTAGTATACGTACCTATATTCTCTGTTAACACATTTATAAGACTATTCAATACCTATATTGGTTTTAATATAACTACTTGTCCGTTCCCGTTTACTGAGTTTCTGACTTAGCAATCTTCTATGTTACGTTCCAACTCATTCGAAAAATTGCGTAAGTGCTTAATCTGACTTTTAGCTCATATTAATAAGTTCGCTATGCAATTCAAGGGTTGTGGGTTCTTCTTTATATATTTTATTCAACTCTATCTTTAGCTCTTCCCAACTATTTAGATTTTTTTGTTCATTTAGATAGTTACAGTATTCCCGGTAATTTTGGATTTAATGTAGCTTAAAAGTACATTTTTTGTGTCGCACCAGATAAGGCTTATTGCATTTTCCCAATCTTCGATAAATGTAAAAGTATTTTCTAAGATTCCTTTAAATTCTGGGATAAATTGTATTAACAATATTAATATGTTCACCACTTCCAATGTTACTATCACTACCCATTATAATTTTGTTCTGAAGTATAAGGCGAGTTATTATAATATGCTAAAGCTATTTACAGTTAGAAGTAATGAGTATGACATCAAGAGCAAAAGACAACTCATCACTTTACATCACACTATATGCGAAATCAATATATGTATGTCTATCATATTCTCATATGTGGGAGTATAATAAGAGTGTTGATTTTGCAAGTTCTTATATGTGTGTGGGGGTCAGATAACATTCATAACAATTTTCTTCCAGGAGTTCATTTGAGTTCCATGCTTACTCTGGTGATCTTCATAAATCAAATAAAGTTAAGGGTCAACTAAAACGAAGGAATATTAGCTTGCACTAAGGAACTTAGTCCTCCGGTTATTCCCTAAATCTCATGATCATTAATGAAAGTTGAAAGTACGAGTAATTGAATTGAAAACTAGTTCCAGCTTTCCTGATATCGACCAAGTTAAACCGTGACTTGTAAATAAGACCACAAGATTTTAAACTTCTGCACTTAAACTAAACTCGTATTCCGATTCCACAGTGAAAAGTATAAGCTCAAAGGCATTCAACTCAAAAATTATTTCTTCATTTTGTTCCAGCATAGAATTCGGAAAATCAGAAAAGAATCGTCAGTTCCATAATTCTGAAGGCCACTCCCGATTTAATCTCGATATAGCCGATCGTATACATTTTAAGTACAAATGAATACAAAAGAAATACAAATGAGTTTAACATGCTCCTAGTTCTTTTGAAATAACATTTTTAGACTAAATAACTGATCGGTTTTGATTCTATTAAGATGAAATTCACACAAAGTTTGCACATTTCTTCTAAAACACCCCTTTCGCACCAAGCCTCTTTCATGTTTTATTATTTCCTTCCTGTGACAAGAAACACCACATGCTCATTCTATGAAATGGTTCTTCACTTATAGAATCAAGAGTGTTTCTCTGCCTCTTACTGCCATGACCTGCTTCTGATTTAGCTTTGTTCTACTATTTAGGATATTTGCATTTGAATACTTTTAATCATCTCTTAGTCACCATGTAGGTCATATTAATATTCTCAGCCAATGTTGTTATTGAACAATTGAATATTATTTACATTCCTAGTGGAAATACTCGTACCATTGTCTCGTATGCACTAGAATAGCCTGCTCGCCTAAATGATTTCTTACTGATGATTTCTTACCGATAGTCTTCAGCTATCTGCTAATATATCGAAAATAGATCGAGCTCCATTATACGTATATTACATGTATATATGAGTAAACGTATATATGTAAATACTATTCGTGAAAATGTCTTTCTCAAGATTCGTATATTTCGGGGGCTCGGCATAACTTTTGGAAATTGCCCTTTTTTTTCTTTCCCGGCAGATGCCTGGTCACACTTTTGGTCATACATATTCAATTAAATGTCGAGCATTACGGCGGACACTTGTCTGAGAGCCACAACTCCCCCCAAAAACTTCGACCCAGTGCACATAAATAATTTCTCACAACTCAATGGATTTTTGCATAAATTTACGCTTCGCCGGCCAGTCTGTTTGTTTATTTGTCTGTCCACATCCGCACCGTAGGTGTTGTGAGTTTCGGTGCGTACTCTCCAATTCCAATTTCCACCTTTTCCCGAATGTTTTTGCTCGCATCCACATTTTCGTTTCTTTTTAACTCGCTTACCTTCGTTTTTTTCTATTGTTCTTTTTTTTCAGAGTTATGATGGAAAATTGGTGGAAAGCTCCCAGGTGCTGTGTGTGCGCCAGGTCTCCAACTCCTACCAGCTACGGTCTGGGTTTGAGCCTCGAAGGTATTATTTGCGAGCCCATTGATCGCCAGCATACATAATTCAGCAACCACACCATTACAAAAAACCACCTACTAGCCGCTATTGTGCATGGGCATGAAGTATACAGCAGACGGACATCCAATTCATATTCGTTTCGAGGGGTGTTCCGAGCCCGAGTTGTAGTCAGAGCTGCCTAGAGACACTACAGATACGAGTACACATAGTCAAATAGACTCGAAAGCACACGCAAAACCATAGAGAGAGAGTGAGTTGGAGAGAGAATTGAAGAGATTTTTATCGGTGATTTTCACTGATTTCATGGCAAATAAATCGCTCATTTTCGCTTAATTGGAAAATTATAGCCTTTGAGTGTATTGTTGCAGTAAGTGGGTAATTTTAAAGCGTCCACCATGGAGTGTAT
Source organism: Volucella bombylans (assembly GCA_949129095.1). NCBI lineage: Eukaryota > Metazoa > Arthropoda > Insecta > Diptera > Syrphidae > Volucella > Volucella bombylans. Next base: position 190,838,517 of record OX422140.1, on the reverse strand, counting down.
ATACGTGTACGAAGAGATGTATCTCATGTCTGGTCAACATATGAATAACTGGCGCGGGGGTCAATTGGTCAGGTTTCAGATACGGACAATTGTGAGGGATTTGGGGTTGAGGAAGAGATAATGGCATGGCGTAACGCACACGGATTTCAATAAATTCCAAATGAGTTTGTAAATTGCGTTATTTTTGGAAATTGCACATAAACAGACATACAAACATATCAAATGCTCCAAATGTCCAGCGTTCAACTGATTGGGTGGTTTTTTTGCGCTTACTCCACACTGCATTTTTTTTTTTGGTTTTAGAATGCGCGGAATTGCGAATTGGTGGAGTTCATTAAAATTTAATAACACATTGAGGTGAATTAATGAAGTGAGTTATGGTAGAGCTATTTATTTGTTTCCGGGTCTTAGTTGCAGTGAAATTCAAATGAGGAATATTAAACCAGACCTTAAAGAGTTGTAAGAGTTCGTCGTTACAATATTAGAAACGTTTGTTTCTGTACATTTGCTTGGTTTTATCTTTGTGAGCTGTAGTTCAATCCTACTTTAGAGCTCACCCCTTTGTATCGAAAAGGACTTAAGCAATACTTTCTGTTGTATTTGGTACACTTTGTACACTTAAGGACAGTGACGGATTAATCGAAGATATTTCTTGGTAAAGGAATTTAAATATTTTCAATTTCAGGTTTGCTTAGCAGAAAATTATGACTATCAACTGAGGCTACTATGTATTACCTATAACCCAACAAGTTGAATATATTATGTTAAAATCTCGCAAACAACTAGTTCATGAAAGAGGCTCTCAACTGTTGTTGCGAAGTAAATACAATGCTAGAAGTATTAATAATGACAGAGGCGTTCGAGAAAATGGACTTAGGTTGGATGACAAACTCACTTTTTTATACAGAAAATATAATTAGAATTTACCCTCAATAGGAAAACGCTCACAGAATTTCAAGACACCATAAGTGCCTTCCACGACCCTTCTGCATGTTCTACCTTTAATCCTACATTTACACCACATAGTGCAGTAAGACTCAAAGAAGTGGCTACTAGACTGCAAGACCCTACAGTCAGAGTAAACATTCTGGATTCAATACAGAAAGAACTCATAGATTCTCGTTACTCTCAGGTCCAATTTCACAAAACTCTTTGAAGTACAATTCCTCCCAGGGTACAGAATATAACACAAGTGGTCAAAAATTTCGACAGAACAATCTACAAAGACGTTCTTTTGGTGAATAGTGAACACCAGTGTGTTCAAGGCAGAACTGTGATACTTGCCATCCTGCAAATTTACCATCAAATCAGATTTCACACAATGCTATTAATATTTATTAATAGCCAAGTTGTCGTTAAAGCAATTTCCTCAGCAACGAAATGGCGAAATCAGACCGTAATTGAGTGTAGCCTTGATTTGGGTTCTAAGGTACAGTAATATTTTCGAAAACGAACAAGGTAGCACAGGCAGGGCTCGGCCTTTCATTGTTCGGTTGCATAGCAGGTAAACATTTTGCTTCAAGTACTTAGGCATAGATCTCCTTAAAAATTCTGAAAAATTGTGTGATATCTTGAAAATCTGATAAAATCTGGTAAAAACTGACGACTGATATCACCAGAGTGACAACGATTTGCACGTAGCAGTGGGAGATAGCTATGTTCTCTCTGTTTTATTCTATTCTACTCTATTCTAGCTATGTCAAACTACTTTCGAAGTAACATTTTTCCACCTAAAAATCAGCATACCTAACTTGATAAAGATTATGTTATATGTTCCCGCAATATCGTCACTAGATCTTTGGTGAATACGTTAATGGCCTCGACACCAATGCATCAAAGCGGTTTTTGCGACTTAGCGTCAAGTTAGAGGATTTCCACAATGAAGACAGTACAACATCGAGGTAGAATCGGCAGAGCACACACTGTGTGACTACAGCTCGTTATCAAGGTAGTCCCTATCTACCGAGGAATAATATTACTGCAAAGAACAATATGCATCTCTTACTGACTTATAAGTTATGGTTGAGTTCTAGCTGAGGGTGTCATTGTACTCTCATTCCTTTCCATGTAGTCATGGTAAGCGATATGCGGCCAACACGCCCTTATAGAATTTACGCATAAAAACTGACTTGGTGTTACTTATGAAATTATGTATTAAAATATTACCTCCGAATCATACAAGTACTGAGCAAGGATTCGGATATAGCCGTATCCAAAGAACGTAAACTAATTAATCTGTTTAGAGCGATAATTGAATACTATTGGAGAAAAAATATAAAAACTAAGGACACATCCAGTTCAAAGGGATCTTATTGAGCGACTGATAAACCTACACATGGAAATACATATTAAGATAATGGACATCTTGAAGGAAAGTTATTAGTGATTTTCTACCTTCAAAATCTATCTTGCCGAGGACTTAACTTTGCTAATGACCGCAATATATTGAACGATGTTAAAGCAGTCCTGTGAGAAAAGGCTACCTTAAGAACTGCTTAAAAATGGTCAAAAAGGCTGAAGATAAAGCTGATTTGAATTTTAAGCATTTTTCACTGGAATATGGGTGGACATTTTTCACTTTTATTTTTTATTTTTATTTTTTCATCTTCTGAAACTGTTCAAGATTAATTTCTTGAATTTAGTTACACCTGACAATCGATATCCAGCTTCAACCGAATAAAACTCTCATAGATGTCAATATATGGTGTTCTGCTCTGAAGTTCGCATGGTAATCAGGTGCATCAGGAAGTCATCAATACTTGATAACTGACTAACATTTGCAAAGAACTTGGTGGTTATATACAATATTAGAGTGATAAACTTCAAAGCATGAAAGTCTATTATATTGTCTGTATTCCACATTTGCGAGTGTGCCTGATTCAGCCAACTTCATACGTAAAATAACATGATGCCTTCAAGTCGTTTTGATGCTCATCAACTTTCTCCTTTAAAAAAGCATTAACTAAACTGACTACAAAAACCCACATCAGCCAACAGATAAGACTTCTAATCAACTTCAACTATCGCTCCTAAACCTAATCAAGTTGTATCCCCCTTTCGCTCCTTTTTATACCCACACTTCTAAACAACTCTTACCATTTAATCCCTTCGAGAGCAACCGCTCAGATAGGCATATCTTATATTTTATCTACGAACTATGACTCGTATTATAATGAAAGCAAACGACTCGACTCGACTGTGTCCTGGAAATTTAAATTACCCGAGTTTAATTCGATAACACAGCGGCAACATAACGTAGTTGATTATATGGTAAACAGTTTAGCTTCACAAATATACATGCATGCAAACGCAAGCACATGTATGTACATATATCAGCGAAGGATCTTATGCTGCAGGCTAACACAAGCTGACACAACATTGTCAGAAGAAGAACACGAGACGGAAAGTAGGAGAAGAACAGAAGGAATAAAAGAGGGTGATTCTTATCATTTACCATGGCTTACACATATGCAACTGCTGTCCGGATAGAAGAGAAAAAAATTGGGACCAAACGGTGCGGTGACTGACGTCGGGCAGATACGTATCCCTTGCAACATATGTATCAACTTAAAGATATGGATGTATGAAGGATAGATATAAGAATGCTCCTTTTACTTATATAATATCATACATGTGGTGTTTTGAGGTTTCCAAGTATGCCCTATGTTAAAGTGGCTATAGTAGGGTTGCCGCTAAAAAAAAAATTCTTGGAGATGAGAAAGTTTCCTCCCTTAAATTCAAAATAGGGCGCTTTTCCTAAATTCATCTTAAACGATGGTTTCGATGCTTTTTAATATGGGTCAATAGAACGGTAGTATTTTAATCCGCGAATCACAATACATTAACTTGGTAATGGTAAACATTTGCACTTCTTGGTACATTTGTACGAGTACATATGTATGTTACATACATTAAAAACTAAAACGATCCTTCAGTAACCTTACCTGCCACATCATGGAGAAGTGGTTACCTTAAAAAAATATAGCTTATCGAGCCAGAAATATTTTGGCAGCCAGATGGATTCGGAGATTCTACTACGGTATCCAGATCACCTAGTCTCCTTCATCCCTTCGACTGAGGCGCCCAAATGAACTGATGAACTTCGACAAATTAATGAAATTCGTTTTTGAGCACTGGAAAAATGAGATCAATTCGATTGTTATTTTCTCACTTCTTCATTCTGTATTCCCTAAATATGGTGTTTTTTTTATCCACCCTCCGTATGACATTACTTGAATTCCTTTAAACAAAAAGGACATCCGATTCATTTCAGGATTCCGAAATTAATTTACTTCATTCCCTTTTTATTTTATTCGCCTTTTTTTCATTTTAACTTTGGATTAAGGCGCGTACAATTGAAATAGAAAGGAGCAACTCCAGCGACAACAGAAAACTCAAAATGCGGAAGCTCAAAACAGAACCAAACGAAAGGGCAAAACAAAGAAGAGAGGATACGAACCAAAAAAACAAAAAAAAAAAAAAACACTAAACAACGTAAAAAAGTTTCCAAGGATAAAATTAGGGTCACTGGGTGTGTTTTCTGGTGTGGAATTTTGAATTAAAGTCGCACGAAAAGAATACCACGAGGACTATGTGGCAGTGGCAAAGGACTTAGCGTTGTTGTTGGAAATTGAAATGGAATTTTGGGGTTACGAGACTTTTACTATGGCTGCATGTATAAATACCTCCCGTGGATTGTATGTGCTTAACACTGTGTGTGTGACTGAAGTGTCCCAGTAAGTCGTCCTTTTGTTTTTCGTACTTTTCGATACGACTTTTCGTACACGGCAAGCCTTTAATAATTTAAATTTTCAACTTTTGTTTGTCAGTTATTTTTCTTCACTAAATTAATATAATATATGTATTTATATGTGTGTGTACATATCTATATACTTTTGTTTCTCTTTTTCGTTTTGAGTAACTTATTTTGGTGTATTTTTATCACACGCAATCTCAACGCCCTTTTGGAGTTGATATACCACATGTGATTGCATGAAATATTATAGTGATAGAGCCACTCTATGTTATTAGGGGAATGTCAGGAATTTAATCTTATTGCCTTAAGAAGAAACCTATGTGAGTAAATGGCAGGGAGGTTGGTCTACAATTGGTTGCTGGACATTTTCTAGCTTAAAATACTCATATGTTTAGTTTGGGGTGAAAACGCCAGAAAAATATAACTTTTTTTTGCTTTTGGAAATATTAATAAGCCACCCTGTCCTGTCGACATTGCTACAATATTACAGGATTGGTTTAAAAATTGCCGGATTGAAATTTTCGTGTTCATATGCTCTACATACATATTTTAGCCATTTAAGGTGTTCAGTGCAAATTTTATTATTCTACACAGCAAGTTAGTGTTCAAAAAATGTTGCTTTTTGAGGTCGTGTAAGATTTCTTACTGAAGGAGCACGTCGATGAACCCGCAATAATTTCTCTTTAATCGAGAAATGACGAAGTCTTTCGAAGATAACGATTTGCAAGTCAATTGTACAAAGACCGGGTATATGTGTTGCCGTTTTTCCGAATCATCTAACTTAATTCCCGAAATCTCAATAATAGGAGTTATAGTCCTGAAGTTTAAACAATGCAATACAATACTTAGTCGTAAAAGATCAGTAGAACTGCGATGACGAATTTGAGGTGATAGTGAGGAGTAGCAAAAATTGCACAAAAACTCAAAGGTCTTTTGGACGGAAATGCTGCCCAAAGACCCAAAGTATCAAAACTATAAGTTTACAAATAAAGTGCACAATATCAATAACCTGGCTACGATTCTTGTGGGCATATTATTATATATATATTATATATATATTATTATATGTATATAGATGTCTCAATTTAAGTCGACACGATATCAAAAACTTAACACTTGTTTAAGATATCACCTCAACAAAATGAAACAGCTGAACGCATTTTATGTGAATGTCCATTAAACGGAAGATTTTCTTCAGGGTGGCCATGGCTCAGGTGGTACTGTATTGGCTTCCAAATCGGAAGGTTCGGTGTTCGAATCCCAGCCTCGACCGAAAGACTAATAATTTAGTCTCTCCTTTAAATGTTGGATGCCACCCATGGAGCGAAATAACCACTGAGCCTAAAAATCTTCCTTTCTCTCTCTGTCCCATTTTCCTAAAAACTTAACTCATGCTCAAGCATTTTAAGTGTAATAATACCCGCTTGAGTGTTAAGTTCTTTAAAAAAAAGGGAACAATTAAGCTCCAACGAACTAATGAATCCCTCTGCTGTTATCAACTTCATTCGGAAGGTAGAAAACCTACTAGCCTAACTAACTTTTGACTAAATGCTACAAAAGATCTTTTAGATCAAAGTGCAAATGGCAAGTCAGAAAAAAAAAATAAAAAAAAATAAAACAAACGAAATGGAGGTCTTGCGTGTTAGTAGTTGTACCAATTACCTTATAATAAGATCACGTATTCACAAAAGTCTCCATAATAAATGCCCCATAGTTGAAAAATTCTGGATGGGCGCATCAGCGGTAGTATGTACCGAAAATTTCGTCAGAAAATCCGGGCGGAAAAGCAATAGAAGGAAGAAGTGGCAACCGAGATTCAAAAAAGAGGGCGATAGGAAAGTTTTGGACTCATTGTGTTGGCGACCCAAATTAGATCGAGCTGTGTTTAAATGCCTTAAACTACCCCAACCCATATACAAATTCTATCAAGCAGATCTGCTTCTTTTTGCTATATATTTAAACGGTGCGTCGAATATCTCGCAAAGTTTATTTTATTTTCAATCTAATCAGCAACGGTTTCAGCTCATGCTCAAAGTTTAAACTCCGGTTTTATAAATAATGAAAGAAAAGTTTTTGCATAAAATTTTCTTGCTTTTGAAAGACGACTTTGCACTTTGTATCCTTTCTTTACTATCCATTTAACTACCGTAGTTTGTTTTTCTTTTTCTTTAAGTACGCATGCTTATATAAGTCAGAAGCATTTACCTTTTGTTTTTAAATGACAATGGGTTTCATCCACAGTATATGCGCAAACTCACTTATGGAACGAAAAGTTCTTATGAATAGAAGGGTGGAATAGATATCGTCTGTCTGTACCCTTCTTTATTATCCTACAAAGATTACAAAGATTGATTACAATGTATTTCTACCCCACCGCTATACCTAATCCCATGCTTGTTTCCGTACCTGAGCTTCGTCCAATTTGTTAAAAGTACCAAATATACCATATACCGATTTGTGCTCCCAAAATTTTATTCAACCAAGAAACTACGAGTATATTCTCTTGTTGTTGAAGACGTCAAGCCACAAATGACTGCAGACTAAAATGGAGCTGTGCGATGGGTATGGCATCGATTTTATAATTTCTAGACAATATCTCAGCACACTGCGAGTCTCTTTAGAATACAGTTGCATTCTTATTAAAATTGCGAATGAAAGCAGGTATCGACCAAAGTAAATCAAATTATAGTTCTTTGCTTTAATTATTTTAATGGCTTATTTACTAAATATTTACACATCATGTCACCTGATAAAACTAACTAAGAGGTATATATCAGATAGATTATTGCCAACGAGCAAGAGTTTAATTGAATCTACTAGTAATCAGGTCAATACTCTTGTATGGTTTGATTCCTCGGTGGGCAGCTCGAGAGTGAATTAGTTTACCTTGGAAAAGTATAAAGTATAAAGATCGCTTACAAATTACCAGTATATTCAGAATAATCTATTTTTGCAATTTAAATGCCCTCTTAGCTGCTACTCTTACGTACCGTTGCCAAGCAGTTTGCCAGGAATTCGAAGATAGGCTTTTTTAAGGCTAAATAATTGTATGATCAATCTAAATCCAAATACTTAGTAGCTTGATAAAGTTCAGGCTTATGAATAGATTTTGGGTGTGTAAAGCACAGCAGTACTTCGTTTTGTTTTTTTTACTCCGAACAGTATTTTAAATGGAATTTCGTAATTATTATATCGAACTTGGAGGGTACTCGTAAGTTCAACGATTTTCACGTTGGATAAATGCTATGATCATCTAATTTACTCAATATTGCCTTCAGCACGATTGGAATTACATCATAGCTCATCATGTAATTTCCATATAATATCTGAATCGGTTCTACCGGGATCTGAGATCTATTCATTATATAAGGATTGCAGTCGATCAGTCATATGCGATATTAAAGTCAATGAAAAGATAGTAAGTAGGGGCGTGACATGGACATGGTCTGGAGCATTTGTTAGACCGGTATTCACACTGTAGTACGTAGCGTTTAATGTGTTGTAAAAAGCAGTAAGACCATCAAATGCACATCAGAAAGGAAATTCGTACGTAATCCGAGATCGCTTTTATTCCCTATAACAGACAACGACTGGAAAGCATCCAATACAAGAGCTTAGAATTGTCTAAACTTATTGCTACATAAAGAAATTCAAAACGAAAATTTGATGTATGGCATTTCAAGGCTCTCGTATTCCGCTCTCGTATAAAATATATGTGAAATATTCTAAAACACATGTTCGTTCCAGAACTGCGCCTGAGAGTCCTAACCTCATAGGATTTGAAAAAAAAAAGTTTTTATGTATCTTTGGACTAAGTCGGCCATAAGCCTTAAATACCATGTGTGCAAGCTTGTTTTTACGATAGCTTTTCGGTTCGTCAATTTTCTTTTCATGAGCAATGAGAAAATAAAGTACACTACATTTTTGCTATGCTTAAGGGATATGTCGGGCTGTTATGCATTTAATCGAATTGATGATAGGATTATTGGGTAGCAGAATGAAGGCATACTTAGAAGTCTATTAAATGTTCCCTGAAATGTTGATTTCTTAAATGAATTTTGAATTAAGAGAAAAGACCTAAAACTCTTTTATTATATGGTCATGTGAGTATTTAATCAACACTAATATTTATCTAGCGAGTGAGTTAATTAGTTTCTAGTCTCATGCAATATCGTAATACAGCTTTACGAATTATTTGCATTCAAACGATTGACAACTAAATTACATAATAAATTTTATCTAAATCAATCATGATTAAACTATTAAATATCAAAATTAATTATTAATACCAATCACTGCTAACAGGACATACCAGAAGAAGAAGGAAGACAGTTCTGTGTATTATTTTTATATATGGCGGAAAATGGGTGTTTAATTAAGGGACATGCAGAAAACCAAACCGTAAAAACAAAAACACTTATCATATTATATACATATCTCTAAGTACAATGTAATCTCTAAGATATTTCAGCCCTTATAAATTCTTAGTATTCCTTTTTAAAACAATGGTTTCGGAATTTGGGAATTTATACGCCACGGACTTGCATACTCTGGGTTGCGGTTGTTCTTTTTTATTATTCTTTTTCTTTCGTCACCTCTGCTGCACCTTTTCCCACTTAATGGTTTACCTCTAGAAATAACCAACACCAATTCAACATAACCTCAAACCAAATACGGAACACGAAATTCGACCACGTTCCGCATTTTTACAAATCAATCCCACATCGCATAATAATCAATCGCCAAGGTGTCTGAAACGGTTGTTGGCTCTTATGTATCTTCTGCTTTGACTATTCTGTTGCTTTTTTTTTGAGAAAAGCTGAGCCGGGTTCCAAAAAAAAAAGTTTAAAAAAAACGCACATCGACTGCAGACGAAATTATGAACTCATACCGTAAGTCGTGGTCTCGTCCTCATACTCGTAAAGCATTCTAACACTGCATGCAGATTTTGTTTTTTAGATACCCCCAAAGAATATTAAGCAAAGACCGAAAAGAGAAGAAAAAAAAGCGAAAAAAAGAACAAATTCTAAAAGAGTAAGAAATGAATGAAATCCAGACAAAAATATTAATGAAATACAGTAAGTCGTGATTGAAATGTTTAACTCGCTGTAATTGCGGATGCATTGTCAACATCGATCGCACGTTGTAAAGTAAAATTTCAACCATCCCAACACGACAAACCACCCAAAGCCACGACGACTGACGGTTGGCGACCGTAAGCACCAAGAATCCTACAAAATATTGACAGTGTATAGGAATTGATGTTAATGTGTGTATGTGTGTTTAAGTGTGAGGAGGCAGGTAGTACATATGCATAAGTATGCTGGTACCGACAATGATAATATTGACGAATGGATTGACAGACGATTGAAAAGTTTTATGGGACACCCGTGACAACGTGAACAATGCCGATGATGATGATGATTACGATTACGTTTGCCGCAGATATTATGATACTATGGTACGACTGCTGATATTCTCTTTCTTTTGTACACAAATAGATACTAAGAGACCTACGAGTTTGGACCTCGGAGTGACGATGTAACAGTGTGACCAATGCATTAGTACCGATGACGATGATGATGGTGATAGTTATCATCATGACGATAATTCGTATACGAATACAATAATTTTATTACCTTACCTACCGCAACGTAGTGTGATAAAGTCGTTAACTTCGAAAATCAGTGCGCCGATATAGCACTTCGGCTGGGTTAAGGCAAATCTAACCGGCTGAGCATGGTGTCTGATGTTGGTTGGTCCCCAAAACCGATGTCGATATGCAAAAGATGTCGTAAAAGTTATTTTACGACCGATTCGACGTCGGGTGGTTTTATGAGTTTATTTACGATAATATAACGATTCCAAAGACTGCTATAACGATGTTGATGCGAGACAGAGTAGTATGATGCACGTACATATAACAATTACACATATGATGATGTACGTTTGGATTTACTTATAAGTTTATGAGTATTGTCCATGAGGTGTGGGGTGGTGCTTAGCGAGGAAGACAACTTCCTTGGTAAGCTTTCTATTGACATAGGTAATCACTTGTGTATTGGGAAATGAGATTTCAATATGTTTTGAATTTTGAAACTTATTGGGTTGCATTCAATACATAAGGTTCGGTGTTCCAAAATAGAAAACACAGGTTTTTAATTAAAAATTGTGGATTTTTTTGTTAATTCTTAAGGTATACAATATAGAGTTATGTATGGAATATATCGGGTAAATAGCCTCCATGGCTTTGTTGGCACATACGCACACTGTCGTCGAAATTTTGCATGACAGTTTTGCATAAATGTGACTGAAGTTCGTCAATACATCGCTCAATTTTCTCCCTCAAGGCGCGGGTGATCGTGGGCTTATTGGAATAAACCTTGAACTTCAAAAAACCTCAAAGAACAAAGTCTAACGGCGTTAAATCGCTTGATTTGGGCGGCCAATTCTGATCACCAGATCGGCAAATTACCTACACGACAAGGAAATGACTCATGTAGAAATTGAGTGGTTTCTTGAGTTGTATGGTATATGGCACTGTCTTGTTGAAGCCACATGTCGTCCACATCCATGTCTTGCAATTTAGGCACACAAAACTGGATTGTCATGTCGCGATAGCGAGCACTATTAACTGTTGTTGCCAGACCAGACACCTTTTCAAAGAAGAATTGTCCGATGATGTCTCCAGCAAAAAATCCGTATCAAATAATGACACGTTATGGATGCATTTATTTCCCTACAATCACTAGTGGACAACTCGACAATTTTGACAATTAACAAAGCCATCAAGATGAAAATCGCTGAAGATGATTTTGTTTGAAAAATCAAGATCCACTTGTTGTTGTTCCATAATCCATTCGACGAATTCTCTTCGCTGTGCGTCGTCAGTAGGCTTCAGTTCTTGAGTCAATTGCACTTTGTATGCATGAAGATGAAAATCTTTCTTGAGAGCTTCTCGAAATGTCCAATTGTTGATCACGTTGTCGAATTGATTTTCGGATGCTGATATTCTAGCAACACTCTCACGAGCTGTTTCGCTGTTTTATTTTACAATAAATGACTTATTGAAGGAGGGCTAGAGTGTCTAAGACCACTAATTGATCTATTCTCTCTGAACTTTTGAATAATATCTTCACAGTTGATGAAGTTAAATCAGTATTCCTACCATATTTTGTACGAAAATTGCGAACTGTATTTACCTAAACTTCATTATTTTTAAAATGAAAACAGATTGTTCTTTCGTGTAGCGCTCCATTTTAAATAACCCTGAACTGTTAGCTATCACGCTTCTTTTTTTTCATTAACAACACAAATAGCCCACAATTCAAATCTTGCGTGCATTTAGGGACACCCTTTAGATATAATGAACATGAAGATCTATTGTCGCGGTTATGAACAATTGAACTAATATAGAGCTAAGGCTTGTTTTTTTTATCCGTAAACGAGCTTCGATTAGACTTAATTTTTTATACATAAATCGGAATTACTTTTGAAATTGGTATTTACGTAACTAGTCACTGGTAGATGTATCAAATTCTTATTACATAGTCCACCAAACTATTTTGTACACAAGGGTTGTAGATGCTTTCGTTTCTTTCTTTCTGTATTTCTGTGTACCTGAAGAGATCCAGACTTAAAGGTTCTGATGAACTAAGCCCTACGATGTCATAGCCCCATAGGTCTTTAGGTAAACTTAGCAATTTCGACCATTGGTGGTTGTTTTAAAAACGTGCTGTGTAATTGTAATGTTCCGAGATACACATATACTCTTCCCATACTATCGCAAAATCGACCTTCGCTAAGTTCTAGTCAAAGTAAATGTGACTCTTATTTTCACCAGGATGGTAATCACGGAAGAAATTGAGCGTTTTCCAATGTTACCAAAATGGAAAAAGAATCAAGGCTTGAGCTCAAACCGTCGACCCAAGCCTTAATTTTTCAATAAACGATATTTGATACTTAGGATAAATTCTGGAGAGAATCAACGAATCCCCTATCGTTTCATTGATATTGAAAATATTCGGGTTTAGTTTGAAGCAGGCATAACTTTGAATGAGTTTTCTATCTTTTGATGGAAAAGATATACATTAGGATATCCCTTATATGACAAAAAATAAAATAGTTTAGCTTACCAAACAACGTCTGGTACATTTCTTCCTTCAATGAGATACAGCGTTTGCCAAAATCTGAGATTTTGTCCCTGTTTAAGTTAACAATCATTTTCGTCTTAGTTTGGCTATCAACTTCATTGTCAGAAAGGGATAAAATGGCTGTCTCTTCAACATTCAATCATTCTCAGTTTTTTATGAAATATATCGTTCTTGCTATCCATCAAATCCATCTTAGTTCAATGGCATTTAAATCGATGTTTCTCCAATTGTCTCTGAACTCTGAAAATCGCTATATCTGTGCTGCTAGTAATTTGCTTTATCTTTGTTTCGAACACAGATTTTAAGGCCAACTCATAAACATGGTGACGACAAGCGAAAAGTAACAATTCTCTTTCTAAGGGCTGCTCCAAAAAAGCACAAGCTCCATTGAAACGGTCAGATGTTGTGTCGCAACATAATTTGTACCATGTTATTAAGGTTCCAGTCGTAGAGGGCAGTTGAGATGGCTTTAGCTAGATGTTTACCAGATGTACTCTCTAGTTTTGGTACTGCAAGGAGCTGTTCTCTGTCGTCAAATGAAGCCATAATTATAAAGCGTTTTTCTTTTGAATTTCGCACATCCAAGTCTGCTAATAGTTTTCCAGCCCAATGGTCTGTGACTACATTGTTTTGAAAGTCAGTTTTTATTGCTTCTGCCTTGGATTTTATCGTCTGAGTACAAATTCGCTGAATCGAGGACTTATTAATGATAAAAAATCATCGCTGCTCAGACCAAGCGCATCTACGACCGTGATTTCTTTTATTTATTTTAGGCGTTATCAGGTACTTTATATCTCTTTTAGAACTTGTTTCAGGGCAGGGAACGTCTGGTAAGCTGACTTCCGAATTCCGAATCTGTTGTTCGTCTGAATCTTGTGAATGTTCCAAGTTATGTGTAGTAGAAGTCGATGCAGCAGCTAATAACTCTCTTTGTTTTTGTTTGCTTTTATCTTCGTCTAATCGTCTTTGCCTAGCTCTTTCTTCTTTATCCGCCAACTTTTCTGGTTCTCTTTGTTTCTTCAAAAATATTTTGTCTTCCTCTATTTTCATCCTTTCAAAGGCATCAGCATGTGCAATATTAAATATCAAGGACAAAGAACTTCTGATCTAAACTTGGAATGTCAGGTGCACTAACAGGCCACATGCAGCCGAACAAATAGCGCAGGCCCCGGACTGCTGCAAAGCAGATGTTACCGCCATCCAAGAAACGCGATGGGATGGGCTGGACAAAAAGATGCTGGTTTGTTGTTAGAGGCAAACTTAGGCAAAAAGTCTCGAGTTTCCGGCCTTCCGATAATCCGTATTATGCCTAAATTTGGCAATATTAGTCTTATATGCGCACACGCGCCCACAGATAAGAAAAATGACGACGCCAAAGATAGTTTCTATGAGCTCTTGGACAAAACCTATGAGCAGTGCTCTAGGTATGGAATTACAATTGTGTGCGGCAAGTTTAATGCAAAGAAAGGAATTGCTGTCGGAAAGCATAGCTTGCATGACACCAGCTCCGATAACGGAGTCAGGCTAATCGACTGTGCGGCGGGTCGAAATACGAGTATTATCGTTGATAGCACGCTGTTCCCACATCTCGATATACATAAGGCTACTTGGAGAACTTCTGATCAATTAACTGTCAACCAGACTGCTCACATTACGCAAAACAGTCCTCTAGTATTATGGATGTCCGGACCTTCCGCACTTCGAATCGGACCACTACCTTTGTGTAGCTAAGGTACGGTTGCGGATATTCCGAACATCGCAAGGTAAGCTAATACTGTGAGAAAGTGCGACGTCAGAGATCGAAATCCTTTTCCGATTGAGCCAATATGAAGTATCGAAGACCAGTGGCAATTTTGCCAAAAAGCCATCAGAGATGCCGCCCCCGATGTGCTGGGTTTCACTTGGCCACTACAATGAAACTCCTGGTTTGACGAAAAGTGCTTCAAGATAAGCAAAATGTATACATAGCTGCGCTGCATAGAAGGACTAGAGCTGGTCACGAGCTCTGCGAGCAGAAGAGGAGAGAATGACGAACACCGGCCTCTCAAGAGAAAAAATAAGGAGCATGAGAACTGGGCGGTATGAGATTCTGAAGTTTTACCAAAATGTAAAAAGAATATGCCACGGATATAAACCCCGAACCGAAGCCTGTAGAGACAAACAAGGGAACATAGTGGCAGAGTCGTAATCGATTCCGAGGATTTGGAAAGAGCATTTCTGTAGACTGTATAACGGCGATGACGAACCAAATTCCGCTATCAGGCAAAATGAACCTTTCAACCTGGACGATGTAGAACTATTCCGTCCAGCCGGTCTGGATGATATGAAGATAGCTATATCTAAACATAAGTTCAACAAAGCTGCTGGAGTGAACGGCCTGACTGCTGAGCTCTTCAAGGCGCCAGCCGATGAACTTGTAAGAGGCACATACCAACTCAACTGTAGAATATGGTCGGACGAAAGTATGCTGCGGCAACTAGAGAGGCATCAGCCTTCTTAACATCGCCTACAAGATCCTATCTACAGTATTCTGTGTGTGCCTAAAACCGTTTATCAAAAACCTGATTAGTCCACATCAGTCTGGCTCTAAGCCAGGAAAGACCACCATTGACACAAATATTTACACTACTTCAGATGTTGGGAAAAAATCCATGAACTCATCGATACATACCACCTATTCATCGATTTTAAGGCCGCGTATGACTGCATCTATAGAAACGACCTATACAGAGCAATATCTAATTTTAGCATCCCTATCAAAGTCGTACGTTTGTGGAAGATGACGATGAAGAATGCACGATGCTCCATTAAGGTCGGTAAAGAACTCATCGAAACACTTGATGTCAAAAAAGGATATAGACAAGGCGATGCGCTATCATGCGAGTGCTTTAAAATCATTCCTGAAGGAATAGTGCAAAACTCACGCAATAACACAAGAGGCAAAATCTTTCAAAAGTCCGTCCAATTACTCGCATACGCCAATGATATTTACATAATCGGATGAAAGCAGAGTGATGTCAGTGGAGCTTTCGCGAGTAATGAGGTGGAAGCGGCGAAGATGTTTTTAACAGTTTTTTGGGTGGCCGTGGTGTAGTGGTAGTAGCAAACGCCTCTCACTCGGAGGGTCCAGGTTCGAATCCTGCCCATGGCAAAATCAGTTTTTCATTGCATAATTGGAACTCAGACAAAAAAATTCTGCGTGTGAAGGCATAACACTGACACGTAGATTTGGCTGTTATAAGATTTCAAGCAACGAAAAAAATACTGGGAATTATAATCGAATCACTCTGAGTGAAGAAAAACTCTCCGTCCTATTCGGACTCCCACCCCTGGAGAGCAAACATAGAAACCAAACACACCTGAGTTTCAAACCACTACAATTTTCCTTTCTCCTCCTTCTATCTTTCCGCCCGCGCCCTGGCAACAGTAAAAGGGTATCAACCCCTTAGGCGCGCGTAAATTATAAAAAAAAAAAAAAAAAAAAAAAAGTCAATGAGGGCAAGACCAACTATATGCTGTCAACAAGAAAGGACTCCCAACACCGACGTATCGGACAGATCGTCACCCTCGACAGATATAACTTTGAGGTAGTTAAGAGCTTTGTCTACCTATGTTCCGCTATCAGGCCAGACAACGACACCGGCGCTTAGATCAGACGAAGAATAACTCCTGTTAATCGCTGCTTCTTAGCGCTATAAGGCAATTGACTAGCAAAGCCCTCTTTCGAACAACAAAGGACCTTAATAATCCCAGTCCTATTCTATGGCGTTGAACTTGGACTTTATCAAAAATGGATAAGGGTACTCTTGGATGCGGCGAGAGGAAAATTCTTCGTGTGATTTTCGGTCCCGTCTGCACAGAGGGTGAGTGGATGAGTAAATACAACGACGAATTGTACGAGCTGTACAAAGACACCGACTTAGCCAGAATATTGAAGGTCCAATGACTGAGGTGACTTTGTCATGAAGAGCGGATGGCCGGACGGACATCAATGATTCGGTCCGAAAAGTTTTCGAATCTGCTACCGACAGACAGTGGAGTAGAGGAAAACCGCAACTCAGGTGGCGCACGCAAGTGGAAGGGGACCTTACTGAACTTAGCGTGCGAAACTTGATGCATCTAGCTAAAGATCGAGCTGGCTGTTGTTTGAGGTCCACGTCCACCCCGGACTAAGTAAGTCACCTTAACTAAGTATGTAAGGGATAATCAGATCGTTGGAAAATGGTTTCAGGCCTTCATATAATACGGCAGACCAGATCGTATACAAAATATTATGGAGGCTTATACCTTAGAAACTGGCGCAATTAGAGGGTTTTCTTTCTTCTGGATTGGAAAAACAATGTAGAAGATCCAATCGTCAGGTATACATTCCTCCGACTAAATCATGGAAATACAATAGGTTAGTGTGTGCTCCAAGATCTGCTGACTTAAATAGCTTAGCAGGTAGGTTGACAGGTCAGATAGACTTGTTATATGTGTGCTTTAAATTTTTATTTTAACTTTGCTTTGTAAAATAGCTCATTCTAACTAACAGCGTAGTTTGAATCGACTGTGACCACACTAGTAAATTTCATCGCTCATTTCTACAGCTTTGTTTTCCTATTTCGTTGGCTTGATACGTCCTTCTTACCTTTTGTAAGAGCATTCTGTTGAAGACAATGCTCGTTTGCATTGACTGTTTTAATTAAGGATTTGGGCAGGGCACATAAACCTTGACCGTTTGTTTTGTAGATCCAAGCGCATAAACTTGGACTACAGTGGAGATTATGATTAGGACCCCTTACCACTGGTGGGGGGAAGTCTTAATGTAGCGAAAAGGACAAGCTCAAAGTGTTGATCAATAGCGAGTGATTCTTTATTGAACTCTTAACTATATTTATACAAAATTATTGCTAACTAAGCTTAAATTATAACAATGAGGAAGAACAAAATAAATAACATGACCTATATAATTATTGTTCATACAAGGCAAAAAATGACAGTGAAACAAATATTGTTTATGTAGCAAAATGTGAGTTGCATAATTTGTGAGTGCAATGAATTAAAAGACAGTGAAACAAATATTGTTTATATAGCAAAATGTGAGTTGCACAATTTGTAAGTGCAATGAATTATAGTTTGTGTATAAAGTATACAGCGAAGCTGTTGATGGAAAACATAGGTGTGTATTTATACGGTATTGTTATATGAAATACATTTGTATGTAAATATACTTAAAAACTAAACACATTCCGATAGATGTTCCTGGATTACCTCCTCTTCATATGCCCGATCCGCTATCATCACGTTTTTATTTTTTCCCCGTAGAAGTTTCTCTCCTGATAATCGGAATTTACACATTTTTATCTGAATTTATTCCTTCTGTTTTGTACCAAATACCTATGAGTATTTTGTTAAGTGCATTCTGTATTTGTCCAACATTACTTCTTTGTCCATAGTTATGGCCACATTCTCTCAAGGCGAACCCGTCGAATTTCTTACGGAGATCAAAAGCTGTCCAAGTTTGAAAGTAGACATACAACATGTGAATCAATGTCTGAAAGGACGCCAATAATATTTAGAAAGGCACTGAAAGCTATTTATTTATTTATTTATTTTTTTTTAACATGTGCGATTTTCACTGTCAATTTATTTATTTGGCACGCATATTGATATACATATATTCGAGCGCTGTGCGGAGTTCTGGATCTGAAGATCGTTAACTTTTTACACTGCCTTAAGGATCACCGATATAAGACTGATTTGCCTATGGGACTTTGGGTTTGAGTCTGCTGACTGTTTCAAGTATTATCACTACATTAACCTTCGTTTCAGGGATATGTAGTTCTGCATCCTAAGTGTTATGGCCTACTCAACGGTTGATGTTGCTTGGCTACTTGGGGCTTTTAAGTACCTGGCTTTGAAATACTTATGTACATACATCGTCCAAAGAATCCAATAATTTTTACTTACGCTTCTCATGCGATACTTTCTGCACAGATTCTGTTAAAGTAGTCATTAGATATCTTCACTAGTTCATTCGTCTTTTAGTCCAAGATTAGGTAGGTTTATCTTGCAATGGCAGTTGCCACCAATAGTTCAACTAGTTTTATGACTTAGAGAAATCTACAATTTTTCATGTTAACAACATTAGCCACCAGAAGATTGTTCCTTGCATCAAATACGTCTCGCAAAATCACGTCTCTCATCTCCATTTTACCATGCCATGCTTGCCCCCCATAAGCCTCTACAACCTGTATACAAATTAATCCCCAAGTCAAAGATGTGGTGCAAGAAAATAACTCAATTAATTTCTGTCACCTGATTTATCGCTGTTTGTTGCGCTTCACTACATTGAATTTTTTTATTCCTGTTTTTTGGCGTCATATACACTTGGTGTTATTTTTTTGTTTATCTTTCAAGTGAAATCCGCTTGTAATCAAACTGTTCCTCGAGCATTTCCAAGTTGCAACCCAAGCAACCCAACAAATATGAGAGAGGAGACAAATTTTAGCGCGTCTTTCCAAGTATCACCTTATGGCCATGTATCCATCTCGGGACATTGAGTCTGATCAGCAGGTTAATCAAGTGGCCTGGCGACAACTACTGACTGGTCGGACTGTGACTAAGGTGTCTTAAATGGGAGTGTATGTGGGGGGTGAGATGGCATAACGACCGAAGTATAGCTTTTAACATGAGGACATTTCATGTTTTGCACTTCCCGGACATTGAAGTCAACTGCAAATGAGATACACACATGTATACACAAAGTGTACTATCAGAGCAAGTTGAGGCAACTTCTTTTTTCTTTTCTTTTTTTTGTAAAAAGTTAACCAAAGTTGAGGAGAAAATGAAGAAAGAGGAACGGCAAAACGCAATGAACAAAATTTATAATCAACGCTATTAAAACATGTTTCGTCCACAAGTAATCCGTCAAAGGTGATGCATATAGATAAAGTTGGGCATATGTATCTTTCAGATACATTCATCTTTTTCTCGCATCTGCTTGACGGTTTTTTTTTCCTCTACATTTTTTTGTCTCTCAGCTTTACTTACACCACAAGAATGAGTGTTGGCAGAGGCAGCAGACTATGGATCTCCCTCTGGGGAGAGCCAAAGACACAAAAAAAACTTTTTAAAAAAAATAAGAAAAATAGAAAAAAATCTCGATCGGTAATAAATCTTTGAGGTTCTTGTTTTGTATCTATATTATTATTTCTTTTTTTTTTGTAACAAAAAAGCTTTTACCCAGCCCAAGGTACGCTGATACAATAGAGTTTGGCTATTTAGATATACAGAAATAAAAGGTTAAAAAAAGATTTTTTCCCAATCTATGGGATGGGGGATTTACATATTTTCACTTATTTTATATAAACTCTCAAAATAACATTTAGAAAATGTTTAATTGAAGCCATAAATTTTGTAGTGCTCTGCTATGGCATGCATGTAGGCGGGGAGCGAATTCGCTTAATACATTTGTATCTAAAAATGCAAGCATGTTATTTAAAATAAAGAGAAATGCTCATTAACATTTCCAACACAAAATATATAATAATTTTGAAATGCACGGTGGTAGTTTGTTGTTATTTTTTCTGTGCTGAATTGTTTACAAAGGAGCGAGTTCTTGTTTATTTAGTGCCTAAATTAAATAATGTCATAGCATGGAAGTAATACATTCAGATAAAGCTAAATTCTGGATTTTATAAGCAATAAATCACGATCAAAAATGTGAAAAAAATCTCAAATCTTAATAAGCTACAAGTGGCATATATGAAATCAACAATATCTTTTATTGCAATATCAATCGGTTTTAATTTTGAGTGGCTGCAGGAGAAAGTATCATAACATCTTGAGGTATAAAATCTTGGCAGAGAAATGCGGTCATCATTGATAGGTCATCATTCATCTAGGCAAGCTGCTGATTAAAGTTCTGCTGCTAATGGTTAGCTTAGGAAAGCAAAAATATCACCTTAAAAAACCATATTTTGACGATTCGTTAAAGACGTTCCAGAGAAATAGCAAAAGAAACTGATATAGGCGCAGTTAAACGCAGTGCTTGTTAATAAGGGAACTTCACTGGAGGTAAACCATCTGAGATGACCAACAAAAAGAAGGAAAATGGCGATCTGTGCTTTCTTACTGATACCGACGACGAAAAGGTGAAATATGGATGGACCTTTGGTGTAATATCCGACAAACTTAATTCCGCGACATGTCGAACCTCTTTCGTGAAATGTTCTCCATTTCCAGCTGAGATCATCTGCGGTAGCGGAAAATGCTTGGATTTGAGAACTGTGATCTAAAGGACAAAATCACAACATAGCAAACTGTTGAAAGGTTAGTCAAATTTTTCCCGACAATCCGTCACTAGGAAACGAAACTTTTTCGGAAATTTCTGTGGGCCCTCTAACTCTGAAAAAACCTAACATAAACAAGTCAAAGTTTTATTCTCATAAGGTGGGATTAATTTGAGTTTAAGTAGCTGTAGACACGTAAGCCGAAAAACTTAGACTAGGTAATGTCCATATGCTAAGTTTTTGTAAACAAATTTTTTTCTTAGCTTTAAGTATAGAAAATAAGTATTCCTAAATAAAATGTAATGAAGTCGAAAGACATAGATATAAGAATTCAGAGTAGCTTAGAGTGCCTGTGTGGGGCTAGTAAGTTAGCATAAGATTGTTAAGTATTTTTTGTTAGAATGTAAGAGTTAGTGTTAAGAAAATAAAATGCATTTAAAACTGAAAAAAACTTAGTCCAGGAATTTTGAGATTGGTAAGAAAGAAAACTCCCTGATTGAGTACTCATCTGTTTTGTATAGATCAGGGTATGTATTATACAAATAAGGTAAAGGTTATTCTCATCTATGTAGTTTCTGCCGCATTTGTTTGAATACACCCGAAGCCTTATTGCATTCCCACCTATAAGACTACCCACCTATACTATCAGATCTACACTTGGAAAATGGGTTTTGTCGAAGACATGTTGAACCATTTATCCACATAACTCTTGAAAATATGTAGTGATAGGAATACTACAATGAAAGTACCTTTTCTGGTAATATATTATTTTCATTTTTAATGAGTTTCTCGGTCTTATAATTTTTTACGAACGTAGATAGAGACGTTTTCTTGATGTTCAGCAAACATGAAATTACTTACTTACCAAAAACATGTGGGTAACCTTAGCGGACACCAAATATTATTATTATTTCAGGAATGGCTTAAGCAATTTCAGCTATTTGTTTTTTTTTATTTTAGTGTTAAACACAAGGTGAACACAGTCCTTCCATTACTAGGAAACATTTTAACTACTTTATTATATGATGTTGATAGTAGATATGCAGATCATGCGTAACCACAACAAAAAAACCTGTATGGACCTAAATATCCACAAATTATTAGATAATCTTGTCAAAAACAAATTGAATAAAGCTATTAAGCAACATGCTTCATGTTATCAACATCGATTGTGGAAGTGAAGATCAATCACATGCAACTTTCATTAAAACATTAGAAAGTAGAAATCTTGACTACTAACGTAGTTAAAAATTTCGGTATAGTCAATTTAAAAATTTTGCTAAGTAAGCTTAAGACTTATAGATTCTATGACCCATTGCTTAAATGGGTCAAATCCTATTCATATTATAGAATACAGATTGTCAAGCTTGGTGATTTTTGCTCTAAAGAGATTAAGGTCACTTCTGCAGTTCTTGAACGAAGTCACTTGTAACCTTCATTACTTTTAATTTTTGCTAATGACCTTCCAAAACTATTAAACTACTGTCATTGTTTAATGTATACTGATGATATAAAACTGTACGTTTAAACCACTACTGTTTGTTCCGTCAGTTGTTCCAAAACGACTTAAACTAATTTATAAATATCATATTAACGACTTTCAGTTAAATTTCAGTAAGTGTGCTATATCGAGCCTTTGTCAAATTTCCCCCCATTCATATTCTTTTAATCACGTGCCAATAAGGCATGTCTATGACTTCAATGATCTAGGAATTACTTTCGATTTTAAGTTTACCTTTGATATCCACATTAACCCAATTATTTCTAAAGCAAATTCACTTCTCGGATTTATAATTAAAAATGAATTCCTTGGATTTTAGGGACCCTTATACACTTAAATTAATTTTTTTGTAGTTTAGTGCGTCTTGTATTGGAGTATGCATGTGTTGTATGGATTCCAACTACTATAGCAAATAAAAATAGTATTCAAAAAAACCATTTCTCAAATTTTTGTGTACTGAAAACTTAAATCATGAGAAGAAAATGGACACCCTCTCATGGTCGCTTAGATCATGGGCAAGATGAACAAATTTCATATTGCTGCAATTTATTGTATTTAATATGTATTGCACTCTTTTATAATATAGAAAATAATAATAATAATTCAATAGCAATAACAATAATATTAACAGTAATTATATTTAAAAAAAATTAAATATTATGTATTTTCTGTATATTTCTGAATTTAAAAATTGTTGTATACCAATTTCATAATCTGTATATAATATAATCGGAGATTTAATAAACTAAACTGGAAAATGCTAAAATAAAGTGTCAATTTTACACGTACATCTAATCCCACAGCTGAAGCAAAGTGAAGATTTTACTAAAGTGCCGATATCTAAGAACAAGCTAGCAAATATGTGAAAATTTTGTCGAAACATTGGCAAATCTCCATTAAAGACCTACCATTGCTCTGCTAATACTGTGATTGTATGTTATTTCCTAATGAGCTAGTTCAAGCCCCAAGAAATTGCCTTCTAATTTTTTTTATACAAAATTATTTCAGGTCTCATTTTTAAGGAATATATTGTACCATGTTACTGAACATTGTATACAGACTTCTTACTGATCGGTAGGCGTTAAGATCATTTAGCTTATTTTTGGGAGTCAGTAAAATTGATCACAGCTTTCCTTTTCAATATAATACGCACTTATTGGTATTAAGAAAATCGGCAAATTGCCCTAGTATGTGTGCAAGAGATCTGAACCTTTGAAAAGAGTATCCCTCTCACAAGTAAATCAAAATGCCTCAAAGCCAAAGATCATAATTTATGGCAGGTGCATTTTAAGATCAGATGGATAGCATTAACAGCGCTCTGCAAATTGATCAATCATCAAAAGCAGAGATGAAAATCGCCCACCTACTTTTCGGTCTAACCAATGTCCGAAAACCAATTTGAATTTCGAACCAAAAAAGTTCACGAACCTCAGAGAATCGGGTCTTATAAAGGTTTCGCAAATTCTATGAAGATTATTTCAAAAACCTCTGCTAGTGAACAATTCCTGTCTGGACTACTGGCTTTGGCGCCGTGTAAATGATCTGTTAGGCATAATTTAACGGACTGTACGACAACTTATATGTATATGTGCGCACTTTGACAGTGTTTAGTAGGAATGAGTGTTAGAAACATTGAGAGTGTAAATTATAAGATCAATTGGAGAAGGAACAGAAATAGGACCCCCTTCCTCTTGTAGCCTCTATCTTACATGAAATATTTTCCCGAAAATATTTGTCTACCAAAATAATATTCTGTACATAGACATGGACTTAATCCATCAATTAAATACGAGTAGTTCATTACCCAACATAATTTGACTGAGCCACACATTGAAACATCATCGATGAAGTTACCTTCCATATACTTGATTCCCGATAAGATTGTTTGGCAAAGTCCTGAAGAACTTTAATGTTTATATTCGCTTTGAAACTGGGATGAAATCGTCATGCATATCTACTTTATACCCAAATGGGAAATGGGCAAGTAGAAGCTGAACCTTAAGCATCGTGGTCTGTACCAAGTGTTTGCTTGCATTGTAGATAGAGTGTATGCCAGTGTCTGGCTTTGTGTAAAGTTTTTGCTAAGAATTTTTTAACTGTCATACACAAGTGCACGTTTACGTGTATGAGAACCAGAACCGCTTCAGAACGCTTTGAAAAACTTAAAAACAGAAATCCGTCAATGCATGTGTATTTTTACTTGTCGTTGCAATGGATATGGTGTCTAAATTGCAAAAATTTAAGTTTCCAGCTCCTAAACACTCATGAAGAAAGATCGCAGTCGTGGACGTGTTTTCATTTCAAGGCAAGTGAGAAACCAAATATTTCTTGTAGAACGGCTGGTTTGATTCACTAACTGAATTACCAACCTCTTTAATTCTTTCACCATTCATATAGTTAAAGTGAAACTCATAGATGTTAATACCTACAAATGAAATAAATTTCGAAAAAGATTCTGAGTTTCGTTGGTAGTCGTAACATATCCTAGTTTTACTGCAGAACTTTTACGCTACAGCCTTTTCAACTAATGCCATTTCTTAATATAATATCTTGCAGAATCGCCGCTAGAACTCTGAACCGTATGCTTCAAATTCCGATTAGTTCTGGCTACAACTGTCTTTATCTACTTACCTAAAAAATATTACTTCGAATTAAAATCGATTACATCACCTTGGTCACTTTTCCTCGTAATCAGAAATCTTCGAATCGTTCACATTCGCCTAGCTACTACATACATATGTATGTCTCTGACATTGAGGCACACCTTGAAACGTTGAAAAATGACAATCGATTAAATAGAACAAATTTGTCAAACACCAAATAAAGGATTCTCTGACTCAAAATACAAAATAAATCTATTCAGATTGTTTTCTTGGCTCTAATGGCCACTCAACCGCAATTTATTTTACCTCTTTATACAAAAAGACCAAAAAAAATCTACTCTCTCAAGCTAATAGCAAAGCAAATCAACTCCACTTGAATTGTTAATTAATAATCCAACACAATGTGACCAATGAAACGCATTTACATCCGACACCCAATTTATATCTGCCAAATTATTTCGATTAAAATCCCAAAATCATTAGTCCCTCGTCTCTCATCTACTCAGGGACTTGAATGTAAGCCTTTACGTCGAACTTTCTATCTTTGTCTTGTGTATTTTTATTTTTTATTATTTTTTTTTTAAGAATCGACCATCATCAGACATAGTCATCATCAGCCATTATCCCTTAACGCATACAGCCATAATCACCATGGTAACATCGCATTAATCATTTCAACCTAAATGATACCATGGCACTCGATTACGATACGTGAGAGAGTCCAGAGATTTCGTTTTTCATTTTTTCTTCTTTTTTTCTCGAATTTGAATCGCGAAAAGGATAGAAGGATTCCCCCTTTTCCACGGATTTTCTCTGGAACTGGTGAATACTTTAAAAACGATTATACCGTCACAGTTACTATTGCTTTACGGCTGCTCCTTGGAGGATTCCATTCCAAAATTGTAATCCAAGAAAAGGCAAAAAAAAACCTCAAAAAATTGTAAAGAGGGTGGTTTTCGACCACCGACGGCTGAACACAGGCACCATACCGAATTCAGATACACAAATCCGACAAAATTTAAGAAACAGAATGGCGGACGGATTTTGTCTGCTGATATGTTGGTGTTGCTGAATTTCTGTTGTTATTGCAATATTGTTTTGTTGTTGCCGATAATTTTAGTTTTCCTAACATTGGTCAGTCGGTGTATGTTCTATTTCATTGTGCAACCAGGAGGAAAAGGAGAACAGAAGAAGAAATAACATCTGTGACAATAGGTTGGTTCTATGGTTGCCGTCGGTCGGCCGGCTGAATCGTTTCAACTGCAATACACAATGGCTGACGAACTGAAATAAAAAGAAGGGGACAAGACACAAGCTAAGGCGACTACGATAATGGTTACGAGGTACGACTATGACACTCGGGTGAGATATACCATGAGTGTTAGATAGAAGTATGGCCGAAATATTGTAGTTTAGAAGGGTGCTTGCTGTAGAGGGAGGGATCTGTTACATTTTGATAAACTGCATATATTTTGGACTCTTTTTTTTTTGTCATTATTATTGAAGTGTTTTTCCTTCTTTTCATTCAGCCAGAAACTTGTTTAATATATTTGCAGATCCAAAATATGATAGAAAGTATATTCTAAGAAAGTCAGATGCAGACAGTCGATCATTCCTATTTTGATCAAGTTTTCATTTCTGTGTGCTGCTTTTTGTTTAAAATATTATTATTTGATGCTACAAAGTAAAATAATTTTGTATATGGAATTCAGTTGAGCTCCTCCCTGATCTTTGGTCCTCTAATAGTTACTAGCTTCTGCGGCCTTACGCATTCAGGCACTGCCTGTTTATTTGCTTATTTATTTATTATAGAAAAAAGCTATCCCAAAGGAAGCCTCAAAGAAGCGTCAAAGCCCGTCAACAAAATCGTTCTAAATATAATTTCATCTGCCTTTACTAACGCCAATTCTAATGTGCAATAGAGCAGACACAGAGAAATGATAAGTGTTTTCTTATAACTAAGTGTTTCCGTACAACTGAGTTTCTTTCTCAGTTCAAAGTAAAAGCGATTGGTCGGTTCAATTCTTTAATTGATCCAAATCGCCAACTATTTCAATGCTATATCTGTTTATCCAATTCTTGTATAATAAGCAGTTTATATATGGATTTGCCTTTATTCACAGTTTAAGTCAAGTTTTCTGTTACTCTTTCACTATTTACAAATAGCTTTCGATCAGTTACGTCAACGACATTAGTATATGCTAGTACTTTTATGGATTATCGGAAATTTGCACTTATGGTGTTGTCATGCGAGTTTTTAGCAATTTTCTTAAGTATTATGCTTATCGAATCATAACAAGGCTTCACCTTGTCCTAACCTTTTTTTTAAAGCAAATGCCTCTGAGAAGCTTTCGTTCTCCATGGCCATTCCGCACAGGGATCTTTAAATAGGACTTGGCTCTTTACAGTGTATTCTCCATCCCCATTCTGTACAATTTGGCGAGTTTGACAGGAATCTTCAAATAGGACGTTGTTCTGTACAGTACTTCTATATAGATGCTGTCATATTCTGCTTTAAAATCTA
Source organism: Volucella bombylans (assembly GCA_949129095.1). NCBI lineage: Eukaryota > Metazoa > Arthropoda > Insecta > Diptera > Syrphidae > Volucella > Volucella bombylans. The sequence continues at coordinate 190,810,704 of OX422140.1, read as the reverse complement.
TGCAGAAGAGGGTGAATATCGATCAGGACTTCTTTGATTTTCTCTAAGATCTGTAGAGTAAAAATCTGGTCAGTTGCGGATTTATCGCTAACGGTACTGATGTTTTACTCGCCTAGCTTGGTTTCTTTCGTCGAAATCTTGGAAAGTTTCACTTTTTTGACATTATTGACTTATAGATAAGAGACATTATTTGCAAATCCAGGTAAAATTAAAATATAAACTTCTGCATGACCAAAAAATCAGAATAAGTTGTCGCCAGCTATCAATGTGAAGAATATTAGTTTTTACCGATTCCTTGTTAAATAAATTGAATATTGAGTAAAGACCTTCCTTTAACTCTGAAAATCTTTGAAATTTCCTAGGATATTCTGAACTTTTAAATCGCTTTTAATGTAAATCGAATTTTCCCCTTTCCGTAAGAAATTTCTAAGCGAGGTATCACAGGACCACATGAAACACTATCTATCGTTGAGTCTTCCAAAATTCGTGAAGTATTTCAAGGCGTATTTTGAAAAGATAAGAAAACTTACCACGATTTCGACAAAGATTGATTTTCTTATTGTATTCTGATTTTGAATCGATACAGATTTGTGTATACATTTATATATAGTATTTATTATATAATATATTCAAATGTAGATACCAACCTCGTCTATCACTTGGATACCGATTTCCTTCAAAACAATCAAACACAAGCAGCCTAGTCATAAATGTGCATCAATTCCCATGCGTTCATTTACGTAATAAATCTTTCTCCAGCTAAACCATTCTCTTTAAAATATTTTTCGGCCTTTTTTCCAGGTTGAAAGAACTTCGAAAGAAAAAAACCACAACTCAATCACATGTTAACATTTCATGGTGATCCTTGTAATGGCAAACGTCTGCGTCGTGTATGCAAACTATATTTTCTAACAACCAATTGTTCTGTCCCATCACCTTAGCTATATGTAACTTCAAATTTGCATTCGAATCTAATATTTCATAATACGGTCCGGGGACCTGGATAGAAAACAAAAAAAAAATTAGAATGAAGCATGTTTGCAAAACAAACACAACATGCTTAAAACTAAAACAAAAGATGCTACGCGTATCTTTATTTCTCTGTGCGAAGTCCGTTTTTCTTTTTATCTTATTTTTTTCCCAAATGCGTCCGTCGTCATGTATGTATGAAATAGTTCAACGTACAAAGGAACAAGATCACGCGGCTAACAAAGTCAACTGAAATTCACCAAAGAAGAAAAAATACGAAAATGGAAAAATAAAAATATAAAAATACAACTGTGAATTCGTAGAAAATTTTTCGGCATCGGAGCAGATTAAAAAAAAACTCCAATAAACAGACGATGACTTTGGACGTTTTTTTTTATTTTTTAAATGTCGAAAAATTTCAGTTTCTTGGATTTGCATTGTTTGACATTTTTTGCTTCCTTTTTTGACATTTTACCTCCGGTCGTCTGTCTTCATACCCCGATTTTGTTTCTAGTGTTGCTCATTGCCCGTGTACCAAGGTAATAAAAGTCGACAACAAAAAACATAATAAGATAACATTTTCGCGCAAAAAGATACATCTAAACAAACAAAGTTGAAAACTTAACCTTAGCTTGTTTTTTTCTGTTTTCTACAGATTTAAAGTATTTTTTTAACGCTTTGTATGCCCAGATATACATATGTATTGTACTTAACACAAAACCCAGTTTGTAATTGCCAGGTCAAGTTGCTTTGTTCATAGATGAACCGATTTTGGCTTGACAAAAGTCAGAAAGTCAGAAATGATTCCATACCTGTTAGGAGTCCATTTAGTAATCAACATAAAAAATTGTATTTCGCTCAGTCTATTTCTTTTTTTGTCGAGGAGAAGTGTTTTTTTTTTCATCAGAATACCTGTTGGGGTGAGGACATTAAAAATTCCTACAAAACCCAAGGTTTTCAAAGGAATCTCTTTCTGATTTTATATCCTAAGATGAATGAAAATTTCGCTATTCTACAGGTGCATAAATTGTTTGTGCATGACCTTAAGGATAATTACATAACTACAGTTTATGACTACATTATGTAACCTTGCCAGTACATTTAATGGAAATTTGTATCTACAGGTGGTTATCGGTTGTCGTTAAGTAGTAATTGTCCGAACACCTACATACATATAATAATCGTTAGATCCTTATGACTGAAATATATTCAGTTAGTTTTGATTTCAAATTCAAATGCCGTAAATAATAACATAAAAATTAGTAAATGTTTTTAGGGGAAAGCAGATGTAATATAAGATGAGGATCTACATACATATAATATCAACGTATTAAAGTCAAATTCAAGGACATTTTGGTTATACAAAAGGCGAACTAATAAAAATCTTAGCTCAAAAGCACTGATCGACTCTTAAAAGGTGTTCAAGATTCAAACATCTTCTAATGACGCAATCTTAAAACATCAGTTTTGACGACGCTTTTCGCTGACCTTCGAAAAAGCGGGTTTAAATTTGAGCTATCAATGGAATTGGTAATATCATGTAAAGTAAAGTAGTCAAGAAACGATATTACGATACTCTCTTCAAAGTGCAATTAGATATAGAAGAAAAATAACAAAGACTATTTGTAATCTTATTTAAAAGAAACTTGAAATTTGATTTGTATACTAATAGGTCTTTTAGATCTGAGGAAGTATTAAAAGTAATAGAATGCATACATATCCTTCGAATATCGTAGGCAATGTTAATTCAACCAACGTTTCAAACCCATATTGATACAAAGGTTGTTTTTTGTATTGTGACCTAGAAAATGTGTCATACAGACACCTTAGAAGTTCAAAGTTGGTCCAAGATACTTAATAAGTAGTCTTTCAAATTAGAGTTCCATATCGTCATTGGGAGTATTCCCATCTTTTCCCAGCACTCGTATGGAATATTTTTCGTTGTCAGGTTCTTGTTCTTTTAGAAATGTCTAAGGAGAAAGAGAGTAGGTTAGTTAAGATTTTAGCGTTGGGGTCAGTAAGTCTCAGACTTCTGCCTTTTACAGACCGGCGACTTTTTCATTTCCACTGAAGATTTTGTGTTCAGGTATTCAGATCACAATTTTTAATTTTTTAATACTCGTAATATAAATATTTGTCGAAAATAGAGGAGATGAATTTCTGTTGGCTTATAAAGAGTTTTCCAATAGTGACTTGACAAATTTGAATTTAATTTGTGAACGCACTTTTTCACTAATCATCAAACTGTCACTGTCAATTTATTCAGTAAACTCAACATTTTCATCATGGTAAAGTACAAGAACGAGCAGCGTCTGCAAATTATAAAAATTTTCTACCGAAATTTGGAGTCGGTGACTGCAACTTTAAGAGCGTTAACTCCAATTTTTGGTCGTTATTCTCGCCCTAGTAGACAGGAAATAACAAGTTTAGTGTACAAATTTGAGTCTACATATTCGTTGTGTAATGTTGCCGTGTCAGTGAGACAACGGGTTGGTCGAAGTGTCGAAAATATCGCTGCCGTCCAGGCGTCCGTAGCAAACGATCCAAATCAATCAATTCCACGGCGTTCTCAAGAATTGGGCATCGCTCAGACCACATTATGGCGTATTTTGCCTAAGAATCTTGGTTTACACCCATACAAGATCAAGCTGACTCAAGAATTGAAGCCGATGGACTATTTGAAGCGACGTACGTTCTCCGATTGGGTTCTGGAGAAGATGCGCCACGATGATGAATTTCATCGCAAAATCATCTTCAGTGACGAAGCTCATTTTTGGCTCAATGGGTTCGTCAATAAGCAAAATATGCTTTATTGGTAGGGTGAAAATCCACATGTGCTTCATGAATCACCACTTCATCCACAAAAAATAACTGTTTGTTACGGTTTACATCCCGGTGGCATGATTGGGCCATATTTTTTCGTTGGCGATAACGATCGTCACGTTACTGTGAATGGTCAGCGTTATCGCGCCATGATCATCGATTATTTTTGCCCGAATTGGAAGATATGGACTTGAACGACATGTGGTTTCAACAGGATGTGGCCAAAAGCAACACAGCACACGCTACAATCGATTAATTGAAGAGTAAGTATGGTGAGCGTGATATCTCAAGAAATGGGCCAGTCGTTTGGCCGCCTCGTTCTTGCGATTTAACGCCGCGTGACTATTTTCTGTGGGGCTACGTTAAGTCATTGGTTTATGCCAACACGCCGACGACATTGGAAAAGCTCAGGGACAACATTGAACGTGAAATAGCGGCCGTTTCGGCCCAAATGTGTGGCCGAGTCGTTGAATATTGGGTTCAACGTGCCCTCGGTGGCCATATGAACGAAGTCGAGTTGCATTCATAAATGTTTTGATTGTACTTCAAGCCGATAATAAAGTTTTTGAAATATCTCAAATGGTTTGCGTTTTATTTAAAAATAAAGTTGTCAAGTCTTTATTGGAAAACCCTATAATTGCCGCTATCACTATCTATCGTATCCCGTAGTATTCACTTAGATCAATCAAATTAAGTTGTACTACCAACTGGGGATATATTTTTCGTTAATTAGGAATCATTTCGTGTTTAAGATAAATTTTTATATATTTTCAAATATCGTTCTAAGAAGTATTTTTGCATAATTTATGAAAAGTATACAATTACTCAGGATACTAGTAATCGATCCACATCATTCTCATTAATGCACGCACGGAAAAGGTATTGAAGTTCTGGAATATTTTCATGTACACCTATTGCTAAATGATCTCTGAGTGCTCCAACTAGGTTGCTAATAGGTACTCTGCGAATTTAAAATTATATTGTACATATACTTTTTTTTGCTTTAACCAAGTCTGCTTACTTGGCTATTTGATGATTAATCTGTACATCATTTTATTGTAATTCAAGTTAACACTCCCCATTGTGACTTTTCTACCAACCACAACTCAGTTTCTTTTGTCTTTTGTATATTAGTTTTAGGACTTAAGTATATAATAATGAAGTAGCTGACTATCTCTAGAGCTGTCCACCAAACTATAACGTCACTACTAAATAAGGCTTTTCAAGTGTGAACTCAGTGTAATATTCATCGACGAATTTATCATTTGCAGCCGAGGGCTATTTTACAAGAATATGAATTTTTACATGTTCGTTCACTTTTCAGTGCAAGTAAGTAGAATCTGGAGCTGACTTTAGCAAACTTGATAATTGTAGCATGCGTCCTTTTATCAGATCCTGCATAGTTGGAATAGATTTTTCTTTGTTAATAATGTATAAGCTACGGCCTAATGCACTTGTTTTACGGGAAAAATTTTTTTTATTGGCATACATGTTTCCTATCAAAGAAAGAAAAGGTTTATGCTAATAACCCAAGGACAATGCCTGAACTGGAAAACGAAATTTGACGTCCCATTTGTAAAATATAGCCGACACTATGCCAAAATGTTATCGAAAATTTTAGTTTTTGTTAAAATGTACAAAATACCTAAATAATAATCTTAACTTACTTAAAATGTGCTTGATTTTTTTTTTATTTAGAAATTGTTATCCAATCTCTTTGTTTTTTTTTTAAACTACCTTAATCTTATCCATATTACATATATAAGCCGAGAATGGCTTAAAAATAACCCACAGACCCACTTTACCCCAAATAGAGCTACGCCGGAATTGAAGGAAGGAGTTTCTTTCACTTTCTTTGCTACCAAAATTGTTGGTGGTGCCGAGCAACATCCCTCATATCGCAACTTCCTACCGCACTACTGAACCGGAGACTCTCCGCAATTCCGTGTGCGACATATATGCCGTAGTTAAGTCTCCCATCCGCAACTGTTCGAGCTACGTGGAAGATTAGCGGCACAGCTAATTGGTCCTGGATCAGCCCATTTCTTATCAAAATAGAAGAACACACCTGGGCGAACGAAGCCGCTCACTCTCTTGATGAAGATAATTGGAATATTATGCCCCATGGTTATTCAAGACTATATACCTGTATATCATACATAGTACAGATTTAATGACTGCCAAACCAGGTACAACCTCTCCAGATCTATGTTTTGAGATGAGGCCATAAGACAATTTGCAAGTGAGAACCATAATTCATTGATTGGTAAAGAGTAATAGATTGTACGAATTGCTTGATCACCGCTTTGACCTGCAAATTTTGCTGGGAAATCTTGAGTCCAAAATAAATACCAACATTTATCGATGATCTGTGTCAGGTAGACTTTATTTTCGGAAATCAAACCCTGAACTGTGTGGGTCTTAATTGACTCATACTAACCTCGGGAAACTTGTTGCTATCTGTATGTGATTTAAAAATAGTTCATTAGTAAATGAGATGACTCCTGAAGTCCTTATTCAGTTCAAGAAATATTGCACAAAAATTATCTTTCAACAAGCGATAATTTAATCGTTTAAGTATAGAAATCAATTGGAATTTGCCCCTTGAAGATTTTAGTAAGATGCAAGCTGATGTACGTGTATAAGATTCAGTTTTATTTTATTTGACTAAAAGAATAGATTCATATTACTGAATTTCTCTATTTGCGAAAGGCGATGGATTCAATATGACCTTAGAAATTTAAAACCGTATTTTCATTAGAATGCACAGTTTGATTCTAAAATTGTCTCTTGTGAATCACTAATATGAAAGTGGTATTCTAAAGGTATTGATCGCAATCACCTTCAGTGACTTATAACAATCCTTATGGCTTATTGATTTTAGAAAGAATATCTTAATAGGCTAAGGTACTACATGTTAAGTTTGATTCCTTTTTTAGCACAAAAAAATTAAGCTATGGGTTTTTTTCTTAAAAAATCATTTGTATTTTTCTTTTTGCAGTTATCACATTCCAGGTATTACATATTGCACAATATTGTCGAAATGGACTTGCCAATATTTCCAATAATTCAATTTATTAGACAATTTCAGAAAGTTGAAAATACAAAAATATGCGTCAACTGAATGACACCGATTGCCAACTAACTTTCTCAGAAACCCACAAATCAATGCCATTATCGAGAGTCCATGCGATTATAATGAAACTTCAATAAACGACTCCATAGGCAATGGTTTCTACGCACTGGATTCGAATTGGGATTCAAATTGAAAATCTTTTTTTTTTTTTGCCAACCCCAGCGTATCAGAAAATCTATTCACTGGATTAGAGAAGCAAAAAATTGGGCCGAAACTCAAAAGTTTTCAGAATATTGTTTGTGTCTGTTTCGGAAAAAAATTTAATCAATAATTTTATAGCTATGCGAATGGCCTGGGGATGTTTGGCCCTTCACTCCTCACGGACTCCCGTACTCCCTTGTTGTTTTTTAAATTGGTGAACGGAAGTACTACTATTTGACATGGGACTATTGTTGGAATCGTTCAGCCCTACATATACAAATAAATTTCTGCTTGTCACAGTTTACAAATTCGATTGTCTCTGGACAAATAATTTTTTTTTTTTTTGTAAACGATGAAAATTTGCCAGCAGTTGTAGAAGGCGATAATAAATCAAAGCCAAACCGTTTTGAGCTGCCTACGGATTTATTCGAAAAAAAAAGACAATCTCTTTAGTGGGAGTTTAATTCAATCTGAAGTGGATTTTCGTTTTTGAATTTGCATTTGTAATTTTGCCTTCATCCAGTCGAATTATTTTAATTATAGGAATACACAACCGGGTTGTATAATATACGTATACATACTTTGATGTTGTATACGTTTGATTTTTCACTTCTTTGCTATTATACTTGAAAACAAAAACAAAAATATTTCTGTTAATCGAATGCTATTGTTTACCTTGAGTGATTAATTGGAAAATTATTTTAAGAATAAGAAAGAAGTATTGTAGAATTTAGAATTTATTTAAATCTTCCTGCAGACAATAACACAACAGTTAATCGAAAAGGTTTAGAAAAGCACAACCAGTTCTGTGTACTCTAAAACAATTCGGTTTAACAAATATTTTGATTTAAAACTTATTATTCAGTAGACGATGATTAAGAGTATGATCTCACAGAACATAACTCCAAATAGATTCTCTCCTTCACTTTCGAGTTTTTATTTATGATGAGTATCATTTCTATTTTTTTTTTAATTGACTTAATTGGAAATAATTTATTTCGATCGATTGCCATGACATTGGGTCTTCTTGCATTTCCATTGAAACTGAGACAATTTTTTGTTCAGTAATTATGCAATTGGATGTGATTAAGTAGAATGACATTTTTTCTGTCGGTTTTGCTTCGAAGGCAATGAGAATTTATTATTTTTTTGAGTTCTCTATTTAGTTGATCGTGTTGATCTGATCTCAGTTACCTTTTAATTTAAATAGCATACACATCCGTAAAAGTTTTGATTTCAGATCTGATAAATTGTAGTGTTTGGGAAACTTCAAATAACTATTCTTTTCCAATAATATATTAACTGTAGCCTAAAAAAATAATAAGTAATTCTGTAGTTTAAAAAAAAACTCAAAATTGTATTGTTCTGTCAATATGCTAAAATTTTAAAATTATTTTCTTCTTATGAAAAATTTCAGTCTCTTTTCTGGCCTTAACATAATAATAGTAAAAAATAATAGTAAAAAAGAAAATAGGTGACGGAACCTTGCAACACGAATGGCTTTCTTTTTTGAAGTCGAGTAAGGCTTATCCAAGTTTACATACATATGTATATACAAAGATGCACTTACTAGATTTGTACAACCTGAAATATGGATGTACATATATCATACATATATATCTGCATTAGTTCAGCTTCTGATTTGAGGTTTCTTTGTAAAAGCTACACAAATTTATTAGCAAACAATAACGACAGTAATCAAAATTATTTATTTGTTATGTAGCATGTTTCATGACATTATGGCTTAAACTCCACATTAAGTATGTATGTATATGGCTTCCTCGGCTGTTTTTGGCGAAGCCCATCCCAATTTTAGACCATTGCTTCGAGGAATTGGAGATCTGTCTCATTAATAATGCTCTGAATATTGTCTTCTAAGGCCTTAATACTTTGCCTTTTATCGGCATCTAACATGCCTTCTCATAGTCCCACAGGAATTCATCGAATAGCGTCAAATCTCCCGATTTCTTTGGTTACTTCACTGGCCCATTTCAGCATATAATATTGTTGTTGAATCGATCCCTCAGTAAGTCATACGCTCTATGGCGCATCCTGCTGAAGCCAGATATTATCCATATTTTTGAAGAAATAATTGTTGATCATTGTTCAGTATCGTGGCCTCCGGAAGACCTCCGGCTACATTCTAGACAAAATCAGGACTATGATGCCACCAGCTTAAAGACCACACTCTTGTGAGTGACTTAGAATGTCTGTTCTGAATTGGCTGAATTCAGTATTGTAATTCTGTTTCTTCGCAAACCCAGTAACCCATTAGTGAGTCTAGTTACTAAACACAATTTTTCTATAAAAATTGGGGACGACTTAAATCTGTTCAGGAGATCCATCCAAACTATTGTCACAAGGCATGGTCTACTGCACCAGCCAAATCGACAAAGAATTATCAAAAATAACGGCATCGTTTGGAAGTTTTCTTTATTGGAATATCTGTCAGTAAGTGAGTTAGATTCTTGAAACTTTGAAAGATTTCAGAGTTGGTAAACCCACTGATACCACTGATTTTTTTTTTTGAAATATGTTTCTAAAAGTTTCTTGTATATTTAATTTTAATTCTTTAATTTAATTCCTCTTCTCTTAGCGAAAGATAAAATAATTACACAAAAATGCAGGTCTAGTAGTGATGTCATCATTAAAATCTTTTCAATTTACACTAATAAATATAAACAAGGAGGGAGAATCTATTGCTACATATAGTGAGCAGTTTTTACTAATATTAAGTATTCTTGCCAAATATCAATTGTCTATTTTAGCTACGGTGGCTGTGTTTTAAGCCCCTTAAAATAAAAGTTATTTCAATTAAAGACGTTAATGTAATATAATGATGCCGGTATAATATTTTTTTCGAGTGTTATTCGCTTCGTAAATTAAAAAATAAACTATTTAAAAACATAAGAGAATAATCCCGATTGGACTATTGGAAGCTAATTTATTCTTTTAAGCGATTACTTTCACTTTTTCAGTAGGTTTAAGCTGTGAAAATTGTCACAAATATGCAGTATTTTACAAGTAGATCATGCTTTCGCATATAACTAAAATATTGTTTTAAATAAATCGTTGAATTTACAATAATTTTATTTCAAATATGCATGAGAGATCTGCGAAAAACAAATACAAATATGTAATTCAATTTCATTTGATAAGATGTAAAAAAAAAAAATTATTTATGTATTTAATAACAAAGAATTAAAAATTAAGAGACAACCAATAAAAGTTTGTATAAAAAATTTGTTAAAACTGGTATCTTAAGACTAATAAGTTTTATATCTTATTCATTTTACGTTTAAAACTGTCCGGTATAAGCATTTAAACAAATAGATTTACCCTATTTAATTACAGCTTTTTTTGAAAAATAGTTTTTATTGATTTATGAAACTAAAATAAGAAAACTAAACTTATTTTACAAAAACTTTTTTTTAGATCTGATATAAATATAATTTTTTGAAAATAAATACTTTTTTATATATGGTTATTTTAATTGTATTTCCCATTTTATTTTGTTCATCCAAAATATTTTATTAATTTTTTTATTTCTTGTTCACTTTTGTTGATAAAAAGTATACGCATTATACAGGAACAAGTTTTTCCGACATATGCATGCAGGTACATGTGTGTTTATATGTTTAGTCAATTTCATCTAACAATCTATTATGAAATATTTAAAAGTTGGATATAAAATTGTAAATTTTAAAATTGTGTAAGAGCGGAGTATTAAAATCAATAGAACACACATCTCTGAATAGATTAACGTGTATTTTGTTTATTTGAGATAACCTTTTTACGAGCCCAATAGATTATAAGAGCTTACAACGCAGGTTTAACAGTTTATGTGTTTGTTCATTTGTAACTTAATACAGCAGAAATATGTTCGCATATTTATATAAACAATAATGTCTAATTAAGATATTTTTTTTTTTTTCAATTATGGAAAGAAACTTCTGATTCGAGGTAAATATCGAAAGCCCTTAATTATATTATATATACATTAAATTGAATTGCTAAAAATACAATATATAAATGTTATTTCGTAGTGCATGTGATTTGTTAGAAAATACTATCTCTTATGGACCGACGTACTCGTACCTAATCTTGAGGATCGTTCGCACATTAAAACCCATACTCAAAAACATTCGAATGCAGAAGCAACCTACTGAGGATATGCGTACATTTATAGAAGGACTAGACCCTGCATGAAAATGCTCTCTGGTGCTTGGAGAAAAAATTTTTTCGGGTAATTTCCGGTCCCGTTTGCATTAATAGAGAATGGAGGTGAAGTTTCAACAGCGAACTATACCAGCAATACCGCAATGCCGATCTCGTCAATAAAGGTCGGATAACCCAGCTTAGATGGCTAAGTCATCTTGATTTCATGGACCCCAGAGTATATGTTTTCGACTCTGGATGGAGACGCCAGACAACTTCGTCTGCACAACTGGAGGCAGCTGGCAAAAGATCGCGCTAGCTGGAGAGTTTTTTTTAGCTGGGGCCCTGATCCACCTCGTACTGTAGCGCCATCTATATAAGTAAGTTAATAAAACGCTAAAAACAGCTATTCTTTCAAAGGCGACTGTATTAAAAACGGCACACACATGGAACTTGAGTTATAATGCTTGATTTAGCAAATATTCTAAATTTTTTTAACTGAAATACTCAAGAATAAAAGTGTGATAAATTGTTGAGATTCATTCAATCAGAACGAAATACTTTGACGAAATTTTGCAAGTTAAAACCAATTGATACGTGCTTTTAAAATATAATAAATTGAAATATCACCTATTCCAAGCTGTGCCTTGAAAGATACAATTTGCATTAATCATCTGATTAATGACCAACTTTTATTTGGTACTTTAAATGGTGCTTTCAAAGAAAATAATTCAGAATCGTCAAAGAGATCAAGGCGGCAATAAACGAATTTTCTAAAGCCAAAATACATGTTTAGTGATATTTTACGTGTTTTTAAAAGATGTCGAAAAGTATTATATTTTATTTTTTATCTAAATACCTTCGCCGAAAGCTATTCACTCACCCCATTAATTTATTTTATTTTAGTTGTTCTGATAAAATTTAGTAAGCAAAAGTTGTTGAATTTTTTAGAATATACTATTAAATAATATTTTTATTATATTGGGCTTACTGCAGTCGCAATATTTCCATAGATTAAAATGAGAGTATGCGCAGTCGCGGACTCCGTTTAGCGACAAATTTGAGAAATTGCGGATTCGTGCCTTCCACTTTGTTGCATAATTTTGTGTATATCCTTTCAAGTGACTAAATTAATGCAGTCACTTAGGGATTATGAATAATTTCTTCAGCAAGTTGTTTTTTTTTTTTTAAGTTAAGTTTCTTTTTGTATCAGAAGGCCTAAGATATTTAGCACTATGACATTCTGCTCTTTAGCAGGTATGTAAGGTGCATATTCGTTATAAGTTTAATATAGTGCAAAACTTCGTAAAGCCAATAATTACGTTATAAAAGTTATTCAAAATTTATAAGGATATATGAATGTACTGGATATTTGACTTAGAACAAATGATTGGTCCGAAAAAGCAATAAAGTACCACCATTTTAACTTTCGTATAAATTCCTGCGGAATCGTGATCATCAGAGTTTTTTACGTTATCTTTGGTATGGCGTTTTTGATTAACCATTGTAAAACGCTTATTTTTTAAATGTGTATATAGTTTTGACAGAAATATACGATATGGTTTTTTTTAACCTTTAAACAGAGATAATATATTTCAAAATATAATTTAACAAAATGTCATGCGATTGCGTAGTATTTAGGACGTATTTGTACTTTGCCCTTAATTTTTGAGGCTTACTCAAATGAAATTTATTTTAAATCTATAGCATCCCATGACATTTAAGCATAAATAGGCAAATAGGTTTCCAATAAGATTCTGCATTTTGGTCTATCACGGAACCACGTATATTCTTTTTTACAAAATAAGATTTTTATTTTAATCGAGAGAAGAAGGGTTCTTCTTAACAATGAAGAACAAAAATCACCTCTATTGCATATCCAGCTCCTTTTGGGAAAAATTTCTTATCACATTTTTGTCTCTATTACATAATTTATTGTATATCATGGATTGAGTACTTTAATTGACTTGGGACCGTTTGCACAAACCTTTTCTTTTTCTTGACCAACATTTCGTGAAATGACTAGAGAGAAAACTTTTCTCGCAAAAGAGCAATGGCCACTTTTGTGCCACTTAGTGCCATGGCTTAATAGCACATTTGTTTTACGGTAATAATCACACTAGCAAGAAAAAAGGTACAATGATGCATCCTGTCCAAGAGCTGAACCAAATAGTAATACGTTGTGGATAGAGTGCAGCAATTCCGTTTATTAACAAAACCTTGAAGATGAAAATTTACCCCATCACTCGAAATTATTTTTCGATTAAGTTCTTGATCAATTTCATGCATTTTCAACATCTTCTTGGCAAATTTATGAAGGTGGTGATGGTCGGTAGACATAAGCTCTTGCGTTAGTTGCTCTATGTTCCAGTTTTTTTTTTTTTTTGGAAATCCGTTAGAAAGTTGTTTGTGATAGATAGCTCCAATTCCTGGGATCAACGAAAAATTGACAAACATAGGCTTTCGACCACAATTTAAGCAGCAGAAGCAATATACCCAGTCATTTCTAAGCAACGGGCACGATTTTGCTTCTCCACATAACCAACTTTTCGCAAATTTCTGAACCGTTTATGGAAATGCTGGCCGAAAAGGCGCATCACGTCTTTTAACTTTTTGGACTGTTTAAGTGAGATTTACACAATTTTTGTAGTTAATTTCGATATGTTGTTGAAGCAATTTTCGTTTGATTTTAATAAGTGGCTTAGTTTTCACATATCATAGCGGGCCTCTCAAAATAAAATGAAAATGTTGCATTTTCTACTCTTATAACCTTTATAGTGTTAAACCAGATTACATCGAAAATTACAATTGTAATAATCATTCTGGCTAATCCCTAAAATTTTTCGATTTTAATATATTTCAAGGCAAAGTCTATCATATCTAGGTATACCTAACTGCAGGATATTTGAAGAACAGATAATAGAAATCAGTGAAAGAGAAATTTTATTTCTGAATAGTAGAGAACAAATTTAGAAATACTCTATCTCAAACTCTATCTCAAATCCAATAGAGTATAACTCCTAAATGGTAAATCATTTTATTTCGAAGTTCAAAATGGACTTTAAAGTATTCTTTTTTTGTTTATATTTACTAGGGGGCTAATACTGTTAGGCAATTTTATGTCATGTGTAAAAAAACAGCTTGGAGTCATATTAACATCGGTAAAACAAGACAACAAGCTGTTGAAATACAATTTTATATCATTTTAACCATTGTTGTAATTTTAACTTTTTTTATTTTTTGGCATAAATAAGTGCCAAGGAGTGATTAAGCTAGTTTTATTCCGCAATTAGGGCTAGTGATGTTAAATTTTTGTGATCTAACTTGGCATGTTATAAGCAAGATAGACTCTTTGTTTAAGGTTCAAAATTTGGTGACGATCAAATGGTAATGAACACTGTAGGAAGATATTGCTGCAAAAGCTTGCAGAATCAAATGAGAATAATTCGTCGATGCTCGTGTCTAAGAAAAATCTCTATCTAATGCTACAATACTTCAATTTCAGTGGAAGGGTTAATGCAAAAAGTATAATATTTAACACTATATGTCTTTGCAAAAACAAATAAGATGTATGGCAACGCGTATTGTGAGAGCAGTTCGAAAGTTTTCTCTCAAATGAAGGAGAATTTCACCTCAAATCCGAAATCCCTATCACCATGTGACTTCGATTTCATTCATTTCAAATGCATTTCTACTCTCTAGCACTCAAGACATCTCCAAGCACTTGTTCATTCAATGAAACTTATGAAACTATTACTTACAGTATCCTTCTAGCGATGATGACAACAATCCTTTCTGCTGCAGTTGCGCGTTAGCTGAAAAGTACGAGTAAGTAACACTGCACAAGAAAAAAAAAAACATTCGACGACAACGACAGCACGCTGTGAACGATGACCGAAAAACCTTTTTTTTGTCACCAAAAAGTTGCTCCACACACAGTAAAAAGAACTCTATCTCTATTTCTTCATTAGGTGGTGGCAACTATTGGATTTACCACGAATCGGAATACCACGACCGATGACCGACGATTTCCATGATGTTTACTTATGTTATCACCCAATATCACTCAAAAAATTTCAAAATAAACAAAAATAATAAAAGCGGCAATATATCTGGACTAGATGCACTTATGTATTTCAATAGAACTTTAGACGAGAGATGGGAAATACAAATATTGCAAAAAATTACTCTTGACACATGAGGATATATGTTGAAGCTGATGATGATATTCAATCACTTTGTGTCTTCTTAAGGTGCAACTAAAGCATATCCCAAACACAGGTTTACACCGAAATACCGATTTAGAGATAAATATTTTATAAATTGTTCACACTAGGGTTAAAGATACGAATTGTGAATATTTGTTGCAATTTTTCAATTTGGCGCGAATTGAACTCACTATACTGCGATTGATACTGTGAAACACTGCCTTCAAGTGTTCTCAAGTGTACTTATACTTTGACGACTTCACCAAACGGACATTAGAAACATTCACACGCCGTAAAATTGAAATTGGCACAGATATTATCCATCAAAGATACACTCTAAATATTGCACTAATGTATGAAGAAATATTGGTTTAAGTTACTATTCAAGGTATGTCGCATAAGACAAAACTAAATTGGGAAAAATTTTAAGTACATAGTCCAATTAGATTGACCGTTGGTATTTGTCAGAGTGTCACAATTAGACTTCGTTCTAATTAAATAAACAAAAATAGATGACTTTCCAACGCCATAACATTAAAAAACAAAACATAACAACAAAATGTACACTCGTTTGCAGTCGTAAATAGGTAGCTTAAGCAGGCAGGCAGGCAGGCAGGCAGGTAGGTAGGTAGATAGGTAGTTAAGTTTTGGATAGATACGCTTTAAAATGGTAAGCTGTAGTCTCGCTCTTGCATTCACTTCTAAGTAATAAACACACGCCAAAACAATCCTTATTGATAGATTCGCCTAATGTGCCGAGTTGCTGTTGCTATTGCTATTGCTGTTAGTATTGTTGTCTATCGTACAACTATTATTATTATTATGATTATGATTATTTTTATTGCTACTAAAACAGCTCCCCAAAAAAGATGTTGATTTCTTTACGACTTCTATCAAACTAAACCCATAAAGCATTCAATTCGTGCCATATACATGTGAAAATCCGAGAACTCCTTAATCCAGAAATAAAAAAAGACCAAAAAAGCGACATACAGCAGCAGCAGCAGCAGCATGAGCAGAGTACCACCAGCCACATCGGTACTGTAGACAGTCCAACTACAGCAGCAACAACAACAATAGCAGAAACAACAACAATACAATGGCAAATGCCAACATCAGGCTGAGGGAAATATAGTAAGAAAGAAAGGAACGGAGGAGAAAGAAAGCAAGAAAGAAAGAAAGACAAGAAGACCAACAACGGCAACAGCAACAACAACAACGACCAACGATGAAACGAACAAAAAATATTGGTATGCCAATGTACATATATCTGAGGAATTGCCATAGTGTGATGGCATATAATACATAAATAAGTATCTAGATACATTCTGACTGTGCGGCTGAATATAAAATATACGAGAGACACACATCACAGAGCGCAGAGCGGCAACAGCACCGGCAGGGCCTTTATGAGCACTTTATTCGTATGCCGGCGTGTAGGGTGTACTACACTACACGTAATAAAGTATCTTTCACATGATGATATTGGTGTTCCCTGCATAAGTTACTCGTGTCGTAGCTAAGCTCAGAGGACTCGGCTGCTGGCTTGTTTTGCTGGTTAACTTTTAGGACGAAAGGAAGGAAAATTCTGTGGCAATTGAGTTGTATGGGTGAGCGAAAGCATTGGGAGATTTGTGTGCGTGCGTAGAGTCGTCTATTACCAGATCGGTGGCGGTCTTCTTGACCGAAAAGGAATATGCTTCGGAGAGTTTTCTACTCTTGTGCCTAGTTTGCTGAGGCTGACAAAATGAGCCATAAACATTGCGAATGTGAAGGAAGAAGAGCCACACAGTACCGTGGTGTGTACGTTTAATACGTTACAAATCTGACAACGTCGGTGACTCTCTCTCTCTCGGAAAGCTTGATTACATTTTTTTCGGATTCGGTGGAAAATACTGGCGAAAATTCTTTTATTTTTGTTCTACACATGTGGAGTGATGGGTGGTGGAGTAGTGGAAAACTGAGGAAATACTCTCTATAGAAATGAGTGGCCTGGCCAGTGTATTGAATTTGCTCGATTTGTTGCGCTCATTCGCCAGTTTTGTGCTCCGACGCTTTGAACTATTGTGAGCTCGTATTTTGCTGAAATCTTCTTCGTATTTCTTGAGTGAATATGCGCTCGGGCTCGTAAATCTCATTATATTTATTTGCCCTTGGTTTTGTTGTTGTTTCGGTTCATTGTTGTGTTCTCTTGGGGGTTTGCGTATGTGGTGAAAAACCATATGATGGGGGGACACACAGTGTTGCCGAAGGAGTAATTTAGAGTTTCACCACAAAAAGTCTTCATTTGTAACTTGAATTTGATGGAATTCAATAGAAGAGTTTATAAGAAGAAAGTGATTTTAAATGAGCTGATCTGGTTATGTCGATCAGAACCAATGCAAGGTAATAGTCTACCACCCTCTTAGCATGATCTGGCAACTTTGCTTACATTCTGAATGTTTGTACGTATTGTAAATAAAGGGGGAATATTCGAACTTAAATTATATATAATAATGCTGCTCTTATCATAATATAGTTGGTATTTTGTAAAAATAATTCTATGATCAGTGGATTACTGGTTATGTGCACGAGAGCGCAACCCTACATCATGTTCTATATAGTTGATACCACTCATTTCAGGAAGTATCACGTCTTGGACATTATCGATTTTCTGATGATTAGTACAATACATTTCATAGCAACAAAAATGCACAATTGGTGCTGCAGTTGTGACAACGAACTGAACTTTCATTCCCACATGACTACATAGAAGACATCATAAGAAAATCAACACCGTTTAGTCAAGTGCTGGTCTAATAAATTTTCGGATTCACATTTTACTAAATTCCTTTAAATAATAATGAATACGGCAGTTAAGTCAGGTCATCATATTAGACCATACATACCATATATTGTCCATAAAAGCTGTGCAACGAAGATTTATTCGTTTCACGTTATTGTGACTCCCATGTCCTGACAACATTGACTCTCCTCCTCTATTGCAACTCATGCCATGAACACTTATTCATCAACCCAAGTTTAAAATGATACCGATGTCAATTCCATTCAACCTATCTTTGGCTATGACCTAATCGAAATCGCTTTCAAGACTGCCATCTACTCTTCCTATGCCTCGCGGCATAATAAAGCCGTCCGGGGTTGATTTGAGCCTCAAACAAACTTCAGTTATAGTTTTAGAACAATCAGCAGCAACTTCTCTTGTACAGCTTTTGAAGCAGAATTTGTTTTTCTAACCTTTCAACTTTACAAGCAAACAACAGCGATTGTGAATAAGCCAGAAGATATTTATATGTAACTTCACAAAAAGCATTTTAAAATGATATTTCTCCCCTTTAATGCCTGGAGACCCCGACATCATATAAAATCAACCCGTGTTGCTTGCAGCCCCATTTTAAGGGTGTTTGCTTTCGGATGTAAGCATCAATTCATACTTAAAGCCCAGAGCACGTCGTTGATCTTGATTTTTATTGACCTCAGTACTGGGTGCCTGCTTTTGAGTTTTGCAGTCTGACTACGCGGAACTAACATTAACGTATGACCAATTTTCTAAATTTGCTGTGATCAGCATACTTATACTACCTGCCAACGTGTGAGTATTGGTTCAGAAAGACTAGCTTGAGATTTAGTTTTAACAAATACCTATTCGGGCTTAAGACGCCTTGCCTTTGATAAGGGTCACGTTTCATGATTATTTGAATCTTGATATACATATGTACATAGGTAGATTATTCCAAAAAAACAACTGAATTAAGAGTGCTACTTGACACTGACGGCAACAAAAATATATAAATGGGTGCGACATAATTAGCGACGAAGCTAGAGACTAATTTTCAATTCTGTCGTTTTTCAGAGCTATTTCTCACTTTCTCTTGATTGATGGACACCATTTCTTTGTTTTATAGCAAAATTTATTTAAAAAAGTGCGCTATCAAAGTTAATGTGCAACATGGAAGACCCGCGGCCTTTTACTAGTATGGAACGTAAGCTTGTAAATTCAGATAGATATAAGATTTTGTTTGTCCAAACATAAAAATTGTATTGTAGATGCTTCTAAGTACTAGTATCTCCACTTTTGCAAGCACACTATCAGCAGCCATTTTTTTGTTCAATATGTACATGTTATATTTAGTAAATCATTATAAGTTAATGACAGCTGCATGTTCTACAATTTGCACTATGGAGACCAATTCTCAGCATATAAGCCGTTTTCATACTGCACATTGCTGATCTTGTCATGTGAAAAGCAAACTTAAAAATATAACCAGAAACTTTTCCATAATCTTACTGACCTTTGTATTTATTCTTCGCAAAACAGGGGAACATTGCGGTGCCCTAAAATAAGCTCAATCGACTTTAAACAAGCTAACGACTGTATCGATGTGGAAAGAATAGTGAGCAATTAATTGAAAATCAATTGAAACTCAGGTTTCGAAAAAAAACACAAATGTAAATCCAAATTAATCAGCCAAAAACAAAAAAAACATCAGAGCACTCTCGTGCTTTCAGATTAAAGTTTAAAAAAAAGAGCAGCTTGACTGTGGTGATATTAAGAAATCTCGCCCAGATGGGAGATTTATAAAAGAAAGCTCTATTCCTGGCTGAAGAGAAATGTTGTTACTACTATGGTTACAATAATACCTTGTTTTCTTTAGATACCTATACAAATTGAGCAGGTAAGTATATAATTACTTTCTTACTAATTTATGTCCTGTTTCCCGTTGCGTGTTTTAGGACTCCTATTACACTTTCCATCGTGTGCCATCGTGTGCTCTTTCTTGCAAACTTTTGTAGTTCTTATTGCCGTGAATGCTCTTCTACTGGCCTCTGCCATCTATTTCTCGTTAGTCTCACCTTGCGTTAGCGGTCTACAATGCATTGCGTTGTTAGCAATTTTTAAATCTGGCCATAGATTCTGCCATCCGCTCCCACTTTAATAGTAGGATAAATGCTAATTGACATCTGGCCTGTACTCTGGTAAAGGCAGCTATATTTTCGGTGCAGAAAACCCTTCATACAATATATTTTGACATATTGACAAACTTGCATTTTCAATATAACATAACATTAGAGTGTATTATTTAAACTTATAAACATTGTTTCGACTACTGAGGTTATGGTTTCCACTCCCATCGTCAAGGCCGCACGAAACACATCGTTTACGTACATATATTACCGATACAAAGGATACTGGTTACAGTATGCCAGTATGACAGTTGTATGAACCAGCTTTGGATTTCGATTTCCACAGCATTTTGTTATACAATACATAGTACGTTAATCCATCAAAAGTGGCCTTAATAATAGTTATTAAATTATCTGCAATGTCTTGAATATCTCTTACGCAAGTTGTGGCATTTATATCACACTCTCTGTTCTGTCGGACGCCTTTTTAAAGTTAACAGGTAAACACGGATAGAGATTCAATGCACTGTTTAATGATGGTTCGAATGGTGTTGATGAGTTTTGGATTCAGTTTCTCTCCTAGGTATTGCTTTCTTCTCTCTATAATTATTATTGCTATTATTTTGACCACTGTTGGAACCACAAAAATATGTACATATTCAATTTTCATAAGATTGCTCTTTTTATGGAGTTTGATAACTACTCGTATATATTTTTCCTCTCGTTGGGTAAACTCTATGGCTTTTCTTGGCCTTCTAAGTCCAAAGAAACAGCGAATGTCAAATTATTTCTGCGAAAATGTTATTGGAAGAATTCATAGCAGACCCAAGGATAAAGCCGTTAATAACTCGAAATTAAAGAACTGTTTTTGGCTTCCTCTATCTAAGCTTTCATTTAATAATTTACAAGTGAAAGGGAGTATTCTTCATCAGCTCTGCGTCCAGTTCTTTCTGAAGGTAATTAATGGCACTGTATTCTGCTAAAGCAAAATCAACGCAATTCGACACTGCAGTCTTTAGAGTTATTTCTAGCATACAGTTATTTTAAAACAAACGATTCAAATTTGTGTCGAGTAGTCCTTTCACACATCATCGAAAACCGTATTTAACCGAAACCTCTTATAATCTTAATCGAAAACAGTAGCCTACTTACATATATTTTTTGGTTTTTGAAAGCCCTTCGTAAAACAAGATTTTGATTAAAACTCCTCAAAACCTACTCGCAATTGTGAGGTTGTTGAAGCAGACACAACTTTTGAAACATTCACTATATTCACCATATTCAGCAAAACAGCTGGTATTGTACCTAGTTGTCAAAACAAAATTACAAAACTTAAAATTTAAAAAATATTGATTGCCATTTGTGGTAAGTTTTCTATGATTTTATCAATAAATAATTCGATAAGGATATTAACACTTTATTGTATCTTGTAAAAGTTTATTGTTATACACCAAAGCGTGAACGCACATTGAGTCTTAAGTCAAAATTAGCTGATTTTTGTTTACATATAAAATAATTGACAAGAACCATTTGTCATTATATGTTCTCAATTCAATGCTACACTATTACACATTTCGTAACAATAGGGTTGGATCATTATTAAGGTGTAAAAGTGTAAGAAATTGACAGCCAGTGTATTTTGTTATTGTATTGTATGATAATGATGTACTATAAGACTTTTACAACGATACGAAACCAGATGCATCGAAGAGTGAATACCCCTAATTTTAAATAAAATGTTTGTTTTTTCTTTATCGAATTACAAATATTTACCTACACAAAAATTGCAAAATTACAAAACCTAGTCGGTATTGGATCATTTTAAAAACTCGAAACGCTCAATACCTACTACTATTTGGACCACCAAAGAATGATTGCCAATTGCGTATATCCCTGTATAATAGCTGATACTTGAAAGTATAATATGCTCGTATGGATACCCGTAGATACATATACATATTTTTCTTAAAAGCGCAAAACTTATCGCCCATGTGTCTTATAGGGGCAAATGATTTGGAATTAGTATACTTATAAATATAAAAAAACCGTCCATTCCTTTTCTCCTTAAAAATAAGGAAATCCAAAGTAATGAAGATGGAAACATTTGCAAATGGGGCCAACGAACATGTCATAGTTTATTAAGATGGAATGTATCTTCAAAAATGGCTTTGACATCAAAATGCTATCAAATTTGTCCCTTCGTTTTATATTCCACACATTATAATAGGTACGCTACACTCACGCTTCTCTTTAAATATGTATATTGATTTATTTGGTGTGCAGACTGGCCATTAGTTTCTATTACAGCACATCTAGGTGAAATGTCATCTAAACCAAGGCAGTCTTAGATATTTTCAATGTATGTAGTGATGATAAATAGACAGAGATGTGATCGATTCTCTATATAATTTCAATGTTTATTTCTGTTTAAATAATGATTTATACCGTTATTGAAATTAAAACTCTCACTGCACTAGCAACACCATTTAATGCCATACTTTTCCGTTTCCCATTTTAATGTACATTTCCATCAAAACATTGCTCACATACTTGCAAGCACGTCGAACTAAAATGACTCAAACTATTCCTTCCCCATAAAGTATCCCCTTCCATTGTGGCCAAAGACGTTTAGATACTCCAACTAGCCAAAGTATATACGCATGGATGTATGTACGGATATATACATCGAACCATTCCGAGATTCAGAGAGAATCCAGAATTCAGTTGTACCTACAGCAGAATTACTTTTGCCAGTCGCAATAATTAGACTTGGTGTTGGTGTGGTAGATAGAGTAAATTAAGAGCAAAACTATTTTTTTCTATTTCTCGTGCCAGAAAGGACTCAACAAGCTCGAATCACGTGGAATACCCGTTTGTGGTTGGATTCTTAAATCCAATTCCGAAATGGAAGGGATTCCTGAGGGAGAATTTAACCTCAAGGAATTGTGAAATCCATTTTGCCGTCGGGAATCCATCGTGATAGTAATATACCGCCATTCAATATCATTCCCACTCATTCACTCACCCACACACGGAGAAAGAGAGAGCAGTTTATGAAGTGAAACAACTTATTTCCCTATCCATTGCTACTGTGTGTTCAAAAGTCGGAGTGTGTTATTTCGATTTCAATGGCAACATGGTCGAGGCGCGCGTTGCCGCCGTGTACGAGTATTGTATTGTGGCAGCAATAAAAAGGGAGGAGCGAACCCATAAAGCATTCGCTGAAGGAGAGACCTTTAAAAAGATGGATGTGCTGTGTGACTGAAATGGAAACAGGGCCGAGCACGCTAGAGTGTGAGTGGGATACAACACCGTTCTCGCAAGGGAACGAGTGAAGTTCGTTAAGTGTGACGAATTATGCTTTATGGGAGCCATGATGTTTCACACATAAATCTTTCAGTGGGGCGGCTGAGTGTATTTTTTTTTATATTCTTCCTCCATTCGCAATACTATCCGAAAGAGAGAATTTGAGTGAGTATGAGTGGGTATCTGTGTGACATTGGCTGAATGTTTTCGAGGATTTCTTGAATTTTTACTTAATTTTTTTGAGAACTGTGCACGGTGGATGAATAGTTGCTCTTTTCAGTTGGTATACAGCTTGAGCTAAAAGCCTAAGTCCAATATTTGAGGCTTCAGATTCGGAATGAGTAGAGCCTCGGTCTGAGCCAGAGTCAGATCCTGAGAGCTCGAGTGAGTGACGCAGTGGAAATTTATGTGTGTACGACATGAACGAATTGTGTGCGAATGATGTATTATTATAATACGTTCAAATTTGATGGCGGAACTACTCACGTACACAGGGGTTCTTTTGTTATTATTATTTTGTTCGTTTTCTTTTTGTTTTTCGGCTGGGCGTTTAGTTGATATTGTTATTGGTGTTGTGGTTGGTGGTGTTCTGAAAGCGTTGGCGTTGGAGTTTGGTATTGTGTTTGCGTTGCCGAAATAATAGAGAAAAGAAAATTACATTCTGTTTTCTTTTCGACTCCGTACACCTTTTTGATATAAGTGGTACGGGTGTTGATGGGGGAAGAACGCTGCATTGGGGGTTGTTTTATTGCCTGTGCTTTCTATAGCCGCTCATAATTTGTCTTTAGGAAAACGAAAAAGCGAAGGAAAATTGGAAATGCCACAAAGTGATAGGGTTGGAGCTGCTGCTTGTGCTACTGATGGGATTCTCTGGTCGGGGTAGGATTTGGAGTTGAATGAAGCGCATAATAATCGAATATAAAATTTTTGGAAAAGGGTATTCCACTGCTGATTGAGTTATTATAACTTTTTTTGTTTTTGTTCTTTTTTTTTTGTGGTGACAAACAAAAGGGTGGAAGAATGAGAAACTGGATCATTAAGGATTTATGGAATTGTCTTAGCTACGGTAAATGGTTTGTCTAGGGAAAAGTTTTCACATGCACACGTAATGGAAAGCAGGAAAGAATAGAATATAGACATACTAGGTGTTCGGGTAATGCTTAATGTGTCAAGGAAGCAACTTATTTGATTATGATTATGCATACGTAAAACTATGTCATGAAATCAAGTTTGAAACCTTGTACGCTTTTTTTTAAGTATACATATATGTACGTATGTAGGACGGCACAAAAGTTTATCGACAGATGGGCTAGTAACAAATATTTTCTGCCGTCAGTCTTCACATTTCTTCAAGTTTTCTACCAACTACTTCTTCGATTGGAAACATTTTTGAACAATTAAGCTTGTGACAGTTGGTTTTGTACTTGTTTGATATTATGTATCTAATATATGCAGGGTGGTTTATATTCGACCATTGTTAATAAAAGAATTGTAAGTATATACATACATACTTATGTTGGTTATACACACATATACAGACATTTCTATTTTTAATCAAAATATACCCACGTTGGTCTTCGATATTGTTTGCTAGACAATACTTGACATTTAAGCCAATCTTTACGCTTGTGTCGTTGACTTATATTATTTTTATTTATTTATTTCATTTATTTCTGGACTGTACCTACATTAAGAATTACATTCTCATTATTTGTACTTATTCATATAAAATTAACATTAAGGTATCTAGGTTACATAGTTTAAAAAAAAAAGAATATATATACATATTTATTTTTAAATTAATGTGAGTCGACAAAAAATTACTATTAATCAAAAATGTGGTTATTACGATTACTCTTTACAAAAGAAACAAGCAAATTTTTAAAAATAAAAAGCGAACTAGATTGACGTATGTATATTGGTATGGAATTCCAAAGTCTTATAGCATTAACAAAAAATAAACGTTGACTATTTAAAAAGTTAAAATAAGGAACATTGATATTTAGGATACGATTTGAATGAGCCAAACTTAGTTTCTCGAAGAGATATGTCGGTTGTTTAGTTTTGAGCAATTTATACAGAAATGTGCAGTTTAGTATATTTATATGTTGTCTAAGGGTACATCCGGTAACTTTAAGCGAAAATCTCGAAATGTGGTCATATTTACGGAGACCATATATGCAGCGAATCACCGAATTAAATGCTAATTCTAGTTTCCTAAAGGACATTGCATCAATATTACTATAAACTACTGAGCTATAGTTTATAATGGGCATAAACAGAGCTCTTACGAGTTTAAGCTTTGTTAAGATAGGGACAAAGGCGGATGAGATATAAAGTTGGCGTAGACCACCATATATTCTTTTGATAACATAATTGATATGGCTTTCACACGAAAGTTTGTAGTTGATATATATTCCTAAGTTCTTCACCTCATTTGCATATGGAATCAATTGTCCCATTAAATGTATTTGTGGCAAGCAACTGGAATGAATCGTGTCATTACAGATAACAATTGCTTTAGATTTAGCAGGGTTTAAGGACAGTTTATTGAGAACCAGTTATAAATGCGTTCCAAGTCCTCATTAAGTCTTGCTATATAATCATCCATTAAGCCAATCGGTCTAGACAGATATACCTGAGGATATAAATGCACCGATTCATCAAGACAGACCTCAGGCATGTCGTTTATAAACAATGAGAACAGGAGTGGTCCTAAAATAGATCCTTGTGGGACACCTGAATGCACCGGTAGAAAATTAAAACTTCCCTGGCTAGTATGTACTTGTTGAAATCTGCCATTTAAATAATTAAATATAAGAGATGCAGCGTTATTACCAAAACCGAATTGCCTTTTCAGCTTCGCAATCAAGCGTTGATGGTTTACACAGTCAAAGGCTTTAGAAAAGTCTATATATATATTATTCTTATCATGCTGTTCTTAAATCATCTAGGATTTTTATTACAGCCGTGGTACAACTGTGATTTTCTCTAAAGCCTGATTGAAACGGAGATAACATTTTATTTGAACTTATTTTAATTCACTTCTGCCAACAATATCCCTTGAGAAAAAGAATTTATCACCTGAACTTGAGTTGAACTGATTTAATCTCACTTATATGTAATTACATATATATGCATCATATATTGAATCTAATTAAAACAGCCAGTGTTTTTTTTGGAATTACAATTTCTGACTAGAATTCCAATTCTAAAATCAGTTCGCAACATAGAGAAGATTCAACTAAAACGATCAAATTGCTTTCAATCGTCAGTCACAACCAATTCAATTACCATCCCCCTGCTGAGGATAAAGTGTTCAAGACTATTTAAAAAAAAAATCATAATAAATTGGAGACAGATTACAGAAGCTTCATAAGTGAAATGACAAAAGTACAAAGATTCCGTATACAACAAGCAAATTGGAGCAATAATTGGTTGTTGTGCACTTAGGATATGCACTGACATAGGATATGCAGGCGACGCCCAGTTATGTATCTATGACAACACATCAATTGTGCGTAAAAACGAAGCCAAAGCCGTGGAAGCCCAGGGATATTGTTTTTGTTGAAAGCGACCTTTTTATGTTTTAGACACGTAGGCAAAGGTTTGTATTAATTAACATCGAGGATAAATGTACATACATGCCTGCACCTCCACATAAGAATTTGACGATGTTAAGAATATTTCCACGAACTCCTCAACAAAACTTATGAGCAATATCCAAAGCATGACTTTAAAATCTCTTTTCAGGTGATCTCAGCGCCAAAATACAAAATGAGGACATATTTTCTAGTAAAGGGTGTTTTTAATTAAACAGGTTTTTAATTAAAAATTGTAGATTTTTTATTGATTCATAAAGTATACAATATTTATAGGGTTATATATGGAATTTGTCGAAATTTTCCATGAGAGTTTTGGGTAAATGTGGCTGAATTTCATTAACACATGTTGTCCACATCCATATCTTGCAATGGAGGTACAAACAACTGGATTATCGTTTCGCGATACCCAGCACTATACTACCAAACCTTCATTATTCTTAAAATATTGCATTGTTTTTTCGTGAACTTTTGTCAGCTATCGCGCTGTCTTTTTTTTATTGATAACGCTTTAACGCACAAATTTCTCAAAATTCAAATCCTTGGACACCCTTTATAATCGGAGAGTATAACCTACGTCATGTAGGACTTAGAAAAATTTCAATTTCTGTAGAGCTGAGTATCTTTATAGCTAGCATGTAGTTTCCTCACCTTCATATCTCACACGACGTCACACGTTAATAAAGCAGCATATATATGAAAACATTCTATACGTCAAATATACCTATAGTTATCTACAGATAAATCAGACGCCTCAATATTTCAATATTGCATATTCTGCAAATTCTCAGCATGCGCCAAATGTTGAAGATAAGTGCCATCTACGTGAAAAACCTGTTAGAAACGAACAGCGCAGTTTCACGAAATCTCTGGCTTGATGAAGCAGAAGAAAGCACATGTAGTAAAAGAAGTCACTTTCTGAGCTGCACTGGTAGAGAAAATAGGGAAGGAAGAATATTGATTTCTCCGGAGTAAAACGAAAGAAAAGCGCGATCGTAGAAATGTACGTGAGTTGCTCTGCGAATAATGTTCGGAAATTTAACAAAAAATCAAAAGACAAGGCAAAACATCCAAAGATAGACTATTGGGGCTAAGATATTAATTAATAGACCCTCAGTTCGACAAAGTTTATTTGTTTTCTCATTTTAAAAGTATAATTTAATGAAAATATGCCTAATGTACTCGTAGGTTATTTTGAATATTTCATTATAAAGGTATAAGTCTCCTGATAATTCTCCTTTCTTAGGATAAGAGCAAATTCAAAGACTATAAAATGGATTAGTAACATGTTACACCTAAAGACAGTCTAGACCATGAGGAATTTGATATCACAACTGTAAAGTGATGTCCTTAGGATGGAGTATTGACTCCTCTTTTGAATGTAGATGATATCTCTGTTATGTGCAACTAAGTGTGAGATTACCATCAAAGATCTCATCGGAGATGGCCTGATAACTGTCTGGAACTGGTATAGAAAAGAGGGCCTCTCAATTAATCCCACCAAAAAAAACAATTATTCCATTTATGTACAAGGAGAAGAGGATCAAGGTTATGTAGGTGTAACTCTAGATAAAAAGTTCCCTAGGGGACTACATCTCAACTATTGTATATAACAAACATGGGTATAAAATAACTATGGGCCACAAAACCGCTATAGGGCAAACCATAAGACAAAGTTGAAGCCAATCATACCATACCGTGCATTAGTGTGCTAGAGCAAGACGAAGCAAAAATCAGCAATAATAATAATAATAACAGGGGCTATAATAGTATACCGTCGGTGGTATCAAAAACATTGATGAACCGGGCAGAATGTTGCAATAGACATTTATAACCTTACGGAATCAAGGAATTTTATCGGCCTCGACTTCGCTATTAACTTTCATAATGACACGCCATCAAAAATCAAACGAAGAGTTCTGTTTGCCAATAGCTGCTTCTGCCAAGAAGGCAATCACGTAAAAAGTCCTTGCGGTACTCTGTATAAGACTCTAATTATTTCAACTCTGACATATGGAGTCACAGCACGTCACATTACCACATCAGTCACCTAAGCTGCTTATGACAGCGGAATGGATATAAACACTACCGCGGGAATAGTCTGCAAATGGGGAAGTACACCTCACTTTACAGAGCGAAACTAAAGTCAGTCGGCCATCAGTCAACACGCTAGACAGAAGGGACTAGCTTTTCACATTCCAGTATAAGCAAGATGTGCCTACCAGGTAACATTTAACTTCACTTCGATCAATTGATCGATATCAATCTCTGAAAAAGGGAGAAAAAAGTAGTAGTTTAGCTTGATATCGAGAACCATGGATTCCCCGACCCGTTGTCACACTTCTAGGAAAAACCACTCACTGTGACCAATTAATAAGAAATTTAGTTAAAACCTTATAAACATACACACATACATATGTACATACAGTTTCACTATCATTCATCCAAGACGACAACTGCCTGTATATCTGCAGCTCACCCATATCTCGTTCCAATCATTACCCTTTTGTTGCATCAAACTTCTTCGTGAGACATTCATCATTTTTAAGCCCCAAAAATGTCGTTGTAACTTTATGCCATTACCCCAGCGGACAACCATGCAATGCTGGATGGACTGACTACACAATCCTAAATAAATAAAAAAAAGTAGTTGGGCGTCCTTATTCTGCTGTGAGGACTTCATCGATCGACAAAAATATATTTATTGACTCCACTGATCAAAGTGACTGATTGTTTTTATTCATGCACGCGCGCTCAGCCATTGTGTGTAGAAAGAAAAAATGAAATAAGTACCGAATCAGGCGACAAGACAAGCCAACACCAGACCACGAAAAAACACCAAGGAACCTACAAAAAGAAAACTTAAACCTAAGTGCTGTACCAAACACACAGGAGACATTAAATTAAGTCATATGATTCCTTTATGGTCCCGCGGCAGGAGAAAAGCAGAAAGTGCCCTTATTCCTTGTTGTCGTTGTTGCAATGGAACGCGCGACTTTGTTTTGGTGTTTTTTTTTTATTTTTTTTTTTGTAAACTTTTCGTGTATTTCCCTTCGCGATCCAGGAATATTGTGTTGTTCACGGTGCTCCCCAATGTCTCTAGAGAGAATACTGGAAATGAACACAGAATACAACACACAAACGCCTGAAGAATAAAAACAGCAACAGTTTCACGTCGTAAATTTTCGACTTACTTCATCGATCACTGGCAACGTGGACGCGTCCCATGGGTACCCGTACTTTGGTGAAGTCTACTCACCCATACAGGTATGCACCCTTCGGTTACCATAACCCAGTGCTGGCGCGTGGAACAATGTATTCAAGATCATAATGTGGAAAATCCGTGACAAACAAGTCACAATTTACATTGAATGGAGCCCCAGATACGAATACGAATACGAGTACGTATACGAGTACCCCTAAAATGACCGCACCACAATCCTGAACTTACTTTCCATTCGGAAGAGTACATAAATATAAATCTCCCCTTCGATTAGAATTCAAAGATGGATAAAGGGAGTAGAAAAAAAAACAAGAAAAATCAGCTCTGCACTTCTGTCCCTCTGTCTGTCCATTCATTAATTGCAAGGGTCCCTCTCAACTTGGGGTTCAGTGTAAATCGTTCACCGTTCACTATATTGATTCCTTCAGGCAATGCAGTCAAGCTCTGGAAACGTTCTTCTCTGTGGAGAATCTGTGGAGAAGAAACCATCAATTAGCACTTTTACGATAAGGAGGCAGATACGTGAATCAAACATAAGCACAGCGAAACGAGTGTCGGCAAATTTCGTCAGTTTAATGCTTTGCACTGCTGCATGCACCTGTAGGTGATAGGCATTCGACTTTTATCTCCCTTTCCATGTATCCCTCCGAAAATCAGAAGAAGATCAAGCGTAGAATCGTCGTCCTGAAGGAATTCATTATACGAATACCTTGGATCTGGATACCTTGGGAAGGTGGGCGATGATGTTATGAGTGTCGTTGTCTTTCGATTTCCGATTGTAACTTCATGTTACACCTCCAGAGAAGGGAATGCTGCTGTTAATGGTGACGATGAGACAGCGGCTACTGCCCACACATTGGTGGTTTTCTTCATCAGCTAATGTTGAATGTTGGTAACAATTTGTCCTCATTTAAAGTTTGTATACCGTATCATGAAGCAAAGGAGTAGTGGACACACGAGGGGACATGTCCAGAGGATTTGTACTCGGATGTATTACTAATTTAGGTGATGATGATGGGTTTTTTTCCTTAATTAACTTGTACTTGAGTCGACTTGATACATTGTGGATGCCTTTAGAGTATTTTTCCAAGAACAAACTCAGTACTTGTATGGGTTTGTTGGAGATTTATAAAGAGCAACGAATAATGTTATCCCAAGAAGTGTTATTAATAATTTCCAGGCATTTTTAAAAATGTTCGTGTAAATTTCTTTTACATAATTATAATGGTTTTGAGTCAATTTATGAAACACTAGCCAGATATGATTTCAGGAAGAGTTTAACAATTATTCTAAATATGTATATATGTATATATATGTATATATGTATATATATGTAACTCAGACGGGCAGAGGGGACTATTATAGAAATATATATAGAAACCTCTACTCCAGAGTAGTTCCGAATTGCTGTAGAAAACCTTCGTCTGAATATGTGACGAGAAAATATGGAAGAAAACTAGAATACTTATAGGTTGAGAGGAAAGGAAATTTTTTCAGAAATTTAATTTTTTTTTGATTTTTCATAAAGAGATCGAATCCTTTCGTGTAACAAGCAGATTAGTTTTAGGTCTTAAATGATCACTCAGAAACTGTGATGATTAATATAGAGAGCTTGAACCTTTTTCTGGAGATTAACTTCCGGGGAGATCGATCATCCACAAATAATATTGATAATTTGCCTTATGAATAAGAACAAAGGCGATGAAATGAACCATAGGAGTGAGATGAGTAGATCATGGTGTAGGGGCATACAATAGTTAGGCAGGAGCTTTTTAAAAGAGGTGTTCTGCTCCATATGTTGCCTTTTTGCAATGGGAGTCGGACAGAATCCCGAAAAACGAAATCCCGAATACCTGAAAACCCGAAAACCCAAAATACTGAAAAGACAAAATCCCGAAAACAAAAAAACTCGCTTATAGACGCCTGCCTGACAGTTGTTGACATACCTTTAGCGGAGCGACGAAGTCGTGTGAGCGGCTAAGCCCTGCGGAGAAGAGTTTAAAAACCTTTTATAGAGAGTCAACCACCCAAAATTTGAAATACGTATAATTGTTCGTTTTTGGGATTTGTGTTTTTGAGATTTTGGGTTTTCGGGATTTTTGTTTTCCCGCATTTTGGGTTTTTTGGATTTTGGATTTTGGATTTCGAGATTGTGACCCCAAATGCAAATGTGCTTTTGTTGTATTATATGTACAATATATGCATTGACCGATCCTCACTTCTTCTTTTGATAATTCCTTGGTTAAAAAAGTGGTGCGCTCTTGTCGATAAAATAGACCATAAATTCTGTCGAGACTGAGACTGCGATGTTGCAAAATGGCTCTGGTCAGATTCTGTGTCAATACAGGAATATTATTGAATTTTTATGAATGACAGTCAGTCAACCAGAACTGTTGTTTTGGTGAAGAATGCTAATACCATAAAACGTTCATTAATGCAACCTTTATAGGTATATTTTAAGGAAGTGTTATGAGGGGAATGAATCCGCTTTCAACGACGGCCAAAAAATCCCTTAAATTTGGTCGGTAATTTATACAGCGTTATTTGGTTTCCAGGCCATACTAAAATAATTAGAAATGAGATCATTGATGGAATTCCTAAACAGGTTTCAGATGAAGACTTTCGAATCTCCAAATGTCTTCAAGCCTTTCTGCCACTACGGTGAGGGCTTTTAGTAACACATCTATCGGTGGAAGGATTGTGTAAATCAATTTAAATAAAACGCTTTCTCTAGGAGGCAAATTAACAGCGGAAAAAACACGGGCTTCCCGAGGATCCAACGCACGTTTGAGAAGCATCTAATAGTGATGAGCACAAATAATAGGAATATCTGTCGATAAAGTGGTAGTTAACGTGCTTTACTCCCCTATCTGAGTTTAAAAAAATAGCAATAGTTGCATCTGAGTGCACCAGTAAATAGCTACACACATATAAAAGTCATTGAAAAGTTTTTAAGTTCGCAATCAAGTAAAGAGTCATCTCAGATAGTTGTAATATCCTATCGGTCCAGCTTTGTTATCTAATTGGTGAACGATAAACGTGTACCTTATTTCAAGCCCTAATTAAATGGTCGTTAAGATGCATGCTCGATGTCTGGAACTATCAGCAAATACATGAACATAGAATAATAGCGATAGGTTTAGATATTCCCGTTTCGACTGACTTGCATTTGCGGAGAAGGTAGCAGTTTAACTATAGAACTATTTGACTACGATCTTCAGTTCACTTCAAAAAAGGTGATTACGCTCTTCTTCCTCTACTATAAACATCCATGAGGGATTAGTTTTCGAATCGGAAAGATCAAATGGTTATTGAAGAGTTGGTAGATACATTCCGCTCTTTATATTTATGAAATGTATAAATGCCATATACTGCACACTCGCCACAATAACATATCACTTCAATACAGCGTGATTCTGTTCCCACGGAAATTGCATTCCGCCATACATTTCGTGCATATAGCCGAATTCTAGAGAAGACACCTGAGTATCCCAACTGAAACGTGAAATGCTGACTAGGCAGGCATCTGGCTACAGGCAAGAGTACCTTACTTTTAAGATATTGATAAAATCGTTAAGTTAATTACTTATTAAGTGACCGTGTAAGAGTGAAGATGAATTAAATGAAATTTATGCGAAAAGTTTTGGCAAGTATTAGACAGAAGACAAAGGGTGACCCCGTTCACTAATATCGGTTTTAGTTCTACCCTTTAAAGTCACTGTATTCATTGACTTTATGAGAACAGACCACATTTTCAATTACCCTATGTTTTCGGATGCGGCAACTATACCCTACGACTAATCGTTGTTATTGAAGGGGGGCTCTCTTCAATAAAACATATATTGTTGTCACATCTTTACAAGCAAATGATTTTTCCATATTGATGACTGAGGACTAAAGTACCGTCTCTAACAACGAACTCTGCATAAATATCATTCGATGAGAGTTTTTCTTTCATTTTTGTACTTTGTTTCTAATTTTTAATCTCTACATTGTTTTGTTTTATTGAATAAGTAAGGCATCTGTTTCCTTCTTATTTTTAAATTTCACCAATTGATATTCTTATATTGATTTGTGAAGTCGTTGCATTAGGATATACACAAGATACGGGATTGCACCAGCTTGGCTGTCGCTATGAACACTACACCATCGATTTTTCATTTTTCATTTAACATTTTGGTCCGTTCTCACAGAGATTACGTACGTGAGGGTTTAAACAGAACTTGTTGTTTTTTTTTTTTAATTCGTTTATTTAGGAAAAAAAAAAACACCTTCAACACCTTCCAAATACTCTCAAAAATACTGGCAAAATTACACCCGTACACTTGACTAAGCTTTAATTCTATTATTCAAAGCATTTTTTGGATTAGGCTTCTGTGATGCACGACAACGCCTCCATCGTTATTTTCTTCACCTCAGCAAAGACGGCATAGCGCTTTCCTTCATGTCTCTTTACAGAGAAATAAAAACAAAGACTCAGGGGCAAGGTCGGGTGAATAGGAAGGATGTGGCACATGGGTCATACAATGTTTGGGCAAAAATGTTGTGTGAGCAGGGGCGTTATCGTGGTGGAAATGGCAGTCACTAGACCATGTCACCATGATTCGTCACCTCTGATAGCATTGGAAAAAAATATTGGATCTTCTCGGATCTCTTCTTTCAAAGCGCAGCATATTTCCACGCGACCTTGTTTTTGTACAGAAATCAGCAGTAGAGGCATGTACAATATTTGGCAGCCACCCTTTTCATGACCAAATCCACAGCTCCACAACTTCTTTAATCGTCCGTCGTTGATCTTCCAGGACGATTTTCCCGCATTTTTTCAACATTTTCATCGGTTCGAGCCGTGGAAGGAAGAACAGAGCGCGGTTTGTCGTCAATTGACATTTCAACTGTTCCGAACCGGGAGAGCCACTCATTGTAGGCATTTCAAAGAGATTCTTGTCCAATTTCTTTCGAGCGGGAAGCAACACTTCACTGCTGACGAAAATCAGCCATTGCAAAAACGACGAGAACACAAAACAACTATAACTAAAAAATTCACATAGGCCGAACGGAACCTTTTTTACCGACGACGCTTGGCTTACTGACTCTGGAATGGTAGCTCTATGCTCTCCTAGCGGCAGAACGTGGTACTACAAAAATCTGCGCGCACCACAACATCACTTCAATTTCTCATATGTCTCTGCTAAGGAACAGGTGTAGTTTTGCTTACGCAAAGTGAAATCGTAGGATATCTTTCAAAATGATACCAGTGCCAGTTCTTAGAACGGTTTTGGGACCATCCGTGAAGACCCGCCTACATTCCATTCCTGGCTCATATTCTGGTTGTAACCATGCCTAGGCACAAAAAAGGTCGATCTAGTACTTTCACAGAGCAAAAGTTGTCGTTGCATCAGACGTCATTTCTGCAAGACCAGAATCAAAAGGGGGCGGTTGGCACGCAAGTTCATCAATACTCCATTGTATTAAAGACCCCCTTTTTTAAAGAAAAATGGCTTTGGGGGTGGGATCCATTACAGGAAAATTCATTATTATGTATGTTTACTGATAGACTCAAAAATCCTGGGTGTTCAACTCCATGTCTGAGGTACACTATCAGAAGGTCGACAGCGAATTGACATGTGTAGTCCAAAGAAGTTTATTATCCAGGATGACGCCAAAGTATTTAGTATCGTTGAAAAAACGGATAGTGATGGCTAGATGAGTCGGAACAGTCAGCTTTCACTTTCGGAAGAGAACAATTTAAATTTTAAGGAGATTAATTGCACGCCTATTCCACTGATCGACTTGTAATTTTGCCTATTTATTCACCCGTATGTTGGCTGCGGATCCCTTTCGTACGCTCAAGACTGAGCTATTCATTTTTCTTTTTCAGTTAAGACTTTCAAATTGACGGTTGCACGTCGTTCTATATGAGAACATGGATTAAAAGTTTTGTCGTAGTAGTAGTATTATACTTCCAGGTAATGAAGGCTTTGGATCTGGAGACAAGCACCTGAAATATAGTTCTTTTAGACGAACGGCTTCGTTTTGTCTTGTTCTTGCATTTCGGGATATTGATTAAAAAAATCTGCGATCTGAGATGGGGTTGTATATGTGGCTCTTGTATAATTATTTTTTATTATTATAAAGTCTTATGTGCTCAAAAGTTTCATGATATACGGATAGTTTTTAGGTCAAAGGAAAAATACACTTAAATAAATAAGATCCATTGAAGCTCGGAAGAGCATATATTTACCTTTTGTCCGTAAAATTTTTAGGTTTCTTAGATAATTGGATAGAGTTTTCCAAAACAAGCATACACTTATGTGAAGACACAAAGGGCGTTTTAGAAATATAATATTTAAGCCTATTTAATAGTTGTAGATCTTCAAATGGAAAACTTTTGTTCATTTAAATTTACACATTCAGTTCCGAAAATAAGTTATATGTTATAAGAGAGTCCAGTATAACAAAGATATAATTCAAACTTACATACAAATGTACATTTGTGCAAGTCATCGAGCAGAATAAATGACGAATATCCGTAAATAGTCAGGAATTGCAGCTTACTACTAGCCGAATGGAGAATAATCCTTGATTTCCGTGACAAACCCCATATTTAATATACAATAGTTTTACATGGCAAGTTCGATAAGTTGTTACATCTCTGAATACGTAGGGATAATTCATGTATTTCCGAGGACAACGAAGAACTCTTACCATAAATCCAAAAAAAGGGTGTCGACTTTCTTTCTAGAAGAAGGAAAGAAGAAATTTCTCCATTAAATTAGAAGGTTAATTGACCCAAGTTGTTCGAGTGTCCCTGCCAACTTCCCAACACCACTTTCCCTTTCATTCTAACCACTTTTTTCAAAAAAAAAAAAAAAAAAAAAAAAACTGACAGATGAGACAAAATTTCATT
Source organism: Volucella bombylans (assembly GCA_949129095.1). Lineage (NCBI taxonomy): Eukaryota > Metazoa > Arthropoda > Insecta > Diptera > Syrphidae > Volucella > Volucella bombylans. The sequence goes on along the minus strand of OX422140.1, from coordinate 190,773,326 downwards.
AGCAAATTCGTTTCATACCCAAGCATGTCTACACCGATGACACTGATGATGATGTGCCATAGCTTATCATTGTCCCTTACCACCTCTTCTCCTTCGTTAAACAACAACTGAGTCGTTGTAATTTTTTTCTGTTTTGCAGTTTCCTCCTTTTCATTTCAAGGGCGAATAATAAGATGAGGGAATAAATTCATGAGCCCCAGAGATCTTACGTGTGCGCCTTCAGTATAAAAGCACTCTTACCCATCTACCCTCTACGAGTATAATCAAAACCAGAAGAAAAAGGAAAAAAGTGTTCTTATTCCAATTTACCTCCGACACCACACGATCTTAGCCATGGTTGCCTGCCTCGATGTCTTCGTCGTCACAGTTTTGGATGCGGCATTTTCATCTTCGTAAATTCTATCGAATTAAGTGTGGAAAGCAAAAAGTAGTCATATAAACGATTACGTTGGTTGATCCCCAGGGATTTCCGGTATTCCTTTAGCCGTGTGCAAAGTATATAGTTTCCATCTATAGAGAATCCACTTGGTGAAGTTTTCCCCTTGTTGCCAGTGATGATACTCTAACCATACTACTCCTGAGGGCCATCGACGAAGAAGTTCCAAGTTGTGAGTTGTGAGTTGTTTGGGTGAAGAAAGTACGAGTATCTTTTCGGTTCGTAGAAAGGCTCCTTAAGAGTTTCATTGATATGAAACCGTAATAGAATACGAGGGCTTGCTCCAATAGATACTTCTTCATAGGTTAGCCGGGACCGCTTCTGCCATTGCCTTTTCCATCCTCGGCACTACTCCTGGATCTGGGATAAAGTTCTGTTGTTTATTTTATCATTATCTGAGGCAATTTTTCTAAGTGGAACCAATCTGCTTGTGCCACTTGGTAGATTATTTTTCCGTTCGCTTGCTTGGATTCTTTTTTATTTTATGATAGTTATTTCATTCAATAAATCGGGGTGTGATTTTGGCTGCCCTGGATGCTTCCGGGCGGAGAATAAGAAATTTTGATTTTCGGATCATCGGCTTGTTAGGCTGGCCACGGTACTGGCTATGCATCGGTGCTGAATTATGTAAGCGGTTTATTGAATTGAATGAGATCGTTTAGTAAAAGAGATTTTTTTTTTTATTTATTTGTTGGTTTGTTTGTTGATCGAATGTTCTGTCAATAGTACCTCTGAAATGAGTGGATTTAAAGTTTTTGTTTTGTTTTTCTGGTTGAGAATTTTGGTGGGATGTTTTTGATTTTTAACTGTCCACAATATGCTTTCTGACAGCTCATCAAGCACGCAGTGGAAGAATTTTTTTTTTATCGAGAGCCTAAGCAGAAGGTCATGGTTATCTACATCCTATCTATACGTTCGTTGACACCTCTGCAATGAGTTCACCTTATTATTTTAGTTTAGAGATCGCTATCCGGATCTCTTCTTTGGTGGGTGGACAAAATTATATTCAACCGTTCATATACGAGTACAATACCTGAAAGTGGAGTGGTGATCATGTCGCTATTAACTGTGTACAGAAGTAATCGTTTTTATCCTTGTCACTGTAGAATTTCTGACATAATTTGTCTAGAAGCGCCTCTCAATGGCATTGATTGAGAGTTTCTTTCTTTTTCTCTCTCAGAAACTGTTGCTTTTGTTAATAGAGGAACCAGCTCTTGTCTTTTCTTGCAGCCAGGCCTTGCAGACCTCTTGTTTCAATGCATGCGTCTGCCGGTTTAGTGCTATTCAGAAAAGTTGGCCCACGGAAAAATGCGCAGAAGGAGTAAGAGAATGAAAATGTATAGGTGTGCACGTCCTTTTATATTTTTTTTTTCTCTTTCAGCGATTATTTTTGTAAAGTTTCTTTTTTTTTAAATTTCAATTTTTGTGGGAGCAAATTTAAGAGACTTACGGAGTAGACTGGGCAAATTTTTTGAATAGCACTATAGTACAATTCCGTCTAAAAATTTGTTTAATATCAGCGTCGTCTTCTTCTTTTTTATATAAGTGTGTGCCGCCGAAATGATTGTAAATATCCTTAAAATGATTGCCATTATGAAGAAAGCTAAGAGAGATCCCGATGTACGTTATTTTTGAATGTTTGCAGATTATTATCACTAGAATAAATACACCGGAGCGAGTTATATCGCTAAAGAAAGAATCACGATATCTAATAGTAGTTCCGAAGGCGAGATGAGTGTAGCTGTCAAAGATTTGAAGGGCGGAATGCTACGGGCAATTTCGTTGGAGCACTGGTGTTAGAAATAGCAATAGTATAAGGCAATGCATAAAATATTACATCTGTCTTGAAGAGTTACATACAATTCACTGAGTAAAATTAGGGCCAAAAACGAGCCGGTCTAAAGTATTGTATATCTTACATCACCGAAAAATTGTATGCCCTGTTCAACAATAATTTGCAGTACAGGCCTTATGGAAGAGCTTTTTTTCAAACACGGGTGCCTATCGCTCAGTTTTCGGTTCAAAACAATACAAAGTGACACAGAAGTGCCACTGGTTTACATTGAAATTGTTGTTCTAACTCCTCTAACAATCCGATATAATCCCAAAGCTGTTTTAATCGAAACGAGCGGTAGGTGCTGCCATATGTGAATGTACCATACGTTTATTTGAATAAAATTTTTTATATGGATGCCTGGTCATCCATAGATGAATTTCATTTCACCGTTTCCACTGAACGCAAAACATTTATATGACAGCTACTGTCAGCTACAGATTCGTAATTTTTGTTTCAATTTCCTCCGGTGAAAACTCCCCCCCTTTATTTTTAAACAACAGGGACATCTCTTTATGTAAATGCCCTTTTTTTTGTTCCCCCGGAGCCCAACAATATTTTCTTCCCAGGGTTCAACAATAAACTCCTCGTCAGCGTCTTCCCTCATCCTCCTTTTCTTATATTTTTTTTGGTTCATTTGGTTGTGGCACATAGTCGTTAATGATTGTAAATATTAAAACAGCTGACTTCTTTCAAATTTGTTTTTATTAGCGCTGAATGACGTGCGGAATAATTAAAAAGGTTTGTTCGATTTGACAACCTTATAAATGCAGAGATGAAATGCAGCATTTCACTGAAATTCATTTCGAAATACTGGAAATCGTATGGATCATTTCGTCTGAAATGTTGAATTTGTCCGAAATGCTGAATTTCGGGTCGGTGTAAACGTACTATAATGCAATTTATTTATTTTTTCTCAAAAACATAATACATACCACCAAAACAGGTATATTGTAACCCTATGGTAATGATCTTCAGAAATTTCTGTCGACAAATATGCATAAACTGATAATCCCTATGAAAGCTTATCCATGTGCTTATCCATTTCTTTTTAACTAGCGTGAGAAGCTAAGATGCCTACCTTCCCTTTACTCCAGATTTTTTTTGAATAGGGTATCGAGTCGAGTATTTCGCAGTATTGTTATCGATGTCGAATTTGCAGTCATTCCTTCACACAGAAAATTATTGGCTTCGGTTATGCGGTGATTCGGTAACATTCCTGGATAATGGTTGGGTTTTTAAATTTAGGTTTAACGACATAATTAAGCATGTGTTTTGGAAAAATTTAATTATACATGTTTGATATGTTCATATCCGAATTTAATAAGATTTACATACTTCCGCTGGTGCTTGCTTCTATTGTCGAAGAGCATGCGCATGAGTCTGGGAACAAATTGGAAGTAGAGAGTACTGTCGTTGGCAAAGAATTTACTGGAGTTGAAGGAGAAAACAAGACATCACTACTGAAAATCAATAATTAACTGCCGAAGGTAGAACAGACCCCGAGCTATACCAACATTTATTTTGTGGATTTCAGACTTGAAATCGTCAAAAGCGGATTTGATTTAATACTTCAAAATTTATATTTCTAAATTTAAAGAAGTCTCGTCGATCCCAAATGCATGTATTTAGGACAAAGAAGGCTGACGCTAAGCTCTTGATTTTAACAGATTGGTGTAGACTACGGCTACGGTTCGATTTTTTGCAGCAAAGTGCGTAACAAACAAACTGAGAAGTTAGACAGAGGACCAACGTATTAGCGGTACTACTAACAAGGTCAGGTATTTACTCTACGCAGAATATTGTAAACGTTATTTATTAATATTCTAAAGTTTAAAGTCTGACCCGGCAGTCAGTGGTTATGTAAAAACTATTTTTTAAGGGCTATAAGAAATCCCCTTAAGTGATAACGAAAGTGAGTTTAAATTCAAACTCTTTATTCATTACAATGATTCATGGAATAATATTTATAATTTAATTTCTAGGTTTAATTTGAGCCCATTCTTTTGAGAATTTGAGATCTATCTCACCATTAACGCGTTGAATGTTGTCTTACAAGACAATAGTTTGAGGCTTATCAGAATACACCAACGACTTTAAATAGCCCCATAGGAAGTAATAGATGGGCGTTAAATTGCACGATATTGCTGAGCAATGGACCAGTAACCATTTAGCGATAAAATCTTATCGCTGATTCGAGTTCTCTTTAACGCAATAGCTTCATGGCAATACGTCACAAAGCACTATCTTGTTGTAACCGCATATCGTACGGATTAATGTCGTACTTGCGAATAAATAATAATAACTGATCATTGCCCGGTAGCATAATTTGTCATTGACTGTAATGCGAGATTCGCCAAAATTTTTGAACATATAGGGGCACGATTTTTCGATAAAAAAAGAATCGACTTCAAACTGCACAATAGCTCAATATATAAACTCCCGTCGCAAGTCATGGTTTCAGGGGGCTTTAGTTTCTGTACCTACTCTCTCTTTAACGGTTACAGACCGAAATCTGTTAGCAAAATGTTCCACATAGTAGACGGACAACGGCTGAACGGTTTTATTCGACAAAGAATTAACAAGTCCGGATATTCCGGCACACTTTTACTCATAGCGACCGCAGTTTCTTCTGTATTCACAATACGTTGACGCGTTGTTGACTTTGTGTCATATAGAGTGTGGAATAGCGGTCATAATTGATTGGTTATAAGGAACTTAATACATCATCTTCTACAACTTTCGCAAATTTTCAAAACAAGTTTTGATGATACCGATACATTCTTCTTGTGTAAGGCAATTCATTCACGTTATTGTCAAAGAACCATTAAAAATTATAGCACATTTTTTAAGGTACTCTTAATATTTAAAAATAAAAAAAGGCTCTGTACTTTTTCCGAGCACGTGGAATGAGTACTAAGAGATGGGCAACTGAGTAGGTACAATATTTAGTTTAGCTAATAACCATTGTACAAAGTGCAATTTTTTTTATTGAGTTTGCATTTACACTTGGGACAGGCTGTTCCAGTAGCTCAGTTCGTTTAAAACATTCCATTGTATAATACATACTCGTATATGTATATGTATATGCATATGTATATGTATATGTATATGTATATGTATATGTATATGTATATGTATATGTATATGTATATGTATATGTATATGTATATGTATATGTATATGTATATGTATATGTATATGTATATGTATATGTATATGTATATGTATATGTATATGTATATGTATATGTATATGTATATGTATATGTATATGTATATGTATATGTATATGTATATGTATATGTATATGTATATGTATATGTATATGTATATGTATATGTATATGTATATGTATATGTATATGTATATGTATATGTATATGTATATGTATATGTATATGTATTTATATATGTATATGCATATGTATATTTATATGTATATGTATATGTATATGTATATATAAGCAAAGATCAGATTAGCAATGAAATTATGTCAAAAATATTTGTGTTCCAGGGTAATATGGTTAACCAGACTAATAAGTCCCATAATAGAAACTACGTGGATCTTAGCCTTATAGTTTCCACATCTTTGAAATATGAGTTGATCGTTTAAATGTGTAAATATTGTGGCCTTTTAAATTATAAGATTCATTTGAAAATTCAGGTTTAATCACATTTGAGATCATAAAGGTGCATACATATTTGCAGTGTATGTTATGCTGTATATTTCTCCAAATATAACAATTTACAACGCTATATCAATGTAGTATTAGCAAAAACGAATTCTGAAAAAAAAAAACTTTAAGAAAAACGAATCTACCACTTGGTTTTGCCTGAATTTATCGCCCGATTCGAGATGTTCTCTCAATCCAAAAACTTCTGTTGAACAAAAAACGTGATATTCCATGCTCAAGCCCGGCACGTTTCTAACAGGTAAGGATATAGAGGGTTTGTTTGTTTTTGTCGAGTTTCCATCTGGACTCTCACGGTGCTGTTTTTTGGAACTATGGAGGAACTCATAAATCATATTTTCAGTTCAAAATTTGTCACTTTACTTTTTTTTCAGGATTTTTATCCTTCTGTGTTTGGTGTCCTCAGAATGTGTGCAGTCACATTTGTCCTGCAAGGATTTCCTTCAAATTTGTTGCACATTCAGAGCCTTTCACTTGGTGCCATGTCCGACTATGTATTGGTAGGGGTTCGTTTTAACTTTTTTACTCATATTTGTTCGTTTTGTTTCGTTTTATTTTTTGCTGTCTTGTTTTCGAAAACAGTGAAAACTTCACATTACAATTTATTGTAATATTTTCGTCCTTTCGTCTTTTCCCTTCACATTTTAGAGAAGAATATACGTATGACGTTGTTTGCCATGAAATCGCTGTGTGACAGATTTATACACATTTTCCCATTTGAATTTGATTATATTCCTATCTACGGCGGAATGGAAATGGAAGGTTAAGCTACCTAGCTCTGACTGGTAAGGTAATAAACCCATAATCCGTGTTCGTGTAGTACAGACACACAATCAGGCTACACACTTACTCACCCAGGAATAAGGATATCAACAGGTTCGCCCTCTTATGGATTTTTATGCAATAATCGTAAAAAAAAGTAAGACAAAATTGTAAAAACAATCGCAAGGACCAGTGGATTTGGTTTCCTGGTTCTGTAGATACGTTGTGGAACGTAAAATTGTCCTTGTGTGGGTATGGGTTTCCGCTTTTTATTTGCTCAAGGTTAGCAAAACATAAACAAAGGCCCGCAAGGATTTTTATGGACCATAAATGGTTTTCTCTTTTCTTTTTTTTGGCTTTTTGCTTTCGATGATATTTGCCGCAGCGCGCAGCGAATTCGGTAACACTAACGAGCAAGGTGGTTGGAAATTTTTGAAAATTTTTTCCCTCTTATCCTGTGGAATATAAAAATAATGCGATCCTGCAGGTTGCAGGTTGGGTTTTTGTGAAGTGCCATGGACTCGGTTATTTGCCCCAGGAGTAATTTAGTTTTATAGATGTTTGAGTTTCTGAGGAATGGCAATTACATGTGGCAACGACAAGAGAGAGGGTAGGGAAAGTGACTGTTACTTTCAGTAGATTTGGTGTGGTAATTAGTGCGCTTCTAATCGAAAGCAATTGAGTGAGTGGGAAGGTCGTTGACTTTTCTGCTAGTCAAGGTTAATTTGTCGATTTAGACGATATGGAGGGTGAACAGGAGATGCAGTTATGATGCAGATAAAGAAGTCAGTTAAATTGTGTCAGGGACAATAATAGTTTGTGTCACTAATGCAAATGTATGCACATATATATCTAGACATGGTCGTATTGATACGGAAGAGGTATTATTGGCATGTCATTTACAACATACATATATATAGGTGGTTAAGTTTTTGTATACTATAGATATATTATGAAGAGAGATTTGTTGGGATAAGTACATATGGAAGCCAGTTTTCAGAAAATTAGATACATAAAGATTCATTTGGTTTTTTTTTTTCAATCTTTATTTCATGACAAAATATAAATAATTTTTTTACAAATATAAATGCCCAAGGATACAATGAATTTGTCTAAGAAATAGCTTTGTACAATCTGTTGCCATATGGCAAGTGGCGAAAGTACAAGAAAAATTTAAAACATAATAACAAAATAAAATAATATTGATGGGGTAAAGTAATAGGATATTTCAAATATAAATGCAATATAGATAAAAAAAAAGAAGTAAATTATAGTCAATTTATAATATTGGAATGAGAATCGAATCTATTTCATAATGGTTGAAAGTGAAAAGCCATTTTTTAAAATACAGTTTTTGTCTTCTCACACCTAAGGTTTTCTGGCAAAGAATTAAATAATCTGGGAGCTGTAACATAGTAGAATCGACAAAAGTGTGCTTTATAAATAGGTGGAATAGTTACAAAGTTCCTCATGTTAACACACAAATTATAATTTTCATGAAACCTTTTCTAGGCTTTTGAATAGTGCAAAACTAGGCGTTCTCCGATTTACCTTACACATAATTCTTAAGACATGCTTTTGTTTAATTAATAAAGGTTCTATTTTATTAAAATACGCACCACTCCAGCAAGAAATATCATACTGCAATTTAGATTTCAATAAGCCATTTCTAGAACTTGAATATTGCAATAGAGATGATACATTTTCCTGACTACCCTATTAAGATACAGTTTTATGTATAGCGCGTGATTGTTCCAATTGAGCTTGTTATCCAAAATGATACCTAAATACTGGAAACTGTCGACACTTTCAATACGAAAATAATCTTCACTACAGTTCACATTTGCATTGAAGGTAACATGACCTCGAGCAGTTGAATCAATTAAGCAAAAACTTAGGCAACTCGGAGAGTGATAAAGGAGGATCAGATCTTCATTTATTAAACCTTTGAGATTAAATATCATAAACTTTGTTCTACTGCTGATTACCAGTTTATGTTTATAAAACCATCGTCGTAGTAAATCCAAGTCGTTATTAACGTCCAGATACAAATTAAGTAGTTATCGCTTGAATATGAAAGTGCAGTATCATCAGCAAATGCTGTGATTCTGCTTTTAAAGGGTTGGATGAATAGCGTGTTAACATGCACAGGAATAATAAAGAACCCAAAACTAAGCCTTGCGGGACTCCAATATTCATGTATCTTATAGAACTAAAAGCATTATTAATTTTTACTATTTGATTCCGGTTTTCAAGGTAGGAAGTAAACCAATCGTAAATAAAACTTCTGAAACCAGCATTAAAAAGTTTATTTAAAAGAATCTTATGGTTTACTGTATCAAAAGCCTTGGTTATGTCAATGAATAGGCAAGATGGAATTTGAGAAATATTCAAGCTGTAATATATTTCCCCAATCAGTTTTAATAACGCACTTTCGGTAGACCTACCTCTTCTGAAGCCAAACTGGAATTCGCTAAAGAACTGAGACCTGTCTAAGAAAGAAATCATTCTTGTTTTCATTCCTCTTTCAAAAACTTTAGAGAAAACCGATAACAGCGAGATGGGGCGGTAATTGTTTAATGACATAGTACTGCCTTTTTTGTGAAGGGGTATTACGAATGCAGTTTTTAGGGCATTGGGGAAAACACCATTATGCACACAAGAATTAAAGATATAGCACAGAACATCCGAGATCTGAAAATAAATTTTTTTAACAAAAAGCTTAATATATTATCCAATCCTGTTGAATTTGATGTTTTAAGTGTAGATATAATTTTATGAATTTCAAGTGGAGTAAATTCGTTAAAGTAGAAGCTTAGTTGGATTATCATTATTTGATACACTAAGAAATGAGCCTACTTTGGAGAAGAAGTCGTTAAATAAGTTAGCTACTTCAGGGTTAGGGTCAGAAATCGTAGAGTTTTAAGTTTTTTTTTCAGTTTTTATGAATTTTTATTTTTCAACTTAAATTACTCTTATATGCTAAACAAAAATTGCTTAAAAATTAGCTTAAATTACTTACAAATAATCTTATTCTAACTTACTGGCCCCATGTGGGCACTCTAAGTTAAACCTAATTTTTAAACTATGTCTTTCCACTAATCTTACAGTCTACTTTTATTTCTATTTTTACATTTATTACTACAAAAACTAAGAAAATAAATTTTCAGCAAAAACTTAGTATATGAAACTTTTTTTAATTTTCTATAAAACTTAAAACTAAAAGCCTACAAACTACCTAAAAATAAATCTTAATCTAATTAACCTACTTACATCTAACACAAACATAGACATACATAAATATATATATATACATAATATGTATATACATAATATATAAATACATGTATATGCATATATTTTTTTTTCATTTTTTATTTATTTTTTATTTTTTGGTTTTTATATATTTTTTTCTTAAAAATTAACTTAATCCTAGCTAAAACTATGTAAGCCGGCCAAGGCTAATGAAATAGTCAGACAACCGACTTTACTTTCTATGGAGCTACCTAGTACTGGAGGAATTGGACGACGAAACTTCCCCTCCTTCAACTAGCCACCAAAATTGTTGGTGCTGCCAAGCAACATCCCTCATGTCGCGACTCCCTACCGCCCTACTGAACCGGAGACGCTCCGCACTGCCGTGTGCGGCGTCTCTGTCGTAGTTGAGTCGCCTATCCGCAGCTGTTCGAGCGATGTGGAAGATTAGCGGCACCGCCAAACTGTCCTGGATCAGACCTTTATTATCTAGATAGAGGAACGCTTCTGGAGGAATAAAGCCGTCAAGGCGAACTCTCTCGTGATACATATAATTGGGGTAGAAAGCCCCGGAGATCAGGTTGTTCGATGAAGTCATTGCTCTTGCAATGTGCCTTCGAGTCAACTTAATGGCGAAATTGCCCACTCTTATTAGATTCGCCCTATTGTATAAAACCTCATTGGGATAGAATTTTATGTACTGAGACTCTGGTGTTCTGTATAAGCGAAGACAAGTCCTAAGACAAGCCCTCTCAAACACCCGAATCTTTTCCAATAAACTTGCTCTCACGTTGAACCACACGGGACATCCAAATACAAGCATGGGCCTGATAAGGGCCATGTAGCAGATTACATTCACCCTCGCATCGAGTTGACTGTTATAGAACAGTCTCTTTGTAAGGGCAAAGCACATCTGGCTCTGGCCAGAGCAACATCTATATGTTTGTTAAAATACAGATATTGATCTAGCCAGATCCCAAGGTATCTGACTACATTTCGACAAGCGAGTGGCTGTCCGTGTTGTCCGACGATAGAAAACTTTCGCCAATTCTTTCTGTTATCCCTAGAGGCCCCAGACAAAGGCGTCCTAAACAGAATTCCGACTTCTGATAGTTAATTTTCAACTTCCAGTCATCGCAATATTGCTGTTCATGTGAAAAGCATATAATTCTTTAGTTCAATGTAAATGGATAGGTTCCAAATAGTTGTAATGTTTTATGTAAGAGGTCGAATACTCTTAATAACTCATCGATTGTTTAATTAAATTATATTGGAATTATTCGCCAATTTGCATCGAAACCCATCATACAAAAGTGCAAGTTCGAATTCTCCAATTCTGATATACTACTCATCGCACAAATCATCAATTCATCAAATTTGAATTAATAAAATAGCGCACCTTGGTCTATTATCTCGTGCATAATTTCATCTTTTTCATCAAATCAAAACGATCTTCGATCAACGATCAGCGATAAGGATCATCACATCTCGCCCCGCGAAAATCATCATCCTCCATCAACATCAAAAAAAAAAGAGACACAATTGCACATTTTTGATTGTCTCTTCGGCATAGACGAAATCGCCTGTAATTCAACGAACATAATCATCCTAATTAATCTGCATGATCAATTCGCTCTCACTTGAAGCAAAAACAACCGTTGATCCTCAATACCAGTCTATCCTGCAGTCTCTACAGCGACACACCACTCATCGGAACCAGAAAAAAGCTGTTCAATACTTTACTTATGTAATACAAAACAAAGTGTTTAATGTTATAACTCATCACCGAAGGTCGTCAATCTGAAGTGTAAAACAGGTACGTGAAATTCATTTTTTAATAAGTGCAAAACATTTACTATTCCGGTATAAAAATGTATCTACTATAAATGTACATCTGCGTGTAAAATTTGTGTCTTTGCAAGTATATGAGCAATCAGAGGATAGAGACATAGTTTTTTTATATAAATTGTCTAAACATCTTCAAAACGAAGCAAAAGTTTATATTTACACGTTTGTCCAGATCGCGTGAGTAATTAGAGTGAGATTTTCCTTCCGCTAGATTATTTTTGCTTCGCCCTTGTGTTATTAAGACAATCTGATAGAAAACTTACTTGATCATGATCGGATTAGATGAATTTGTATGTGCTACTGACCAGTTAACTTAGTTTCGCAAGTGCTTTAGAGAAATTCCAATCGTAGATAAAACTACAACCTCTTTACAGGCTTCTAAAGCTCAGTTAAAGGAGTTATAGTCGGAAATCGTAAGTCATATTCGTTTTGTTTACAAGCCTCCGACTCTGCATCCGAACCAGATATACAAGCTATAAAAGGTAAATACAATTCCTCCTCTACTCTTTACGTGTCGTGTTTAAGTGAAATCAGAGATTCAGCCAAAGGATACAGTAGTGAAACGTGTACCAGAAAAATCTTTCGATAATATTTATGTGTGTGAAAGTTCCCCCATGCGACACCGAAACATTTGACGGTGATTATTTGTCTTGGCCATCATTTCCTGATTTATTCACGAAATCACCCAAAGTTATGTGCTGTGCAGAAATTATTTCATTTACGTTGCAAAACCAAAAATGAAGCACATGACATTGTTTGTAAATTTGACCTTACAGCTGATAATTTTGATCTGGCTTGGAATGCCTTATCAGAACGTTATGAAAATAAACGAATTTTGGTAAATCGTCAGCTTAAAACACTTTCCAATCTTCCTACCGTAACTGAGGAATCAGGCAGAAGTCTTAAGAAGCTGCAAAGTGAAGTCAATGATTGTCTCTCCATCCTCAAAGTCTATAAGGTTGATACGAAATCTTGGGACCCAATGTTAGTGTTCTTGTGCTCTAATCGTCTGCCCTAACAGATACTCTCCATTTGGGAACAATCTATTAAAAAACCACGGGATCTTCCAGACTGGACAGAAATGGATTCGTTTCTAACCCAACAGTACCAAATCTTAGAATCGGTGTCCGATATCAAAAATTCAAACGCAAAGGCACCAACGAACAGATTCCTGCAACACTCAAGGCAAAAGCATCGCGCTTTTCATACGAAATCCAATAATTACAGCTGTGCCTTATGCAAAGCCTCTCATCCCCTTCGACTTTGTACGAAGTTTTTGCAGCTTTCGATTCCCAATAGGATTACACAGGTAACAAGACTTAGTTATTGTCAGAATTATCTTTCATCAACCCATGTAGCGAACAATTGCCAAAGTCCATTTACCTGCAAGCTATGTCGACAGCGGCATCACACACTTCTTCATAATCCCATTCAAGGACAAGCTGATCAAACTTTTTCTTCATTCAGTGCAAATGCCCCACCTATCAGTTCGTCACAAATTTCCTCACCAAATATACAGTCCACAAATCGTCCAGCCGATATACACGTTCAATCATTCTTCTCCAAAAAACAGTGAACGTGTTATTCTTGCTACTGCTTTGATCGATATCTTTCATCTTGGCACGAAGTTCACTTTACGCGCTCTTCTTGATCCCGGAACAGAGGCGAGTTTTATTTCCGAAGATGCACAGCGAAGATTACGCCTTCCTGTCAAGCCCATACAAGCCAACATCTCCGGTATGAGCGCAGTTGTTACGACAACATCTTCAAAGCTATGCTCCTTAGTTTTGAGTTCCAGGCATATGAAGTCTTTTACGGCTTTGGTTAATGCTATTGTTTTAAAACGCCTTACAGGTAATTTACCTTCCTTTAATATTAATCGCGAGGATCTTTCCGGGCGTTTCGACCTTGAGCTCGCCGATCCCTTCTTTTACCAAAGCTCCAATATTGATTTCATAATTGGAGCAGATATATATCCATCAATTATTCTTGACGGCATAAAATCAAATGTTTTTGGTTCATTGGTTGCTCAAAAAACTGTCTTTGGGTGTATCTTATCTGGTCCTTTACCCAAAAGAAATGTTCAAAGCTTGAGTACAATCCTATCATATTTTCTTCGCTAGACCAACAAGTTTCTAAATGCTGGGAACTTGAAGAGATCCCAGAACCCAAATCATTTAGCAAAGAAGACGACTTCTGCGAAAAGCTCTATTCAGACACAACAAATCGGGACATCAATGGTCGCTATATTGTACGACTTCCCTTCAAAGAATCTACTCGCATTTTGGGTGATTCTCGAGCGATCGCTTTACAACAATTTTCACGTAATGAAAGATCGTTATCTAAAAATGTCGATCTTTATTCTAGATACTTGAAGAATACTTGACCCTAGGACATATGAAAGCAGTTCAAGCACCCGAAACTTGCGATAAGGCGGAGAAGCCGTCCTATTATTTGCCTCATCACGCTGTGGTTAAACCAGAAAGCCTTACCACTAAGGTCAGAGTTGTGTTCAATGCTTCGAACTCTTCTAGTAACGATGTAAGCCTAAACGATATTCTCCATAGTGGACCAGTGCTTCAATCTGACCTCATGAATCTCATCTTACGATGGCGATTATATCGATACGTCTTTAGCGCCGACGTTGAAAAGATGTATCGGCAGATCTGGGTACATTCTGATCATACATCATATCAAAGAATCCTTTTTCGAAAGTCGATTGTAGACAAATGTCAAGACTATGAGTTAAAGACAGTCACGTTTGGTGTGAATTGCGCACCAATTACAATTTACAATTTACAATTATCTTTATTGAGACTTTAAAAATCAATACAATTATTTTTTGTGCTTATACAGGATTGTAGCCGACGTGTACAGTATATGCCTGGCTAAATAGAGTTTAGAAATACAGCTTCGTGAGCTTTTCTATCAATATGCATACATGTATTATTTGTAACAATAATCGATTTTATGTATGCTTGCTCCCGGCATACTTTAAGCAACTTTTAACAATGACTAGATAAAAGATACGAGTACATAGAACGAAAACGAAACAAAACAACACAGACTAGTGACATGTGCAATCAATTTAAATATTATTTGATATACCATATACTCGTAGTAGTATGATCTCCTTATGCTCTAGTACAAATTTCAAATTAATCTTCTTAATGAATAATATATAAATGCTTATATAATCAAAAGCTAATTATTTATTTGAAATTAAAGACTTACACAATATAGAATATATGTACATACATAGCATATATGTATAGTGCGAGTATATGAGGGTATTTTAATGTTTTTGAGGACAATTATGTTATCCTCTCAAATTAGACTGTGACGCTTTTACATAAAATGGTAACATAAGGCTTCTACCAAGATCTTGTTCAATATGATGGATGGATCTTTCATTAAGGAGATTAAATGGTGAAAGATAGTAATTGTCGTCCAAACCCTCACATTTGTTTGAGTCCAGCAAAGATTTTATTAGTGCATTTGGATGGAATTCTATGCGTTTAAGTTTTCTTAGGGTAAGGTTAATGAGGTATGTTATAAGAGGTGTTACTTGACAAGTGTTATACAGAAGTTTATTTGGATACCATTTTTTATCGGGTCTTCTATAGTTTCCACAACAGAATCTAAGTATTCTTCTCTCAAATTGTTCCAGTTCTTTTGCTACTGTGGGGGAGATTGTAAACCATGCACAGAATCCATATGCTAATATAGGTCTCATAAGCGTTTTGTATACCAGTAACTTTGTGTTTGAGGGCAATGCTTTTGACTGCAATAAAGGCTTTAGCGAAGCGGTAACAGCTTTAGCTTTCGCTAATGTCTTTCTAGCATGTTTGTTAAAAAGAAATCTGTTGTGGAAGTATACACCCAAGTATTTCAATTCTGACCGCAGCGGGATGGAATGGCCATCGATTTGCAAACTCAACGTTTTGCTCTCTTTCACAGCTAAACGATGGCCTTTTCTACTAGAATTGCGAAAACAAGTAATGCCACATTTCTCTGTGTTTATTTTAAGTCCCCATTTTTTAAAATAATCTAACAGCAAAGGAAGCTTCTCCTTGATTTTACCGAGAGCATTTTGAGGCCTCGCATCGCTAGCTAATATTAAGGTATCGCCTGCAAAAAAAATTTCACAAGGCTCTCGTTCAGCATTTAAAAGACCCTCGTATGGAAAATCATAAAGAAATATGATGAACAGAATCGGACCTAAAATGGACCCCTGTGGAATCCCTGACAACACCGGGAATGGTTCTGAGTACTCAGAATGTATAACTATGGATGAGAAACGGTTTTGTAGGTAGTTGTAAAGTATTCGAATGAGCCATGTGGGAAAGTTTAATCGTATGAGTTTAAAAATCATGCCTTTATGCCAGAGAGAATCGAAGGCTTTCTCAAGGTCAATGTCCAACCCAACTGTACACTTCTTATTCCTTAAGTTTTGGATGATCTTATTACATAACAGAAGTTGCGCGTGTTCTGTCGAGTGCTCCTTCCTGAATCCGAATTGGTTTCTTGGAATCACATTTGCCTCCTCACAGAAAATGTTAACGTGTTCAGCTAATATTTTTTCAAACAATTTTCCTATATTTGAGAGCAAGGCTATAGGACGAAACTCCTTGATTTCCTTAGCAGACTTTTTTTTTGCTACTGGCAAAAGTTTGGATTTTTTCCAAATTGTAGGAAAATATCCGTTATTGATACAGTGATTGAACACAGAAGACAAAATTGAATCCAGTGTATGGCAGCATTTTCTTAATATGAAATTAGATATCTCATCTATGCATGAAGAATGTTTGTTGTTAATGTTGGCCCTTAAAACCTGTATTTTGTCAGGAGTGGTGAAAGGAGGTGCATTGGGGTTGACCGAAAGATGAGATGGCGAAAACGTGGTGATGGGGATATCATTTCGACTAGCACAAAATTCTGTAACAGTGGACAGCACTTCATTAGTCAGATTATTATTGAAATTAGGTATTTTGTCTAAGTAGACAGAGGAATAAAAATCTTTAAAAGTATTGAGCTTAGTCGCAGTATCCAGTAGCTCCACGCTATTATGCGTCAGTATGTCGCTTGAGATGTTCGTACCAAAAAATTTTCTCCCAGTTATTCTGTCGATCTCCTTAAAAGCTTGAGGAGAAGGTCTTATTTTCTGTAGTCTTGACTTGAAGGTAGAATTAATATCTAAGTTTATTCTCTTACTAATGATTCTACTGATGCATGAAATTCTTGACGACAACTCGCGATATTCCTGATTTATTCTGTTAAGGTGTCTATGATATATTCTTTTTAGTTTTCTGAGCCAATGGGAACGTATTTTAATTAGTTTCATTGTAAGAGGAGAGATGTTGCTGTACTTAGATTGTTTAGGTGTACATATTACCGAATGAGAATCGATATTTCTTGTCAGCGCTAAATTAATTTCGCCGATGAATGTGTCTATTTCTGCATTCGAAAGGTTTCTGTCTGATGGTATGTCTAGTCGGGAAAGACTAAGACTAAGACTAGCAACAGAGGTGTGAAGTTGTCGACTCTTGCCTTAAGGGAAATTCCGTAATTGTCAGATATTGTAGGGAATGTCGAGCACAAATTATTGTTACCTGCGCTATTCAGAAAAGACGACAGTAGGAAAAAGTCTAACACCGAAGAGGAACGTGGGAATGTTGGGCTATTAGGCGAAATCAAATCAAGATTTAAGAAGGGGCCGTTGTAAAACCAATCATATATCTTGAGTCCATTGCCATTGTGAACGCTATCTCCCCAGTGTTGATGGCGAGCATTGAAGTCCCCCCCAAGAATCATTGCGTCAAAAGTACTTGCTACGGCATATAACCTCTCGAGCTCTCTTAGTAAGCTTCCGCCAGCGTTACTAGGAATATAAATACTTCCTAGAAGCATCCGTAAATGTGTTCCTTCTAGGTTTTTGAAAGTAGTTGAGGCTAAGCAAACAGAAAAGATATCACTGTAGAAAGGAACAGGATTGTATTTGAGTTTTTCGTCCAAGATGATTGCAGTTCCCCTGCCGGCGTGATTCCGAATGATGTTAAAACTTTCAAATTTAGGTTTGTGTCTTGCTTGTAGTCTGGAAACAAATTTGGGGTTTTTTACTTTTTAATATTTTTAAGAGTTCAAATCTACGTTCGTGGGAAATTATTGAATTAAAATTCATCAATATAATATTTAGGTTTGTTGTGTACATTATACTACAATTGAAGCAACAAACTCTAGGTATGTAAACATTTTTTCTTCTTTTGATTGAAGCTGTTGATACTTTGGCCAAAATTGACTGATTTTTATCAACAGGTCCTTAAATGAAAGGTTAAGTTTTTTAGTTAGTTTTTTTTTAGTTTTAAACGCATTTTATTTTCTAATCAGTAACTCTTACATACTAACAAAAAATGCTTAAATGCTAGCTTAAAATTACTTAACAACCTTATACTAACTTACTGGCCCCACACAGGCACTCTAAGCTACTCTAAATTCTTATACTATGTCTTTCGACTTTATTAACATTTTCTTTATGGGTATTTATTTACTATACTTAAAGCTAAGAAAAAATATTGTTAACAAAAACTTAGCGTATGGAGATAATTTTTTATTTTTTATAAAAACTTAATATCTAACTTAAAATAAGCCTTAGTCTACCTAACCTACATACACAATAAACACATACACACACATAGACATTATACACAATTATATACATATATTAGTATATACCTTTGTATACACCAATATATGTATATATTTCTTAAATGCTAACCTAAACCTATGTAAGCTGGCCATCGCTATTTACAAGAGAAAACAGATTGGTCAGCTCTGCCTCATTAGTAAGGCTGGTCCGTAATTGACGGAAACGACGACGAAGCATCTTCTCCATCATTCAACCACCAGAAATGCTGGTGCTGCCGAACGACATCCCTCTTATCGCGATTCCCCACCGCCCTACTGAACCTGAGGCGATCCACACTGCCATGTGCGACGTCTCTGTTGTAGTTGAGTCGCCTGTCCCCAGCTGTCCGAGCGACATGGAAGATTAACGGCACCGCTGATCTATCTTGGTTCAACCCTATCTGATCTAGGTAGAGGAATGCTTCCGGTGGAACGAAGCCGTCAGATCGCACACTCTCGTGGTAAAGGTAATTGGGGTAGTAAGCCCCAGATATCAGGTTATTCATCGAGGTCATTGCTCTTGCAATGTGCCTTCGAGTCAGCTTAATTACGAAGTTGTCCACTCGCGCTGGGGCCTGAGAAGCTACCTTTGGTTGTTGTATCGTATTTCCCTTACCTGCCGCCATTTGGGCGTAGGTAACGTGGGTAGTAACGGCTGGTGTTTGTGCCTGCACGAGTGGACGTTTAACTTCCACTTTCTGCTGCCGAGCCAGATTTACTCTTTTGATGTATTGGAATTTGGGACAACCCCGATAATTTGCGGTGTGTCCCGTGTTCCTACATAACGCACAAGAGAGTTGGCTTTTTTCTGACGCTCCGTCCTTACCTAGAGCGCATTCCTCAGATTTGTGGTTCTTTCCACACTTCACGCATTGAGGCTGCATTTCGCTGTTCGACGCGGCGTGCCCGAACCTTTGGCAGCGAACACATTGTAAAATGTTTTCGCTCCTCTTTAATTTTTCCCAGTGTACAACCTGGTAGTCTAGGACTTTGATGCGCCTTAGACCATCCAGTTTTCTGTTGGGACTTAGCTGAACCAGGAAGAACGGTAGTTTTCGCTTCTCCCTTTTGGCTCTAGCCGTGACGAATGGCTTAACCCATACGAATTTGAACTCTTCGCACTCTTTCTCTTTCAGCAGTGCAAGGAGCTCCTCCGGATCAGTTGACGGTTCTAATCCCCTCAGCAGCATTGTCTGTAGCTTTTCACCTATCGGCGTGAAGGAGAAGAACTCCGTCGTCGAATCCCTTAACAGGTTTTTAATTTTGTGGTAGCGCTCCACTGTGTTACATTGGATCGCGTGCCTATCGTGACTTAGTCTTTTAATAAAAAAAATTGTTTCCATTAATTCTATGGTGACCTTGAGCTCCAATTTGAAAGTGTTAATTGGAGGCACTTAGTGGGTTTCTGCACTTGCTGTTGTTGTTGTCTCTGCTGCTGTTGCTTTTGCTGATATTGTTGCTTCTGCGGTTGTTGCTGCTGCTGTTGTTTATGTAGCTGCTGCTGTTGTTGTTGTTGTTGTTTCTGCTGCTGCTTTTTGGGCCGCTGTTGTTGTTGAGGCTGCTGTGTATGATTTTGTGTTTGTTTGTCTGTTTTGACTGCTTTTTCTGTTCAACGTTGTCCGTTTGTTGTTGCGATAGTTGCTGGCTTACAACTTCTTGCTGTTGTTGTTGTTTTTGTTGCTGGGAGTTTTGTTGTCGCTCCTTTTCTGTTCTTGCAGTTTGTTTCGCCTTAATGGCGAGCACTTTGTTCGTTAGCTGCCTGATGCTACTATTTATAGCCTCGACTTCTTCCTCTTCGTCATCGGATTCTGATGCAGCTAGAGATGCGAAGCTGTTGTCGCCTCCCATGTAATGACTTTCGCCACCATCGGATATATATGGGTATTCGACATTGTCCGACTTCTGACCCATTGGATTTACTGCTGCCGTTGTAGACGTTCAAGGCGCCGTCTCCCTTAATCCACCTGGCAGCTTTTCGGTGGATTTTGATAGAGAGGGGCGCTTCATCAGATTGGGGGTTGGCCTTAGCTTCCTCCTTCGTTTGGCATTTCCTTCGGCTGCCATAATTGGTAGGTTGCTTGATATGGCATCATGATCGGCTTTCGTGCCACTAGCTTTAACCGCTAATGGGAGAGCGGAACGCTTTCTATCACTCATCACATGATTCTTTTTACACTATACTTGTTTATTTATAATGTTAAATAAAAAGTTAAAAAGATAACCAAATGTCTTAGGCTGGGAATCGAACCCCGCACCACCCGATTGTGACTCCTATTCTGCTACCAGTTGGCTAACGGGGTCCCCACCCAATATGTGTCTAAATAAAAAGCTAAAATATTTTCTCTTGTCGCAAGAGAAAAGACGAAACACATCCGCACTCTACAAAAGTCAGTGAACGACTGATATGATCAAACACCACTTCCACTGGGCTGACTGACCGTTTATAAAACGTCGTCAAATACTGTTTTACACGTAATACATATATTGATTTATTTTATTATTTTAATTATTATTAGTTTTTTTTTTCTTTGTTCTCGAAAATAGCCGAAACACGTTAATACTCCACGACGGTCTGTGAGCGACTGTCAGAAATCGTAGAGTTATTATTGTTATGTACAATATCACTGCAAAGTGCGTTTTTGTTTAAAATATCGTTAACAATATGCCATCCTTTTTTGGAGTTACCTATATTTTCAGCTAGCTTTTTGCTATAGTAAGTATTTCTACAGTAAGGTATTTCTGTCTTTAGCTCATGACAAATTTTATCATAAAAGATTTTTAATCTTGCATTGTTAGGGTGTTTTTGAACGAGTGAGCAAAGCTTTTTTTTTTTTTTGATTTTCTTTAATAATGGAAAGGACATCCATTATTTCAGAGGTTTTAATTTGTTATCAGCTCTAATTTTCTTTTGGTAACAGATCGAAACATAATATTGTAACTTACTTAGAAATATATCAAATGCTAACGACGGATTAGAAGTTGTATAGACTTCATCCCAGAATTCATAATTTAGGTGATTTTTTAAAGCAGCGAAATCTATTTTAGTTTTTTCCCTTACTGTAGGTGTATTTACACGAGTAACTTTACTACCAAATTGAATGGAAGTTAAACAATGATCTGTAATTCTTAGATCGTAGGCCATGGTTTTATAGTTCACTTGAATATTTCGATGTTTTCTTATAAAGATATGGTCTAAACAAGAATTAAGACGAGTAGGTTGATTAAGAGTCGATCATCGAAGATAGGGCAGACAAAAAGCGATCTGAATCAGAAGAATCACAGAGGATATTAATGTTAAAATCACCTAGCAATACAACATTCATAGATTTCTGACGTTCTAAAAACACTGTAAATTCTTCCAAGAAGCATTTTACTGAAAACTTATGAAGTCTGTAGACGCAAATGAAACAATATTTTGCACCAGAAATTTCACAATTTACACTGATAACATCAGAACTTTCTAACTTATATTTATTAATTGCACAATCTTTTATACTATTCCTATAATATACCGCAACTTCACCAGCTGCGTATGAATTATTACAGATAGCATCAAAGGTAAAATTAGGAATCACATTATAATCTGATTTCTCTTCATCAAATATCCAAATTTCAGAAAGAAAGATAATATCTGGCAGATGTTCCAGAGGTGTAAGGTAAGACAAAAATGTATTAAAATTAGTTCTCATACTACGAATGTTTTGATGAACAATAGAAACATCAGATGAGGGATCATTGGTTAAATGCTGAACACAAAAACATCTCGAATTAGAATTCAAATTATCAGGAATTTAAGAAGAAAACCTACTATTGATACTATTATTAATATTAGAAGGAGAATTAATTAGATTATTACTCATATTAAACATAGTCTTCAAATCAGATTTTCGACTTTATAAATGTCGTCAAATGAATTAATTTTAATAGCTTTATCTCCTTCGTTTACCTTAATAAATATACAGCAATCCCTGACCCAAAAAAATTTACATAATTGTTTGTCTTTAAGCTCTCTAGCCATCTTTAGCAACATTCTAGAATACCTCGTGAGACAATCGTTAATGTAAATTTTGCTGTTCATGATGTTGCTGCTCCTGCTGCTGGTGTTGTTGCTGCCGATGTTGCTGATGCCGATGTTATTGTTTCTATTGTCACTAATGTTGTTATGTTGAGAACCATATGAGAAAACTTTGTTTCTTCTCGCACGCATCTTCTTCATTATGCAATATCTACAAAATATAAGAAATATTTTGTGGAGACGGATGAGGCCATCATCCGTCCTTTTATGTCGTCTTGTCGTCTGACAGCTATGGCATGTATCTAGCTATGCAACATAAATGCAATATATCAGTTGCTGGTAACTCCGAAAAGAATCACTGCTATCATGAAACTGGCATACATATTGAACCTCTGGCCATATACCGAAAAATGGAAAAGATGACTACACAGTCATCAAGAGATTCAGAACAATTAGTCGAACTTGCGCCAGACTTGAACATGCATATCAATGCGCAAAATTTTGCGAGACTGCCATTCAAATACTGGTCGGTGGAGTTAAAGGTGCAATCGGCAAGAAGGAGTACGCGCTGGGAATTTTCAACGACATTGAAGGTGCTTTCGAGTTTCATGCGTAACTCTGTCAGACTACACGGTGTAGGCGAATCACTAGATTGGTGAATCAGATGATGTAACTGTACTGCCTGGTGTATAATACTTAGTGTTTGTCTGCTCTAGCGCGTAGGCAGTTCTAGATGTGATCAATGATTGGTGCACTAGAAATTGGCTTTCGCTTAAATCTCTCAAAATTAATGTTGCATTATTTCCAGGAAGGAGGTTGGTTACCGGTCTGATATATACTGTGCGCCGGTTATTTGCTAAAATACGCTCTCAAGTACGTCACTTCTGTTTTTGACAGAATTCAAAGTCCGACTCGACTGCAGGGTCTGTTCTCCAAGCAACGATAAACGCAATCCTGATAGTAATGCTATAGAACTTCGTTTGAGACTTTGAGTTTTCTACTAGTTCAAGAATGCAAGACTTTTCTGAACACAGTCAGAAGTAATAATGGGATCGCAAGAACTGAGATCAGTGATTAACTTTTTAGGCAAGGCTCAGAGGAGATTCTCTTAGGACTAACTGCTTTAGATTTGCATAATTGCAAATCGCATGTCATTCAAGGATGCCAGCAAGAACAAATTTTTCCCGACGTATCTTAGAGCTCAGCGAATTTTCTGCTGTCCATTCGTATAAAACATAGTAGAATGCTTTTCGGCGCCATAATGGGGCACTACGCTTTGTTAGTCACCTATGAAATTGAGAGTGACGATACTGGGGACCATTTCTTTTGTGAGTGTTCGGCTTAAGCCTATTTTTGCCGCTTCTATTTCAATATCAGTGACAGCTCTCTGCAATCTGCCAATGACATCAATTTCTTCATGATAGTTGTATGAATTCTTAAAAGATTCTGCTTCTCGTGTTGGCCTGCAAGTTTCGGGTAATGTTCTTTATTATAAAGTCACTAGATAGTGCTTCATTAGCCTAAACCCTTTTTTGATAACAAGGATATCTACTTTCTTGGAACAAGGAGCATTTTAACGAATTTGGAATGACAAAGTTGGAGATAACTCTGTATAGCTCATCAAAAAAAAAAAAAAGTGATGTAATCAATATTTGTGTTTTTGAGGTTTTTGTTAGGATCTGTTGTAGACGAATTTTTGATCAATTATGGAAAAACCGGTTATTGAACAACACTGATTGTAATCAGTTAATATTTGGCAAGTTAGTTTATAACTGTATATGAAAGTCGGCAGTGCGGGAAGTTAGAATAGTTTAGAGAGCTTAGGCAAACGATGTTGAACCTTTTTGTGTGAATTTATGAAGATGGTAATCTGTCGACTTCCCAGAAGGTGGGCTTTTCGTGGCTTCTATGCAGCTCGTAGAACGCTTGCGCTTTTTATATTCCACCGCTTCGTAGATTATTTGATTTGCTATATGTATTTCTTTAGTAAACCAGGATCTGCTTCATTGAGGTAGTCGAGAGAACCCCAGTACATCATTGCGGTAGTTCTGACGGCTTTCTGGCTTCGGTGCCATTGATATTCAGCACTTGATTCAGGTTTCATAGGAGTTGTGAAAATGTTGTTGGATATTGTTGATTGTTATTGCATCTGTTGAACGTTGAATTTCCTCACAGTATTTTCCGTTGTTGTAGTGGCTGGCTTAATCGTGGCTTTGCTTCAATTTCAGACACCTATAATATCAGAGGAGTGCCTTAGTGCAGCTCGAGCAATTGCACGCGGAAGCCCAGGTTTACTTACAGAACGATTGTAGAATACGAGAGCTGTCATTATCTCATTAAGGATTTATCATTTTCTGGACAAGTCCTAAGAAGTCTTTTTAACATCAACTCCTAGAACGTTAAAGAAGCTTATATGACGTACATATATGCAATGCTGACCTTTGACATCATTGCTGATTCAATCGGCTGAATTCATACGCCTTACTTCTTTCTTCTTAATGTCAGTTAGGCAGTCCAATAGAGTGTTACCATTTTTTCCATTTTCTTATAGCGAAACTATAAGCTTAGCATATCGAGTAAGATTGGAGAAATTTACTATAAAATAAGCTTGATTGATGTCTAATCATACTAATAGTGAGCATCGGGGTTGACGTCTATTTAGAGGCTACGTTTGAGTGTACTTACATTTAAGTGAACTTGCTCCGGCAAGTTTAAAAAAAACTCTAACTCTAATTTCCTCCAAGTGAGACATGTATTATCCTAGAACCCTTCAAGAATTAAATTACTTAGTATGTTCAAAGTTAAGTGGTGGTAGGTCTGATAATAGAAATGATCTGACATTTTAACAAGTCCTGTACACATTTTGGCTAAATAAAATCAAATCAAGTTTCTGAAGTCATGAACATAAATTATGTGTATCATAAGTTTAAAAAACCTGGTGACTTATACAAGTTAAAGGATAATTTATTTATTTATTTAAGCTTACTCGTAATACAAGCAATTCTTGGATTCTAGAACTTAAACTAACAATTTCACTTAAAACTAAAAATAAAAACTAAAGGGTGGGAGCGGTTAAAGAAAATTGGGCCGTGAAGCATAGGTGGAGAGGAGAATGTTTTTGAGGGACAGTTTGCTAAGGTGGTAGTCGTTAACTTCACGAAACACCCTATACATTGGTTCAAGATGTCCGCAATACGTCCTGTGAATCTTGAGCCGGTAAAGTGGCACACACCTAACATTACGTGAGATGGTGTTACAAGTGATAAAAGGAATATCGGAAACTTTCCGGTATATAGAAAGGGGTTATAAATTTGTAAGTTTTAGCCGAGCAGTGTCTGGTCATAAGTTTTGGTTATCATCACAGGAAAGCCAACGTGACGCAAATCGTAAAAACCTGCGTTAAACAGCTTCTACCCGGAAGATGTGAGTGCTATAGTAGGCTGACCAAAATTTGCTCGCATATTCAAGAAGTGGTCTAACAAAGGTTATGTAGAGAGATTTGGTACCATAGGGATTGAAAAACTCCTTAGACAAGCGCATAATAAAGCCAAGAGCAGAGTTTGCTTTTATTATCATGTTATCAATGTGAGAAGGAAGATTGAGTTCCTTATTACATATAACACCTATCACGCAATACATTCATAAGCGAGACAGGCGAATTAAGATCTCATAGCAACGTGGTGAAGTAGCAGGACGCTTGCGGGAATAAGTTATAGCCTGACACTTATTGACCTTAAGCTTCTGAGGAAGATGATATATGTCAACAGATTTTTATATTCTCTGCGTAAAAAGATATGTATGAATTTTCAATGATACAATCAATATCTTTAATAGTTAAAATACATAATAAGGGGCCCAAGAAGAGGCTTTAATTTAGTCAGAAACCATGGACCAAAATACTACATCGTCATATCGTTCTATTAAAAAGGATTCAACCCACGTTATAAAACTTATTTGAAAACCAAGAGTCTTTAATTGCAGAAGGATTATATAGTGAGAAATTCTATCATAGGCTTTGCTGAAATCGTTGGCGATTTCAATTTCACGTCAATTTCTAGATTCTAATGCACAGAAAGTGCTTGATACTAATTCCATTATTTTGGTAGATGAACATCTACCATTCAGAAAATGGGAAAAGATAGATTTACAATGGAAAAGCATTATGTCGTAAATACTGGTCTCAAAAAGCTTAGGTATGCCTAAGCAATTGCTATGTGGTTGGAAATATTGTCTTTGTGACCATTTTTATATTGGCGAATAATACGAGTAATTCCTGAGTGAAAACAAGCTGAAAGAGAGCTGCAAGATGTTCGGTTAGATGCATTTCACATTTCTTTAAAATTATACATATGTAAGGAGAAGATCATCAGGTCAAGCAGTATAATCATTTTTGAGGTTATTTTTTTTTTCTAACTTGCTCTAAAGTTATAGAAACTTACCATTGAGTCAATGTGCTTTAAGCTGTCATATAAACTAGGTAACTGATTCCATAATTGTTTGTGGGCTGCTATTTAAGCAGGAAAACTAAGAGTGGTCGGGCTCTTTGGTATGGATGGCGGGAGCTTGGCTAAAAAAAAATTGCGAAGAAATTTACAATAATTTGGGGATCATTCGAGGACTCATCAAAAAAATTCAGAGATTATGGGTAGTTATCCGATTTAAATTTAGTGTTGATGAACTGATAGAATGGTTTGGGCTCGAAAATTAGTATGTGGTGCATTCGGTTTAAATATTTATTTTTTTACTAAGATATCAATACATGATTATAAATTGTTATTAATATTAAGGATAAGAGCAATTAACAGCAACGGTTTTTGGCTCTAGGAAATAAATACGTTTTCATATAATAATATTGTAACCACTAACAAATTCTTTTATTTTTAAAATATTGCACTTGTTTGGTTCTTTTAAGTGGTATATGAGATTTGGGTGTCCTAATTGGAAGCAAGTACTTAATATGTGAGCGATGTTTAATGTGTTTAAGCAGTTGCGGCAGATAGGTGGAAGTTCGTTCTTGAGTACGTGTTGGTGAGTATGGGCGGTGTGTCCAAGGCGTAGTCGGATGAAAGTCTCAAGGTCGGATTTACTAACATCCAAAGGGAAGATAAGACTAACTTTGGTTGGGTTGATAAGGCTGTAATGATGCTTGTAGTATTCCCAGTCAATTATTCTTTGGCTGTGGCATATTTGATTAATGTGCCTTTTTAAATCAAGCCGAGAAAAGCTGTTAAATGTGAAAGTAGGACTGTTAAGTGTCATGTTAGCTGCGGGCGTCTGCTAATCCATTACCTTTTATTTCTACATGGCCCGGGGTCCAGATAATCTTTAATATTGTATTGGATTTGGAAAGAATATTGCGGATTTTGACTATTACATCTGCGTAATTTCTTAGTTGACAACGGCTCGTAATACTGTTAAGTTATCAGAGCCGACCGCCAATTTCCCTTTTCCTAATACACTGGTCTTAATGGCCTCCACTATAGTTAATGCTTCGGTTGTGTAGATGGAAGTAATATTAGGTACATTACCTTGTGTAAGAACAGAACCGTCCTGCGCTACTACCGCAAAAGCGGTGCTGAAATCTGTTTTGGGCCCATCAGTATATAGGAAATTCCATCCTATGCTTTTCAAAGAACAACAGATTTTGGAAAATCGCGCTTTAAAAAAGGCGTTGTTGGTGCTGTCCTTCCGAAGTTCTTGTAGATCAAGGATAACTGAATCTTTGTGAAGAGACCAAGGAGAAAGTGTTGGAGTAAATTTGACTGTTTTGGTTAGGGGAAAGTCCAGTTTATTTCGTGCCTCAAGGATGAGGTGTATAACGGATGGGATTCTTCTGCTGCGAGTGTGGGTAAGTGTTGTGCAAGTTTCCCATTCAATAACTGAGCCTGATTCGAAGAATAATTTTACGTTAAGTTTAGTGATTATTTCTTGATACCGCTCCTCTATTATTGGCAGTCCCGCTTCGGCAAGAATGTTTTTAGCGGTGTTGTTGGAAAAGCACTAAGGCTTTTCCTTGCTGCTTGGTGGTATGCTGATGTGATAATTTGTTTTGTAGACTTTGGGCATGAATCATAGATAGATAAAGCGTAATCGGTTTTACTTAAAACTATTACGTGCAAATCACGCCCCAAAAATACTCCATTCCCTTTGGTCATGTTGTTGTCTGTTTCACCCCTCTGGCTTCCTGCCTTTTCTTGTTTCGTCCTCGTTCTTTTCTTCCCGTCATGCTCTGGATGCCACGGTACAGGTGGGATTTACTAGATCCTTTGGATTAAACTAATTATCTGTCAAATCAGACATGAGCTACGTGTTACCATTCACGAAATAGATGGCGGACCCTTTAGGTAGCCCTGGTAGAGCCAGGCGGACGGCCTGGAAACTGCAGCGGACGGACGGTCTGCCCCTCACTTGATGACCGAAGATGTCGACAACCCAGCAATGGCCGATAGCCCACCCTAAATACGAGATTGTGCTTCCAGCGACATAAATTTGTAAAACCCCCAAGACCCCAAATTCGAAAAAACAATAATTGTGAAAGAAAGCTCACGACTTCCCACGATCCGTTCCCCTCATTCGTGTCTGCAAGGAGACTTACGGGCCCCACAGTAGAATCTATTAATAAATGTTTCCTTCCTATTTGGTGGTCACCATTTGAGCTCCCCTTAATTGTTACCCAAAAGTATTCCGGGTCCGAAGGTGGAATATGGACCCAAGCAGTAACTCGGCAAACAGAGCGAACAGAACGAACACGACAAAAGTCATCGACTGGTGTGATTGGGTGGTTCCATAGGGAGGCTGTCAGAACTCTGGAAGTGAGTCCCTTTGCTCTGACTGCTGAATTAGTGAAACCATGCATGAATGTGTGTTTGTGGGTGGCAACTAGCCGAAATGCGCGGCTAGGGTAATTAATAACTAGCCGTCATAGCGGAAAGTACCCGACTTAAAAAAAACCCAATAAAAAAGTAGAACAGAGAACAAAATTAAACAAAACTAACCAACGAACAAACAGAAAAAGCCAACAAAAAAATATAACTAATGGAAAGTCACAAAACGAACGAACGAAATACACAAATTAAACAACAAGAATAAACACTATACAACGAACGAACAAGAAAGAAAAGAAAACCCACCGCTAAGGACGAATACAAAAAAAAAAAAAAAAAAAACCCAGCGTGGAAAAGATGAAGAACTGACGGACGAAGCGACGACGAGAGTGACAGCGGCGGGAAGTACACACTGCCCTCACCAACCCCGAGTAGGCAGGAAAAGAGATAAGTAACACTTGTAGAGGGAAAATTCGTCCTCTCGATGAAACTTGTGAAAATTGGTTTTGATTTATGTGAAAAGACCAAAACTTGGTCGAAGACACACGAATAAACTTAAACCTCCAATCACTTACGAAAGGCCAAGTCTTGGTCGAAACGTATGAGTGATTCCTTTTAATCGGAGCGTAAACTTGTAAAAGCTGTTCTCTAAATAAAACACTAACAACGGTTTACGTGGATTTTTCACAATATAATAAAATTTTATTCTTCTATTAGAGTAATTTGGTACTTGAAGTGAGTGTGAATTATATGATGCGACACAAATAAAAGTTGAGAGTTGCCACATCATTATATTTTGTTTGGTACATAAATTTAAATGTTGTCACATCATTATTTTTTTATTTGGTACATAAATTTAAATGTTAATTAAAACTGAAATAATGTTAAATAATTCACAAAACAATTAATAATTTATTTATAACAAAATAATAAAATAATAGCTGTGCTACACACTCGTAATTTTTTTGATATATTTTCATTTGTGTGATCTACCCCCAATTGGGGTTAGTTGTGAATTAGAGAATCCCGTAATGCCCTTTACCGTTTACACGGCAAACCCCGTAACCCTTTAGCGGTTACTTTTAAAACGTTCGCGACCCCGTTGGCTCCTAGTGAGTCACCCCGTTTGTGATCATACGGAGTCGAGGGCCTTCCGTCGGCAGTCAAATCTAGTGTAATAGTTTGTTGGCTAAATCTTGAGGTGGGCAACCCCTTTGGTGTCCCACGATTGTGATTTGTTCTGTACCATATACGGCCTTTGTCCCTTTTTACAAAAAAAAAAAATACACAAGCATAAATTCCCCATCAGGGAAAAATTCATTTGTTTTATTTCGATTTTGTTTTCACAATTTCGCATAAAAATTGGGTGGAGTCTAATTACACATTGTTTACGTTTAGTTTCCCTCTTTGGAAACTAAGTGGATGCCCACTCAATCAAAGGCCTTCTCATAGTCAAGTGCTAGGATTGTGATATGGTTACGTGCCGTTAAGGCGTTTGTTACCACAAACTCAATATGAAGAAGGGCCCCAATGCATCCTCTCCTAGGTTTAAAAGCAGCCTGGTTGGGACTTACAACTTTTTTGTATTCGGTAAACCGTAACAACCTGTTTGCAATTTTTTCTAGTAGTTTTGATATACAGGGGAGTAGCGAGATTGGGTGATAGCTATTGGTAGAGGCGATGTCTTTTTTGGGTTTGAGGATTGGGATAATGGTTGCTGTGTTCCAGCTTTGAGGGATGATGCCTTTGGTAAATATGTTGTTAAAGAGTGGTAAGAGCCTTAGTTTGATTGTATCAGGATGTTCTTTAACATGGGGTAGATCTCGTCCTGGTGTATTGACTTGTAATCTGCTTAAACAATTTTTTAGTTCAAAAGAGGTGATATCAGTCTCAATCCGAAGCGCTGCAGCATTTGTAACAGGTAGTGCTGTAAAGTTAAGACTATTCAATTTTTCCCTGTTAAAAGTCTGTGGGAAATTGGAGCGGTGGGATCTTGTGGACCAAGTGTCTGTAAAGTGGTTACCGATTTCCTTAGTGCTAGTTATAGCTCCTGTGGGTGTGTTGATTGACAGAATATTTTTAGGGGAGACACTATCTGTGGGAGATCTGATTCTTTGCCAAACCGTACTCGTTGATGTTTTTGTATTAATTTATTCAGTGAATTGGGCCAAACTATTAAGTTTGCTGTTTTTTACAGTTCTTCTAAAAAGGGCATTGGCTTTTTTGTAGATTAAGAGGTTAACTTGAGTGGGGCTTTTTTTAAATTTTACTGGATAGTTCTTGGTTCCACCAAGGCACAATTCGGTTGAATGTTACTGAGGATGTCTGCGGTATGGAGTCATTTGCAGCACTACGGATCGTTTTAACCCATTTATGCGTTAGCGCAACAAAAAAGGTAGCAAGCCTTTCCGAATTTTAAATTTTTGAATTTATCAAGAAATTGCATTTGTAGGCTTTGCATTTCGTGTTACTTTAAAGTTTTCGGTGTGTGAAAAAGTTGGTTTTTTGTGACTATAGATTTATTTATTTTATTTTATTCACAGGAACGGACACAAATGAATTTGTGTCGTCCGGATAACAATGCCGGGGAATTATGCCCATATGGCCGTTATAAGAATACAAAATATAAACAGATATGTTATTTACATGAATATTAAATTTTTTTTTTTTATATTATCAATTTTTGTTTGAAAACTAAGGAAAAAAATTTAGATGTTTGGGGCGATAATGATGGATCCAGTAGCTCACGTAGCGTTGGAGGGTCTCCGAAGTGTTGCTTTGTAAGTACGCAGCTCTGTAGTACATGACGTGTTGAATGGGTTTCGTTGCAGTGGTCGCATAGTGGTGGGGTTTCCTTTTTGTAGAGGTGTGTTTTGTTAAACAATGTGTGTCCTAGTCTTGTCCTGCAGATTTGAATAGATTGTAGCCGGCTAAGCAATTTATTATAGATGACGGGTTCTAGGGAAGGCTTGTGTCGCCTTAAAAACGAGTTTGATTGGCTCCATCGGCGTTCAGCTTCTTCGTGCAATTTGTTTGTTACCTGGGTCCAAATGTCTACTGCAAAAGGTGGTATGGAGTAAATCATGGGTAGTTTGACAGCTTGTCGAGCGCCAGCGTCGGCCTTTTCGTCACCTGGAATACCAACATGTCCAGGTGTCCATATTATATGTATTCTTGGGGAATTTGAGCAAATAATGGACCGAAGAAATTGGATAATGGGCAATTTACTTCCGTTGTTATTTATACTACGAATTGTGCTGAGGGAATCGCTGCATATTGCCGTCTTGCATATCGTCGTGTTGGCGATTTTGAAAGCTTCAACAAGTGCCATTACTTCTCCAATAAAGGAGTTTTGGTTGGGTGTTGTTATTTTCTGGACTAGGATTTCGTCAGCTTGACGATCTAGCCTGTAGATGCAGAAGCCAGTTGTTCCTTCATGATAAGAGGCATCGGTGTATAAAATACAATCGAAGATGCCGTTGGACATGATTTTAGCGAACTTTTTCCGGTATACTAGAGGTGGCGTCTGGGCCTTTGGTGTAGTGTCGAACGAGGTATTTATTAGCTGTGATAGAAACAACCATGGAGGATCTACTGTCTCATAGATTGTTGGGTCCGGTATCGCTATGCCCGATGATTTTAAATAGCGGATAGAGTTGAGCAGACCGCTTTTGATTTTAGTGATTGGAGTTATAATCCAACCGGATCTGCAAATGTCATGCAGTCATGCAGAGGGTGTTTGTAATCGGTAAGGCTTTTTGCTACCAGCTTTATTTGAGCTGTGGTTTTAATGTCAAGGAAGTAGAGGGTGTTTGTTTCCGCTAACAAGGAATCAATAGGCGTTGATGGTAATGCTCCGACGGCTGTGCGCAATATGGCGTTTATTTTGATCTGAACTTCCCTGTCATTTCGTTTTGTCTAGTGCGAGTAGACAGTGATACCGTGTTGTATGCTCCCCCTGATTAGCGTTTGCGCTATGCTGATGGCTGTATTTATATGTGGCCCCTTGTGTTTGTTGCAAATAACTTTGAGGAGATTTAGGTTTTTGGATAATTTTTCCGATACAGTTTTGGCATGAGCGTACCATTTCCACGTTTTAATACATATTAGACCGAGGACCATCATTTTTTCCAGGAGGGGGAACCTGATATCCCCAATATTTATCGAAGTGGCTGGATATCTGTGTTTGCGGCATATATGCAAAGCTTTCATTTTGCAGGCTGGTAATTTGGCTTCTGATTTGTGGCACCACGTTAAAGCTTTTGTAAGGGTTTCTGTACTTCTTCTGGTTGCCCTGACGCTAGTACAAAGAGGTTATCAGCGTACGTTAAACGTGCTTTTATGTGTTGGTTGTCCAGTTTTATGTCCGTTAGAAGTGAGTCCACATAAGCATTATACAGAATTGTCGAAATCGGAGAGCCTTGGGGAACCCCATTGATGATGGGAGTGACTAGAGAATAGTGCCCCTTCACCTTAACTATTATTACTCGGTTGAGCAAGAAAGAGTATACGATGCGCAGGAGCTGCTTGTTAATGTCCCATTTCTGGAGTTGTTCCACTACTCCGAAACAAGTTACTCTTTCGAACGCTTTCTCCAAGCCCATGGAAAGGAGAACTGAGTGTTTTCGAGAAGCTAACTCTATATGCACTGCTTGATCAAGCTTATTCAGCAGAGAATCCGTGCCTCTACATTTTTCCCGATTAATTTTTCAAATAATTTGGACAGGACAGAAAGAAGAGCGATTGGGCGAAATCCATCAATGGAGTGATGGTCAGCATGTGGTTTAGGAATCGGAAATAGATGGGCTTTTTTCCACTCATGTGGGAAAACCCCATTTTCGAGAACGTTGTTATATAGGGCGACTATTATAAGCATTGTTACTGTTGGTGAGTGTTTAATCATTTTAAAACTTATTTTGTCTGAGCCCGGCGTCGAGCCTTTGGTGGCTTTAAGCGATTCTAAGAGCTCTGGGAGGGTAATTGGTGGGATCTTGTCATCGAACGGGTGGGTACTTTGAAATTCTGGGTTAGCCTGAAAGGTATTTTTACGTTGAAGGACATAGGGGGAAAAATTTTCATCGGAGCAATATCCAGGCCATTTGTTTGCAAAGAGTTGAGCTATTTCGATGGGGTCGATAATGGTCGAATAGTGTTTAATGGCCTCAATGCCACTATGGCAACGATTGCTATTGATCGCTCTTACTCGATTCCAAAGGGAACCAGAGTCGAGAGTGGGGTTGAGAGAAGCTAGGAAATTCGACCAAGCTCCGTTGCTGCTATTGAAATCACCCATCACTATACTGTGCGAGAGATGATTTGCAGCCAAATTGACGTAATCCTGCTGGGGCACAGTCTCATGAGACTGTCTGTAAATATTCTGCAGAGTAATCGGTTGCGCCAGTTTTATTTGGAGCGTTTGGACAAGAAACCCAGAAGGTGAAAAAGTGTATGAGTGCGGAATTCCTGATTTTATGAGGATAGCTGTGCCATCTTTGCTGCGAGTGTGGGGCTTATTGTTAAAATATGCCACGTAGTTTTTGTATTTGGTGGGTGCTTTAGCTACGAGTAGTTTTGTTTCTTGTAATGCAATGATAGTGGGTGAGTATTTTTGGATAAGAACATCCAGATTGGAGAGATTGTTAAAAAACCCTTGGATATTCCATTGGAGGATTATTATATTATTTTTTTTTATTTTGCATATCCATAGTTTAATTAAAATAAATATAGATAATTGTGGTTTTGACTGTTTATATTTTGTTTGATTTGGAATGAGCGTCGATTGATGGTGGAAGTATATTAATGGACTTTGTTATATTGTTGTTAGAGTAAGCGGTTGGTTTACATAATTCGGGCAATAATTTGTCAGGTGAAGGCATGGGAGCACTGGCAGGTGCATTAGTAGAAATGCATTGTTTTAAGGTGGAGCACAGCTGATCTGTGTCCATGCTCTCCGAGCTGTTTGCTTGTGTGTTGTTAGTGTTAGTTTGAGTAATGATTGAGTGAGTGGGGTATTGTTGTTGAGTAATAGCGGTAGTTAGTTGAGTTTTTTTAATATTGGGTGTTGTTTTATCATATACTGTGGGTGTATTGGTTTTTGTTGTTAAGAGAGTAGATTTGTTTTTTGTTGTGACTTTTATGGTGGGGTTTGTGGTAATTGTCAATAGAATTACCTGTTTCTTATCTGCGAAGATGGAGGTGGCTGGCGGGGTCGTTGAAGATATTCTTTCTCTTATTATTTCCACGAATGATTTGTTGGTTTCTCTAGGCTGTATTTTAGGCATATACATGTGTCCAGACTTCTTGTGGGCCCCCGCCCAATTATCAAGGCTTCGCCCTTTAATGACGTTGTCTAATAATGAACGGGGGCAGAGCAAAGTACTGGTCTTATCGTAAACATCTTCAGATGACGCTACCGAAGGTTGCTACGATTCGATCAGTCACAAGCTGCCGGTCATAGGTCTTGTTGGCGGCTGGACCACCGGTAGTCCCTACCAGGACTTAAATCACGGTACCATGGGAGTCAGGAGCCCCCCGGATCTCGGTCCGGGCCTGACTTGTTAGAGGTAGGCCCCCTTGTGGGAGCGTCATGGTGGCTGTGGTTTAAACCCAAAATCGCGGGTAAGAGTCTTCCTATGGTTTTCCTTGGTTTTCCTTTTGGTTTTCCTTGGTTTTCCTTTGGTTGACTCAATGTGGAGTTGCAATAAGTGCTGGGTGCTGTGACCCTAAGAACAGTAAGAGGTTTCAGGTCGGCCTCGACTCATACCAAGGGTGGAACTTGTGCCGGCAACACAGTTCCGAATTGGTATCAAATAATGATTATCATTGTGAGCGATGGCAAGGCGTATCCTTGCTCCCATGGATGTATGGGCATCCCGTAGGTTTAAGCCCACACGGCAGGTACTTACGTTAAAAAACAAGAGACATCTGTCCAGACTTCTTGTATTCTTCCCTGGCTTCCTTAACCGTCCAGCTATTTTTGGTTTTTATTATTTTTATAAATGTAGGGCAGTTGCGATCGTTCGATGGGTGATCATCGGCCTTACAATTTACGCTGTACTTTTTCTTACATTCACCTGTATGTGGGAAAACTTCGGCGCAAGTTGCACAGAGAGGAGATGGCTCATTACAATGGTTTTTGGTATGTCCGATTTTTTGACATATTCTGCAAGACATTGGATTTGGATAATATGGATCCATTTCCAAAATCTGTCAACCTAATTTGATATCATTTGGGGGTGCGGGAGCATCGAACTGCTCCTGTCGCCTTGAGAGCTTGTCCATCGTTTCTAAGCAATTTCTTTACCTGTGTTACTTTGAATCTTTTGAGCGAATCTAGGATGTCGCCTTCCTCAAGGTGGGCAATATTAGGCGAGTATATACGTCCTTGACAGGAATTGAGTGATTGGTGGTATTTGATGTCAACTGGTACTTTATACACTTACACGACTTACACTTTATAAATCTTACACTTTATAAATCTGTCTGCAATGTCTTTGTTGTTTGTTTGTATTAGAAGATCACCATTTCGGAGGGCTTTGATATCTTTGTATTGAGATGAGATTGCGTCAATGCCCTTGCCTATCACGATTAGGTTACGGTTAGCAATCGGTGTTTTGTAGTTATCGGTTAGAGAGTTTGTAATTACAAGAAAACGAGTAAAATCAAATAGCATTTTGTTTGGAGAGTTTAGCATTGGCCACTGTTCATTTGAAACATGTGTGCCTCTATTGGTGTTTTTTCTTAGTTATCGTCTTGCATTGTGTCATCTGAGTTAAGGTCACTAAACCGGTTTGTTTTTTTTTTGCCGCCATAGCGGCGGGAGCTTTTGATGACTGTTTATGCGAGTTTTTTTTTTGTTTGCGGAGGGAAACTGAATTAAATACTTGAATAAAAGGAAATAAAGCGATTTATAACAATGTTTAACGAATTGATATGTCTTATTGCTTAAAGAGAGTAACTAACTTCGCTGTATATTACTTTAACAAACAAAAAGAAAAAGTAGCCGATACTGATGTATTAGAAAAAATAAATACCGCGTCTGTCCACTCGTGTGTGACGATTGAAAGCTCGTTTGGTACTGGACTGTAGATTGTGAAAATAAATTTTATAGAAAAAAAAGTAAAGTGGTTTTATAAAATGGAATGGTAAGTATTAAAAATTAATAAAATCTGACATTTGACATCAGGGTTATTGTAACTGCATAAACATAAGTGTGATAAAATAAAAACGTGATTAGAAAAGCGTATTTACCATATTATTATATTAAGCTGAATAATGGCGTTGCGTTAACGCATCAATGGGATATACAAGTGTTTGATATATTTTTTTTATGTAGGAATAAATGTCTAACTTTTGGAGAAATTTTGGAGTTTCTGGAAAACTTGACTCAAGACGATGATGTTCCAGATGCAATTTTTATAACTCCTTCAGAAGACGGAAACTTAACAGATGAAGAGTCGGAGATGAGGAGAATGAAGATGTAAATCGACTGGGAAGTAGGCAACTTATGTCCAGTGGAGAAATGATATTTCATAGAGACAACTCTTCTAATCACATCGGAAGCTCCTACACAAGTGAGGTTTAGAATTCCCCAAAAGTGGAAACGTGGTACAGAGGTAAACTTTACCTTGAAAACTATGGTTTACAACAATAAGTTTTCAGATGTAAGTTATCCTAAGCCTCTTACCTTATCTTCGGAGAGTCATGCTACTGATTTCTTTGAACTTTTTATGAACGAAGAAATTATTAATGTAATTGTCGAAAAAACGAAAGCCTATTCACTTATAAGAATTAGATATGAGTACTTCGTCGATAAAAATTAAATATATACATTTATTGGAATACTTATAATAAGCGGATATATTCATATACCAAGAAGACGAATGTTTTGAGAGTCCCGCGAAGACGCTCATAACGCTTTAGTTGTTGAAGCTATGAGAAGAAATAAATTTGAAGACATGTTTTCCAATTTTTACTTTGTTCAACCAACATTACTCCCCTCTTCAAGGGACAGGATGTGTAAGGTAAGCGCAATTCAAGGTAGCATTAGTTTTTACAAACACATGTTCACTAGCACACTATGTTCCAATAGATTCGACCTCTGCTTAGTAACCTAAATAAAAAAAAATTGCAATACTGTACGATGGAAAGCAGTATATCTATTGACAAATCCATGATTCCATACTTCGGAAAACATAGTTGCAAGCAGTTTCTTCGGAATAAGCCCGTAGGATTCAGATATAAAGGTTTGAAATTCGGGTACTGTCTGCAGTTTGATATTTATCAAGGAAAGAGACAGGATAGAGATCCTCTTTTAAGATTAGGAGAATCAGTGGTTCTGGACTTTAGCAAAACAATCGCCAACGAGTTCCCCTTGTTTAAATTTTCGTTATTTTTCGATAACTGTTTTTCAAGCCCAGATCTTATATACAAACTTTCGCTAATGGGATTCGGTGGAACAGGCACCTTGCGTGAGAACCGGTTAAAAATTATAAAATTGGAAGATAGAAAAAACTTTTTAAAGAAAGATAGGGGTTACTTTACCACGTACTATGATAAAGAAACTGGCCAAATTGTAACAAGCTGGAAAGACAAAAATGTAGTTACTATGGTGTCCAATATCTACGGTACTTATCCAGTGTAAAAAGAGTGTAAAAAGGTTTTCATTTGCTGAGAAAAGGAGGATAGATATCCCTCAACCAAACGTCAATCATGAGTACAACTCTCATATGGGTGGTGTAGGTTTGCTAGATGAGCACATTTCGTGCTACCGAATTGGATTTCGAGGAAAGAAATTGTACACCTCCATTGTTATGTGGATGATTGATGTAGCCATTGTTAATGCGTGGTGCTTAAACAAATATTGTGGAAAAGGCAAAAGGCTTAGACCAACTGGAGTTAAGGAGGCAGCTGGCAATTGGTCTTTTGAAAAAATACGGTTACTCACCTGTGCGAAGTGGAAGACCGAAAACGCGTGATCCAGAAGAAAGAGTCAATGGACAACATTTAATCGTCACAGGTGGTAATTAAATAAAAATTCGTTTAATAATTTGTGTGATAAAATTGAAATTTTTTTCCAGGACTTGCGAAAACGTTGCAGGTTATGCAAATCCCAGACCCACAAAATACACGATAAATGTTTTGTGCAATTCCATTCAATAAAATAGACATTTTCAAAAAAATTCACTAATGCTGTTTGTTGCCCATTGGTGCGTCAACGCAACACAATAGAAAAAAAAAATATTACGTATTTGCTTAAGTTAAATGTTTTTCCACATAAATTGAATGAATTTATAAAAATATTGAAAATAAATTAACTCGGGCATAAATGGGTTAGTAGGATGGCACTCCATGACTCCAGGAATTGTTTTCATTTTTTTTTCATTTTATTAATACATTTCATACATTTGACTTAATATTATTAACAAGGCAGTACATACTCGTATAATGTAAGTGGTCATTCTGCAACCTGAGGTTAGTGGTGAATGGCACATCAAATTTAAAATTAAAATTCATACTCGTATGTGGGGTGACAATGTTTAAATTATAGATTTCAAAAATAATAACAGAAAATAAAAACTAGATTCGCAAGCGCATAGAGAAAAGAAAAAATATAAAATATAAATATAAAAGCTTAACAATTCCTTAATTATATACATTATAGTTTTGGATATACATCTAAATCAAACTATAGAAGGGATTCGACAAAATCATAATTTAATGTGAATAACCAGTCTTTAATTTTCTTAGTGAAATTTGAAAAATGGTACGTTGCTCTTATATGTAAGGGCAATTTATTAAATATATTTGGCGCTGTATATGTATAAAAATGTGAGAAATGTTTTCTATGCACGAAAGGCACATTTAACAAACTCATATTGTTTATACGTAGGTTGTACATTTGATAATTTCTACTAGGTATATTCCCACTTTGTTTAAAGAATTCTCTTAATACTTTTTAAAAACGTATAAATGTCTCATTGGTAATATTCGCAATTTTTTAAATATGGGCCAACTTATCGCTAAAAGATTTTTATTTGAGATTATTCGTACTAAGTGCTTCTGTGCAATTAATAAGGATCCAAAAGTATTAGCATACGAACCTCCCCAACTTGTTATCCTGTATTGCAACCTTGAGTTAGCAAGACCATAATAAATCATCGTAAGTATTTTTTGAGAACAAAAAGGCTTTAACAAATACAATTTACGTATGACTAACAATAAATAGGCACTAATCAATTGTATATGGTCTTCCATATTAGATTGAAATCAATTATTGTCCCTAGATACTTGAACTGTTGAACTGATTCAATTTTGAAGCAGCTTTCAGTGCAATGCAAATTGTCCATAAAATTATTTCTACCACAAGTATGAAAAGGTAGTGGAAAATGTTTGCAGTCGTGTGCGTGAAACCATAGATTAAAGTCGTGTATAATATTTTCAGACACTTTAAAACACATCAGTTTAGTTTTTTCGCTTATGATTAATTTATGATAAGAAAACCACGATCTTAATATTTCAAGATCTTCATTAATCATTACAATGTTTTCAAAAATTGTTTGTGCTTCATATGTTAAGGCTATGTCGTCCGCAAAAGCAGTTGAACTACCATTTAGTTTTAGTTTAAAAAAGGAATTTATGTAAACTATGAAAAATATGGGGCCAAGTACAGATCCCTGTGGTACACCGTTTTTTAAAAGTCTCGGTTCACTAAAGATTCCATTTAAGTTTACTTTTTGTTTTCTATTTTTTAAATAAGGATTGAGCCATTTGAAAATTTTACCACGAAAACCAGCCTTATAAAGTTTAGTTAGCAGAAGGTCATGGTTCACTAGATCGAAAGCTTTAGTCATGTCAATAAATAGACCCATAGTTAATTTGTAGTTATTTAAACTCCCGTAAAGTCGACTACACACCTTAAAGATGGCATCCTCTGTTGACAAACCTGCTCGAAAACCAAACTGATTGTTACAAAAGAAATTGTACTTCTCCAAGAATAAGACAAAACGACCCTTCATTAACTTTTTAAAAATTTGTGAATATGTCGAAAGAAGTGATATAGGCCTATAATTCGACACATTTTGCCTATTACCTTTTTTAAAAAGTGGGATAACTTCTGCACATGTCAGGTGGTCGGGAAAACAACCCATTTCAACACTTCTATTGAATAAGAAGGTTACGATATCAGTAATATACCAGTCAATATTTTTTAATAAACCACTAGACACACTATCACTTGTGCAAGAAGGTTTATTTTTCAAAGACATGATAGCATTATGAACTTCTCTTGGAGTTATAGCATCAAACACAAAACTGTTGAGTTGAATATCGTCAGATAGTACTTCTGTAGTAAAGCCGCAACTACAATCTGTTCTCGTTTCGACAGCTGGTTTCAATTTTTCAGAAATTTCCGTAAAATATTCATTAAATATATTTGAAATATTGCCAGAATCTGACTCTGTTACTCTTTCTAATTCAATAATATCAATTTTTGCACAATTTGTTTCCCTTCCTAAAATGCTGTCAACCACTTTCCACTCTTGTCGTACATTACCTCGAGCATTAGCGAACTTTTTACTGTAGAAATTTTTGCGTGTGTTTTCGATTTCTTTGTTCACTGTTTTGCAAAAAGTATCAAAATATTAAATCCCCTGTTAAAATATATTGTGGTTGTACTTGGTGGATTATGTTTTCCAAATCGGATTGGGTAAAATTTTGTCACACAAATAATAGTAACTTGGATACCCAAATTAACTTCTACCGCAGTTGAGAGAATGTTAGAATTAATTTTTTAGGGGATATGTGGAATATTTTTGGTAATATTCGTCCTATTTTTGTTAATATTCATCATATTCCTTGAACGGATGCTAAATTATAAGGCTGATTAACAAAATAACTGCAGTAATCTTAGGTTTAATTGGGTCTACTTTGTATGGTATTTTAGTTCTTGAAGTGAAATTACACCAAGTTTCTTTGATTTTATTATTAAATTGATCGTAATTACTTGTGAAGCCATTGTAATATAGTATGTCTAGGGAGCTTATTCTTTTTGGTTGATAATTTTTAATGTATTTGATTGAGTAATGATGTTCACCCTTGCAGAGAGATCTGCAATTTACACCAGAGCAAGTGGGCAAGTTGTGGGGAATGCAAGCAGCAGAGCTGTAAAAGAATGCAATCATTTTACCATTTAACTCATTGGACTTCACCTGGATTTGTTTCAATTCAATGACTTCAATTTAAAAAAAAAAAATCACCATTCATTCTGAAGTCATGATTTAGCAATCATTTTTTGCATTCATAATTTTGAAGTCAAAATGAATGCAATCATTTTGAATGCTCTCCATTCACTGAAGTCACCTTGAAGTCACTAACATTCATTGCATTCACTTGAAGTCAGTCAACTGCAAAGTTGACGCATATTTTTGATCTAGTGTACCTACGAGTATTTGTAGTATGCCCTAGAAGTTGGCAATTGCGGCATCTCATCGGCGAAGGAATGTATACCTTAACTTTTGTCTTGTACCACCCTATTTCTACGGTTTGGGGAATTTGGTAAAGTTCAAAAGTAAAAACCATAAGGCCAGTTGGTTGGATCTTATTGTCAATTTTTTTAGTAAATTTGTACACTCCAATTACTCCCTGAGATTTAATTTCTGAAACAATTTCGGATTCTTGGACGTACTTTAACCATGGCGCATATACGATCCTTTGGAGCAGTTGAGTTGCTTGTAAAGAGTAGCTGTTACCGGAATTTGGTTAGTTAAGACGTTTGTTTTTAAGAATTTATCAGCGATTTGTTGGCTTTTAGCTAATAACAAAATGCTGTCATCTCCTAAAAGAGATATATTCTCATACTCTTAACTAACCGATTCATTTGATTTTTTTCAGTAAGAAAATACTTACGGATGAGATTGGCTTATCCACGTTTTTGACTGATATTTGAACGAATTTAGGATTTGTGATATTGCTTACGACTGGTAGCTCTGGGAAATCAAGCGGCGAGTTGAAACGTTTATTTTTCTTAGCCTTAAGTTGATCAGGTAACAAATCAGCTAAAATGTCAAACTGATTCCCCATGTTTTCCCAATGGGTCGATGTTTGAAACAACCACAGGAAATTAGAATTAAATAAACCACCCGGCGATTAAAGAGAAAGGCATGTACTTTTTGTCCGTAAAGAAAAGAACGGGATAGGTATAGAAAAGAGGAAGTTCGAGGAAGAATAAAGCGAGAAACGAAGCGATGTTTACGCTTCAAAAGCCAGACGATGGCTGTGTTTAAATAGATGTCATAGAGGCTTTGCAAAGTATAGAGAAATTTATTTGGGCATAATGCTCAATAGTCTTGTCGTCGGAAAGCGATTTTAAGTAAGTATACCCATATCAGAGCTTATTTCTCTTTTTGCGAAGACATCGCAGCTCTTTTTTATATTATGCTTTACTTTATTATGCTTTTAG
Organism: Volucella bombylans; assembly: GCA_949129095.1. Lineage (NCBI taxonomy): Eukaryota > Metazoa > Arthropoda > Insecta > Diptera > Syrphidae > Volucella > Volucella bombylans. The sequence continues at coordinate 190,729,517 of OX422140.1, read as the reverse complement.
CGTAAAAAAGTTACAGACTGGGACAGACATTTGAAAGTTCCGGAAAATGTCGGAACAGAGCACTTAGACAAAGAACTAGTCCAGTACAATGTAAGTTCCTTTAATCCAACCTCTCACTCTTTCGAAGAAAGATGAGTATGTCCCTCAGCCATAAAGTGCCTACAGCACTAGCACCTACCACGTCAACGCCGAGTATCTTCAGGCTGATACGAGTGTAAGCCGGACATTCACAAAGGTAGTGCCTCGTGGTATCGTCATCTCTTTCACAGTAAGTATCGCACGATGTTGTACCACCTATGACCAGTACATTTAAATGCTTAACAAAAGTGTAGTGTGAGTAAGAAACCTGCATTCTTTCCTGTTGAGGGACATCAGGAAGGCCACTAATTTCTTAGAAATGTCAGGAAGCATTCGTGAAGAACCTACCTGGCTTAGATTCTGGCCGAAACCAGGCTTGGGCACAGGGAAAGTCGATATCGTATTTTTTCTGTAGCAGGAGTTCTGGTGTCACTGCATCAAATGGTATGTCCATGTCCAGAGTCACAAGACAGCCAGCGGGCAAGGTCATCAAAGGGGATAGATTCATCTATGCGTCTAGAGTGGAGCTTGGGGTTTTAGAGAAAGCCCCCATGCAGCCGAGACAGACCGTTCTTTGGAAGTTCAGTTAGTAAATCTAGTGCCACCATAGCTATGCTCATACTTTCTACATCTCAGCCTTAGAACTTTAATGATCGCCTCGAGTGTTTTTTTTTTTTTAAAGAACTTAACACTTAAGAGGATGTAACTGCTCCTAAAATGCTTGAGCACGTGTTTTGAGATCAATGACTATTTCTGCTCTTTGGGTGATATCCACCATTTAATAAGGAGTTTAAATTATTAGTGTAATTAGACTTGTTGTTGTATTCTCAGAAAACGCTCATCTAACGTAGTTTTAGTTGCCTAAAAAAAAAACATCGGTGATATCGGTGATTCTTTAAAGTTAATTTTGAATGAAAGGTTAACAAAATCTTTTACTTTCTTGACGGACTGTTTACACAAATGTTCTGCCTTATATACGAAAGAATGTACATATGTATGTCTAATGACTAATCGGGCGACTTTCGCTGTCTAATTTATGGTCTAATGGATTTTTAACTTATATGTACTACCTCTTATACATATGTACAAATGAACAAAAGAATGGGTTGGCGAAACTTGCGGGACGATTAGACGATGAAATTGGAAAAATAATTACCTCATAATATACTTGGGTTATTTATCAGTACCGTGGTAAATGCACTACAGCGTGTTCGTCAAAAGATGGGCATTTAAATATTTTGTTTTAGTGTTAATCGCTACATTGTTATTGGCGCAGTTCAGTGAATCATCGTTTATGGGTTTAAAGAATATGTTTCTTATATCCCATTCATCAGGCATACTAATCATCCCACTATATATGATATCAGCTAATAACCTTTTTCGATTTTGGCTTGTATATTGTTATCCTTTTCATTTCAGTTGGGGTAATTAAAGTGGTGTCTTGTTGGGTGCTGATTTGTTAGAAAGTAGCCACCACTCAACAGTCCATTGAAATGTTATTTTTAGATCCTCAGTAGCAGCTGTGATACAACGATTTCTTGCTAGTCCCTACATGCCTTATGATTTACATCATCACAGTTTAAGGTCAATAGTTCCTTTTACTCCTCAGTAATACTTCCGAACATTGCCTCTTGAGGAGAATCTCTCAATGGATTTCATAGTACGCATTTCATGTTTCTTTTTTTTTTCTTCACTTGTGTTATTGTTTATCTCTTCTGATAGTAACTTAAACGTCTTAGGTAAGGAGCGTAGTTCATATCCGTGCTCTTCTTTCGACGAAAATTTTGGAAGATGAGTTGCAGACAGCCAGGTTTCATTGTATAGTTTTAAGTGCCGCAGATATACGCTGGTGCTGGTGATATTTTCCTCATTTTCACAGAACGGACTATAGTCGATGAAAAGGCCTGCATCATTTTTGTGCCCGGTCCGTATACTTCTCCGAATTTACTTGTTTATACAAGGAATATAAAGCGCCCTGATATTTAGAACACATTTGGAACACGAAGCAAAGAAAAGATTTTGAATTACACAGATTTGTTATACACAGATTCTGGGGTTCGCCAGTTAATTCAGATACTTCCTGCCGTCACACGAAATCTAGACCCAACCTTTGAATTGGATGGGATGAAATGGGAAAAAGAAGGTTGACAACGCCTATGTTACATATTTTGTCTTAAGTGCAATTTCTCTATGTCCCTTTACTGAAACCTAGAAAAAATTGAAGAAATGCTTTCCTAAATGTTCAGTATTCCTCAAACGGCTTCAACTGTTAAATAGAGTTCTTAAATTACTACAACTAGCAATGGCTATCATTCAATTGTAATAAGCAACTACAAAAGCTTCATACCGCTCGGTCTACCTTAAAATCAGCATGCAGTGCATGGGATCATATCTCAGAAGTACTTTCAGTCGAAAGACGAGGCACTCCCTATTTCTGTGTGTAAGTATTCACAAATCATCCTAGTCAATTACACGCCTTGACACTTTTCCTAAGCTAATTAAATTTTTCGTTTCAAAACGGAGACAAAAGTTACCTATCTGTACTCCATGGCCGAGAGTATCTAGGCCCCTTGGAATCCATTTCGTCTCTCGAAATTAGCAAATTTAAATTCTGATGTGTTGTTACTCTATCACCAGGCTGGAGTAGTCAGTATCTACCGAACCGATGCCGTAGTACCTTAGCTCGTCCTAAATGGAAATGAAACATCATCATACCATGTGATGAGTTTAGTAACTGAGGCCCCTAGTGGGCAAAGTATCTATTAAAATTATGTACATTCGCGTACACACGCGTACGCATCGAGCAAACTAAACACCGAATTACCTACCCACTGAGTGCGCGGTTGGCCAAGCAGCAGCAATTGCCACAGTAACATTACCATCACCTTGCCAAGGAGGAAGACTTGCTGCGCACAACAACATTGCAACGCAATTTTCCTACTTCCCCTCGAGGCCAATTCACTTCATTTCAGATTTTATACACCGCACTGCGCCTCTGGTTGGTCGTTGGATTTTGTCAATTTTTATCCAAGTTTGTGCGTGTGATTGCCATATTTTCACTTGGTAGTAGCTATGTATGCACATATGTATGAATGTACGTAAATCTCCGCTTGACTTGTTGGATTTGGTTTTGTTTTTCTTTTTTGTCTGCATACTGACATCTGTTTCAAATCACTGATATGTTGGTCTTCCTACATGCACGCACGCACCAGAAAATCACCACATTACCATTCCGTGGGTCTGTTGCATTATGTACACACGTCTATTTGCGGATGCAGAGTTGTGTAAGCGCGCTGCAAAGATGCATAGTGTAGCAAAAATCCAAAAATAAAAAGACAGAGACATTCCAATCACGCCTTTTAGCGCTAGTTAAGCCAAATTAAAATAACGTGCTCATTGACGTTCCATGATCACAGCATACAGTATCCAGCTATCGATTCCTTGGTCGGAGAGGTCTGACTGAGTGTAGTATCTGCGATGCGCAATGCATATACTCGTGGTCTATACGTCTATAGCCCGTTTGTGAATTTGTTGTTGTTGTTTTTGTTGCCTACTTTCTTGAGACTTTTGGCGAGCTATTTGTATTCTCTTGAAATACCCTGTTTAGGACGTTTAGCTCATCAGTGGCATTACCTTTTTTGGGGGAATTCCTCGTGGGGGTACGAATATCTGTTCATTCCATTTGAAACAGTCTGTTGGCAAATAAAGTGTGCATCATCTAAATGTTGGGATGCTTCGTTGCGATGTTACAGATACCTGATTGTGACTTAAGACTAAGTACAGTAGAGGGCTTGGAATTTTACCTCATCGTCTTTAATCACAATTATTTAGCTTACATGGTTTTTAACAATCACAAACTAGAACGGGAAAACAATCAAAGCCGCAGTGGCTGGCATGACAATTAAGTAGACGTATTTCGCTATTAGCCGTCTACAACTAGGTCGTAGAATTATATTATGTGCGACATTTCCTTCATCAATCAGTAGTTGTTACAGTTTTTCGAGTTACCGTTGTAAAGGCGGGCGAAAAAGGCCTTTAACTTTCGTAAGGTAAGCGATCTTCCTGCATATACATATAGTATTAGCCATACGGCATATATGTACATATATACGATAGCCTTTCCAAAAGCCTATGACCAGACCCTAGTTTTCTCCTGTGATGGCCGTAGGTTTGTTCGTGATATCTTCAATCATTTTTAAATTGATTTCCATTTTGTAAACGCAGTACACATTCATCTGGAAACCGACAAGATTTTGCTACATATAATATGCAAGCAGTTATGTTTATTCGAATTTTCCTACAGCCACCACTGTATTTCTCCTCACTATGTTCTCTGATTTCTTTCTTTACGTTCCCGATTGCCTTTGCATCGTTTTGGGAAAGAAATAAATACAAAAAACTAAAGAGATTGTCCTCAGGATATTGCAAACCATTGCAAGGTGCTTTTATGGTCGCACATACTCGTGTATTCGGCCAAAACACACGTTCAACCATGCCAACGTTGGCTGGAGAGCTCTCCATCTGTGATATCAATTTTTCGACATTAGGCTTTCTCGCCCCGTTTTTCAATCGGAGATACACGTTTAAGACCATCGATGTCGTCGGTACTATATACGCATACAAAATCTTCGCAGATTCACCTACATTGCAGCACCAAATCGAATGCAATCGGAGCCGTGGCATTTGTTTCTATGGCCCTTTTTTCTTTTTTTTTTCCTGGATACTGCATGCTGGCTTCACTTGGAGCTGAAAGAAACTGCTTGTGCATCTGTGCTTAGTGGTGGATTGTTGTAAGTGCGCAAAGTGCTCGTTAAGTCAATAAATTTACATGTAAGGACGTACGTCCGCTCTGGTTACGGTTACGGGGATTACGTGATGGCTTAATCGTTTCCACTGAACTGAAGATGAAGAAAATGCCAAGCAAAAAAGAGGGAACGAAAAACAAAAGGAGCACCATCCCACCAGCACTTGGTTTATATGTACTATCATATAAGTTTGGTACACAAGGAGCAATTATGAACTTTTTGGGATGCTGGAAATTTCAAGGCGAAGTTGGAATTTTGTATCCACTCAAATTGATAAGATTGCTGATAGAAATTGAGCCTTGTGGTCGCTTGGTTGCTTAAAATACGTTTTGAGTGTGTGATAACAATGGCAATGGCTACAGATACAACGTCATTGTTATTTACTTTTTGGGGGAGAGTAATACTCTTATTTTTTTCATTAGGTGGCGGATGATCCATAGAAATCTTGACAGATAGTCGGACTCTGAGTGGATGGGAAAATATTTGGCTGCAATATTTCATGGGGGACAATGACCAGTTAATATTTATTACATGAATGCGTGCGCCATGCGGTCTAAGTCCTTAATTTATTTTCGAAAATTTACGGATTATGGTTGCACATACACTAGTGGAGGGTTGGGTGACTGAGGATTTATTTTTTGATTATATGTAGTTAACGGACAATTTTGGGTTATGGATTTGGGAACTAAGGATCACATTTTATTTTGCTTACACATATATAGAGATAATTTGGAGATTAAAACATCAAAGACAAAATTTAGGTCCTCTTAGGGATTGCAAGGAATATTGGTTGTACTTTTTAATATCAGACTTCATGAAGCGGCTTTCATAGACGGGTGATATGCAAACTACTTGTGATAGATGGATCCAGAAGTTATTTAGGCACGACTTCTGCTGCTAAATATATTCAATCGAAAGCAGTTTTTCCAGATATTGGATGGAGAATTTATTGAGGTCGTCGAAAAAGGAAGATACATATGTTCCACTTTTTCCTGCCGTCAGTATTGATTTAAAGGCCTTATTTCTCCCATTGACTTGTGTCCGTATGGTGGGGGGTATGAGATGAGATGATGAGAGGCTTGTTCAGTGTTGATGTCAGAAAAGTAGATTATCTTTTTGCTTCTTGGTGTTAGAGAGAATCGAGCTCAGACAAAGCGCAGTAGACTTTAACCACTTCGCTGTGCCAACATACTCGTATATATATATTTGCAGCTGGTGATGAGGAAGTAAAAGAACCACATACAACGATAAAGAAAATGCCTCTGTTTTCTCTATAAATAACACAAACAATGATAGCCAATACTCCTATTCAGCTGATGTAAGAGTATAATATCGAAATTAAAGGCAAATTAAAACGAACTGACAGGCTAACAGTTGATCTGTCTAAAACGGCAGGAAATGATTTGGTAGGAAGAGCAGAAAATCTTATATGTAGAAAGTTTTTTTGTAACCTTTAAAGCTATAACAAATTTTGAGTATACTTGTTAAGCTGGTCGGTCCTAATATCCGCCTCAGAAATAATAGAAAAAAGGTTTTTGGGAAAAACAATACGGAACACAGAGAGCGATAAATGATGGAATTTATACACAAAATCGCCAGAATCTTCGCCGAGCCCATATCCCGAAATTTCTCAACAACTTCTATGCGGCCAGCATCAAGTACTGAGGATAAGTGGAAACACTAGCAACGTGCCATAGGAGACGCCTCAACTGATGTGCTGGATTTCACCCGACCATTGATAAACAAGAATAGCACAGAGCGGTGCTGCAACGTAGAACGACAGCCGCACCTTGTAGTAGAATCACAATCGGTGCTATGATAATATGAAGATACTTCTTCTGCATACTGTATAACGGCGATTACAGCCAAAATTTCCGTCCACCTGATCAAGACAAAGTAAGGATAGCAATATCTAAGATCGTATAAAAAACTCAAGAAGTCCAAATCGATTCTCACTTTCATTTCACAGATTTTAACGCCACCCAGACAACAATTATAGGGACGAGCTATATAGAGCCATGTCTAGTTTTGGCATCCCCGCAAATCCGTCCGTTTATGAATGATGACAATTGTGAGGGCTCGCTGCTCAATAAGACAGGACACACAATATCCACAAATAGGACAGAACGTCATAGTCGATAGCTATAATTTCGAGATAGTAAGAGACTTTGTCTATCTCGGCTCTGTTATAAAACGAAGAATCACTCTTGCTACTCTTTCTTTGGGCTAAGAGAGCAATTGTGTAGTAAAGCCTTATCCTGAACAACTAAGGAGGCTCTACTATATATATATGATCTTGATCATCCTAGTCCTACCTTAGGGGAAGATTGAAGGGGAAGATTCAACGACGAACAATTTGAGCTGTACAGCGACCTCGCAATTTTCTGCGCATCAGTCGCCTGAGATGGCTAGATGACATGTAGAAGGGTATGTTTTTTTTTTAAAGAAACAGAAAAAGAACTTAACACTTAAGATGGTGCGACTACTCTTAATATACCAGAGCACGTGCTAAGTTTTTCAGAAAATTGGATAGAGGGAGAGAGAAAGATGTTTGAGCTCTTTAGTTATTTCCCTCCATGGGTGGCATCCAACATTGTAATGAGGAGACTAAATTATTAGTGCAAATTGACTTGTTGTTGTATTTTAGGCAACCATTTATCTCACGATATTTTAGTTGCCTGAAAAAAAGTCAATCGAGCACAACTGGTATTGAACCCCGAATCGATTGGGAAGCCAATACACTACCACTTGAGCCACGGCGACCCATAACCGACTTGGTGTGTGCAACTGAGGCTTACGTGTATATAAGTTGTGTTGTTTTGCATACGTGTTAGCGATTGTCACAAAAAACACAACTCCGCTTAAAAAATTTGGTATACTTATATTGTTACGTGCAACGGCAGTCTAATTTCCGACTGGTAAACTAATTTAATTTATTTTGAAAAAAATTTGTTGGAAATTGTTTGACAGTTTTTCAGTTTCCTTAAATGTGCGTACATCGCTACATTATTGTTGTAATTTATACGCAAATTATTTTTTTAATGTATAGTGGATGTGCAAAAAACACGGGTATAATTGCTCTGCAAGAGATATGGCACCTTCTATGGCGATTGCAAATTGTTCAATGCGGATTTGGATGCTGATAGAAAGATAAAGTAATGTTTTTCAGACACAGAAGCTTGCTACTGTCGACCATTCGGTTTAAAGATGAATTTATCAAAATTAGCCTTATATTCCTGCAGGCGCCAAAGGGGCGAAAGACAACAATACCAAATAATAATTCTACATATTCCTGGAGACTAACTGTCAGGAGTGTTCCAAGTGCGTAGTACAAATCGTACTTGATACCAAAACAGTAAAGAGGACACCTTTGGAAACGTCATGTGCACGCACAGCTTACGCAACATTATATCCGAGAGTGAACGCAGGCTAATTAATTAGTAATTTTGTCGCTAAGCTTAACCTAATCTATCTGGTTAGGTGGTAGCTTATCTGTGAAATGTAGACAGAGTTGAGCATGCCAAATGAATGAAATCTCAGCTCCGTTTGTCCGATCCTGGAGAAAGATGTTACTTAACGGGGCCAACTAGAGGGTCATAATCACAAAATTGGCAAACATAGCTTACAATATCTTTACATATGTACTATAATAAGCCTGCAACCATTGCTTACAATAGATATACAGAGAAATGGCTGAAGAACACCTCCGCCTTCTTACTCGATTGGCAAATTAAAACTTTTCCCAAGGCTATGCGTGCACTTGGCAAGAGACCTCACACACTTCAGCACTCGATACTAGATGCAGATTGCTGGTTGAAGAGATATTTTGGTTAAGACTTAGAAGCGCCGTTCTGTTAGCTGTGATAAAAAATAAAAACATGATGTTAATATTCTTTTTATTTATTTATGCGGTGATTGCTTGAAATACCCTCAATAAATTTATAGACCGTCTACATCACGGGCAACTGATTTTTCGGGAAAATGTTTAGTGCTTGTCTATCAGTATCATTTTATCTACGTTTCAAAATTTAATGAGTCGTTTATTTAAAAATATATAAACTGTTAACGCTCTGGCTTGGTTAAGATCTTAACTATTAAAAAAGTTGTTTGTATGCATTGCAGATATCTAAATGAACGGAATTGTCCTTCTTAATCGAACAATATTATGCATGTGTGTGTGGTTTAGATGGCGTAGAACTTTGTAGTGCTCTGTCACCTTCAACTCCATGTAATGGACCGACGCATCGGATTTTTGACCGAAAATCTTCGAGTATAAAGAAAATATGGCAGTTACAGTGGTGACTATGGTTGCAGATATCTGCATTACCTTATCAGAAGTACAAATGCTTACGAGAACCTACTTGTTAACTCCATAGTTATTGGGAAACAGGATACGAGACTCTATACTTGTGCAGCCAAAATTTTTAAAAAATTAAAAAAACCTTAGTTCAGATGTTATAGCTAGAACTCAAACAATTTTCAAAAAGAAAAGTAATTAGGTGACATAAATGCATGAGTATAGATTTCTCGAACTTAGCGATGATACGACTCAGAGAAAACCTGTCAATAAAGTAAAATTAAAACCAACAACTGGATAGATTTTTTATACCGGATGTTCTCCTAGATATACATAATATATTCTAGTACATACTCGTATATAATATTTTTGTGTTTAGTAGAAGAATAAGAAAGCAAAAAGTTTTTATGTTTTCTCCAGGCCAAGCGGTTTTGTATGGTTAGCTCGGGGAAGCATCTGCATCTTTCAAAAAAATCTTTTTCTAGGAAAGCTAACATTCTTTGCCCCATAAGACCTTGGTATAAAAAGCTAAACTTTCTTTCTATTAGTTAATATTTTTTTTAAGCATATCTTTAATGTCCTCACGTCATACTATTAGTAACCTACTTATCACACATTTCCGTCACGCTACCTAATCTAATGAAAAGGTATAAATAACCACCCCTCCAGTCATCCGCCCCCATTGGCATTCTATAAAAATGATAAATTCCTCGGTATGGCCACCACCAAAAATTTGTCCGTATAGATGCGAATGGGTGTGTAGAATATGCCGCACACGCATTATGTGTACAAAAAAAGGAAAAACATGAACCACAAAAAAAAGTTCAAAAAAATAAAAACAAGAACTAGAAGGAGGAAAAAGGAAAAAAACCCAAGAAAATTTCGCCTGGCGCAAATGAAAAAGCAGGATCTATAAAATGCGGGAAAGAAAAATGGTGAAATTCTTTGTCCTCTTATCTATATGATTTGTGACATTTGGGGTACAGCCCTCATCAGTTACGTTCTACTTCCAGTCGCTTTTGGTTACTGTTGTTGCATAAGCGGCTGTAGTAGCTCATCACCCCAATCTAAATATGACTATAGTCGTACAAAGCTTCGATACTACCACCCTTCGGTCGATTGTATGGCCGGCAATGATGGAAAGGACTTTTCCTGAAAATCGAACATTTCGCACATAAATATCTATCTATGGACCACCCTCTAGAAGCATGTATTCATTCACACACTATTTTCACATCCTGCGCTAGCTGAACATCCAGCGATTTTCTTGCATTGAAGAGATTTTCATCTAATAAGTCTTTGAACCGTGCTTTCGACTCGAAGAGTCTTTTCTTTGGCAAGGCATAATCAAATATCCCACGACGGAAGGATATATGTGTACTCATATACATATCGAAGCTACTTCAGATATATGAGAATGAGAATGTAGTGTTGATTTGAACAACGTACCGCTATATTGGATGAAAGATACACTCTCACTGATATCGCCTAAAAGTCTAATATAAGAAGATTTATCGCCCGACATTGGAAACATAATATATGTATGTACATATGTATATACTTGTAAGTATGTACCTGGCATACATATATACAGAGTCAAAGAGAATATATGTCGAGGTATGTTTGTACATACTCGTATAATGTGGAAGTGGATTATTTTTATTAAAAAAAGGGGCAAACATAAATTGCTGGAGGAAAAGTTCTCGATCGAAAAGTTATAGATTGTCCTCCAAGGTGTGGGGTAAACCTGATTGGGAAATGAAATTTATGCCGAATCGGTTAGTTGTGACATTTGATTGTACAATAGACAGGAATTTTTGAGCTTTCTTTCTTTTTGTTTTGGAAAAATATAAATATTCAATCCCGTTTGATTAGTTTATCTAGTATCTCTTATTAGTAGACCTATTTTTTGTTATGATAGACTTACTTCTACTTAAGATTCCTAAAAAACTCTGTTGTCTAAAAATGTGAAATAAACATATCCCGACTTATAGTGAATGAAATTCACGAGCACTTCATTTCTACTGAAGTAAAAGTATTATAAACACATGCTCACCTACCATTTATTTGTTATCATTTGTACCTAATCTATTTATTATATTAAAATGTATTCTTACTTACCTATAAATGCATTTTACATATGTATATGAATATAAGAGATACTTTTTCGATTTCCTTATGTTATGATGTTACTTGATGTTCTGAGTTGGAGAAGCGACAACATCGTCTTGAGCTGAACCCAAGGTCTGCCTCGATCGATCTAATATGGTTGAAACAAGTTCTAGCTCAGTGGTTATTTTGCTCCATGGGTAGCTTCCAACATTTAATGGGGAGACTAAATTCTTAGTGGAAGTTGAGCCGACATGAGCCACTGATTCCTACTGATTTCTTATGTTCAATTAATTCAAAGATCACATGGATGTCTTCCTTCGAAATCAAAGGGGAAAGTTCCCTCTGTCGGCTTTGACATTATTTGCCGTATTTTCGCCGTTCACTCAGTGAACTCTGAGTTCTCGAGTAGAAAATATACGGGGCATTTTGGAGGTAGGAATTGTGCAAAAGAATCTAATTTTCCAGATCGTTGTACAGGTCAATGACATCGTTCACTCTGTACACTTTCTGTAAAGTCGCTCCTATGTCGTCTATGATATCCTTTTCGGGATCTGCTTATACCTACTGCTGGCAGTCTTTGTTCATTGTTCCTCTAACTCGTGATTTTTAAAAACGGAAGTTCATTTTGACTTTTCTTCCGAAATATTTTTGTAAATATTTGCTGGAATATATTCGGGTTGCTGGTGTTTACTGTATTTGCTTTTCTTAGTACTCGTATTTGGGGGTTTTTGATCGACGACTTCAGTGACTTGAGAGATTCGTTTTGGTATGTTGGGCGAGTTCGAAGCGTGTGCTCTCATCAATTTTCTGCAGAAGTGCGTCCAATCTACCCTACTATAATTATTGTAAACATTTAGTTTTTTTAAATAAAAGAAAAAGAAAAGTAATTTCACGCGACTTGAGGGACATTTTCTTTTCTCAGTCGTTCGCAAATCTCTGCTGAGAATAGACGTCTTTCGGCTTCTCATTAAGTGAAATAAAAAAAAAACAATAATTTAGTGGATAAACACAATTAATTACAACTTTTTCAATTGATTCGGTAGCCCATCGGTTAAGGGCACCAGTGAACAAATCAACAAATCGTGGGACGCGGGTTCGAATCCCGAGTGAACTTGCAACTTTTTTTCTTGTTTTTATTTTTTTTCCCTCCTAAAATTGTGTAAGATCAAAAACAATAAGAAAAAAAAAAAAAAAAAAAACACGTGATGGATGGTGAAGAGCGCCCCGCTCTTCACATAACCGTGGCGAAAGCCAGCAAAAGGAGGAAGAGGTTGAAAACCCCTCCTAATCTCTCCAAGAAAAAAATAAGTGCTGTTTCCACAGCTGAAGAAGGTAATGAGGAGGGGGGCTCCAACAGCTTCGCCTCTCTGGCGTCATCTGAGTCGGAAGACGAAGATGACGCACTTAATCACATAAAAAGCAGCATTCAAAAGCTGGAGCAAGACATGCTTGCTATTAAACAGCGGCAAATTGCACGAAGGCAGAGGGAGCAATCAGAAGTAGAGAGCTCCCTTAAACAACAACAACAAGAGCAGAAACAGCAACTGCAACAACAACAAAAACATCAGCAGCCGAAGCAACAACTGCAGCGAAAGCAACAGCGGCAAGAACACCAACAACAACAAAATCAACAACAGAAGCAGCAGCAACACCAACAACAACAACAACAACAGCAGCAGCAGCAGAAGAAGAAGAAAGAGAAGGTGCCTCCGATCAACACCTACAAACTGGAGGTAAGTGCAACCAAGGACCTGTGTAAGTTGGTCATTGGTAATAATTTTAATATAAAGAGATTGGGGAACGATCGCCATGCCATCCACTGTAATACAGTGGAGGGCTACGCAAAAGTGAAAGAGCTCCTAAAAAAAACGACGACGGAGCACTACTCATACACACCGAAGTGTGAAAAGCGGCAATCGATGCTGCTGAAGGGGTTGGAACCGTCTTCTGATCCTGAGGAGATCCTGGCACTGCTCAAAGAGAAGGAGTGCGAAGGACTCAAGTTTGTGGGGGTAAAGCCATTTACCACAGCTAGAGCCAGGCGGGAGAAACGGAGTCTGCCGTTCTTCCTGGTGCAGCTTAGTCCCGAAAGCCGTCTGGATAGTCTAAGGAGTATCAATGTCCTAGACTACCAGGTGGTTCACTGGGAAAAACTAAAAAGGAGCGAAGGCGTTATACAATGCGTTCGCTGCCAAAGGTTCGGGCACGCCGCGTCGAACTGCCAAATGCAGCCTCGATGCGTGAAGTGCGCTAAGAACCACAGTTCCGAGGAGTGTGCTCTGGGTGTTGACGGAGCATCCGATAGATCGAAGCTCTCGTGCGTGTTATGTGGAAACGTGGGACACACCGCAAACTATCGGGGTTGTCCTAAGTTCGCTGACATTAAGAAAGCAAAACTGGCTCGGCAGCAGAAGGTGGACGTCAAATGTTCACCTCTTAGATTTCAAACACCAGCCGTCACGTCCCAAATTTCCTACGCCCAAATGGCGTCAGGTAGGGGGGCTACGGTACAGCAAGCGACTGTTGCTTCGCCGGCGCCAATGCCGAGAACAACGGAAGCTGCACCTAATATGCTAGCCATCTTGCTCGCAATCCAAGGGCAGATGGCTCAGCTGCAAAAGCAGGTGCAAGAACAGGCCAAGCGGGTGGACCAGATTTACGCGCTGCTGCCGGGTCTAACGCAACACATGTCGTAATGGGTACGCACATGGTGGAGCAAACTTTGAAGGTCCTTGCGGTGAATGTTAATTCACTGATTAGGATCGAACGAAGAGCCGCGATGTTTAAATTGCTACAAGACCAAACTCCTGATGTGCTTTTCGCTAGCGAAACCAAGCTAACCGATAATCACAAACTGGAGTACAATAATTATATTGTTAGAAGAAGAAACCGGCCCAGATCCAAACGTGGAGGTGGTGTCGCGATCTTCATTAAAGAAGGTATAAAATTTCACAGAGTGTACAAGGGAGTGTTGCGCAGGTTCCGGGTGTTGGAGGCAGTTGTCATTTACATTCCGCTTCGCAGTGGAAAGCGGCTGTACTTGGCCTCTGTTTATGCACCTGAGGCTTCACAATCCACCCTATTTATTACAGAGCTCGACACGCTTTTTCGACTTCTGAGGCTGGAATCGGGGGAGAATTATTTTATAATCGGCGGGGATTCCAACGCTAGACACAGAGATTGGGGAAATAATTTGCCAAATACTAGAGGGAACCTTCTACTCGATTGGTGGGGTCAGCACGATGTCATGTACAGACTCGGTCTTAAAGCGACGGATAACCCGTCGTTTCCCAGAGGCGGGTCTTATTTGGATCTACTGCTGTACGACGAACGTATACGACTGACAGGTACGAATTTACAAACGCTAAACTGTCTGCGCACATTCGTGTATGACAGCGACCATTGCGGTTTTAGTACCGAAATTACAGTTCCCAACGAAATTGCGGAATTGGAGGAGTTTGTCCAAAGATATTCTTACAACTACAGTAAGACTCGATGGACGCGCTTCTCCGCAACCTTGAACAGAGCGCTCTCCTCGAACACGCGCCACCCACCGTCCAATAGGAATTTGTCAAACGAGGAGATCGACAATTACCTAAAACAGATGGACGAGACAATTAAACAAACTATGGACACTACAATACCGCGGTATCGACGTACAACTAACGAAGACCTGTTCCGCAATCCTACTATTGACGCACTGCACCGACAGAAAAGTAGACTTCTGACAAGACTTAAAAACTTGTACAGACAGTTAATTGACAGACAAGACCCGGAGATTAGGACGCTGAAGTCGTCGATTAAAAATGTGCAAAAGTTAATAAAAGAAAATTACAGAATTGCTGTAAGCTCATATTGGAACAACAAGGTTCGGGCTGTAAACACCAGCAACCCGAACATGTTTCCGCAAATCAATAAACTATTTCGGAGAAAAAAACAAAATGACCTTCAGTGTCTTAAAATAGCCCGGACAACAGAAAACGAACGGTTACTGACAATAGCAGGTATTGATCCAAATGAGGCCGCTGATGATGACGACTTTTTTGTGATCGAGGATCCACAGGAGAGGGTTGAGGCCATAGGGGCGACTTTCCAGGAAGTATACAAGGCCACTGATACCATTGGCCCTAATTGCGACCTGGACAGTCGCGTCTTGGTACACGACTTCTGCATTCGAAATGAAATAGGGAACTGGCGATCCGAGGGCTCTGGTTTCACCCGGTTTAGCGACGAAAATATGGCAAATAACGTCATTGCCAGAGAAGGTGACCTACCCCCGTTCATTTCGAAACAAAAACTCCGTGAGATCTTCGACACAATCAGGGCTAAGAAGTCAGTGGGGACCGATGGTATTCCAAACATCGTGCTTCGACATCTTCCTCTAGAAGCGGTGGACATTTACACCACCCTGTTTAATAATGCAATGAATAATGCACATTATCCAGCGCATTGGAAAACGGCGGTGGTTCAACCTATCCCCAAAAAGGGAAAGGATATATTCAATCCGGCGAATCTCCGGTCGATAAGTCTCCTTCCGAATATCAGTAAGGTTTTTGAAAAAGTAATCAATAGAGCTCTGTCTAGGTGGGTTGAGGACAAACATATAGTTCCGGATAACCAATTCGGTTTTAAGGCGGGACATGATATCTCACATGCCGCGTCTAAACTGGTGTCCGATATCCAATGGAACAAAGGCAAGAAACAGTGCACTGGTGCCTGCCTTATTGACTTGGAGAAGGCCTTCGACACCATATGGTTAGAGGGTCTTTTCTATAAGCTGACTAGGCTGGGGATCAGCAAACCTCTCTTGTACATTCTTTATAATATGCTAACCAACAGACAGTTCATCGTGAAAAATGGCGATGTGACTTCTGTTGGAATATTTCAAATTAAAAATGGTCTTCAGCAAGGCGCGGTCAATTCGCCGATCCTATTTAACATTTATACAAGCGACTTGATAGGTTCACTTCCCCATACTATTGCGTACGCAGACGATTTGGTAGCGTACAGAACAGGTCCAAAGATCGAGGTCATTAATACTCTCTTGCAGAGTGACTTCGATAAGATAAGACGATTTTGCGATGACTGGAAGTTGAAAATCAACTTTCAGAAGTCGGAAACCATTCTCTTTAGGACGCCGTTGTCTGGAGCCTCTAGGGATACCAGAAAAAATTGGCGAAAGTTCTCAATCATTGGACAGCACGGACAGCCTCTTGCCTGTCGAAATGTAGTCAGATACCTTGGGATCTGGCTAGATCAGTTTCTGTATTTTGGCAAAAATGTAGATGCTGCTCTGGCCGGAGCTAAAGGTGCTTTTGCCCTTACAAAGAGACTGTTTTATAGCAGCCAACTCGATGTGAGGGTAAAAGTAATCTGCTACATGGCCCTTATTAGGCCCATGCTGGTATTTGGTTGTCCCGTGTGGTTCAATGTACGAGCAAGCTTAATGGAAAAGATTCGGGTGTTTGAGAGGGCCTGCCTTAGGGCTTGTCTTCGCTTGTACAGAACACCAGAGTCGGAGTACAAGAAATTTTATCCTAATGAGGTCCTTTACAACAGGGCGAACCTAATACGAGTGGACAACTTCGTAATTAAGCTGACTCGAAGGCACATTGCAAGAGCAATGACCTCGATGAATAACCTGATATCTGGGGCTTACTACCCCAATTACCTTTACCACGAGAGTGTGCGATCTGACGGCTTCGTTCCACCGGAAGCATTCCTCTACCTAGATCAGATAGGGTTGATCCAGGATAGATCAGCGGTGCCGTTAATCTTCCATGTCGCTCGGACAGCTGGGGACAGGCGACTCAACTACAACAGAGACGTCGCACACGGCAGTGTGGATCGCCTCAGGTTCAGTAGGGCGGTGGGGAATCGCGATAAGAGGGATGTCGTTCGGCAGCACCAGCATTTCTGGTGGTTGAATGATGGGGAAGATGTTTCGTCGTCGTTTCCGTCAATTACGGACCAGCCTCACTAATGAGGCAGAGCTGACCAATCTATTTGCCCAGTAAATAACGATGGCCAGCTTACATAGGTTTAGGTTAGCATTTAAGAAATATATACATGTACTGGTGTATATAAAGGTATATACTAGTATATGTATATTATTGTGCATAATGTCTTTGTGTCTGTATGTGTGTATTGTGTATATAGGTTAAGTAGACTAAGGTTTATTTTAAGTTAGATATTAAGTTTTATAAAAAATAAAAAATTACATCCATAGGCTAAGTTTTTTGTTAACAATATTTTTTCTTAGCTTTAAGTATAGTAAATATCCATAAAGAAAATGTTAATAAAGTCGAAAGACATAGTATAAGAATTTAGAGTAGCTTAGGGTGCCTGTGTGGGGCCAGTAAGTTAGTATAAGTTTGTTAAGTAATTTTAAGCTAGCATTTAAGCATTTTTTGTTAGTATGTAAGAGTTATTGATTAGAAAATAAAATGCGTTTAAAACTAACATTTTCTTTTCTTAGACGTGTGTTACAATTTAAATGACTAATTTATCTGCGCTTACACTTATACAATTTTCCTTTGTTAATTTGTTGTTATATTTTTATTTTTCAATTAATTTAAATGTACAGTTATTTTTGCTTTATATTTTATTTTATTGTGATTACATGTGATTCTACAACTTTTCGTTTTGATTTTTTTTTTGTTAATTACAATAGACATTGTTTATACAGAGTTATGGATAACTATTAGTAAATGAAGAGAACAAACAAAAAAACACACAAAAGAACAACACAATCAAAGAATTAACGAAAAGAAAATAAAATTGAATACTTTAAAGTGTCTTATTTAAGGGATTGGACAGGAGCGTTAGATGAATGTGCAAACTGTGGCGCGCGTCTTAGAAAAGGAGGAATGTGTACACACAGCATTTGAAGTGTGTATAGTTGTGAAAATTTACAGCAACTAAAA
Organism: Volucella bombylans; assembly: GCA_949129095.1. Taxonomy (NCBI): domain Eukaryota; kingdom Metazoa; phylum Arthropoda; class Insecta; order Diptera; family Syrphidae; genus Volucella; species Volucella bombylans. The sequence continues at coordinate 190,711,299 of OX422140.1, read as the reverse complement.
ATTTACAGCATATAAAACTAATAGGTTTATATGTTTGCATCAGTCGAAAGACTTAGCGTCGCGTTTTTTTCGGTAGAATATATGAATATGATATTCCTTTCGCGGGAACATAATCTATAGAAGCAGACGACTTTGTTGCTCATCAATTTTTAATCGCCGTTTCAACCTATTCCACAATGTGAGAAGAGGCTGAAGGGACTATAAACGAGACACTTTTTGGGTAGTGGTTGGCAGTCAACATTCCCTAGTACGTCATTGATGGCGAAACGGTACGGCATCTACTGGTTATTGGGTCTATTTTAGCAACTATGTGAGTCGCGGTTTTTCTCGTTGGCAAGTAGGTTTCCAAACACCGATGTCACGAGATAGCGGTCATTGGCTATATTACACATTCTTGATGCGGGAGGAGTGACTCTCAATTACTAACTTCCTGATAGATCAGTTCTCTCATTCACCACAAAAATCGGAAATGAAAATTCGATGAAATATTGACGTTTTCAGGTGTCTATAATGTTCTTAGACAGTTTTTAAGAAAATATCGGTATGTGTGTGTGAGAGAGAGAGAATGTCCATATATCCGTATGTGCAAATTTTTTGGCCCACGATAATTCGCGAACGAATAGCAATATCGGTTTCTGAATTTTTGTCAGATGTTGCGCCTTCATGCTGAATCGCGGCGATTCATATTTTTACCAAAGTCATTTTTACAAAATACAATTATTTTTTTCTTTCTTTGGAATCTACATAATGGGATTTTTTTCTGTAGCGCTTTCCCTTAAATATATCTATTTACTATAATATTGTTAAAATAATTCGTCCCAAACATTGTACGCGTATTGTAGATGAAAAGAACTATGTTATGTATCTCTTAAATCAAATAATTATTTACTTTTTAAAACTAACTTCGTGCTGCAAATAAAATTGAAATTGAATTGAAAAAGTTTTGCAGCACACTTTTGATGTGGATCACGGAGGGAAGAGATTACTTATCGGTTGGAAATTAAAAATACTCATATTCGAATCTTAACGCTTAAAGCAAGCTGTAATAAATGTCAGAGTTAGTTCTTCTCAGGAAATTACCTCTTGTCCATCGTGTTTCTTGTATTGCACTGATTTCTGGTTTCCCATGTTGGTGGCCCAGTGCCAGCGTTGACTTTATCTTGAAATTCTTCCAAAGATTGTATCATTGAAAAATAATTTAACCAAAAGCATACTTACTTATCCGGCCAGCGACCCTTGGAGGGTCTGAGCCTGAGCTAATGCCGCTTTCCATCCTTCACGGTCCCTGTCACGTTGCTTACAGTTTACTAGACCAAGACTTCTGGCGTCCGCGATTACTTGGTCTTTAAACCGGAGGTTCGGTCTTCTTTTTCTTCCTGAACCAGGTGGCTTCTCTCAGCTGGAGCATTTTCGCCCGTTCGCTCGATGTGGACTGCGTCCACATCTTCAGCATGCTTCAGCATTCAGCTGCATATAGCAAAACAGGCAAGATCAGAGTTTTGTAGAGCTTGATTTTGGACCTTCGAGTTAGGAGATCGGACAATAGTTGTTTGGACAAACCGAAGTGGCAGCGGTTTCCTAAGGTTATTGTTCGTCGAATCTCCACTAGGGTGTCATTTGTGGAATTTATATTTGCCCCGAGATAACATAACATAACTACCTCAAAATTATAGCTGTCGATTGTTAGGTTTTGTCCCAGATGGGGTTCGACTGTTTTTGGTTCTATCCTCATTCATCTGAGACCAACTCGTTTGGCTTGTTCTTCTATAGCAGTAAAAGCCTCAATGGACATGGGCGATAATGACGATATCGCCTGTATAGCCCAGCAGCTAGATGGATTTGTTAAATAAAGTACCTTCTATGTTTTCGTCGGCCTTTCGCACTATCTGCTCCAGCACAAGATTAAAAAAGTCACACGAGAGCGCTTCGCCTTGCCGAAATCCCGTGCATGTTTGGAATAATTTGGAGAATTGTTTCCAAGCTGCACGTTTGATTGCGAGTTCTCTAGCGTGGCGCGAGACAACGGGATCAGTTTTCTCGGGATCCAGAATTTGGCCATCGCGATATATAATTCAGTGCAATCAATGCTGTCGTATGTGGCTTTGAAGTCGATGTGGTAAGTAATTTACTTAGAACTCATTGGTTTTTCCAGGTTTATCATCGGTTTTCCGAGCCGGAAGCCACACTGGTAAGTGCCAATGAGTGTGGTGGAAAACAGCTTTAGTCGTTAACACAATACGCTGGGTAGGATCTTGTAGGCTGCGTTAAGCAGGGATATGCCTCGGTATGCCTTTCTTGAAGATGGTCAGATAGAGCTGATAGTCGAGTCGTCGGGCATGCTTTCATCCTCCCATACCTGCCTTCTTCTTCTGCATGCACTTCTCATCATACTATAGATCTCTTGTCGGGGTTGGCTGGTAGCCTAGAATTGCTCCAGCAACTTCCTGAATAGTAGTGCAGCATTGCAACCACATGTTGTCAGCGTTTGTGATAAGCAAAGGCATATTGCAGAGTCTTTCATCCAGTTGAGCTCTGAATCGGGCTGCAACTAAATAGTGGCCAGAGTTGACATTTGCCAATCATTGTGTTTTTTCTCATCGTGTCGTCGGTTTAAATCGGGTCCGTTTTCTTCCAAGGCAGTTAGCTCTCTCGTAACAATGGGTTTTTACGTGGTTACGCCGTTAACCACACGTACAACCGCCAAATCCGGGCGGGGTAGAAGAACGTGTCCTCTTGCCTAGAATACTGCTGCATACATTAATTCACTATTCAGCGGCTGCTGAGATAGCTATCCAGGTGTGCCACGTGGAGGTTGTATGTCAGCTTGAACTGTACAGTGAATGGGATCGTATAGAGCATCTCTCCTAGTTGCGAGCGTCCAGAACTTTACTCTGTACGTGCATTTCCATGCCATTGGAGGAGTTGAATCCACCAACCCACCCTAGGTGGCCCCACCAAAAGCATACATTGTCCATAAATTATGTCTTTAGACAGAGCATTCAAAATTCAAGAAGTTCGCACGACGAACTAATATCAAGACATCGTGTTCTATTTGTTGGCCTCGGCGTGAATGATTACATAGGTCATATGCTGCATCCCACTTATGCTTGTTTAACAATTGCTGATATTCAGTTAGAGTCTCCAAAAGTCTATCGGCGATGTAAGAGTGCTCACTATAATAAATCATTTTAAATCAAAAATCAGCATACTATTTGTATCTTGAGTTTTCTACGACCTACAATAATTAAGAATCTTTCACTATTCAAAAAAGAGAAAAGTTTGTGTCTGAACATCCAATACCACGCTACCTTAGTTGAACAACAACTAATTACGACAGGTTTCCATTTAACGTTTAAAAAGCTTCTATATCAAGTGTCTTCTGTGTTAAAGGTCAGTTGCAAATTTTCCAAGCACATATTTCATCCTTGAACATGTGCAGTATTAAAGTCTCGTACTTTTCTCCTGACATCACAGAGCAAGATTTGTCCACTGGAAAGTGCATAGTCCACAATTGTGCTCACTTTGATAAGGGGTGGATTTTCCGAAGCATGATGAAGATGGTTGGGCACAACTTATACACGCAACATCATCCAGTAGTATATTTTTACAGGGGCAGCATTTGTGGGATGACAGTAGTAGCGAAGCAACAGCATCCGTGGTACCACTGTGGCAGCAGTTTGACTCTACTTGATATATGTTATGTATCTCCTATCCTTACCATCACCACACTGTAAGAACTGAAACAATACTACTGCACCCCATCACAGTGTGCTTGTAAGTGTTCGAATATACCAATCCAGCTCTAGTGTATTTCCATCTATCTTTCTAGGGCAGACACACAGTTAGTCACAAAACAGCAGCTCGCGCGAAAAACTTGCTACACTTTATGCCCGGGATGTTCTGTGTGCTGCAGCCGTGATTTATGGCCACCGACCCTGAATTGGTGGTGTGCGAAATAAATTTCAAGTGGTATGATGGCGGTTGAGAGAGAGAGAGTGTAATCCTGGCAGCAAAACCAGCAGCAGGGCTACTACCAGAACCAGAAAGAAGTACCATCATGCAGCAGCAACAGCAGAAATGGCAAATACCAATGCCGGCCGCCACCACTATTGCCAGAGGAGAGTAATGGCAGCGCGCGGTACTTTGGTTCGGTTTCGAACAAAAATAAAACGGGACATCCAGAAAATAATGAAAGAAAACCAAAGTGAAGAAGAATCCCAGCTTTACTAAGGGCAGTCGACCCTTACGATTTCGCCGAACGCCCTGTATCTCGACCAGCATTGGGAAACCAGTGCAGAGATAGACAAATGGCAGTGTCCCATGCGAAAAAAAGCATAACACAGAAAAGTGAGAAGAAATTTGCAAAGAAGAATAGTTACAGACATACTCGTAGACAAAGCTGATATAGACGGGAAAAGGAATATTAAGCACCTAATAAAGAAGAGAAGGGTTAGACAGGGAAATGAAAAAGACAAGGGAATGAGGGGCTAGGAAATCGAAAGAAGCCCATGATAACGAAAAGGAAAAGACAACCCAAGGAAAATGCAAATATCCTAAATGTAATTACTTTGCCTACTTGAAAATGGTCTTGATGGCATTCATCAGGCATCCCCTGAGGAGTTTTACGAAAAATACGAGTACAAACCCTTGCACAAGGATTGAAAAAATGCGAATTTAATTCGATTTAGGGGGAAATAATTAATGGATAAGAAGTTGGAAAATTAGCAGCAAGGACGAAATGCTTCATTATACTTTTGTTAACCATGTTGTCTTTTTAACTAGGGAAAAATGGTTGAAGAAGTTCATAAGATAAATTTATTACTTTAATTTATAGAGATTATGAAGGAGAAACGACCTAAAACATATTGTATGCATCCGCTTTCGGATTGAAGTAATAGTTGGTTCTTGTTGTGCGGAGTTACAGGGCAACATTTTAGGTTGACTACTGATATATATACATTCTATACATAGGTAGAAATCTTCAGTGTAAAGTCTTAATGTATCCTTGGTTATCAAAATCCCTCAAGATCGGTCTGTTTTTGTGATCTAAGGAAGTATATAGAAAGTTTTTTTTCATTGAAAGGCGATCGAGTTCAATATTTACTAAAATGGATCAACGCAGTAACCTCGGTATATACAAATCGTCGGACCGTCCATGAAATTTACCAATTCAGAATTTATTAAAAACGTAAACCTATCAAAATATCCCGAAGTTGCACACCTTTATAAAGCAAACATTTCCTTGTGGCAAGAAGATTTAATGGTCGGCACTGTCAATATTCCTCCATCGTCGGGGTTGACTACATACGAGGGGCGTTCAATATATTCTCGGTATCGATATGAAGGAAAATGCGAATTCAATTTAAATTGTTTTTATTTTTCAATATAATCTCCCCTAACATCAATGCATTTCTTACATCTTAAGATAGTAGCTTTTTTTAACCACTCAAAAAAATAAATTTCCTCTTTCTCTGCAAAATACCCATTTATTGCCGACTTGAGTTCTTCATCATCCGAAAATCTTTTTCCACGAAGACATTTTTTCGAATCCGGAAACAGGAAATAATCACTAGGGGCAAGGTCTGGACTATAGGGTGGGTGTTGGATTTCTTTGAAACCACAATCTCGCGCAGCAGCCTTGGAAACTCGCGCCGTGTGAACAGGAGCGTTGTCATGAAGAAGCAACACACCCGCTGCGAGTTTACCCCGTCTTTGCTTTTTAATTTCCTCCCGCAAATTATGCAAAGTGAAAGCGTAGGATGTGGCGTTGATGGTTTCCCCTTTTTTTTTTGTACTCAATGAGCAAGATTCCCTTTGAGTCCCAAAAAACTGTGGCCATGAGCTTCCCGGCAGACGGAATGACTTTGAACTTCTTCGGGGGGTCTGTTCCTTTTTTATGCCACTGCATGGACTCTTGTTTGCTTTCAGGGTCATAGTGGTGGACCCATGTTTCGTCCCCAGTAACAATTCGATCCATAACACCGTCCGCGTTCTCACTACACATCTCCAAAAGCTCTCTACAGCATGCGATTCTCACTTTTTTCTGAGGCGCTGTGAGCATTCGTGGCACCGACCTTGCACTGACCTTTGAAAGCTTAAGATGGTCATGAAGAATGGTGTGAATGGTACCAATTGAAAGCTTGGTGATCTCTGCCATCATTTTCACCGTTATTCGGGCATCCTCAAGAACAAGTTTTTCGACTTCTTTGATGCTTTCTCCCGTACAAGCAGTAGCCGGGGCGCCGGAGCGGGCGTCGTCTTCAATGCTCTCTCTGCCTCTCTTGAACTCACTTGACCACTTTTGCACAGTTGATAATGAAGGTGCGGAACCCTGGTAAACAGCCACCATCTCTTCATGAATAGTTTTTTGACTTTTTCCTTGCTTAGTGAGAAATTTAATTACAGCGCGATGCTCAATTTTCACCATCATCGCCTCAGTTGCCATTATGATTCTCTTTAACTAGAGATAAAACGCGAATTAATAATCACATTTATATGAAATTTTACATGAATGCACTAAAATAATAGTATTACTTGATAAATAAATCTATTTATATATACAACCACAGCTTCACCCCGATACCGAGAATATGTTGAACGCCCCTCGTATAATCGCCTTTACAATTTTCTCAGATTTTTACCGATTTTTTACAGATTTTACAGATTTTATATTATAAAAGAAAACTCTTGATGTTCAGATTGATATTCACCACCTCTTTACAGATTTTAAGGCCGTATAGTGTACATTCTATAGATACTAGCTATACAGATGTCTAAGCGTTGAAAGACATAATTTTTAAGTATTATTGTTTTATTGTTTGATACCGATTCTTAGTTTTGTATTATTAATTAAAATTAAAAATGCTTGGTCTGCAAAACGTTATAATTATTTATTTTTAAAAATTTTGAATTTTGATGACAATTGATGTTTAGTGGTTGGCGGTCAACAGCAAAGAGACCGAATTAAATTATGCACTTGCTGCACTGTGCTGTACGAAAAGCAAGTACAAAGAGAAAATAGAAAAAGTTAATACATACATATGTTTGTACATGATACGTGGCGGCTTAGCCTTTAAGTTAATTCGATAGTTTTTAAGTGTAAATATGTGTATGTAAATATGTTAACGAAGAAAAGGAAGACTTGAATTAAATATTTGTGCGATGTTTTTGTGGTTGCGTTACATTTCATAACATTCAGCCCCCCCTGAAAGGCTCCGGTCTTTCAGCAAAAGGAAGTGGTGCGACCTTGGCGATAGGTCGAAGATAGTTGCCATGTTTGGTGCGGACAGTGACCACTCTGACATTGTTATCAGTTCCAGGATGTACCTTTATAATTCGCCCGAGAATCCATTTAGAGGGTGGTAGGTTGGGTTCCGTCAAGAGTACAACGTCATTCACATTCAAATTGGGTTGAACGTTCTGCCATTTTGGTCGCTGCTGCAGAGATGCTAAGTAATCCTTGTGCCACCACTTCCAAAAGCCTTGTAAGAGAACCTGTAATGCATACCAATTAGTCTTAACACAATAGTTTAAATTCGATACGTCTGGTTGTGGGACTGAGGTGTATGATTCCCCAATCATAAAATGGGATGGGGTAAGAGCGGATGGCTCCCCGTCGGCTGTTTGCCAAATTGGGCGTGAATTTAATAGGCATTCAATTTTTGTGAGGAGAGTGTACATTTCTTCATACGTCAGTTTGTTGTCACCGATGACTCGTTTCAAATGCATCTTAACAGACCTTATGCCCGCCTCCCACAAACCGCCAAAATGAGGAGCGGAAGGAGGTATAAATTTCCAGCTGATGTTATCTCGCGAAAGATGTTCCGAAACGATGGTGTTGTACTGCTGACTGCGAATAAGATCGAACATCTCTCCTAGCATGCGTTTGGCACCATGGAAATTAGTGCCGTTGTCGCTCCAAATTTCCTTGGGTTTTCCACGACGCGCAACGAAACGATCCAGGGCTAGCAAAAAGGCGTCCGATGGTAAGTCGCCGACCAACTCAAGGTGAATTCCTTTTGTCACAAAGCAGACAAAAAGTGATATATAGGCCTTAACGAATTTAGGGTTTCTACCACGATTCAAACGCAAGGTTATGGGGCCGGCATAATCACAACCGACTTTACTAAAAGATCTACAAAAGCGAATTCTTTCTTTCGGCAGGTTTCCCATTAGCTGTGTAGACGCAGTCAAACGTTGCCGGAAACACACAACACAGTCATGGACTAATTTACGAAGAAGATTGCGACAACCGAGGATGTAGAATTTTTGGCTAATTATTGAAAACGTTAGGCTAGTACCAGCGTGAAGATGATGTTTGTGTATGAACTGCGCTATAAGCCTTGATATGGGATGTGATTTGCACAGAATAATAGGGTGTTTTTCATTATATGAAAGTTCTGAATTTTGTAATCGACCACCGACACGAAGCACTCCGAAAGAGTCAAGAAATGGGCTTAGTGATACGAGTTTATTTCGCTTTGGTAATATTTTACCCCTTTTGATTCTGTCGATTTCAAAGGCAAATAAAGAACACTGCGCAGATTTGACTAAATGAGTTTTTGCGTTTAAAAGTTCGTTAGTAGTTAAAGTATGGTAACCAGTAGCCAACCGGCGGCGCTTTGGCAGAGCACGAAATAAATACGCGACGATTCGATAACATTTAGACCAACTAGACGAATTATGTAAAAGGGTTTCCAAAATGTTATTTGTGTTAATATTGGATACAAACACCTTAGATTTTGCTATACTTCTCTCTTCCAATTGTTCACTTGTAATGATCTCCACGTCCGCGTTCGAAACTGGCCACTGATCTGCCTTTAGCCATAGCCATTCTGGACCATTCCACCAGATTTTAAGTGATGACAAAAGCGATGGATTAATCCCCCGAGAAGCGACGTCTGCTGGATTACTCTCTGAGCGAACGTGATTCCACAACTTACGAGGCATTGATGACAGAATTTCGGACGTCCTATTGCCGACAAAAACTGACCACCTTTTTGGAGGTGCCGACAACCAGTGGAGCACAATAGATGAATCTGTCCAGGCAAAAAGTTTAATCTGATCTTGCTGCAAAGAAATCTTAATTTTGTTAATTAGACGAGTTAAGAGAAGGGCTCCACAAAGTTCTAACCGAGGAAGTGAAATAGTTTTGATTGGAGCTACCTTACTTTTCGCTGCTACCAAAGTTACCGAAATTGATCCATCCATGTTGATGCTTCTGCAGTAAACCGCTGCTGCGTATGCGTCCAAAGATGCATCACAAAACCCATGGAACTCCCAGTTTTGTTTGTTGGACCACATTGGTCTGGCAATACGCAGGGACTCGAGGATATGAAGTTCTTGATGTATTCGTGTCCAACGCCTAGCAAGTTCTTCCGGAATTTGTTCATCCCAATTGATCTTCTCCTTCCAAAGGTCTTGCAGAAGAATTTTGATGGATACTACCACAGGTGCAACGAAACCGATGGGATCAAATATTCGTGATGCTTCCGACAGGATTCGACGTTTTGTGATGTTTGTAGTTGTGTCCAAGCGAACCCTATAGGAGAAGCAATCCTGGGATGGACACCATAGTAGACCGAGAACCTTGACAGCATTAGAGTCCTCAAAATCAATAGGTGAAATCTCACGTTCCTCCTCCGGTAACGATAATAACAATGGCAATACGCAGGGACTCGAGGATATGAAGTTCTTGATGTATTCGTGTCCAACGCCTAGCAAGTTCTTCCGGAATTTGTTCATCCCAATTGATCTTCTCCTTCCAAAGGTCTTGCAGAAGAATTTTGATGGATACTACCACAGGTGCAACGAAACCGATGGGATCAAATATTCGTGATGCTTCCGATAGGATTTGACGTTTTGTGATGTTTGTAGTTGTGTCCAAGCGAACCCTATAGGAGAAGCAATCCTGGGATGGACACCATAGTAGACCGAGAACCTTGACAGCATTAGAGTCCTCAAAATCAATAGGTGAAATCTCACGTTCCTCCTCCGGTAACGATAATAACAATGGCCAGCAGTTGGTTGTCCATTTCCTCAAATGGAATCCAGCAGATTTGAGCAATTCAACCAATTCTGTGTGAAGTTTACTCAACTCGCCTATTGTATCTGCTCCAGTGATTACGTCATCAACGTAAAAATCGTTCAATATAACTTCTGCTGCAACAGGATGACTGTCAATAGAGTCCATAGCAACTTGTTTTAAAGCGCGTTCTGCTAAAAAGGGTGCGGAAGAAGTACCATACGTAACAGTTAACAGCCTATAATGTTTGACCTTGCTTTCAGGCGTCTCTCGCCAAAGTATTCTCTGAAAGTTTGTATGTTTGGGAGACATCCAAATCTGTCGATACATCTTCTCGATGTCCCCTGAAATAGTGTATGCGTGACGACGAAAGCGCAAACAAATCGAAAAGATGTCACGTTGGATTGTGGGGCCGACAAGAAGACAATCGTTAAGAGATAGAAAGGAGGTGGTTTTGGCCGACGCGTCGAATACTACTCGAATTTTCGTAGTAGTACCGTCAGTCTTCAAAACGGCATGATGAGGCAAGTAGTAGCATAGCGTATTTGAGATTTCATTAAAAGGTATCTCTTCCATGTGTCCCAAGGACTGATATTCTTGTATAAAATTCGAGTATTGCTTTTGAAACTCCTTGTTTGATGCGAATCTTCTTTCTATAGATTGCAATCTGCTTAAGGCGATCTGGAAAGAGTTTCCGAATTTGAGATCTTGGTTTTGTTTGAATGGCAGTTCCACCATGAACCGACCATCAGAATGACGAGAGTGTGTGCTGGCGAAATGGTCTTCTGCTTGTTGTTCTTCAACACCCAAAATGGGTTGGCTGGAAACATCTTCCAAGCGCCAAAACCGTCCAAGGTCAAACTCTAACGCAAAATCTAATTCAGTGCAATATGATTGTAATCCTCCATTTAGGATCTGAGGAGTTAGTGCAAGACGACCAGCGATAACTTGTCCAAAAATAGTTGGAATGGTGTCAGGAAAGTCATTTATTGCTGGTTGTATAGGACCGGTTATTACGCTAAAGACCTTATCGGAACCCACCAAGATGTCGATATGACTGGGTTTGTTGAAATCAGGATGAGCAAGTTGAATCGGCCGTATTCTGCTGGTATTGAGACTAGCGATTGTTGAAGAAGTTAATACGAGTAGTGAAGTAAGTTTTGAAATTACGTAGCATTCAATGTCAATAAATTGTTCATTAAAACGAGAGTGAAGTTTAAGTGAAACCAATCCATTAGTTACACCGGCAGAAGTCGAAGCTATACCAGTTATAGGAATCCGGACTGGTTTGCGTTTAAGACCCAAGCGTTGAGCAGCGCGTTCCGTTATGAATGACACTTGGGAACCTGTATCGAACAATAGCCGCAGATTTTGAAAAGATACCTGTTTGTCTTGAACCTGAACCGTTGCTGTAGGAAGAAAGGTTTGATAATGACGAGTAGATTCAAGTGAATGATTGGAAACGATTGTATGAAAAGGATCTGACGAACAGTTAATGTTTGGAGGTACAGCGGTGGAGGTTGAAGGCTCATTTATTGAAGAGTGTGTAGGATGCACCAAAGAATGATGGCGAGCGTTGCACATTCTACACCGAAACGTTGACCGACATTTACCAGAGTTGTGTCCTTTATGTAGGCAATTGAAGCATAATGATTGTTGTTTTACAAATTCGCGACGAGCGTTGAAGTCAAGGGCGGAAAACTGTTTGCAGTGGGGTAGGGTATGATACTCGCGACACTTTGTGCAATTTGGTTTTGACTCAGCCAAATGAGAACGAATAGATGCTTGGGGTTTGCTGCGAGGTTGCGAAGCGCGCGCGAAAGAGTTACAAGATTCTAGGCAATTGCAACGAGTTTCTAAGAAGTCTATGAGATTATGGATGGATATATCATCACGCGTTCCTACGTGTTCTGCCCATGCTTGCTTGGCCTCCTGGTCTACCTTCTGTAACAGCAAGTGGATGAGCCAAGGATCACGGCTATTTGCCTCTAACGCATTAAGTCCACGAAGAATCTCGTCAGCTCCGTCAGTTAGCTGGCGAAGCATCATTACATTTCCGGGATTTGCATCAGGCAACGCATGAAACGACTGAACGAAAGACTGTACCGTCAGGTGAGTTTTGTCGAAGCGTGACTCTAACCTATCCCACGCTTCAAGGTAATTATAGTCCGAAATGTTCATAAACCGAATTACCTTTTTTGCACTACCGGTTAAACACGATTTAAGATATTTAAATTTTTGCGCGGCGGTTAGGGATTTGTTTGAGTCAATTGTAGCCGTGAAAATATCCTTAAATTCGGGCCAATCCTTGTATTCGCCAGAGAACTCAGGAATATTTATTTTTGGTAAATTGACCGAAGTTGCTTTGACCCTTTCAGTAGAGGATGAGTTTAGAGAATCGAGGAATGTGGTTTGTTGACTAATTAATTTGTCAACCAAGGTGTTTGAAATGTCAGGAGCATCTGAAGCCTTTCTTTCACGAAGCGCCTTTGTGAATGTGGAATGAGTTAAAAAGAATTTTGTTTCATACTCCTCAAATTCAGACTGCGAATCGAAAAACTCAGGATCATCACAAAATACGCAAAGTTGCTTGTTAAGTTCGAGAAAGTCTGACCACACTTCATTGAGTTTTGCGAACCGTATTTCAATTAGCGAAATGGGAGTTTCTTGATTAATCGATGCAGCGAATGACTCGGCACGTGTCAAGCTGCCTTTCACGTAACCACGTTTTGCTTTAATCGCATTCATTTTTCCCGAAAAGGTAAAAAAACGAGCCCGAAAGCACTAAGCGAGGGAAACAGTTCAAAATATAAAAAAAAATGGATAAATGTTTAATGGTTTGCACACAGATATGCGCTTAAATATTTTATCGAAGATTTTACATATACACCAATCACAGCTTCTGCACCATCGAATACCACATGCAATTCTTTTTAAGTGTAAATATGTGTGTGTAAATATGTTAACGAAGAAAAGGAAGACTTGAATTAAATATTTGTGCGATGTTTTTGTGGTTGCGTTACATTTCATAACAATTATGTTTAACTTAGGGTGCCCGCATGGGGCCAGTAAGTTAGTATAAGATAATTTTTAAGTTATTTAAGCAAATTTTTAAGCGTTTTTTGTCTAGCATGTAAGAGCAAATTAAGTAGTATAAATAAAAATGCATATAAACTGAAAACTGAAACTGAGCTATACAGATGTGAAACTCGCCAAATAGTGCAGAAGTACGTTGGAAATACTTGCTGCTGTGTTACGGTGGGAGGCAATCTCACCGAGTCCTTTGTTGTCAAGGACAAACATATGTGCTGTCAGGTGACTTTTTTAACATTAAACTTGAGAAAGTTTGTCCAGAACTCAGAAGTCAACATCAGGGACATCATTTTGTAAACTGTCATTAATATCATTGACAGAACACAACGTTCTTTCACTGTATTGAACAACAAGCCACAGAGAATGGATAGGTTGTGAATGAGTGATATTGATGAGTGATGAGAGATAACTCAAGTATACGCTGTCAAATTCGTTGATTTGGACGCAAATTATCGATGAATCTTACAGAACGTCAGAATAGACAGCTTTAGGTTGGAAGTAGTTGGGGATTGTTACTACTCAGCTCGGCTTTTAAACCTGATTATTATTCAAACGAAAAGTCATGCTTGCCAGTCGCTATATATTTAGCCTATAATGCCAGTTGAGTAAAAAGCCTTGCCAAGAAATACTAAGAGGATTATGTGCATTGACGTTAGCTATATTTATCCCCAACCATTTTAAATGAAAGTTTCTTCAACTGATTTTAAGTTCGATGTGCGTTGTCACATCGAGCGCATTAGTGGTTGGGCATGTAGGATGAATGGGTGTTAATATTACGACCCTATATGACATAGTAGAGTAGGACGTCGATGGGACTTCTAACGGAAGTTGATAGGTGAATTGCTATGTAATAATATGACTATGACATTATGTTGAAGAGTAAACAACAAGATGTCTCAACAGGATTAGTAAAGGACTCCGGTCAACATGTGCGAAACTAATAATACGGTGTGCAGTTTATTGTAACTGAAAGGAAAACGATAAATTTCAGATATCATGTAGTAACTTAATAAGTTGTGTAAGCATATACAAATCCTTTCGTTTCTGTTTTTCATTTACTAGTGTACGACCGTCAAGTGTCGGTCAAATGCTTTTTCAAATATTTTTTTAAAGCAGGCTTAACTATTTTCTCTGCTAATATTTAGGTATATCATTATGTGATTAGGCAAACAAACTTATACATGTATAGGAGTGCTACGAAAGTACTTCTGCGTTGGACCAGATGAGAGAGTAGATTAGAAAAAGAAGATTTTTCACAACAGTTCCAGTTTCAAAAGCTGCACGTCACAATGACAGGGTCCCCGCTCTATTTTGAAGAAAAAAATGAATTGAAACACTGAGTGCCTACCTACTTAGAAACCTCCACCATACCAGTCACACCTACGTATTCGCATCTCTAACACGAAGGACAAAATTGCTGTGAGATATAAACTCCAAACATTTAAATTACTTGCGAACCTTCCACCAGATGATGCTCCAAATAAATTATTTATTTTGTAATATCCCAGGATTTAGTTTCGCACACGCACATCCATCCTCGTTTGATTTCGAACTTCGATGGTAGGGCGATGTACCACCGAGGGGGTTTAGGGTGGTTACCAAAGACGGTGGCCTCATTTTTCTTCTTTCTCCGAAGGGCAGGAGCAGGCTCAAAAGGAATTTCTGCAATTCCAATTTTCTTATAGCTTTTCCATTTGTTTTGTCTTTGCTTGGTGAGTTTTTGTGTTGTTTTCTTTTTTCGCCGTTTTCATATCATTATTCTCCCCCCCAGCTGCCCCATCTCCTACTACACCCTTCGGAAAAGCAATATATTAAAGTTGTCTTCTCCATCACACGAAAATATATGTATACAGCAAGTATGCGAGTCTATGGTTGTGTGTGTTCCTTGGTATGATACATATAAATTTTCCGAAAAACGAATAAAGCATTTTCCTCCCATACATCTCCCATTCATCTCCCATAGTCCTCTAAGTGTGATATATTTCCCAAGATTACATAAGATGTTTTATTCTCCTGCCAGCAAGAAAAAAGGACAAGAGCAGCGGATAAAGGAAAACACGTCCCTACGACGTATATACATATGTATGTACCCGTCCACCCAACCCAACCACCTTTCTTTGTGAATTGGGGGTAACATAAGGAAAAAAAACACCAAAACACCAACTCAAAGTCTTTGAAGGAAAAAAAAAAAACTAAGAACAAGGAGAAGTAGCGAATAGTAGAAGAACAAGACGAAGAAGAATGCGAGCCCGCAAAGATGGGTGGAATATAAAGCATCCTGGTCCTGGTAAGATATTTAGATGCCTGGCAAACAGATAGCGGTGTGTGTGGCGGCGAATGATATATATCAGCCACCTTTTCCTAAGCACACAACCGTCGTATACGAATATCGTATACCGTTACAACACTGACATTTTCGAGGGTGCGAAAGACGAATTACAAATAAGGGATCCCGGACGCCATCTGCGACCATCCTTAGAGACTCACTAAGCTCAAATTCGCATCAAAAGCATACACACTCACCACCAACCAACCGACCGACGGACCGAAGGTTGAGTTGGGTATCCTTTAATTTCTTTCTTGTACAAGATTCCCTTTTTTTTGTTTTCGACTTTTTTCGTCTTCTTTTCTCATCTCCTTTTGTGGGTATACCTACTCGTAGTCCTTTTGTTTTAGCCAGAGAAATCCCTATTTCTAACATTAGTTGGTGCGGATGGCAGGGTAGAAAGGAAGATCGAGAAGGATCTGAGTTGATTTGAGTTCTAGGCAACATGCTGCCACTTCTGTTGCTATTGCTTCGGTCTGACTTGTAGCTTGGCCCAGTGCTTGAAGGGAGAAGAGTGAAACTAATTTTAAAGAAGACCGATATAGACGACAATGTTGTGAAGGAACTATGGCCATCCAAAAACAAAAACTGTAATAAAGCAACTCGAAGCTGTAACTTTTTTCATTGGGGAAAGACAGCAAGATTAATGCGAATGCTGTGGGTCTGAGGTGAGAGGTGTTTTGGTGGCTATAGATAGTGGAATCGTAAAGAGACAGTTAGTAGGTACCCATTATTCTGTAGTCATGTCGGATAACAGGGGATGATGAGGTGCATAGGTATTTCTTAATTGTAGAGTGAATCAAAGCTTATCTTGTTCTACGCCAAGATAATTTTTAAAAGAATAGGAGTAATGAATCTTAGTGCATATGTATATATTTTATTTTATGTTACTTTTAGTTTCCTTATTTTGGAATGCTTCTAGAGTTCCTTATTAACTATTGAATTATATTATTCTTCCCTGTCATTTTTCGCCAGCAGGTATACCAAATCTGTAAATCCATTTCTGAGGATCTAAAATCCGGTACCCCGGGGTCATACAGTTATTATTATACATTGTATACAGCTGTTCACTGTATCATGATTTCTTAAGTTTTCAATCACTCATAAGCATTCCTGATTGGTCTGACTATCGTCTGCTTATAGGGAACATCATCCAGTTCTCCAATCAAACTAAGTATTTGGGTGTTATCCTCAATAAGATGATACGTCAAAAGCTTGTCGTCCTTCTGGGGGGCCTGTCAGCGGGAAGCGGTCGCTAGATCTACACGGCTATGAAAGTTCCAATTATGTCCTATGCGTCGGTTGCTGCTTTTACCAGACTCCAAAGATCAGATTGTTTCGGCTGCTTGAGAGCTTTCCCTGCTCTAGACGAATTGATGATATAGAACTGGTATCAAGCTTTGGTATAGCTTTGATATTTAGCTTTGATCAACTTGCGCGCCAACTGTCTGATGACTTTGGCCTTATGGGAACGCCGTCCGATGCAATGACACCAGAACTGCGGCTGCGGAAAAAAAATAAGAAATCAACTTTCCCTGTGCTCGAGACAGGTTTCGACCAGAATCTGAACCAGGTAAAGAATGTAGTCAGGTCTTCACGAATCGATCTAGGATGCTATGCTGGTGTGTCTTTCAGGTGGATGAAAACGTAAGATCTTACTTCTGTCTTCCAAGCGGAGATATACCCAATCCCGATGGCAATGAATTACATATGTATATTGTGAAGAAGCGGTGGAGGGGGCGAAGCATTTGCACCTGTAGCGGCAACTAAGTTGCGCTTAAAGCCTTGCTTAATCATCTTACGACTTCCAAGCTATTTCGAGAATGTAAAACATCACTGAAAGCTGTCAGAAGGCTAAATTAATTCAATTTTGTTAGGTTCCCAAGTCACAATGATCACGAGATGAAATCGCCGATGAACTTGTTAGGCAAGTCCCAGAGGATAGTTTTTCAGGACCTGATATTTAGTTAGGTCTGCCTGCGTCCTTGGTTAGGGCTTCCATTGACAGTTGGGTTTCATATGAGCGCAACTGCGGATGCCATAACTCTCCAGGTTGTTGGTAGACCAAAGGAATGCTTTTCAACGTCCCTAAGAGGTGAGTGACCTTCCTGCTGTTTCTCAATAGGAAAAACGGCAGACTGAGAACTGGTATCATGACGGTGCACTACACTTTTCCTAAACACTTAAATGCACTGAGAAACAATTCTGCGATGCTTGCTGTAAAAATGACGACGACGCCGAGGAGCGTTACCTCTGTGAGTGTCCGGCTTACGCTCTCATCAGGCTGCAAGTACTCGGCGTTAACGTTCTAAGTACTGGTGCTGTATTCACTTTATCACTGAAGCGCTTACTGGTCTTTCTTTGCAATTCCATTAAAAGGAACTTACAAGGAGTATAATGGGCCAGTTTTTGTTCTGAGTGCTGGGGCATAAAGCAGGTGTACATTCAGGGAAGCCATGAGAAAGTTGTGTGAGATCTTGATTTGGACAATGGTTAGTTTTGATGGTATGAGTTGGGCCGAAATAATGGAACTCTCTTTATATCTTCGCACAATTTCCTAGAAGAATGTAGGCCAATCGTCGCTGTATTCCGTTTACAAGTTTCAGAAATATTTCTTTCTATTCCTCAGAATTGCTCCAGTATTCTAAATGATTCTAAAGTCTTTTGTTCTTCCTTCCTAATAGTTTTCTACAATATTTCGATGTAACCAAACATTCAGAATTACCACGGTTACTCTAACAACTTGTGTTTCAAGTAAGGTTATCTTTATCTTGTTATCGTTGGTATGGGGGGAGTAGGTCATCATAAACTTTCATGCCCGATGTTGCCTATAGGCAACATTATATGTTTGAGCTTATAAGTTGCGTAACTTTAATTTTTTCTCTAAGGGTTTTTTTCTCAGAATAGCTCGATATATTGTGCAAGCTTGTTGGCGAATATTTTATTATAAATATTCTTAGTTATCACTTTGTAGCTGATCTGCCTTGCGTGTACACGTAAACATTTTTTTATGCAAAAAGTGAGTGTACAAATAATTTAAAAAAAATAATAAAGAAATTTAAGTGTACAAAACAAGGTCTATAAAATAATTAAACACATGTAAGAAAATTATGAAAAAAATAAAAAATTCGATAAAACGTTTAGTTTGTGGTCAGTTGCCTATAGGCAACATTGGTCCATAATGGTTGTAAATCATATAATGCTCTTTTATGCGTTAGAGATGCGTCCAAAAGGTTTGATCCGCCAAGAAATTCAAAAAAATTGCGATTTTGATTGGGATGTTTCTGCTGATGAGGACAATGGAGAAGAAGAGGAAAAAATTACCACGAGTCTGAAAAATATTATTGAAGAAACCCTACAAAGTGTAATTGAAAGAGGTGAAGGTATTGAGTTTGGTTTAATTGAGAGGATTGTTGGCGAAGACAATGAAGTTGAAAATCAAATTCAAGGTGAAGAAACGGTACAAAAGGTTTTTGAAAATATCAATTTAGAAAGTTTGAGATGGAATAGTGCAGAGATAGGGGAAAGCAATACGACCTGGAAAAGCGAAATTAGTTTCGGCCAAGTCAAACAACCAATAGAGTATTTTACTCAGTTCTTTGATGATGAGATATTACTAAAGATCTGCGATGAAACCAATTACAATGGGAATTACATACCAGTGGCACAGAATAAAAATGTGAAATCACCGAAATAAGAAGATTTATAGGTGAATTACTATACCTTGGCGTAATATGAGTAAATATTCCAAATATGCGAATGGCATGGGCATGAACTCATCAGTAGTCGATAGCTGGCTGTTGTACCGCAGAGACCTGAAAAATTCAATCGGAGACAAGAAGTATATGTCATTACTAATCTTTCAGTTGGATACTGCTAACGAGTTACTCAACGTAAGAAAAATAACAGCTCCAACACGCAAAAGAGGTCGCCCATCGTCACTTGTCTCAACAATGCAGTCAGATCCACCATCACCAGTAACTTCATCACAATCTTCGCCAAGTTCTTAAAAAGATCATATGTTGCAGAACCTGCAAAAACCCTATGATTTGACCAAATCGGTCACTGGATTGAATGGGGATCGAAGGGCAGATGCAGGCTATGTCATACTGGGTATCCCCGCTCAAAGTGCTCAAATGTAAGGTTTATTTATGTTCAAAACCAATAAAAAATAGTTTTGTGTCATATCACACTTAAATTGTATTAAAAATTAAAAAAAATAATAGAAATATGAATAAAAAACAGAAATTAAAATACGAGTACATATGTGTGTGTTTTAAAATTTTTCAACTATTACTCAATGTTGCCTATAGGCAACATTTCATAACGGCTAAACCAGGATACATAGGCCTTTGAAATTGATATCAGTTCATACTAAGGTCAAGACTAAAAACTCTACACCTACCCTTAAAAAAAATTTAGCCGCGCCCCAATTAATTCGGGCATGAAAGGGTTAAGATCTAGAGATACGACATCCCCTTAGTTGCTTATTTTGGAATTATCTTTTTTGATTCTTGCGGCGTTTTCTGCATGATAAGCCATTGAGTCTGCAGGCTATTCTTGTATAAATGAGGTTTTACATAAATGTATTTAAGGTCATCATTATTTTAAGATTGTTGGACAATAGATGTCCATAACAACCGTGAATACATGTGTTACGTAGGACTCTGAATTCCTTCCATCTGATCATATGGCGAATATGGAAGGATGAAGGCATATGCGACAACAGGAATATGAGCTCTCGTTGGACATTTACATAAAAGATAACTCTATGTCTTGCAGTAATTAGCAATAAAAGGAATATACACATTCCTGCTAAAAGATCGACTATAAAATCTTGTCCAAAGTATTGTACATACTCATATGACCTTCTTATATTCGTTTCACCTCATAAATTCTAATGAATTCCCGGGGGAGAGTACGATAATTTTGGCGCCAAAAATTGAAAACCAATTTAGCACATTATTTCACAACTTTGATTAATATTGTTAAAATTTTTTTTTTTTAAATTTTTTACCAAGAATTTGAGTTTGAATGTGAATTATTCAAAAATTGTCTACACTAATAATTTGATGTAAATTTTTCTTTCATATTCTGTATAGTACTTTATTGTAAGTGTTACCGTTGTTTTTTAATAATTTTTTCCCATCCTAAGTCATTTGTTTTTGAATTGGCCATAACTCCTAAACGGGACGAGATGGACCCTCCCCTCCCATAGTAAAAAACGCTAGTTTTTAACTCCTCTACAAAATACCGTTATCAATCCTTGGCGCCAAGTTATCGTACTCTCCCCTCTGCAAGTTTTAAGTGACACCGGTGGAAATGATGATGACATGTCCACGACGGAAAATGTCACTAAAGCCATTGCCCCTCCCATTAAGTTAATTCAAAAATCAGCAGAGTTTGTTCATAATTTGATGCAAGAACTTAAAATTGAAAATTATTCAATTAAAAAATATCCATGGTGATAAACATTTTTTGTGAGCGCATAACCCCATATAATTCAGTGTGAGCGGCATTAAAAGTCAAAATGGGTCAATATTTTACTCACGACCTCAAAAGTGAAAGAGCGTTTAAAGTTGTTCTCTTTAGATTAGACGAAGTAAAAATCGATCTTCTCAAAAGTGAACTATCTACTTAAACCCGGTTTACAGTGTAAGGGCATTGAAATGATAAAAAAGAACTATGATCACTATTCTGAAGTTTTCCTTAAAAAAAACAAACCGTTAAAATTTCGGACTTAAGAAAAAACATTCAGTACGTCCTCCATACTCAAGTGCGTTTGGGAGTTTCAAAGAAGACTAAAAAATAAAATAACTCAATGCCATAACTGCCAAATGTATGGACATGGTGAGAGAAATTTCAGTGTCAAAACCTACTGTGCAAATTGTTCTCAACCCCATAAAATTGCCGATTGCACTGCCGCAGGCATTTCTAAATGCACAAATTGCAAGGAAATCACAAATCAACTGATACCAACTTTCCCGAAGAGTAAAATACCTCGAAATAATACGTAAAACCAATCATAACAAAAATCCAGCAATGACTCACGCTCAGCCAAAACTTCATAAAAGAACTGTACATAACTACATGAGCGCAAGCGACTTTCCTAACCTCCCGAGGCAAAACAGACCTTCTGGGCCTACACCATAAACATCGCCAGCCGCTCTAGAAGCACGTGCACCGCAACATCAATGGACCCAAAATGCAACTGCATACAATCAAAATGCTATCGTCAATGAGAGTGATCTCTTCACTCAAGACGAACTTTGCTCTCTTACCATGGATATGATAACTAAGTTAAGTACATGTAAATCTAGGTATGACCAATTTAATGTTATAACGCAGCTTGTGACAACATACGTATACAATCATGTCAAGTAAACCAAATGCTATTAATGTATTATGTTGGAATGCCAGGAGTATTCTTTATAAATGCACTGAGTTTTTCAATTTGAAAATGAATGTATACACATATACATATACAAAAAACAAATAGCTTTCGAAATTTCAAAGTTCAGAAACAAAACGTGGAACGAAAAACTTTGTACTCTTGATCCAAATTCAAAACCATTTTGGAAAATTGCAAAGGTGCTTAAAAAAAACAAATTTATTCCTCACTTAGAACACAATAATTCCTTATTAATAACTAGTGAAGAAAAGGCAGACGTTTTTGCAGAATCCTTTGAAAAAATTTGTTATAATCCGTTGATAAATGAAACCAGCTCAATTGACAGCATAGTAGTTGAGGCTATAAATGTTATAAATGATACTAATGAATCCTTAGCAGCAGACGTTTTCGTTTGCAATGAAGACAACAAAGATATTATTCAAAATTTACGTAGTAATACATCACCAGGAATAGATTCTCTTAAAAATATATACCTCAAACAGGTACCAATCATTAGAGTAACTTTTATATGCTTTATTATTAACGCTTGTATGAAGTTACAATACTTTCCAAGCAAATGGAAAACGGCGAAGATTATACAAATTCCCGAACCAGGAAAACCAACTAAAAATCCCAATAGTTATCGCCCAATAAGCCTGCTTAGTAACTTCAGCAAAATCTTAGAAAAAGTCGTAAAAATAAAACTTCTGGATTTTCATGAGTCCTCAAATGTCGTGCCAGACCAACAATTTGGTTCAGACAGGGTCATAGTACTATACACCAGGTTTTAAGAATCTGCAAGCATATTAAAGAGAAAATGAGCGTAAAACAGTCTACGGGTCTTGTCCTTTTAGATGTTGAATTGGCTTTTGATTCCATGAAGGTATTCTGCATAAATTAAAGTTATTTGGTAGTCCTTTATATCTCATAAAAATAATACAAAGTTTTCTCGGGAACAGAAAATTTCAAGTAAATTTGAATAAATTCATCTTTACAAAATCTTTAAAAAATATAACATCAAATGTACTCGTACCTTAAGGATCAGTATTGGCTCCATTGTTGTACATAACCTACGTTGCTGATTTTCTGGAAATATGGAACTGTGAAATAGCAATGTTTACGGATGACACCGCCATTTACAGCTCAAATAACTTTGGCTATGAAATTGAGAACGATTTACAACATGCGTTAAACAAAATCTACAATTATTTTAAATCGTGGAAAGTCAAACTCAATGCTGACAAAACACAGGCCATATTTTTCACTAGAAAAAGGAAAGCCTGTGATTTACCACTTGGTCAGCTTAAAATAAACAATTGTGTTGTTCCGTGGGTTAATTCTATCAAATATCTAGGTGTATTTTTAGACATGACATTAACTTTCCGGGACCATATTACAAATGCCCTCAACAAAATAAGCATTGTTACTAAAATGCTATACCTCCTTATATGTAGGAAATCAGCCCTGAGTAAATTTAATAAGACTATAATATGTAAAGTAATTTTTCAAGCTATGTCCAGTATGGGGAACTTGTGCTAAATCACACATTAAAAAATTACAAATCTCACAAAATAAAATTTAGAAAATGATGACAGATTTACCTTGGTTTTTTTCAACCCAACTCTTATATGAGCAAACCGGAGCACATCAAGTTGCAAGAAAAATTGAAATTCTCAACGAAAGATTTAATCTAAGATGTAGTGATTCCAAAAATGTATTAATAAAAAATTTAATAGATCAATAAAAATGTTCCTTATATAATTTCTTTATTCTCACGAAATTTTGTACACAATATATATAATAAACATTTTTAACATATTTATTTATTTATTCAATTATTAAATTAAGTATTATTAAAATCATATTAAATGAAGGTTTTAATCATAGTTTTCCTTCAAATGTATTATAAAATTCAAAATTATCTTAAAATGTTTATAAAATTATTTTTCAGTTGTAAGATATAGTTTAAAAAATCAAATCTCTGAGCAAGCTGCATATTATTAAGCCTTTATTTATGAAAATAAAATATCTATCTATCTAATAGGTTGTGTCGGTAGGATGTAAAAACACATAATGTACAGGTTTCTGCAGTGTTATCTTTATTGAAACTTAGTCAAGCTTGGAAGAAGTAGAAACAGCGATTGGAGAAGAGTTTAAGTTATTGTGGACGGCCAGTAGGACCCCTCGACAAGGAGAATCATCTTTTTGACTAGTATGATCGTCGTCTCGAAAAACATTGAAACTAGGGGGAATAATTCCTGATTCTTTATATCGGGAATTAGATTAGTTTCGGTCAAAGCGTAGACCTCAAATGTGAGAGCGTGAGAGTGGCACATGACAGCATGGGTTTTAGATCGCAGTCCTCTTACGTTTTGATAGTAGAAGGTAAAAGGAATGAGAGAGCGTATGAGTGGATGGTTGAAACACTGGCAATGGTAGCACGTTAGGGACGAAAAAATTTGTTGCTGTCAGATCTGCTACATTGAAGGTATGAGATCCTTTTTGAGTGCACATAGCAAGGTCATCTGAGACTTTTTGCGGAGACATATTGAAAATCTCGTGGAAGTTGATATATAAGTTCTTCAGACCTTCCTGCTGTATGGAGACCATTGCTTGTTTTAGTTTTTCCCTCATAAAAAACTGAGTCGGATTTGTCATGCAGATACGCTAGAAGAAGACGTATTTTCTTATACGTCTTTTTTGCTCTAAGCCTAGATAGTGCATAACGACATTCTGTTGCCTCAAAAGTTTGTAGAGTTATTTTAACTGTGGGTGGCTGAAGGGATCAAAAATGGGGCTATTGAACGAAGATGTTGAGGGCGAAGAAGAGGTAAATGAAGGGGAATTAAACACATTTCCAGATGAGGGATTTATAATATGGGATCTAATGAAGTCGGGATATTTAGCTCCAGTCTTAAGATCGAAATTTGGGCAAGAATTGCTAGTGGGGGCATATGCAGACGTGTTAACGGAGGATGGAATGGTGGGTAGCATCATAAATTATTGACAGGGTTCATGCTTCTTTGCAATACATGAATCCAGCGATAATAAGGGTCTAATATAAGACCACTTACGTTGCGAGAGTGAGGGCTTTGCTTCTTGTTTTGCTTAAAGGGTCTCTTTTCTTTGTTGCTTCTATTGGACGCCATGAGTTTGTGTATTCCTCCTTACCATTTCGGCAGTTATGCCTTTCGCACTATCAGTTTTGTAGGGCTTAAGTAAAGTTGTGAATGCCCTAACTCCATCGGGCGGATGGCTATCATCATACTAATTGAATGGTTCATTCTACGTGGCAACGGATCATCTTCTCCGTTACACTTACTGAAGAATCGACTGCTATTCCACTATTATATTCTATTATTAGTTTTTGTAGTATTCTATCGGCTACAAACGATGATCATTGCCTCTAGTTTTCTTTTATGGGTTGTCAACGCCTCTCCATCTGAGCATGCTACGAATATGAAAGGATGAGTAGTAAATGTAGTCAGTAAATGCTTTTACTTCAGATTTTCATAGTAAATAATTATTTTGGAATGCATAAAAATGAAGTAAATATTAAAAATTAAGTATTTGCTTCAAGCAAAAACATATACTTTTTTGGATGAACTTTTGTAGTAAATCCTTTTTTTTTGGAATGCATAAAAACTAGTATATACTCTTTTTCTGCAGTAAATACTACAAATTTTTGAAATTGCTATCGGCCAACTTTAAAATTCTATAGCATTTAGTTTTGCTTGCTTTAGGTAGTGTTGTAAGGTGCAATACCAAGGGACTTTAGTCACAGATCGAGTTTAAAGCGAGTAAGGTCGTAAAAGAAAATTGTATATTCTAATCAGAATGGCAGAGTATATACGTGTTAACTCCACGAAAGTATATAAGGAACGAAGATCGGGGACTGACTTAAATTTCAAGCAACTTTATCGCTTTGAACGAGAAAATGTAAAGTGGTTAATTGAACATTTCATATGTAAATCTTAGAATTAATTTGATTTATTATAGTTATATTTATTATAATTTTTTTTATTACTATTATTATTTTTAAAGGTTTTCAAGCTGAAACAAGGGGAGGTGCTACTACCCATCTCGAAAAGATGCGGATTTTTTTACGGTACATTGGAGATCCTGGATTTTAAACTGGTGTTGGTGAGGATATAGGCGTGCACCAGAGTACTGTCTCTCGAACAGTTAACGATGTTGCAGGACTTATTAAAGATCATCAAATTGGATAAAATTGCCATCGAACTATAAGGAACAGTTAAGAGCGAAGCAAGAATGGAGTGACACATATCCCTACATGTTGAAATTTTGCAGCCCCATTCCCATCCAGAAGAATACATAAACCGAAAAGGTTATGCTTCCAGAAATATTCAAGGTACGTGCAACGGGATGAAATATTTTACCAGTGTTGATTGTCTGTGGCCAGGGTCAGTCGATTCCAGAATTTTGGAGAAATAGCGCCGTGGAATCCATTATGCGAAGTTCAACTGACGACGTTTTGCTCGGAGATGAGAGCTATGGAATTACACCGTGGCTTATGACACCTTTTAATAATGCAACGACAAATCAAGAAAAAGCATTTAATAAGCTCCACACTAAAGAGAGAGTTATTATTGAAAGATGTTTCGGGCAGTTGAAAAAGAGATTTCCAATACTACAAAACTGCGTACGTCTAAATTTGGAAAATGTTCCAAGTTTACTTCCACTTATAAATTAAAAAAAAATTTTTTTTTTACAAACTAAAATATGTTGATCCACTGTCGCTTACAGTTTTTTTTTTTGTTGGAACTCCTTCTGTCTGTTCCGTTGATGCAGCGTTTTTAGATATTATTATGCTGTTCGATGCATCTTCTTCCGCCAGACCTTGGTTGGCATAATCTGCCCCGACAGATAAGCCACCTTTATAAAACGCATGTTATTTAAAGTCGTGTATAGTTTTTATTTCAATACTTACCAGGAATACAAGCGATGTTTGGATTTACACCGGCGTTGAGAATATTGAGAAAAATAATCTCCCATTCTTTTAGCTTAATGGGCTTGTTTCCAGTTTTCTTCATATCTGTTTTTTTTTTTCATGGATTTTGAAATTATTAATTTTTTTTTTATTTGGTCTGCATTAAATTTCACACCCGTTTTGTTATTATATTCATTAATGAATAGTTTTACTGCTCTACCTTAGCACGTTTAATGCATGGTTGCCGAGATTTGTTCAGTAAAACATAATGCACTTTTAAGATTTGCACAAATCCGAGGTGCATTTGGTTAACAGACAAATTTTCCTTCACTATATTTGCCATAACTTTGGTTGCCACTTGAAGAGTCGAAATAAGAATGACGAAAAAGCTAAACGCGATGGATGTTTACAATAAAAACTAAGTAATTGTAACTGTTACTTACGTAAACTTACGGTATAAGTTTTTCAAAACAATTTTTTAAATTATAAACAAAATAGAAAAAGATAGTATTAACTATGATTTCCGACGAATTTTAAGTATTAACTTGAATGAATTCAGTATTTGCAATCAAGTAAAAACTCTTTTTATGCGTGCGAAACGAAGTAAATACTAAAAATCGGAGCATCTACTTAAATTTTAGTATTTACTTAAACTTTTTACTTGAAATAAGTACTTCGGTTTTATGCATACCACGCTATGTCTTGCATCAAGACAAAATTTGTTTGAGCCTTTTGATAGCTTCTCAACGGTGTTGTTTGTACATGGTGGATATAGAATTTTTGCTCCATTATAGAACAGTTCTCGTATTCACATCTAATCGGGATGGACCTGAGTATACTTTATCAATAGCAGTCCAGTTACTCGTCAAGTAACTGTATTTGGTTGTAAATACAACAGTAAGCCGGTAGATGTTCTTCTTGCTACTTTCAATGCTTAAGATATTTTTATTGTTTCTATAGCTTTGGGACTTAGACAAAAATATCAAAGATCGCATTTTTTCCTTGATAACTGATCTTTGTTTCTGTATGGGTGGACAGATGCACCATATTAGGCTCAGAGCGACTATTACAAATTAGCTATCTATGACAGTGTCTTATCTGAGACGAAAACCAGTAACAAATTGATGTGACATTTTAAATTATTTACGAATGTCAGAAAAAGATAGGGAAACACTTTCCACCCCATCCGCAGTGGCACTTCCTAAATTATGGAAATGCCTTTAACTCATCTGCCCACCATTGCAGATATGAAGGAGTACATACATTTCATGTAACATACATAAGAGCCTATATGCCAACACCTTTGGTATGATTTTTGGTATAATAAATGTTTCCCAACAAATCACCCCTTTTCGTCGACTATCAACATTCAAAAACGCACCACCCAGCACCTCAAATGAAGGCCTTTTGAACGCCGGCCGACCGCACCCTTCAGTCAGCGGCAGCCATGACGAACGACACGACAGCTCCGATAGCAAACGAGCATATGCGAACACATACGAGTACATAATTGCGTTAAAATATGCGCTACTACTGCTAGCTGGAACTGAAAGGATGCTTTGATGGCTTGAGTATCTGTTGGCCCATGTAATATGGACTCCCAGTCTGGCCTACTCACACGCATTTATTCTTCCACACGGCACCGCAACCGCCGAGTGAGTAGCGAGGCAGCGCACTCAACCACGCGATGAGTTGCGAGTGTGAAAACCACGAAAAGATTTATTCCCCCGAATAATTCACTGCGCATATTTTTCGTTTTCCCATTTACATATCCGAACATACGAAAACATACACGCATACTCTCGTATATGTATAAAGTATAAATGATAATAATAATTATTATTAAAATATGATTTCGGTTTGGTTGTTTTTTTTTTCATTCTGGTCGTTTGGTTTCGTCCTTTTGAATTGTTCACGCGGTCCGTTAAAACGGAATAAAACGAACCGGAGCGGTATTCGTACGGTCGGCAGAACGAATTTGCATTTGAATAGGATGCTTGAATGGTCGGATTCGCGCGCCATTGTTTTTCAAAGGTCGCAAGAGAAGAATGTGTCCTGCAGTATTCGTACATGGGCCCGATTTTGAGGATAGTTCTTTTTAAAAGAATCCTGGAGGGCATACATATATACTCAAATGTAGTGCAGACGAATAATTCCAGCGAAGAAAGGAATTCAATTAAACAACTGCCACTGCATCGTGTCATGCTAAATCTGGTCACTCTTGCTCTATTGTTGTTCCAGTTTGTTGAATCAAATTCCATTGCATTGGTTAGTCCATAGGTATGTTGGTTTGGTAACAGGCCGGCCGAACTTTTGGACCATGCTTCCGTAGTATTGTACCTATTATACCTATTATGACGATTCGCGTGTGATCCTTTTGTCCGGTAGCTTGTAGCGGTACATGTGGTTTTTTCGAAATGCATTTGAATTTGGAATGCTGCAATGCAATGGATTTTTAAATTTCAATTAATTTTTTCCTACGCAAAATGAGGAATGTTTCGCTCTATTTTACTTACGTAGCTTGAGGGTAGGCTGCATTTTTTTTCTACTTCGACCATTGTACATGGAAATCGGTCATTTGTGTGTATTTTGCCGAAAGGACAAAACATTGCTTCGTTTTCGCATTTGTTTTAGAAAGTTGTCCAACTACAAGAGCATATCCAAGTACATGAGCAACAGATATTGTGATGGAAAGGTGCCAAAAAAAAACTAAAGATTTTTGTTAGGACAAATGCGATGTGAATAAAAGCGTAGGTTAATACTCAAAGGATAATACAAAATGTAATATCTGAATTAAAATAATACATTTAGTGCATTATTACAGAATATGATAATAGCAATGATATCCTGTCATTAATGTCGGATCCAGAAGCCATGAAAGTTGTGAAGTAACCTAAGATCACTTTAATAGCTTGTTTTCATATCTACTTCACCACTCTACATCAAATATATCTTTTTCATCTTTCTATGGGCTAGAAATAGAAGAAAAAGTGGAATTAGGCTTTATGTGTTATAATACAACTTCTGTTGCGAGGAACCTAGACAAAATCCAATATGTTCCATATATTATATTCAGTATCTTTTTAGAGGTTTATTTTTGAATTTGCAACATTTTTTCCAGCGATAACCACTTTGACAGCTGTTTTGTGATCAGTTTCGTTTACATTTTATTACAAATAGACTTATTGTAGAACAAGTTGATGAAACTTACCGTGAGTTAAGCCCATTTTGTGCTTGACATAATCGCCCAGTTGATTAAGTATGTAATTCGAATAACCATAAATTGTTTCATACCACACATACTCAATTGATAATACGCATCCGAAGAGATGTCGCACCGAAGAAGCTGTTGCTGCTTGAAGATCATACTGCGAGTATTGAGGAGGACCCAACTAAGTGGTTTGTCATAGTGTGCAACAATTGGAGCTGTGTTTAACCGGAAATATTTTGGGTTAGAAGCTTATAAGATCCAGCTCGTGCAACAATTGAAACCACCTGACCATCGTGTACGCCGTGCTGTAGCGTGTTCAATATTGCAGTGCAAAATGCAATATTGATTTGCCACAGCAGTTCTTCAAGAGAGCGTTTTCTGATGACAATATCGTGCTCACCCTACCGATCTCACCCATCACGCGTACCTGGGATCTCTCATTTGTCATTCCGGCCTAGCTCAGCCTGCGTGGATCCAGATATGCGAGATGGTGTGAGAATTTATTTAACTCAATTTTTAACAGAAGAGCGGATTAATTAATTATACATGATGACGTATTAGTGTACATATGTAGGCTGGTGGAACCGAGCAAATGAAACCAACTTAACTTCTTATTCAAATTTAGTGCATAATCATTTTATTAAAGCAAAAAAAAAAAAACAAAAAATAGAAACCCATAGCAGGAATTTTCTTAAAGAAAAATGTATTAAAGAAAAACGTACTAGTTACCGCGAGATATATTTCGTGCTATCATAATGATTGATAATAAAGTCACTCTCTTACCTCTGTAATCCACTGGTCGTCAGGATCAGTTGATTGATTTATACCTTTTTTGTTTCGAAACTTTTTGTTATCTTTTTTTTCGATTTCTTATTTTTATTCTCTCTTTTTTTTGTAGCACAAGATACTATATTACGGTTTACAATTTATTATTATTATTATTTTTTTTTAATAACTTAGGTCACTTAAATATACAAGTACATTAGCTTTTGATTTTCTTTCTTTTCTATCATTTCCTTTAGGTGTTTTTCTTTGTTTTTTTTTAATGAAATTTTGCACTTTGGTTTTTTTTTTACAGGGGCGAAAAAGAAAAGACACGAGGCTTCGATAGTTGATGATTTTGCTGCCGTGGATGCTTGGGAGGTTGCACAACAAAGATCTTTGAATAGTTCTTCCTTAGGTTTTGGCGATTTGTGCTCCGCGTGCTCCAAGTACTCCGGTTGGCAGATGTTTTGTCATATGCCTTCTCATTCATGTAACTTAAGGGCGCTTGTTCAAGCAATGATCGAATGGTTCGCCAATGGTTCGCCAATGGTTCGCCAAGTACGTCAAGTACATATCAGCCTGATTATCTTCTCTGATAATCAGGCTGATATGTCTTTCTTTCGGGTAGGAGCTTATTCCACCCACGGAAGCAATAGAAAAGCTAGCTCGGGTATATAAAATAAATGAACCAGAAAAATAATCTTACGTACCTTAGAAGTTCGTCGGGATTAAATTCTTTAGACGACGTCTTACCGTTTCGAGAGATCAGATCGAAAGAGGGAAGTTTTTTTGGCGGAAGTGCAGCGAGCAAGTGTAAACGCAATAATTTGAGTAGCGACCCCTAGTTGAAATTTCTGTTTAGGTACTCGTTACATATTTAAATATGTGCATTCAGTGCTGAGCAATGAAATTTTTTTTGGTATTGAGAAAAGGGTTTTTTGACTTTAATAAGAATGCTACAAAACAATCAAATCGGATGAATTTACTCCATGACGATCTGAGTGGAGAACTTTGTCAGTAGGTATTTTGATTTGTGTTTGTGAAACGTGGGACAGGCTCACGCCCTGAGTGTCTCATGCGCTATCAAATTCTAAAAAATTAAGCCTTTATGTCTTTCCCATGAATTCTCCCTAAAATTGTTCCTATCATACCTTGCAACACATATAAACTTCTGCCAATTCTCTTCAATACACGGCATTTGGTGAACTTAGGCGTAAGCTTGGAAGAGAATTTCTTGGAGGCATCACTTGATTAAAGTTTCGCTTAAAAACTAATTGTCCAACGGCATATTCGATGGGCCTGGACCGCAAGTTATAGGGACTAGCATGTTTTTTTTGGCTAATTTGAAAGTTTCGAACGCTTTCTCACGTATTTTCTGCAAATTGTCCAACCTACTCAAAATTGCTGGAGCTTCACCAGATAAGCTCTCAATTTTTGCAGAAGCTCATACACACTACCATGCGTTAACATATTAATACCCATGAGTAGATAATAGGGAGTATAACCGGTAGAGTCATGAACGGTATTTCTTAATGCACAAGATATATGCAGATCCCAGATTTTTATCCCATTCTGACTGATCCCCCTGAATGTACATTCTCACAGCTGTAAATATCGTTTTAGTTGCTCTTTCTCCGTATTTTCCTGTGGGGAAAGTGATTAAGTGATTGCTTAACTCCATTTCTACTTAGAAAATCTTTAAACTCTTTGGATACAAACTGAGGGCCATTGTCGCTTTTTTTTTAAAAAAGAACTTAACATTTAAGAGGGTATGACTACTCTTAATATGCCGGAGCACGTGTTAAGTTTTTCGGAAAATTGGATAAAGAGAGAGAGAAAGATATTTGGGCTCAGTGGTTATTTCGCTTCATGGGTTGCATCCAACATTTAATGGGAAGACTAAATTATTAGTGTATATTGACTTGGTGTTGTAACATATTTAGGCAACCATTAACCTCACGAGATTTCAGTTGCATAAAAAAATGTCTTTCGGTCACGGCTGGTATTGAACCCCGAACCGTCCGAATGGGAAGTCAATACACTACCACTTGAGCCACGGCTTTTCAGGTATACCAAATAGATCAAACACATTTTCCTGTAGTGTTTTAATGGCTAACTTTGAGTTAGCAATTTGAAGCGGTTTGACTATCAAATACCTAGAGAAGTTATCCAGAATCACCATAGCCTGTGTATTTCCATTTGTAGAGCGAGGAAACGGTCCTACAAAGTCAATATGTAACTCTTGCCAGGGTCTTAGTGGCGGAATTCTCGGATGGGAAATCGGTTTTAGAGATACATTTAGAATTTTGGAAACCTTGCAAGTTTCACAACTGTTAACAAATTGTACCACTTCGACTATCATTTTGGGCCAATAATAAGTACGCCTCAGTTTTTCCAATAACTTACTGATACGAGGATGTGCACTTTCTGGTGGACTATGTAATTTTTCTATGAGTGAATTTCTAAGATCTTTTGGAACATAGAGATGCCAGTGTTCATGCTTCATAGATAGGTCCTCATTACGGAATTGTGTTCTTTTAAAAAGCAGATGACCAGACACTTGCAAATCCGGAAAGCTTTCAGGATGTGAGTTTACCACCGAAACGAGCTTTATTTATTCTTCATCTTTAAAAGAACAGGCTGACAAATCTATTTCCTGTATTCCTTGAGTGACTTCTCAGCCCTCGATAATGCATCTGCAACGATATTTTGTTTTCCTTTTCGATGAACTATCTCAAAATGGAATGGTTGAAGCTTTAATGTCCACCTAGCTAAGCGACCATGAAGATCCTTTTGTGACATTAACATTTGAGACTCATGTGATCGGTGATAATGGTAAACTTTGTGCCCTCCACATATGGTCGAAACTTTTCAACACTGAGCACCGCTGCTAAGCATTCAAGCTCAGTAACGCTGTAGTTCCTTTGTGCTTCATTAAGCTTATTTGACATGAACGCTACTGGTCTCCCATCGCCATTTGAGTCAATCTGTATTAACGCACCACCTACATCTAATGTTGACACATCACACTGAATAAGAAAAGGTTTTTTCAAAATCTGGAGGGGAAAGTGTCGGTGCAGATGTGAGCATCGACTTAAGTTTTGAAAACGAATCAAGTGCTTCAGGAGGAAATTTATTTGTAAACTTTTTGACAGTGAGATTTGTTAATGGTGCTGCAATTGATGCAAAGTTGGAAACCATTCGAATGTACCACTGACACATACCCAAAAATCGTCTCAATTGTTTAAGTTTGGTTGCCTGAGGAAAGTTCTCAATAGCACTTATTTTGTCTGGGTTCGCTTTAAATTCATCCTCCCCGATAATATATCCGAGATCTGAAATCTCACATTGAAAGAACTTAGATTTCTCAATATTAATGGTTAAGTTGGCTGATCTGAAATGCTGGCCTACTTTTGACAACAATTCAATGTGATTTTCAAAAGTATCTCAAATAATCAAAAGATCATCGACGTATGTGAAAACGTCTTCATGCAATTCGTATGGAATAATCCCATCAATCAAGCGACACATAGCTTGCGTGGCATTTTTCAAACCGAACGGCATTACTTTAAAGTAAAACAAATCTTGACCTGGTACGGGAAAGGAGGTTTTCTCTTTAGCTGTTGAGAAAGGAATTTGCCAAAAACTGTCCTTAAGATCTAGAGCAGAGATGAATTTTGCTCTCTTAAGTTTTGCTAGAATACCGTCAATGACAGGTAAGGGATAGGCATCCTTTAGAGTATATTCATTGACTCTTCGAGCATACAAATAAAGCCTGCTTTTCCCATTCGCCTTCTTCACGATAACCATTGGCGATGACCATGGGCTTTCACTCTTCTCTATAACATCTAAATCGATCATACGCTGAATTTCCTCATCCATAAGTTTTTGCATGGCTGGTGAAATGGGAGAATGTGTTCGCTTGATTGGTTTAACGTTACCAACATCAATATCGTGTTCCACAAGATTAGTGCGCCCTAGTCCGAGCTTATCAAAAGATGGAATTTTTGCTATTGTTTCTACAAGAATGCGATAAGTGAGATTTTTCATCTTGATTGGGAACATTTATTTCGCAAGCGGATGCTGGAACCAAACTAAAAGCATCCCAAAAATCAATTCCTAAAGTAAAAAGTCTTTTTAACGAAAGTGTTATAAAAAATTGTATAGTTCTCTTAAGCTTGTTAAAAGTAACAGAAAGAAAAACATAACCATAGCTTGCGTCTCACCATCTGCAGTATGTAAGTTACTGGAGAGTTTTGAGTAATGTATTTTGAACTTTTTTAAAAGCTCCAAATCTACGTCTCCTAAAACAGAAATGGATGCTCCACTATCGAGAAGTCCTGAATATTCGAAACCATAAATTTCAATTTTCGCAAAAGGTCGAGAATCTGATATTAATTTAAAACAGGTAATTTTAATTGACTTATACATTCGTTTTCTATCTCATATGTGTAAAACGCGATATGCCACGCTTATCTGATTCTTTTAATTGTGGGTTTGTGTGGCCGTTGTTGGTCTTCGCTTGAACTTGAAGGTTTTGCTTTGTTGGAGGAAAAGTATGGTCCGGATGTCGATTGCCTCCCTTCTTGACATTCGTCCTTTCGTTTAAAGGATTGCAATGACTGCAGTTAGTTTTAATGGTGTTCTTAGCACCGCAAGCATAACGAAATGTTTGTGTCTTTTGAGCTGGGCAATTTGAGAAGTTGTGACCGATGTCACTGCAATTCCAGCAAATAGTGTACTCTTTAGATTCCACGTTACTGGTGAGACACCCCTGCTGAGTAATAGAATTAACACTACTAGGAAAGGGAACCTCATTATACACAAGCTCATGAACAAACCTTCGACGACTAATAAGCTGTTCCTCTAAGTTTTCTTCAATATCAGACAAACTTTCTCTACTTCCATGCAAATAAGTCATAACTGATCATCTATTACAGGGTGAGCTAGAGTGAGCTATTTTTTTTAAAGTTTCCTAGAATCAAATGAGTTTAAACCTATAGCACTGTCCTCTAAAACGCTTTGATCTAATTCACCTATTCCACTCTGATTTAGATCTTGAGTTGATTTGTTCGTTCTAACATTTTCCATACCTGGAAAATATTGGTAGGAAATCTATGACGTGTTTAAATGATACGCTGATGATTAATGGCACCTTTGAAAATGACTGGGCTTGTGAGCCTACTCACAAGCATAAGAATTAAACTGAGAATTAGAAAACCGCTGCTGATTTGAAAACTCAATGTCCTTTCGATTAAATTGCTGTGGCGGTCTCCGTTGCGACGCTACGGAATACTGATTAGCGGCTGAAGAGGATTTGGCAACAGCTTCTGTTCCTTCAGCTGATTTATGCTGAACTAAATTTCCACACCTGATTGCATTTCTTTCCTGTTCTTCTTACATCTAAGTGTTCCGAAGATTGTATTGGTGAAGAAGAACCAGCACCGAATTGTTCTAAAGAGAGGTTATGTAAACTGACATTCACCGTGTCTATCAGACTTTGAATGTCAGTTTTGAGATCAGGTTATTGCTTAACTCTAATTTACCTAACAGGCGCATGCCTTTTGCGATAGCAATGATGTTAACTGACATAGCTTATTTGAACAGATTTCTAACTCGTTATGAGGAGTATTAACAAAAAAGAGCTCAACAACCCGCTTACGTTGCACAACATCTTCATAGAACAGGAGTAAATCTTTGGCAAGCTTTCTGTTACTACCTGACTGCGGAAGAGCACGTATTTTGCATTCGTATCTTATCTCATCACTATCTAGCAAACCAAAATTCATTTTTTTCACATAGGAATCCATAAATTTATAAAATAAAAACGCAAAACAAAATTAAGAACTTATGCAAAATTCACTAAAAAAAAAAACAAAAAAAAAAACAAGTTTAAACTTGTTTGAAAAGAAAAATTTAATCGGAACGGAAAATTTGTTTTCATCTCTTAAATGCCAAAAAAAATAAATTCTAAATGCTTGAAAATGATTAAAACCCTTCTAAAATAAAATTGAGATGGTAATACCGAAACGAGCTATTTAAAGCAGAAGGAGATGACTTGCTTATTTCCATAATTTGGTCGAAAGAAGGTCTACCTAATAGATGAATAAAATCTTAGCATACTTTGCTCGATACATCAGAAATGGGACGAACTATACTGAGGCATGTATAATTTGAGAATTCCAACCACACTCGTTAGATCGTATAGAATGACGAGAATGACTAGAATGACGTAAGATTGATGAGATAAGGCATAAAAAGTCTAAAGTTACAACGGAATTCATATCGCAATGAAGTATATCGAAACACGAAAACTTCTCAATGACCGGCAGAACGGTTTTCGTATCAACAGGTCTACTAGTGATTTGATGGCATGTCTCAGCGAAAAGTGGAACCAAAGCCTACACCAATCTGGCGAAAGCAAGATAGTTGCACTAGATATTTCTAAGGCATTTGACAGAGTTTGGCATCAGGCTCTTTTGTCAAAAATGCGTGATTTTGGGATCGATGTCTCTTTTCTTCAATGGATTAGAAATTACCTTTCGGGACGTAAAATTCAAGTTGTTTCAATAAATTCTGATATTAGCAGCATAACCAATTGGGGAACTATCAACAGAGTGGATTTTAATGCTTCCAAAACACAATGCTGTCTTCCGTCGTTAAAGCGAAATCTAAAGACCCAGCCATTATCCATAAATGGCACTTGCATCGTTGAGGCGGAAATGTCTAGATTTCCTCAAGCGATGTAAGAAATATTTCACACCCTCTAATCGGGCATCAATATAAAAGGCGTTTATCCGACCGAAATTGGAGTACAATGCTAACATCTGGTCAGGTGCTCCTAAGACCTCTTTGCACTTGCTAGGTAGGATCCAAACCGCGCGATAAAACTCATAGGTGATGACAATATTACACAGTCATTCGCACCCTCAAACACAGACGTAATGTCTCCTGTCTCACCTTGTTGTATCGCTATTTTCACCACCAAAATGCCACCACCGAAATTTTCAGTAGCATTCCACCCCTTCTAACTTTTAACCGCAACACCGGTCTGGCTATGAATGCTCGTCAGTATAACCTCAAGGCCACTTTTGGACGTACTCTGAAATATCGCGATTCGTTCCTAAGCCGTACAACTCGCTTATGGAATGCCCTGCCGATCTCTTTATTTCCTAGTCACTACAACTTGCAAACATTTAAAAAAAAGGCATACTCTTTTTCCGTCCCTAATTTCCCCTTACCAACGTTATGTGTAAACATCTTAAGGGCACACAAAATCCCTTGTGCGCGCGCCAATTATAAAAAAAAAGAAAAAAATATGCTACTCTTTCATATCTCAATATCTAGCAGAATTCAAAAATTTCACTTATACGCATCCTAACTGTAACGCTTCTTCGGTTTTGGATAAGTGCGTTTCATTGTATTGTAATTGCAATTGTAACCCTTTGGATATTTGCTCGAAAATTAGAATATAGCCTCATTTTCTTCTCTCCAGTTTAACATTACAGATCGCTCAGTGTTCGTTGATACTGTAGACAGTGTGTTCCCCCGGGTTCAGCTTCCGCCATAATGTCATTATAATATTGTATTGATAAAACTAGATTCACTTAAAGTTTCCTTTGTTCGCCCATTGAGAGGAATAAGGTGCTAAACAAACGACATTGGCGTTTTATTGTACGCTGTGATCCATTACTTACCGCCAATCAGTTAGCGGCTTATAAATTAAAGGTAATTTTGATCGAAAAAAATTCTGCGATATTAAAATTTTCTTAAAAGTGGATACTCGTCCACTTAAGCAACAACTTTATATCTGCTGTTCTCTCTGATGGAGTTCATTAAACGAGACAAAGTATTCTTTTCAGAAAGATTACCTATTTTACTTTCCTTATAAAAAAGCTTCCATAAGTAAAGTATAGATTATTTAGCAAAGAGATCTGGATATGATGAATATGGTGACGCCCCCATTTATGTTATTTCGCTAAACTAGGACTTAAACACTAACAATAATTAAGGGTTTGGAAGTACGAGTAAGGGAATGGCGGAGGAGATCAAATTGATAGTGAGAAGGGCTCAGGTTAAAATCAAAAAGGGGGAGGCTTGAGTTAACCTTAAGGAGCATGGAGGAGATTGGTTCGTTAGAACCATAGGTTGTTCAGTGGGTTGGAATATAGAAGAGACGAAAACAGCGTAAATTACCAGGGTTAGTGTTAAAGGAAATAGAATTGTAAAGGGAAGCGCAATTCACAGAGTCCTAGAGTAGTCGATGAATGAAGAGAATGTCAGCTACGCCTCTGCGTTTTTCGAGGGCATTCTGTTTTTTTTTTCCTACAAAAGACATGGTCACGATAGGGAGGTAAGATAAAGGGGTCTCCTAGATAATCGAAGGAAACAACTTTGAACATTCTCGCTCCGAGATATATGGACTCGCTCAAAGGCGGACCAGCCTTGGCTGGCATATTCGAAAGGGGCCGGGCAAGGGTAATATAAAGTGATCTTGTCACATAGGGGTTGCAAAATTCTTTAGACCACCGTTTGATAAAACCAAGTGATGAGTTGGCTTTAAGGATTATCTCATCAATATGCGAACGGAAGTTAAACTCTCTATCATATGAAATTCCAAGGTCGAGAAGGAATTGAACCTGTGGTTACCCATGCAGAAAATACAGTCGAGGAGGAGATTGATTGGACTTACGGGACAAAGCCACCAAGTGGTTTTCCACTTCGAGGTCTTATTGAAGGAGAATAGAGTCTTGGGGGAAGAATTAGTTTCGGAGAGCTTAGTGTCGTCGGCCTAAATGGATAGGGGCCAGTGTGTAATAATTCTCTCAAGATCGTTTATAGTTTAAATGAAAAAGGTCCCCTCTTTTAGATTGCTGCTTTGTGGAATACCAGAAGTGGCTAAAGACGGGTTTGAGAAGGCTAACCTAAGACGAACGCAATAATAACGGTTCTTCAGATAAGCAGATATCCATTTTCACAATATGGGGTCGAAACCGAGGGAAGGCAATTTGAAAAGATCAATTGATGTGATATTTTTTCGAAGGCCTTAGCAAAATCTGTAGCAATAGCATCGAATTCTTTGCTATCTTTTAGGGCTGAAAGCGCAAAGGATACGAATTCAAATAAGTTTGCAGTAGTTGATCTACTTTTCAGGAATCCATGCTGACTGGGTGATATAAGCGACTTGCACTGAAAATTTAGAATTTTATATAAAAAACTTTCGAAAATCTTAGGTATGTGAAAAAGCTTAGCAATGGGACGATAATTGATTACTTCATTCTTTGATCCCTTTTTGTGAACCGGGGTTATGAAAGAGGTCTTCCAAACTTGGGGGAATTCCTCTTGTGTGAGGGACTGATGAAATATTGAGTAAAGTGGGTGCGAACGAATGGAAGCACACTTTTTGAGAAATGTTGCTGGGCCGGGTAAAAATTCATCATTGAGATTTTTTAAATTTTCTTCTATAAGGGTGGGATCAAAAAATTGAGATAGAGAGGGGCCAATGGAGAAATTGCGAAGGTACTTGAAATATATGGGGTCAGGAACGAAGAAGTTATCTGCAAATAATTGTTTAAAAAAGTTTCCAAAATAGTTGGCAATAGTATGTAGGTCGGTCGATGATATATTGTCAAACGAGAGAAGGATAACCGTCTGATTTTATTTTTTTGTAGTGGACGAACTGATACAATGTCTTAGGACCGTTGATAAGGTTGGCTGTATCGAGAAAACACTGATAGAGGCAGTTATAGAGCTGGGTGAATTGGAGGTATGTAGGTTCCAGGATAGTTAGACTAACGAGAAAAAGAATTGATGCGAAGAAAAACTGCTTATAATTTGTTTCTTTTGTTTCTTATGTGTGAAGTCTCCTGTTATACAATGGAGGGGAAGTAGATGATGTTTTATGTCGAGAAAAGGGGACGTAAAGAAAATTGGAATTAAATATTTCACTTTAAAAAATGGAGGCAGCTATCTTGTTTGTAAAATCAAGTGAAGATTTGTTAAGATAGATATTGATTTTGCAAAAGTTCTAAGAAGAGGTAGTAGAGTAAGATGTGGACTGTTGTGGGGATTTATGGAAAAAATGAGAGAAGAAGAGGGGGTGAAAGTTGTCGACAATTGATAGGGTAAAGGGACTATAGAATTACTGTAGAGTTAATATGATCGCTAGTGAAAACAAGGTTTAGTTGCCTACCGATGGAGTTAGGGACGCCACTTACTTGGCATATGCTTATGTCAGTTATACGGTCAATGAATAGATATTCCTTGGACGAACTAGCGTTTGACGCAGAGGCGGATTAAAGTCACCAAAAGTAAGAATATCGTCGATGGAATCACTTAGGTCATTAAGTTGGTCAATTGCTTTAATATCAAGGATGTAGGATTCGTTAGATTGAGCTATAGTGCAAGACTAGCCGTTAGTTTATTAGTTTCATCTCATTTAACAACTTATGTGTGAATTCTTTCATCGTCTGACGTTTAATTGAGTGTAGAACTGTCTCCCAAATGTTCCTTTTTAGTTGGAGTATTTGTAGTGACGTGGCAGTATTTTCCATCGAGATCATAGTAATGAGATGTAGAATTTTTTTTTAAGGTCCTTCAACAAGTTTTGCTGCAGTATCGAAACACCTACTGTGACGTGTTTTTGTTTTTAATGGATCTTCAGATAGAGATAATCTGAGAGTAAGAGAATACTTGATACACCTAATATTAAATCGTGAAGCAACGAGGATGTAGTCTATCATATTATTATGCATGGTATATCGTATACCTTGAAATGACGAAATAATGTCAACAACTTTTTGTTTAGTAACGAAAAACCTCTTTTTATTTTTTTTATACAGAAGTTGTATGTTAATAGGAGAACGAACTATTAAACCAGAGGAAGCCTTCTGAGTCGCAATGACCTCGTCACTTTCTAGCTTTATTTGATACTAGCTTATATCCGCTACCTACCTTACCAAACAAGGACTTCAGAGGTTTGCAGTCTTTAGAATGTGACCCTGCGACTTGTTGATGGTTTGGCGAGGCAAAGCCAATTCAAGGATAGCCAAGTTAGAAAGTAAGGACGTGATGCATTATTCCTGATGTTAAACCTTCCTAACTTATAAGTGAGTTTGTCTGCTCATGCTCATTTATACTTAACATATCTTTTGGGCAGCAACTTGTGTTAAAATATCGTGGTCAAGGGTCGTCTTAAATGCCTTTTTACCTTTCACTCAGTTCGAAATGGTCTAGGGCACACTAGGAAAGTGCGAAGACTGAAGTCGTCCTCTTTAAAAGAAATATATAAATGGCTGGCTTGAGAGTCCAGATGTTCAAAGTGGACCAAGGGCTGGTCTCTCCCAATTACTGCATTCTCTGTCTTGTCATCTTGTGCCTCGCAAAACGAGACCTTACATTTTTTGTTGACTCCGATCGACGTGAGAGTGAGAGCCCGTTCTCATACTACGTTTTTTGAATGGGCGGTGCAACAATGATACCCTTACCCCTTACTTAAATTTTGTTTTATAAAAACTAAGGAATTCAACACGTCGTGTTTTATTAGCACCAGACCTTCTGTGTTCGGATATTATACGAACTAGAGCTGGTTATTATTTTTTTCAAAGAGCTCATGCATTAAAGTTATCAAACTTCATCGATTCCAGTCATGTCAATAGATAATTTGCCAAATGTAGTATTCAAAAAGGTGTTGATATGTGGCCACTTCACATTTCAATCCTTCCTAACATATAATACTCCTTCATAGCTCATGCACTTCAGTATGTGCTCTTCAAACCACTAGGTGCACAAGTTGTTAGTTAGGTTCCCCTATTCAAAACGTGTTTTTATCTTAAATGAAGATCAATCGATTTCTGTAGAAGACAAAAATTGTTTGTTAGATCAATATTTATGCAATCGGTCCCCCGCTACAAGAAAAAATTAACTCTTTACTGTTTCAGCCAGTTCCACTTTTTCCACTTTTATTCAAACACTTTTCCCTATTTGTCAAAATGTTGACCATTATCCTTAAGTACTTGCTACAGTCATTTGCAATTTATTTCGTTTTTTTTTTTCTTTAATGTATCCCAATGGACAAATGCTGCGATATGAGAATTAATGGATCCGGGAATAGATGTGGTGACACTCTTTTACGTTTTTAGTCAGACAATGAAAACAAACATAAAACCAAATTGCATGCAATAGATATAGTTGTATACGAGTATAATGGAAATAATCGACCCAATCAATCTGTCAGGAATTGTAATCTTTTTTTCATTTGAATTGCCTGATAAAAAATCACACTGAAAAATAGGCACACTCTGGATCATCTAAGGTACAAGAGCTATTTGTAAAGCAGCGTTCTAAATTATAAACACCCTGCGATGTGAGGGGCTGCAGTTTAAAAATAACCACCAATGACTCCTCTTTCTTCTCCTGCTCGACAGTTTTGAAGGACAAACAAAATTAGTTTTCCTAATTCACAGCCGACAACCATTAATCATAGATATTCCAATTAATATTTGTAAAATGTCGACGGTCCCCTCTTATAGTAGGACAACCAAAAACCAAACATTGTAAGCATATTTCTGTTGACACAACGCAACGAGGCTGCAGAAGATATCCTTCATTCGTTAAGCAATTTAAAATTATTTTATTGCATTTTAATTGAAAGCCAACAAATAAACCTATTTAAACAAACTACCCCCAGCCCGTCTGTCAACCCATAGGAAAATTTGTGGAGAAGGATTCCTTCTCCATACAATCGCACAGAGATGGCATAATGGCGTTACTCCTACCCCGGGAATGAGCGCATCCATGAAGAATCTAATTTAATCAATTGCTCTAACCGCACCCCCACGCACGCAGTTTCACCCCTCAAGATCTTTTGCTTCAATGTGTAATTTCAAAAGGCAAAAACTAATTTTATGACTCGTCAATCTTACATTTTCAACGCGATTCTGGGCGGGCTAGCACTGCCACAACAGCGACAAAAACAACGATGATATTTTTTTTGTTTTTGGTCTTGTTTGAGATCTTTATGAGGGTCGAATTTGTAGAGTTTGGGGTGGTAGATGAGCGCTACCAATAAGTGCTTTGCTTCAAGCGGGGGTGCATAAGTACAAGTGGGTGTACAAGTGCGTATCTGTATATGGTGAAAATGCCTATCTCACAAAATTGAGTTTTAGGAGGAAGCGACGACATAATAGGGGTTCGCTCGTCTTTTCTACAAAGCTGGCAGATTCATTATATTCGTATCTGTCTTTTCTTTTTTTTTCTGCTCATAGGGGCTGCATTGAAGGAGCTGAAGAGTTCTAAAAGAAACTGAGGGTAGTTAGAAGTAGAAAAAAAAGTAAAGAAACAATTCTAAAGGAAGCAAAAATAAGAAGAAAAAGTGAGTGTAAGGGGAATAGAAGGAGGTAAATGTATTTTCACGATAAAAATGATGAATGAGGACATAAATTACTTTGGAGTGGTGGAGCAGAGGGTTGGTGGTTGTTTATTTCTGTAAATGATTTCTTTTTCTTATTTCAGCTTTGCAGAGTCTCGATGTATAGTCTTTTGGTCGTTTTCTCGTTTTTCTTGGTCTGCTACTTGTATGTTGTTTTTTTTTTGCCTACTTATGCTACTAGTCCCCATATACTATGATACTGATGTTTACAAGCGTGCCCATAATGGGTGGGTGGATCGAAGTCCTTCCATAATGATATCCTTAGAAAATTTATGACATTTTTTGTTGTTCTTCTCGTAGTTTTATTTCGTTTCTTTTTTCTGCTTCTTCTTCAGTTT
Source organism: Volucella bombylans (assembly GCA_949129095.1). Classification (NCBI taxonomy): domain Eukaryota; kingdom Metazoa; phylum Arthropoda; class Insecta; order Diptera; family Syrphidae; genus Volucella; species Volucella bombylans. The sequence goes on along the minus strand of OX422140.1, from coordinate 190,666,771 downwards.
CTTTCATTTGTGATTCGGTATTTTTTGTTGGTTTTGTTTTTTTCTTTCCTTCTCATTTCTAAAGGCAAATAGGAAGATGTACAATACATACAAAAGTAAAATAAAATGTGTCCTTATCGACAAAAAAGGAATAAAGAAGGAAACATTTAATATGTTATCTATGGCAACTCACAATGAAATGATGTGGCAGAACATAAAACAAAGAACTTGGATATTTTTCTTCTTCAAATAACTGAGGGTCAAGCTGTTGAGTAACTGTTTTTCTTCTCATCAAAGTCTTATCTCAATTCAGGCAACAGAAATCCAAAAGTAATTAGAGCGTTTATTCTTTATTCTTGTCCTTCCCTTTATATGTAAGGCATTTCGTAACTAAAAACCACATTTCCAGAAATTCCTTTACTTGAAAAAAAGAAATATATTAATACAGAATTGAAAGTAAAATTAATTTTCATGAGCTATACCCATATAACCAGATGCATTGATTGGCTCTACAAACTCCAAGAAAATTGTATTAGGAGCAAAGCACCCACTCAAGTTTTCATCCTGTTTCTTATTTTTCTAAGCTTTGATCTGGTCGTTATAAACCAGCCCTCTGTTTTTAATTCTCACAAACCCGAGGTTGTTATTTATCGAGAAAAAAGGAATAAATATATGGTATGCTACCTACTCCTTCTTTTGCTTCATTCCAAAAACATTATTCTTAAAGCTATAGTCGTATATATGTAGATATTTGCATCTTGGGGTGGGGTAAAAACTATTCAATTCAATTAAATTTTTATTATAGTACATAGATAATAATCCAATGCAATTACAATTTAAAAATTTGCAACTAGTTTTTTAGTGATTTAGGACAACAACTTCTTTATAATTATAATCTTAAAACTATGTAATGAAAGTGCCATTGTATATTGAGCATCATGTTAAGAAATTTATTTGGATACCTTTGTAATTCTATTTTGCGTGTTCGAGCAGAATTACACCATACAGGGGCGCCGTACAAGAGAATAGCTTGAAAAATTGTTTTAAAAATTATAATTTTATTTTCGAGGCTAAGCTTTAACTTTCAACACACTAATGGATAAATAAATCTAACAACTTTGTTGATTTTGTCAATTGTGGTAGTGATGTGTTTTTGGGAGATAAGTATTCTGTCTAGAATAATACCTAAATATTTACAGTCTTCCGACTAATCAATATCAACAGAACACATACTGAGTTTACGAGTAGTGCCATTAGGTAGGAAGCAGAATTTCCTACATCTTGAAAACCAGACAGCTTGGGTTTTATTATAATTTATTTTTATTTTCCATTTACTGAAATATACTAATAGTTTATCAAGTTTAGCTGCTTGCAGAGAGTTGTAAACGTTAATAAATAAATCACCAGAAGACAACATGGCCATGTCACCGGCAAACATAGCTACATGAATATTTTCACCAATACAGGTTAAATCTGAAACATACAATTTAAATAATGTTGGCCCATGGACTGAGCCTTGAGGTACGTCGTAATGGATTTGGTGAGTAGAGGACTTGTCAGTTTCTATACTGACATATATTTTATCGAACAAAGAAAGCTCTAATTAATTTTAATAAGCGGTAAGGGTAACTTCAGTTTGAGAAGCTTATAACTTAAGGCATCGTGCTAAAAGGTATCAAAGGCTTTTTCGATGTCTAAAAGAACCAGTCCCGTTGATTCCTTGTTGATGAATTTATTAGCTATGTGGTTTTTAATGCGCAAAACTTGGCGGATTGTGCTCTGACCACTACGAAAACCGAACTGAAAGTTAGGTAGGATATTACTGGCTTCAACGAAAAGATCAATTTTTTCTAAAAGCTTACTCAGACAGCTAGGAAGACTAATAGGTCTGTAACTCTCAGGATTATACTTCGGTTGGCCAAGTTTCGCGATGGGAATAACTTTTGTTATTTTCCAGCGGTCCAGGAAATAACAGTTCCTGAGAAAAATATTGAAAATAAAAGTTATATACTTAATTGCAGCAGGTGGTAGCAGTTTAATTAATTTATTGTTAATATTATTAAGACCAGTAGACTTTTTTGATTTCGATTTTTTGATCAATTCTTTAACTTTGGTAATATTAGTTACGTAAGAACTTTGAGATAACTCCTGAATAGTGTTAGAAACTTGTGTTGCTAAGATGCGTAGATATGATGTGGTTCTTACTAAACGTATTCGCAAGAAGGTTAGATTTCTCCACTGAGGAAATAAACAGCTTATCGTTTATTTTAAGCGGTGGAATATTCGAGCCTATTTTTTTCATTATTTGGAAATTTTCCAGAATGATTTGCTTGCTTAGTCAAGAGTGGAAGGATGGTTATTCCAACACTTGTTCCTAAATCGATTCTTTATTGAAGCCGTTTTCTATTTTTAGAGTTTCGTAGCCTAATTAGATATAAAATATTTTCAGGAAGGGGTGCCAATTCCACACCTGATGTCGACAGTTGAGATCACCATCGATAATTACCTTGTTACGAGCATTGAGTCTAAACAATTTATACAGATCGCATCCCGCTTAAGGTAATGTGATAAGACTGATGTGGAAGATAATTAATTTAGATGAGAGAAAGAAATGTCGTATTTGAGCCAGGTCTCCGAAACAAGTGCAATATCAATTAGCTGTACCACGTCGACGTGAAGACAATTTGCTGCGAATATCCAAATACTGCTTTTGCAAATCTGTTGATGCATTCAGGATCAGTAGAATTTTGTCGCCTACTGCAACTTGCACCCTGTCAGAATTTTTTGATTCCCAGAGCAAATAGTACAGAAGATTTTTATGTGACAATGCATTGAGCATTGTTGGCATACAGTTGGCAATTATGCACCCAATGTCATCCCCTTACCCGGATGATGTTTTTTGTAGTCCCATCGAACGATGGTATTGAATAATGTAGGAAAATTACGCTTGAATTCATTTAATTTTATAGAACCACGTTGAATGTAAACAATGTACATGTAGTGTTTGTGCAGGGCCTCAATTGCTAAGTTAGGTTAGGTTAGGTTAGGTTAGGTAAGAGTGGCTGTTGGAAATACCAACCCACTTAGGCCTATTGGCCCATTGTGATGCCACGTGGATCTATGATCCTGTTACTACCAGTTTGAGCTTATAGTAGGAGACTGTTAACGTCTAAGTTTCCTAGATCGTTTAGGTCGTTGTAGAAGAAAGCTTCTAGAAGAAGCTAGAAGAAGCTTTCTTCTCTGGGAGTGAGCTGGTCATGTGCAGAGTAGGTGGAGGATTGTCTCCTCATCTTCCTCGTCCATGCAGCTTTTACAGAAATCATTAGTAAAAGCGCCAAGCCTTCTTGCGTGCTTGCCTATGAGGCAGTGTCCAGTAATGACACCTATTATGGCGCTGAGATGTTTCCTATCTAAAAGGATCAGACACTTAGAGCGACTCAGATCCAGCCTTGGCCAGATCTGTTTGGTCGCTAGACATGTTTGCCTAGCAGTCCACCTAAGGTCTGTTCTTTTATTGGCATCCAGCTTTAGTGTTAGTTTCCACGTAGCGATTGTATACCTATACTACCTTTGTCCGGTAGGATAGTTAGAATGGTTCCAATTTTGGCGAGTTCATCGGCTCTGCAGTTCCCTGGAAGGTCTCTGTGGCCCAACAAAGGTGAATGTTGAACTGCTCTGCCATCTCCATGAGAGATGATCGGCATTCAAGGGCGGTTTTAGAATATAATGAAACCGAGTCCAGGGACTTGATGGCGGCCTGACTATCCGAAAATATGCGGATATCCTTTGCAGATATCACGTTTTTCTTCAGCCAAGACAGAGCTTCTTTAATCTCCAAAATTTCCGCCTGGAACACGCTACAGTGATTTGGAAGACGGAAAGAGAGGCTTAGATTTAGCTTATCTGAGAAAACACCGCCACCAACTCCGTTATCGGTTTTAGATCCATCTGTGTAGAGACGGATTGACTTGTCCTCCATGAAAGCATCTTCCTCCCAGAATGATCTAGAGGGGAAGCTTATATGGAAGGTTTTGTCAAACCAAAGTTCAGGTATGGTGTAATTGATGTTCTCTGTGAGAATTCCTAATGTATTAAGAATGTTGGCGTGGCCAAATGAATTATTTGTCCACTGTTTAGTCGCTTTAAGGCGAATAGCTGCTGTCGCAGCTACGAGTACTTGCCTGCTAAAAATGTCGAGGGGTGTCAAGTGAAACAGAATATCTAATGCCGCAGAGGGGGTAGACCGCAAGGCTCCGCTTGTGCATAGACATGCTGTTCTTTGGACTCTGCTTAGTTTAATGCGGTTGACTGCAAGGCCGTCCACCAGACAACCACCCCGTAGGTAAGTATTGGTCTTATGACCGAGATGTGTAGCCAGTGGGTTATGCGAGGTTGAAGGCCCCATTTGTTCCCAATGGCTTTTTTGGAAGAGAATAAAGCTATTGTAGCTTTATTGACTCTTTCTTGAATGTTAGGTTTCCAGTTTAGTTTCCTGTCAAAAATGAGACCCAGATATTTTGCTTTATCGGAGAAAACTAAACTGGGACCGTTTATTGAAGGAGGGTCTATGATTTTGTTCCCTAGAAAAGAGGACAAGATCAGTTTTATGGGGGTTTATTCTTAATCCACAGCGATCTGCCCAGCGGGTTAATCTATTGAGATTTACTTGGCGGAGTTCTTTAATGGTATTGAGATGTTTTCCTGAGGCGGCTATGGCAACGTCATCCGCATAGGCAATCACTCTGCTACCACCCGCTTCCAGGTATATCAGTAGTTCGTTAACTACTAAGTTCCAGAGAAGGGGAGAGAGGACACCGCCTTGCGGCGTACCTCTACTGACATATCTTTTAGCAGAAGTCTCACCCAGTTTGGAGTTGATTATCCTGCTTTTTAGCATTACACCGATCAACTCCCCAAGTGAGTCGTCTACCTGCAGAGTTGACAGCGCAGTCGTGATTGCGGATGTGTTGACGTTGTTAAAGGCGCCCTCTATGTCTTGGATGCAACAATTGTGTACTCCTTATATTGTAGGGATCGTTCGATGTGGCTAGTCAGAGAGTGCAAAGCCGTTTCCACCGACTTTCCTTTACAATAGGCATGTTGAGCCGTAGACAGAAGTCTTGGATCAACTTTAGCTCCAATATGGATATCAATCAGTCGTTCTAGAGTTTTCAGAAGGAAAGATGATAGACTTATAGGTCAGAGGTCCTTTGGGACTACATGAGAACATTTTCCGGTTTTGGGAATGAATACTACATTGACTTCTCTCCATAACAGTGGAATGTGGATAAGTTCTACACAGCTCCTCATAATATTTTCTAACACTGGTATAATAATATCTGAGGACCTCTGTAGCTCGGCAGGTATTATACCGTCCGGACCAGCAGACTTATATGGTTTGAAGCCATGCAGCGCCCAGAGCAGTTTGTCTCTCGTAATCAGACCATGAATTTTGGTCACGGTTGAAGTAGGCCTGTTTGGACTGCTACTGGCTGCGAGTTGGGAGCTACCTGGAAAGTGGGTGTCCAGAAGCAGGTTGAGTGATTCATCACTTGAGGTTGTCCAAGAGCCATAGGTTTTTTTCAAACAGCTAGGCATCATAGGATTTGCAGAGAGGATTGCTGAGTTAATAGTGATAGTTTTTATATCTAGGCACTTTATTCCGAGTGCAATAATTTCATTTTTGACTACATTGTTACTAATAAAATCTAATTTAGATAACATAACCTTTAGCGGGTGAATGTTGTTGTAACTATCCAATGATGGAGAACTTATTTTTTGTCCCAGGGAGATGTTTTTTATTAAATAATTTTCAATTTTAATATTGTTCAAGATGCTAAGCACCTTATCACTGGTCGATGTTAATACCACAATTGGCGGAATAGTTTTTTCGTTTCGTCTGAACACTGATCAGCGTTGGTAGTGTCCACTTCAGCGGAATTATCCATCAAACTTTTTAATGGTTAGTAATAATTAGTGTTTGTATTCATTTTAGAATTGGATTGTACTTTATTATTTATATCTGAAAGTTTATCGGGTTGGATTGGGCCTCCAATTCCGAAATCGTTTATGGTTCATTTTGCCAAATTGATTAATTGCACGACAGGCAAGAAAAGCACTTCTGAACACTTTGACTGACACTTGTGGAATGGGCAAAAACTATTTCATCTATCTGAAGTTCAACACACGGCCTTGTGAAAAAACACCTGAGAAAACTCTAGCTGACATATGTACGTGAAAATAAATGAGATTTTGTTGGCCCGACTGGCCGAAAAATGATCTAAGAAGTGTGGCGAGAATTCCACAGAAATATGCTCTCGGCAGAAAATTATATTTGTCAGATTTCATTGACAAAAACTATGGCGTTTATAGAAGGTACACTGCAAGCAGGATCTTCAGAGCTATATGTTGTGTATATAATAGTGCCTGTCTAGTATATGCCAGTTGGGAAGCGTGTATTTCAATTGTCTAATACTTCGCTTCTGCAATTTCTACAACTCTGACCTCTGAGTGAGTTCGATTGATTGGGTCGGATGATTTATTTTTGTTATATGTTAAGTGTATAACAAGTTTCTTCCCTCTAGAACTAGTAAATTTGCGAGAAAGTCTTAAAAGATCATGCACTTAATGAGTTCCATTAGATAACCAAATGCTTATCAGGAGAATCGCTAAGAGCAGAATCTAATTTTGTCACGTGAGCAGCAAGAGGTGTTCCAACAGCAACCACGGATGCGAAAAATTTTATGGTTTGGTATAGTTTTCATGCCAAAGGTGTCATATGCCGCGGTTATGGCGGCAAGCCGGTTACAGTTAGTGGAGACCGCTACCGCTCCAGAACGCAACAGGAAGGTGCCGCTTGCCAAACTACGCATACCACAATTGACTTCTTGAAGACAAAGTTCAGTCTTCACTTCGTCCGCCCTGCTCTTGGGATATAGCACATTTAATCCCTTTTCTTTTCTTTATATTAAGTTTCTGGCCCATCCCAACAAATCAGAAACCTTAAACGACTTGGAAACGAATATTTGACGTGAAAATACTATAATATCAGCCGAATTATGCGAAAAAGTTATGGGGAATAGTGTTCTGTGTAGGCCATGAAGATTGTCATACCATATTTCATAACCTATGATATCAATTACTCATGTTTCAATCTAAAATAACAATTTCCTTGATAACTTAAGCATGTATCTTTTTACTTAAAAAAAAATTAGGACGCACCTAATGGAAAGCTCTACATTAATGGCACAAGTTCTTACATGTGTGCTTGATTGGTAGTACATTCACTGAGATGAAACAAATTACTTACTAATTACTAAGATGGAGCTACGAGTACAGTTCGAGGTGGCCCAGGGGCTCAGCTTTTGCCAGTTGCCTCCAGTTGTGCAAACGAAGTTGAATGAGGTTCCATTCACCTAATGTGAGTTCGCCCTTTACTGCCTTGTCCCTATGGTTTGGAGTAGAAAACTTTCCGGGCTGCGACGCTGGTGACCATGCCCTCAAGGGGACGTATGCTGGGTTATCCGAGGTCGGCATCACTGCACAACCCCTATAGTTTGCTATTGAGACGTCTTTTTCATTCTCCATTGTTGCAAATGGGATTGAAAATTACCAAGAACTTTTCTCTCGAAGCGCTCGAGAGCACTTCTATCCACTTTCGTTTGTGTCAAAGCTTCTGCGCCGTAAGTAGGACTGGGACTATCAGCATCTTGTATAACGTCTTTTTGGTTGCTCCAGAGAGGGTTTTACTGTTCAATTTGCTTCAATGCCCAAAGAAGCAAAAGTGATTATTCGCATGATTTTGGGGCTGGTGTCGTTGTCGGATTTGATAGCGGAACCGGGATAGATAAAATACCTTACTACATCAAAGATGATGTATATCCCACTTTGTTGGCAGAATATATTTTGTTTTTATTTGTTGAAACCCATCTTTGCCGCTTCTGCTTCGTTCGAGCTTTACAGCTTGGCGTGTTCATTTTATTTTTCGGTAAAACTTAGGAACTACATTTTTCTGGTAGCATCGAGCGCTTCTTGTGGTCTTTCTTTCTTCTTCTGAGAAGCCTATGTTCTTCTCTTCTTTTTTGCTCGTATAGACAGCGCCGGTTTCGTTTTTTTTTTTGCAGGACCGTTCTGCACATCCACTTGTTTTCCTAAATTTGAATGTCTGCATTCATCATTAAATCAGATGTTCCTTTATTGGGACGGGTTGAAACACGGCACATTAAAGGGAGGCTTCATGATTGCTTTTTGGCAGTGAAGCCACTGATTTTGACTTTGACACTGTCGGTATCAGACTTCTCGAAAGGTTGAGAGAGACTCCATTCGAAAGGACACTTGCGATAATAGGCTTTCCGCGTCGAATGTCCTGACAAAGGTTCTTTTTCTTTGGGTTGTTATGAATATTCGCATCGGTGTTTTTGGTCCTAGTCGATGTTAGCCGCTCGGAACGACACTGGAGAAGGGCCTTACGTCGATCGCAATATGATCAATATTGTTGATCAGGAGTCAGCAAGGCCATTTTATAAATATCAAGGTACGGAAGCCATGTGTTTGAAATAATAGCAGCAATATCAATAAGCCTGTATTCTTTTGCGGAGGTGATGGCGCGGAATCTATACTTTTCTACTATGTTACGGTAAATGCTCTTCTTGTCTAGCGTGGCATTAAAATACCCAATGATTTGCACATCATATTTTGGACATTGCTTCCAGGTTTTGTTGAGAGAGCTTATAGAAGTAGTTTTGGTAAAGTCTGCCTTCTCACCTGTTGGGGCGTGGGTGTTAATGAGGTTTATATTGGCAAATTTATATTGTATCCCAATCTTCGTTAGACGTTTGTTTACTTGTCTGAAGCTTAAGACTTGTTCCCTAAGTCTTCCTTTTAGGGGCGAGTTCGTATCCAAATAAACGCTGTGACGGTTGTTCTTATTGCGCCGGCTGTCTGTAAGATTCTCCATCGTATAGTCAAGAAAATACATCAACTTGCTGCGCAGCCCATTTTGAAGCCATTGGTCTAGATCAATACTTAGTGGTGCGAAGATAGGGCCTTATTTTTGAATGTGTGCGTGTTATACTGCGCTATAAAATGTGATATATTTGGTACATTATAGATGTTAAGAAGAAAGCCATTGACAAAGTACATGTTTTCTTGAAGATTAAAACGCAGTTGGCTATAAATCAGTATATGTATATTTTGAAGACCGTTCTTCCATCATATATCTTTCATATGTATAACGGCCTGCTTTTCCTAATATTTTTCTAAACATGCTCCTAAAGTCGACAAAGCCATTTTCGCCAAAATCAACCCCTAGCTCCTCCTATTTCTGGACAAGGTTTCTTCTTGATGACGTTTGGGTAGCTGAAGAGGGAAGGCCAATCTCCAACATTTTCAAGGCATACTCGTAATGCAGTTTAAGAGTGCCTACAAGTAATGGTGGTACTGATGTTTCTAACTGAAGTATATAATTTTGTGTGCAAGATGGAAAACGGAAAATTTGTTTAAGGAAGTATCTCAGAAACGCTTTCACCTCTTCGAAGTTGCAATATCACCATACTTGAGCTCCGTATAGCAATATGGTGGCCGCAGTTGCCCTAAACAGTTTAATCTTTCGGTTCGATGTATTTGCTTTCAAAGCACCGTCCCCAAATTAGTGAAATAGTTCTCTTTGCCGCAGCTAATTTATGCTGGAAACGTTTCCACGTATTGAGATTTGTCGTAATCAACACATCTAGATATGTACTTGTACTTCCAAATAATTGAAAGATCCTTTTCTTTGTAATTATATTTTTCGCTGCAGAAATATCTGCCACCACTATCTCTGAAGATCATCAATTTTGATTTTTCTAAATTAACTGAAAAATTTCTTATTTTACAATGGATTTCAAGTCGGTTAATGATTTGCTACATTCCTTAAATAGATTCAGTCAGAAAAACTATGTCGCCAGCAAAAGTGAGACCTAGCTCCTGCATTCTTGTCACTGTTTTGCTGAATATAGATACAAGTGATGCTGAACGCTCTGAGCTCCCATATGAGGCCATTATACAAGAAAACATAAAAAAGTCTACAAAACCGTTTTGAACAACCGTAAAGCGAATATGCGTGATGTAACTGCCATCGTAAATGTATCAATAGACCGTGGACATAATATTTTGCATGAGTATTTGTGTATGTAAAGGCTCTGATCGAAATGCCGCCTGAGTGGTATATTATGTGTTTCGTATTTTGAAGGGTTTGACAAATCAGTCTATAAGAAGGCGTATAAATGTTATAGCGGCGGCGCTGGAATGTTTTTGTGACCCTAGAAGGGGACTGTGTTGATAGGTAACGTCGAATTCTTCAACAAAACATTGTGTTTTTATAGGTTAGTATTTTTTCGAACTACCAATTACAGCTTGTAAAAAAAGGGATTCACGAATAATAGATTTAAACGGTAGCATGAAAATCTACAAAAAAGCATAACACTTCTTGTTCTTTTTTTAAGCCCTCCGCTGTTTTTACCAGGTGAATATTTGGTCTAAAGTTGTGTATTTTTTTCTAAAATCTGCTTGAAATTTGAAAGAATTTTTTTATTAGCAACCCACTGCTTTCGCCTAATAAAAATCAGGGAAACTTAACCGAAGTATTCAAGAATGAATTACCCCCATAGTTCTTTCGGTTCACTTATCAACTTTTTTGTCCACGTTTCCTGTCCAAAAATGTTCTTCATATTTCTCGGCCAATGCAGTCGAGCAATTCTTATAGAACTCTGCTAGCAATCGGTCAGCTCCCGGAGCTTTTCCTGCTTTGACTGTTTCAATTACATTATGCACTACCGAAGACGTAGTACGGGGGCTTTGGAAATAGAGGAGTGTTAAGTAAACTATTAAACCCGAAGTTCAAACGCTTGCAGGGATGATGAAATACTATTCGTTCTCCCGTTTATAGTTTTTGTGGCTTTCCAGAATTCTACCGAAGATCTTACAATATAAACGACAGCTAAGGTTCTTTATTCAACTTGTTTCCTTTTTACTTAACAGAGGTTCTACAAATTTTTGTTAACTGCTGTATACTGCTTCTGTATACATATTTTTGACCACAAGAGTATTGTACTTAGACAGAAAAAATGATTTTCTTTTAGCTTTGGGTACCAGTACCAGTTCTGTTTAAAACTATTCTTATATCTACTTTTGATGCTTACTGGAACAGTGTCAATTATTATTTGGGTCAGGTGCTAAATGTGCAATGGTTTGTTTTCTTCCCTACGTTTCCAGAGTTCTTCATTCAAATTAATTTGATACAAATATAAGAGTCTATTTTCCCATACCAGCTTTGACAGGAGTTCCAGGAGTTCGTTGTCCACCTCTCCTTGCTCTTCGAGAAGTATAGTGGAATCCATTTTAATTCATAATTTTTAAATATTCCTTCAAACCTATTTCTTTCATCTTCTAATATTGTACATAAGTTTCTTTCAAATAGTAGAAATATACCGAAACTTTTAACATAATGAATTTCATTACAAACAAATTATTTTTAAGCCCTGCACGTGGCAGGTACCACAAAAATGTAAATCTATAGTTTTAATTTTTTTCGCCTCATGCCGTCGCATCATGTAAACGAGTACATGAACCTGATGTAATACAGTGATGTAATAGTGACTAAGGTATATTTACTATGATCAAATTTATCTTTCAGTTGTCTTAACAATCTCATGTAGGGCTACTTTGAATAGAGGAATTCTTTAAAAAATTCACTGCTGTGGGGGAGTTTGGAATTTATGTTTTACTAAATTTAATTCTTTTGGTATGTTTGGAGTTTTTAAGGAGTATAGGAAATTCCATCACCATGGTCAACTTAATGGATATTGTCATTTTAAAAAATCCTGGAAACTGAAAGTTTTTAAGGGGATATTCTCATGTCCTAGGTTAGATTTTAAAGCTTTTTGAAGATTTGTTTTTGCAGAAAATGAAATACAATCTTCTTATGATAATTATATGTTATTATTTAGCTATTGAATAATAAGAAAAAAATAAAAAAAAAATATTTTAACGTCATTTTGGTGAGGTAAAATAGGTATCTTCAAAAACAAAAGTAGTTGGCTGGCCCCCCTTAATGCTCCTTTTGCAGTCATCTGAAATCAAAATTCCAAAAAGATTATTATTCAGTAGGGTTGCCATTCTGTCTCGTAGAAGATTTAAAAGATTTGTTTTTAAAAAAATGGAGGCTTTCTGAAAGAAAATTTCAAAAATCGACAGTTTTTTTCGGGTTAAAATAGAGATAAAATAATCTAATTCTGGTACCGGACAGAACCATTCATGTGTAAAATATTTCAGCGGAATCGGTTCAATAGTTTTTTTTTAATGATCCAACCTGGCGGATAAAAGGTAGTTTCGAGAAAAATGCGTTTAAAGTTTGGTATAATCCCCGCAGCTGCAGGGTACGCTCTCCCCTATTATTTGTTGTAACTTTAAAATGACTTAGTGTATCGGTCTAAAATTTTGACAGTATATTCTCAACTTATAAAATTTTGAAAATATGCAAAAACAATAGATTTTTTGAAGATCGAACATGAGACTACTTACTTGAAAACATATCATTAAAGAAGAATCGGACATTGGGCTATGCACATCGAAATGGACAATTGGCAAAATTCATTCAACGCTGAATCTTCTAAAAACTCACGAACCTCAGGTCCATTTTTTTTTGTTTTTTAAAGCACTACTGATAATGTGCCTTTTATCTTAGACCCCAGTGTCGCCACCAATTTACCAGCGAATGACTTTCCGTCCATAAGTGCGCCTTTAGCTTGTGCTTAACTACAATGAAAATGTGAGCGATACTTGAGTTATGGAGATTTTGCTTCTTTTCGGGGCGTTTCTCGAACTCGAACACCTTCGAGAAAATTTTTATTCATTCGTTGCAATATGCAAGGCGACAAATAGATGCATTGTATATGAACTCTATCAATATTCGGGTAATATTCAAAGAATCAACGACTACACTACTCATCGAGCGAACAATTAACAGTGCAGGAGCGCAAAGAGTCTTTGAACCACAGTCCCTTGGTTTAAGAGGACTAGGAAGGCTCAAATGATCTCGATTGCTACAAAGCTTGGTCTAGAGAGCAGCGATACATAGGTTCAAAAGGATGAAATGCTGCTGTTTCTAAGACAAATTTCCCAAGGAAGAGAACCGGCTAAGTTAGTTGGATCTTTCTACTAAATACGAGTAGAATAGAATCTGCGTTAAATTCTTCTATATTTATAAATAACAGACTTGCCAGTGTTAAAAACCACATGGATTTTCTTCACCTTATTTCAGCTAGCTCTAAGGTGGTAGTTTTCTACTGCATAAATAATCATTTTTTCGTTGAAAGAATGTGGCATGTGGAAGGTTTCGAGATTTTAATTTTCAAGGAAATTCCATAGTAACATCGTGCGATGTAGAGAATGGCTTTTCTAACCAAAAGGGAAACAGTTTAGCTCTTTAAGAGTTACAGTCTCATTAAGTATAATAATGGCTAAACGCATACTAGCGAATTCGCTGGGCTATCTTTGGATGAGTGCATTTAGAAACCTTGGCGGTATAGTTCCCCACTTGCTTTGTTAAGAGCGGACAGCGGCTCTTTTGAATTTTAAAAATATCTTTCTACATATGTATTCGTATTGCAATCGTTCTCATGAAACAATAACAACAATAATCCTGTTGCAACATTCCACATTTAACATGCGAATGCGAATCGATTGACTTCATGCATCGCACAATCTACTCAACAAGAAATGATTTATGTTGCACTGAATTTGCGTTTTCCGTTTTTGTTGTAATTTTGCTATACTGCTGCTGCTGCTGTTGCTGTTGTTTTTTTTTTTGTTGTTGTTAATGGAGCTAGTACAACAGCAAAGTCTGGCAATTCCTTATAACTGAGTCCATCTGTACAAAATTGTCGACAGGCGGGCCGCAACTATATTCTCCCGTCGATAGAAGGTGTAAATCTGCATCTAAACGGCAATATATCTCACAATGTATGAAAACATCTTAAATGCAGCAAATGTGCATTTACGAGGCAACATAAAAACTAAAAAAAAAAAACATAAAACAAAAATGGCCCCCATAGATAGAACAGGGCTGAGTGTAGTACTGCATGCACGCTAATTCAGTTGTAATAGCCGTTGGTAATAATGCGTGTTGAAAAGGTGTTGAAAACGCGGGATAATAAATAATAACCAAGTTAATTCCATGGGTTATGTGCACTGTATTCCAAATAAATATTCGTATGACTGTCTAGATATGTACATGGTTATCTGCGTGTGATTAAGGCCGTGAGAAAGAATTTGGAAATAAGTTGTCGAATGACCTAAGGCGAATGAATGAAAGGACAGCTATCGGAGTTTAAAGTTGAAGAAATCGTGGATAGAAGGGAGTCTTAACTTCAGGATATTTTGTTTTGGTGCTAGTTGGAAACTGGAATCTACATTTAAAAGTCACAAGCTCAAAGGGCATTCTGAAGTCTTGTGAATACATATATCAGAGTGGTCGAATTTTTTATAAATCCAGGATTCAGCATTAAATACCTGTTTAGAATTTTCGCAAAGAAACTTCTGAGCCAACTTACTTGGCACGACTAAGACCTTCCATCTCTAGCAATCTTTACTACAGAACCTAGTTCAATGTAGCTGGATTTAAATTCACAAAGCAAGCTGTTCAAATCTATGAACACCTGGTCATAGAAACGCTTACAGTTAAATAATGTTAAAGACACATTTTTGGCAGTTTCTAAATGTGCTTCAATTTCTACTCGAAATTAAAAAGGAGTTTAATCATATGGAGGAAGTTTATATATATCTCTAGTTAACTTTGAAACGCCTATACAAGCAGTCTTCATTGGAACTGGGCTGTGATGCTTCTAATAGCTCTGATAAGCTTTGATGACTCAAATTGCCCTGAAATTCTAAGACTCTGATTGCCTTGATGATTTTTATAACTCTGATTGTTCTGATACCCATGACTTTGATGACTGACTTTGATGAATTTTTAAAAATGCGGTTATTTAATATGGCGCATGTAATGGATCAAAAACTAAGTAAAAGTGGATGAGATCATGACTGAAATTTCACAAGAAAAAGGATTTTATAAGCCCATTTTTGTTCGAAACCAAATATAAGAACTCTTCCAAGGTATTGTATAAAGATGATAACAACCTACTAATTTCTTCCCCTGCTTCGAGAATACAAGGAAATGTATCAAAAAAATTTGATTTCTGAAGATTGCGATATGAGCTCGAAACTAGATGAGACTTAATTGTTCAAGTTTATTAGTCAGGTTTTTTTCATCATTTTAAAATAAGCCTACTAGTTTTTCAATGGCGTAAGTGCAGATTAGATCTCCTTTTTCGTATTATTTACATTTAAGTATATGGGGATTAAAATTTCGTAAGCCTCAGTTTTTTATTGGGAATTTGATAAATAAATATTATCAATTTAGACAATTGTACTATGTGTGTACTCCTGGCTGGCATTAGAGCAAGACGCGAGCTTACGGTAAGGTTTGAGAATTTCGACATATTTAAGTTACATCGTAACTAGATTTATAGTTAATTTTGTGATCCATCATTAGTAAACGTCTTCAATGATTTAGCCGTCCTATGGAGTACAGTTGAAAAATATAGTAGCAGTCAAATTCGGTGTTACACATGCTGTGTGGTAGAGTTAAGGATTCAATATGGTCTGAGATGGAGAGTGCTATCGAAATCTGATAAAATACAAGCTGTGGAATTGAAACTCAAGCTTGAACAATAGGGCACCGGGAACAGATATGGATTGGATTCTGAAAGTACTATGGATGAATGGAGTATCAGCATCATTTGACGAGGTCTTAAGAAAGTTTATCTATCCATCATATAATAAGTCCTCATCAGTTGGGTTTTGAATCTGGTTACTAGACACTCTGATTTTGGTGAGACGTAGCCAATATACGCTCCCTAAAAAGTAATCAATTTTCTGAGTACTTCCACGTCTGTAAATACAGGCCAGCTATTTTGGCCCTTAGTGAAACACATGTAGATCCCCGAACACACCTCTCAGATTACACAGATCTGAAGCTACCTGGCTACGAACTGGTGACATTATTCTTTTTCTCACCGCGGTGTTGCCATTTACGAGTGTTGTGATGCAGTTAATAAAATTTCACCGCAATTCACCCTGTTCCAATCCAGAATTAAATTTCAGGTGTTTAAAATTAAATCTCCGTAAGCAGATTATCCACTACTGCTTTATTTACAGAAGCCTCAAACTGGACAGCAATTAGACCCTTAACACGTTTGATGCGCTCTTTGACTTCTGCGTTGCTTCGACATTTTGAGCAAACAACACCCTCAAGGCGATGTGTTGACATCTCTTTGCTACGAAAAACAGCTTGACTTAGCTTGATATGCTGACATGCACACTCTTGACGTGCTTTCCCTTCTAGCCTCGTCGGACCATTGCACCATATCAGCTAATTTCTCGTACGCCGACCACACAGTTAGAGAAACGATTCCTAAAAGAATCGTATGGTAATACGACAAATCCAGCCGGAGTGGAATTACTTTAGGAATTTTAACTGGTCCTTATGTTTAGTCGATAACAACGTGAATGCCGCTGGTGATATGTTCACAGACACTATTCTTGTTGAATTGAGATTCTCTATCCCTCTTCGGATGAAAAGTATCAAACCGAAAGACACTGTCAAGGTTAGGGAAGTATTTTTGCGGTCCTACGAGGCCAGCCCGACAAATGGAAGCCGAAAAAGTTTAAACAAGCCAGGAATGACTGCAATGCTTAAATTATAAAAAAAAAAAAAATGCTTTTCTTAAAAGTGTTCATTTTCAATACGACCAATAACTGAGGCAAAAAATACTATAATGTCTCACACGTAGTAGAACTTTTGGTCGTTCGGCAAAAACATCAGAAAATGTGAATCATTCGCCATCTCAAGGCCCATTTTTAATGAATGTGCTCCATCGAAATTGCCAATCGCATTCCCCTTCAAACCTTTGACCGTGACACCCGTCTCGGTATGAATGCTCATTAGTATATCCTCAAGCCCACTTTCAGACATACTCTGATCGTGATTCATTCCTAAGCCGTACAACTTGCGAATTTCCCACCTAGTCTGTAGTGGAAGCAGCAACCGCGAAGGAACATCGTTAGAGGGAAAATTAAGCAAAAAGTTTTGAGTTTTAGGCGTTTAAGCGAACCGTAATTACAATCTAAATCAAAGATGAATTCAGGAACATAAGTCTGAAAGGTGCCCATAGCTGCACAGAAAAAAGTGCATTTAACAAGGAACAAAATACTCTCACATTGCGATCGACCAAAATGAGATTAGTAGAGAATTTTCAGACAAATCCTATACTGACAGCATCAAATGAATGATATCAAAGATGATATTCTCAGCAAACTATCAGAGACGCCGATCTCTAGTTTCGCTTGAAAACCATAAATAAAAAGAGTAATAAGTTTGTATACGATTACTTTTGTAGACTGTTAAAAAGGGAATCAATATTTTCCACGTAAAATAATATATTCAACGTGGACGTGGACATCGAGCTTGCCATCCTGACTATGAAGTGGTCTAGATAACGATATCACAATTAAAGATAAAAAAGGCTACTGGATCAGATGGAACCCCTGACGAATTGCTAAAAGGAGAGCGGGTTGGTTTGGAAAGGAACATAGACCAACTCACATGCTAAATATCCTTGCATCTTTTGCCCAATCTTTAAGAAGGGAGACCAGGACCGTCTCCTTAACGTTGCTTGCACCACTCCATCTATCGTAATATGTATTAACCTTGACACCCTAAATCGATATGTTATTTACAAAGCGATTTTATGTCTGGTTTATAATCAGTTTAATGATGAAATCTACCGCCATTTTAGGTTCTGTGGAGAATGGAAGTAGCAATGTTTTAAATTTATTTCAAAGAGATGAAAGACTTGTCATGTGATTTTCCCAACATTATACATGAAAGGTAAATGGGAGTAAAGCGCTGTGTGATATATGCTGTCGGTAAGAAAAGACACCCAATACCAACGGCTTGGAGAGCGCACCTCACCAGGAAACAATAGGTTTGAAGTGGTCAACAACTTTGTCTACCTGAGCACCGCTGTAAATTCAATAAAGATACACTTTTGCCAATTCCTGTTTCTCCTTTCGTATGAACTTTATCTAAAGAAAATCAAAATGACTTCGCTTGCTTGGATAGAAGACTTCTTAAAATAATTTACGACTCCATCTGTATGAACAGAATTTGGACAAGAAGTCATAACAACGAACTGGGTTATACAGCGATATTGATCTACAATACGTATCTGCATTTCTGCTGCGCCGAATGTGTGGTTATCCTGGGTTCACTTTACTCTTACGAGTACATACTTCTTTACATTCACATACTTCTTTACATCACGTCGTTAGTCGGACAATTGTTTGCTGATGTTTTTACATCCAATTATCTTTCATACACTTCTTAAAACCTTATCTAGAACTTGGATCTTGGAATCTTGCTTTTTTGACGACCTTCGTTGGATATGGCAAATCCAACTATTTTGCTCAGTTTGAAGTTTCCCACTACCGGTTTCTTAATAAGAAGACACTTCGAATGCGTTTACTTCGAACTGATGTTCCCATTTTCATTTTCACTCTTGTTTTTTACTTTTCGTTCATCGTCCTACATTGCGAGTCGTCAACCGACTGTCGTGTATAAGAAACATTCTTAAACACTCCCCTGTCTGTTGTGGAATTTTTCTGTCACCCCACCTCTACGTGCGACATCGTCCTTGCAATTTCTTTGGTGGTTAACGACAGAATCTAAGTATTTACATATTTGCATTTCAGCACCATGACTCTTCCTTTTTATTCAGGAGTTGGGCTTGCAGATATTGTTGTCTATACAGATATCAGATCTCTGTACGACTGACTTTTAGACCGTTATCTTCCAGCGCTTTTATCCAAATATTAAGAGTTTCTTGCTATATCGTTACTTGCTATAATCCCAGACAAAAAGAAGAAAAGTTATTTCGGGCTGGTCAATGTACTCTTCAATAGAAAATCTTGAGTGACATTAAAAAGCAATGGACTTCCTATACAGACTTAGTGTACTTCGAATTATTCGGTTATTTCCTCTATGAATTTAATTTAATTTTAACATCATTGTACAAATTATGTATCATTTCAGCACGCTCCAAATAGGAACTCCGGCAACTCTTTCGAACGTCTAGTCCAGATCGATGAAAACGATATTCAGATCTGTTGAGACACCGCGATATTTCTCCATAAATACCTGGGAACTTTATATTGTTTCCCTTCACATCATCTCCACATTTTGTTATTCATGGAAAGCAAGCGCCCCGACGCCGCTCAATGATTTATTTCGATCCTCCGTTTTGTTTTCTTTTCTGTGCCGCAATTTTCAAAAATTATTTCATTTCCCTGGGCGTTGACGTTGCATTTCTTCTACTACTGTGGCTGCTTATAGCTTTTGAGGGTACATTTTTTTTTACAATGTATGTACTGCTGTCATAAGTTCCTTCCGATTTGTTGGCTTGTTTTTATGTAACGTTTCTAATCCAACCGAAAACGTAATTCACTGGTTTCGATATTATTGCTCTACACATGTAGACTAAGCTTAAAAGGCTTGGCTTATGTATTTTTTCATTTCGTCGCTTCGTCACCATCCCTAGGAAACACCGAGCTGAGTTTTTGCACTTCTGCTACAGTACTACTCGAAGTTGTCTCAGATATCTTACGTGTTTAATTCTTCCCTTGGGTTTGAAGCAACTTTTGCAAATTTAGCGTTCAAATGTGGGGTTTTCCTTATTTAAGTTTATTTTGTCGACTGATCTCGGATAGCTTGACTTTTATCTGGTTTCTAAACGAAAAATTCTGTCAGCAAAATTAGGTGCTGACTTGCAAGTTGTTCACCCAGATCACTTTGGAGCCTTTCACTCGCCGTTTCTTGTTATTACAGTGCAGATAATAATTTACTGTATTTGGGTTTAGCGTCCACCGCTGCTATACGTAACTATTATAAGTGCCGCTCTGACTTCTGAGTGGCATATTGCGTATACTTAAAAGTGTCCGTATTGATCTCAATCAATGAACGGTGCTTCATGAAAAGGCGCCAAAAAATGTATTTTTTCCGATTGCTCATGGCCTACTTGCTGTAGGCAAGTGCTATTAATATTCCAAATTTTGTGTTCAGTTGTCAGTTTTATGGTTATTAGTCACTTGCAGGCTCCTTGAATGCGTATTACGAGAATATTGATTTTCCATTTTTGTTTTACGATTCGAAAGTTCGAAACTTTTGCACATCATTTTACCAACATTTCAGCTTGCGATACGTCATTTATTTCATAAGCATTATATCGCCTGACGCCGGAAATTTTCGTGCTCGAAATCGAATATTTATATTCCCTTTTTGATTACTCCTCCATTGTGGATAAGAAGTACCTAGCGCAGTAGTACCAAAGTAGAATAAAGTCACATAACCAAAATATATGACTAAACTGAGTTTTTCGCAATGCAAATCGGACTTTTTCTATCAACATATCATTTTTTAAACTTAGTGCCAAAGAACTGACAAATCCAGCATGTTTGCTATCCTTTGGGTACGTTAGCGATAAAAAACGGAATCTTCTCTTCAATATGGATCGCAAACGCAGCAAAGACAGTATAGTAAGGTATGCTTATAGGATTATCATACATAGACCGAATTTTTTGCGCTTTTCCTACCGATTCCTTTGATTAGCATGTAACTGACAAACAATTGAACGCCGTCACTTAACGAACAATAAAGCGGTAAAACGCTTAAACAAAATGACCATAATAAAACACAAACAATCCGGGCATTGTCGCAAAACTTTTCTAATTGGAGTCACCAAGAGTAACAATATTGGCTATTTTAAAGGTTATAAGTTGTATAGTGGATTTGTTGGGTATATTATTTAAGCCCGCTATGTAGTGAACAATTTAGATTGCTACAACTTTTCTTTCTTGCTTTTCCGAATAGCTTATATTGGCCCATTGAACTACGAACCTGATCGCTTTATAAGTTGCCACAAGGCGGTACTCTAACCTACGTGTTAAAAATCTAATACTTACAGGAGTCGATATTATCCACTCTTACTACTGATACTGTTATAAAATATGTTCGATCATTACATTACGCCTGTAATTTCTTTAAGCATATTTATGTAAGCATGAATTAATAAAAAGAAGAAAATATGAAAAGATAGTTTAATCTTCATCGGTACCTTGTGTAAATTTTACACACTTTTGAAATTCAAATTGATATTTTTTAATACCATTTGATTTAATTGGACAATAACTTCGGCTCAAGGTAAAAATCATGCAAGAAATTTATAAGAAGTCAATAAAGGAAATAATGTTGAAATAAACAAAAAGTACTTCTGTTTGGTTTTTATGCATAAAAAAAAATATTCAAGGATTGTGTAAATTTTACACACAAGGAACTCATACGTTGCTCTAAATGAGGTACCGATGAGGGTTAAAATACTAGTCCTTCTTGCCCGCTTATTTTTTGAACAGATTGTAAATAACCATTGTACAAATCAATACTTATCTCTTCCACGAAATACAATTCGAACAACACGTCACCCAACCCGCTGTCGATACGATAACATTAAAGACAAAACGTTTCCAAAAATAAGAAAAATAAAAATAAAAATAAAAATTATCCACAAAACGTTTGCATGTCGAATGATCCTGAGAACATGCATAAATTACTTCACTCAAAAACCTTCGCAAACGACTTCATCCTCAAGAGGCAGACGCTGCATCCATCCATCTGTATATACGCGCGCCATCTAATTACACTTTGAGATAAGTTCTTCATTTTCATCTTTTATTAGGTAGCCATTAATATTGAGGCATTTAACTTTTGACAACAATAATTGGCCCCGCGCACTGAATTAGTGATAAGTGGAGAATGCCTGTACCCTAACCCTGGGCAACTCTGAACCAGCATCCAGTTGATTCTGCTGCCACAGGCCATCACCGTCATACTGCCACCATTCTGAAGTGTTACTAAATATGTGTTCAATGATTTTCAATCATGTTCTGCCATAATTCATCCAACAGATACGAGTACGAATACGAATACGAATACGAGTACATTATCGAGTAAGCGCTCGAGAATACTCGTAAGTTCAATTATAATGAACGCATCCTGTTCCAATTGTGTTCGAGCACCAATTTGTAGGTCGCTTGTATGTGTCGTGTATCCGTGCATTTGTTTAGTCAGAGATGAAACTGGTTATCTTATCAAGAAAATTATTAAATTATTTAACGGATACAGGAAGAAGAAAAGCATCTATAAGGCAACATATGGCAGTCGAGTGCAAAGAACAACTGCAAATCCTGCAGTGAATTTCTGAATGGGAAGCTGCGGCATAAATCTTTTTACAGCATGGTTAAAATGTTGAGTGGGGAGAAGAGTAAGAAAAAGTTCTCATCTTAGATAAAATTTTACTTCTGCATTGATATAAAGGAAATCTAAAATCTCGTTTGCCTACCCGAAAGCTAAAGTGGTATTTACTTTTGAGACTGAGATCCGCATGAGCGAAAGACGGTAGAGATTCGAAGTAGTGAAGTGGCATTACGAGTACCAGTACACTGGAGCGCTGGAGCTATAGATGAGAAGGAAAACCCTAACTAAGTTCAGAGCTGGGGATTTAACTCTAATGCCGAATAAATAATGACCCGTGAATGCAAAGCCCTGATTTAGATGGAAATTCGATTTCGTTTGTCTTTACATTCGCTCTTAGTAGGTGTGGGTGAATGGGAAGTGAGTAGTCCAAATTATGTTTCAGAGAATAGTCATGCCTTAGTGAGGATACAATGCAGTAGGTTGAGTTGGGTTAATAAAGTTATACAGGACAAGTAAGAGTACAATTTCTGTTAGTAAAATTGTTAACAAATGCTTTAAAGTGGAATAGTTTCGGCTGGATTGTACGAATTAAAAGGTTTTTGAATAGTTTTTGGTGTAATCAATCTTTAATTTAAGCATTTCGAATGCAAATGATATGTGCGAGCTTTGAGCTTGTGGGTCTACGATATATTTTAGCACATCACGAGATCAAATCTGAATTTTCCTAGCTTCGAAACCAGTACAAATGTGTCAATTTTGACTTTGAAATCAAACGACTTGGTGGTATTTTGCCTCTTAACAGCCTATGTAAAAGATAATATCAACTAATATTGATAATATCAACTTAACCGATAAGACTTTGATCAATATTTTTTTAGAAGCATTTATTAATTTATTAAAAAGACTTCGTTGGAAAGGTCTTATACAAATGCTGATACATCGAAAAAGTTCTAGATCTTAGTGAAACCTTATAAAAGTAGTAATTTTTTGTTTTTAAGAATCATTCTGTGAGGAAAATTGTTACTGAAATATTTGGTTGATTATTTGCCGATACTAGATTTTTTTTAACATTTGATTTGTAATACTTAGATGCTGGGAATCGTGTCCAAAATTTTGGGATAGCAGTCGACCTGGATGAATTATTGAAATAGATAGAATATAAAGAATGTCCTGAGAAATTCATTACCTTGCTGAAAGATAAATAAAAAACCTGTCAAATAAAAAACCTTCGACCAAGAAAATTATTTTATTTTGGTTAAAGTGAACTCCACCGTTTAGAGATTAATAATCAGAAAACAGAAAACACTACTAAGCCACCTGTAGACTTTGATGTAAGTTGGTCGAGAAACTTTTGAACACCGAAAACATTGAGTCCCTTGAGTGATCGGTCCCTATCAACTACTTGTTTAAACCGTAATGCCATGCAAGTTGTACGTAGGTCCCGTATAAAGAACTGTCACCATACTCACAACTTTTGACTATTGAGATTGGTTTCTGGGATGTGCGTTTCTGAAGCTTCTCGATTCAGATATATATATATATACAATCGATATATGTATGTATAGTGGTTTAAGGCTGGAGAGTTTTATTCCCCACTGAAATACAATGTTTTCACAACATCATGCAGCTAACCAACCAATAAAAGCTTTATTTCCAACCGTACCTGGATAGGGTTTTGACGGCTTGATTCTGGACAAGAATACGACTCGTCACAATTACACTGTGTTATACCCGGACACCGCTCTCGTCATACGCGACAGAACAAATTTTGTTGTAAAACTACTTGTTAAAATGTTGAAATGTGTTCATTGATTAAGTTTTTAGGATTTAGCTATTCCCTAAACTTAAAAAGAAAACTTAAAAGAAAAAAAAACATTTTAAAAATTATTTCTAAGAACAGTTGTGTGTACATATTTACTTTTTATAGTACAATGTGAAATGTTGAAAAACAATTTTTATCAATGCAGAAAATTTTGTCTCATTAATCGCACTTCCATTTGATCCATGTGTGACACATTATGTATAGCAGTTGTTTCAGTAGATTTTTAGGATTGTGTCCTTTATTTTTTGATTTAAGTCCTACTATAGTTGAACTTGATGACCGGCATTTGTTTCTGTTCGGAGGACGTAGACAATTTCTGGCAATATAGAAATAAAGAAATTGGTAAAAATCACCCACCGCTATTACTTTTCCCGGATGCCCGTGCGATACAATAAATTGACTGGTCCATCTCATCGACCCCGCCCGTACCTGCCCGTAATCCTGCGATACATCCTGATCTATTCTTTCTTGCTACAGACTGCCAGCGTTTCACTTTGCCAAGAGGTTTAACACTGTCAAAATTGGTCGCAATAGTAAAAACACTGTTGTCCTTCCATCTCACAAACAATAATTCATTGTTAGTATCAATAATCATACTCAGCTTTTTTTATTTTTTTTTTTCATTTCTTTGACTGATCGGAGTTGGCACTTTTTGGTTCCATTTTCTCAAATAGTTGCTATTGATTTGTATCCACATTTTCTCAAGTCTTTCAACAAATCATAGCTTGTGAAAAAATTGTAGAAGTACATCGTGTGAGTTAGTGGTATTTCTGATGTTTTTTGAAGTGCCCAATGGGTCGTCGAATGCATAACAATATCCATTAGCACTTGCCACCCTCCAGCCCTTCTACGTAAATCGTAAGGGTTTCTTCCTAATAAATTGTTTTGATGGATACTTTACCATCGATCCATCAATTGATATATCTCGGTGGCACATGCCCCTTTGACAAAACTATTTTATCAGAAGTTTTCATAAAAGCCTCACTTTGAACATTTTTTCATTAGACATTACAGCAAAGATGTCATGAATGCTTCTTTTATAACTAAATACCTGTTTCACGACAATTAGCTACAACAGAGACTCTAATAACTTGATCTAAATTCTAATATATACGCTCCCGTTGTAGCTCATAGTAACCAGGAAAAGTAAGATTCCCAAAATCCACGCTATTCATCTTTTGTTATGTAGCTCAAAATCATGTTGATTGTGCTGTCCTGTATAAAGAATACTTATGCGTATAATGAGGTCATAAACCTTATCATCAAATATTTTTCAAACATACCCACAGGAGTTAGGTTTACGAATTCATTAGTTAGCTGTTTCCTTTTAGTCTGTAATCCGTCATCTACAAACGGGTTTCTTTTAGAATACACTGAGTAGCATCTTTCTCAAGTTTCTGCGGAGCCATCTGTTTCAATCATTGTTAGAAAGCGGTTCGATATTGCCCCCAGTTACTATTATCACCTAGTGGAAAATGTCGTGGTATTACTTGCAAAGTACCTGGAACGTCACTTGGGAAAGCAGAACTCTGTAAGTCATCTTTGTCACCTTTGTTTTCGTCTATAAGAGAACAAGGATCGGGTGGTAAAATCGCTATATTAAACTTATCTTCATCTTCTTCATCGAAAATGAAGTTGATAGCTTCTTAAAGTCCTACATAAGTAATTATTTTTGACGGTACATTTCGACATTTTCGATCTCTGTGCCTGATAGAAAAAATATGAATTTATTATATACTCGTAGTTCAGCCCATTGTACTAAAAAAACAACGACAGTCACATAAACAGAGCTCCAAATATAATATATTTTACTAGTTTTGAATTACTGAAAACCTGTTATTACTGTAATTCAAACCACGTAGAAAACCATGTTTTTGCGAAAATCTCGTAATCTCCAATACATTCTTTAGTTTCTAAAACCCTTTAGCAAAACTAGTTTTTGATGAAAACTCCTCAAAACCCACTCGCAATTGTGAAGTTGTTGATGCCGGCACGCCTTTTGTAACATTCAGCTCATGTATCAGCGAAACAGCTAAAAGACTAGTTGTCAAAACAAAATTGCAAAACTTCAGATTGGAATAAATACTGATTGCAATAATAACAACAACGGGCTCATGTTATCGGAAGTATGGTATGGAAATCGCAATGACAATGGAAAGCATTTTGTTGTGATACACTTAAGAACTAAGCTCCGAGTGTTCTACTCTAATGTTGTATCCTTGCTTTGATATGGATGCACATAAGGTAATGAAGATAAAGTACCCTGGATTTACAAGAAACTTCAAACAGATCGAATTGCAGCAACCCCAGTATTAGGGGGAATTACATTTGTCGTTCAACTGAATAAAAATAAAAGGAGCACAGTGTAATGTGGATTCTAATAAGTGGAGCATTATCAACGCATTTACCACAGAGGCAGGAGGAACAGAAAATTGAGACAACAATAAAACCTTCTACTGAATTACAAAAGAATTGACAGGACAAACCAAGATTCAATAAAAGCCTTAAACTTCACGTAAGTTCAGTGGAAATAAATTCGACCAACTCTCTCAGAAACGATTTGTGGAGTGCAAACTTAAAGGTATTCTTGAGTAAAAGTATGATTACCTTGAAACTGCTTCTAATATTGCGTGAATAGAAGGATCGTGTATTAAAAGTGTATTAAATGTCAATCGCCATTTAACGTAATCTACTATTGTTAAGACATTTGTCTTGTTTTGCAGGTAGCCCTGTAGTAGAAAAGTAAGGGACAAACCGACAATACTTGGGATGGGTAGGCGAGAGCTTAAACTCATTGCGGTATACTGAACGGGGTGGCATCCAGCATTTTTCCGTTTTCTTCTATACGCGGGAAAAATCAAAACATTCTTCTGTCTAATTTTCTATCTAAAGTAAATAAAAGTTGAAATTGAAGGACAAATAAACGCCAATAAGACCAATATCATCAGCACTGACACCATCCCGTTAATAAAAATGTTTCCAATAACATATAGCTAATATACCAATGCAACGTTTGCATAATGTGCATGTCAGAAGAACGGTGATCCATTAAACAAAACCTCTATCATACTTAAACAATCGAAGAGCAGCCTTGGCGATTAAGAAGGAAAAAATTATGGGGAAAATCAGAGTGACAACCCAAAGCCCCTGGAGATTGAATAGATATCAAAGATGTATTTTAAGAGAAGTCTGACGAATATCTACTGCAGATTTATCGGTTGTTCCAAAATATTCAGAATGAAATGACAATTTGTGAATGCATTGTTAAGTATTGTTTGTATGTTAGCCTGACTTACTGAAGTTTCCCAGAAGTAAGACGATCGGCGAAATAATTGTCTTAACGGAACTAAAAATATTTAGTCAGGATAGTAAGAAATATAAATGCTACTTAAGTTTTGAGATACAATATATCAAATGTGACATTAGCATCGTAAAGTTTGACGTTTTTAATTTTACACATGCCCAGAACGTTTTGTCAGAGTGCTACCTGCGGTTTTTACAGAGACTTGAAAAGTTGATCTCAGCTATAAAATGGGATTTAATAGTGAACATTTTCGTGCGATGATTTTTTATGTTTCGACTTTGGGTGATGAAGCAGCATCCAGGACGAATTTCGTCGTCCAAAATAGGTTGTTATTACAGAAAACATCGATGCTGTGGAGGAACTGATATTGCAAGGTCGTCATGTAACTTATCGTGAAATTGAGGTATGCTTGGGCATTAGTTCCACTCGCACACATTTAATATTCGTTACCGCATAATTTAACAATCGCTCAAAAACTGCTCGTGGTGATTGGTCCAAAGGAAAGCTGGATAAATTCGATCAGAGTGCTTCAAAAGACATCTATGAGATGGATTTATGCATATGAGCCTGAAACTGAGCAGTCGACTGTAAGGGTCTTTCAATATGAAACAAATCCAATTAAAAGTTGTCCGCGCACGAAGAACTTCAAAGAAAATGGTCTGTTTCTTCAAAAAAATGGCTTATTTGGCCACCCTGCCATCAGAGCAACGTAAACTGTTGTTTCTTACCACGAAAATGTGAGCTCTCACAGGCACGGTTGCCACCTTTGGCCGAATTCGGTCAAATCTAGCTGATTTTTTTCTCTTGGCAAATTGGCCAATTTCACTAACATTGGCCATTTTTGAGAAAACACTCTAAAGTGAAACTGCAATTATTTGATTTATAGTACCAAGCGAGCTCTCAACGGCATCAGACGTGATAAATGAACCTTTAGTTTCCCGAGAAAGAATCATTCTTCTGCCCTTGCACATAAAATTGGGGCTAATGAAGCAATTTGTGAAAGCTCTGGACAAAAATGGACAATATTTTCAGTATATTTCTCAGAAATTTCCTGGAATAAGTGAAGATTAAGTTAAAAGCAATCATTTTTGAAGGACCCCAAATACGTTTATTAATTAAATGCTCTACAAATTTTGAGGCATCTATGATTGAATTAGAACGACTTGCGTGGAAATATTTTGTACCTGTTGTACAATATTTTCTCGGAAATTACAAGGCTAATGACTATGGAACTCTCCATTTAAGGAAATGCTTCTTAACTTTTAAAATGTTGGCTGTAATATGAGCATAAAAGTACACTACCTCCATAATAATATAGATCAGTTTCGGCATAACCTAAGAGATCATAGTGAAGAACAAGGAGAATGCTTCCATCAAAGTATAAAAACAATGGAGAACAGGTATCCAGGAAGATGGGACCTTCATATGGTGGCAGACTATTTCTGGGGAATTATGCGCGATTGTGCAAGACAACTTCACTCTAGAAAATCCCTTAAAAGACAATTTCTCCACGTTAATATTAAAATAAAGCCGTATTTTTTAAAGATCTAATTTTTTGTCCATCTCATAAATTAGAGCTAGTACAAAAAAAAAGAGTTAACATTTTTGAAATCACCTTATTAGATATACTTAAAAACAGGTCTTAAATCCTAGGCACCAAAATGTGGTAGGGCAGTGTTATGATCAAATCGAAATTGTTAAGACCATTATAACATTCATTAATAAATATCATACATTTATTTATATAACAATTTTTATAACGTTTCTAAAAGAAAAGCGAAAGCACAAATGAATTGTGATATAGTGTTAGCTTACAAATAAGATGTAAATTAAAAAAATAAATAGTTAAAAATGAAAAATACTTGTTTGTTCCAAAAATTTTCCTTCAAAATAGACTTTACAATACAATGCTTTTGTGTTTGCTCTTTGTGTTGTACCCTTTAAGACGTTTCTAGTAAGTTCTTTACTAAAAATTATGCTAGCTAATTTTTTCGCACAAACAAGTGACTTTTTGAGAACTCAAGACAACGAATTAATAAGTCATCTGCCGCACAGCCCTGACTTGGCACCAAATGACTTCTTTTTATGGCGACTTATTAAAAATGACTTGCGAAGTAAACATTTTTGACGAAAAGCTGAAGCTCGTTGTAGAGGAAATTTGACTGCCGAGTTTGCATTAGACTGTATAGAACACAGAGTGATCTTTATTTAGAAGGCTCGCAGAACAGCAGAGAAAAGACCTGAAACATTGCCTTGTGTTGAAAATATATTTTTACATATTATTAAAGACAACGGTAAAATTTGTGATACTTATTTGGTCAGGCTGGTGTATGGTATTTGATTTACATAAACCCGCTGCAAATTTAAAAGATCTGAAGCTTTTCTACGAATGACAAGTAATTTCGACTTGCCGGCATGAAGATAAAAGTCGTGTTTTATTAACCAGTCGTAAGTACAAGCGAGATCGCCATTCAAGAGTTCTACCATAAGCTGCATATCACCTGCAGTACATATGCATGTTGTTGTGCTTTAAAATGTTTGAAGAGTCAGGGAGAAAAGAGTAGGTCTGAGAATTGATCTCTGTAGTACTCCAGAAGTACTAAAAAGAAAGGCGTGATTTTAAGGAATCAAACAGAATTCAGAGTATCGCATCGTTATTATCTTAAGACTTATGAATCCCTTCCACTACTAATTTAAGTGCATTCTTGCAGATTCCTTCAGCTCCTTAAGTGCTGGAAACGTGACTGCTATTCATATGGAAGATTTTTGTTATTTAATGTAGAAAATGAGGAATTTGTGTTAGAGCTATTCTTTCAAAATGAAACAAGTAGGGCTGCCACGGGTGTCCGTGGCTCAAGTGGTAGAGTATTGACTTCCAAATCGGACAGTTCGGCATTCAAAGCCAACCGCCCACAAATCAGTTTTTTTTCTCATGCAACTACTCGTATAATCACGTTAGATGAGTGAATACAACAATAAGTCCAATTACACTAAAAATTTACTGTCACCATTATATGTCGGATACCACCCATGCAGCGAGATAGCCAATGAGCCCAAATATTTTTTTTCCCTTTCTTTCCCCATTTCCAAAAACTTAACTTGTGTTCAGCTATTGTAAGAGTAGTCGTATCTTCTTGAGTGTTAAGTTCTTAAAAAAAAACAAACAAAAATCGGCCTGTTCTCAAACGTATTCCTCATTGCTTTCCTAGGGTATTTAGATTATTTTTCCTTTTTTTCATTCAGAAGGGAATTTAGAACTTGAAAGTACATAATGAAACTACAGCAGAAATTTGACAGACTTTGAACTTAGGCAATCAAGATTGATTCTGACTAAACTAATATAGTAGCTTTCGCAACATTTAGTAAGTTTAATCTGTTAAAGCAAAAAGCGTCTTCATGGTTATTTGAATCACAAGCTCAAAAGCATTGAGACTGCGAGATAAGTCGCCGTGAGAAGAACTGAAATCAATGTTTAGCTAATTGCTTAGCTAATCACGGATATTACAATACCTAAGTGACAAAGTTTTTCCCAAAATTATTTTTCTGTGGCAGAATGATTAAGCTTCTTTTTGTAGTAATTTCTCTTGGCAGACCTCATTTTCCAACTTCGTTACGAAAGAAAAGAATTCTTATACGAATTCATCAAGACGAAGCCTCTTCCATTTTCGATAGGCATTGCCTTACATTCCTAAGCGATTAAAGGTGTTTGGTGTAAGACACTGTGGTTTTTGTATAGATATAACAAATCGTGCTAAAGAAACATTACTTGATGATTTACAGATAGCATGCAGAAAATGAAATTGTAAAATATTCGGTTGACACAAAAAAAACACTTCATATTTTGAAAGTCTCTGTAGTATTGATTCGGAATGCTGATACTTAACTGTCTATGATATTAAGTGATATGTATGTAGATAAAGTCGTTCTGGGAAAACCCAGTCAGGGGCTTAATGTGGCGCCACAGCTTCAAATGGAAGCAAAAACAAACTTTAACTAGGCTACTTCAACATTTTTGGAGTTCTGGTCGATAAAGATCTCCAAGAATAAGTCGGACTCTTGGAAAAAAGATGGTGACAGATGAGCGCAAGCAGAGCTCACGCTCTTGAAATGGGTACTGGTCAAAAACTTGACCTCATGCGATAGAAAGCTGATATTACCCAGATCCAGGAGTTACGATGGATAGAATCAAGTATAAAGAAATGGAAAAATTGCGGCATTTATTACAGCTGCCACAAAAGACTGCACATGTAAGGATGCGGATTCGTCGTGGAAGATTGGCTATGGTCAGTGGTGATTAACTTTAAACCGATTAGCGATCGCCTGGCTTTGGTTCACATGAAAGCGTCATTCCGAAACATCAGCCTAACAGATATGCGCACACACCCCTATCGATGAAGTTGAAGACTCTATCAAGTAGGCATTCTATTACCTCCGGGACGGAAGCCACGGAGCCTGTCCGGAATCTGATGTCAAAATTGTATCAAGGAAAATTGTATCACGGAAATTGCTCTGTTAGAAACTTCGAATTGACATTTGGAACACATATTAGTTGTCAACTTTTACAAATTAACCACTACATATTTATGTTCCCCAGCCCTCAACTTAAGACCTATTCCAACTTCCTTTGGCAAATGCTTAATTGATTGCAATCGTTCATGTGGAACATCTATTCCTTGTAGAGAGACCTTTCCACAGAATCCACAGAATTCTGTTGCCAAACATCCTCATGTACTGTATAAAAGAAGAAGCCTTGTCCCTTTGCGTATCGTGATACTGCAATTCACCAATTTTATGCGACAATAATTATATTGCTTGTAAATTTTAATATGCGAGTGTGTCTTCCTCTCCATCCGTATACGTTATACAAGTAGTTCCATTTTTACATTCAGCCAACCGGGCAGAGTCAGCCTCTATAAAATGTAAAAAGTTGCTTCCTCTGGTTTCGAGAATGTCTATGCTGTTTATAGCCATGTTTCTGCCTCACTATATTTCCGCATAAATATTTATAAACACCACACACTCTCTTCCTGCAAGGACTCGTACTCAGTCCTCGAACCAGACCAAGGCTCTAGATACCACAATAGAATTCTAGTGGTGTTCTCCATGTGCTTAACCTAATCGTTAATATATACAATAGTTGTTTCCGATATGCTCATTCGATTGTAGATACATACGTTCGTACAAATGACAGGGCACAAGAAAAATAACACAAAATCCACATCCACATCCCCATCCATGATTCTATTTCGATATATTCTCGAAGTGGAGGATTTGCAGGGCTGGTAGCAGCATTGTTGCAGTAATACCAGTAGCTGGCATCCCTTATAGGAATCGTGTATCTTTAGTCGTTCAGAACGCATCTGAAGATGAACAGCATCTGAACGTTATTTTGTCAATCGAATTCCAATTCATTTTTCATTCACAGTTCACTGAGCACCTCTAAAATTTATGTAATAAAATAATACTCGGAGTACTTCGTATGTTATTATGTATGAGTCCGATAGTTCTAGAGAGACTGTGTCCTTAGAAGAGGAGAGAAATACTGGTGCATACAAAAAACGAAGAAAACAAAAGTTGAAAGGAAAACTTTTCCACATTCGCCATTCGGGTATTCTTGCTTTGCAACTGGGAGAGACGATGAATGCCCAAACTCATTGAAGCAAGCACAAGCAGCAGTAATAACATTCGAGTGGTATGTCATAATGTCATCCTTTATAGTAGCATCCTTCATGGCAATCTGAATTATGAGTCTGAGGGAATTTACATCTTTTGTTGTCCCATTTGCTAGCAAATCTCGTTTTTTTATTTACCACAATTCAAGAAATAATTATGGTGAGAACTTTTTTCCCTTTGATTGCGAAAGAAGTGACATATGGATTTTAAATGCATTGAGTGCTGAATTTTTCACTAAAAGAATAAAAATATTCTATCTACATGCGATATATATTTAACAATCTACATATTGACCAATCAGGAATGCACTGTTCGAGTCTGAGTCTGCTTTTAATAGTTCTATTGGTATTAGAACACCTATTCTTCTTTATATTGGTTTATTGGTTAAAATATCTCCTACTTACTAAAATATGTTACAAGTCAGTTTTAGTTCTGTCAGATCCCCACCATAGTAGTGCCAGTAAGTTGTCTACAACTTTTTTTGTTGAGAAATATCAAATCACTACAGAAGAAATAGAAAGATGATTTGTTTAATTGTTATATTCCTAGTAAACGTACAATTTGCGATAGTCCTAGGTACACTCCTCTACCAAAGACTTAATTGTAACTTGTCCGAGAAAAATATTTGGTAGCATTTGTATCATTTACACAATAGTTTTTTTATCGTCCGTGTTAAAATTGATGAAAACTCTATTTTTAAGATATGTTTTCCTCAATTCTCTCAGTTTATCCCACAGCTTACATTTTATGACGCGTAATAAACCTGATGTTCTGTTTGTCTCAGTAATCATCATAAAGCAATGATTGCACAAACGCAAGAACAAAAATCTGGAAGAATCTATGCCAAAATGATAATGGGAATAAGCGACCGGCTGTTAAAAGACCCATCAATAACGTAGTCTATTAATAAACTGGGTAGATCAATACTGGCCTTATTGTAATGATTTTCATTTTCAATTTCTAACGCCATTGAAAGTTGCTACGATTTGACCAGTTACAAACAGCCGGCCATAGGTCCTGACTACCGGTAGTCAACACCAGAACTCTTCCACAAAATTGGTTTATATGATTTACAGATACAATGAGTACTGGGTGCCGTGACTCTAAGATAGCTAAGGAGTTTTAGGTCGGCCTCGACTCAAACTAAGGGTGGAACCTTTTGCCCTCAACACAAGTTCCGATTTGGTGTCGAAGGAACGACGGTGAGCGCTTATCAGGCGAATCCTGGCATCTATTGATGTATGGGCATCCTGTGAAATTAAGTCAGTCAATGACAGAAGCGTATCTTAAGCCCGCTTTTTAAAATCCTGTTTTTCAAAAATCCTGAAAAAAGAGTTTTAAAATCCCGTCTTCTAAAATACTGTTTTTTTTTTAAATCTCGTCTTCTAAAATCCTGCTGGTCCAAAATCCCGATCTATTATGATCCCACTTATTGAAATCCCGTCGAATCTCGCTAATCCCGTTTTTATAAAACATAGCTATCAAATTAAATATCAATAGATGTTGGTTACATTCGACTTTTTATTATTTTATAAACTCGTCGGGATGTTTTTGATTTTTACTGCACGTACACAATTGTTTTTGCTTACATAATCTACATTATTATATTTACGCATTGCAAGTATAATATACATGATATTCATGTATACAAGTATACATGAAAACAAAATCTACCTCTTGGTAACGGTTTCACCGCTCTCATTTACTACACAATTGGCAGCAGAGCCAAATTATAGTATATTGTGTAGTATGTACTATATTGGATTGAGTTCGCAGAATTATTGACCGCAATAAGTTATAGTTATTAAAAGCTACAATAAAATGCATTAAAAAAAATCACTCATTATTAAAATAATATAAAAAGCGGCATATCGAACCCAAATGACAGGAGTTCACGAAATACACATGAGAAGTTCTGTCATATAGTAATGGCTTCAGTTGTACAAGCATATGTGAATAGACCTTAATAAAAGCTTTATTGGAAATCAAGTTCACTACTACGGGAATATGTAGATGCTGTAGATACAAAATCCATAGGGTTTTCGTTTGTTTTTATTATTAGCGAGTTTCCGCGGTTATGGAAACACCAAAAATTATCAAAAAAAAAAAAACATATGCACACTTTGGGACGATTTTCAAGAAACCTGTTCTTTAACAAACGCAGGATTACTTAAGATATAAATTCTTTCTTGACAGCAAGCAGTCAAGCCTCCGTTTTAATGCAAGCTGCACGTCAATACTCCTACTAGTGATTGGCGAAATTCACAGTGCTTGAGATAGGAAGAATAATACTTATCATCACCATCGGACGTCACATAGGTAACTACGCTCAAAGTTACTAAATTAATCCATCTTTATCTCTACTTCAATATTATAATCGTATTTTATAAAAATATTTCAGTACGTTGCTGCAAATGGACGATTCCTATACTTCTCCCTAATTGTAAATATATACAATATATATATATATATATATATATATGTATATATGTGCACATTACATTACATTACCTTAATTGAAATGGAAATTTCGATAATGAAATACATGGCTGCCGCATTTACTTTCAAATAACACTTCCTTGGACAGACAACATACTGCAATGTTTGGGAACGTTTCTTTCGAAGCCTTCGTTTTTTTGCGATACGCTTCAGTAAATATCAAACAAAATTAAAATGATACTTATAAAAACCGTTTGAAGTCTTCTGCAATCTTTAAATTGTTATTTTCAGCAACATTACATTTCAGAGTATGCTGATAAATTTTCTACTGCAAATTTAATACGAGTACAAGGTTTTAATATAAAGGTGTCATGTCAATACTACTGCACAATCAGAATACATGTGTACATACTAATCTGACATTTGTTTTATTGCAGCGATCATTCCGTCTTATGTAGCCTAGTTACACATGCCCAAGGTCGAAACTAAAACTTTTCTTTTACAGCACTAACCCGTGAAACTCTCTGCCTATTTCCACTATAATAACAAGATACACAATAAAATTTAGAACTATTCATTCTTAATTATTTTTATTATTTAAATATCATTGGCAGAAAGCAGTGAACTGCCACTAATGGATTTGCAAATATTAATACAGAAATGGTAATATTGATTTTAGTTGTAACTGATTTTCCTCAAAATCAATCACCAAAAACCATAGTAACATATACTCGTATGTTGTCAACAATAAGAAATGCACAGCATTATTTTTCTATCTCTGCTCCGCTATTAACTTCGATGTTAGCATATCAACTTAAAGCAAACGAGGAAACACTTGTCAATCGTTGCTTCTTTGGCTTAAAAATGCAATGGAGTAATAGGGCCTTGTTAGGAGTCTTGACAAAAAGACTCTCATCATCTCATTATGATATAAACATCAGCAAATTAGAAGATATAATAGCGACCTCTGCGATTTGTATAACGACATAGGCCTGATCAGAAAAGTCGTCTGAGATGCCTTGGACATGTAGAGCGAATGAATAATAAGTATTATGGACAATGGAGATGAAGAAACACAAAAGTATAAGTACCAGGATTACTCGTAACATACATATATGTAAGTATTATATGATTAATATTTCATTCAGAATAACGAGATTACTTTTACGCTTTCAGTTCATAACATTTGTTTTAGTCTTCTGTAGTTCTTTTTAGTAATTCTACAAATACGAACTTCACAACTCTACCAGGCTTTTGAAATAGTATTTTTAAAGATGGTCAAAATCGATTTTGATATCAATGTATACAAGATATACGTATACTCGTATGTATATTGATGTTTTCCCCAAGAGCTCTTTCTGGATCTAGGACCATATTACATACTTACTTACGTAGGTGGCCATATTACATACTTACTTACGGGGAGAACATGGGGCTCAACTAACAAGCCTCTCCAGTTATGCCGGTCTTAAGCTAACTGCCTTCAGTTACGCACTCCAAGTCGGTTGAGGTCCCCTTCAAGTTGTGCGTGACCTACCCTAATTAATTCATAAACATCATGTCAGAATTATGTGTGAATTGCCCCCTAACAAATGATTCAAAACCTGCTATGGTGGTCTGCAGTGGCCTTTGTTACAAGTCTTTCCATGATCTTTGTATTTGCTGAAGTAAGAGATCCATCGTGTATCTAAGAGATTTTAAAAACAACTTTTTGTTTTATTGCTATGAGTGTAAGGACATCACTCCGTCCCGCATTTTACTTGCAATTAAGTGTCTCAGTGATTCGGTCAGTAACTTTGCGGCAGAAAACAACCATCCCTTGAAAACAATTCAAAGTCTATTTACCAAATACAACACGATGACATTTTAAAATCTGTTGAAGATTTATCAATTTCCCTCGAGCAATCTGCGATCTATAACAAGAGTCGATTTAGAAATATATACATACGTATGTATGTCTATGCAGTTGGCTCAAAATAGTGATTTATTAAAACGAAATGATAAACACGATATTAGTGAAGATTAAAAAAAAAATTCTATCCGATAGTATTAAATCCATAATAAATTAGTACATCCCTCCTATAACTGACTCTATAAGTTCTCTACGGTCTTCCATCGATTTTCATCTTTAAGGTTTATCCAAAAACAGCGGCCCCTCTCCATCAAATAGTGATCAATTGTTTATAAAAATTGAGTGCCATATTAGTGATTTAAGCAACGAGAAAACTGAATCATTCGCACCTCTCCGGAAAATTGATGATACTATACCAACTCCAGGATCTCAGGACAATTTCAGAGTGGAACAAAAGAATAAAACAGTTGAACAATTTCAACAAAGCCGAATCAGTTAGCTTTTTAGTAAGAGGTTCACATCTCTATCGAACCAGGCTAACTAGTGTTTATAAATCAAAATTTAAAATTGATGTCAGCAACTGCCGTAAGATCTCCACCAACGCCTTGAAGGTAAGCATCCTGTTAAAATATGAATGGATGTTCACCTACCTAAGCTTCTATGGGCTCAGACTGAGCAGTCCTTCATTACTGCCATAACTCCCACCTCTGATTGTTGATTGCATCATTAAAAATTCATACACATAAGCTTACGTAGAAGATATGAAAATCTTTAGATATATATTATCTCCCTCAGGCAGGAAGATCTAGACAAATTTTGTACTTGCTGCCAGAAGAATTTCCTTGAGCTTAACGTCAACAAGTGTCAGGCTATAATGTAAGCGCCCTCCTACTTCACCTCGCTGATACCTGATCTTTAATCTGCCTGTTCCCTTAGTGAATGAGTTTCGTGATATATGTAGGTGTTATCTATGACAAGGAACTCAATTTCCGTTCTCACATTGATAATATAATAGAAACAGCCAACTCTATTTTACATTGATCGGCTGAAACTTACGACCCCTTTTTATATGCCGAAACGTTGCCGAAATTGTCTTTATTCATTAAATATTAGTTGATAATATTGATTGTCCTTCTTTACTTCAATTTATTGCTTTTAACACTAACCCACGCAATATTAGGTCTGTACCAATTTTCCGGCTCAATTTTCACTGAACGAATTACGGACACCTGGAGCCAATGTCTAGAATACTTCGTGAAGTTTACGATATACGGCCTCTCTTCGACTACCATCTCAGAAAACTCTCCCTCAAAAACATTCCTATTTTCACCTACGCCTCACGTCCTAACTTTTTTTAACCGCTCACGCCCTTTAGTTGTTATCTTTACTTTTAAGGGTTGACCCGGAAGATTTCGCACATTGCGGACTTTTCTGCTCTAAAACCGCACTGATGGGGCAAACCAGTTTATTGACGAAGGGTTTCAGACGTACACACAATATGGAAGATAAGATCTTGTATCCGATGTTGAGGACGCTTATGCCTCTATGTACAGGGGAAACCGAGAAAATGGAATGACTACTCGTACAACGTCTTTCTTAAGCGTGCGAAATTCCAATATGACCAAAAACTGAGCCAAAAAATACTATAATGTATCAAAGGTAGTAAAAGCTTTTGATTGTTCGCCAAAAACATCAGGAATTCTGCCTCATCCTCCATCCACTGATAATACAGCTGTCAGCTGTTAAGACAAGGCGAATCGGCGTGATGCACACTTTGCAGCCAACTTAACATTTCTAGATTGTGCTTTGTCCCAGCCTACACTTGAGTGCGTCGAATTTTCAATGGGACGAATACACTTTCGCACTCATGTAGTAGCAAGTGTACTTAAAGGTCTTAACATGCACAAATCCTCTGGTCCAGATGGTATATCTCCCTTTCTTCTGACGGGGAGGCTGAAAAAACTATTGCGTAAGTTTCTCCATCCATACTAATCTTTAGGGTTCTTTTGTAGAAGATAGAAAACAGTATTTGTCCAGACCGTCCCTAAAAATCTCCTCTCTCTCCTCCTACAGACGCATTGCACTTACGTTCCTTCTTTCCAATGTCATGAAAACGCTGACTAACCGTCAGCTCATGAAATATCTCGAAACACGAAAACTTCTCAATGACTGGCACCACGGTTTTCATAACAACATGTCCACTGGTGATTTGATGTCATATATCACCAAAAAGTGGAACCAAAGCTTTCATCAATCTAGCATCAGGTTTTTTTGTCGAAAATGCTAACATCTGCTTCAATGGATTGGAAACTACATTTCGGAACTTTCAATTCAAGTTGTCTTGGATGGTTTCAGTCTGATATACACAAAATAAATGCTATGTGCCCAGGGCTCCGTTCTGTCTCCGACACTCTTTTTAATCTTCATTAATGATTTCTTGTCTGTTATTTCTAGTCCAATATATTCCTTTGATGACGACAGTACTTTCTGCTTTTCATTTTCGTTCCCGGACTCACTTCCCTGCTCTTCAGCTGTAGAATGTTAATAGCAGCGCATGCTAAGCTCATTAAATTCCGATATAAACCGGAACAGTAAATGGGAAACCCCCAACAGAGTAGAATTGGATGCTTCCAAAATGCAATGCTGTCTGCTGTCGTTAAGCCATTTAACTTTCCATTCTCGGTATGTGTGTCAATGACTGCGAAATGTCTAGGTTTCCTCAAACGATGTAAGAGGTACTTTTCCCTCTCTGATCTGACCTCGAACACCGACGAAATGTCTCCTGTGTCACCTTGCTCTATCGCTATTTTCACCTCCATTGCTCCATTGAAGTTGCTAGTAGCACTCCGCCCCTTCAAACCTTTAACCGTAGCACTCGTCTCACTATGAAATCTCATTCTCCCTAACTTTTCTTCGCCTGCGCTGTGTGCAAACAATTTAAGGGCACCTTAACCCCTTGACTACGCCCTCATTTGAAGAAAAAAAAAACAAAAAACAAATAAAACAAAAGTTGAGGGGTTTTCCTTTATTGTGGATCGGACAAACGATGCTGAGATTCCATTCATCTGGCATACACTCTTCTGGCCAGATCTGGGTTGGTGTATGCTCTATACAAAGTCATTTCCAGCAGCTTGAATTCTTCAGCCGATAAGCTGACTTAATGGATTTGAGCTTAGATATTGCAGTCCTTATTTTTTGTTGGTTAGGTGAATGGAAGTCTTGGCTATCATCATCAAGGTTGAATGGTCTATTTTGCCCGATGGTGGGATGTTGGGCAGAAAAAGTTTCTACATATTCTTAGCTTTCTACATATTATGAATCTACAGTCAAGATTTCTTCATCTCTATAGGCTTCTGTACGGGTCTTATTGCCTTGACACGATCTTTTTACCTATTGGTAAAGCTTCGCTACGTTATTCCTGGAGTACAACTTCTCAATATCTTCGATCGCGCTCTTATCTTGCTCTTTTTTCTTCCTCTTGAGAAGCGGCTGTTCATCCCTTCTATTTTTCTCGTAGAGCTCATGAGCGGCTTTCGTTCTCCGTTGGGGTGGCGCTTTGTACGTTTCTAGTTTAGCTGCATGCGCTTGACGGTATTCTTCATTAAACCAGTGATTTTTTAATGGTGGTCTCTCAAGGGACTTTGGCAGTGTTGCCACTGATTCTTAGTAATTGATGCTGGCGGCATAGGAGTTGCTGGGAAATTTCGGGACACGCGTTCGGCGAAGATTATGGCGTTCTCTTGCAATGGCAGTTTTTCTACGCTATATCTTCTCACAGTAGTTCTTCTTTGTTGTGGCGCTTGGGAAACCCGCGTCTGTAGCTTGATTCCAACGAGGTAGTGATCCGAGTCAATGTTGGCTGCCAGGAACGTTTGGACTTCCTGTCTACTGGAGACATCCTTTACGTCTATCGCAAATCTGATCAATTTGATTTAGCGTTTCACTGTCCGGAGACCGTGATTCGTCACATCTTTTTAATATCTTCCGTATAGAGTTGTAAGCTCTATGACGACGTAGGTCAGTATTATGCTGCCTGTCTAGCTTGCCCTTTAAAGTTTAGCCTACATGAGTATGGGTTTACTTTGGGAAAAAAAAACTGATGTTCAGAAATTTTGTAGTTTTTGTAGTTAGTCGCTTGAACTGCATTTTCTTAGCTTTTTACTAAGAAAAATGCATGCTTAAAAATTATTCCAAGAAATAATGCTCCCGACAAGTTCTTTCGCTTGTTAAGCTTATCGATGAAATGGTATCGAGCATTGTAATGACCTGAGCATTTGGATTTATTTTAAACATATCATTGCTGCTTAGTTAAATGGATCCGCAAAATTATATCCTATGTTTCTTCCACTGATATTGGGCTTCTACTGGTCAAAAAGGACTTGTTTCTTACGAACAATACTTAACTTTGATTTGCGAAAAATAAATTGCAATTAGGGTAGGTACCGTTTATGTTGTGATTACATATTCTCCCATAGCTAGAGCTTTATTTAAATATTTTCCATACCGTTATCCTCGTATAGTTTATCACCTAGGCCTTGGCCATAGTTTCTAATTTTGATTCATTTTTATGATAATTTATCGTTTCTATTTTTGTTTTAAATGAAAATACATATGTTTCAGCTTAAAATTTCGATTTTGTAAAAGTTGAAGTAATCATTTGTAACTAGTTTATTACTATGGTAACAAGCGACCCTCGAAGAGCGTAGAGGTCGTAGAGCGTAGAGCGTGGTGGGTAGATGATGAATGATTTACTAACTGTTCTGCGCGAAGTTTTGTTAGACCATGCTCCCTAGATATCAAAGGCTGACATTTTCTGGACTTTATTCTGGAATTTGGTTATTTGCGTATCACTTACCTGAATTGTTTTGAGTAAAGCTGTAAGCTGTTGGCCACTACAAAGAGCTCTAAATAATTTTGATTGAAAATTAGAGTAAGCAAGAAGTAAGTCCAAGTAAAACCAAATTTGTCCTCTTCACCAGACATTATAGAGCCCAATCTTAAGCATCACTTACTCAATTTGGAATTCGTCTAGTTTTTATCAAAGATTTCTTGGAACGTAGGCAATGCCTGAGTCCAGCTATAGTGAATATACATAGTAAAGAGGCAAGGTCGAGCTATTTGTGTATCGACTATGTTCTACAATTTATCGTAGTACAGTAAACATACTACATATTTCAACTTATAACTTTGTTAATTTATGGTTACAATTCATATCCTGCCATTAACACAAAGCTTGCTTGCAGTAACCAGTTATCAAATAAGCCGAGATATTGCATTCATCCTTTCTTTTTTTTGAAGCTAGTTTTGGTTTACGATACCAAGCAGATCGAATTGAATGGGCACTGTTTTCCCGAAGACACGCTTCATCCGCAAATATGCTGATGGTTTTAAAATAAACCAAGCAGTTTGTGTTTTCTTCGGAATACACGCTCTAAGTGTAGACGTATTGTATTAGTATCTTCCAAAAAATTGTCGAGTATTCAGGTCTGAAATTTTAGAATTGGATCGGCTCTCTTCTAGCTAAAGTGAAAGATGATATTTGCACTTACGCTGACAGCCGAGTGCCTATGAAATCGACTGAAAATGGCTCAAAATCCACATAGGTGCCTGGTCACAGAGGCAAGCTGCAAAAGGAGTCTCTTATCTATAAAGTTCACATATGTATGGACATCGTAGCGATCATTATAACTCAATATCTGTTATGCAACTACTCCGCCATGTCCACCAGAGGCAAGACTCGCCATGTTGACTTTGTCTTCGAAAATCTTGTGTGACGGCCCGAAACATTATTTAGTAGGAATTTCGACTTCGCTAAGGCTGCTAAATGGTCTGACCTCCAAGCATATTAAATCTAACCA
Source organism: Volucella bombylans (assembly GCA_949129095.1). Classification (NCBI taxonomy): domain Eukaryota; kingdom Metazoa; phylum Arthropoda; class Insecta; order Diptera; family Syrphidae; genus Volucella; species Volucella bombylans. Next base: position 190,623,442 of record OX422140.1, on the reverse strand, counting down.
AGTTCTCATGGCCATTTGTTCTCCGCATTAAGTAGCACTTAATTAAGAACTATATATACGTGTCACTGCTCCAGGGGAATGTGGCCTGGAGGTTCGATTCGTGAACGGGATGCAGGAATCCTTCAGTTCAACAGTCAATTCATGTCACTCAAAAGGACTACCCATTTTGGCAATTAATTGCCACAAAAACAGTAGCGTTACTCGATTTGGACATTTGTTCATGCGATAAACTATTGGATATCTACCCACTCTCTAAGCGCGACAATTACCTTCTGAACAAGATCATATAATCACTGATTGAAGCACAGATGTGAAGTTCATTGGACCAATGATGTGGTTCTTCAATGAAATCGTTCGCAGGACGGGTGGAAAAACTTCATCATTGTCTACTTCAGTCCTCGACTGCAGTACTGTTACTATAATGTTCAGTACTTTCACATTCAAAACTGAGAATATTTAGGGAATATAATCCTTATGAAATCCACTCAGAACCTGAAAACTTATCTACTTAATACCTTCGTATGTAGTTTTGATTATAGTGATTATAGTTCTATTTGGAGAGAAAAGACCTTTCAAAGTTAAGCTGGAATGCTATTAATATCTTTTACCTCCATCTGCTGAGTTTGCAATGTATCCTAGCGTTGTTTAGATCTACGATCACCCTTTGTAATTCTCATAGCTTTCTAGTTAATAGATATATTCTCATAACTCAATAAAATGAGTTTACGTTGGAATCGTGCGCGATATACAAATAAAATACATCAACTTGCAGCTAGAGCTTCAATTGACTGTAAGAGTTGTACTTTATGATCGGAACATGACACTAGATCTTGAAGATTTTTTCCTGTCTAAGTTATCCTATATTACTTTGAGATACCATACTGTATACTAAGTCACTAAAGACATGTAAAATGTGAGGCTGATAATTGATGCTGGCGTAATAATAATAATAATCCTTCAAAGAACTTTTTATTTTCTGTACAATCCTTCCCTGAATAAGATTATTAATATATATATGTATATTATGTACATATATTTAGTTCATTTAGAATCACCACTTTCGTACAACATCCCTCAACAAATTTTAACACGCCTTTATGTCTTTTTTAGGACTTTAAAAAAATATTCAACATTTAAAAGTTCCCTGCTTGATTTACCCTACCAAAAAAAATAGTATAAAATTAGAGAGGAGGGTGTGTTCGTCTTGTCGTCAGATTTGGGATATCCTATCATTCACCACATGGATGCACACACACCCAGCATTTAACAATCGTCAAAACATTACTCAACAACAAAGTATTGTAATTTATGTAGTGGAAAAATGATTAAGTGTGCATATATACATTTTAAATTGTACAAATTGTAATCAAATCCGCATATGTTTCCAATATGGCTGCTGCTGTTGGTACTGGCGCTGCCTCAGCTTTAAACTGATGATTTCATTGCACCACTCCACTCCATTACGTGCGCCGTCATCTCTATTCAAATGGAAATGTTGCCCTGATACATATCAAGGGAAAATAACGCGCACGCACATCACATATTCACATCTGCTCAACATACTCAAACCATACTAAAGAAAGCAATATCGCATTGGAGCATAATAATTCAATCGCAGACATTTTAAGAAAAAATATATAAATAAGTCATAAGGACAGTGCGTTGCCAAAACTATCGCCTAATCCTTACCAAGGTATTCCTATATCCGCTCATGTTCACGTCCACATGACTCCAAAATAAAAAATAAAATAAAAATCTCAAAGCGCTGATATTTATAATTTGCGGCAGTGGACACATAAATCCTCGAGTATATCACTTGGAAGAAAATAAAAATTCCTTCAATCCCCTTCCCAGATCTCCTGCGTCAGTGCGATTGACTCTTGCATAAGATGACGACTCAACTGTCTGTGTCTCTGTGTAGGTAGGTACAATATCTAGTTTAGGAGAAATAAGAAACCCCCATCAGCCCACATCGGTCGGTTGGTCGACCCATACCTTCCCCTCGGTTTGTGCCCTACTGCTGCTTTCCACATCCGTATGTCTTTGCACATTCTACAATAAAATGAAATAAAAAACCAAAAAGCACAAAATGAAAAATACGAGGAAAAATGATAAATTATTGTGAAAGACGAACTATTTTCAAACGACGCGCCGCTAAGACATATGTCGGCATTTCTGCACAATAAATGTTTCGCTAGACAAATGCAAAAAATAACAAAAACAAGAACAAAAACAAAAATCGCTAAGAGAAAAATAAAAGTCCAAACGAAACAAACGAAAAAAAACTCAAAATCCTAAGGAAAATAGACACAAGCCGAGTTTTTCCACTCCACTCTGTGCGTGTATGTATGTGTGAATATGGCCGGATAATAATAGTATTTACACATGAGCGAATACACTTATGATATCTGCAATCGCATCCATCTCTGCATACGTGTGCTTATAAATAAATTTTGAGATTTACTTGAGATTTATTATGCGCGGTCTAAAGCGGTTTTGTGGGATATCTTTTAGTTGCGGACTGTAATGCCGCCAACAATACTACTACTACCGCCACCGCTGCCTGCACCATAAGTACCTACCATTGCCATCGCCGCTGTCCATGCCGCCATCAACGCCGACACTCCAATGCTGTAGATGTCAATGCCACGGATTTGGTGTGGATCGCTTATTTTATTTGGTCCAAATGTTTAGTGGTATCCGATAGTCTACAAAGCATCTGAAAAGATCAAACAAAAGGAGTAACAAAACTAAAGCTTAAGTACCGAGAGATTAGAAGTATTCTTGATTCAAGATGAAGATATCCTTCTTAGCAGGAACAGTGATGTATGAAGCTACTAGGCGGTAGGTACTTTGTGTCATTCTTAGAGTAATCTGACTGCCCTGCGAAGGTCACAGGCTAGGAACTTATACAACGAAACGGCCAATTCAACATGGAAAATCAGAAAAACTGTGGGTTTAAGATCACTTTTGCAGTAACTGGGTGACAGTTGGAAACAATGCAGTAATGGCCAATAGCTTACATATTCAACGCACGCATTTGAAGGTCTGCCTTTGGAACATGAGGAACATAAGAAGTGGCTTTAAATTCCCAAATCTTGTCAATAGACCCCTATGTACAATCACTAATTTTTTTAAGGTGTCTATAATGATTTTCGATACTTTTTAAGATAATTTAAGTGTGTTTGTGTGTTGTGCCCAAGAATAGGTTATTTTCATAGATACTAGTAGCCCCGGCTACCAGTATACATGATTCCAGGAATTCGGCCAAGTATCTGAGCCACACCCTACACACTTTGTCTGCCGTTAGGTATTACTTCTCGGCGCTGCCTGGTAAGCAATCTATGCTATATCTTCTATGTTTGCTGTCTTATTTTTTTGAAACTTTGCAGCTCGTTTTACAAGGTTGTTATTAATGTACAAATCTCCACCCAATTTTTTTCTGACTCCGATGTTTGGTAGTATTCAAAAAAATGCTCTTTTCAGCTTTGATGCCTTTTTGATTAGTCTGTTGTCAAATATTACTCCTACTCGTAGCTATGTATTTTATATATTATTTTGGTCGAATCGTTTGACTTCCTATCGTTATGTCCACGTATTGGACATTTTTCGGCTGGTTATTAGGACAGCTTACATTTCGTGATCTGCTACTTCTAGGTCGGCGGGTATTAGCCAGTCTGTGATGAGATTGATTGCATAGTTCGTTGCTGACTTTATCTCGCAAATATTCTTTGCAACGATTACAATGGCGGTGCCGTCAGCGAATCTGATTACTTTTACTCCTAGTGGCAATGTTTATTGCGGAACTCCTTGGTACATAATATTCCAGAGTAGGGACCCCAATACCGATCCTTGTGGTACTTGTCGGTTTTATATCTCAACCTTCTATTAGTGAAATAACTGGATACAAGCTTTCGCTGTGTAGTGCATTCATTCCGACTAGTGACTGCCCAATAAATGAACAATTTGCTGAGTTAAAGGCATTTTTGATGTCCAGCGTTACTACCTACGACAAAATATTCCTTTGTTCTCCATCGCCATCTTTATCCTTTTATTGCTTCGGCTGCTATTTATACCACCGCTTTTATGGCGTCGACGATGGACCACTGTTTTTTGAATCCATTGATCTGATAATGCTCCCTTTTCTTCTGCCACAGTGAGCAATCTATCATATATGATCCGTTCAAGTATTTTGCCTGGTGTGTCCAGCAGGAATATTAGACCATGTTGTGCTGGATCCCCAGATTTTTTATTTCCCTTTTGTAAGAGTACCAAATGTTGCAGTTTCAACTACTCTGCGAAAACCCCCTCTTTCAGACATTTTTTCATCGTTGTTATAAACATCTCTGGCCTCTTTTGAACGGCAGTTTTCACTGCCTTATTTGGGATGCCATCGGATTCAGGTGCTTTGTTGATGCCTTTCTTTTTGCATCCCTTAAAAAGTTCGTATGGTATTATTATTGGAACTACCTCTGTGCTGATTATATCGTGATTATATTGCACAGAGTCGATGGTCTCTTTGGGAATAGGTGCTCTTCCATAGACATTAGCTTTGTTGAACTTGAAAATTGTGGAGACTTACAGACCTTCAGCTTAGTCATTATCATTCAGGACGCTCTCTTTCTTTCTTCTATCGCCTCTTTTAGGTCACTTCTTCTCATTCGGAATATGCCTAGTTATTTTCGAAAATCAAACGCTGCACACATCGCCGGGCTTGTTATCAGTTTGCTCTGAGTGCTTTTTTTTTCCTGGCTACACCAGTAGGACGGTGTATCTATTTTACTGGGTGGACGTTGCTGCGTCACATGCTGTGAATATAGTGCAAGGGAGGTGATGCCATAAATTCTCCGCTGTTTCGCTGTCGACTAGCCCGTTGATATTCATCAATTCGTCGAACATGTTCTTGTCGAACAGTTAATCTTTTCATTTTGGGCCTGCTAGCTTGGAGCGTGGAATGGACTTTTTATCTTTAATATCAATCATTACTACTGTGGGTATATTCTTCGCTGACCCACCAGTCTGTGCTGCATAGTAGTGAGTTACTCATGAAGATTGATACCATTCCCACTTTCCTAAAAATATTTTCTCGACTATTGTTTGCAATGATTACATCCAAGGATGCGAATGTTTCTAGTAGAATGCATCTTCTGGCATTGGTGAGCCTCTGTCTCCGTCTTTTCCTATAACCACTGGAGATCTTTCACGTGCATCTGCACTTACGCTTTCTCAAATTGCACGGAATTCACTTGTTGTCCAACTTGGCTGCGCGTAACAGCTGTAAATGTTGATCCCATACCCATCCGCCTGATTACTAGCATCTTGTAAAGCATGTTTTCCATATGACTTGATTTATAGCAGTTCTAGATTTTGCTGTCGAGAGTTTTATACGGCTCGCTCCCTCATATCTAGCCAGGATGTCCTGGGCTTTCGTACAGTTGTTAGGATTAATCTGTATTATCTTCATTTTTGTTTGCTGGTATTGGCAGTCCTGCTCTCGGCTACATGCTTAGCGTTCTTCGGGTTGTCGTTCTTGCAGAAAACATAAAGCTGGTCTTTCTGCACCACACAGTCTACATTCTCATTTTTGTATTGGTGTGCAGTGTAATCGAATTTAATCTCTCCTTCTCTTGCATCAGCAGGTCGCCCTCTGGGTTCGTCTGATATTCGTAACGGATTCACCGAGAATGCAGAGTTTTGGGTCCGCCTTAACTTTTCGGCCCTGGTCTTCGTTTTTAGCCATGGCGAAGTCTGTGGTGCATAATTTTGCCGAATGACTTCCTTGTCTCTTCCTCGTGCACATCAGTCGCCGACAGTTCATAGAGCGCTTTGGTTGATTCGACACCATCGGTGCCCGCCGACTTGAAGTCATCAAAGGAAACAGCCGCATGTTTAATGGCCTCATCCGCCATCACAATCGATGAGATGTACCAGCTACGGCGTGTCGTGATGTTTAGCTCACTAGCAGCTTCGTTAATAGCAGCTGGTTGTAAACTGATACTCATTAGGTTACCTCAAGCATGAGACGGAGAGTTTGTGCTTTCAACGAGCCTACTGGTTTCACTGAAAGTTTCAGCCTTTTCGCAAAACTCTTTGTAAGAGGTCAGAATTAGCTTCTTATATTCCTTGTGCTTCGATCTATAAAGACTCCATTCCTCCAAATTACTCTTAAGTGATCTGTTTAGAAGTTTTCTGTTGCGAGTTGGTGAGGGTACAGTTCAGGTTCTGTACTGCTTCATATATATTTTATTTTATCTCTAGCTTAAGGAGCACACTATTGGACTTGTCAAGCTCCTTCTTAAATCGTGTCCTGTTGGTTTTCTGCGGATTTCTCCTCTTCAATTCGATGTACCTATGGTCTGGCATGAAAACCTCAGATAGTATTTTTCAGCCGGTAATTTTCGTAGCATAACTGTTGGATAACATTAAGTCAGCAAGTAATGTCTAACTCTCGAATCATAAGTAGCCGGGTAGCCAACATTGTTGACAAGAAGTTCAGATGATAGTATGACATCCAGAAGATGATTGCCTCTTATTTTCAATTTTCTTTTAGCCCAAACAAATTCTGAGCATCAGCATTGCAGCATATAATAAGTCCCATCTTCCTGGAATTACAGCAACCAATAAGTGCGGCTACCGCCTTGGGTGGTGGTGCTATTAACGAATCATAGCGAAAACATGTCGAAGCAACGTAAAATTGTGGCATTTTCCGTTCGATTTGTAGCTTATGTCTGCAGCAACTAAATCTTGGTTGCAAAATTGCCCAAGTTTATATGGCTAGAGTGAGTTCGGCACATGAAGATAAGTTCTCAATTTTTCCGATCTCTCGTCATATACTGGCGTGAAACCACCGCATGGTTCCTGTATGGATATTATGAGATGTTTTCTATTCAATGCGGAAAGACTCCTACATATGGATGCAGAAGCAGACTTGGAATATTGAAGGCTGATCTGAGTAAATAATATAGATAAGTACTTAAATGGTCGCCTCTTATAGGGACTCCTTTGGAGTGGAGATTTACCCTTCCAAATTGCAGATAATGAAGTGAGTAATACCTAGATTTAAAGGTCTCGACAGAAGCTTTGTCTAAGCTTACAAAAACAGAAGACACGTGTCCTTGTTTTCTCGATTCTTTCTCTCTTTCCGAAAGTAGATTTTGCACTTTTCAGTGTCGAGGCTAGGGTTCTACAATATATATAAGGACGCATCTCCCGTTTCTCTGAGTTTCCACGGAAGCCAGAAAATCTCAAAAGTCTTAGCTTCCAGGGGTGGGATTTTCGGCATAAACTGGTTCAACCAGTCCAGAGTTTGTTACATGGAGCACTTCACTCTAAGATTTCCGTTTTACATGTAGTAGCATCCTGCTTGAACCTCTTCTTTACTCTGCTCCCGTAGTTGATCAACACAGTGTTTTTTTTTCGACATTCAAGTTCCGTAAACCCAAACTGCAGCTTTCGCTGGTTATATCACCAGCCTTATCCGGGCATCGTGTGCTGAACACACTGCCGATGGTTTTATTTTTTTCAATGGACTTAACCACTTCATGTGATTTCTGTCCACTGGCTGCAGTACCGCTTTCGGAGCTACATCGACAGGTTGAGTGCCAAAAGCTTTCTTCAAACCAATTCCAAGTGGTTGGTCGGCTTCAGTGAATGCTTGTGCTGGACTGTTTCTTTTCTCCTTCGCCGCTGGGGAATGAGATTTTTAGCACTCGCGCCTTCGACAGCACTTGCAGGCTCTTTTTCCTTTTTACCACGTCTCCATTTCCTCTTCATCTCCCCCGTAGAAGGTAGTCCCTCAGAATGTGCCTCTTCCGTTCCAACTTTTTGCTTTCCGAGGCAAGCCATCAAAAACAATACTCTGACAAACCGTTGGTCTATTCTAATGGAGTTTGACCATAACAAGCAGGGCCTCCCCGGCACTCTCTTTAGCGTTCCAGCCCGATCTGGCGAACGGGTCCAGCAGCTCCTGGGTGAACGCCTAAATCGGAGTCTCCAGAATTGCTGCCCAGGCCGCAATCAAAAAGTCGACGGGTGGATTGTCATTATTCCGAGTACCACCTGGAGCATGATATTTTTTTGACACCTCCATGCTTTTAACAGCTTTACGTCTAGTTTAATATTTGGCGCTTAATTCGACATCTCACATGGCTTCTTTTCAGAACCTTAGGGTCTTTAACTCTTATGTTTTCCAGCCATGAAAAGGCAACCAAAGAAAGGTAGGACAGTAGTACTTACCCGCTGAGCTGCTATAGTAGCGAGGGATGATTTGTTAATGAAAAATCACCACATTCCTTCCTTAATAGGTTGCGCAATGAATGGAGCCCTAGCATATTTTATCTGGGCCTTGAGAAAAAAAGACCTTTTATAGCAGTACATATATCTGGTCTCAACATTTTCTAAAGACCAATGTACGATATATGTACATATAACCCCTTAAAGACTTATCACTATGGACCTCGGCTAAGAAAGTTCAGCACAATCTTTCAGCACAATTGTTCGCCGACGATATTGACATACTATAATTAGAAGACGCATCCTAATGGCAATAAAACGTTCATGAGTATAGCTACGGAAACGGCGAAGATATTTCTAGCGGGTAACAAGGGTAAAACAACTACAGAAAAGGACATTCATCATACGATTAGGTTTGCTTAAGTAGCGGAATTTAATTAATTATTTAACTCGTTGCAGTCATGAAACTGATAGAAGTGTTTCAGCTTTCTCGATTACAGTTATGCAGTTTCAAGTTTTACCACTTTAATTTTTCTGGCAACCCTGGTCGCTTGACTCTCAAACGGACATATGAGAACCGTGTCCGCGTTGAAAAACTGGGTTATGATGTGCAGATCCATTTTTATGAAGCATTGTCCATTCATTTGAAACTCAGTTTTTTGGACGTCATCAAGTACTTGATACAGTTCATAGAGTGTGCTAATGTGTTATCTTTCATGCACCCTTCCCAGATGCTATATAACGGATGTTCAACAACGTGGAATAAATAAGCCTAATCAGAATGTAGTTGAGGGTTTTATTATCTTGATCTTTCAGGTTGAGTGTTTTAAGTTAGGTTGTTTCGCCAAACTCAAATCATTGCCGTTAGCTAGGGTTTTTCTATTTCCGCAAGAGAAGAATAGAGAAACTGATACATTTCCAAGCCACCTAAAACAACAAGTCATTTCCAGAATCCATTGACCTGTTCGGCGCGAAACCATGCCACTTAGAAGTCAGTGATAAGGGGTCTGGTCTTCTCCACGATTTCACGTCTTCAGAAAATCCATCTGATTACAGCGGTATATGGACAACATCGGCATTATGGGTGGTCTTAAAGAATAGACAAACTCAGAAAACCAGACTATTTTCGAGTCCCTGCCCCTAAGGAAAACTAACTCTACTGTTACGACTAAGTTATCACGAATGATCAAGTAATCAATCCAGACATATAGCTGGAATGGAAATCTGCTGTATCCAAGGCAGATACTAATGGTGTATAAGTAAGTAAACCAGTCTACTGCTTAGGATCAGACAATAAATGAGATGTCATTTATTGGGGTTACTTCCTACCATATCAATTTGGTAAGGGTATACTTCAAATCGCTCTTGGCTGGTTTTAAATAGCTCCTGAGTGTTCATCGCCATCCATTCTGATATATGGTTTATTCTTTCTGATAATGGTATTTCGAGCACTTTTGCTGTTCATAGATGGTAAAACTATTAACCTATTACTATTGATCTATATTATTATAACTAGTAAATAAAATGAAATAGTTTTAATATATAATTTGCGGTCCCAATTCGTTGTTTGAACTAGGAAACCTCTTATCAAAATAACGTTTCATTGATGCTACAAGTCTTTGTGGCGCGCTATTAATACACTCAGAGTCAGATAGACATACAATGGTTAAGTTTTACAAAGCTGTAAAATTCAGCTCATTCAGAAGTCATGTGTTGGACATAATTGCTTCCTTTAAGCTGATTCGAATGACAATAAAAAAAGTACGAATAAAATAATTCAACAAACCCCATCACGTTCTCATTCAAATCAAACAAATTACGCTACTCCGCCAATTAGCACTTAATTTCACATTACCCTCAACTCCATCCTGAGAGAGTGTTTAAAATTGCGAATTGACTACAGCATGTCTAACACCACAAGCATTATTGTTCGCAATGTTATTCACAGTAAACATTCAATTTTATTACCTATAAAAGCCCCTTTCCGCCGACGTCCTGCCCCGACAAGACATTAGCACACTTAATCCGACAGCAGTAGCAGACTGCCGGACGACCTTAGCACATAAACCCGGACACATAACACTGTGAATTCATTTAACAAGCCATAAAACATTTGAGTATCATAGCTCAATCATGAGGCTTCGCTTACTTCGACTCACACCCCGTTGGTCTGGTGGTGCTCTAAAATCCACTTGAAGCAAGCACAGCTCGAGAGAGCTCACATGTTAATGCCATCATGGACCAGAAGGAATTCCAGAACTAACAACAAGTGTTCAAAAACATGAATCTTTAGTGCCTCGATGAAGCGTTAGCAGTTTACGACTTTTATTTGGACCCTTAACTTGAGGAGCACAAACGGGCATGTGGCGGCCAAAAATGAAGAAAACCAGAAAAAAAAGTAAAAATGGGTACCCGAGTACTACACACAAAGTGGAGCGGTTAAGGAATCGTAAAAATTCGAAACCTACTACCACTACCCCCCTGCACACATAAATGGCACTCAAATTTTATGCGACCATTATTCGCGTCGTAAAATCCGATCAACAGTTGTCTGCTGGTGGCCTTAGTTGCTCCTCCGGCTTGGTGGTATTGGTTGTTGCTTTGCGCCATAACATAGAGTTTCGAGAGTCCTTTTTGCTTTTTTATTATTTTTATGACAAATCAGGATTTTCGAGTAATTACTGGAAATTGTTTGGTACTGGAAGATTTTTCTGATTTGTCTACGGTCCAGAGGTTACGGTTTCTGTTCGAGAGATTACTGTTGGTAGGTGAAAATTGAATAATGCCTCTGAAAAGGGATGAGCTTTAATGGTTTCAGGCACGTGTGCGCCAGCAGTGGAGATACGAATACCACCATTTCATGGTTTGTAAATTTTCATGTTCAGAACAATCTTTGATGATGGTAATATTAGCATTATCAACAAGGGAGCAGCTAAGTAATAGCTTACAAAGCAGAAAGTTGTAGTTCAAGTGGTCATTGCGAAAGGTGGTACACAGTACCGATAGAACATTGTCAGAAGCTAAATATTCGTCGAAAAGGGCCGCCTATAAGGGCTATATATGAATTCATGTTAATATATATGTGGCATCAAAATTGTTCTGAAATTGATTTTGAGATAAATTTAAAAATACCCGAGATATGAGTTCTTGATCTCAATATAACGTCCTTCGGTTTAACATATGCTATGACATAAGTTAAACATTTTTTCGTTCGACGTGAAGCATCTTCTCGGTCATCATTTATTACATTGGTTCAAAAACAGTAAGCTATCGGGACAAGTTAGTGATATGAAGAACTGAAGTCGCAAAAATCGCTCGAAGAAAGTTGAGAATATTGCTTTTGTAGTTCCGTCTATTTTCATTCTTCGTCGATTTCAGGATTTGGGTGTGATATTATCACCAAATTTTGCATAAATGTTTGGGTCATAAAGCTCAATTAGCGCAATTTTTAAGGCTGCTGGTAGGTAGGTGAAAATGACTGTTGGAAAGACCAACCCACTTAAGTTTATTGGCCCATTGTGATGTCACGTGGATCTATGATCCTCTTACTCATGGAACCAGTTTGAGATTACGATGAAGCGTAGGCGACTGTTAACGTCTGTATTCTTTAAATCGTTTAAGTCGTTATAGAAGAAAGCTCCTTAGTGAAGTTTCCTTCTCTGGGAGACAGCTAGACATATACAGAGTAGGTGGAGTACCAATAAGGTAGTGTCCGGTGATGACACCTATAATGGTGCTGAGATGTTTCCTATTTAGAAGGATAAGACTCACAGAGTGATTTATATCTGGCTTTGACCAGATCAGTTTAGTCGCTAGGCATGTTGGTCCAACAGTCCACCGAAGGTATGTTCTTTTATTAGCATCCAGCTTTAATATTTATGTGCACGTAGCGATAGGTATACTTATGCTATCCTATTCCCGTAGAATAGGTACAGTGGTTCCAATTTTGACGAGCTCGTCGGCCCTACAATTCCCTGGAATATCCCAACAATGGTGAAGGTTGGACTGCTCTGCCATCTCCGTAAGAGATGATCGGTATTCAATGGTAGTTTTAGAATTTAATGCGACTGAGTCCAGGGACTCGATAATGGCCTGGCTAGCCGAAAACATGCAGATATCCTTTGTAAATATAACGTTTTTCTTCAGCCAGGTCAAAGCTTCTTTAATCGCCAAGATTTCCGCCAAGAACACGTTACAGCGATTTGGAAGACGGAAGCAGAGGCTTAGATTTAGCTTATCTGAGAAAACACTGCCACCAACCCCGTTGTCGGTTATAGATAGATCCATATATAGATCCATCTGTGTAAAAGTGGATTGACTGGTCCTCCTTCCAGAAGGACCTAGAGAGGAAGATTACATGCAAGTCTTTGTCAAACCAAAGTTAAGGTATGGTGTAATGTATGTTCTATGTGAGGTTTTCTAATATATTAAGAATATTAGCATGGCCATATAAATTATTTGTCTACTGTGTAGTCACTTTAAGGCGAATAGCTGCAATCGCAGCTACTTGTCTGCTGAAAATAGTGAAACAGAATATACAGTGCCGCTCCGTAGGGCTCGGCTTGTTCATAGACATGCTGTTCTTTGGACTCTGCTTAATTTGCTGCAGTTGACGGCATTGTCTAAGGCCTTCCACCAGACAATAACCCCGTAGGTGAGTATCGATCTTAAGACCGAGATGTATAGCCAGTGGGTTATACGAGGTTGAAGGACCCATTTGTTCCCAATGGCTTTTTTGCAAGAGAATAAAGCTACTGTAACTTTCTTGACTTTGGGTGTTGGAAATTCATGAAATTGATTGAGAATTTATTCAAGAAAATCATTTTGATTAATGGGGCATATACCTATCTGCAAGGCTTTGTTTTTTAACAGAATTGACACATTTGGGGTTCAAAAAGCCCGAGTATAATTATCGGGAAGCCCTTCAATCTACAGTGAGATCTTGCTAAGTTCTGAGTAACTGACGAAAACATTGCTCATTTACGTGGTCGAGTCACTTCTCAAAAAGTGCTCAAAATTAGCCGCCGAGATCAGCTCCACGCGACTTTTTTCTTTGGGGTGATATGTACGAGAGAGATAGTGTCTAGTTAATTGACGCACTCAAAGCGTCATCGGAGAATAAAACGAATATGGCAGGGCTATGAAAAGAGAATCGAAACAAGCAGAAACGAATGGGCAACTAGTAGTAATGTGAAGGTCGGTGCCGGGGACTTTGTGGACTTCGAAGCCGCATATAGCAATGTGAATGTTCAGCATGCCTTTGGAAAATTCTCACTGCTCCATCAAAGTCAATGTCAAGGTTCTAGATGATCCAACGCGCTGTCATATGAGGCACCAGCACAGAATTACTGTTTCTTTGGGCTCAGGACGCAATTGGGTAAATCTTGCAATACCAAAATGGCTTTATACGAGTACAACATCGATCTAGTCAGTGGTCTAAGGATGCAATGTCTGAGAAATCTACGCCAAGTTGAGCAAATGGACACTAAAATTCTGGCCCAAAAAATCTTCCATTCTAACGCCAAGAACCCTGTAGCTGAGAGCAACTGAATCTAAAGTGGTCAACGCAAGTGGAATGGGATTCATACAACTTGGATTACGGACCTGTAAGTATTTGGCGAGAGATCGTGTTAGCTGTAGAAGCTTGTTGGTTGTGTCCCAGTTTTACACCGAACTGTAGCCCCACCTAGACTTAATTAAAACTATTCTTCTGTCGATTAAATTAAAAATCAAATATTATTAAAAAATCCACGAGAACAGTCTCTTGGAAAATCAAACTAAAATCTATTATTGTAAAACCCTTTTAATCCAAAAGTCCGAAACAGAAATGTGTGAAACTGCGTGACTGCCCGACTGACCGATTCTGTTTTATTAAATATTAAGAGAGGACTTTCAGCTTAGAAGTGTCTTAGCGCCGCATTTTGCAATCTTTGAAGATTCATCAATCATCAATATGCTCATTCCAGATTAAGTGACTATCGATTATCACTCTCAGATATTTAAAACTTTCAACTATCTCGATAGGTGGGTTAGAAAGTGAAGTTAGACATGAAGTGCTTTGGAGGAGTATATTGTCCTTTGTGATTCAGCTATTCCATTATCATGACACCATTTAACTGCATTAGTATGCTCACTTTGCATTATCGATGTGGCCGTATACTTTAAATACTCGAACTATTCTAATTCGTTTGAGTAAAGAATAAACGGTAATGATACCAATGTGGATCCCTTTTTATCTTCCCGCTGGGATTGTTGTCAATATTTTCTAATTTCTTTTCCCAACATCATAAACAAACCGTTACCAGCATGAACTATCATTATTTATGCACATTATTTGAAAATAATGAAAAGCAAACTTTTGAAAAATATTGTACCTATTCAGTTGCAGCGGAGTGTATTTCAGAGTACGTTCGAATGTTCGAAACTGGGCTTGAGGGTATACTGATGATCCTTCATAGCGAGATGGGTGTTACGGTTGAAGGTTTGAAGGGGCGGATTGCAACTGGCGATTTCTATGGAGCACTGGTGGTGGAAATACCGATAAGACAAAGTGAGACAATTAACGAAGTTAATTCTTCCAAGCATTTTGCTATTGATGGTTATAGATATTACAATTACTGGAGCAAATATATTAGCATGTGTTTATAAATCACAAGTTCTAATGCAGTCGATTCCTAGAGGCTTATTAATATTCGAACACTTAAGGATCGAATGTACCTCCTCAGGATTTATTTCTTTTACATATATCAAGTTAGGTATTGAAATGCTAGTATGATGTGAGGTAACTGCGTTGCATAGATAACTGATTCGGTGTGTTTGTGAAACTTTTACTTTACTTTTACTTTTTTTGTTTTTGGTCTTCTCACTATTGCGTTGGTAAGATTCCACGTTTTATGTGGGTTCAATTCAAATTCAGTGATTTGGTAATCCTTTTTTTTGTTTTGGGTTTACTGATTTCTGAAGATATACTATTCTGATTCATAAGATTTGTTGAAGCGGCTGTTTTTCCATTTACGATAGGTGCCATCTGTTTTCTTGTATTCTTCAATTAAATCCTTTGATATCCAAATATTTTGTTTGTATTTCTTTTTTATTAATATACTTCTTGTTGATTTTTTTTATATATCTTCTAAAGTAAACATAACATGTGTCAACATCAACTTCATTTAAGAATGAATTCCAATCAGTAGAAATGATTTATTCTACCTGACCTTTCTTTACAGATGTTAGACGTTGTGAGATCATTTTTTTTCACTATTATTTGAACAGTTCTCTGAGAATACCATATCAGTGGAGTCAAATAATTATATTTTAGAGCATATTCCTTACTTCCCCTTACTACCAGAGATACACTGTCTTTACAACAGATTTAAGTTAAGTGAAGTATATACATATGCAACTCCATAAGAGGAATTCAGGATTAAGTGCGAATATAAATGCTTTCAATATTTTCTGGTGCAGGAATTGCATCGTAACTGTGATTTGTATAATTTAGGATATACGAGTAAGTCACTAGGCAAGCTTGATTGGACTTATCACTTTTTACTCATCTGTTGAGAGGTGTTGTGTGATTCGTCGTTCTTACGAAAACCGATGTCTCAATCGACTACATATTAACAAATACAAATCCTAGTTGCAACATGTAGAAAAACCTCGATTGAGTTTTCCGTTTCCCAAAGACAGATTTGATTTAAGCATCCCTCTCTATGAATTCCATACATTTGAAGGTCAACACCAATTTTAGCCACTCTGTATCTTGCCTCGAATACCATGTAGTAGCTCCACATTCGGTTCATGCTCGTTCATTTCGTTAAAATTTATGCTAAACTCTAACAGACCTTGTTTTCAGAATTAAATTTTCCACTTCAAAATGCTATAACTTGTTTTTCCAAATACTCCTATACCCCAAAATCCTGAAAAAAAACCAACGAAATACAAGTCCACACTCCGAAGCACTCCTACAACCATTCGGTTTGAAAAAATTAAAACTTTTCCTAAACATGTACACTTCAGGGATAGGGTGGGCTTCTAACGATATTTGCACCCCTCCATCCCGACAACATGATTACTACACGAAAACTTCATTCAGAGTTTTCCCAAAAATTAAACACCCCCCCGGCCCGTGGGACACGGAAAAATGACACACAGATGATTGAAAGTACAACAACATCCGTTCTACGCGTTTCACACATGTTTCTGGAATATTAAGGATTTCTGAGAGGAAAATGGATTCGGTGTATAATTGAAAACACCAAACAACATGAGCTTGCTTCTTTGGCGGATCCCAAGCTTACCGCACATACACAGATTGTTAATTAGGCAAGTGGAGCCCTTCGCCTTTTGCTGTCTCATAATGCGATAATTAATCCTGAAAGGATCGGATTCTTTGGCATAGCCTTTGACTACACTCTGTTACGAGGATGCTTCATTATGAAATGCACACTTCTTTTCTTCGTTTTTGACAAAGAGTGGAAGAAGGAATCCCTGCACAGTGCTCATGTTGGTGAACTAATTAAAAGCACTGAAATTGGAGGCATCTTTGCGATGTAAAGAAGATCCTTTTTGTCTTACTGAGCGTGTAATACATAATGTACTGCGAGTTGCTAATTAATAACTGGGGGTGAGTGCATGACGTTTAATGGAGGAACATATTTTATGAGTATAGTGCTAGGGTAGTCGTCCTTCGAGACAAGGGCTTTCTTTGGAGTATCTGTAAACTTTCTAAGTTTACGACAAAAAGTCGGAAGTTCCTTAGAAAATCATTGATTCATGCTCCGTACTGTCCATGCTGGCCCTTGTTTGGGGCTTCAATCACAAATGGAGTTGTTTGGAGCGAAAAGGATGTTGTTTTTCAAATTCTTAAAAGGATACGACCAAGTTCGAAAGGAAAAACTTGATTATTTATTATTTTTATTTTATTTTTGCTCACTATATGAACTGGCATGGATGAGCAGTGGCGGCGATTAAGTGGGGGACTAGATTTTGTCCTACGAAAGAAGAGGGGTTATACTTTTACTTCATCAACCCGTTAATTTTTTTACAAAGTTATTGAATTGTAATACAGGTTCCTAAAAAGCAACAATCAATACCTGTTACTGTTATAGCCAGGAGATACGGCGACCGCTTTTAGAACAAGTGTAGCAGTAATTGTTACCATTCGCTATAGCCGATTGAAGTCAATTCGTTAACATTATACAGTTACAAAGGGAATTATCAATTCGACATCATAGCAATAGATTAGCCTTTGTCAGTCCACTATGTGGAAAATATCGGCCCACATCCGTACAAGAACCAGTTGGTGCTTGCAGGTTGTGCCCATGAGCATATTGACGTATACCCTTATTTTTGTTGAAAAATTATATTTAGAGACGAGACTCATTGTTGGCGCAATGGATTTGTGAAGAAGCAAAATTTACATTTCTGTAGTAAATCAAATCCAGAACAGACTCAGTAATAGCCACAAAAGTGAAGTCTCTTGTGTGCTTCTCACCCTGGTGACATGATCGGTCGTTATTTTTTCAAAATGTTATCAACGTACCTGAAAATGATCAGTGATTATTTCGTCGAGCGAAGCCTATTGTACTAAAGTTGATTAACGTCATTGCTGTTTTTAAAATAAAAGGAGTTATATAGCTCTTGAAAAAAATACCCTTGAGTTATCTCGAGGAAAAGTTTCCTGTTATAACATGCTAACAGTTCATTGATTCATTCATTATATGCATAAACGTTTATGCAGGCTCAATATCAGTTGAATAACTTGTTGACAAGTTGAAAAGGTGTCTTAGAGTTCTTTCTTGATTGTCTGGACTTAATAGGAATTATTATTGATTTATAATTTGTCAAAGAAACCAGCGATCGGCAAGACATATGAGGATCACTAACCTGTTGTCCCAAGCATACGGTTGCAAATATTTCGAACATATTGTGAGGAAGTTTGCATTTAACTACTAGACGCTACAAGAGCAAGAGAGCCCCTCCCGAACGAGTGTGGCATGATTTTTGGTTTCCATGCCGAGAGTATTTAGAGCCAAAAACCAGTGACTGCGATGCCATAAAGCTCACCACAACGTAAAAACTAACGAACTAACGAAGAATATCGGCACATAATACTAAAAACACAGTCGGTGAGGAAGATATAGATAGACGATTTCTGTAGGTGTATAATGTCGACAGTGATCTCAATAAAGCTATCAAGTATAGTTAACCATTCCATTTATACGATTTTATCTAATAATTTCGCCCAACCCGGCTCGACGAGAATACGAGTATTTATCTTAAGTCAAACTAAGCTGGTGGAGCTGACGGGCAACCTGTCTTGTTACAGAAACTAACGAAATTGACTTGGAGAAGAACATACATCATCTTTTCTGCCGAATAAAGCAGATAGTTTTAATTCCGTTAACTATAGAAATAAAAGCCTCCTCAACACGAACTACAAGTTCCTATCTAGTGAGCGTCGATACTTTTATATAAATCTAGGAAAGATCAGAGATCCCCCACTAGTATTTTTCGCGTTTTCGCGGATGCCGAAAACAAACTAAACACAATTGTGCCTTTTTCAATTAGATTAATATAGAGTACATTTATTTTCTTAATTTAGGGATTAGTTAAGGATGTTAATTTTACAAACTCATTTAGTGACGACCCGATCGACCTCATCACAACGTGACTAAAAAAACTCAACTCTCAACTCCTCCATTGTCAATTATTTGACCCAGCTCATGCCTTCCTCGATCGAAACCACGGCCATCACCTCGTTCAAGTTCAACACCCTGTACCATGTCCATAGCTTTATCGCCAGTAAAAAAGGCAAGCCCAAGGCACCAACAACCGTCATCACAATCTTCGTTTGTGACATCGTTAGAGTCGATATGCTCACTTCAGATGTTTACTTGAGCCATTCTCGGTCGCCTTTTATGTTCGACATTCACCCCATCGTATCGATGAATTTGATACGCAGAACGATGGCCGCGGTGAGGCGATCAATCAATGTTGTATGTTCGTCGGTTCTCCATCTGCACCTTTTCAATCTCTTCCTTTGCTGCTCTGCGTATTTCGTCTCGAGTCTCCTTGAACTGGTCTAACATGACATCTTCCAGAATCTTCGTCAGCTGCTGGTTGTTCTTGCATTTCATTGCCACTCTGAACAACTGGCGCTTAGGATGAACGCCACGCAATTCGCGAGCACCTTTTCTACACAGCGCGATCGCTTCTGAGTGTAGTAGTCCTGTTTAAGAAGCGCTTCCACCTTGGCGGCGCTAATGTGTCCCCTTCCGTGAATACTTCGTATAACTTCTTTCTGCATCACCTTGGGTAAGACAAGCAAGTGCACTCCTTCCTCAAACTTATACAAGACACCATGTCTCAGCTCATAATCTTGGTAACTTGGTAAGATCCGTCTTATGCACGGTTGCTTGGAACGCTTTGCAGTCCTTTAATATCTTGAACCTCAGTCCTAGCAAGTAAACCCTTAATTTCCGCAAACATTTCACTATAGCTGGGACTTCATGTTCATAGTTGGCGTAGTTTTTTCCGCTTCCGTGGCCTTGAAACTCAAGTAAAAAACTGGGTGAAAGTTACCTTCATGTTTCTGCACCAACACTCCTCCGTATACCACAAAACTAGCGTCCGTATGAAGTTCCGTTTCCAGCTTCGGGTCAAACAACTTCAGCACAAGTTCGTTACACAGAGCTGCTTTCAAAGTTTGAAACGCTAACTTCTCTTCCTCCGCCAACTTGATCGACGCATCTTTCTTGATGAGATCCGACAGCGGTTTAGCAATCGTCGATAAACTTCCTGAAGAAGCCAGTTAGTCCGAGAAAACTCTGGACAGGCTTAATGTTGTGTTGCTCTGGATATCCTCTGACCGCTTTAATTTTATCTCTTGATGGTCTTATTTCGCCTCCGCCGATGATATGCCCCAAAAATTCTATGGTCCTTTATTAGAACGAGCACTTTTCCCACTTAATTCGTAATCTGTTTTCCTCAGCTACCTTCAGCACGATCTGCAGCCTTTCGAGATTCTCTTCTTCAGTCCTGCCTAATATTACAATGTCGTCCATGTAAACTAGAACAACTCCTTGGCGCACTAATTCATGAAAGATGGTGTTAATATACCTCTGGAACATCGATGGTGAGTCCGAATGGAAACTTTGTAAACTCGTACTGCCCATCTGGTCTGACAAAAGCAGTGTACCTGTGACTTGACTCGTCGATGTCCACGTGGAAAAATCCGTCCTTTAAGTCCAGTGTGAACTTCAGCTTATTTTAGGGCCTCCAGTATATCTTTCATCAATCGGAGATGGTGCCTGTCCTTGACGATATTTTGTTCAGCCAGCGGAAGTCGACGCACAATCGATAGGTCTGATCTCTTTTTTTAACTAGTACGATAGGACTAGCATAGTTGGATTTGCTCGAACGTATTATTCCATCTCGTAGCCAGTCATCAACTTGTCAGTTTACTACCTCCTTCTCCTTCTGTGCAAATCTTTGCGTCCCCTGGTATATTGGGCTATGGTCTACTAGCGTAATACTCATGCTGATGCATGATTCCGGAACTTTTCTTGGGCAGTAATTGGAAATGAGTTTAGCTATGTCCCATTTAAAATCTTCGTTGCCAACTCGGTCTTCAACCCGATTTTCCTCCTTTTCGCCGCCCCCAAGCTCTATTTTGAGCACATCGTTTTCGTCCAGCTGGTAAGTGTTTTCAGACTTGGCCTCCTTCAAAATTGTCTTTCTCACCTTGGTTATATTTCCACTGGACATCAACATCTCCACGTTTTCCAGAAAATCCCGTCCAAGCAGAAGCTGATCAGGTATCCACTCATCTCGTACTACTTGAAATTGAACCCAATGGTCGTCTCCCTCGATCTGCAAACTCTACCAGCACGCACTTAATGTCTTCTGCGGTTTGTTTCCGAACCCTTTGAGAACCGCTCCTGGTTTGATAATAGGTCTTCGATAAAACGATTGTCTGATAATAGACAGGTCGCTCAAGTTGTCGTGATATGGTTTGCAATAAATATTGACCTTGATATACCTACCGTAAAGTTGAATACGCTTTACTTGGTTTATTTTTTTTGACGTTGAGGCCGCTTCACTTTTCACCGGCCAATTTGGAGAGATGTGTTAAAATTGACTGCAGTTAAATAACCGTATGCCTTTGGTTTTTTCCGGGTAGTTCTGTGCTAAGTGCGACATCGCACCGCAGTTGTGACATCTCTTTGCGCCTTTTGCTGAAGTAGTCGTCCCGCTATGATTTCGGCTTGTCTCGGGTTTTTGGTTTGGCATTTGCCACTGCATCTTTTGTTACGATCCCCCAAGATCTCCAAGGG
This sequence comes from Volucella bombylans, assembly GCA_949129095.1. Classification (NCBI taxonomy): domain Eukaryota; kingdom Metazoa; phylum Arthropoda; class Insecta; order Diptera; family Syrphidae; genus Volucella; species Volucella bombylans. Next base: position 190,601,876 of record OX422140.1, on the reverse strand, counting down.
CCGAGGCTTCATATAGCACAGCTTTGTTGCTCACGGTATACGGTATTCCACTGATGTGATGTCTCGTCAACACTTCCTTGACTGTTTATCTGCTCCATAGCGTAAAGGTATTCTAAGTAGCTTTCGGACGCTCCTTTTCATCTAGAAGCCAGTTGTGGGTGGATTTCAATACTAATTAGCCAAACAGTCCTTCAACCTACTCTAATTGGTTGTCCCCTCATTTATTTCCACAGCCAATTTTGCAGCTGCTCTCAACAACTTGCGTGCATAAAAGTATTTATGCATATCGCTCCATTCACATGCCGTAGCAATATCTTCAAACTCCTTTACCCACTTAGCGTAACCTTCCTCCTTCTCCGCTAAACTGCTCCAGCGACTCTTCGACATCGCGGAGAACAAAGTTGTTATGGTTAGACATTGTTCCTGTCTTGGATACAATTAAAATTGGATCTTCCTTGTCCTGCTGTCCGAATAATTCATCTTCGTCTTGTTGTTTAAGCTCTTCAACGGTATCCAGTTTGCTTGCTTCTTGCGCCCTCAACACTTCCTCTATCTTCACAACATTTTGGTCAAATTCGTCGTTAATTCAGTTCACTAAATCAGTCTTAACGTTGTACGTATACGACAAATTGTTCCTCTTTAAAAAAGTTTGCAACTGCCGAACTGTTGGCTCTCATGATGTCACCATCGATAAGATTGACAATATTGATATTAATGCCCCGCAGGGGAAATTTCATCACGATTATTGACAGCTGTGACATTTATAATCTTGTATTTAAGGTCAATAAACTTCACTTTTTTTATAACGTCCAAGTACGAAACAGCTCTTTTTTATTTACTAGCCGTAATTGTTATAAAAGTCAATTAAAGTTAATTTTCTCCTGTTTCGCAAGAAGTTACAAGCAAACACGAACTGTCAGCGTATGCAACTCATCCATTCATCAAACCTTCACAATGCCTCGTATCATTAAGCCCTATGCTTCACTCTTATCTTTCTTCTTTTCGCCGACTTTTCTCACCGCACTACTTTGCTTCTTCTTAACATCTTAGCGTCCACACTTTTTTTCACCTTAACCCACTTTCGACAATCTAAGAAGTTCAATTCTGCACCGCACAAACACGAGAGATCAAATTTGGTTCGATCCCGGTTGAGCCCCCATGTAGGAAAGATCACAAATCCCCCACTAGTATTTTTCGCATTTTCGCGGATGCCGAAAACAAACTAAACACAATTGTTCCTTTTTCAATTAGATTAATATAGGGTACATTTATTTTCTTAATATAGAGATTAGTTAAGGATTTTAATTTTACAAACTCATTTCAACTTAGTGACGACCGAATCGACCTTTTCACAACGTGACTAAAAAGAGACTCAACTCTCAACTCCTCCATTGTCAATTTGTTGACTCACCTCATGCCTTCCTCGATCGACACCACAATCATCACCTCGTTTGTTATCCTATAGCCAGTTCCAGATGTTTAGGGAGTTCAACACCCTGTACCATGTCCATAGCTTTAACGCAAGTAAAAACGGCAAGCCAAAGGCACCACCAACCGTCATCACAATCTTCGCTGGTGACATCGTAAGGGTCTATATGCCCACTTCAGATGTTTACTTGAGCCGTTCTCGGTCGCCTTTTATGTTCGACATTCACCTCATCGTATCGATGAATTTGATACGCAGAATGTAATGCCAAAGGCACTTAGGAATTTAAAGAATGAAATAAAACGATTAAAACTTATCTGCGTCGATCGGTCGTCAGCTCTTTATTTCTACATAAATTTGTTTTTTTTTTGTCATCGAAAAAATCCTCATACTGCGGTAGATCCTGAAGAAAAACATGAACTGAAAATCGATATTCTTATTATTGATTTTAATGCGGTATATGAAGCTGTACAGAGAAATGACTATTTTCAGCATCCTTGAAAAACTTATGCAGTTGCTTAGGATGTCTTCTCCATCACGATCGGTAAAGATCTAAACGAGGCATTCGGTACCAAAAAAGCTTTTAAGGAAGTCGGCAGGCTATCGTTCTTGAAAAAAAAAACATTCAAAATTAAGTTGACGCGAATTTGTCGATACATTTTTTCGATGTCACCAGTGAATGTATACTTGTACTTTCTCCATCGAAGGATGATATCGATTACATCTGTTTGTATTTAGTACCGACCATCAACATGTCATTTAAGGAAGAGCCAAAAGATGGGTTAAAGGTTGCCTCAAATTCGACTCTCAACCTTGTTGTGGTACTGGATTCCCATATGACAGCGTGATGCGGAATAAAAAAATGAAATGGAGACTACGAGTACAACATCTCATCATACCATTTAATTGGACTCATACGTCCTAACTGTCGGTACTCCCAAATACACTTCGAGTACTCCTCGTGTTGAAATGGGTTCGCCTGGAGTCTCTTCTTCTGCTGCAAAAATCGCCTGACTGCTCCTTGCTGTGTTGGGGCCATACTCGGGCATCTCCCACCCTTAAATGGCAATCGAATGGAAAACCGGCCGTCAGGTATGGTGTTGTTTACAAAATGTTGCTCACACATCTTATCTTCCTCAGATTCGGGTTTTTCATAAGGCTCTTCTTCTATCTCCCCGAATCGGCGAATAGTGGAGTCAAGGCTAAGATGACTTTCGAATCTACGGACTGATGATGGAATCTCCGAAGCAATTTTCCCTAGCAGTATTCACCCTAGCTGTGTCTTTTGCGCTGTGGGTCCGCAACTTTCAATGCACCGGATCACCCCTTCTAGGATAATCTCAGCGTAGAACTCACTTCCTAGAAGTAAATCTATCTTAGCTGGTAGATGGAAAGTTGGATCCGCCAATTGAAGGTTAGTCACATAAGGCCATTTGTCGAAATTAATTTTCTGAGCCGGTAAAAACCCAGTCAGGGACTTCAAAACAAGAGCCTTGATGCAACCAGTTTCAGTTTTCAATGCATTTTATTTTCTTACTAATTAACTCTTACATACTAACAAAAAATGCTTAAATGCTAGCTTACAATTACTTAACAATCTTATACTAACTTACTGGCCCCACACAGGCACTCTAAGCTACTCGTTTTGATTTTTTCTCCGAAATAGTTTATTTATTTGCGGAAACATATTCGGATTGCTGGTGTTTACAGCCCGAACCTTGTTGTTCCAATACAAACTTACAGAAATTCTGTAATTCTCTTTTATTAACGTTTGAATATTTTTAATCGACGACTTCAGTGTCCTAATCTCCGGGTCTTGTCGGTCAGTTAACTGTCTGTACAAGTTTTTGAGTCTTGTGAGAAGTCTACTTTTCTGTCGGTGCAGTGCGTCAATAGTAGGATTGCGGAACAGGTCTTCGTTAGTCGTAAGTCGATACCGCGGTATTGTAGTGTCCATAGTTTGTTTAATTGTCTCGTCCATTTGTTTTAGGTAATTGTCGATCTCCTCGTTTGACAAATTCCTATTGGGTGGGTGGAGCGTGTTCGAGGAGAGCGCTCTTGTCAACTTTGCGGAGAAGCGTGTCCATCGAGTCTTACTGTAGTTGAAAGAATATCTTTGGACAAACTCCTCCAATTCCGCAATCTCGTTGGGAACTGTAATTTCGGTGCTAAAACCGCAATGGTCGCTGTCATATAATAATGTGCGCAGACAGTTTAATGTTTGTAAATTCGTACCTGTCAGTCGTATACGTTCGTCGTACAGTAGTAGATCCAAATAAGACCCGCATCTGGGAAACGACGGGTTATCCGTCGCTTTAAGACCGAGTCTGTATATGACATCGTGCTGACCCCAAAAATCGAGTAGTAGGTTCCCTCTAGTATTTGGCAAATTATTTCCCCAATCCCTGTGTCTAGCGTTGAAATCCCCGCCGATTATAAAATAATTCTCCCCCGATTCCAGCCACAGAAGTCAAAAAGCGTGTCGAGCTCTGTAATGAATAGAGTGGATTGTGAAGTCTCAGGTGCATAAACAGAGGCCAAGTACAGCCGCTTTCGACTGTGGAGCGGGACGTAAATGACGACTGCCTCCAACACCCGGAACCTGCGCAACACTCCTTTGTACACTCTGTGAAATTTTATACCTTCCTTAATGAAGATCGCGACACCGCCTCCACGTTTGGATCTGGGTCAATTTCTTCTTCTAACAATATAATTATTGTACTCCAGTTTGTGCTTATCGGTTAGCTTGGTTTCGCTGGCGAAAAGCACATCAGGAGTTTGGTCTTGTAGCAATTTAAACATCGCGGCTCTTCGTTCGATCCTAATCAGTGAATTAACATTCACCGCAAGGACCTTCAAAGTTTGCTCCACCATGTGCGTACCCATTACGACATGTGTTGCGTTAGGCCCGGCAGCAGAGCATAGATCTGGTCCACCCGCTTGGCCTGTTCTTGTACCTGCTTTTGCAGCTGAGCCATCTGCCCTTGGATTGCGAGCAAGATGGCCAGCATGTTAGGTGCAGCTTCCGTTGTTCTCGGCATTGGCGCCGCAGAAGCAACAGTCGCTTGTTGTACCGTAACCCCCCTACCTGACGCCATTTGAGCTTAGGAAATTTGGGACGTGACGGCTGGTGTTTGAAATCTGACAGGTGAACGTTTGACTCTACCTTCTGCTGCCGAGCCAGTTTTGCTTTATTAATGTCAGCGAACTTAGGACAACCCCGATAGTTTGCGGTGTGTCCCACGTTTCCACATAACACGCACGAGAGCTGCGACCTATCGGATGCTCCGTCAACACCCAGAGCACACTCCTCGGAACTGTGGTTCTTAGCGCACTTCACGCATCGAGGCTGCATTTGGCAGTTCGACGCGGCGTGCCCGAACCTCTGGCAGCGAACGCATTGTATAACGCCTTCGCTCCTTTTTAATTTTTCCCAGTGAACCACCTGGTAGTCTAGGACATTGATACTCCTTAGACTATCCAGACGGCATTCGGGACTGAGCTGCACCAGGAAGAACGGCAGACTCCGTTTCTCCCGCCTAGCTCTGGCTGTGGTAAATGGCTTTACCCCCACAAACTTGAGTCCTTCGCATTCCTTCTCTTTGAGCAGTGCTAGGATCTCCTCAGGATCAGACCCCTCAGATTCCAACCCCTTCAGCAGCATCGATTGCCGCTTTTCACACTTCGGTGTGTATGAGTAGTGCTCCGTCGTCGTTTCCTTTAGAAGCTCTTTCACTTTCGCGTAGCCTTCCACTGTATTACAGTGGATGGCATGGCGATCGTTCCCCAATCGCTTAATATTAAAGTTATTACCAATGACCAGCCTACACAGGTCCTTCGTTGCAGTCACCTCTAATTTATAGGTGTTAATGGGAGGCACCTTCTCCTTCTTCTTGTTCTGCTGCAGTTGCTGTTGTTGTTGTTGCTGCTGTTGTTGTTGCTGCTGCTGTTGTTATTGCTGCTGCTGCTATTTTTTCAGCTGTTGTTGTAGTTGAGGCTGTTGGTGTTTCTGCTGCTGCTGGTTTTATTGTTTGCTGCAGTTTTTGGTTCTGCTCTTGTTTTTGGGAGCTCTCCAGTTGTAATTGCTCCCTCTGCCTGCATGCAGTTTGCCTTTGTTTAATAGCAAGCACTTTTTCCTCCAGCTTTTGTATGCTGCTATTAATATCATTTATTAGCTCATCCTCGTCTTCCGACTCAGATGTCGCTAGAGAGGAAAAGGTATTATTACCCCCCTCAACTGGACCTCATCTTCATCTTCATCAGCTCTTAAAACTGCATTTATTTATTTTGAGGCCGCGCTATGTTGTTTTGTGAGGAAAATTCCTCGGGGTAGAAGGTAGAAGCTAGACGAGCTATACATCGCGAGCTGTACAGGGACGGAAATCTAGCCAGAAGAATCCGAATAAAACGATGTAGGCAAGGACATTTATAACGGATGAAAATTAGCGCTCTGCCTCCAGACCAGATCAGATCAAACCAGATCTCAGCTCAGGTAGCGCATACAATTATAAAGAGATATCGACCGTGTAACTTGAGGTAGCGAGTTAGCGATCGAGCAGGATGAAGGAACTTTGTGGTTCAGCACCAGGTACGGCTCGGCAATATTACGAACCCATCGTGGAGGTGCATTACTGGAAAGGGACCTCAACCAATTTGGCATGTATAACTGCAAACAGCTATGTAGCTTGAGATCGAGTTGTATGAAGAGGCTTACTTGTTCTGACTCAGGGCCACGACGAAATGCAGCACCTTCTAAAGTGACGTAATGTGTACTATATTGTAGATTAGTACATGGTAGATAACACACATCAATACTGGAATAACATAAATAACAAATGGTGCCGCAATTTAAGATTGATCATGTAATTTATTACTGATTAATAAAGTTAGAATAATAATAATAATAACATAAATAAAATAAAGTCAAAGTATTACTCGTAGTTTAGTGAATTCTCTAAAATTATTTAAAAAAAAAATGACCCCAAAATAATTCTTAAGACTGCCTTCACTGGGATTATCCTTTCGGCATAATTCCATCATCAAGCCTACTGCCCCCCTCCGTATGCGTACACCATACAAAACCACCAACCACTTCATCCGAACCTACAAACATGAGCAACTTCCGAGCCAATGTATTTTTTCTTCTTTTAGTCGTGCAATGCCGCCCTTTGCCGCCCACTCCACTCCATTTAAACAATTTATCTTATCCTTTTAGATTGATTTTTATTATTTGGGACATACTTAAAAGGCAATACTAATAAAATATTCGGTGTGCTCTCAAGCGAACTCAAGAAAAACGCCAGACGAGAAATTATTCCATCTCTCTAGCTATGTATTCCTCTATGTCTTTCTTTCTCTTCCTTATGCTTTTGTGTGATTTTTTTCCTATGCGATAGTTGACTGAAACTGAAAACTGGCGACAACTAGGATGTGACTACGACTACAACGGCTGGAATAAAGTTGAATCAGTGTAAGGGAAGCAAACAGGGGCATCCTATAAGGGATGTATTAGGTTCATTTAGTGTGGTATCCCTTTATTATGGATACTCTAACTTCACTCGTACACCAGTGAGGTTGAGTGAGAAAAAATTAGGAAAGGAGGCTGTGGAGAAAATTTGCAATTTGGACGTTTTCCAATAGTTTTCCTTAAGAAAAAAAAATTAAGAAAACTTATTTTCGCATATTGATTCTGGCTTCTTTATATGTAGTCGGACAGAGTACGTTTTGTATTTGAATCCAGTTTTGGCCAAGGGATTTATTTTTTAAGTGATTTTAAGATGAAAGGATTGAAAAGTTTTCTTAAAACATTCTGATCCGCAGATAACTTTGTATGTTATACACGTACATACATATATGTATAAGATACATTCATTTGTATCATTGTTTGTATATTTGATTATTTGATAACAAACTGAGCGAGAAGTTTGTCAACATAATCTGCGCCGGCCGTTCACTTAGGTACAGAATTGTGTTCAATTGGATCTTTGTTTTTATTGGTGCTTAAAAGGATATAAAAAAGATAGTTTTATTGCGGAGACCAGATACTCCTAGACACAGTCGTTGACGTTATATCTACCTATGTTGTATAGTTTCTCTCCAGTACAGCATGTATTGATTTTTGAAAGACTGTGTCATTTACAGGCGAGGATAAGACCACTGATGCGTCTATAGTTGGCACAGACAAGAGGGTCTCCTTTCTAAAGTTCCATTCGTTTGGCATGCTTTCGTCTGACCAAAATTTACAGAAAAATATATGTACGCATTTCATAAAATGGGTGTTGTTGCTCATAATCGCCTAGGTTTAATGATTCGCTTTGCCTGACAGCGGTGCGTCGATCGTACTCGCCGTTTAGCAGTCTGCAGAAATGTTTTTTTTATACCTTCAGTTTTGACTACGAATTTACCATTAGGTTCTCTTGTTCGTTATCGCAGACCTACATTCGTGCTTTGTTGATCTATCATATTTTTAAAGTTTCCAAACGGAATTCCTACTATAATATCTCAAAATTTCCTCGATTTCGTGCTGTTATTTTCTTGGTTCAGAAAGGCCGGTGAGCGTCATTATTCTTTTGCTCTTAGAGCTCACGAGCCGCTCTAGTCCTCATTTAAAGCGCCGCTCTATACGTCCTCTGTTTTTTTTGCATTCGCCAGAAAGCATTCATCATCAAACTCCTATTATTGAAGTGGTGGTCGGGCAAAATCTAGCACAGCAGACGCGGCATTGCCGATCGCTTGTTGCTAGCTTTGCCATTGACTTTCAATAAAAGATGTTAGATGCGCAGCACTTTAAGCGTTAAGAGACACTTGATCGGTATAGGCCCTGGTGAAACGTCAAATTTCCTCTTCTCTTCCTTTTGTTGGCCCCAAAAAGCATTCGGGCATATATATTGGAAGCACACATCCCAAAGCCACTTGCAGGCTTTATTTACTGTCTGTGCTGCCAATGGTTCCTACGTTCCCAAGTTTGCGTTAAAACCGACAGGGCGGTTTCAACATCGTCGAGCATATGGTCCTTGCGGAGAAACTCAAGAAAACAGTAATTGGTACCGTCGTTTATTTCCTCAGTTCAGTTTCAGTTTTTATGCATTTTTATTTTTTTTAACTTAATTAACTCTTAATATGCTAAACAAAAAACGCTTAAAAATTAGCTTAAATTACTTACAAATAATCTTATTCTAACTTACTGGCCCCATGCGGGCACTCTAAGTTAAACCTAACACTTAAACTATGTCTTTCGACGAATCTTACAGTCTACTTTTATTCCTATTTTAACATTAATTAATACTAAAACTAAGAAAATTAATTTTAAGTAAAAACTTAGTAAATGGAATCGTTTATTTCCTCCATTGCAACGTGTGTACATATTAGACTGATGTTCGCTCTTTCCTGTCTAAAACTCAAGATTCCTTACCATAGTCTACCTCTTTTGACAAATCCGTTTTCAAAAGTCCACTGATTGTCTTTTCGGTAACAATTTCCATACCATATTTAGGAAATTTTCTTTTTTCTCAGACCCGGTCCAATCCTGCTTAGACCTGCTTTATAACAATCTAGGACTTCTACTATTCGTTAGGCTTTACGTCACCTTTTAAGGGACCTAAGATTCCAAGTGCAGTACTGAAATCGTTTGCCTCATAGGTCGTCAACGGTGGCATATTTCTTAATGATATATTTTTTTGACACCGATTGGGAATCGACTATAGGAATAACCTCTACCTTGAACAGTGAGGTGCTTTGTACCGTTCCATAAATACGAGTATAAAGGACCGGTTACAATGGCATTCATCTCTATGTCAGAGACCCTGATAGCTCGTTGAGAAGCGCTTTTCAGGTCTGGGCTTTTTAATAATTAAAGTAACCCAGAAGGAGGATCACTAGGTTAGGGCTGGATGCAGGCAACACCTTTGACTTTATCTAATAAAACTGTTTTTATTCATATTATACGGAATATTTATCATTCATTACTCTTGGTTCACCTATAAGCCCATTGTTGGTGGGCCAAGATATAGTACACCACGTTGCTCGTAAGGTTTAAAGAATTCGATAAATGTAAGGGACAACCGAAAATACAAACTACAGTCACTGAAGTAAGTATCATAAAAGTTCGAGTCTCCTATGTCCTATGCCAAGCATTTAACGTTGCCAACACAAATGCTGGGAAGTTATACCAGAAATGGACGCACTATGCGAGAGCATAAGCAGTTCAGGCATAGGGTTTAAGGAAACGCTCTGTGAGCATTGCTTAGTAAGTTATTTAATTCTCATCTAGGAATCATAAAGTACTCAAACTATTATTAACAATGTATTTTATTGCCACAAGGATTAAATTATGCTTAGAAAAGTTGTATACTATGTATATACTATGTTGTATGTATACTATACCTGACGGGTTGTTAAGTTGGACATTGTCTAGCTCAATCAATTTGGTTTCTTTTAAGAAATATCTAAAGGTACTTCAGATTTGAATTCTGGCACACAAAGGAAAGCTCTAATGCAAGAAGAGTAAATGACTTTTTATAATTTAGTGAAGTCATTATTATCCTATTAAAATCTAAGCTTTTCACACCAAATTTGATTAACACAAAACAGAAAGATTTGGACTAGACAAATTTAACCCAAAAATTCGTACTTCTTTAAGAACACCTTATTAAGATTCATTTTATTACTATTTCTGGCAGACTTTCATATTTAGGAAACACTCCTGGTTTTAAGGGAATCGTCTAAGTTTCTATCCTTGGAGAAGCAACAGTTGATTACGTTTTAACCTGCAAAGAGTTGACTAACATGCACAATAGAATGTTGATGTCAAAAACTCGCCTGGGAAGTATCTACCTGCTCTTGCTATCACATCTAGTTTGTTAGCATTTGTTTAATTCACTTATCAAATATCGTTGTTTCCTTTAGCGGTCTTTATAAGAGTATTTTATAATATTATTTAAAAGACGCTACAAAGTAGTTTGCGCACATAAAGCTCAATCAGTTTTTACATGTCATTTAAAAGTAGGAGGAAGGACCTGTATAAGAACAAAATAAGAACAAAAAGCCAAATAAAATAAGGCAAATAGCATCCCTAAAAGAAGCTTATAGGAGGCATCGGCATTTTTCGTTTTCTTTTGATGGTTCCTCAAAGGCAGGCTTTAGCATATGCTAAATTGTAGGTAGGGCCCTTTATACATCCTCCAGCTAGCGTGTACAATAGTCAAACCGCCGAATCTGGGGGAAATTAGGTCTCGTGGTTGTAGAAATAATACTACAGTTATTGCTAGTAACCTTCGAAATGGCTTTATTTTGGTTAGAATAAATCCAAAAATTGCTGCTGTCAGAACTTGTTGTACATCATTTTCTTCTTGTCATTTTTTTGTTTATTACCTCAAAAATTTTGCGAGTTATAATCGAATGAAAGTTTTTGACTCGATTATAATTCACAACACTTTTCTCGAGATATGAGTGCTCCAACATTTTCTTAAGACACAACACTGTGTCTATGTACGAGTACTCCAATTCTCCTTTCATAAGCATCATTTGTCCCAAGGAGTTAAGACCTGTCGGCCTGTCACCTCTTTTAAATAATCTTGGAAGTACTAACTAACGTCGATCTAAGTCAGAGTTAACATTTAACAATGCATATTGCATAATTATAAGCAGATCAGATGCCTTAAAACGAATTCTATTCCAAAGGCTATCCAATAGTAGTCTTAAACTTCTGATCTGGGAGTAGAGTATTGTTTATTGTTTGTTTATTGTTTATTTGTAAATTGGAAGCATACACTTTAAGATTAAATAATTATCTTATATATATGTTAGTGACACCTAGAATTAATTAAAATATTAAAATATAAAACAAACATATCAATAAGAAAACTCAAAACTAAATATTCTTGTGAAATTAAATGAACTAAGATAAAACAAAACCAAAACCAAGAACATCTCTATTAAATTAAATTTAATAGATATAAAAGAAAAGAAAAGAGAGAAAAAAAAGAATAGAAAATAAACAGGACTTTAAGCTGAATTGGGTTGCTGACAAAAAAGGACTAAAGTTTAACACGAAAACGTCTAGTGCCGCCGTGCTCTCTAACATGCCTAGGTAAGGAATTCCACAGGCGGACGACGTGAACGAGGAACTGGCGCTCAGAAGATAGGCAAGTAAATCTGGGGGGAATAAGTTAGAGAGTTCGGTTTGAGGTGCTAGGGCAGTATGTTGAAGAGATAAGAGGGCTGATGAGTTTGAATGACATTGGATAGCAGTATAAGAGTTCGATAGCGAAAAAGGTGGTCAAGTGACATGTTGTATAGAGATTTGGAAAACAAAAATATTCTGTCAAAACGTTTAAGGTTAAAAACATAGCGGGCAGTATTGTTAAACGCAACATTCAGCTTTCTCCGGCACGCAGAATCACAGTTGGAAAATATTTCGCAGCCATAACTAAGTATAGGAAATATTAAGGTTTTGGCTAGCAAAAAATGCGTTTTTAGGGGGACATAGTAATGAGACATCCAGAGTTGTCGCAATATGCCATATATCTTACCAACTGTTGCATTGATATGGGTCTTCCATGTCAGTGTTCTGTTGAACACGATTCCTAAGTTTTTAACAGTTTCAACATATTTGATTTCAAGGCCATTAAGCACAATATCGGGAAAGTACGAGTAAGTAAAATCCAGTAATTTTTTGCTTATAACAATGCATTTTGTTTTTAAGGGATTGAGAAAAAGGCCATTGTTTTTTGCCCAGTTGGATATATTTTCTAAATCACAATTAATTGCGCTCGAACAGTCTTCGATCACACCTAGTTGGTAACTACGGTAGAGTTGAACGTCATCGGCATACATATGGATGGAAGAAGAAACAATAGAAGGAATCTCAATTATATATAGGGAAAATAGAAGCGGTCCAAGAATGAAGCCCTGTGGGACACCTATATTATTTAGAATAAAGTCAGATGTCTGAGGTCCGACTACGACAGCCTGTTTTCTCAGTTTCAGGTATGAGGAGATGAGTGATACAGATGGACTATAGAAGCGGAAAAAAGTTTTCAATTTATGGCACAGTTGTGCATGATCAACGGTGTCGAACGCCTTAGAAAAATCGAGGAGCACCAAAAACGTCGCTTCATTAAAATCTAACTTCTCCCTAATATCATTCACAATTTTAATGGTTGTAGTGATACAGCTGTGGTTTTTCCTAAAACCGGACTGTAAAGGAGAGAGTAAGTTATACTTTTGGATGTGAGAACTCATTTGTCTTTGTAGTACTCGCTCGAATACTTTTGACAAATAGGGTAGAATTGAAATGGGAGGAAAGTCGTTACTGTTTGGCTTTTTTTGGATAGGGATAATTTTTGACATTTTCCATTGTGTGGGATAGCAACCGGTAGTTAAAATTAAATTAAAGGAATAAACTAAGTAGGGAAGAATAACTGGCAGGATGATTTTTATGAATTTGGGATGGATGTCGTCAAAACAAACGGCATTAGATTTGACTGATAACAGACATGAAACTAGCTCGACATCATCGATGCAGGCGAACTCTAAGCTACCTACCTCATGTGAAGTTGACGATTTAGGACGTTCAACATTTAAGGATGGGAGGGGAAGATTAACAAAACTTTTGTTAAGCTGGTTTACGTTAAAATTAACATCGCCGTCTTCTTTGTTTTTGCCAATACCAATTGCACGGAGATTATTCCAAAGCTGTTTTCCTCTAATCTGTGTATTTAGTTTGTTTTTGTGGAGCTCTTTTTTTTCCGCTTTAATTTTTCCGACTACACGGTTGCGCAGGGAACTATACATCTGGAGATGGATGTCTAACCTGTACGCTTCCATACCATCGATTATTTGTTTTGTTTTCAGTGGAACGTGGTTATAAAATAATTGACGAACATTATTGCAGAGATAGTCCAGTTGGTTACTAGAAGAAGGCATGTAAAATATTCGATTCCACTCAATGAGTGCGGCATCTACCTCCAGCTGATTTAAGTTAATGCTTCTGAAGTCACGGTATTCATATACTAGATCTGAGGATGTAAAGTTAAAATTAAAAGTTAAGTACAGAAGGTCATGTTTTGAAAAACCGGGTGCTGACAGCTGGTCGTAAAGGAGAATTTCGCTTACATCAATGACAAAGAAAACATCAAGGAGGGTACTACCTTCTTCAGTGAAGTGAGTAGCATGAGTAGTGTTAGCCGGGAATAAGTTAAAGGATCTCATGCCCTCAACCACAATTTGCTCAGTAAGAGTAGAGAGTAGAGTAGTAATAAATTGGTATTGTCATCAGCATAGAGTTAGGATAACTCGAAGCGAAGCACACCGTAAAATGGAGTTTTTCTTCTATGGATTTAGTGGTCAATAGACTGCTTTTGCTTCTGGAAAGGGAAGGATGTTAAGTGGTCACTTATGTAGATGGTATTGGAGTGGAAATTTGTGATTTAAATGAAAAGACATACGTCTAAAGATTCTGGCTTGTTGGCATCTACCAGAAACTTAATGTAGCCCTAAATTAAAGAGCCTAAAGGTGTTAAATCAATCACAGGAGCGGGGCAGCCAATTAATAGGACCATTTTAGGGGGTAAGGTAGGGTTAGGCTGTGTGGCATAGTCCTGTTAAAACTAAATATCGTCCAAGCCTTCCAATTCCAATTTATCGAAAAAAAAAAAAAAAATTAACATAGCTCGACAGGCAGTTCCATTAATTGGAATAAGATTTCGGTCAGTTTCGGCTTAATGAAACATCTGACATAAAAACTACACTAACAGTCACATATTTTGTTTATAATGGCTCTTTTAGAACACTTCGGCCTGCGTGATTGAACAAATGCGGCAATTAAGACATGCTTTTTTGCAACATTGTAAAATAGGGACAGGACGTTCGAGAGATGCCCATCTCTTGACAACTGTACTGAATCGATTAATTTCGGCATTGACTTTGCCCAGCTCTTGAAGACTGCACTGAATGGATTAATTTCGGCATTGACTTACTGGTTCACGTACAGCCGCAATATTCTCTTCACTTCTGGCGTATCGAGTTCTCATTTATCTGATGGCACTATGGAGTGAATAAGTCGATTTCAGTTTGTTTTCCTTTAACGCTTAATTGTTCGCTAACGGGACGATTGTAACCTCCCAAAATAAAAGTTAATGCACGTAATGTGGGCTGACAGTAACTGGCCGCAAATTTTTATAATAAATTTAAATGACTTGTAAACATTTTTAAGTGTGTATGTACTTATCTTTGCCATGGTTATGGCAAATAATCTGGAACACAAACACGACATATCCAAAGGTGTTTTGCTTTAGTTCAGAGAATGCTTATTGGAAAAAATGGGGATAATCTTATGAAAAAGCTATATGCAATAAATAAGACCACTAACAGGTTTAGTTCGCACAACCTACCATTTTACATGACAAGTCTGACCTGGGCTCGATCTAGGACGAAAAAGTAAAACAACAAGTATAGAATACGTAAAACCCTTTAGAAGATAATTATTATCTCATTCCAATTAAGATGAAATCTGACACATTGCCAATTTTAAGACTAATTCAATTCAAAAATTGTTCCGTCATCCTAACTAGGAGCAACTCCCTCCACCACTGCTACTGAGCTGGTGAGACTAATTTCATTAAATTGCAATAGAAATAAATTTAATTGCCCAGACAGCGTGATTAAATATTACAACAAGTGAATAATAGTATCTTTACTTGATTACTTCATTATTCAGATTTGCTATGGTGTTTGGCGCTCGCCGCTTGACGATTGATACTTGGCGCTTGCTTTGAAGAAATTTAAATTTAAATTTTCCTCTTTTGAATTTGCTGCCAACACAAAGTCTCTTCTCTTCCCCATGACTAATCTCTTTTTATTTCGCTTATTATGACGTAATTTGGGATAAATGTTTTTAGTATTTTTCTTTTCTGTTGCAAAAGAGCCATGTCTGTGAAATTTGCTGCTATCCTCATCACTATCATCAGTGGTATCATTATCATCATCCTTATGACTACCATTTGAAGACTCGAATTCGGTAAGTCCAGGCTAGAGGTAGATATGGGTCTGCCAGAGTGAAGTTGTAGTTTAACTGCATAATGGTAGACTGACATTACGATATGGGTGCTGGCCACCCGGCCAGGGTTAATGTTGTATCAAAGTGTGAAGATGAATCCAAGTACAAGCGCTATTGGCTCAGAGTCAAGCAGTTTTGTTGCATAAATCAAACAATACGAGTATACGGATACACTGCTGCAGCGCACCAATATCCGCATGTGAATCTGTGTTCATACAGCAGAGGAAGGGGAGGGCAACTTCATGAATAGCACAGTCGTCATCAGCCGTGGAGATGTATTGGGTGCGGCCAATTCCAAAATCTCATTGCTTTGCCGAAGTTAAGATGATTATTTTGGTTTTCGTCAAATTGATTTTTGGGTAATTTGTAACATAACGAGTGCAGTTAAATTATTTTGTAGTCTTTTTTTAAAGATATCTACTAGAATTACGCGATGATCTTACCACTCTAGATCGAGACATACATACATATAAAATAGAGTTGCACAAACAAGATGTAGATAGGTATCGAAAGATAGGTAGAATGGTCAAATAATATTGAATAATGAAAAAGCGAGAGAAAGGTTTGCATAATATCTTTACAAGAGCCCATGTGGTGTCTGATATTTAAAGTTTTAAACACCATGGTTTTCACACCATAGGTGATCGGAAATACCAAGTTGAGTTTTTGTGCCAAATTCACTCCTATTAGACAGTAGCCGAATACTGTGATTCTAGGAAGTAGGGTACTATCATACATACATACATATGTAGGTATGTATGTCGCGATGCTTATATTCAGAATAATTTATGGGGTGGAAGTCAAAGTAATCTGAGAGGAAATCATCTTCTGAATTTCATCATACTATCATCTGACAACAATGTTGGCTTTTGGACTTAACGCTTTCCATCAGGTATGCTAAAGAGACTACAAGCTAGAAAGCACAGTTTTAGGCTTCTATGTAAAATAATTAGTATGAGTACATCTACTGCACCAGAAGCTGAAGAGGGTTAGGTGCGGTATTATGAGAGACGAAATTATAGACACTACGAGTAAACACACCTTCTTATTTGTATCTACGAAAAATTTCTCCTTAAAATTATAAGTTTAGTTTATAGCTTAACGTAATGACACATAGTGTCTGATTTTTAACGTAAACCACCTGTCATGGAGACTTATGTTTACGGGATGCCCATACATCCATGGGGGCAAGGATATGCCTTGCCATCGCTCTGCCGCCTTCCTGAGATACCAAATCAGAACTGTGTTGCCGGCACAAGTTCCACACTATTAGGGTCGCAGCACCCAGTACTTATTGCAACTCTACATTGGGTCAACCAAAGAAAGACCCTTCCCTCGACTTTGGGTTTAAACCACAGACACCATGGCGTTCGCATAAGGGGGCCTACCTCTTCAAGTCAGGCCCGGGCAGAGATCCTGGGGGCTCCTGACTCCAATGGTATCGTGATTTAAGTCCTGGTAGGGACTACCGGTGGTCCAGCCGCCAACAAGACCCATGACCGGCAACTTTCGGTAGCGTCATCTGCAGATGTTTACTATAAGACCAGTACTTTGCTGTGCCCCCGTTTATTATTAGACAACGTCATTGATGGGCGAAGCCTAGATAATTGGGCGGGGGCCCGCCGATAATGACACAATGAAGGGCTGCTGGTCTATTAAGGGCTGCACTAAAATTAAGTTCCCCATTATGTATGCCTCTCCAAAGATAACTCCTTAAGAAAGAGGTTTATCATTGCAAATTTAGTGCTAAATTGGAAGAGGAGGATAGCAACCTTCGGTAGCGTCATTTGCAGATGTTTACTATAAGACCAGTACTTTGCTCTGCCCCCATTTATTATTAGACAACGTCATTGATGGGCGAAGCCTAGATAATTGGGCGGGGGCCCGCCGATAATGACACAATGAAGGGCTGCTGGTCTATTTTATTCTCACCGTCAATGATATTTTTATAGAATACTTTAGAGAGCTACCATTTAATATGTAGGGGCCGACTTAAAATTATCATTTAAAAGGTGCAGCGTAAAGACCTCTACAATGCTAAATAAATCGTAATATTATAATCAGCACTAAAATTAAGTTCCCCATTATGTATGCCTCTCCAAAGATAACTCCTTAAGAAAGAGGTTTATCATTGCAAATTTAGTGCTAAATTGGAAGAGGAGGATATAGTACCTTTGGTGCCATAGCCGAAAACATAGACTGAAGAACATCATTTCAGAAAAAGGACTAATGTAAATTATTAAAAAAAAACAATCAGATTAGACACATTACGAATATGATCGACACAAGTATCCAGGATATCCGATAGTTTCTTCTTGTAACTATGATACGAATACGAATATACCGGACGCATCTAGTTGAAAAGAATGTCACTCTTTACCATGCCGAAAGTGTGAGAAAAGAACGTAAATAAATGCCAAAAAAAATATCAATATCAATTATTACATACCAAATTCACTCTGCGTTTATAGGTAAAGAAGAAAAGAATAAATTGATGTAACTCTTCTCTCTACAGCTATTAGCTAAAATGTGTAACGCATATAACTACATACAATGCCACATGTTTCTCCCACATATGTTACGTATCGCGCCACTTATACGGTAAGCTTAAATCTCCAAATATCTTTGGTTGATTTAATAATTTTTTTACTTCGATCCCTTTTTTAAAGCTGAAACTTAAGCCTCTATTGATTTTAAACAAGATTATTAATTGAACTTCGTTGAATGTGCCAAAACCAGCTGATTTTCTTAATCTAAAGTGTTACCATTATTAGTTTGTGGAGACTTCACCGGATATGTACTGCCACAACCTCTGAAATTTGAACACTTTCATTTCTTCAAACTACTTGTACATCGTCCAACACTGCCATGCGTATTTTAAAGCCGGATGGTGAAAAATTTAGATTTTAGAGGCATTTTCCGTTTACAGAATATAGCCAAGTTTTCGAGACATTTAAGCCGCTCTACGCGACTTAATTTTCTCAGTTTCTGCTAAGGTCTTTGTGAAAGATAGCTTTCGACTTCACTTCCCCTTAAGTAAATATGCTTCTAACTTAAAACCTGCAGTTAACCTACAGTATAGAAATATCTATATCTTAAGTAAAGTTTACCTTCGCGTACAGTTTTCCTGAATCATGTAATCCATTCTAAACTAGTTCGAGAATACAAGAAGGTCCTAAATGCATTCGGAATTCACAACATTCACTGAGTTATATCTGTGGTAGACTTCCTTTGTCTGCGACTATGGCTTTCAGTGGCGATTGAGTTTTTTTTTGTTTTAATTTTTTTAATCTTTTGTTTTTTTTAATTTTTTCGGTAGTTTTTATAATTTTTTTCTTACCCTAATACTACCTAAACCTATGTAAGCCGGCCATCAATATGGTTGGTCAATATCCCGACTGACCGAGAGACGTTCTGCACTGCACGCTCGGCTTTATTTCACGGCACCCTCATAAACACCCGAACCTTTTTCATTAAGCTGGCTCTCACCCTGAAACACACGGGACATCCAAATACAACCATAGGTAAGATAAGGGCCATGTAGCAGATAACCTTCACCCTCGCATTGAATTGGCTGCTATAAAACTGTTTTTTAGAAGGGCAAAAGCATTTTTTACTTTGGCCAGAGCAACATCTACAATATATGTTTGTTAAAATATAAATGTTAATCTAGCCAGATCCCGAGGTATCTGACTACATTTCCACAAGCAAGTGGTTGCCCTTGTTGCACGACTGATAACTTCCGCCAGTTCCTTCTGGTATCCGAAGAGGCCCCAGACAAAGGCGTCCTAAAAAGGATGGTTTCCAAGTTCTGAAGTCGATCTCTAACTTCCAGTCATCGCAATATCGATTTAGCTTATCGTAGTTACGTTGCAAGAGCATATTGATGACCACATCTGTACTTTTGACTGATCTGTACGTGACCAAATCGTCTGCGTACACTATAATATGGTGAAGTGAAATAACAAGACCACTTGTGTAGATGTCGAATAGGATCAGCAAATTAACCGCACCCTGTTGCAGACCATTTTAATTTCAAATTTCAAATGTTCCAGAAGAAGTCGCATCGCCAGTCGTCACCATGAACTGTCTACTAGCGAGCATATCAAAAAAATTGTATAGCAGTGGTTTATTTATGCCCAGATATTCATAGATATCAGATACCAGTTTAGACGCGGCATGTGAGATATCTTGCCTCACCTTAAAACCGAATTGATTATCCGGAACTATATTTTTGTCCTCAACCCACTAAGTCAGGACCTTATTGATCACTTTTTCGAATACCTTTCTGATATTCGGAAGGAGGCTTATCGACCAAAGATTCGCCGGATTGGACGTGTCTTTTTGCTGATCACCTAAATGTACTATGCTTCAAGGTGGCGAGCAGTCTTCTGCAAGCGATGAGTTTACTCTCATATCAGGCTCTAAGTACCAGGTGATGATGGGTACCTTATGCACCTTTGCAGTGAAGTTTTAAATGAACTTTCCATGGAAAACTGAGAAAGTACACTAAAAAGAGCTTAAAAGTAGTACAACAGTCTTTCGGAAAAAGTTCCAAAGTTCTAGTTTTACCATGTAGCTAGTCCACATGGTCTTGGTAAATGCAAAACTTTTTTTATGACTGACTGGAGATACTCTTAACAACATTTTTTATCGAACCTGCGCAAAGATTTCTAGTGTTATGAGTTTTATTTCAGAGCATTTCGCTTTTTATTAGAAAAAATATATTCTTAATCCACTGTGTTTATACGAGTATCTATGTAATTAGTCTACTGGAGCCAGTTTGCCTTTAGTTTTGATCACTGAGTTCATCTAAGGGATATCGCCGTTACTCAATTCATAAATTTTATACGTATTTAGCTGATTATAAATTTCTGTGTACAAATAAAGATTACTTCCAGGGTACCAGATAACTCAAAGGGTTCATCCAAAACCGTAAAAGCACAAAAGTCTGTATCCAAATCACTTAAAAGGCCACATATCATAGGCCTCACTATCATAGCTATCACCAACTGCTTCTAAGTACACAAATGTTCATATGTTAAGAAGGAAATCAACCCACTCTGCAATATGCAACGCTCTTCTATCAGACTAGAAGCCAATACTTAAAGTCTTCATGCAATTTTCTGGAAGTTCTTTAATATTTTTGCCAATGGTCAACACAGGAACCGATACTGATATCCCAATAGAATCACAATTCCACGGCTTACTGTTAATTTGAATTCTATCACCGAAATTTTGTTTAATCCTTTTTTGTGCAGGAGCTCACTTGTAATTCTCGTTGTATGCAGATAGATGGGCTAGATGGAATATGCCCGGTGCAGTCCATTTGAGTTCAAAGGATATTCTGTGCACATGCGAGTAGCTTTATCCAATTTATATATTCGTTTTCATAGATACACTCCACGGACAGAGAGACATTATTGCATTCCGAGCATTTTACAATGCAGTGTGAATACTTAGAGATGTCCAGATGCATATATGTACATATGTATGAGTATGTATGTATATAAATCGAGTACCTACATCTGTGAAATTGTCCGCAAACGAAATACTACATACATGTGTATGTATCTACGTCTCCTGACTGACTGACTAGATGACTGTCTGGCTGGCTAGATGGCTGGTTGCATTGCTGGGTCTGCTAAAGTTTGCATCTTCCGCAGTTGGTGCATCATTTCCCTGATACTAAAACCTCCTGCAAGCTACCAGTGTCAGCCACACCAAAGGCATATAAAATCCTCCTCCAGCATTCACTATGGATCCCTGGTCCCGGTCACAACGCCGGGACCAGTTACCTGCACCGCATGGCACTCTCTCCTGCTGTTGCAGTTTGTAGATACTTCGTCGCTATATATGTGCGCACATGGATGCATACGCAAATGCAGCCATGATTTATGATCTGAAACAATATTGAGCGTACGAAAATTTATGGAGTGCTCTGTAAAAAATATTATTTTGTCAGTTTTTCCCGTGTCTGTCCAGAATACAGTATAGGAGCACAGAAAGACAAAAAAAAATTACAAAAAAACGATGACGATGAAACTGGAAATAAGAAGAAAATAAACGCGAAGCTGTGTCGCTTTTTTGTTCTTGTTCCCTTTGTTTTTTGTATTTTTTTTTTATTTTCTGCTGATGTTCTTGCTGTTGTTGGGTTTCGAGAGGGCGTAGAAAGGGGTGTCCGTGACTCCTTTTTTTATTTTTCGTACTTGAAAGTTATCCAACCTACATGATTACGAGTAGAGATATATTGATTGAGGAAAAGATGAATGGATTGGATACAAGTTTAGTTTGTTTTATTTCACATCGTGGCTCGAAGTGGAGGGCAAAAAAATTTACGAAAAAAAACAACAATTCTGACTTTTTAGGATAAACTTCGAGTAGAGGATGTCAAAAAAGCGTTATGTCTTATTTGGAGGATTTTTTTTTCAGATTTAGTCCCCTTTGGGGATTTATGATAGAAATCGTTCTCCGCTTTTTTCGATTTGTTGATATTTTCATTTCGTTTGTGAAATTGTTATCGAAGATGCAATAAGTGAATTCTATGTCTTTGAGTCAAATGTGGTGACTAACACTGGAAAAATTCCGAGTCGTGTAGGTTTCAAAAGAAATCTAAAAATATTTGTCTTCAGAACAGTGAAGTGACAATCTATCGATTTAAATCGATAGGAAATATTATAAATAATCAAAATGGAGCTAGGAGTTACAAAAATGTGGCACCAAAATTTGAATTGTCTTACCATAAGGCTACAGGATTATCACTTAGCAAATTTTATGACTTAAAAAATCTGAGGCCTTCCATATCAAATATGAAAGTAGACAAACGTTGAGTTTGGGGAAAATGCTTCCGCCTAGTAGATAAAATCACTGTCGATTAAAGGTCATGTGGTGTAGGTTATCAAGCCTTATATAACCTACACGAACTTTTCATTAATTTTAGTTCTACGGTCGTCTTAAACAGTCTTATGCTCCAGTGCGGCGTACATTTTCTGTTACTCATTTGAGGACTTTGACTGAGAAAAATGAGAAACCGTAACCGCCAAATATATGGCAGTGAAAAAAACGGCCCCTTCGTCAAGGGCTTATCTCAAGTTCACTACAGATTTTTGTCGCCTATGAGGATAGAAGAGTCGACACTTAAGCCTCTACCCATTAACTGCTCTCATATGTATGTGGTAAAGCATCAGAGCCACGTAACTACCTTTGAGACAAGGTAGGGTACCCAACCACTGTGAGATATCTCTGGCAGCTGCAGACGAGTGAGGGGCACAGTATTTGCACTAGAGCGATTCTTCTTCATCAGGACTACCGCGAAAAGTTTCAAATGTGGATTAACGTCGACATCTACGGCTCTACTCAGTTTAGGCTGCTTGGTGCACACCTACCGATAGAGCCACCCCGACGCATTCAGAGCCCAGGTCTAACGGCAGATCCATTTTTGTATCGGGTCCCTAGAGTAGATGTTAATATGTTAACGGTATCACTAATAACCTCAACGAGGCTATTGGCACTGTACCGTTTGGTAGGAACTTTTGTCCGGAAGTTTTATTACGGACCTGGCCTCCAGCTTGGGGGTTACACGTGACGGTAATTTCCCTACAGTTAAAAAGAATTCTGAGGCAACAAACATCCTCTGATACGGACAGATGTAATATTGACGACCCCAGCAAAAGTTTTGAGGACAGCGAATTTCGGCTTCGCACGTGGAATTTTAGAACCTTAAATAGACCACGTGCTGCCGAACAGCTCACGGAGGTCTTAAACTGCTATAAAGCAGATTCGGTATATAAGAGAATACCTTATAGTAACCTGCATGAAGGAAATATATGAGTGATTTGCGTTTATGGCCCTACAGAGAACGAGGATGACAGCAACAAGACGAGTTCTATAACCTGCTATGACAACAAAATTGTGCTAGGAAATATTAAGCCGTCTTTGAGCGGGTCATTGCAAAACACAACTTGCATAGTACCACTTCTAACAATGGATTTAGATTTTTAAAATTTGTGACGAGGCGTAATAATTTAGAAACCAGCACGCGGTTCCCATATCTCAACATCCATAAAGGGACTTGGCTATCTCCTGATCAACAAACCGCTAACCAGATTTACCATATTATGATCGACGCCGGATACTCCTTCAGAATTTTCCGAGGAACTAATGTCACCTCACATTATTACCTTGTTGCAGTCAGAGTACAAATGCGGATGTCACAGGTACAACGAAGTCAAGTAAAACCACTACAGTTCGACGTTGAAAAGCTGCAATTGCAATAGACCGCTTGCATTTCTCAGAATTATAGTCCCTACACACAAATAGTAGTACACCCATGGGAGTGTCGTCAATATTGTATATTGTAGCGTCACCACAAATCTCTGGTTTGAGGATGAATGTAAACCAGCGTGCATAAGGACGAGCTATACAACGGCATGTCTTGTTTTGTAATCCTCGCCAAGTTGTACAGGATGACTCCATGAAGATCAGTAATGAATATACCGAGAGCTTAGATGTCAAGGTTTAAGGCAAAACTCACTGGCCAACGAAAGATGTATGATCTTTCATGCTCGCAAAATTACTTGCGTACACCGATGAAATTGACGTGATTGGACGAGTTACACCGAGTTCCCAGCGAGGCTGATGAGGTGGCTGTTTGTGATAAACGTGTGACCAAGTCTAAGTCGAAAAAAAACATTTAATCATTCGTTTTGATGCAGATGTTGGGTACATATAGTATGTGGTTCGTAGTCCTCTAGTGCTGATGGCCGAATAATCCTTTCCATTTCGATTCGTTTTGTTTGAACCAGATACTTTTTATTTTCCTTTCGATGTCCCCTTTGTTGTTGATAAAGAATGTAAGGAGAGGATATGTTGAGGCATTCTTTGCTGCGTTATCTGCGATTTCATTTCCAAGGATACCTGCATGACCAGGAAACCAGATGAGTTTGAGTTTGCTTTTCTTTGACATGAGCTTATCTCGTATGGCTTTTATGATTGTATTTTTATTGTTAATATTTTGAATTGCATCAATTTTGGAATGGCTGTATGTGCAGATAAAAATTTGTTTTTTGTGAGTATGTTCTGTAGCTCGTAGGATTGCTGTAGCTTCGGCAGTATATATAGATGCGAATTTAGGTAATAAGCCTTTAGCTAGGATTGCTCCTTTATCATTTACAACAGCAAATGAAGCGCCTGTTTCAGTTTTGGATCCATCAGTGTAGACAATGTTCCATTGAGAATGAGTTTCTAGGAATTCTCTAAATACATAATTGTCTGTATATAGATGGATTTGTTGAGTTTTTAGTAACGGCCATGGTGGGAAATATGCAGATCGAGGGCGTTGGCTGTTGAGTGGGATGTCCATTGTTTTTGAGAAACTTACAGCGATCGACATTGTAGAAGAATGTTTGGCTAATCTTTTACGGGTTAATATTTTGTTGATATCTGACCTAATGAGTGAGTCCTGTGGTGTTCCGATCTTTGCGAAGAAGAGTGAAGTAAGATATTCCAAGCGGTGCGAGATGGATGGGAGTCCATTTTCGGTGAGGATATTTTTGATGGGAGTTGTTCTGAATGCATTTAGACCAAGTCTTGCAGAAGCGTGGTATGAGGATAAGACTGCTTGTATATTTGATTTGGAGCATTTGCCGTATATAACCAACCCATAGTCAATTTTTGAAAGGATAATTGATCTTGTGACGTATATAAGTGAATTACAATGAGAGAGGCTATTTTTATATGCTAGTATTTTAACAATGTTTAACCTGGTGACTAAGCTTTTCCTAAATTCTACACAATGTTTCTTAAAACAATAGCTTGAGTCGAAATATAAGCCTAAGGTTTTAAGATAAGTATTATTATTAATTTTAGTATTGTTAAAGTTAAGAGGAATATGTTTAGTGCAACTGGTCTTTTTGCAAATGTGTAAAATTGCACTTTTTTCTACGGAGATCTTGGCGCCTGATGTATTGCACCAAGTTTCAATTTCTTCGAATATTTTTGAAAACAATGTAATAACTATTTGAAGCTCCTTGCATTTAGTGAAAACGGTTAGATCATCAGCATATAGACAATATTTAACGGCCTTCGTATTTACTAAAATGTCGGAAATGTCGTTGAATGCAATGATAAACAAACCGATAAAGGAGATCCCTGAGGAACTCCATTTTTCAATTTTTTGATTTCGGAGAATACTCCGTTTATTTTCGTTCGAAATTATCTATTGCTTAGGAAGGACTTTTGATTTTAAGCATTTTTGGACCAATTTTGTATTTAGCCAATTTATTTAAAATGATATGGATATCAACTCGGTCAAATACTTTTTCAAAACCAATTGAAAGAATTGAGTCATGGTTTTTGCTTGATAAAGCTTTTGTAACATAGTCGTCAATATGTAGCAACGCATCCATTGTCCCTTTGCCATGCTTAAAAGCAACTTGGTTAATATTAAATAAGTTTTTCTTTTCTAAAAAGCAAGATAGTCTTTTAGATATAATCTTTTCCAAAATTTTTACTTTGCATGGGGGAACAGATATTGAACAGTATCCTTGGGTCGTGGTGGGATCATATTTTGGCTTAGGAATGAGAACTACTGTAGCAGTTTTCCAGATTTGGGGGATGATTCCCATAGTAAATATTACGGTTAAAAGGTTTAAAAGCCTTTTTTTTTAATATTAACGGACTATTTTTAAGAATTTTGTAGTCGATACGGTCAAATCCGGGTGTATTGCCTTTGGTTGAATTTATACTGGAGCTTAGCTCAACCATGTTGATGAGGAGTTCGATATTATAGGTGATGATATCTGGATTTTGCCCTGCATAATTTGTTTCAGTAGCAGCGTTAGCCTTACCGGCGCAAAAGGAAGAATGGAATTTAGAGTCATCGGAATAGGTTACCCATGTTTGGGTAAAATTTGGTACGGACAGGATAGTATTTTTTTTTTATAATTTGCGCGAGTTATGGTATTGAGTCCAATCAAACAACGTGTTTTCTTTAAGTACAAAGTACAACTTTTATTTTTTCTCTTTCTTTTTTTCTTAAGTTTAAGCCAGGTTTGTGCTTCGAACATGATCGCCAAAAATCAAGTGTCCTCTTCTTAAAACTAATTACATTTTTATCATCGTCTTAAAGAGACAACGGTTTCTTCTCACAAGTATTTCTTCTTAACATTTTGAGGTGTTGGTGGTATATATGAACAATACAATTACAGGTGCTTGGACGCTGTGCATGTTAGATTTATGTTTGTGTTTTTGTTATGCATGTAATATAGATAAATGGTGTATACGTATAGATGAGTATAAGTCAATGGATGTAATATATGATATTGTGTGTTGTAGAATTACATATGTACATTTACAAAATTAGTACGTTACACATACGTAACTCCTCCGCCGCTAAATACAGGTGTCATACATAGTGTGAAATGAAGTTGTTTTTTTTTTGTTTTTATTTTGGCGTAAATTTAAAGATTGACATGCTCCATTGAGAAATCGTATACTAGTCACTCATTAAGGTATAGGTATAGATATTTTTGGAACATATTGTGTTAAATATACATACATATTTGTGTGATTTATTGGTTAAACATAAACGGTTTCTATTAGGCGGATTCCAACTGAAATTGTTCTTTAAATTTCCGTTTTTTTTAATCTTGTTTTTATGCGATTTCCTATTGTTTTTTGCTAGAATAACTACCTTTCTATCTGTCTTTGTTTTTAGCCCTAGGTGCCAATTTGTTGCGTCTATTATTGAATTCGAAAATTGTTTCGTTCTCGTCAAATGTCGGTGGCGTTTCCCTAACTGTATTTACTTTATCAATTATTGTTTGGTTATGTTGTTCTATTTTCCTACTAATTTTCTCATACAACTCGCTTTGAAATGTTTTTAATTTGTTAAGATAATCGTGTTTGGACTCATATTCTATATTTCGGTTAAACTTGGGCGTTCTACCTGTAAGAAGTTCTATGGGTGTTAAATTAGTCACAGAATGGATACTGGTATTATAGATAGCGATGGCTTCATTTAGTATATCCCTGCATATTTGTTTCCTATCTTTTTCGTATACTATTCTATAAATTTCGGTCAGGGTGGAGTGAAATCTTTCCCCTTGCGAATTACCAGTGGAGTTTTGTGGCGTGGTAATATGTAACTTAATTTCGTACTAGTTACAGAATTCTTTAAACAAATTTGACTGAAACTCCGATGCAGAATCACAAACTATCCTTTTTGGAGTACCATGATGGGAAAAAAATGATTGAATTACTTAACTGCTATTTCGAGCAGTTAAAATATAAGACGATGCAAATTTGGAAAATTTGTCAATAATTGTAAGAATCTGTTGATTATGAATTGCATAAACATCTATGTGGATAGTATATAGAGGTTTAAAGGACATTTCCGTTTTTTCAAATTTAACTTTTGGTGGATGTCTATCAAATTTTAGAAGCTGGAAATTTTCGCAATTGTTTATGATTTTTGTTATTTTGGTTTTCATGTTAAGGAAGTAATAGTTTTTCCGAGGGTGTTGAAGTGTTTCGTTTATACCCCGATGATTGCTCTTTAGATGGTATTCGTTAATTATCTCGTCTTGCTTGTCATTATCTACTAAGTCAACTAGTTTGTCTTTGCACCGAATCATTTTAAATATTCTACAACCTGGGAAGAATTTTGAATAAACTCTTTGAACTATTTTAAATGTCTCATCATCCGTAAACATTGCTGAAAGTTTCTTGGGATTAAGATGCTGTTTTAATATAAATGTAATTGTTAGTTCATTGTGTAAGTCAGGATGCCTAGAAATAATACGATGCTTTGTTTTAAATATGACATTGAAAGTCGTTGATGGTCTAACTGTAGGACTTATCTTGGAAAGGATAATTTGATTGTTAAATCCGTTTAAGGGGCGTTCCGATATGGATATTCCATCATCAAGATTTTCCGAAGCAGAGTGAATAGTCCACAAGTTGGAACTTTCCTCCAAATCAGCTACATTGTTTTGAAGAGATTCATTTATATTCACCTCTATTCGACTCAATGCATCGGCATTGATGTTTGCCTTTCCCTTTTTATAATGAATGTCATATTCAAATTACTCCAGCTTCAGTCGCCATCTTATTAACTTTGGGTTGGTATCTTTTAAAGAAAATAGCTAAGTGAGCGGTTTGTTGTCTGTAACAATGTGAAAATGAAATAACGCCGAAAATTTTTACTCGCCCAAACAATGGCAAGAAGCTCCGTTTCTATGGTACTATACTTGGTTTCGGTGTCTGACAGTGTACACGATGCATTAGAAACAGGTTAGTCAGATCCAATTGGGCCCTGACTCAAAACAGCTCCTATTGCAAAATTGCTTGCATCTGTAGTTAGGTTAAAGGGCTTTGAAAAGTCTGGGTACTGTAAGAGATGGTCATTACTGAGGATATCCTTGCAGTGTTCAAAGCAACTGATATACCTGTCATCCATTTTAATTTGTCTTCCTTTCTTCAGGCATTCAGTTAAGGGTTTGGTTATCTTTGCGAAATCCTGAATAAATTTCCTATAATAGCCTAATAAGCCGAGAAACGATTTTATTTGTCTCTATGTACGTGGGATAGGAAATATTTTTATCGCCTCGATTTTTGCAGGGTTTGGATTCACACCTTGTGATGTTACAATATGCCCAAGAAAGCTTACTTCTTTGCACAAAAACTCCGATTTATTAAGTTGTATTTTCAAGTTGGCTTGTATTGAAGAAAACTTTTTTAAGATTTTCTACATGCTCCTGAAGGGAAGTGGAGAACACGATTATGTCGTCCATGTAAACGAGACATATTCTTCCCTGTAAGTCTCTTAAGATATTATCTATTACCCTTTGGAATATTGAGGGAGCGTTTTTTAGGACAAATGGCATTCGAATGAATTCGTAATGGCCATTGTCCACCGTAAAATCTGTTTTGTTTATATCTCTTGAGTCGATTTCAATTTGATGGAATCCAGAAGCTAGGTCTAATGTAGTGAAATACATACACCTCCCAATTTGTCGAGGATGTTGGTTATATTGGGGAGTGGATATCGATCACTAATTGTTTTCTCATTCAGCTTACGATAATCCACTACCAACCGCCATTTCTGCTTGTTAGAAGCATCTAGTTTTTTGGGGACAATCCATATTGGACTGCTCCATTGCGAGTAACTTGGCCTTATGATTCCTTGCTTCAGAAGCTCTTGTATCTGAGACTTAATTTCGGCTTTATGCATTTCTGGATATCTATAGGACTTGGTGTACACTGGTATTTCGTTATTTGTTCTGATACGGTACTTTATTAGGTTTGTAAAGGAAAGTGAAGTGCCTTCTTTAAAAAATACATCATCAAACTGTTTACAAAGTCTAAAAAGTGCCTCTTGTTCTTCCTTATTCAGGTGATCTGTTCTAAGTAATTTATTTATTTCACCATTAGGTAAACATTCTATATGGTCTGAATCATATTTTATTGAGATGTTATTCACTTCACTGAAGCCGGTGTAAATTTCTGCCCTGAGAGGCTGTTCTAAGTATAGTTTCTGGACTTGGTTTGACAGATTGATTACTTCCATGTGATTATACCAATTTATAGATATCTTCGGGTACCTTTAGAAACTTATTTATAACAGAAGGTTTAATGTATATATCTTCACTTTCAATGTTTATAGGAAGTCTAGCTATAATTTTTGAATTTGGAAGGACTGTGAATATTTCGGACATATAGTTTGGTTTGAACTGAAGGGGAATAGCGGTTTTATTTGTTTCCAGAAGCTGGTCTTTAAGATTTATTTTTGCACCGATTGCTTCAGCATCTCTAAACCTATTAAGCCATCAAAATAGGAATGAAATTTGAAAATGAAGAATTTGTATTTCTCATCTGCTTTCAATTCCTTGAATGCAGTGAGTGTAAATTGTCGGTCAAGTTTATGTTTATTTAAGACAGTTGTTACATTTAGTTAGTTAGTTGACTTTTATTTTCAATAAATATTTTACAATGTAACGATTAACCTAAGTCTTTAATGGTTTGGCCTGTGGCCGTCTACCAGATATATAGTTGTTATATAAATTGGTTCTATGGTTTCAAAGAAGTCGGGATTAACAAGTTCGGAATTTATAAAATTTGCGGAAGCTCCCGTGTCAACAAGAAATTTAAGCGATCGTCCTGATGGAGATAGTATATTAATGTATGGTAGTAAACTTGAGCTATGGGTGTTTACGAGTATGTCAAGAAATCCAATTTGCTGTCCGAGGCTTGTTAAGTGAAAATCTGCATCATCTATTTCATAGGTTGCCTCATTATAGAAACTGTTAGTTTCTGCAGTTGCACATTGGGTTTCAGATGGTTGGCATTGGTTCGGTTCTGAATAATAGTATGTTTCCGGGTAAGAGCTTATGCTATTGGATTTATGTTCTGCGGTGGGTGGTTGCTGATATTGGGTTGTATTTTTGTGTATGTTGTGTACTTCTCTAATACCATAGTTTCGGTTAGGTGTTGTATTGTTATTGCCAAATGTATTACTCTGTTGTCTATTGACTGTAGATGTGTTTCTAAAATTCGACTGTTGAATTCTAGTATTATGGGTATTGCTACTGGATAAGTCCATTGGGGTGGGAGAAGTTTGAGGATTAATCACACTTTGGCTCTGATTCGTAGGTAAATAATTTGGAAGAACCAAATTTTGATTTTGTTGTTGAGGGAAGGTATTAGCTACTTGCTTAAATTCATTGTGATTTGGAACAACTGACTGAAAATCATGTCCTTGGGTACACACGTTTTGTTTTGGAACAAAATAACTACTATTTGAATTAACGACATTTGTATTTGGAAAGGCTCTTAAATTAAAATATGGTCTAAAGGATGTAACTTTTGTACTTGATACAGTATTTTTCATATAGTATGAGTTTTGCTCCTTGATGCTCCCGCTTCCGGGAGAGTACTTGGTCTCATTGCTCATTGAATAGTCGAACCGAGTGGTTCTCTCAAGCCAATAAGAAATGTATTGAAGCACATCTCTGAATATAGACTACATTTGGCTAGAACCACATTTGAAGTTTTTTCATGTATGTGCACATGATTGTTAAGAGTAGACAATATTTCTACTATTTTCGAATAATATTTTTGCAAAGTTTCATTGTATTGCTGAAGGTTATGGAGGTCTCTCACGAGCGAAGTTTCATTTCTTTTATCTGAATAATAAAGAATAAGGTTGTCTTTTATTTTATTCCATTCTAAAGGTGTCCCAAACATATTGAGCAGCTCATTTGCTTGACCTGTTATTTTGTTTCTTATGGCTCTGAAAATTATACGGGCATACCGTATAATGCTAACTGTACTCATAAGGCTTAAGATCTCGTCAACGTTATTAAGAAATTCATAGAGTAATCTACGATTGCCATCAAATACTCGTAGGAGAAGATCTTTTATGACGTCAGGAATTCTGAGAGTGTTAAGAATATTATTAATCTTAGATAAATTTACATTATTTGTTTGGTTACTAAAATTGCACGATTTATCACCCAAATTGTTGATTAAATTACTACTACCTACAGCTCCGTTTGCATCGGTGCTATCTATTCCTATATTATTAGCACAAATACCTCCTAGATCCATATCAGAAAATCCGTTATTTAAACGGTTGTTGCCCTGCATATTTGGTAAGCAAGTAACATATAACAGTTCTCTTCACCAGCACTATCTTCTGAACAATACTCGTAAGGTTTGTACAAATGCGATCCTTTTTTATCACGTTTATTTTGCATAAAGTATGTATATTTAACAAATAATAAGGATGAGAAAGTAAGGATTGAGCTACTAGTAACAAAATTCACAACTTACATGTGTGTAGATCTAGATTCACGCCGATTTTGGTTGAAAGTGTTTATGGTTCTGGCCTGGTCCCTTTTGGCATAAGTTCAAAATGCACCAATATGCTTTTGATGTAGGATGCACGTAAGTATACGCTATCGAAGGAATTTGTGGATTATACCAATTTATCAATATGCTTTTGATATTCAAGTTCCACACAGATTTTGATATGCGATCGTATTCCTTTCAATTAACTACACTAACGGGACCTCGGAATTTATACAGAAATCGACTGCGCCAGTTATGGTATTGAGTCCAATCAAACAACGTGTTTTTCTTTAAGTACAAAGTACAACTTTTATTGTTTCTCTTTCTTTTTTTCTTAAGTTTAAGCTAGGTTTATGCTTCATGATCGCCAAAAATCAACTGTCCTCATCTTAAAACTAATTACATTTTTATCATCGTCTTCAAGAGACAACGGTTTCTTTTCACAAGTATTTCTTCTTAACATTTTCAGGTGTTAGTGGAATGTATGCACAATACATTTACAGGTGCTTGGATGCTGTGCATGTTAGATTTATGTTTGTGTTTATGTTATGCATGTAATATATAATATTGTATGTTGTAGAATTACATATGCACATGTACGAAATTAGTACGTTACGCGTACGTAAATCAACGGATTTATATACCCTTAAAATGTTTGCACACAGCGCGGGCGAAGGAAAATCAGGGAGGATGGAAAGAGAGGTACCGGTGAACGCTGGTTTTAAATGTTTGAAGGTTATAATGACTAGGTAATAAAGGGCTAGCCAGGGCATTCTATATACTCGTATAAGCGAATTGTACGGCTTTGGAACGAATCAAGATATTTTAGAGTACGTCCGAAAGTGGGCTTGAGGATATACTGATGAGCATTCATAGCGAGACGGGTGTTACGGTTAAAAGTTTGAAGGGACGGAATGCTACTGGCGATTTCAGTGGAGCACTGGTGAATTGATTGTTTTTATGAGAAAAATGAGAGGAGATTGTATTGTAAGAAAAGTTTGGTTCATCGATTTCCATTGATTTGCTATTGCTTGATTTTTTGTTATTAATTGAAGAGATAGTTTGGTTATTGGAAGAAGTAGGCATTATAGTCTTTGTGTTTTGAGGATTTATTATTGCTTTTTCTTTGTTAGGTTCTATATGAGATGAATGCGGAATATGAAGAGATGGAAGTAGTAAAGATTTGAAGCAGAGACTGTTGAAATATAGTTTCTTTTTCTATAAATTCGTCTAGCTTCGGCTAGAGAGGATTTAGCTTTTGTTTTTATCGTTAAGATTTCTTTATTTTAGACATATCTAGGGTAATCAGTGGAAGAGGATAGGTGGGGACCCTGAAAATTTGCACACATGGTGCGTGTATTTAACTTATGTGTACAGAACTTGTGTGTGGAGGGAGGTTGCAATTAACGCAAGAAAGTGCATTGATTGTATGTCAAAGAAGTTGGCATTGCCGGCATCTCATTGGGTTTGGTATGTATTTGGTAACCTTTGTTTTGTACCATCCAATTTCGATAGTGTCAGGCAGCTGGAAGGGGTCGAAGGAAAATAACATGAGACCAGTTGGTATTATTATGCCATCGCGTATTTTTTTAAATCTATAGACATCGGTAACGTATTGGCACTTCATCTCGGAGACAATTTCCGAATCGGGGTTAATAATTAATTAGAAAGGGGCATACGCCACACCATTCGTAAGATTGAGGTTGGGGTGAAGTTGAATTGTCACTGGGCATGAATTATTCAGGGAGTTGGATTTGATAAATTTGTCGGCGACTTTTTGGTTATTGGCTAGTATAAGGATTGATCCATCTCTTAGTTGTGAAATGTTTATATATTCGGTGCTGATCACTTTTTTGAGTAGGAATACACTAATAGAAGTCAAAGGCTTTCCTTTGTCATTTGATGAGACAAGCACAAAACGTGGATTTTTTGAGTGTGCTTTCTTTGGGAGTTCAGGGTAAACAGGGAATAAATCAGAAGATGTTTTATGTTTTTTGTTTGGTCTCTCAGGAAGATCAGGGGGTCTTCAAGAACCCCAAACTTATTGCTGGGTTGGGAACGTGGCTTTGGAGCCATCAATTATTAAATTTATTATCACTCACTACCACCCTGAGATGGTAGAAAATTAACGAGTCAGAGAACAAAATTAAGCGGGAAAAAATGGGAGAGTATTTAATGAGAAAAAACGAACACAGCTGTCAACGAAAATCTATGACTCACCACGATGTACACAGTTCGGAGATAAGCTGGTGTCGGTAACAGTTCCGTCTCCTTGTATGAAATTTTATTCAGAAAATGCCATTGGAAACCCCTTATCTAAAGTCAAGGCTGTGATAGTCAATAGTTGAAATAGATATATTATACTTAAATTCGAATTCAAAGTGACCGTCAACGACAATAGGCATATGGTTTAACCCTGCAAAGGTCGAGTATTTCTCAAAAACGGTTGATGAGGATTTTTTGTCTATTCTAGTACTTCAAGTTGGATATTCGGGTGTGGTTGTGTCACGGGAGCATTGTGAGTTTAAATTTCTAGTATACTATTCTATAATCCATTACGTAAGTATAATACTTCTGTCAAACTATTTTTTTGCTTTTCATAATGAATAGTTATTAATCTAGCGTCTAATTTATGAATGTTTTTTTTTTCTGAAACTATGATATATACCTGAGTATATTAGTATTGCTTCCATAAATATACATAATATATTTTTTTCATATTATTATAGTATAAAATATGATTGTTTTTAGAAATATGATGGATTACGGAAAGCTTGCACAATATGCTCCTTGGCTCAACGAAGCCGATGAAAATGAAAGAACAATGATTGACAATGATTCAAGTTCCAACGTAGAAAATGACGTTATTGAGCAACAGAACCAAAAGACTGAATCTGAACAATAGGGTGGAATCGAATTACCAGAAGAATAAGAGGGAGAAATTGCAATTACAGAAGAAGAATGTACGGCTGGTCGAAACAGGCAAACACGATTTTATGTTGGTGTGGATGATACTCTCTGAAAAAAAACTGTACGGGTACTACCGAACAGAAGAAGAACTCGCAAACATAATATTATATTCGTGCCTCCTGGCTCGGCAGAAATTTACTATGGAAGACTGTTTTTCTCTGTGTCTATATGTTTCTATAATGGATCTCCTAGTAAAATATAAAAATATATGAATAGAGAGTGTGATCGCTAAATATGGAAGAGAAAGAGACGCTAAGTTGACGGATATAATCGAATTAAAGGCATTTTATGGGATCTTTTACATGGTAGGCAGGAGCTTTGAAATTAGGCCATACAAACTGCGAACAAATCTTTGAACACAAAAATCACACCGGTATCGAAGCTATTTATTTGACGATGTCTTTGCAAAGATTCAAATTTTTGCTCAGAAATTAGCGATTTGATGACATTCGTGACCGCAATGTTAGTGCTGTGGTTTACAAATTGGCTGATATCCGTGAAATCTGGCCTTCAGAAGACGCTGCCCATTTAGACAAAACATCCCAAACAAACCTGCAAAATATGAAAGTTGTGATGAGACTTACACGTCCTGTTATTGGCAAAAGTCGGAAAAGTACAATGGTTAAGTGGTTTTTATCGCTAAATGTTGCCAAACAGCTTTTCGAGAGCCAAACTATTCGTACTATGGTTGTTACTGTCCAAAGGCATAAGGCGGAGGTCCCAAAAGAATTTCGTTTAGCAAGAGGATGTCCGTTGTCAATGACCAACCAGACAAAAAATGGGGTAGGCCGGATGGACAAGATGAGTTCGCTTTAAGATGTGGCATGGAATTCAAGGAAATGGTCCCTGACATTTTTTATGACATATTAAATCTAGCTGCACTGAATGGAATGTGTAATTATTCCTCAAACAAAAACTTCGAGGGAATTTCTCGCCGCGACTTTTTAATTACACTTTCACTGGCATGGATGAAACTAGTAGCTCACCGTAGAATATAAGATAAGTCTTTATCACGACCTTTGGCATTTAAAATAAAAAAATTGTTTGACATTTCTCAAGTGGAAATTCCGCATCAACCTCAGAATTTCTACGAAGTGGTTCAGTAGGACGCTGCTTTTATTGCGGAGAAGCTCGCAAAGCACCAGCCGATCTTGCAGTGCATGTAAAAATGTAAACAATTCGTTTGCCCTGATCATTCTGAATATATATGTTCGGAATGTTTAAAAAATGACAATTAGTCAACTCATTCAATGTGATCTTATTCATCTTATTCATTTGTATTAATTACTAACGAAAGTCCTTTTTTGCAAAGAATTAGTTTAAGTTTTTATGTATTAAGATGAAGAATTTAACGTTTTTTTTGTTTTATTGTAATAATAATGATATTTATTATTTTCAGCAAAATAAAATTAAAGAAAATAGATCATGGTATTTTACATATTTTAAAATGGTATATATATGTATGTAATCCACGCGACCACGTATGTGGTAGCTAAGCCGATTAAGTGAGTCTTGCCCTATATTAAGTCGAGACTTAGAAGATGCACCTAAAGAACCTTTAAGCAGGCGATAAGCCACGGAAGAAGTGCAACACCGATGCACAGGCAAACGAGCTTCTATTGTAGTTTTAAGATTTTGAAAGAGCGAATATAAAATTCGTAAGATATTCAATCGACGAAACATTATATGGAAAAGCATTAGCAATAGCAAATTAGCAACAATAACATTTGTAATAGATGGAAGAGTGTTGAAACGCATTGCTTATCGAAGAATCATTGCGAAGGAACATTTCATTAGCAATGCGCTCGAAAAATAAACGCCAGATTTAATGGAAGCTGAAGTCAGTCATGCTGTAAAATAAATGAGCTGCGAGCGTGCAGTTGGACCGAAACACAAGTCATCCAAAGCACGAGTGGCAATCGGATTTAAATGGTTTGCGATTTCCTTTAATAAAATCGTGAGAGATGGTCTTTTGTCTAACCAATGGAGGGAGAGCTCGCTGTATAAAGGAAAATGCGACACAGGAAATTGAAAAAGTACCGATTGCTGAAGCTTCTGTTGCATACTTTGAAAAGATATAAGCGAGTTCTAGACAGTCGATAGTCAATTCTTATGGATAATGATGGAGAAATACCGCGACGCTACCAAGGATCTGCATATCAGTATTTCAGTATTTTTATTACAGTATAACAACGACATTTATAATAGACCATTCACATCTTTAAGCTATAAATGTGGTACAATTAATAAGTGATTTAAGATTAGGTAAACTTTTAATAAGGTAAACTTTAAAAATATTAACATCTGATTGAAATAAATTTGATTGCAAAGAGAGAAAAAAAAAATTATAAGCTTCTTGAACAATTAAAATAAAATATTAGTATGGTGTGAAATTTATGTTCAGTATTCCTGCTAGTTGTCTGCTGTATGTCGAAAGAGAGTTTCACTAAAGCTATTTGTATTATAGAGTCGTCTTATATTAAGGGGGAGTGAATTCCAAAGGCGAATGGCGTGAACGAAAAACTGTCGTTCGGTAACTTGATAAGCAACACGAGGTACAATTAAACTTAAAGATCTACTTGAATGCGAAAACCTTAATTTATCATATAAGTATTGGGGCTGTTGGTTGATTATAATCCTGTGTAGATATTTGATTGTGCAGTAGTCGATATTTTGGTCAAGCGTGCAATCAAGAATATTTTTGGTATCAGTCGACACGTGAGCAAAACAATTTAGGCCGTATACGTATCGCACAACATTGTTAAAAGCAATGTTGAGCTTATGTCTGGCAAAGGCGCCGGTGCAACAAAAAACTTCGCAGCCATATGTTATCAGAGGAATGAGCACGGCGTTGACCAACATGAGCTTCGTATTTACTGGTGTGGAGCTTTGAGTTTGGGAAAGATTTCTAAGACATCCGTATATTTTTCCCACAACTGAGCAAACGTGATGGTCCCAGGTTAATTTTGTATTGAAACAAATACCAAGATTTTTGGCTTTGTTTACAAATTTGATAGGTTCATTAGCAAGGTTTCTATTTATGAGAAGACACTTCGATTTTCTTGGGTTAAGCTGCAGAAGGTTTTCATCTGCCCAGCAATGGATACGTTTTAGGTCATCATTAAATTTCAAAGCAGCATGATCAATAGATCATTCTCAAAGCATAAATAGAGCTGGATATCGTCAGCAAACATGTGAAAATTAGAACTTTTAATGCTTTTAGGAAGGTCGTTAATAAAAATTGCGAAAAGTAGGGGACCCAAAATGGATCCTTGTGGAACACCAACTGAAATTGCAATGTAATCTGACACAGCATTGCTTACATGAACTGCTTGTTTTCTTTCAACCAGATAGGACCGTATGAGATTAGCGGCTGATGCAGAGAAGTTATAGAAGTTCATCAATTTTGATACAAGTAGTTCATGATCAACCGTGTCAAAGGCCTTAGAAAAATCTAGGAGAGCGATAAGAGTGATTTGTTTTTTGTCTATTGTAGCTCCCATGTCGTCGCATAATTTTAGAAGCGCTGATGTGCAGCTGTGGTGTTTCCGAAATCCAGTAGGCGCCAAGAACTTGTTCTTGTTGAAGAAAACTTGATATTTCATGGTGTATTAATTTTTCAAATACTTTTGACAAATATGGAAGTATAGCGATAGGTCTATATTCAGTTGACGAGTTGCCTACTGCTTTCCTTTTTGGGATTGGTTTAATCTTAGCTTGATTCCAAGCACACGGAAAAGTGGATCTTGTTATTATATTATTGAAAATATATGTTAAAGCTTGATGTATATAGGGTAATATTAATTTAATAAAAGTTGGATGGATGTTATCGACATCAACAGCGTTAGATTAAAGCGTTAGATTGTTCCACTCGGCCAAATTCGAATTAACCAGCGTGTGGCGTTTGGATATTGTTTCCATTTGGGCGCAACTTCGGATAAACTTTAGCGAATTCTTTGTTTAGTTCGTTAGGATCGAACTGGTTTACCATGGACTTCAAGTTACTACCTACACCTAATTCACGTAAGTTTGTCCAAAGTGTTTTGGTTGGAAGTTAATGATCGAAGTGCTTAGCATAATAGTGACGTTTGGCTTCTTTAATCTTCGAGTTAACTATGTTACGTAACAACCGATAGCTGTCATAGTAATCGGGAATTCGAAATCGTTTCCATTTTTTGAATTCAGCATCACGCTGGTTTCTTATCTCAACAATTTCAGAGGTAAACCACTTGATGTTGTTATATTTGACAGCTTTCATTTTTAGAGGAACATGTTTATCGAAGAGCTGTAAAGCTACGTGATGGAGAAATTCAACTTGGGCATCGACCGATGGTTCAAAAAATACGTTATGCCAATCAAGGCAAATAAGGTCTTGTTCAAGTTGCTCCACATTAAGATTTTTAAAGTCCCTGAATGTATAGACCGATTGTTTGTTACTGGTGACTAGATTAAAAGTGGCAAAGATGAGGTCATGTTTAGAAAAAACAGGAGCGGAAACCTGGGTAAAGAACACTTCTTGACAGTCACTGGTAATAAAGATGTCCAAGAGTGTGCTGTTGGAACCAGTAAAGTGCGTTGGAATGGTCGAATTTGCAACATCAAGACCAAGCATTTTAATGGAATCAATAAAAAGTGACGATCTCATATTTTCAAGAATACTACAATTAAAATCACCACACACAATAGTTCGCAAGTATAACGACGAATAATTTTCTAATAAGTCAAAGAGGGATAACAGGTCAATATTATTGTAGGGTCTATAAGCGACACCAAACAGGCATTTCCTTTTTTCAATTTCTATAAAATAATACTGAAAATCACTATCGGGCGGTGACTCAAACAGAGGATTTACAATTAAACTATCACGAACATAAATAGCAACGCCACCACCGATTCTATTTTTCCTGTCAGCGCGAAAGATCTTAAAACCGCACATGGAATATGGCTCGTCACTTACCCTCGGATCAAACCACGTCTCAGATACATACACAACATCAACGCAGGAACCAACAAACAGATATCTAAATTCGTCAATTTTCCCCGATAAACTTTGTGCATTAATGTGGCATACCCTAAAGCCTTCTTGCTGTTCACAAAAGATTTTAAGAAGAACTCGCAGGTTATCATTTGAGCCATTGCCTACGGATAGATTTCCGCCGATATCACCCATTAATGGTACCAACGGAAAATTGCCTTCTTAATAAGAGACTAAAACACAAACAGAATAGTGAAAAGTGAATAGTGACATATAGAAAGGAATACTGAAATTGTAGCTTACAAGTGAAGTTGATATTAATCATATTATTCAATGACGGCAAATGAATCCAAGTTGTGTATAGAATTTACCAAAAAAGCTTTTTCGTTTGGTTTCACACGAACATAAATACGCCCACCTCGGGTGAATACAGATGTCAGCTGCTTTTGATGTTTTAATTGGAATGCTTTCCGATAGATTGCATGATTGGCTGCAGAAAGACTTTCATTGAGGTAGATTGACACGTCAGATTGCATGCCAACATTATGTAAACAAAGCGACTTTTTTGTTTTCTTGTATGTACAGTTTATAGATTTCAGCAATTTAATTTTATCAGCTGTTTAAGAAAATTTTATTATAATTGCTGGGCAATCTGAATTGGTTTTGGCTTTAGTGCAAAAAATTTCCTTTGGCACTGGTGTTGGTGTGCAATCGACCGAGGTACACAATGCAGTGAAAACACGAACGAGATCTTCGTTTTCGTTTACTGGAACACCACGCAAAATAGCATCAGTAGACAACTTTTCGCGTTCCAAATCATCAATTTTCCCTTGTAGAGAACGAACATCACTTTGTAGCTGGTTACAATAAATAGACTCTGATGTCTGTTCGCGTACTTCGATGCGTACTGTGAGGGTTGCAAGGTCTCAAGTATCGTAGATTTGAACTATTGGTTAAAGCAATCTAGTTGTTTTTGAGTCTCCATGATCGTCAATTTCAGCTGTGCGTTATTTTCTTCAAGCTGTTTTATAAACTCGGTTTGACTTTCTTCAATTTGCTTTGTTAAACGGAGCTCCAATTCTAAAGATTTTGCATTGCTTGATAATGGTGAGCCGATAGGCTTATTAGTTGAACGTAGCTCTATAGCCTAAATCGATTCGGAAAAATATACTATTGAGTTCACAGAGACCTTATATGGAGGTTTCTTTAGGCAACTCTAAATAAATTTGATAACGGCACTAGAACACAACGGATTTCTCATCAGACTATCTTTCCGTTTTCCTGAAATAACATACCCAACCTCATGACATCTATTTGGCAGCGGTCATTGTGTGCAAATAATTTGTGTAAGGTCATTAACCGTCAAGAAAATTGCGGCAACTGTCGCAACATATTGAAATATTTCCGGTATGTAGGTCCGGCTGCACAACAATTGCAAAATTCTAAGAAATGGGTAAAAATTAAGAACATTTCAAGCTTTTGGTATTTGTCTTGTGTCTTTTTTATCTATATAAATTCTTACAAAGTCACCTATAAATAGCTAACACGTTTCCAAATGAAGCGTCCACTTCATCAAAAACAAAAAAAAATTACTGAGTATTTTATGATAGGAAGTTGTTAACCTTGAGGGATGGCTTCCTGGCTTACCATGATCGATAGTATCGACGGTAGATTTTTTTCGCCTTATTACATTTTGGTTGCGTTAGAAAACTGATTGCTCCATCCAAAATCCTAAAAATATATTTCCCCTAAGGTAAGTAAAACTACGAGTACCCACTAGTATTGTAAATTAAATAATTTTTAGTCAATGCAATATAAAATTTTAAATACTCGTATACTAATCAAGCCTTTGAATCGGTTCCTTTATCTTTCAATTAAAATTTGACCCGCCAGAGTAAAACTATTCGTAGACTCCTTCATAGAAACATGGCAATCATTTAGTCAGCACCAATAAAAGTCATCCATGTCTCTCCAGATGATGGTTTCATCTCCAGCAACTCCTGAAAACCACCGGTCAGCGAGAAAAAACTCTGTGCAATCCATCTAAGAAGATTTTCCAATGTAGATACTGTCGATAGAGTAATTAAAGTGCAATTTTTATGAGGCATTTCCGACAGGCTCTGCTATCTAAGATCGAATAAATTAAACTGTGATGGTCGGCGCGGTGGCGGTAGCCCATTGCTCAGTCTGGCCGGCAGTAGCGAAATATTGCTTTTACAAATACAATTACATGTCCACCATAACTGTGTGTCCAGTGCAATCCAGTGTCCGTCCCAGCAGAGATATGTAGGAGCACATCATTCGCATGGGTCGGAGTATTGAAAACATTGCACTCTTTAATTCCGAATGCAACACATTCATCCCTCTTTTGAGATGTCTGTAGAAGGCATTGATTATTTGAAGTTTTGATGCATCAGTAGTGGCTCTGGATAAACTGGAAATGTATTCTGAAACGTTGTGTGTTGTCTTCTCAAACAATAACAAGAGCAGAAAAAAAACTTAATTATGTGCAACATACCGCCCAGCTATATCGAATTCCAGTGAAAGCACGTCTGCACCACCACCACTAAGTCCGAGGTTAAGGATGAGGTTTTTCTCCCTTCGGGGTAGGTTAGTCCTGAACAAATATAGACGACCCTAGTGTGCGAGCATATCCCACACAGGAAAATGGAGACACATGATCAATGTATAAATCTTCCACATCGGGCAACATGTACCGAATTTTGTCCCGAAAATTTATAAAATTTTGACCATACCCGGGAAGTAGATGTGGAACGTGCTGTGATGCCACTACCACTAATGGAAGCCTCGCCCGGAGCAAATAGAGTGCCGGAATGTTACTGTCGTAAATTATGTACGCGCTTTTGTTTCGCGTACGAGGTGATGGTTTGGGTGGGCGAACTACTCGCACATGTGTGTACATATGAGATACATTTATTTAGTGGGTGCCCTTTAGGTGATTTTCTGTTCAAATACGAAGGGATGTTGTTGCATCTAGAAAAACATATTTACTATCTTTATTTTTGATTTGACATTAGATAGTTGAATAATGCATGTTGTATCTTCTCAATGGCAGAAGACATGCTGATTTGGAAGTTTGCTGAGGCTTAAACTGCTCGAGAGAGAACCTTTCATGAGGCGGTCTAGCGAGTCGCTGTATGACGACTCGTAAAATAGCACAGTTAATTTCCATTTAGGTCCTTAGGAATTGGCTGAGAACATAAAGGTTATACATCGGCAGAGATGTCCTTCATTTTCCTTTATGAATTCTAAGTAGGGTAGGTAGAGACAAGCTATCGGGACTGTTGAAATGAAATCTAAAACTGAGCGACCGCGCTGCCATTTTCTGCATAGAATTCACACACGATCGAGTTGTTAGTTGTTGACGTGGACTAGTGAGCTGTAATCAAAAACCCTGAAACGAGGAATATTTCCACCAAAACCCTGCGCAGTATTCATTGTTAAGGTTGTTGAAAAAGAATTAACTTTGTGGAATCATCGTTGACAGTTTGGAAAATTTAATAGAGAGAGAAAGAAAGATGTTTAGGCTCAGTGATTATTTCGCATCCAACACTTAATAGGGAGACGAAATTATTAGTTTAATTTGACTTGTTGTATTTTAGGCAAGGGTTCATTTCATGAGATTTTAGTTACTGAAAAAAGGAATGTCTTTCAATACATTATCACTTGAGTCATAGCCACCCACATTACGTTATAACAAAAACTGAAAAATGCCAAGATTCAAAAAGAGTGATACAGAGTGACTGTAAGTAGACGATGATCAACCGAACAGTTCAAAACTCCGTTCACAGTCAAGGTGCTGTAGTATGGTCGGAGTCGATGCTGAAAATGTTTATACAATACAATAATAGGAAACATTTTTCAAATAAATAAGACCTATCCTGTTTTCATTTAGATAAAAAAAGTCCTTTTCCGTTCGAGTCTATTTTGATCTCTTAAGAGGTCGTATGCCGCCAGCATCAAGTATTGAAGACCAGTGGCAACATTGCCAAAAAGCCATCAGAGACGCCGATTCTGATGTGCTGGGTTTCAATCGGCCACCAAAACGAATCAGCTAGTTTGACGACGAGTGCCAGCAAACACATGCAGCTAAGCAAGATGCATACAAAACGGCGTTACATAAAA
Organism: Volucella bombylans; assembly: GCA_949129095.1. Classification (NCBI taxonomy): domain Eukaryota; kingdom Metazoa; phylum Arthropoda; class Insecta; order Diptera; family Syrphidae; genus Volucella; species Volucella bombylans. Next base: position 190,557,452 of record OX422140.1, on the reverse strand, counting down.
GGACTAAAGCTCACAAGCTCTACGAGCAGAGCAAGAGGACTGAGCATCGGCTTCTCAGAAGGAAAAAGGAGAACTATGAGAAGCGGGCGGTTGAGGAAATTGAGAGATGCTACACCAGGAATTAAATTTGGAAGTCTTACCAAAAGGTAAAAAGAATATGAAACGGATACAAACTCTGAACAGAAGCCTATAGAGACGAACAAAGGAACATGGTAGTAGAGTTGCATTCGATGATGAAGTCGATGATTTGGAAAGTGCATTTCTGTAGACTGCATAACGACGACGACGGACCAAATAGCACTTTCAGGTTATGTGGCCGTGGCTCAAGTGGTTGTGGACTGGCTTCCAAACCGGAAGGTTCAGTGTTCGAATCCCAGCCTCGCCTGAAAGACATAGTCATTTTTCAGTTAACGAAAATCAAGTATGATGAGTAGTTGACTAGAAATCAAAAACAAGCCAACCTCCACTAAGAATTTCAGTTTTTTTTTTCAGTTTTCAATGCATTTTATTTTCTTAATCACTAACTCTTACATACTAACAAAAAATGCTTAAATGCTAGCTTACAATTACTTAACAATCTTATACTAACTTACTGGCCCCACACAGGCACTCTAAGCTACTCTAAATTCTTATATCTATGTCTTTCGACTTCATTTACATTTTATTTTGAAATACTTATTTTATATACTTAGGGCTAAGAAAAGATTGTTAACAAAAAACTTAGCCCATGGATGTAATTTTTTTATTTTTTATAAAAACTTAATATCTAACTTAAAATAAACCTTAGTCTACTTAACCTATATACACAATACACACATACAGACACAAAGAAATTATGCACAATAATATACATACATTAGTATATACCTTTATATTATATGTATATATTTCTTAAATGCTAACCTAAACATTTAGTCTCCCCATTAAATGTTGGATGCCACACATGGAGCGAAATCATCACTGAGCCAAACATCTTTCTTTCTCTTTCTATCCCATTTTCCAGAAAACTTAACACGTGCTCAGGCACTTTAAGTGTATTCATACCCACTTGAGTGTTAAGTTCTTTTTCACAAAAAAAAAAAAAAAAACGGCAGAATAAACCTTTCAAACTGTACGATGCGGTCCAAAAATTCCGTCCATCTGACCTGGATGAAATGAAGATAGTCATATCTAAACTTAAGTCCAACAAAGCTGCTGTAGCCGTCGGCCTTACTACCGACCTCTTCAAAGCGGCAGGCGATAATTTGGTAATTAGCAAATACCAACTTATCAGTAAAATATGGTCGGACGAATGTATGCCCGATGAATGGATCTACAGCACTGTTTGTCCGATCCTCAGAAAAGACACCCACTGAACTGCGCCAACTACAGAGGCATCACTTTCCCTAACATCGCTTAGAAGATCATATCTGCCGTTTTATATGAACCCCTGAAGCCGTTCGTCAACAACCTGATTAGTCCATATCAGTGTGGCTTTTGACCAGGAAAATCGACAAAATATTCACACATGATATGAGTTCCAAATCGATACACACCGTTAATTCATCTATTTTAAAACCGCTTATGACAGCATCTATAGAGGCGACCTATACAGAACAATATTTAGTTTTGTGATCCTTGCCAAACTCATCAATTTATGTAGAAATGCATGCTGTTCTAGCAAGGGCGGCAAAGAACCCACCGCAGTCGGGCGATGCCTCTAACATCATTTCCGAAAGAATATCACGCTATAACACAAGGTGCACAATCTTTGAAAAATCCGTCCAATTACTCGCATACGCCGATAATATTGACATAATCGGAGTCAAGCAGCGTGATGTCATCGGCACTTTCACACCCTTCATCCCAGTCTTGCTATCTTGCACAGAATCATGGACTTTATCAAAAATGGATGAAGGTGATCTTGGCTGCTTTGAGAGGAAAATTCTTCTGGTGATTTTCGGTCGGGTCTGCATAGATGATGAGTAAAATATGAGCTACTACGACGAACTGGGCAGAGCTGATGGACACCAATGTTCCGGTCCCAAAAATCTTCGAAACCACCCCGAGAGACAGCGCAGTAGGGGAAGACCGCGACACAAGTGGAAGGGGAGCTTAAACAACTTAGCTTGCGAAACTGGAGGCAACTAGCTAAAGCTCCAGCTTTCAACAAATCCGCACCCAAATACACCTATGTTTCGTTTCGTTTTGAAGTGGATACATCCCTATGCGTTATCCTTTGGTTGCTTCACAATAGAAGGCTTTCTACGTTGCCAGATAATTGACCCAATATACAATGCTCAACCTAAAACATGATTTATTGAATATGCATCCTCTTTTGATAAAGTGCTTGCCTTCCACTTCATACAAAAGTACATACTAAGATGGTAAGAATATTAAAAACGGTTTTCTTTGTTGCTCGTAAGAGGGGCTTATATTTCAGTTGCCATTTTAATTCGTAAAAATAGCGAATGGTAAGTATGATTCTTAGATTGATTTCAACAGTAAAAATATTTGTTAAAGCTTACGAATCACCGAATTCAAAGTCGACAACAAGATCAACGTTAAAATGTTCTTCCTGCTTTGTGTTCTATCTTCTGATTAAACTTTATAAAATCCTCACCGCAAGAGCACTTTTTCATGGTCTCAAGAAGGGTCTTGCCTATCTTTTTCCAGTATCCTGTTTCACTGCATGCATTTCAACATTTCGTGATCCTCCGATTGCAGATAATTAATATTCTTAAGATAGCTTAAATCTTTCCGGCGTTAAACTTTATTCTTCACTTTGTGTAATATTCCTCTAATATTTTAGATGCATTTATTAAATTCGTCTCGATATTGATACTGATATATAGGGTCCGCCAAAAATTTTTATTTTTTTTTTGAAAATGCTATAAAAAAAACTACTGAATATTTTCCCAAATTTATTTTTTTATTTGAAAGTACAATCCTTCCGGTTAATAATGGAAAATAATTTCATTCAAATGGCTGCCTCGGCTGGCCATGCAGTAGCCTACACCATCGGTCCAATTTTTAAGCACATTATCGATTGTGTGCAGCTGTATTTCACCAATTACTTCACGAATATTGTCCTTTAAAGCGTCAATTGTCTCTGGATTGTCGGCGTAACACTTATCTTTTACGGCACCCCACAAATAATAGTCAAATCGCAGCTCCGAGGTTGCCAAACGACATCAGCTCTGCGGCTGATAATGCGATTTTCAAAAACAGGGCGCAAAACATCGAGTGTAGCTTCGGCTGTGTGGCACGTAGCACCGTCCTGTTGAAACCAAATGTTGCCAATATCCTCCTCTTCAATTTTTGTGAACAAAAATTAGTTCAACATGGCCCGATAACGATCGCCATTGACTGTAACGGCCGAAAAAACAAAATGGCCAAATTATGCCTCTGGACCAAAATCCGCACCAAACAGTGACTCGTTTTGGGTGTATCGGCTTTTCAATGTATGCGTGCGGGTTTTCTGTGCCCCAAATGCGACAATTTTGCTTGTTTACATACCCGCCAAGATCAAAATGAGCTTCAACTGAAAAGATGATTTTTTTAGCAAAATCGGCATCTTCTCTAAGTCGATCGCAGGCCCACGTTCCCAGCGTTGTTCAAGCGTATACACAACCATATTCGTTCAGCGGAAGGATAAAACTAATTATCTGTCAAATCAGACATGAGTTAAGTGTTACCATTCACGAAATAAGCACTAGTTGAAAAAATGTTAGATGGCGGACCCTATATTACTCTTTCACATTCTGGATGGATTGGAATATCTGAAGTGTACAAATTATATTACACTGGTCCAAGAACTGAACCCTGGGGAATACCAGCATAAAAACTTGCTAAATCGGACTCACAACTATTACGAGTAATATGCACTTTAAAACATCGATTTGATGATGTACAAAGAAATTGGGGAAAGCTTAAATTTTACGTTTTATATATCATACATACCCTTCATTCCAAACTGAATCAAACACCTTTTCAATGTCTAGTAGGATCAAACCTGTAGATCCACCTATTGCACGATTTCTTTGAATAACAATACACATCCTCATAAGGAAGTATTTTGCGATCATTAATAATAATAATATTTACAATAACAATTTTTTTTGAAATTTGTTCATAAAATTTACTTTCTGAATTTTCTAATTTCTACTCATCCGGAAAATACTGTATTTTAAGGCATGCTTTAATAATGAAGGCAATGTATTTTACTCCGGGCTTTGGCAATTTCTTAAGGTAGATATTTTTCATCTTGTCGATTGTTCCTGATTTTTTAATAGATAAATTATTTAGGAAAAATGTAATGTCCGTGTCGTTTACACGTACATCGCCTAAATTTTGAGATACTAAATGATTCATTGAAAAGTTTAAAGCAAATGCTCAGCTTTTTCCTTATCAGTGAAGTAGGTTTGCAGACCATCTTTAAGAAAGGGAATTGGCTTGTTTTTATTTTTGATAATATTGACTATATTCCAAAAGGGTGTTGAAGCTGTTATTCCACTCTATGTTTCGATGGTTTTGAATTTCCTTATGTATTAATTTGTTGTAAAATTATTGTGCTACTTGAATTCGGGAAGCCGGTTGGCGGTGTCTTTGCCACTTTTTTCTGTGTATGTTCCTAACTCTAATGAGTTCTAAAATGTGAGCTGGTATCTTAAGATAAATGAATTTTATCGGAACACTTGGGTTAATATTGTTAGGTAAACTAAGAATTTGTTCCGAAAGTCTTGAACAATCGAATCCACATTATTTTTGCTTGATATATTTTCATGGTTTGTAGATAATGTTTTAAGTTTTCTTTTCAATTTCAACCGAAAACTGCTTTTTGCAGATCTTGAAAATATTGCACTTTCTCCAAGCCCTGGGAAATAAGTAGGACTAGCTGGAAACATGGTAGATATAGGGAACATAACTGATAGATCAGACAACACATTTCCCCAGGTGGTTGCTTCCTGAAATCGTTTTTTAAGGCATGCCGTTTTTCTTCTGGCGTTAAATGGGCTATTATTTTTCCCGGAAAATATACACAATAAATTTTGACTTTTCTTCCGATACTTAAAATTACTTCAATTCTAATATTTTCTACATATTTAGTCTGCACGCAGGGCAATAGATCGTGCTCTATATATCTTCTAATATGAAATTGCAACACCCCCCACACACCTTTTCTGTTTTATCACTCTAATCGATAACATTTAAAATTCGAGGTGGAAATCTTTTACCAATGCAATGTCAATCTTTGCACTATTTAAAAATTCTCTGGCATTCCATGTAATAATATTGACTCTACTATTGTTTAAATTCTTGACTTTGTTATACAAAAATTAGTCGCTAATTGTGCGATAACATTGAATTGGTCTAATCTGGATTTACATTTACCCCCGCCCATTCAAACTTTCAACCGTAACACCCGTCTCGCTATGAATGATCATCAGTATACCCTCAAGCCCATTTTCGGACGTACTCTAAAATATCGTGATTCGTTTCTCAGCCGTATAACTCGCTTATGGAATGCCCTGTCGATCTCTGTATTTCCTGGTAGATACAACTTGCAAACATTTAAAAACAATGTACATCGGTACCTCTCTTTTCTTCCTCCCTAAATTTCCTTTGCCCGTGCTGTGTATAAACATTTTAAGGGCATAAACCCCTTGAACGCGCTCAAAAAAAAAATCTAAATTTGTAATCATCTCCATTAGGAGTGAATTCAGTTCGTCCATTATGAACAACTCTCCACTATTGCTAACCACGGATGCATTGTTGTTGTTTGTCAAAAGTGACATTCCTTACCGATATTCACTACCGTTTCCAAGATTGGATACCTTGCCGAGGTAGGGCGGAGTAAGTAAAGGTAGAACTAAATGTGACTCGAAAACTAAGATCCAATCATGGGCTGGATTACAATCAACCTGGCTGAGAGCCTAAAAATAGATCAGTCACAAATGGTGGGTCTAGATACCGGGCGCCGTCTGGTACCAAATAGCCTTACACCCGTATAGGAGCTCTGCGAGTACGGACCAACCTTTCTCGCTTTACTCGTGGGATATATATGGAAGACCTTGTATAAACCAAACAAAAACACAATCACGGAGTGGGGTGACCGTGGTGTAGTGGTACTAGCAATCGCTTCTTACTCGGAGAGTCCAGGTTCGAATCCTGCCCATGACAAGTCAGTTTTTCGTTTGTGTAATTGTAACTCAGACAGAAAAATTCTGCGTGTGAAGGTAGAACACTGACAGGTAGATTTGGCTGTTGTAGAGTTTCAACCACAAAAAACTAGTGCGAATTATAACTTCGAATCACTCTGAGTGAAGAAAAAACTCTCCGTCCTATTCGGACTCCCACGCCTGGAGAGCGAATATCGAAACCAAATACACCTGAGTTTCAAACCACTACAAAAAAAATTTCCTTTCTCCTCCTTGTACCTTTCCGCCCGCGCCCAGGCAACAATAAAAGGTATGTAACCCCTTAGGCGCGCGTAAATTACAAAAAAAAAGAGAAGCTCTACTCCGTTCTCCTGTAACTCCTGTAAAAGAGATGAAGACTGAGGACACTATCTCATCTCCAGTGAAGCCACCCAGAATAACACCCATATTGATGGACGCGCAAAACTCTCAGGTTACCAAAATACCAAGCGATGTGAAATTGGAAAGGAGTAAAAAACTAGAAGAAACAAATGAGAAGTCCTTCTATTTTAGCAGAGCCCAAAGAAGACGAATTGGAGCTCGGATCAGGGACGGCATGACACCGGAAGATGACAGAATATCTATGCGGGAAGAAATCATGCTTGGGAAAGTAAAGAAACAAGTGAAAGGTAGCGACAAGCCCTGCATGTCCAAAAGATGCCGATCAGCCGACAACTTCCCAAGGGCGCAACGTGCAACAGCCCAAAAAACATAGAGCATATCCAGAGCTACAAAAGCACACAGATGTGGTTACAATGATTGGTGTTCCCGGAAAACAAGATGGGAAATACACCTCTCATACTAAACTTCGCTCAGGTTCTAATAAAGGACCCAGAGAGGAGTGTTGGTAAGAGCAGGAACCCAAACGAACTCTCGGCTATTTTTTAACTTCTTGCAGATACAGATCCTCATCAAAGGATTAACACAAGCAGAAAAACACCCTGTCCTCCCGAAGGCTACAACCCCTCTTGATGCTTGATGCAAGACCATTAAAACAATCTGGAGTACAAAATGCCCAAATAGGTTGCCAGCCCACAACAAAAAGTATCACAGACAGCTCAATGAATAAAGACAATAACTCTAATGCCTGAACATCAGAAGACAATATCTCTCTCTCAGAAAAACACCCTGTCCTCCCGAAGGCTACAACCCCTCTTAATGCTTGATTCAAGACCATTAAAACAATCTGGAGTACAAAACGCCCAAATAGATTGCAAGCCCACAACAAAAAGTATCACAGACAGCTCAATGAATAAAGACAATAGCTCTAATGCCTGAACATCAGAAGACAATATCTCTCTGCCACTAGATGCCATCCCAAGCTGTCTCTAAATGCTGGCAATTCTGCCAGTACCACCCATTAATAACTAAAATGACACTAAGGTGCATCCAAGTTAATCTACAACATGCAAAGCCCGCCTCGGCAGTCCTCAGCCGTAGATTTAACAAGGACCACCTAGACGTCGCCTTTAACCAGGAACCGTACATTTAAAAACCAGGTAAAGGGACTCTCAGGTGAGTTATTATATGATTCCATTAACCCTGGAAAACCCAGGGAAACTAATTGTAGGGTGCGACGCAAACGCCCATCATACGGTCTGGAGCAGCTCAAACATAAACAAACGGGGTGAGTCTCTACAAGAATTTATTAATTCAAGCAATTTACAAATTCTAGACCAAGGAAGCAACCCCACTTTTATAAACAGCATTATGAAAGAAGTCCTAGATTTCACTCTATGCACTAATTTTATAAAATATATTATATAAGGAACTGGCGTACTTCAGCCGAAAATTCAATGTCGGATCACCGCCACGTCATATTTGACCTTGAACTATGTACTATTGTATCTGAAAAATACAGACAACCCAAATCCACAGACTGGAACATATACTGTCAGCAACTCACGGATAACCTGGGTAGATGTAACACAAACATCAGAGATATAGACAATATTGGGGTAACTTGTGATAATCTGAATATGGCAATCACTACTGCCTTTCATCAAGCTGGTCCAGAAAAAGAAAAAACAGACAATCGACTTACCCCTTGGTGGAACAAAAAGCTAGCCAAACTCAGAACAGAGATTAGAAAGCTCTTCAACAAGGCTAAACGTAATATTGAATGGGAAGTACACAGAAAAACACTCACCAAGAAGAAATTGGAAGGGCTAAGAGAGAATCGTGGAGAAACTTCTGCCATACAATCGATGGCACCAGAAATTGTGCCCGCATTCATAAAATACTCTCAAAGCAGCACACTAATCCTATCGGGTCAATAAAAAACTTGATGGTACATACAACGAAAACGTGCTACAGACTCTCCAGATCTTAGCCGAAACACACTACCCACACTCGACGACGGTTACAGAAGCCCAAGAAAACCCTTCCGAGAGAAGGATAAATATACCGCTCAGAGAGGAAATCTTTCATGAAGGCAAAATAATTTGGGCAACAGGTTGTCCTCGGAGTGGTTATGAAGAATAGATACAGGGAGAGGAAAAAATATTTATATGTATATACGAGTATATATAGGTATTTAAGAAAATTAGCAAATTGTATGAGGGAAAGATTGATGCTTATAGCGTTAAATCTCAGACCGTATTTTCCCACTGTAATGTTTTGGTGTTTGCTATCGGAAATATCTGTATTCGTATCTATTCGTTAGTAGTCCGTCTATTTGATCGATTTCGATCGAAATGTGATCAATCCTGTTAAAGATCAGAGAATTGTTATATCACTTTGTAAATATGTACTCGTATATAAGTTTGTGAACGTGTTTTAGCTGTGATTGTTGTCAACAGCATTTCATTTAACAGGGTAATTTATCCTGAATATGTTGAAGGTCGTGTCGTATTATATTTTCCAATTGTGCCGTCAGAGACTGATGTAGTGCCGTTACCGTACTTATTTTAGCGTACGTATGTCCGAATGTTCAAGCGACATTTGAACGAAATTTTATTGTAGTAATTTTATTTTTTATCTTTCTTCCGCAATAGTGACAGGCTTTAACGGAGAGGCCCATTTCGTACTCCTGTTGGTTTAAATTCTTTCTTTGTTCGATTATTCATAATGATAGGGTCTTTGTGAGCTCAGCTAAACGAAACTTTGTGTTGGTCGTGATTTTTGGATACATAAGCATACTACAGAACTTTTTTGCTACATAAGCAAACCATTCTCAACTAGAAAGATTTGTTTATACATACCTACCTATAAGTATAAGTATCTGCCCCGTTTTGTAAGGTGTGTTCCTTTAATGTGTATTTCCAAACCAATTTACAAATCGGTTTGTCAAGAACAGGATAAACTCTAACAGTGGGGAAATTGGGCAATATGTACGAGTACGCCACTGTTTTGTCGAAAGGAAGTTACAGGAACATCCTTTCAGCTGACAACTGTAGAACTAAATTATTTATGTTTGCCATTCTTTAAAATCACTGTCCAGATCTATTCAGAATATACAACAACTTTCTCACTTTGGAAACTCATTTCGAAAATTTATGAACTTCAAACGAGTTGCTTTGAAGTTTACTTCGAAAGTATTTCCATCATCGCACCTACCCTGACCCATTTTAAAAATTCATCCGAAGATATATTTATATCAACCTCAACCAACAACCAACAGTCAACCAAGAACAAAGGGATCGAATGTGCCCAAAAATAAAACCATAAATATATCATTTCCATATGGCAGCCCCGGACATTGAGGAACAGTCCCTGATTCGGTAATATATCACCAATAGAGGTTACGAGTATTTTCTTCGGGATAGAATTCCCTTCTCGACTAGGAAAAGCATACCATCCTATATTGGATAGCGTGTCAACTGATAGCCATGGAAGACATTTATCTATGTGTAGTGAACGTAGTGCATATGATATTGTCTGTGCCCTGCTTTCCTTTATATCCACAAATACTCTTCCCACACGTGGGCGGATTCATGCTAAATTGGAAACCATTCTACTCTACTCTATTCTACTACCGCACGTGACTCTGTTGACAAATTTGTTCCCCAAAAACTCTTTGCCACTCTCGGAAGTCTCTACCCAAATCGCCTTAATGACTTCGGAAAACAATTTATCCCACATAGACTTAGTGCACACGTACGAGTACACCATACATTCATTTGGTATAAATCGGTAGTCCTTAAGCGTTAAATATTTTAATAATAGAAAATTATTACACCCCTGTGGGGTGCATATTTACCCCGCTGAAATTATTTTAGGTTCAAAAAGATGTCGCTTTGGAGGGTCATCTCTTTAAATCTGTCAGAAAAGTCTCGTAGCCTTTATGAGTCTCTGAATTTGAAAAATACGAGTATATCGACAGATATAGTACTTTTTGATCGTTTTTATTATTCTTGTTATACGGTGCCAACTCCATATGTTGCCCATACGTGCTTGGTATGGAAACTATGATTTAGTGTGTGTAAACATATTGACAGTCGAAAGCGGTTTTAGTTAGGACTTGGAGCCTTATTAGCAGTTAGGGAGAACTGCCAAGACACCTCTTTGTTACTTTGACCTCTTGTAATATTTTACTGAACCCAACTCAAGTGCCGAAAGCTTATGAGTTCTTTCCTAAGCTCGGTGCTTACACCGAATCCAAGCACAAATAGACGCCGCTTCTGCTCTCTGTAGCAGACACAGTAATGTCACAGTTTTTCATCATCATAGCTTTGTAAAGCTCGCTTCTATAGACGCTGAAATAAACTAAAAATAATTAGAAATATTCTTTCGAATTGAAAAGACCCGGATTCAATAATTCTACAAATATTAATGTTTATTGTTTTATCGATTGATCTAAGATGGTTGAATTTGAACTAACACTGTTTTCTTTCAGACACAGTCTTTTATACATGTCATATGCTTACATTATACATAAATAGCGAGAGAGTATTACAGTTATTATGGCTACATAGAAGAGAGACTTATAAAAGTATGTGTGTACAATTTTAATTTTCTACAGACGCTGTCATATGTGAATTTGAAATCAAGGAAGAGGAGGTGTATATTGATTTCGAACTACTGAGTTTTTTCCAAGATCCGCGGTGATATGAAAATGTTGTCTATGTTGCAGCCAATTAGACTATTGGTAAATAATCTTAGGCGTTCACATAATACGGCAGTTGGTGCAGTTTAGGGAATCTAATTCTTTAGGATCGCACAAACAATGTTGAGTGGAGTCGTCACGCATGTGTTGATTTATGCTCCTTATGCAACCACCAACAGATGGTATAAACAGCTCGGCAGTTAAGCTTTGAGATAAGTGTCCTGAGTTTATCTTGGTCGGATGAACGGAAATATTCTATCTTCAATTATCGACATATTAGCGCAGAAACTTGGAAAATCTTTATCCATGGTAGTGATATTCCATTAAGACCGTTTGGGTGTTGGTAAGGTGAATTGCTGAACAGTAAAGCATTGTGATCGCTATCCATACAATTATCACTCACACGCCAGTTATTACTAGTATCTCTCAGCAGGGCCTTGCTTGCAAATTCGCTGACTTATTCATTGCGTCAGTGACCCCTTTATTTCCAGTTAAGTTTTGTATTGCTTGCAAAGAACCGCTATATCAATTTTATTGTAGAACGTCTTAAACCATTTCGCATAATATGTATATCTAAGGCTTCCAAAAGCGTTTTTATATTATGGACATCTTCTGCCACCGGTTATATGTTCAGATTCGACTCATTACTAGTTGCACTTCCTTCAATTTCTCTTTATATGCCGTTGTTGTAGGATTCGGCAAATTGCTTAGCGAGAGTAGGATTCGGATTACATTCATAATTGTTATATTTCTTGAAGTGTAGGATCCGTCCTTCTTTTCCGAAGAATGTAAACATACAATAAAGCTCCGGTGTTCTTAATAATAATCGCCTCGAGGCGCGGTAGCTTTATAGTACCTGCTGCCGCATCTTCTTAACTGCCTTCAGCCATGTTTGCGCTGGCATTTCTTCTTGTCTATGTTTCACTTTCAGCTCTGACTGCGGTGTATTCTGCCTTCCTGCATGTTAAGTTTGATGTGGGCTGTTTCTTCCGCTTGTTTTTCTAAGCGAATTTATCCGCATCTTTCGAGCATGATGCTTAGATGGTTGCTTTTCTGTTTCTTGCCCCTTCAATATACTGTTTCGTATGACACTAGTAATCAGACCCTAAATTGAACAATCAACAACTTACTGACTCAACAGCCTAGCAAATCATCAATTGTCAAGTTGACAACTAAACACCAGGATGTGTTTTCTTTTTGGTTCGTTGAGAAAGAGAGAACTGTCAGGCGAGCAGAATCGTGGTTTTTATTTTTTTTATTTTAATCCAAATAAATTGAATTCATCCCCTATATATTTGCAACATTTATGTCAAAAGTGGGATGTGGAATTAAAAAGTAAGCAATACAATGGACGAATTTAAAGAAAAACTAGACTCTATTCTGGCCGCGATCGGGGTCTTAAACGAGACCGTGGTGAAAGAGTCCAAAGAACACGAATCGCTTCGTAATATGCAACAGCAGACTGTTAGCTACAACATTTGCTGCGAGACTCATAGATAGTTCAACGCCTCGGAGTACATAACGACACTAGTGTCTGATTTTTAACCTAAACCACCTGTCATATAGACTTATGTTTACGGGATGCCCCATCCATGGGGGCAAGGATACGCCTTGCTATCGCTCTGCCGCCTTCCTGAGATAATCGGAACTGTGTTGCCGGCACAAGTTCCACTCTTGGTATGAGCCGAAGCCGATCTAAAACCTCTTACTGCTCTTAGGGTCGCAGCACCCAGTACTTATTGCAACTCTACATTGGGTGAACCAAAGGAAGACCCTTCCCGCGACTTTGGGTTTAAACCACAGCCACCATGACTAAGGACTTCCGGTGGTACAGCTGTACACAAGACCTATGATCGGCAACTTGTGACTGATCAAATCGTAGCAACCTTCGGTAGCGTCATCTGAAGATCTTTACGATAAGATCAATACTTTGCTCTGCCCCTGTTTATTATTAGACAACGTTATTGATGGGCAAAGCCTTGATAATTTTGCGGGGGTCCAGTAGACAGGGATAGGAGAAGGATGAAGTTCAACAAGTTCAAAAGGTTCAGCAAATAGATTATGATTGTCTCGCGCCTCCGAATTCAGCAGAAGTTGAAGCCAGTCACCTAAGCCCCATCCCGATGGGTTACCAAGTATCGCCAGCTGAAAGTCCAACAAAGCTAAAGCGTCAGCAATTTGATGGAACTGCTACGAGCTGGGAGGACTACAGAATTCAATTAGACATTCTGGCCTCCATTAATGGGTGGTCTGATCACCAAAAAGCGCGCGTTCTGGGTTCCATGTTGAGAGGAGACGTTGTAGCGATGTTTTGAAACCTAATAGCAACAGATCGGGAACAATACTCGTCATTAGTTAAAGCAGTAGAGCTTCGATATTTGGGTCAACTAAAGCAGGTATCCCATGCTCAAATGCGTGCGATAGTACAGCGCCTAAGGGAGGAGTTGGCCACTTTTGCAACGGAAGTAGAATGGCTAGTTCGAACCGTTTTTAAAGAGTGTCTGCGAGAAGCCCAAGATAAAATAGCCACAATGCACTTTATTGACGGAATATCGGATAAGTACGTGCAAGACATGGTGCGCATTTGTGAACCAGAACCCAGAAGCCTTAACCAAAGCTATTGGGTTGGAAGCCGCACGCCTAAGTACACTTGCATACCACACAACACGTGCAGCAGAGGTGAATGGAGGTATACCGACACAACCGCAGTGAAATAAGCGACGACGATGGAAGCGTAAAGAGGGTGATTGCGCGAATACCGAGTAGATCGCTACATCTACTATCCCATGGTCAGGAGATGTTGTAATAGAACCAGAGTATTGCAGTTTTCCGAAGGGAATTTTAGTCGCCAAGTCTATTAACACTTTGGTTAATGGTAGGACATTTGTTCGCGTTGCCAATATTGCGGATTTTCCCGTCAAGATCAACAGAGATTCGAAGTTAGCTTTTATTGAAGAAATCTCGGAGCTCAGGAGTACGTCAAATGAAGAGAAGTTAGTACCATTTAACTTCCAGGGCATTTGTGCTATCTTTTTAAATTGTCTTCAGAAGATTTAAATGTTGAAGGATTTTTTGATTGAGTTTATGGATGTATTCTCGAAACCTTCTAGCGATATAGAACGAACAACATTAACTAAGTATCGAATTGACGTTGGAAGTGCGAACTCTATAAAACAGCCTCCTCGTCGATTACCACTGGCCAAGCAAGATGACTGCCGGCGGATTGTAAATGAGATGTTACGAAGTGACATTATAGAGTCATCCGAAAGCCCATGGGCTTCTGCAGTTGTCATGGTACAAAAACAGTTCGGAAGCACGAGGTTCTGCGTCGACTACCGTCACCTTAATAATGTGACCACCAAAGATTCTTTCCCGTTACCTAGAATCGACGACACCATTGATGCTGTGTTTGGCCAATCAGGATACTGGCAAGTAAAAATGGAGTCCGCAGGTAAAGACAAGACTGCGTTTGTTACGAAAGATGGCCTATGGAATTTTAAAGTCATGAGTTTCGGTCTTACAAACGCCCCTGCTACTTTTGAACGGCTGATGACGAAACTCCTCCACGGACTTACTCTTAGTATCTGTTTAGTCCATTTAGATGATGTCCTCGTTCACGGAAAAAACTTTGATGAGATGCTGTGTAACTTACGCAGAGTTTTTCAACGATTCAAAGATGCAATCTTAAAAATTTCACCAAACAAGTGTATGGTGTTTCAAAACGAAGTTCCATTCTTGTGACACCTAATGTCTGCAAAAAACGGAAGCTATCCGAACCTGGCCTTCACCTAGGAATTTAAAGGAACTTCGGAGTTTTGTTGGGCTTTGTACTTACTACAGGCAGTTTGTTCCAAAGTTCGCTCAAATTGCACGCTCTCTTCACCGCTTAACGGAGAAGGATGTTCCATTTCAGTGGAGTGAAGAAGCCGCTTGCGCTTTTGAGACCCTTAAAAAAAAGCTGACCACACCACCTATACTGTCTTATCCACATCCCAATGAAGAATTTGTCTTGGATACCGACGCAAATAATGAGGGAATAGGGAGTGTTCTCTCACAGCAACAGAATGGCAGAGAGAAGTAGTCATCGCCTACTTTAGAAAATTGTTAAGTAAAGCAGAGCGGAACTACTGCACCACCAGAAAGATGTTGCTCGCCGTAATAAAGGTTATTGAACACTTCCATACTTACCTGTTTGGGTGGAAGTTTCTAGTGCGTACGGATCATGCAGCATTGAACTGGCTGTTGAATTTCAAGAACCCTGAAGAACAACTCGCTCGCTGGATAGAAAGACTGCAACAATACAATTATATCATACAGCATCGTGCAGGTCGCCTTCATTCAAACACTGGTGCCCTGTCAAGACGTCCTTGTTGCGAACAAGATTGCCGCCATTGTTATGCAAAGGAGTCTACATTTCGGACGGAACAGGTAAATGTTATCACCCTTATTAATTCTGAGTTCAATCTTACAGATTTGATAGAGCTTGAAAAAGAAGATGAAGTGACGAGTGTAGTTAGGTCTTGGGTAGTTGCCCGTGAGCGACCGGACCGGTCAGAAATTTCAAGCGAACCGGGCGAACTCAAGGCGTATTGGGCACAGTTAGCTGCTTTCGGCTTAGTTGATGATGTACTATGCAAACGCTGGGTTCCACTTACTTCTCATCAGAACGAGCAATGGTTACCGATTATTCCTGCTGCGATGAGAGAAAATGTGCTGAGGATGTTCCATGACAGCATTTTTGGTGGCCACTTTGGCGTTAACAAGACCTACGATAAGCTTGGGAAACGCTGCTATTGGATTGGTGCTAGACGTGATGTGGCAGATTATTATGTGGAATGTGAGGCATGTGGTGCTAGAAAGGGTCCGAAGAGGAAGGCAAACGGACAATTAAAAATCTGTTTATCTGGCTAGCCGTTTCAGCGCGTAGCAGTTGATAATTTGGGCCCTCATCCGACAACAGTAATTGCAACAAATACGTCTTGGTGCTTATAGACTTTTCACCAAGTGTGCTGAAGTGTTGCCGACCCCGGACCAAACCGCAGATACGGTGGCGAAGGCAATTGTGTCTCAGGAGTTTTCTCGTTTCCAAATTCCTCGTGAGTCGCACTCCGACCAGGGACGCAACTTCGAATCCGAGGTATTTAAAAGCGTCATGGAAATCCTAGGAATACAAAAAACCAGAATGACACCGCTCCATCCCCAATCTGATGGGTTAGTCGAAAGGATAAAAAAGACGATACACGACTTTCTAGCAAAGTTTACAGATGAACGTCAATCGAATTGGGACGAGCTGCTACCTCTGCTCGCTATGGCCTATGGAGCAGTGTCTCAAGATTCTACTAAAGAGCGTTCATACAAAATGCTTTTCGGGCGAGATATGCGACTACCACCCGATTTGCTATTTGGTATGACAGCAGAAAGTGGTACTTCCGGTATTGGCTTTGCAAAGGAACTTAAAGAAAAACTGCATAACATACACGAAAAAGCCGTGAGATGATTAAAGCTGCTTATCGCATGAAGAACAGATACGATTTATCATCAAATGGTGTCAATTTCAAAGAAGGGGATCACGTGTGGTTTCACAATCCCAAGCAAGGAGTGGCCAGATCACCGAAGCTACAATCGGACTGGGAGCGTCCGTACAGGACTGCAATTGTGTTGACTAACGTCACTTATAAAATTCAACGCACCCCAAGGTCGAAACCGAAGATCGTGCACATTGACATACTTGCGAAATACCATGGCAAAGAGGTTTTAGTCTAGTTAGGGGGGAATGTTACGTTTAATACTACTAATCAGACCCTAAATCAACAATCAACAACTTACCAACTCAACAGCCTAACAACTCATCAATTGTCAAGTTGACAACTAAGCACCAGGGTGTGTTTTATTTTTGGTTCGTTGAGAGAGACAGAACTGTCAGTCGAGGAGGATCGTGGTTTTTATTTTTTTTATTTTAATCCAAATAAATTGAATTTATCCCCTATATATTTGCAACAATACCTACTTGCTTTTGGGGACCTATTAGACTTTGTGTTCTGATCGTATTTTTTTTACCCGCCACGATGCGTGACGTGTTTAGTTCACTCGGAATTTCAGCCGTTTGTGAACATATTACTGACTAAGTCTTCTGAGCCCTACAGCTGAGAATTCATTATTTGTTCTCGGATATCTGATATATGGTAATCCATATCACCCATCGTCATTGCACCGAGTCGTGTACTATTTTGGGAATGGGTTCTGGCTTGGCAGTCTCCGAAGGGCAAAGGCCTAAAGAATTTTGTCCAATGGGATAACCACGGTATTCTCCCCTTTCTCGAACAGTCTAAATACTATACTCTTTAACATCAAAGTAAAATAACTTAAAGGAACCTATAATATGTACCAACTAGAGTAATAAATACTTTCCAATCTTTTAGATACCGTTCGAAAAAAGCTATGAAGGTGACTTTTTGAGCTACTAACCAGTGCTACAATTATCTTAGCATTGTAAATAATATAAGATTCTGCTGATTTATTAATTCACTCGAACATCTGGAGCTTTTGAAATGTTAAATAGTGTAAAAGAGTCAAAAGCAATGAAAGCAAGTTCAAAGGGTAGTCATTCCCTTTGATATTAGTTGTCTGACATCACTAACATAGACTCAAAACTTTTGAACTGAATGTTAGGTTCGAAAGGAAATTGACGAACGCATAGGGAATAAGGAACTTATTGATAAGAAATGAACCAAAACACTTTTACAGTTGCCTTGCTTGAAAGGTGTTCTTACTGGTAACGTTTTAAGTAATTAAATTATCATAGGAATCCCTTTTGGAAAATAAAACAATGAGTCTAAGAAGACCTAAGGTTTGTGAATAACCATTGCTCATTAAAAGCGCTCAGTATTTAAAAACACGAACTGAGTGCACGTATCCAAAAATATGGTTTTTAAATACACAGAAATATTTTTTGTGGTAGAGAATACAGAAATTGTAACAATAGCAATATTTCACTTGCAATAGCAAAATTGGACTCAAGGCCAGAGTGTTTACACAATTAAGAGCATAGGTCGCAAAAAAGTGTTCAACGAAGCAGAATAAATTTGGAATACTGTTTATGACAACAAAAATCATGCTAAGGAAGATCAGTCCACTGCTATGTTCCTTTGTATGTAGCATAACACTTCGGAATCGGAAAACTTCAAACTTAATCGATTTTTGAGACTGGACGATTGTATAGTTCTCGCAGAAAAAAATGTTTTATAGTTGTAAACAGGCTGCAAATCGTATGGAAATACTTAAGACTCTGCCCATAAAATATCATGAACACCTTTATTGTAAGCATAAAAGTCAAATACTTTGATTTACCCACGAAAAGTTGGATCTTAAATAAATCAAAATATAACATACCAAACTGATATGCCGTCAATCGGCTTCCTCATTTCCCTTCTTCATACATAACTCCGATGGACTTTTAGTATAATTTTCGCAGTGAAATTAAGTTCATGGCTTGCTAGTCATGTTTTCTGTAGCTACTGTTTACAGCTTAAGAAAACTAGCTCAAATTAAGAAAACTGTCAAATAAGTTGTGCAAAAAATCGGTATTGCACAGCGGCGTCTAAAAGAACATATTGATGAAATATGCCTCTGAATTTGTGATCCTTCTACGATGAAGTCGACTTTTAGGAAAAGGTCAATATTTTTCTGACCATTGTCTACTACCTAAGTGCCCACACTTAGATCAATCGTTCCGATGCCCATTTTTGTGTATCATAAATCATAAAATTATACTATAAGCAACCGAAAAGTGAAAAATCCAAAACTATAGTATTTTCCTTTTCAGAAATTCGATACACATACTACTATTTGCATATTTCCACAAAAAAATTCAAAACAAAAACATTATTTCTTGAAACTTAAAGAAAACAAAAAAATGCGCACAATGGATACAAGAAAAATTAGGGGCCATAAAAATAAACATGCACCTCATGTTGTGCTGGAAAAAATAATTCGTTTCTTCCATTCCTCGGAAACTAATTAGAACGCCGCGCCACCATGATACCTATATCAGATCGATTCTTTCTCGACGACCGTCGTATCAATGTTATGAGCACATTACCTGCCACACGCACGCACAATAACTCAATTAAAAGAGAGAATACCCCTGTGTCACCTTTTCTCCTCGATTCTCCTACACCGCCACAATAGTTCAAATGAATGAATTTTAGGGCCAAAAAATCGTTCTACATTCGTCGCTTCATCGTATATATCAATAGGAATCAACTCCAGCATCGCATGCTTCATAAAGTGGTAACATATTCGTATAGACCGCAAATGGAATTCTAATTGAAATTAAGTCTCCAGCGGAAGTCTAACAAAATGCTGTGGGAAATATAAAGGAGCATGGAATTACCACTGCCGCTGCCGACCCCGTCAAGTTTATGGGAAATTTTATGTTCGATTTATGTTGTGTAAACGACGCCATAATCGTAAAAATATCAAAACAAATCGTAAAATCAAACAATCGATGTTTTACATCGAAAATGAAGAGCCACGAATGATAAAGCAGACTGTCAGCGTACTTATGTTATACGCCACCGTAGAGAGTTGCTGCTGCAGTTGTTATCGTTGTCGGGGAAAGTTTTGATTGTCGCCCTTGACATGGATGCGGCCTTTTTTTTAAATAGTGCCCTGGATAACTAAGGAGACAATGTAGTTTGGCCATTTAGTTTTTGTTGTTGATAATAATAGTGTGACCAAAATTTACATTACAGTGCCCTGTGCTCACTAAGGTTTGTGTACTCTCCCAACATAACATATTTGTAGAGTATCCTTTTTAATTCAACGATCATAGCTGCAAAACTGCATTCCCTAGTACTGGATGGTACATTTTGCTTGCGGAATGACCCATAAAAACCATATAGATGACTTTCGATGGTTCACTTTGGAGACGAAGGTCTTAGAACTCTTCCCAATTTCTCATCTGTTTTAAGTGATGTCCAGAAACTCTGAGCCAAATTCCCTGCGAGCCAGTGCTCTATTTATTTAACTATTAACTTGTAATTTTATTATTTGTCAATAAAGTTTTAATAATAATAATAATAATAATAAGTGATGTCCAGAAATTTATACTGCTATCACCCAATATAGCAATTGGTTAGAATTTCTGGCACAAAAAAAAAAAAAAATTGGGGAAAAATCCTTGGTCTATAGATCCGAAGTCGCTTAGAACACAGCCGGATAATAGATAAACAACGATTAGAACCGGACGATTTCCACGTTTTTAGTTTGAGAAAACGCAATAAAAACAATAAAACAGGCACATTACGCGGTTCGTAAGGTGGCCAAAGACTAAGAAATATACACGTAAAGTGTATAGTGAGATCTTCCTCTGATTTAGATTCGAAGACTCTGCGGGACTGAGTATTGGTGTCCATTCACTCAACATGTATTGTACTAGCCATCTTAGGCGACTGATACACAGTTTTTTGACTAGGTCGATGTCGCAGAATTACATAAATAGTTCATCGTTGAATCTTCTCCTTCAAAGCCTCTCAACGCAGACGGGACCGAATATTGTACGAAGGATTTTTCTCTCTAAACGATTGAAGATATCTTCATCCACTTTTGATGAAGTGCTTTATGATTCAGCGCCTTAAAGTAGGACTGTGCTGTCTTATGTAGAGTCTACTTAGTTTTTCGGGATAGGGGCTTGCACCAAAGAAACAGTGATTGGAAAGATTGATCTTGCGCTTTATTATTATTCTAAGATCTCGTTGATAGATTGATAGCAGAGTCAATAGACCAAGTCCATTACTACTTCGATATTATAGCAGTCGACTGTGATGTTCTGTCCCATTCGTCGATGTTGTATGTCCCTTCTTGTTGACAGGTACGAGTCGGGACTTTGAGAACTTCAAGATCAGCATAAGATCAAAAGAGAGTAAGTATGACAGGGCACCGAACTGCAAATAGTTTGGGACTTTTTGGTAGAAAATCCAGCGAAAGTAAACCCAGAAACATTTCTAAATCCAACGCTTATCTAGTCAGCAGATTGCCTTCAGTACAGGTGCAGCATTTGCTTCTGGATTCGGACGAATTTGTTTATCTTGAATTTGGTTGAATTGTATGCTTGAATTCTTGTGAAATGGTGAATTGTATGTTTGAATTCTGGTGAAATTTGTTACATGCACCGGATGTCCAAGTGTAATATATCAATTGGATCGTGGGAGCAATGCATGGTGGGAAAAGGTTAAGAAATGTTTATCGTGTTAACACCTCCCTTCTTAAATTCGAGTGTTCCCACTCGTGTCCACGTAGAATATTGGGACTTGATTTCTGCTATGATCTATTGGATCTTGATCTAACTGATTGGAGACCTCTAATCGGTTTTTTCGCCATATTATTATTTTTCTAGCTGCTAAGCCTGCCAATGCTATCGTTATTATGCTTAAAAGACTGAAGCTCGTTATCAGATATTTTGTTTCGTTCACCTGTAGCTGGTCTATGTTGTCAGTGTTTTTAAGATGAAGTTCTTTCATTATCTCTAGAGTTAGAAGTTCTTCATAGGTTTATGCTGGAGACTCTGGTTGTACTATTGCGGGCAGTGGCTTTGATGTAGGAATTTCTTTGGAACTGAAGTTTTGACCATTCGCATAATTAGATGAATTATGGTACTGAATGATAAATGTTCCCGAAAGGTTGACTTGATTGTTATTGACAAAAATCGATCCATTGAATTTATTTAAAAGAAGCGTTCCTGGAAGTATCTCTTCTACGGAGGCGATGTGTTGGTTGTTGGTTATTGGGCAATTCGATGGTTTACTTTTTAATAGGTTACTTATACAATTTTCTTTACTTAATTCTATGATATTTGATTTCTTACATATTGTTATCTTATTATAATTATTACAATTTTCTTTAATTCCATAGTATACATTTTTGCATTTCAAAATATTTTTATATTCTAATTTAATTATATTGTTTCCCATTTTTATTGGCTTGATTAACAAATTACTACATGTTTCTATTTATTTCCGTTTCTGGAATACTAATAATATATAAAATGATTGAACCATTGGAAGCAATTTTAATATCTGCGAACATTAAAGCTTCTTCTAGATTAATATAGGGTAATTTGTCTTTTACAAAGATTTGTTTAATTAATTTTAATTCTACGAGTATATTCGATAAAATAAAAGAATTTACGATTTTAACTTTTGCCCATAACAAGGCGTATTCAATATTTTTTAATTCTTCTTGTACAATGTTTAACCTATATCTTGTTTTAAAAAATTCCATAAGTTTATTTGAGATATTTGTAATATTATTTATTCTGTCCATAGATGATTGATTAATTATCACCTGTTTATTATTATTTTGTAGAATATTATGCATTTTGGACTTGATAATTTTGAAATCATCATGGTCTGGAGAACCAGCTATCCACTTGCAGGCAGTACCCAAAAAATTTAACGCTCTTCGACTCTTGGATTTACGTTTAAGGTTGTCAAGTTGATTGAGAAGTTGTGTTGTTTGGTGGGATAAGAAAAGGAAATTAGGATCGGTATTATTACTATCTTTATGCAATTTATCTTGGAGTTCCTTTATTAGATTTTCATAAGCGTGAAGGTCTATTTCATGAATGATTTTATAGGTGCCAGTTTGTACCTTCGCCATCCCGACATCTAATGATACTATCTCAACAAAGCCTAAAAAATCAACTTCTTGTTGGAAGAAGTTGCACCTTCATGTTTGCCTCACTTAATGTGTGAAAAATTTGTTCCACATGCTTTATATGCTCTGCTTCGTCTTTACTGAAAATAATTATATCGTCAATATAGACGTAACAAATCTTCCCTATGTGAGCACGAAGTATGTCGTCAAGTGCTCTCTGAAAAATCGATGGTGCATTTTTCAATCCGAATGGGAGTCGCGTGAACTCGTATTTCCCATTGTTTATAGAGAACGCTGTTTTTTCTCTATCGGATTTTTTTAGGGAAATTTAGTGAAATCCACTCTTGAGGTCGAGGACTTTACTTTTCCCTAATTGCGAAAGGACTTCGTTAATCTCCGGTATAGGGTATCTGTCAGCAATTGTCATTGAGTTAACTTTTCGGAAATCAATAACCATTCTGTTTCCATTTGAGTCTGGCTTTTTTGGGACAATCCAGACGGGAGAATTAAATGGTGATCTTGATGGTCGAATAATGCCATCTTCTTGAAGTTTTTTCATTTGTTTCTCTACTTCGTCTTTTAAGGACGTGGGGTAGGGGTAATATTTGGAATAAACGGGAGAGTCTGAGTTGGTGCGTATTTCACCGATTACCTTTGTGGTGTAGGTCAATTTTTCGTTAGGATCTGAGAATAGGGAAGGGAAATTTTTAACTATAGAATTAATTGCGATTCTTAGCGGGTTAATCATATGATCTAGTCGTATAGACAATGTGTTGACTGATTGTGAGTTTAACTGCTTAATTGAAATGTTTACTTTGTTTAGAATCGTCATGAAGCTTTCATTCGTGTGAATGACTGCAGATAGTTGCTTAAGGCTGTCATTTCCAAGGATACCATGAAATGATTTAAGGCTTAAGGAAGAAGATAAAACTTTAAATTTACATCTCTTTGGCCAAAAAGGTTTAAAACGTGTAATGTGTTATTTTAATATTTCCTGCGATAGATTTAGCGAAAAAATGTTCTTGATTTGGTAGAGGATTTTTGACTAAGTCTGGTTGAATGTAATTCTTGCTGGAGCCTGTGTCGATCAAAAAGTTTAGAATTTGTCCACTCCCCGTTCTATATTGGAAATACGGCAACGAGGAGTCTGTCAACCTAAAAAATGGATGTCGCTGTATTGAAATTGCGGAAATTCGTGGTAAGGTTCGTTTTATTGGGGAAATAATTCAGCTTGCTGTCTCATGTATTCATTAAGGTTGGGATCATTTCTTGCTTCTTCTACGTTTACTTGCTGATAGAAAGCATATAAGTCATTCGGCGAGATATATCCGTCATCCGGTTGTGGCACGGGTGGTAGTGGTTCCATATTAACAGGTGGTGGTTCCATAATTATAGACGGTTGTTCCTTATTGACAGGTGGTGGCTCCATTGTGTTTATATGGAAGTTTCTCTGAATTTTCGTTGGAATAGGTACTTGGTTAGAACCTAGAGGACGTTTCCCAGCATGCTTATGCTCTACTGGCCTGTTTTGATAATTGACGGCCTCGGTTCTTATAGTGGATGTCTCCATTGGTTCTGGTTTTGGGAAAAGTTTTGGAACAGTAGGTCTTTGGGGGGGAAAGTTTGAATGTTGCGGGAAGTTTGGGCACTGGGAGAAATTTGGATATCTGACTTGCGGAAATGTAGGAAAATTTCCAGAAGGGCGGTTAGTAATTTGTTGCATTTGTGGCAGATATGCTATTTGGTGGTAGAAATGTTGCCGCGGGGGAAAATTCGCACGTTGTGGAAGGTTTGGGACGTTCGCTTTTCGAGAGAAGTTTCAACTGTTATACGCATAATTCGAACGGAATGTCTGATTCTCTAATTTTAAGCACAGATTTAAAGCTTGTGGTAAATCTGTTGGTTCACGGATTCCTAAGATTCTGGGGAGGTCTCCGTTTAAGCCGCGAACAAAAGTGTTCAATGCTTTATCCCTGTATGTACTGGTTAATAACGATAATGACTCAGGTCCTACATCCATACAAGAGATTCTGTTTAGGATCAGTGATAAATGCTTATAGACTTGCTTGATAGAAATCTTGAACTGACATGTTTCCTTGCATAAGGGATGTCATTTGGTACTCGAGCGTACCGAGATCTCTTTGATCTGCATAATGTAATGTGAGACATCTGGAAATTGCTTGCCTATCTAGCGGGGTGTTGTACGATTCAAGCGCTGTGTCTGCATTGCCTATAATTTTATTTCTTATGATACTGAGTATACCATAATACTTTGCTGAACCTTTTATCGGTTCGTAAATTTTTAAGATGCGATCAACGCTCTTTTTCCATGAGCTATATTCGCCGGGTTTACCCGAAAAATCTCGAATACACCTTACAACATCTGGAATTTTTTCCAATTCAGCGAGGTCACCTAAGAGATCGGGATCTATAATTTGGTCTTCTCCAAGGGAAAGATATGAATTCGGATTAAGAACTGAATTGACCATCCTACGACCTTCGCTACTAAACAGATCAATGACTACACTTTTGATTAAGATGGGGGTCGAATCAAATTATTTGGGTTTGCCATTTTATTCTCATTTCTTTTATATAAATTTATGTAATTTTAGAAAATTCAAAGTTATATTTATTTATTTTTAATCTTAACTAATTTTTATAAACTTAGACGTAGGTTATAAATGGTTAAATGGTTAATGAAAAATGGTTTCTATTTTTTTTTTTAAAATAATGATTTTTATAAAAAATAAAATTTTTTTTTTAAAAAAAATTTCACTACTGTTTCTTTTTTAAATTCGTTACAAAAATAAAATTACTGTTAAAAAAAAATTTATTACTGTTGCTCCTTAATTATAATAGACTAAAAACTAAACATACATTGCTATGATGATGCTGAGCATACTTTTACGTAGAGCGGCTGGCAGTCTACACTGCCTCCTTTTCCTCTGTGGTACAGCTACTAAGGGGCCCTCGGTTTCTCTACGGAGAGTTGTTGTCACTAAGTTGTTTTTATGTCCAATTCACTCGTATTATCGGGTATTAGCCGCTTTTATTATTTTTCTTTTTTCACTCGGTATTTAGCCGCATTTAATATTTTCTTTTTATTTTTAATCGCGCACTCACTACTTATGGTGATTTTGACGATATCTTATTTTTTTAATCGCGCACTCACTACTTATGGTGATTTTGATGATATGTTTAATTGATTTGCTCGGGCGCCAGTTAATAAATATTTAACTTTGTTATTATAAAAAAAAACAACTTTTTTATATTTACTCCGAGGTACCGGACTTTATTGAAATGAACTTAAACAAATGAACTCTAAAATAAACATATTCTAACACCTAGTATTTATACCATCGGTTGATTTCTGCCAAACGCCTAGTCAGCAGATTGCCTTCAGTACAGGTGCAGCATTTGCTTCTGGATTCGGATGAATTTGCTTGTCTTGAATTCGGTTGAATTGTATGCTTGAATTCTGGTGAAATGTTGAATTGTATGCTTGAATTCTGGTGAAATTTGTTACATGCACCGGATGTCCAAGTGTAATGTATCAATTGGATCGTGTGAGCAATGCATCGTGGGAAAAGGTTAATAAATGTTTATCGTGTTAACATATAGCATCCTATCAGTTTTTGTCCACTCTTTCGGACATTTTCGGCTCTATATCACTAATATAGAACTGAAAATGCTTTACAGAGTGTTTCAGAATCTTCTAGTGCATTAGGACTTTCTCACCCTAGAGGATAAACATAATACTTTACTTTAAAAATATACAAAAGTCCACGATTGAAGTAATAACAACCATTCCCTATTCTTTTCGAAATTCCTTCTCGATCTATGGGGTTCGACCCATTTTGATTGAAGATGCGCATAAAGTGATGACAATATTTTTCCAATTTTGGATACCTTTCCGCTTGACAAACTTTCATCGGACAGTTGGTAATCATTTTTTACGGCGCACATAACTCTTTCTTATTCGAGATGTTGACAAAAAATTCTAATAAATTGTTGTCTGAAATGTCCATTTTTTATTTTTAAGCTAATATTTTCTAATACGTTAGAAAGATTCAAATTTGATTTCACAAATAAATAAGTATATCACACAAATTGAAAAAGGTATGATTTTTTGATTTTTAGTTTTTATACTCAAACCTAAAAAAACAATATTTTAAAAAACTGATTTTTAGGTGACCTTAAAAATTACTCAACTTTAACTGGCTCTACAAGCAAAACTGCAAACATTTTTTAATCCAGTGAATTTAAAAGTGTTGTATTACAACTCACCCGAAACTTGAATTATACAAGAACTTTTGCCTAAATGACACAGTGGATCATTTCGTTCATATTTCTATAAAAATACTCATTAATAATTGTGCGGTTAAGTTAGCCATTGAATGTGACACTATCTTCGGTCACATTTTTGAAAAAAAAAACAATTAAAAATGCTATCAGCAACACACCATGAAGTACACTTTTGAGGTTGTAATTGAGTCTCATGAATCTGTTCTAGATTTGCCCACTTCAGAAACAGGAATTTTGCTTTTTCGCGAACGGCAATACTGCCCTTTCAAAAATGAGACTCGTCACTATGTACGACGTTTTGATCAAAAATATGGGGCAACTTCAAGTCGCTCAAGAGTGCAATCCGCGAAATATTTTCGCAATCGCAATTTTAGTTTCTACATCTTCTAGATCTTATGCGAATGTGGGCCAAGATCTTTTCGTAAAATTTTCCACATAATCGAGGGACAAAGCAAAACTGTAGCGACCGACACCGAATTGACAACACAGTGGCTAGTGTTTTTTCTGTCCGCACATTACGTTGCACAATGTTGATCTTGAGTCATATACTGTATATGTGGTACGAGATTGATCCACAACATGAGGGAAAGCGAGCTCAGTTAATCGGCTATGATCAAAAAATACACATAATCTTCTATAAGTTTCGTAAATTTAAGAGTAGTCTGTGTGAACCAACTGATCTGAATTGTGGAAGCGAGTTTATCGAATGGTACGAGATGTCCAAGTTGCCCAAGTAGTTTAATAAAAAAATGTCTTCCTTTATGTGGTTGACGTATGAAGCTACCTGTATTCAAGTGTTCAAAGTGGTATTTTTTTTGTGTAAAGAACTTAACACTCAAATGGACACACTTATAATGAATCAGCATGTGTTAAGTTTTTTGGAAAATGGGAGAGAATTATTGTAGAAAAAAAGATGTTTGGGCTCAGTGGTTATTTCGCTCCCTGGGTGGCATCCAACATTTAATGGGGAGACTAAATTGTTACTGGAAACTGGTTTGTTGTTGTTTTCTAGTCAACTACTCATATTACTTGATTTTAGTTGACTAAAAAATGAATGTCTTTCGGACGCAGTTGGGATTCGAACAACGAACCTTCCGATTAGGAAGCCAGTTCACAGTTTTTTTTTTTTCAGTTTATATGCATTTTTATTTTTATCACTTAAGTTACTCTTATATGCTAGATAAAAAACGCTTAAAAATTAGCTTAAATTACTAAAAATAATCTTATTCTAACTTACTGGCCCCATGCGGGCAGGAAGCCAGTTCACTACCACTTGAGCCACGGCCACCCACATTTGTTTTCCTCAGAAATTATTCCACTTTAAAAAAAAGGGCAACGGAAAAAACATTTCAAATTAGAGACTCATTTCCTTGCTACGAACCTTCTTCGAAAACTTTGTTCAATCACGCATTGTGTTGGAATTTAGAAAGAAAATGAGAGCAAAGTATGCAGTCAGTCATTTGAAGATATCAACTCTAATATATATACTCGTATTATGGCTCTGTTTATCGATATGACGAAAGCATTCGACATGAAATGCCGATAACAGAGAGTCAGTATAAACGGAAACTTCAGTGGTTTTCGTTTCTTAAAAAATGGCATACCACAGGATTCCATTCCAGGTCCTTTACTGTTTTCAATACACATCAACTCCTCTTTTGAATTGAATTTAAGTAACACACCCACTGACTTTATTATCATATAGCCTTTACTTATCAGTCTCATACAGTTTACAATTGTGTTGGAAAAATTTCAGGAGACCTTGAAATACGGAGGCGTTGGTTTGCTGCGCCTCGGCCTATCATCAGCCTTTCGCGCTGACTCGAAAAATTATGTCGTTGCAAACATCAACATCATCACAAGTTGGGGTGGTTTGTATAACAATTCTGTTTTAGACCTCCCTTCATAGCTCAAAAATATGTAGTTCGGATTATTTGTAAAAAAATCGATTTACTCAGAGCTGACCTTCATTTAAAACTCACATATTTAACCAATGAGACACCTATACATTTATAAAGTATTGATAGATTTATTTAAGAAAAGTGGTAACATTCCCAGTAGGAACAATACAGCCTACGTATAAATTCCAAAACCCATTTTCAAATTTCTAGACCGTTATAGCGCCTACAATTTTTAATAAGCTTCTACTTTTTATCAGGATAACCTTAAGTTTTCAATCCTTCATTAGAAAAGTTAAAGACTGGGTGCTCATGATTGACTAATTCTAAATCGCATCAGCACAAATTAATGTTATAAATTTGTATTTATCTTATAAGAAGTGTTATCTTTATGTATTTTATTTGTTTGAATTTTAGTAATCCTGTTACCTTGAATTTTTGAAAAATTAAAAAAATTTTTGTAACTTTGTAAACTGATTGTCACCTCACAACAGATCTTACAATTTTGTTAAAAAATTCAATTGCGGTATCATTCAACACTAACTACTCAAGTTAAATAATGACAACTATAATAGGTACATATCCGCTTATTATTATAATAAATTTGAGTTATGCAAGTGATCCGAATCGTTAGAATGTACGTATCAATTGGTTCGAGAGGTCCGAGTAGTCCGAAGTCCCAGTGGTTCGAGGTCCGATTGGTTTGAGTAATCCCAGACTTGATATACGTAAGTTACTTGCTAGCTAGGCCTCTAAGTTTTATACCCAAGAGTCAACGCATGAAAAGGCATTATCGGATATTTTTTAACATCAAACACTTGTTTTTATGATAACATCACACTTAGATTCGCAATTTTTGCACAGAAAATTGTTAAAGATATCTTTGTCTGTAACATATTGCTCCGCTTTGGAGCGTAAAAGTATGATAAAGAAATGTATTCAAATTTAGTCTTTAAATAATGAGCAAAGGGAAATCTTTGTACATTCCAAGGTGCTGGTGCTACCTTTCTAGCTCACCGTAATGGCTGTGATACTTTTATTGGTTTTACAATATAATAGTGTCATTATAACAAAAGTAATAAAAGTTATAGCGGATAGATATAAAATTGGTTTGCATTGCTTAATTTGTTGAGATCAAACATGTACTCCTGAATGCGTCTAGACATTTCTGTCTAGACTATGTTACGGCCTTCGGTCTTTAGAATAAGAAGTTTATTCGCCTCAAAAAAAACCTAATTCAGTTTCGAAATTCTACAAAACCAACGTAGCGAACAAATTCATATAGATATCAGAGAAGCCCTTGCAATGCTTTCCAGTCATGGCTATAAAATAAGGATGTCATTGCTTTCACAGTTCCAGTTATTATCTATATTCTGCCTTTGATACGAGAATATATAGAGCAATAACGGAGAAAATATTCTAATCAAAATTAACAAAAGGGCATCTGAAACCTATTTCTTTGCAGCTGATTCTGCTAAGACACAGGAGAAGAGCTGAAAATTTTTCAGAGATGTCCCGGTAATTTTGTTTTGCTTACAAATCGCCATCGATGCTGGCGCCCTGGAGAAATTAAATTATCCCTAAAAGCCCTAAACAAAGTTGCACAATTTCTTGTTTGAATATTTATGAAAGAAATACAAATTTTTACATGCGATTGTGAGGGTAGTTGTTCCATGTTGATTATGGTGGTACTATTAGAAAGCTTTTCAAAATAGGCAAATATATACAGAACCTTTTGATAGACGGTTCATTCCACTCTCCTTTTTTTTGTTAAGTTTAAAAGTTGCTTTGTTAGGTGACCTTCGAAATCATTACAATGTAACCGATTTACAATCGAATTAACAATCGAACTTTGCCGCTACCTAGTTAGCCGATATCGAATAAATTACGCGAATTATTACCCAATGTCAGAGAGCTCATAACTCAACTGATTGTCCAAATAACCCCGAGTTTAAACTGAAAACCGAAATTGTTCAACTGAAATCATTGCCCGTTTGTTTGGACGTAAATCATTCGAGTGCCGCTCTCATCGAAATCAGTTTTGCATAAAACCGAAATGATGGAGGTTACGAGTATTTCGACAACCATCCGCGCAGAGTTCATAATAAATGCGCGGCAGGCACTCATTGTCAGAAGCAAGAGTTAAAATCATTATTTAACCATTTAGCTCATAAATTATGTCCGCTTCTGTGCATCTGTATCTATGGGCGAGTTTGTTGATTTTTCCTGTGGTGGGACCACAACAATTGCCGGAAAAAAGACACAATCAACTTGACGATCTTTAGTCCTATAGCTGCCTGGGTTCGATTAACTAGACAACGCATCAATCGAAGTCAAATATATACATAATCGAAATCCAAATCAAAAACTGCGCGTGTAATGAAAACAACTAACGCACTTTAACTTTTGCACCATCTGTCCTGACCTGCAGCACAAATAGCGCCAGCCGCAGCAATAATTCACCACAGCAGCGCAGTGAATAAATAAAAGTGGCGCTGTTCAATCACTGAGAAGTTGAAGTCCATCAATCATTTCATGCAAAATCGATTCCCATTCCGAATTTCGGAGTTTTTCCTGATTCGCCTCGCCTAACAATTTCGTGTATCGAATTTCGAGTTTCGCCTCCAGCTTTGGTATTTCCATGGTCTTACGTGATATCGCAGCTCGGAATATCGAATATATTCGTACAGGTATACCTGGTTAGCCTTTTCTTGGCAGAGGCGCTTCTGGGTTCAGGGTGAGGGTGCACCTCGCATAAACTATCCAACTATCCCAAACGACGACGATGACGATGACGACCACGACGACGACGACTCCAGCGATTCCGACGGCCGGCTGTGGTGACGGTGGGGTACACCGTAGATCGTAAACTGTAGACCGTAGACCACTTCAATGTTGCTCCTCATTGTTGCATATACATATGTCATATACCAACGCCAGTAGGAGGAATACGAATAGCTATGGAGCGCGTTATGAGTGTTTGTTGTGTACGAGTATTCCCCAACACACATTCCTCTACACAAGGATGACAGGGAGGGGAAGTTGGAATATTGGCAAAATGCATGGCACGACAAATTGATTTTTATCTCTCAGTAATTTGTTAAAACAGTCACTTAATAAAATTCCCATAAATTTGCTAGCGCGGAAGCGCGATTGAGCACAGAGGCGGTAGCGACATACAAACAGTGGCAGGCTATAGCGGTATAATGGAAGCTTTGTATATAGTGGCACTATATATTGTAGATATGCTGAATGATTACGAGTGCTATTTACATTGCGCATACATTTGAATTAATTTTTTTAGTTTTCCAATTTTTTATCACCATTTCAATACAGTTTCGTTATGTTGTAGTTCATTTAGGAATAAGTATTGGCGCCAATTTGAATGTGCGGTTGTGTTTGTAAATTGATGGAGCATGAGTTGGATCGGGAATTTCTACAAGAGATAGGTCAATAGGTTGTGATACGTAATTGACCGCAGTAATTATCATCAATTGAGAGGCGGAGAGTGGAACAATTAAATGGACATAACTTAAATCTTGTGATCTGGTTCAATGTCAATAGAGTGAGTTTCATTTTTAAAATTTGTATAAAACTATTTTTCAATATGATATGAAAATTAATAAGGGACATAAATATTATACATACAAGTACTAGATAAAATGTTCAAGTGCGGTAAGTGGGATCTTGGGGTAAGTATGAAAATAAATCTGTACTCTTGAAGCTTATGAATCTTTAAGATAAATATATAAAATTTCATTATTTTTTGAAACGGAAAAAATCTTTGTTGCTCTCCATAATACCATATGACAATTGGCAGCGGATTGGTTGAAGTTCGATGTGATATGTACGTAAATACGTAATGTAGGTTTCCTCTTCTGAGTCCTTAGCATCGTGTTAAAAAGTTAGTGCACATCTTAAAAACCCAACAACTGTGTTTAGCTGAATAGGCTTTTGCGTATTAGGAACTCATTTGCCCTAGGTATAATCATAACCTGACGGAATTTAAATAATTTCATTTAAATACGGTTACAAAGAATCTGAATGACTATATCACGCATATTGGCTTTTGGATTTGCGCTCTATAGCGCATGGTCTTAGCTTAATCGTTTTTTATCATAAAATGCCAAATAAGTTAGTTAGTGACTTGGACGCAGCAGCGTATATTTTCCGCCATCTCTCTATACGATTGACTAAATTAAACTGGAATGCCAAAACTCGACATGAATATAAAAATTTCTTCTCTATAAGAGCTGCTATAAACGGCCAAAAAATCTATGAGTTTGTAGAGTATCAGGATAAAATGCCGACGTATTTTTCAAGAATAATTGATCAGTTGTTGATTTTTCTTATCCCAAAACCAAGTACTAATGAGTTTGTAGGCATAAGTAAAGATTGCAATTAAATTGGTGTATGACTTGTACTTATTCAAATATATGTAATTAGATAATTATGCCTGTATATTTACTACTGTATATCAACAGATTGAGCATTTTTAGTAGGTGTTGGACATCTAAATCTTAGCGTCATAGCTCAACATTTGCAAAAGTTACGTAGCCAAGAGTACATCTATCTCTATGTGTGTTGGCGATTTTTTACAATTTTAGAAATGGATTTAAATTTGCAGCAACGAACTTGTATTAATTTGTGCGTAAAAAAGGATTTAATGGTGCGCGAACGTTGGAAATGTTGGAAATGTTGGAAAAGTGTTTCGGCAACGATTCTCTAAAGAAAACGGTCATTTACCAGTGGCACGAACGGTTCAAAAGTGGTCGTGAGTTAATCGAAGATTATGAACGGAGTGGCAGACCATCGACATCGAAAACCGTTGAAAACATTGATGGAGTATAAGAAACGTTGGTCAATAACCGCAAATTAACCATCAGAGGGATAGCGGAGGACTTGAACATTGCCTATGGATCCGTCCAAGACATTTTGTTTAATGATTTGAGTTTTCGTTATGTAGCAGCAAAGAGAGAGCAAAAAAGAGAGCGTGTTGACGTCGCAAAAGATATGATTTGCGAGGCTGAATCCGATCCCACATTCATCAAAAACATCATTACTGGAGACGAGACATGAGAACCACTGATGGACATACCGAAAACCGAATATAAAAAATGTTTTGAGGATTGGATCAAGCGCTGGCATAAGTGTGTTGCAGTCCATGGGGATTACTTTGAAGGGGGCAATATAGATTTATATGAATAAACTTGTATTTTTAATTTTCTGAATAAATCCCGAACTTTTAAATCAATGCGGTTTTTCTTAGATAAGGAAATATGCTTACTTTCTTGACATGTTGTTCGGCAATATTAAGTTCCGTACTGGGAAGAAGGTGCGCATAAGGGAGGTTCATCGGAGCTTGGGAACAAATCGTTGTTGGCTGGGTGCTGCAAAATGTTGCCGCCCTCTGGCAAGTAGTTGCTTATCCGCAGTAAGCACTTTTCCGTCTAGTACTTTAACTAAAACACCAGCGAGTTCCTTAGTACAATATCATAATAGTATGGACGTTCCTGCTATCGCACTTATTTATTAGCCTTGATGGCTAGTGCATTGGTGTAGTTATGCTTGTATCGTCTTACCAATGCTGCACTTGTTCGGGCGCTAGGCTGCTATGGCAGATGTAATCTAAATTATCGATTCGTTTCTAGATGTCTGCTTTGCACTTGTCCCAAACATAAAAACTTTTTTCGACCATTCCAGTGGTCGTTGATGCTCTCAGGAGAGAAACTGCGAATTGTTTTTGCATTTGTGGTAAGATGGTCCCTTATTCGTTCGAGCACTTGGGGATCCCGAAGTTTGTTGCTTTATGCATGCGATTTCTAGCAAATTTTGTGGGTTGCTGGCAGCAGATGAAGTACGAAAAAGTATAGTAGCTAGCATTATATTGTGATCCCTGTCTCTCCGATATCAGATTCACCTTTGTTACGCACATCTGGGATGCAATTTCTGAAGCGTAGGGTAATGGTAAAGTGATAGATAGTTAGATCGATGTACGTAGTAAATCAGTCTAAACCCAGTTTATCTTGTGGGGTCCTTCTGTGCAAGCTGCGTGAGCTGGCGGTTTGCACTGTAAATGTAAACAACGCTTTAAACGTTTACTCTTCTCACGTTTAAATCTCCTGTCATGACCCATTCGGCGTTAAGTTGGTGAATGCGCTAGTTACATGCACACCACTGGACTGGCTGTGCATTTCATGTACTACATTCTATATTGGCAAACCCACATCTTTAACAACATCCAATAGCCTACATCTCTAACAACATAGGCAACAACAAGAGCCCTTGAAGCATATTCCTGTCAAACCAGCTATGAGGAATATCTCTTTTTTATTAACAATAAAACCAACAAAGGCAATAGTTGATAAGGTTCAGAGCAAAATTGCAGGCTCGAGAGATTTGTTGGCGTCAGAAGACTGCAACCAGCACCTGTTCATTTAAATAGCGGGAAGATTTATTGAGAAATGTGGCAGCCAGTTTTTGATCTTACAGCATTGTGAGCGGTGTTCACTGGCTTTTGCCAATTTCGAATGATTGTATTCCATTCCCAGGATATCTAATTTGCACTGCATAAATTCCCTATCTATTTGTAGGGATCTAGAATTTTGGGAGGACATTTTTCTGTTGTCAAGGAGCGTCTCGATGTTCCAAATCGTTGATCATGGGCGATAGCCAATGGTCGACAACAAAGTATCAGTCTGTACCTGAGGCACGTGTTGCCATTTCGGAGCAACGAAATGTTTTACAGTCGCTTTTCACGGACCAACTAATACTTTCCCATTTTAACAAAAATGTCCAAAGAAACTCACAGGAGGCGCCGAGTAGAGGCATTGAAGTACGATTTCCTATTAGTGCTCATTAGCCTAATGCAAGTCGTCTCCATCCCAAAATCATTCTGATAATCTCTCGCTAAACTACTAAAGTCGCATTTCTGATTACTAAATGTCTCAACAATTAACGAAAATGTGTTTCATATAGATGACCATCTAGCCTTGAATGACATTATTTAAATTTTATTTATTTTAATATGAGAACATTTGGTTGAAAAGAATAAAAAGACTTTTTAGCTGGGCCTTATCACTCTACAAAGACTATTCAGCTGTGACCACGAATAATTTTTTTTTTGTAGTTCCACATATAAACGCTTCTGTTGCGGTTTTTCCAATAATTCGCTTAAGGAAAGTTGAAACATATTTAATTTTTTTTTTTTTTTTTGTAAAGAACCTAACACTCAAGTGGGTATGACTACACCTAAAGTGCCTGAGAACGTGTTAAGGTTTCTAGGAAAATGGCACAGAGAGAGAAAGAAAGATATTTGGGCTCAGTGGTTATTCTACTCCATGGGTGGCATCGAATATTTGATGGGGAAACTTAATTATTAGTGTAATTGGAATTGTTTTTGTGTTCTAGGCAACCACTCATCTATCGTGATTTTAGTTGCCTGAAAAAAAGAATATCTTTCGGCCGCGGCTGCTATTGAACCCCGAACCGTCCGATTTGGAAGCCAATACACTACCACTTGAACCACGGCCACTCACATATATGAACATATGTATATGTATAGTCGAAAGTGAGCGACGTCGTAATCTATCTGAAATTAAATCTTCTCTTGAAGATATAAAGGCAGATGCTGACGGCAGCATGCAGCTCCCTAATAATCCGAGGAGGTAACGAAATACCATATAAGGGATGAAAAATCAACTTTTCAGGTGGAATTAGAGAGTTAGAACATGGATCCTATAAATTTTAACGGCCTCCAATTCACCTAGATTTAAGCAACTGACTGTATAACGCCCCAATAAAAAAACTAAAGGCAGAATTTGGTAGGATCATTCATTATAGTATTTACCAAATTTAAAGAAAACAAATAAGAGAATGGAGGCTAGCAACAAAGCTATTGTTGTGTTGTTCGACCAAAATTCATTTTAATTGAAACGTCATTTATATTTAGTTCTTTGATTTTGAATTGCAGTAAAAGAAACAAATTCCTTTCACTATCGGCTACCATAAACAAACAGATACAGTAACTCGTCTTTTTCCCCGCTTTAATAAAATCCTCCTCTACCACTTATTCGTAAGTTTTCTCAAATTGCATAATAAATTTTGCATGCCAGCATGCCATATACCTGGAACTTCTTTTACCACTAAACCAGCAACAACAACAACAATAACAACAACAACTATTAGTTTGTAATAATAGCGATGATGATGTTGATTATAACAATCATTGTCGGACTAACACCTAATCACAAAAGTTTGTCAGTGCACTTATTACCAGCAGAGGATACTTCACTCCATCTTCACCACTTTCATCGGCGGAAGGATCTGTGTAGTACTGCCACTAAAGTCGTTTGAAAGCCGTGACGGTGACCGACTCAAAGTATGAGGCGTTCCTGCTAAATGGCGAATATCGGAGAAAACGACGCATTTAGTTAGAAATACCAGGCAAAACGATGGCAGAGCTCTAGCACCATCACCAGCAACAACCACTTGTAGAGCATCCTGCGGCGGCGTTAGTGGTACGGTCACACAATTACGGATGTAATAAAGTAATTTGGCTGTAATTGGACTAAGGAGCGCAACCCCTTTTGTTCGACTTTATTGCTACGGCAGAAGTAGTCATTTACGGATGATGCTATGGTGGCATTGGGTTGATTTTTGCATACGAATATCTACCGTCAGAGTTGTCCTGCTAGTCGGTATGACAGTGCTTTGCCGATTACGAGATGTCGTAATGAAGAATTTCGTTCTGGTTATATTGTACAATAGTTCCTAGGTAGGTAAGAATGAAGTCAAGTGAAGGAATTTTCCTTTGCTGTTCTTCGTCTCTTTTCTTTGTATTCTTAGGCTTAATAACAGTCGTTCGAATTTATAAAAGAAGGTAAACATTGAAAGAAAGGAATGAATCTTCCTGGTATGGATGTTGATAGTGTGCCCTCTTTTGAAATGGAAAACTATTCAGTTTCGAAAGTTATCTCTTATTTGAGCACATACTTTACAATTTTTTTAAAGTAAAAGTGTTTTATTTATCAGAAAAACTCATTAGACATTAACGACTCCATTAACTTTAGAAAAGATCAACGTTTCTGCATCGTGGAACGTTAATAGCAAAGTTAAAGTTTTTTTTTTAGACTAATACTATGTTTTATTATGACTAAATGAGTCATTTGAAAATGTTTCCACTCGTTTATCTCATTTGCTTTGACGTTTAAGTTTTTTTTAATCAGAAATTCATTTCCGCTCACAAAATAACATCTTTAAGAAAATCACAAATAATTCATTTGTTGGCGTTTTATTTGTTTATTCTTTTTTTTCATTTTTCAATTTGTTTCATTTCTAATTCTAGCTAAAGAAGGAAAGTATAGCCTGCTCAAATTAAATTATAAGTTGAGGTAGATACCTTATGTTAAGTAGGTTAAGCGTCCCAAGTGTTTTGCCATTTCTATGCGTCATGGGGGAAGTCTTTTGACAACGTATTTTTAGCCTCGCTAGAATTATCTTATTACCTTAGTTCCCATCTCGTAGCTATACGCTGTTATATCTCCTTCTCCACAGCCCTTCGACCCAAAGAGAACCAAAAGTTAAGCGAAGAATCGTGCGTTCAAAACGACAAAAGGTGACTAAAATTCCTTTGATGTATACCAATTATGTTGTATGCCAAACACGTACATATATTATACTAGAAACAAAGTTCTTATTGAAAGTTACTTGTTAGTTAACCATCAATAAAAGCGGATGATAAACAAGCTCAATCGCAAGTTTCATTTGGCACTTGTATGAGGTGCCTACGATGTT
Organism: Volucella bombylans; assembly: GCA_949129095.1. Taxonomy (NCBI): domain Eukaryota; kingdom Metazoa; phylum Arthropoda; class Insecta; order Diptera; family Syrphidae; genus Volucella; species Volucella bombylans. Next base: position 190,518,573 of record OX422140.1, on the reverse strand, counting down.
TTTCCGTATGATGTAAGGGCGTGATGATTAATAGTTTGAAATAGTGTTATGCTACTGGCAACTTAGTTGGAGCACTGGTAGTAAAAATAGAGATAGAACAGAATAAGATAAGACACATTGCGTCGGTTTTGGAAGTAATATGTTGACTGTGAAATATTGGCGTCGTCTATGAGTTCAATCGCACGGTTTTGAATCCTCTCTAGTAACCGCAGAGAAATTTTTGAGATTACTTAGTCAGATGCGGGCATAGCTAAAAGCCTTGTTTGTTAAGAACACACCAAATCAGACGTGGAGTCTGAAAAAGAAACCCAGACATTTCATATCATTTACATTTCCCTTATTTACATCATGCGTTTTTAAAGCATTAAATTTCACTAGGCTAGAAATTCCCAAATTTATCATGCTTTTAATATAAGAATTTAATTTGCTTAACTTATGGTGCCACTCCCGTCCGGAAGCCAAGGACGTGAGTTCTGCACAATATGCAAAGCAAGTACTGTCATCAGCAAAGAAAAGCACTCGATTAGAAGAGACAGACAAGAAAATTAAGGAAAATGTCGTAGACAGAAATGAAGCCCTGGGGGACACCGACATGTAATTTGTTGATATGAGACTTACGACCATACAATACTACTTGAATTGAACGTTCCTAAAGGTAACTTCTAATCCATCGAAGAATAGATTAACCGATCGCAAACACGTGCATTTTAGACAAAACAACCTGATGTCAAACTCTGTGAAACAATTTTCGCAAAATCAATATACATATGTATGTCTTAAAAAAATCTTCTTTTGATTTTACCATTATATCCTTATCTGATGCTAACTCCATTTTTTATAGTGAAATATTTAATTCCATTTCTCTTTACGTCATCATCAATTTCCCCTCCCTGGTATAACAAAAAACTTCGCTCTTTACGAAACAAAAGAAACAAATTATGGGCAGTTTTTCTTCGCACCAATTCTTATTATGACTACTCTCCAATTCACCCAATCACTCCAATTCACCCAGCTCTATAACTTCCTCTATCAGCGCTTTCTTACCACAGCACAGACCAACCTTATCAACGGTCTTAAGGCATTTTATCAATTCGTCAACTTCAAAAGAAAATCAGGCAAAAGAAAATCTCTCTCGATCGATAATATATCATCGACCGACAAACATACTATTGCTAACTATTTTGCGAAGATTAAACAGTCATTTGCAGACAATATCTTTGCACCCGATCTCATATATTTCAAGTACCTCCCCAATTTCTCCATTGGCCCCTTTCTCTCTCAATCGTTTGATCACACCCTTATCGAAGAAAAGTTACAAAACCTCAATGATGAATTTTTACCTGGGCCAGATGGGCTCCAAGCAATATTTCTCAAAAAGTGTGCATCCAACTTTTCGCACCCACTTTCCTCCCTATTTCATCTGTACCTCACACAAGGGGAATTCCCCCAAGTTTGGAAGACCTCTTTCATAATCCCGGTTCACAAAACGGCATCAAAGAATGAAGTAACCAACTACGAGTACCGTCCCATCGCTTAGCTTTCTCATACACCTAAAATATTCGAATGTTTTTTATATGAAGCTATATGCTTTCAGTGCAAGTCACTTATATCACCCAGTCAGCATGGATTTCTGAAAGGCAGATTAACTTCTACAAATTTAGTTGAATTCGTAACCTTTGCGCTTCCAGGCCTAGAAAATGGCAACGAAAGCGATGTTATTGCTACAGTTTTCGCTAAGGCCTTTGATAAAATATCACATCAATTGATCCTTTTCAATTTGTATTCCCTCGGTTTCGACCCCATGTTGTTAAAATGGATATCTTCTTATCTGCAGACAAGTTATTATAGCGTTCGGTTAAGGTCAGTCTTCTCAACCCCGTTTTTAGCCATTTCTGGTGTCCCATAAGGCAGCCATCTAGGTCCCCTATTCTTCATCTTGACTATAAAAAATCTTGAGAGAATTATTAAACACTGCCCCCTATCCATTTAGGCCGACGACAGTAAGTTCTCCAAAACTATTTCTTCACCCCTAGACTCTATTCTCCTTCAAGAAGATCTCGATAGATTTTCCACTTGGTGTCTAAAAAATTGCTTTGAGCTTAATTCCTTCAAATGTCAGTATATAACTTTTCACGTAAGTCCAATCAATATCCTCCTCGACTTTATTTTTAGCATGGCCAACCTGTACCCCAGGTTCAATTCCTTCGTGACCTTGGAATTTTATACGATAGTAACTTCAGTTCGCATATTGATAAGATAATACTTAAAGCCACTTAGTTTTATCAAACGGTGGTCTACCACAATATGTGACAATTTAATTTACCCTTGACCGCTCTCTTCTCGAATATGCCAGCCAAGGTTGGTCCCCCTTTCAGCAAGTCCATATATCACGAATCGAGAATATTCAACGTCGTTTCCTTCGATTTGCCCTTCGAGGACTATCCTGGGATGACCATTTTATCCTACCTCCCTATCGTGACCGCCTCAAACTTCTTAACCTGAATACCATCGAAAAATGCAGAGACGTAGCCGAGATTCTCTTCATTCATTGACTGCTCTCTGGTTCTGTGAATTGCGCTTACCTTTACAATACTATTTCCTTTAACACTAACCCTCGTAATTAACGCTGTCCTCGTTTCTTCAATATTCCAATCCATCGCACCTCTTAGTAAATTGCTACCACAGCATTTAAGATAATCTCAAAATAGTCTACGACCACTACGGCATTAACCTGCACAAATAGGCTAAACTCAATCCCGATTCCAGGACAACCGATGTATGACATTAAAGAGCACATATTACCAAGAAATGTATTAGCCTCAATATCTATTATGCCAAAATTATTCTGCGCAGTCCCTGTCTACTTCATAAGATGCTGCATCAATAACTGGGTATAAGCTAAAGCACTCCATTACTGGGTAGAAACTAAAGATAACTACAAAACCATAGGCAACCAATCCATTCTACCAAAAGAATAAGACAGCTTATACAACTGCTTAGAAATCAGATATGCACAGATATAGAGACAAACAAAGTAACGAAATCTCCAACGGGACATTGTAAAGTCAAATATGTACATCTAGTAACCATGAGAACTGACACTATGGCCTAAACAGATAAGCCTTGCTTTGAAACAGAAGAAATTACTACCAGTTACCAGTGCTAATTCTAACTCGAATATAGATTGATCAGACCGCAGTGACAATCGGACTAAGTCCTATATATCAAATAAATTTAAAATCTAATCTTGACACTCTGGATATTTTGAACTAAGCTGTTTAGCCAGCCGAAATACCTGCACATGCCCCGGTTCAAATAAGATTTGCAGCGACTACATGAAGAAATCTGAAAACTTCTTATTTGTTCACTTAAGACAAATTTGGATTGGGATCCTTGCGGATCGAACCAAAAAAATATAAGAAAGCATTTCGGATTTCAAAGAGTGATTATAGATTTGCATACAGATCGAAAACTCGGTGCAACCAACAGACTTGTCAAAGTTCTTTAAGTGGGACTTAAAACACTCAGAAGATCTGATGGCACCTCCTCAGTCCAAAGCAGGGGGTCTCTACCTCATACTCGAGGATCACTTCTCAGGTAATCTGATGGAAAACATCCTAGAACCGGCTCCTCTCATCAAGTGAGCTGAATAACACAACTCCCAGTCGTAGATGGTATCTGCATCGGTTCTGATGACATTTGCGGCCAACAAATAAGCTGTTGAGTCCTGTAATGGCTTCAGTTACTTTACACCGATGACATATACTCGTACATGTATGTATGTAGTTATGCTATGAAAAGGTATTCTCCAGCTGCTGGTAACTCTGAAGAGAATCCTCACTGTAGCCTGCCACTGATATAAATACCAAAGTTTCAGTTTCAGATTAATTAGTCTGGCGTCCTTCAGAGCATGGAAAGGATTATGGAGCTTCATGCAAACAAATTGCTTTGTGAATGCGTCTTCTATAAAAAAAAAGGAACATGCCTATCAACGAGGGATAGACTGGGCCTTAAAACCTGGTGGGCAGAATTCAAAACGCACTTATTGAAGGTGCCTTCGACGCAGTTTTTTTTTTTCTAACGAAGCTTATTATTTAGGTGTCATCTTGGATAACAAACTCCTGTAGACTAAACATGTCACCTCAAAAACAGCCACGGCGCTATCGGCCTTCTGGTAGTGTAAAGCGCTTGATACTGAGGGAGTTGTTTGAATCTGCTTGACTGTGATAACACTAATTTGTTCTTTGTTCTTTCCCCAGACTCCTGAAAACGATCTGTTTTGAGTGTTCTGCTCTGACTACGCTCCAGATGCACAGACAAATCTCCTTCCTTTTAATATTACTATCATGGACTGTACTCTCAAAGCCATCTTCCGTTTCAAAACAGGTGGCATGTGGGACCACACGCACTTGAACGCCGGTCTTATAGACATGTCATCTAATGCAATATACTTTAGAACTCATGCTGCTGCGAAAGTATGAAATCGACTTTCTCTCAGAAACGCTTCTGGCCACTATCTGGCGCAAAAATGGAGCGAGATTTCACGGATGGCTCCAAAGAGGAATTAGTGGAGGGCGTGGAGTATCCCTTAATGCTGAATTTTCTCGCTTTTTCGAAAGCTAGACAGAGGCCCCTCTGAACGCAGTCTAAAGGTTGAATTTACTGACTCTTGCTTATGACCTAGGTGACAATATGATAATGAGAAATGAGATCCAGATGAACTTGCTAGAAAAGACTCAGATGAGAGTGCAGATAGCATAACTTTACACGATTCTGGCAGACCAAATGAATGCTTTCCAATATCTCTAAAACGTCAACGTCTTTCCTGCCGCCCCTCAATGGAAAGACTGTGATTGTTTACTTGCCTCGAATCTAGGCTCTATGTTTTTACTAAGCACATATGTACTTATCATAGGCATAAGTGACTCAACATTATGCAACTGTTGCTGGGAGAGTGAAGACGCGGACCACTTTCCTTGGGGCTCTCTCCCCTACGTTCGCAACATGCTTCTGGTATTCGGGGTAAGTTTGGTGAGTGCTGGTATTGTAGATATTTTGCCACTAAAGCGTTTACTCAAATACGAGTATCTAAGAAACAGAGGGACATTTAAAAAAAATTATCAAACAATAAGTACAACAGACTAGTGCTCTGCTCAGAATAAAAAAACTGCTTACTTCTTGCCTTCGGTATAACCGTAATATATGTATAATCGTATATAATCATCCAAGTAGAAGAAATTACTAGACACATATGACCTGAATTTATTTCTATTGTTACCTTAAATCGATGAGACATGGATAGTACTTCCGAATAAATTTCGGTTTACGCATTATAATTTCAACATTCCCGACGGTGCTTATTTCGTTTTCCTACAATTTAGACAATTTTTCCGTTGCAATCAGGACTTCGGGAACAATGCCCAATTTGAATCCAGTCTCAAATGTCAGTATTATCACAAATGAATTATATTTCGATTTTTCAAAATAGATTCTCACCAACATATTGTATTATTGTGTTTTCTATCTCGAAATTGGTGCGGAAAAAATGTATCAAAATCGATTCATCGCATATTATTGCCTCAAAGTACCAAAAAAAAACATCATAAATTACATCACAATGCAGAAACGAAAAACAAAAACCCAAAAATTTCCGAAACGAAAAACCAATTTAGACATCGCAACTGCGGAGAGTGGGGGACTATTTTTAATCCAGCCAAAGTGGTAGCCCTGCAGTAGGTACTGGCAGACAAACATGTTTATAAACATTTGCCACATTCGACGAATGTTTACAATGAACTTATCCAAGTAGGTGCCACTATGTTTATACAGCTCTTAGCGCCAGAAGGTGGTCCATCGCAAACGGTGAATAAATTAAACTTTTATTGAAATCGAAATAAACAGGAAAATTGGAAAATTTGATAATTTGTTTATTTATAAACTTCCATTCATACCACACGTGGTGGTGATGGTATATATAGAGAACGTACAATACATATTGTTACACACCAGCTGACAGTGGGTGTTGTGATAGATATTCGTATGCCTACCTATCCAACAAATGCAAAATGTGATTCATCGAGAGGAAATGCGCGAAAGGAGAAGATGCAGAATGTATTATAATAATTGAAATTTTATTACGCCTAGTGTGCGCGTAAATAGAAAATCACCAGTGGATTATCCCATAAAATATTTCCCACAGGTGCCGGATGATGTCAAACCATAGTGAAGACAACATTGGGTCAGGTTAGGAAATCAAGGTGGATTTTCATTTCCGTTGATTTTTAATTGCGATTTAGAGAATTAGATGTCGCGAATTCTCTCAGTAATGTTGGTGAAAGATCAAAAGAAAAAGTCAAACGAAGCAATGACTTAAAACTCGATGACCTTGTCAAAGAACAGGTTAATCGTTTTAAATTTTTTGTTGTATATTTTTTTCTGGAAGGTTTTGTGGGTTTGTTTTCTTTAAAAAAAAAACATATCTATCCGACAGTATGACAAATGAGTGTGAAGTTTTTTTTTTTCTTATTCTCATCTAGAAAAGCATGTCATTGACATCATATATAATAGAAATCCGAGTTCATTGTTGACGACTTAACTGACCGTGACTTGTTTAGAAAGATTTTCGTAAAAATATAATATAGAATAAGTTTTAGAAAGTTCTCAGTTAGCTTGGAGAATGCTCAAATTGGTTCAGTTCATTATTTAAATTAGAAGTATTTACTATCAGAAGATTTTAAGGAATTATTCCTTACGCTATCGCTGTGTTATTAGACAATTTTTTATTTTTAAGATAACAAAAAGCCTCTCTGAAGGGAAACAAGCATAGTTGAATACTATCAAATATATGTCACTACGGTTACAAATGAATAAAATGAAAGGTACAGCATAACAGATATCCAACGTCGTCTGCTTTTGACGTATATGAATTTTAGATATTCCAAGAAAGTAGGTTGGAAAATGCTCCAAATTTAATTTGTTACTATGTTAAAAGACTTCCGGCAAAGTATAGAGAGGAAACACGTACTTCTAAGGAACTAGGTACACCGAAAGAGAAATACCGTTGGGGGAAAAGAGTTCGGAGGGGTATTCCATAAGCAAGTTCTACATCCTAGGAAAGAATCAGACTACGTTCGTAATAAAAACTAATGAGCATTCATAGCGAGACCGGTGTTACGGTTGGAAGCTTAAACGGATGGAATACCGATGGCAATTTCAATAAGTGGTTCTCCAAGCAGTAATATTCTTAGTATGGGAATTTAGTGAGCTTAAGAGTATAGCGTACTTACGTCAGCCAAGAAATATGTTGGATTATAAGTGTGAGACAAGAGATCATTAATGAAAATCAAAATGAGGGTCGGAAGAAGGACACCAGCATTTATTTTGTAGACATAAAACATGAAAACGTCTAAGAACTGAACGTAAAGAAATGTTATTTTTAAATCATTGAAAATAAACTAACCAATTGCAAATGCATGTATCAAATGCTTTTGAAATATCAAGTGCCACTATCTTGCATTCACCAGATTGATGTAGACTTTGGTTTTCACTTTTCGGTATTCCATGGATTAAGCAGAATTTTAATGACAATTTCAGAAGCTGCAAATACGTCCTTATCAATAAAACATGGAGACGAATTATAATTAATAAAGAAGCTGTTAAGTCCGCTCCAATTGGATTTCTCGTGTTATCATACGGATTCTTCTCTGGCAGAGAAATACAAAGATGGAATTCTTCAAGTTTGTTAAAAGTCTTATTGCTGTAAATAAAGAAAAATAAATTGGAGAGACCATCTGCTCTGTATTTACAGACGCGAAATTATGTAAAGTGTAAAGGTTAGTAAAGGTTTTATACGAGTAAAAGGTGTTTTTAGAAGAGGTTAAGGCTTTTTTGTTTAAATAAAACACAACGAAAATGACTTGGTGACAATTTATTAAATTCGTTCGAATATTACCATTTAATACTCAAAAAATAGAATGCGCACGTATAGAGCGCATTCTAGAGATCCGATTTTAGCCACTTTTCGAGCAATTTGGGGCCTATATCGCATATTACTTCAACAATGTTTCGTTCCAATGCGTCTATCGTTGCTGGTTTATCGGCATAAACTAGTGACTTGACGCAGCCCCACAGAAAATAATCCAATGGCGTCAAATCGCACGATCTTGGTGGCCAACAGACGGGTTCATTTCTCGAAATAACTGTATTGTCAAATCGTGTTTTCAATAAAGCGAGGTTTTCATAGGAAGTGTGGTGTGGAGCACCTGTTGGAACCATAATTTCCTACATTGGCTTACATTATTCTGAAAAGCATCGTAGTTGGCTTGATATAAAATAATTTCTGGAGTTAACTCATCACTTTAAAAGGACAGATTTCTGCCTAGAATAAGAAACGTCAAGATAACATAGTGACAGATAATAACAAATATTTCGACCGAGCATGCCACAAATAGCTTTTATAACTTACTGAGTGCTGTAAGTATTGATGCATCAAACAGAGATAACGCCTTCGTGATCGCAGGGATAAATTATTGTTGGTATTGACAATCACGTGGTTACAAATTGTAGACAGAAACAAGGTATCGGAGAACGAAATGATAATTAGAAACGCCATAAGGATAAGACACAACATAAATCAAAAACCAACATCTTTGGAAGTTAATAAAGAAAGGGGGTACTTAAAATTCGGCAAACAGATTGGAAAAAACTTAAAGGTTCCAGTGCTTCGTATCACAACTCCAGAACCGGAAACAACAAGCTTACGTTGCTATTTTAAACAAAGAATTTGAGAGCAGCGTGACTTAAACCATGCCCTAGTGGATGTAAAAGAAGCACCAAATATGTGCTAGAGCACAACTTTTTATAAAATCACAAGAAAATGCTAATGGTCACAATTTCAGACTACCTTTGATCAAAGGCATAAACGTCCATCTACCCATTTAGAATGGGAATACTGCTGAGCATGTATCTATTAATAATATGAGAGAACAGCAATTTTGCAAGGAAATAGTTTACTAAATTCTTACCTTAATTCCAAGCAACGACGAGATAACTGAAGTGGTTAAGATATAAAAACAACGCGGAAGTAAGTTTCTCACCGCATTCCATTGTTAAAATTAGCGGCTTATTCTCTTCCAAGTTCTCAAAAAAAAAATCTTATAGATTACAAACAGTATGGCGATTTGAGTGCTAAATGCAATTGTCTACACAATAGCTAAAGCATACTTCCTTATTAAAGTCCACTTTGAAGGCATTCTCACCACGCGAATCAGCCCTCATCTTCAAAACTCTTCAAAACAACTTTCGAGAAAGTTGTACGAGTACTTTCTAAAAGGGGTTCGGTTCGGAGTATTTTTAACTAATTCGTAACTATTTATAATATAATTTTAGACAAGTGAGACAAATACTGTTCTTTTCAGTAATAAATAGTATTCCACCCGCTGCTCTTTCAACGTTGACTGGAGACATTTGATTGACTTTTCTAACTATCTACACACTATATAGACAAATTTGCACTTCCGCCAAATAATAGCTGATCAGGAGTTGACACCCTTGAGATGAAAATAAATATTATTGTATAATGTACATATTAAATATTCTGGCATAGAAAAAAGTGTGTTTTGGAAACACTTATTCTGAAAGCCAACTGAATAAAAGATATAGCCAATTAAATCAGTTAAATTGTGTTTGGTAAGCAATGCTGTAAGTTCGAAGACCAATGTACACTTGTTCTGGATACATAGTATTATAAAGGTGCAGGACATATAAAATTTTTTTAACCGTCACAAATCACCTACAAGCAATATTCAGAGTGCAGTCCACACGGTCGGAAAATATCTTGTCAACTATTTGGTTTATCAGGGTAAAAAGTTCCTCAACTACAATAATTTATAGCCAGATATAAAAAACTTCATTGAATTATTCAAAAAAATCGAACAAGCTTGGAGGAATATCCCGCTTAAACGATGTCGGAGCTTGATAGTTAGTTTACCCAAACGCTGTTCAGCTGTAATTGCTAACAAAGAATACTTGACAAAGTATTAGTTTTTATTTATTGAAAAATTGTATAAGAAGACTACAATTTAATTTCCTTCTATTTTATCATATTTTGAATCGTTTTTTTTTTATTTGCTGTTTCTAATTATAATTCTACAGTAAAATGTACTACACTTTTTTTTCGAATATGTTTCTGTTTAAGGCATAATCCTTTTTTTCTTATAAATAAAGACATATTACAATTGATGTTTGGTAATAACGGTTTTATTATTTATTTATTAAAATTAAGGTACGCAACTGTTCCTACAGAAAGTGTGTGTTTGTAATCGTTCAGGATCTGGCATGGGAATCGAGTAATCGTCATCGGATTGATATAAAAACTTGATAAATTCAATAGCAATATATGCTATAACAAACATGCCTGAGCTTATGATGTTAATTTGCAAAATACCAATCCACCATTGTACGTATGCATATGATCCACGTGCTGAATTAATGGTAATGCTAATGGTTCTGCACTATAGCCATTTGTTTCTTTGTTCATTTTCGGAAGGCTATAACGAACTGAAGAGTATTGATAACGAACTGCAGCAAGGCTAGGTATTGTGTACTTGCATCTGATACAACCAAATTCTATATATGATAGCCACACGGACTAGAAAATGATCGACGATATTGATTTAGTATTCTGATAACTTTGTTTGTTCCTATCATGTTGATATAGTATAGTTATGTTTTTCTTGGCCTTCTATACGTAGATATAGATGCATATGGAATGGAATTTAATGAACTTTGAATGCTGACTTGTTGTATGATAGTTCAACTCTAACTTCGAATTTTCCATTTACTCCTGCTATGTATTTCATTTTCGCTTTCACATCATTGTACATGTCACTTAACACTCTTATAAAGGGTGACCAGATAAGAACGATGGGAAAAAAACAAATAAATAAAACAACAACGATGTAATATATAAAATTAATTCTGGCTTTAGTTCGAAGCTGCATTCATGGCACTATGTTTTTAATAGCACGTCTTTCAAATAACTGCCTCTGCTTCGCTGGCAGTGCTTCAAGCGATCGGTCCAATTTTTGATGACTCGGCCCAATATGTGCGGCGTTATTCCGGCAATAGGGTGTCCAATGTTGGCCTCGATCTCGTCCAATATGATTGGCTTATTAGCGTAGACTAAGGACTTGACGTAGCCCTAGAGAAAATCACATGATCGCGGCGGTCAATTAATGAACGCTCGCCGTGAGATTACACAGTCGCTACATTTTTGATTTACAACTTCGAATGTTGCGTCGCTTGTATGGCATGTAGCGCCATCTTGTTGGAACCACAGCTCGGATATATTGATTTTGTCGAGCTCTGACTACCGACAAAATCCGACTTTCTGTTAACATCACTCTATACCTGAGACCATTGACGGTAACGGTGTATCCTTCCTCATTTCGAAATAAAACAGTAAATTTTTGTGGATGCATTGATGCTTAGCCGAACACTTATTGTGTTCGCTTCAATAACGGCAGTTTACTTGTCGACATAGCCGCTGAGCTAAAAATGGTCGCGCGGCTTCAATCCTTGCGTCAACACAATTTTAATCGGATGTAGGCCCAAATCCAACAGCAAAATAAGACGGGTTGACTCTCTGGCGATGCCCAATTCAGCTGATCGTCGCCGAATAAACATTTCTGAGTCTTGCCTGCACACTGAAGCCATGATGACGATCGACCTCACGACGAAATTCACGTTGCGTATTGACAACTCCCGTCTATAGTCATGGCCTCCTTCCTTCAGTTTATATGCCAGTTAGATTTCAAACGTGTGAAAGCCTGGGTCTTTTCGCAAAATTATCAACACGGTGGACAGGCAAAGGCCAAATTGTTGCGATCAATATCGAATTGAGAATTCGGATCTTCAGCTGCACTTTACGTATAACGTACAGCGGCTACAGTTTCTTCTGTACGCAGATTACATTGCATTATCTATAGTGTATCTGATATGAAATTTATCCACAATACCACAGAAAGTGAGCTCAGTTGGTCAAAACATACTGAACAAAAATGAGAGCATGGTTTGAAAGTTATCCCTTTTGGAAGATCTATTATTAAAAATGAGAACAGCTTCTTTGTATTGAGTTCTTTCCGAGATCTTATCGCCTTCCATATAAGGTATTTTGTAAATTTTTTAAATACTTATTACATAATTTAATGATTTTATATCTAGCGAAGGTTTTTTCATGAGCCGCAATTTAAAAAAAAATGTTATCCCGTTTGCGTTTACCTTAATCTTGCACCTCTTTTGAAGCTTGCAGCATGTAATTTTTTCGAATTCCAAGCCAACTCAATACACTCTTGAATGACCTGTATTTTGTGCCTTACCGATACAGGTCCTTTGTAAACCAGATCTTTCTAAACACTGAGAAAAGTTCCTGCACTAATCTTAAATTTTTCTTCGAAACTGTTTCATACGAGTAGGTACTATATGGTATTTTGCGCGACTAGTTCTTTATCGACCAAGGTTCGAATTGTTCCCCATTTACATATGTATTGCCCCATTTACACATGCATATGTGCGAGTTTATTTGTTTGACTGATATTCAAAAATATTCTGTCTGTAAAAGTGAATCTTAACTTATTGGAGGTTCACGCAATATCGCATTTCACACTTTTATCCGTCATTCTGTATTTTTCCAGTATAGATGGTGAACAATCTGGATTTGGTGTTTGGATTTCCAAAAACTTTGACTCCCTTCGTTTGTTGTTTTATTCCCTGACACATAAAAACCATTGCCTCCATTGAACCTCTGTTCGAACAAGTTAAATCATTTTGCCGGCCATTAAAAGGTCGTTGGTTTTTGATGCTCTTACGATATTTTCTAAAAGTTCAGCTGCCGAGATTATATCAATCTCAATTTAATTTTATTAACGTGATGGTGTTAATTACTAATTTCCATTTTAGTTAAGTTTAGGAGTTAAATGTCGCGTGTCTACGCTGTCTCGATTTATTGTCAACATATCGCCATATTAGCGAGTATTGTACCACATTACAGCTAATGGCTTTCAATCATATTATCCTTAGTCATAAATATTAAGTTTGTTTATTCCCAATATTTGTCAATATTGTGCAGTTTTGATCGTTTTTATTTTTATTTATTGTACAGTGCGATTTCATTAATTTTTAGTTCAAGCAATTCGGAAATCCATAGAAAAATTAGGACTTAGTATTAAAGATACTACTTTTAAAGGTTTTCATTGATAGAGTATTTGTATTTTCAATGTGAAGAAGAACTTTTGAAACTGTTTGGATAGTCAGAGTGTATCTTAATATCTAATTTAACTATTGTGTTAGTGTGTTACCTCCGCCGTTTAGTTAAAAAAAAATCATTCATTTGTTTGAATTTGTTTAATTTTTATATGTGAATCATATAAAAGACTACGTATTTAATTTTTTTTTGACCTCATAAGCCACCAACGGAGGAACTATTCGTCATGTTATGAATATATTTCGTACCACATACATCCTACGAGACGCAACGGAATGTGTGTACAGGAGAAACAGCAGCCGCCGTGACTAAGAGTGTGGTGAAAGATCTGGAATAGTCAATTTGGCGTTGATCACAATTTGCCATTTTTTCGTCCACTATGTGGAAAAGATCTTGGCTAATACCTGTATAAACTGAACTAAACTTACGAAACTAGTTCTTGTGGTAAGAGTTCGCGGATGCAATAGGCTTGTAAACAAGCAAACTTGCCATTTCTGAATTGAGGCAAATCCAAAATAGACTGACAGAATTTAATTATACCCACAAAGGGGCACTTTTGGTGTGGTCTTTAATCTGGGCGCATCGCTCTTATTTTCTCAAATATAGGGAAGAAGCTTTCGCCAACGTTACAGGACAATAATCAGTGATTATTTCTTCGAAAATGTGAACGATATTGAGCCAGACGAATCGTATTTCAAGCAGGATAGGGCTACGTGCTATACTACCCATGAAACCATTGACTCTCTGAGGAATCAATGAATTGGCCACCCAGATCATATTATTTGAAGACCTATATCGTACTTTACTTTATTGGGGTTACATAAGGTCTTTGATGTATGCCGGTAAACTGTATACTTTTTAGGCCTTGGAAGCCAATATTCATCGCATTATTAGTGGCTTCGACAAAAATAGCCGATGAATCCATATGCGCTTGTCGTTGGACGGAGTTAAGATCTCAAAATGTACCCGATATGTACATACATATGTATAACGGGTGGTCCACATACAAGTTTCTTTTTGAATCGTATGTTATTTTGACATTGACTGCTCTTTCCCGAATGAAATAAATCACTCTAAGCTTGAATAACGTTGGGAAATATTGCAAATTTATTTCAAAAGTGAATACTGTATTGCCCGTATAACAGTGCAGTTATTGAAAACTGTTGTACGCAAGTTTGTGCAAAAAGTTCGTGAGACTGGCTTGCTTGCGGACAACTCTCAACGTCGGCTAGCTACTGATCTGAACATTTCACGTACCAGCCTGATGAGAGTTTCGCACAAAAATCTCGGATTATTCACTTACAAAGTCCAATTGACTTAGCCATTGACGGCAAACGACCATCCGCTTTGTTACCGCTTCCCTGTTTGAGCCTTACAGAAGCTCGAATTGGACATAGAATTTTGCCGAAAAGTCGTTTTTTCTGACGTGGCGCATTTTAATCTCGTCGGCTATGTTAATAAACAAAATTGCCGCATCTGGGGATCGAAAAACCCGCATGTGATTATCGAAAAGTCAATACACCCGCAGAGAGGGACAGTTTGCTGCGGATTTTGGAGTGGTGACATCATCGGTGAACGTTACACAGCTATGATTACCGATTTTTTGTGGATTGAAATTGACGACATGGACTAGAATGATTTTTGGTTTCAACACTATGACGCGCCATTCAACACCGCCCATGAAAGAATCGATCTGTTGCGCTCTGAATTCGGTAATTGTGTTGTTAGCTGCTTTGGCTATGTCAATTGGCTGCCTCGGAGCGATTTGACCCCGTTAGACTTCTTTTTTTTGTGGGTTCTCATTAAAGATCGATATTATGCGGATAATCAACGGACTCAATATCGTCCGAGCCATTCCTGAGATAGAGTCAGAAACAGTAAAGAAGGTCTTGGAAAATTGGGTTGACAGGATGTGCTACTGCGAAGCTAGTTGAAGCAGCCACATGAATTAAATCGTATTCCATAACTAATGGGAATGTCTGCTCTTTCTAATAAAGCCATGACACACAGAAAATAATTGATTTTTATTCATTTGATTATTCATATTTTTGAAAAGTTACTTATATTTGAACCACCCTGTACATACATATGTAAATGAATACGCGATATACATGATATAGGGCACCCATAGGCAACAACTTGGAAACTCTTCAGGATAAGTGTGAAAAGGTATGGGGTTGCGAATAAGTCGTACAAAGCCGTGTTTCCAAGCCTGCAAATCTAACTTCTGACATTTACTTATAAAAAGGGAAACTGTGATGACTACTCGAATTAGATATATGCGAATTAACTTTTTTTAAATTAGTATACATTTTTTTCTCTTTCGTAGGAAGACGGTAGATTTGTAATTTGTTCGTTAGTTAATATACATAGGTACATACTCGTACATACATATGTATGAATGAGCTTAAATTTTAAAAAAGTCCAGAACTCAGGAAAGTCAAACTAAATACACAACTCCAGCTTATTGAAAAGTGTTTATTTTTTATTTAATTTTGTTTTACAGACTTGTTCCCAAATATTCCTTTTGTTGTATACACAAATAACACTATCTTCAAAGGGAGTACCTCAAATATTTATTAAAATTAAAGTGCACATCAACAAAGAAAAAACGAGAGTTCAAGAGTAACTTCAGATGGTATGAAATTTGTATAATAAATGTGTTGATCCACTATTTTCAGAAGTACTAAATTGTCATTCTGTCAATTCAGTTTTATTTGGGCAATATTTACACATTCAACAATTCGGAACAGATTCAAACATATCAAATAACTTCCCGTCGCTAAACTCAATTCATTTTCTTTGAACATTAAAAAACACAGAACCCTAACACCATCGGCAACACTCTCACACACTGCCAACGGCCTAATGCAAAAAAAAAAAAGAAGAACCAAACTCAAGAAGAAAAGAGATAAAACACATTTACTTTCACCGAATTTAGTCGTCATCCTCATCATCATTATCATCTGTGTAATGGCAGAAACATCCTCTTCAGATGCTTTATAGCCGACAATACATCAGCTGCTACCACTGTTATTTCAGCTCGCTCTCTTTGCTGGTATAACCGTCCTTATAGTGCTCACAAGACGGGGAAATAAAATATATTGTAATATAACACACCATTCGAAATGCATCTTCTCTCCGTACGAAAATAGTCTCTCTCAGACAGCCAGGTACCTGCTGAATGCTCAGATAAATCACAGAGCTCTTGCTGAGCTGAAATGCTTTATGGCTGCTATCTTTCCCACTTGCGCACATGGTTGCGATTTAAGACCAACCTCTTCGCACGATGGTTTATGGCCGCCACAACCAATGCTTTATGACTCGCGTGCCATGTGTCGGCATTGTTGTTACTTCTAGCTTATGAGTGCAAGTGAGATATACTTACCCTGTGTGTGGGTAGTAAGTCTCCGCCTCAAGTGCGAATCTCATCCCAAACAAAAACGGAGAGAATTCAAGTAAATAATTGAGAAAGGATGGGAAGTGTCTGAACAAATTGTCACGTGGTTGCGCTTGGCGTGTGTTTTTGTTTGTAGTGGTGAGTTTTGTCTCTTATGGGAGAGTTTTGTTTATGGGCGTTTACAATTTAGAGAAAATTTATGAGTGTACATTGAGTGAGTTGTCATTTATTTTCCTCTCACTTGGGGAACGCACTCATTCGGAGTTGAGTCAACATTTGAGTTGTGTACAAATCTCCGAGTCGGTAGTCAGAGATTTTATGGATTTTCTGAACTTGAATTTTGACGGTGCTTAAGTTTTATGGCGTGCGCAGCAATAAACTAACTGTGAATGGGGTGATTGCATTGTCGTTGTACAATTTAGCCTTGTTAGGGACACAAGGAAAATGTTTATTTTAAAATAATGAAATTATATTGTATATTAAGGAAGTAAGAGTATTTAATTAGTATTTCATACTCTGTAGGAATTTTTAAAATTGGAAAAGGCGGCAATATTTAAAGAAAACATTCCTGAGAATTTTAGTTGTTTGTGTTTCCGGAATAATGATACCTATGTGCCTACTACATATGTGGCTATTAAATTTAATTTTTCATTCTTTACAAAATGAGAGATTTTTAATCGACATTTTTGGACATCAGCCCGGCGGTATCGCTTTCTACTTATGACAATGGTACAAAAGTCCTGTTTCGGTTTCCTTACACAACAACTCAGTCTGTAAATGAAAATTGGTTTGTTTGGTTGTTATATTTATTTAGAAACGCGATTTCGCCGTGTCACTCAAAAATATCGGCTGCCACCTAGAGAACATTCGGGCTTGGATAAAGCTCGAATGGAGTTTGAATACTTCCCTAATTGCAAAACTGGAATCATACTCCAATAAAGTCATGATTTTTACGCGGTTTTCCGTAATAATAAAGTACTATGAATCATACCATGTAATTGTTACCCTGTTGAAAAAAAATGTAGCCATAACGTTATAACACCGAGTCTGGAACTGGAGCGTTAGGCACGGTCATTGAATAAGACTGCTTATTATTTACGAAGCAGCTGGTCATGGCTATGATCAAATGAGCAATACCCTCATTCTGCTTATCGAAATTCGAAACATTTTTGAGGTTCAGTGAAATGGTAAAAAAACACAATGGCAAACAATTTTACATTAAGATAAAACGCTGCAATAGCTTGAATATTCTACAGGATGTGGGTATACAATTTTGTAATGACTATTTTGCTAACATATCCACATATGAATATAAACTTGTATTAGAAGTAGCAGTTCAAGCGGTAGAATATAAGTAAAACTTATTTGGTTCGTAATATGAAAAACCGCAGTGAACGTTCAATTCTTTAAATTTTGACTTTAAACATTAACCACAGAATGTTTATTCACTCACTGGGCTTACAAACGGTTGAAAATTTCGGAAAGGTTAACCACGTATCTACTACTAACACACTATCGACAATTGTGTTGGCCACAATTACTTAATTATGCCAATTATACTTATATTAAATTATAAATTAGATCGAAGGTCTAAGATTGTAAAGAAAAGCTGTATTTAATCACTTTTCTTATGAGGGACAAAGAACTATTATAACTCAAACCCAGGCGTTTTGGATTTTTCTCAGTTAGTAATTTGAACAGCGAGCTACAAGATAACGAGTAGGTTGAAGACCGTGTTTTATAACGCATACTACCTTAATAAATAAGTAAATAATTTAAAAGAATGTTACATTGGAAGAACTTTGTTCCACCGTCTTGCCTTGATATCTTAGTCATAAATATACTAGGAATTCGTTTACAAGTAGATAAAGCACAATTTACTCTTGTAACTAGTATGTTCTTCTGTTTTCAAATGGCACAGGGTGGACCTGGGTTTCAACCAACAGCTCTCTCCATTTATGGTGACTTGCCTTGATATCTTAGTCATAAATATACTAGGAATTCGTTTACAAGTAGATAAAGCACAATTTACTCTTGTAACTAGTATGTTCTTCTGTTTTCAAATGGCACTAAAGTCCAGGGTGGACCTGGGTCTCAACCAACAGCTCTCTCCATTTATGGTGACCATTTTTTTCTTAATTTAATCTATACAGGTGGGATGAAAACTTCTATAGCTAGGCTAGCAGACTCTTGTGATTGTAGCCCTTTGACGTCGGTCGGTATTTTAGTGTGCTAAATAAAGCC
The DNA here is from genome assembly GCA_949129095.1 of Volucella bombylans. NCBI lineage: Eukaryota > Metazoa > Arthropoda > Insecta > Diptera > Syrphidae > Volucella > Volucella bombylans. Next base: position 190,499,668 of record OX422140.1, on the reverse strand, counting down.
AGCCTGGGGGCTACAAAGTAGTGGCTGGATTCAATGTTGGCTCTTCGAAACATTTGGGCCTACAGAACTGTGTAGCTTTCAGAAGCGTCGATCTCAAAGTATCAATTATGTTTTTTGATGAGGTGGACTACTCGTAAATAGTCCCTGTGTGGATATTGAGGTGTGGGAAACGCATGTTAGCTATGATGACAAATTAGCAGGGACAATTTTGATAATGTGCTAGTAACTATTGCTAATATAGGAGCTTATAAATGAATTCTTCAACAGAGTCATCCTTTTATTGACTTATTAACTTCGAATTTTGATAGATAGAGTTCAATAGATTTTCAATACTTTTTGCCTATACCTTTTTCTGATGACAAATCTGCATTTCAATATTTTTGCAGTCTAAATTATCACCATAGGACATATCACAATACTTCAGTTTCCTTATGGGATATATGCTTTGTGGTGTCTTGGGCCTCTCCTAACTGTCCATCTATTCGTACATGTAGGATGTTACAGCTGCAAACACTCACAATATGTTCATCTATATTCTAAGCTGATTGTTGCTTCGATATCCTGGCTAGATGGCAAAATATCACCACAAGACTTGAGCTTCGAATATGTCGAATTAGTTCCAATGGATAACATCAATGGATAAAATCAAGCTTGATTTGCTTATGACATCATGGGTATGCTTTGATTTTCACCTAGATGTGCTTACGCAGCTCGAAGTGCTTAGTTACACCTGCACCGCCAATTTCAGCATACTGCTGAAATATACAGAACTTGAGCTTGAGACCGGCTTATCTTTAAACATTTTAGTCATGAATAGGAACAAAGAGAGGAGGAATTACTGGGTCAGTGATAAGTAATTTTCTTTATTTCATGCCGAATAATATTTCAAATGTGGTAACTGAAGCGATATTGCAACCTATTAGTAAGATTATTTCAATCAATTTGGTTTTCTACTGTGTTTATGTAATCGCACATGAAGTAGTCTAAAGAGGTCGAATCCGTCAATATTAGATGCTAATTCACAGATGAATTTCATGTTATCGGCAAATTGCAATATCAAAAACAGTAGACATATGGCACGATGGGCTCTTCAAATAAGTACATTAATCCCGTTCAAATCAATGTTATCCATATTTTCAAAAGAAATATTCACCAACCATAGTTTTAACACAATCGCCATTTAGCATAATACTAGGTATGTCGATATGTATGTACACTAGATACATAGGATGCCTTTTTATTGATGCAACGGAGTCGGTAAAGTCTGTTCTGCTTAAGTTTTATTAAATATACGTCAATTTAGAGAGTATCTGATGCGAGATCGATTTGAATTTTACATACTCGTAGCTTGTATAAGTTTAAAAATGATTTTCATATACATAAGTTATAGGAATCGATAAACTATTTCCGAAGAAAATTTTGTTATATATTGTTGTTCGAGTGTGAGTATATTTATAATAATTTAGGGGACTATTTTTCCATTTTTCTGTCAGAATAGAGCGCTCAGTTAAAGGACTAGTCCAATGTAAACCTGATACCTATTCCCTAAAAATAATTTTCTACTATTTCGTAGAAAAATGGGAATTTTCTTCACTGATAAAATTCCTACAATGGTGGCAAACATCACATATACCTGCATCTTTACGCGAGAGACATAGCAGACACAAAGATGGTTACCGAAGATGGTTTTCAAAGCATCATGAAGAATTCGCTTTGGGTATTTATACCGAACACATCCACGCCACACGATTTCTCCCCTAGAATTTCAACTTACATGTTTTTAACTAATTGACTATGACTATATCAAAACCCAATGCCAGGTTCACTTTACGTTTTAGCATTTAAAATTATCTTAAGCTCCATAAAGATGGAACAAAAAAACTCACATATAGAGCGATAAGATAAATAAAGATCGTTAAGCACCTAGATGTTACTACACTATAATAACTTCATATGCAGCTTAAGCATTTGTAAAAATAGTCTTGAGAATACCGGTTTAAAAGCGCAATATTCTTTCATTTCAAACAAGAGTACTATGGAAATGTTCCATCATTTAAGATTAAGTAAATGCACAGGTTGTATATTCAAAATAAAATGCTCTACGCTGCTTTACACTCAAAATATTCGTAGTCATATATAATAGCTATATCAATAAGCAGAATAATTTAGTCATTGTTAGGCCGTCACGAGATTGATTAAAACTTACAAAGAAAGTCATAATATCCAGAAAAAATTCCAATCCCATGGAATAATAGCATTTGTGGTTGCGAATGTTTGAGGTATTTCACAGTACTACATGACAAGCGATTGGAAGGACCACTAAAACTTGTTTGTTGTACCGAATTCACTTTCATCATCCAAACTTGGGCAATTTTGCAACTACAATTTAGCTGCTGTTGACTGCTGCTGCTTTTTGAGCAAATATCCTTTGACGTTTTTGATCATGACTTACTTTTCTAAATATACTTTCATTGAGTGTTTTACATACAAATATTTCAATTCTATAGACGTTAATGACTTCCAGTTATCACAATATGATCACTAATTGCACAGTCAATGAATTCTAGTTTCGAAACACCGCGAAAATAATCCTTTTTTTCTTAAACACAACATTAACACCGACACAACAGAGTAATTTGAACCACTATTATTTAACACAATATCACTAAAACGCACATGGTCCAACAATAATATGGTCACTTATTGCACTGCTTTGTTGCAACGCATTAAAATAGCGCGCGAATAAAATTTAAAATATAAAGTCGAAAAAAATGGTTTGACTACATTTTAACGGTTTCTCAAAAAGATGGTTTCAGTGTAGGCAAAGTGTTGATCCCAATGATAAAGTCAACACTTTCCAGTCGACTTTACTGCAACTTTTTACTGAACATGTACCGACTAAAATGGTAAAAGTTCGAAACCAAAATTGGCCTTGGCTTACTTCTTTTGTGATTAATTTAATCAAGAATCACAATAAGTTGCATAGTAGATGGAATCGAAGATCTACTAATGTAAATTGAGGAGGCACTTAATCACACTACTATGACAATACGTTCACCCAAAAAGAAGTTTCAAAGCTTTTAAAATGAAGGAAAATCGGTGTTTCCAATATGACCTCGACCCTGATATATTAAGTCCTTTTTTCGTAGGTAACGAACTCTCTGCAGGTGATTTTGATAAGATTTGATTTGTGTACATAGATTGGAGGATTTCGATTAGTTAGTGAAGATGAGGTTCTGAAGTGTTTTGTGGCTATTAGGTCTAATTATGTAGTGGTGAAGATGGTGTGCCTTTTCGTTTTGTTAAATTTATTTTACCCCAAGTTATTGCCCATCTCACTCATATTATCAACAGTTGCATAACTATATTTAGGTTCTTCCTATTGCCAAAAAAACAGATGCCAACTCTTTGCATGTTTTGCATGTTTACTAATGATCTCATAACAGTCTGTACCCACACTTCAGTCCATCTTTATGCTGATGAAGTTCAAAGTAACCTAATCGGTGAATTCGCTCTCCTTGTTAATGAGGATCTCAGCCGAAGTTTAGCTTAGTCCGTGGCTACTGGGTTACATCTTAACCCAAATAAATCTCAGATAATACCCATATTTAAACGAAATTTTTGTCTGACATTTTCGTTTGTAATAACAAAATTAAGCCTGTTGAATGCTGTAGTTGGGGATTTAGTATTGATCGTAACCTCTCAGGTTATAATCAAACTAATGCAGTTATTCTTCGTATCTACGGTTGCGTACGTAAATTATGGCTAACTTCGTATTTTATCCCTGCGGAAACTAGACGTAAGTTGGTACACTTAGTAACATTGCCCATCATTACTTGTGCTGAGGTTGTCTATAGCGCCCTAGATTCAGTTTCCCAACGTGAACTACAACTTGCATTTCCTATGTATACGGTCTTCATATTGTAGATACGAATATATGTACCTGAGCATTAAAAAAAAGCAACTAGGTTGCATACTACAACAATACTCGTACATCTATGCAAGAAATTGTATATTTTTACACAAAATTATAAACAATAAATCTCCATCATATTTGTTTAACAAACTCACCTTTAATTATTCCATAGACATATTATTATCACTCCTTTACCATGTAAATACCTGTAAATACCTCTCATTTATTTTTTATCCATGCTGTCAGACTTTGGAATTCACTCCCACTGAGAATCAAAGTAATTCTCAACCGTACAAACTTTAAAAGTGCAATCCTTCTTTACTTTTCCTCTCCAATAAACCAACCCTAGCTCCCATCCATCCCTAGCCATATAGCAATCTATCTTAGTTCTAAGAAATATTTTATTTTAATATTTTGTTATCCATTATATATATTGTCCTATTTAAATATTAAAAAAAATATTTAAATCTTATTGGACACCCGATTTGTATTCAATAATAAATGAAATGAAATAAAAAAAAGTTTAACGAATTCGTGGTTGCGTCAGCTGCGTCAGTACTACCGTCCCCACTAATGGCGGTGAAAGTCCCAAGAAGATGGGACTTATCACATGCCAGTCATAATTTATGAAGAAATTAAGACGGAAAATATTCGTCTTAACGCAATCCAACAGAATACCCTTCACAGATTACCTATGTGAGACCATAGGTACAAACATTGAATTCCAAGGGGAGGGATCCACGAGAACCAATTGGCCAAAACTCAGAGCAAAACAAAAGATAAAGAAACTATTCAGAAACTGAACGGTGCCTTTGCTAAATATTTTTATCGGACATGCCCTGCAGATTGCTCGTACTATTATGGAACCCGGATTTGCCGCGACAACGTAAGGAAGCCTGAAAACTTCTAAGGAAGTCACTTAAAACTTATTTGAAGGAAGATTTTTATCTTACCAAATCGAAGCTTAATGTAATTGTAAAGACTACATCTTCTAAAGACTTTAGTGAAAGCCATAAAAAAAGTAAAACAGTCAGTCTGGAAACATTCATAAGTTAGTCGTAAACAGATATTCTCTGTCTTAGCTCACAACCAATTTCTTATCACCTGGGCTGCAAGTGAACTAAGTAACACAATACGCCGTAGCTAGTATCTATCAATTTTGTGTGATGGACGATGAGGCAATCCAAAATGCTGCTAATACCTTTGATAGCTATATTCACTACCAAAAGATGTATACCGTTTGCTGGAAACTCTGAAGAGAATCTTGTTAGCCTAATACTGGCATACATACCGAACCCCTTGAGAACAGAAAATCTACCGAAAATCTACACTCTCACCAAAAGCTTCATGTCTTCATTCAGTCTGACTTCCTTCATGTTAAAGAGCATGGAGAGAATGATCGGATTTCATGTGCGGAAAACTGTTTTGCAAATGCATCATTTCTTCAAGGTGTAGCATGCCTTATCCAAAACGCAGGCAGGCCTCAACGTGATCGATGATTGGTGCACCAGAAATTAACTTTTAGTCAATCCTTTCCAAACTGAGCTTGTTCTCTTCACGATAAAGCAGACGCTGACTGCTCTGACAAATCTGGTGCTTAAAAATATCACTATTAGATTTTTGAATTAAACATGTCATGTGAAAAACAATGATATCAAAACTCCTGCTGCTGCTGCAAAAAAAAAAAAAACCAAATCGACTTTTCTTATGCACAAGTATGGACTCAGTTCGAGTTTAAGCCAAGAAAAGAAAACACGAGCTGTGATGCGGCGCTGGTGTCTATGTGTCTTTTTGAAGGACAACAAGGTTAGATTTTACTCCTCGTTAGAAAAATTTACGTCTGTTTACCAAGCGGAGATCTACGCAATCCTGGTGGCAATGAACTGTGTTGTGAGTAATCGATGGAAGAAAAAAATATTTACGGCTATTGATACTGCCAACCTGATCTTAAAGCCTGGTTGAACATTATCATTACTTTTAAGCTAGTCCGAGAATACAAGCCTTCCCTGTCGGCAGGCTGGATTCACTGAGTCTTATTTTTTTAATTCTATGGGATCACACGAAATAAAATCGTCCATGAGATTGCTAGGCAATGTTCAGGGAGGAATTCCTTATGACGCCAACCTGGGTTGGGCCCACGTTTTAAGTTAGCGCTCCCTTAACACGTTAGGTTGCACATGAGCATAATTGCAGATATCGTGACGTTTAAGGATGCCGGCAGATCAAACTTGTACCGGCTACAATTCCAATTAGTCGTACCCACTCTGTTGTCAATCTCGTAGGTATGGCGAACTGGATTGTTTACCATATACACGGGCTGGGAAATAGCTCGGTTTTATAACAGGCGACTGGAATAGTTGTCTGAGTCCTGTCGTACGGGGGATTTAAACATATTGAATATTATTGTGATCTTTTCTCTTGGGAAATTTAATAGCACGAATTTTATTTCTCCGATTCAGAATTACACATCTGCTGTAATTTTCTTTTATTATTTGTTTAATTTTTTGTTCACTTACTTCAACATTCTTATTGTTAATTTCTAGTAAGTAACTGTGAATTTTTCTCAACATTAGCGTTGGAATCAGTTTCACTAAAATGCAAACTACACTTAAAAATTATTAAGATCAGCTTCACGATAGTCTTATAAGTTAACATGATCATACTGCTTCAGCTGGATTTGCCCATTCGAGATCTGTACTGTGACGGCGGTTCTCTAATCGGCAGTATTACACTCGAACGCTCGCAAATAGTTCCGCGTGTTATATAATTAAAAGAGTTCCAACTTGATACCCACCATCATTTTATATAACTTATACTGCTTGTAATAGCATAACTTCTTTATCTCGGTAAAACTCATCTCTCCGAAAATTCAACAACGTATATGTACACACATATATGTATGTGTAGTTACCAAAAAAAAGCAGACCATTTTAATGTGTGATAAGTATTTGGATATCGTTAGATAATCATATATCAACACATTCTTCTGCGAACCTGTTGTGTTGAGTATCTTAAATGAACTGATGATATTAATATAACATAACGCAGTGTGGCAATAGAGAGTAAATGTCAAAAATGGATTTAGCAGTAAACGAATATAAAACTAAGTAGTCGTACATGCTGTCAACAAGAAAGGTCATACAACATCTGACTAGTGAAGATTATAACGCCATGAGTGCCGAGCAACATACTCGTATCAAGGCTACCTAAAGCTGCCTTGTGCGCATCTCTGTCATTGAATCGCCTCTAAGTAGCTGTTCGAGAGACCTAGAAGATAAGCGCCATCGCTAGTCTATCCACTCATTGTTACAGAAAAGTGTTTTTTCGGGAATAGTTAGTATTGTTTAGCTTCTTCGTTCATACTGACGTCATATTGGCACTATTGATCGGGTTCCATGCTATATTTAGTAGGCTTTGCATATTAGCAAAATCCTTGAAGAGTTTATGCTTAAAAAGAATCTACTTTATTAAATCGCTTTAAGATTTTTTGGTAACGCCTTTAGAAAGACTGAAGTAGGAGGAACCTTAAGGTTACCGAGTATATTTCACATCGAAGAAGTATTTGTGATCTTCGAATTTTTCGAGATGTCAATGTCGGATCCAAACACGTAAAATGTATTTAAACAAAACAAAAGCAAACAACTCCTAAAACTAAGAAATTTACTTTCATGAAAATTTCCATGACGCCACTTACTTACTTGAACTACATTTATCCATTAAAATGTCGACTAATAGCTCTGTTTCCTTAACTTGCTTTTACAAGTGCCTGTAGTAGATATTGACTTAACTTGGAGCAAATCACGTGTTTTGCAATAAATTTCAAACACCATCGAGTCAATGTAGCGCAATGTCACATAAACTTGACTCGTTGACGATGAGTACAAGTACTTGAAAGTATTCACATCCACTTCAAAGTGTGGCATAAAAGCCGGCCGTAGTTACACGCCGCATAAAACACATTTCCATGTACCAACACCATGCAGGTGGTAGAGTTATGTATGAAGCTCCATCTAGTATACCTAGGAGCACTTACTCATTCACTAGTGCAGTAACTGGCTCACTCGTATGTCAATTAATCAAAATTGCCACGGTGTGCACACACCACAAAAAGAAACACCCAACTGAAAATGTCATTAATTTAAGTGTCCAATTAATTAATATCACATTTAACGGCCGCCAAGCTGAGAAAAGCCATTAAGATAGTTATACGCTGGCTTTTCGTTTTCAAAGATTTCCCCCAGGTTTCCCGGTTTCATTTTTGTTCCTCACAGCTTACCCGTGCTTCAACCCAGCACCCTCTACCATCGTAATCATCAACCGCATAGTCCTCTACTCTAACATCGAACAACCCATTCATCTTTCTCGGTTTTAAGTTTTCTTCTTCTTTTAATTTTTCTTCTGTACGCCGTCCACTACGTCTTCGATGAAGTTTTTCCCTTTCCTTTCGTTGTTTCAGTTTGAGACTGTGTTTGCGAGCAATGGCGGAGAGGGAATTATTTGTCATGATCAAGTTTCCCTTCGAAAGGACACAATAATTGTTGTTTATTGCGTGTCAGGAAATTGGTAAATACCATCGCCTCTAAAATACCCACCACGTTGATCATTTGCTCCTTTGTGACTGTGACTATTACTGTTACTGTATTTGTTGGCTGAATTGGTTGGTTCCTTTCATTCTCTGTGGGTCCTCGACCTACCCAGCTGTGGCGTCCTCCGTGGAGCGCTTATTGATTTACAGGCAAAGTATTTTTGAGATGACAGATACAATTTTTTGCAGTTCCAATTTGTTCGCCTTTTAAGGATGTGGTGAGAGTTGGTAGGTATCTATCTATTGTGTTGTATCACCTTCACGTGTCCCACCCAATGACACACAATGTACAGGACCTCCGAGTTGGTATTCTGTTGGTTCTTCTTGTCTCTGTATATCGAGAGGTGGAACTTTTTGATTTATATTCAGATCAGGAGGTCACCTCATAAATCTTACGACGAATTAAAGTTTACTCTTCTCTTCCCTTAAATACACTCATACACAAATATACAAAAAACCGCGAACCATGGTTTATAAATGAAGGAAAACTTTCCTTAAGATAGGATGTCCTACCGACATCCCTTCAACTAAATGTGAACAAGAACACCAAAACGGACGGGAAAAATAACGAAAAAAAAATTAAGGTCGAACTACCATGCTACCCATGGCCAAAGTTCAAAATCTACGAAAGCTCGAGTGGAGAGGAAATGAAAATTGCCGGTCAGTTAGGTTGGACAGGAAATAAAAAATTAAAAGTGACTTCCTAAAGGATGCATACTGAACCCTCTTCCAGACCTCCGTAGGTCATACACATATGTGTGTTTCCAACTCCTAGGGTGGCGGGGAGATCCTGATCCTTTTTTTTTGTGGCTAGTTAGTGTTCGAAATAACACTTTCATGTTCGCCTATGTGCATGAGACTGGGAGACGTTTGGAGTAGTGGTGTGACCAGTGTGCAACATTCGTATATTGTATCCGTGAGAAGTTTCATTTGGTATTTAACACGATAAACTTTTGAATCACCATCACCGAGCAATATTTGAATTGCTTTTACATGTGACAACTCAGAGCAAATCAAACGCATTAGAAGATTGGAAACAAAGAAAATGAATTGTATGTTATGTAAAAAGGTTGAACCAGAGAGCTGATCCTTTAGATTTATTTGCAACCAGTAAGATTTTTACCACTTTAGATTTATTTGCAACCAGTAAGATTTTTACCACTTTGCGCTTAACCGTAATTTTATAGGTACGCAACAGTCGCACCAATGAGGCCTAAGATGGTTTACAAGAGAATTTTTGCATAACTTTTGAGAACTCAGTATACAATGGTTACCTTAAGGAATATAATATCAATTCTTTGGTAGGAAAGATGCCCATTGAATGAGTCTTCACACCAATGGTAATATCACTCTGATATCTAAGATCTCACCTTACGCTACAATTATAATAAAAAATCCGAGGTACCAGGCAGATAGAAATATTAAAAGTTTGAAAAAGAAACACATATAGGAGAGGAAAGAGTTCTTTTGTATTCTTCTACAATTTACAATATTTCTATACATCCGGAATAAAGTGTTGGTCTGAAACCGGAATTAAGGAGACTTTACGGTTGGGCGTAAATAAACCGAACTCTAACTGACGTATAAGTTTCATAGACTCTGTATACAGGTAGCTGGGATATCATAACTTTTTGCTCTATCTACATAAATGTGATCCTGAGCATATATCTCATAGACTCTCACTGTGCGTACGACAACAGCTCTCATAACTGTCTATTGTTAGATGAATGAATTTGAAATTCCGAGAAAAGTGGGAAACACAATTTTTTTGGGCTTAAGACTTAAGACTTAAGACTATTCGTGTATCGGAATGGTTTGCACGTGTAGTGCCATTACGTCATATGCGATTTTAAAATCGTTTGAGACCAATCGGTTTAGTGATGAGTGAAATTTAGCTTGAAAACGAAACGAAGTAGTCGTAGGATTCTACTACAATTTCACTTTAGAGATGGCTAAGTTCTCGGCCTATATTCAATGTATAGTCAACAATAGTAGTCTACGAAGCTTAGCTTTAGACAACGGCTCAGTAAAAAACCATGCCTTACAGACAAAAAACTACAAGCCACTTTTCATTCAGAGCTTGCTCTACCACTCAGGAATGAAAACCCTCGTAATTAACTGCTAGATCTACAATACTTAAGAACAATGCCGTGGTGAGCTGCCAAACTGTATATCAGATGGAGCATAAAACTCATAACGAGCATCTACACTAGTCTACTTCCGATGACAAGTCATTGAAATACAAGCAATTACTCGTTCTTTAGGGATTCTTTCCTTTAGATAAAGTTACAATCAAGGATTCGTTCGAAATTAGGCTAAGGTTTGTGCCATTCTATTCTGCATTATATGCATTATATGCAGAATAGTTACTGTAAATGGCTACTAATATTATCTGTACTCTGTAGGTTAGGTTTGAGTATAGCCTGAAGAAAATTGATTTTCAAAAAGTAGACAATAACATGATTTTTTTTTTCATTAGATTTCTCAAAAGCTGATGAAAGGTGTTTTCATTTGAAATTAAGAAATAGATATATTTGTAAGACTATTCGTAATTGCCAGCCAAACGATGTATAGGTGAACTTAACTACGAGTATATCAGAGAAGATAGGAGCACAAAACTTTAAACTAATTAAAGCTAAGCTATTATAGATCTTCTAAATCTCCTAAAAAGCGACAGAGCATACAAGTAATAATTACATTTTTTAATGAAAGATTCTTATTGACCCAAAACTAAGCCAATGTTTTGAAGCTTCTTTAAAACTGAGTAAATTTAACAGTTCAAATATTACTTATGGTCACACTGGTAGGTTACTGCTTGGTGAATGCGATAGTATGGCAGAGTAAAGGATTATGAAGGAGTTAAGTCGGAGGTATCCGTAGCTCGATTTGCGAAGGTAAATTGTTATCAAATAATTGCTGGCAAACGAAATTATACAATTAAGAGGGTAACATACTCACACGACTTACAAGCCAAAAGGGTTAATGTGGGAGTGAGCAATGCTTGAGCGTGTTATCTTTATGGACGTATGGGATACGAGTAAAATATTTGTGTTCTATGTACTTGGGGGTTAATCGGTTACCACTTTCGTGGGTGACTTGTGCTTTTTTTTGGGTAGATAGCTGTTGTTTTCTTTTTTTATTAAATGTTAACAGACAAATTTATTAATACACCCTTAGTTGCAGTTTAATAGTGTAAAAGTGTTCTTATCTGAGAGACTTTTTGTACAGAAAGGGCTCCGTAATACGGTTAAATTTTTTTTTCAACAATTTCTTATCAAAAATAAGTCAGCTTCTTTGTACTGAAGTGCTTGCTTTGACTAAGCAAAAGAAGTAAATCGTATTTTGTAAGCTTTAGATGCTGAAGCAATTACGATCTTAATTAGCCTAAGTTCATAGTATTGCATTTTTCCTGCGACTTTGTGCATGAGAAAAAAATCCTGTTAATTGCAATAAAGGACATCTTGATCTTAAACGTACTTTCACGATAATAAGATCCAGGAAGTAAGATATACATGTTTGTGTATAGAAGTCAGGAATGAGCCTTTATTTACCTTGAAAGGGTCCTTTCAACACCACCCTTAGGTGACGAGACAAAGAATAGAATGAATAGCAAAAGTGTTTCGCTCCGACGACAGTATCCATTCTGATTTCTGCTGGTAAGTAGGAAGAAGAAAGGTAGGAAGGCATTCGTTTGATTGGAAGTTCATGCTACTCACAATTTCGCACATGTCCATTCAAATTGTTAATAGAAATCCTGACCAAGAACACAGGTATCAGGTATCAAGAACAAATGTATCAGATAAGACTCTGTGAATTCGTTCTTATGACAGTATTCAGAGAGTTTTGCATACTCAAATGGTTTTGGAAGTGGATGTAGGGTTATGCAAGCCCTTACGTGCGTCTTAGCTATTGGTTCAAATGCAGATATTTCACTCTTTTGATTTACCCTTGGCAATATATTTTATTACCTTTGTAATAGCAAATGAGGCCACTTGGAACACACAAATTAACGAGCTGTTCTTTTTGTTCAGGCTCGGAGCCGTAGATATGAGTATATATTTGAATACTTTGCTCCTGGTTTTAGCTTTAAATAAAATCATTTCTATGGATAGGGAAACCAGTTTCATATTTCTGCATCCGCCAGCGTTCTTGTATCACTGTGTCAGAAAGCATGTCTGTCTTAACTCTGCTTGACGAAAGCCTACTAGCAAAACTCAAGTGTAAATTGAAGAGAAATGCAACAGTCCATCCAAAGAAGGCTCACATGTGGCAGGAAAAACCCCAAACCAAAATAAAAAGATTTCGGCAATAGTTTATTTGTTTACCAGTTATAAAATTGGTACTATCATAACGTTGTAATACACATTTCGGTGTCAAGCCACGGAGTCTTTCTGAGGTTCTATACTCATCAACTTAATAGTTTAGTAAAAAGAAGATTACTATTTAGGATATATACTTTGACCTTACGAACGGATAATGACGACTTTAAGCACAAAGAAAACAACTTCATCGATCACAGCTTGATGTCGTCCCGAGACAACAGTCGTTTTGTATTATTTAGAAGACAGTACTGCAATATCATCTGCATACGCCTTAGTATACTCTTTAAAACTGCTAAGATTATCAGGCGGGTAAATAGCTATGCACTTTGATACACAGTAGTAATGGTTTATTTAGGTCACTTTGGCATTAATTTTTCCGTTAATAGTTATCGCTACTATCTGTCACGTAACGAAAATCCTTTATCCTTTCTAAGGACAGGAAAACTATTGTCTTGAAGGAGGGACACTGGTATGCCAAAAAATTCGGTTGGTAAACTCAAGACCTAATGTTTTTGTTAGATATTGGAAACATGGAACATGCGAGAAGTAGTCTCAAGGCATATTCCCTAATTTCAACGACCAAAGTACTAGTATTACCATAACAAAACCAGAATATGACGGCACCGATATACTTGTGAAAGATAATGTACCCTCTTTCTGATGACAAACAAGAGAGGTCTTATCTTCTTCTATCTACGGCTGTACTCGTATATGCTTATTGTAAAGGTTAATCCAAAGAAACGGCTCTGTATACTCTAGGATACGCATGCACAGACTATTTACCTTTAGAGTATCGACATAGTCACATAGTCACATCATATACAAGTATAATTATGATAATCACAATTGATTCTGCCTAGCTGTTACATACTTACTTGCAGTCTCTGGTAGACCCCAACCAATAAGACTCTCCAGTTTCTTTGATCAACTGTCTTCCATCTGAGCCCTCATAAGTCATCTCCCTTATATACGTATATATTTAAATTTAAGCTTTATCAGTTTGCATCTTTTAAAATTCAATTTCAATAGCTATATTAAAATCAGGTATGTATGTATCCGGGATTAGAAGAGGTGCCCCTACAAATTAAAAATCGGAAACGGAAAGGGTTAGTAACGGGCTACGAATCAATTGTTATTAGTTCGAATATCCGTATTGCTGTTTTTTCGAAACCGCAAACTTTTGATAACTATTTAAAAAATTTCATCGTGTCACAGTTCGAAAAATGTAAATACTTCGGCTTGGTAGGCAATCATTCAGGAAATTACTGTGACGATGTCGCATGTAGAGTAACCATGAGTGCCTTAAATGCCGCAACAATTTCTCAATGTATTGAGACAAGGAAATGCCGCTTAGACTTACAGAACGACATTCAATCGACCGGCTTTAACACGCGCATCGCGTGTTATGATAGCGACAGAAATGAAAATACAACAAATTTCAGTGGGTGAGATAAAATGTGACCCATTAAGCAATATTATATTACGCACCTTCGCAGAAGTCTCTAGATCAGCTGGTTTTACCATGTTCAACCAACATCGCCGAGAAATCTGGTTGAAAAGCTCAAACTCATGCCTATATTTTATTTTTATTTACTTATAATAGCATACAGTTCAATACATGTAGTAAATTATTTATAGGAAACATTCTTTACCTATGCTTAAGGCGAAGCCAGAAGCGCATGCACTATTATAATAAAACAAATTATTGTAATTAACATATTATGTGAGATTTTTTTTTTGCTGAACATCATTTTATGAGGAACGAACCAGATTCTTGTAAAGTTTAAATCGAAATTGAGGTCAGCAGTCAAGTAGAGAGAGGACTTGCATCCATATTAAAAGCTAATATCTCCCACAAAAGTAATTAATTTGCCCTCAAATTTCTGATCAAAGATAGAGTTAATACAAATCAAAAATAGGACGGGACCTAGGACTGAGATTTGAGGCAATCTCTTGCAATATACGCAAGAGAATCTTGTGATTAACTAGATCAAATGCTTTGGTTAAATAAATATAAAAGGCCAGCCGTGAAAAGACTTCCATTAAGGTTTTCGTGAATTTCAATGCAGAATTTGTGCAGTTACTAACACATAAGCCATATTGGCTGATGCTGAAGAAGTTTTGTTTGTTTAAAGGACTCAGAAATCGAGTTTTCATCACTTTTTCAATTATTTTGGAATAAACTGTTAAAAGGGATATCGGTATATATATACATATTTGTTTAAAATGTAAGTTTTTAAATGTTTGAATAGCTGAATAACCGCTGCAACTTTCAGTAAAGTGAGAGATATTCCACCGTAAATGCTTCCATTAAAAATATGAGTAAGCACATCAACAGTATAAAACGATATGTTTTCAAAGACAACGTTCGAACATCTATCACCTCTTGAAGAGTTGGAATATTCAAAGAAGAGACCAAACGAAAAATAGTTGGACCTCTTAAATGATAAAAACATCAAAGAACTCCTAGCTTTAGTAAAGCACTGATGCAAAATATAGCACCCTGTAGGGTGATTCTAAGGTCCGTAAATTTAATCAACCAGACAAGCGGCACAAAGTATTTCATTACATTTCGACAATAAAGTGGTTGTCCATACTAGCCCCTGCCAAAGGCGGTATAAAAAGATAAGTTGCCGATTTCTGAAAGTTTGTCTTCAATTTCAGGGCATCACAATATTGTTCAATCAAGTCGAAATCATGTTATAAAAGTTGTGGCATGATTTAGCGAAGTCAAAAGATCACTTCTGTATGTTAGATGTTGAATAGCAACTGATAATTAGCCATTTCTAATTTCAAATAATCCAGCAGAGGATAACCTGCCTACTGGAAAGCATATTTAAGAGAATGTACAGCAGTGATATATGAGACCTAAGCCCATCCTGTTTAGCTTGAAGAAGACGCTTTCCAACCAGACATTGCGGAGATCTTCTCCAATCAATCGAGCACGCACCGTTGCATTGTTTCTTGCTTTTGTTCCAACAGATTCCAGTTTAGAAGCGGAATGTGGGACATTATGTCCTTAAAAGCAAATTGATTATCAAGAACTATATTTTTGTCGGCACCCGCCTAGTCAGGATAAAAAGCTGGTCATTTCGAATACCTTGCTGATATTCGGAAGCGGATTTCTGAACCGAAGATTCGCAGGATTGTCCTTATTCTTTTGGGAATTGAATGCACCGCTGTCTTACAATAATGCAATCGATAGTGGAAATTATTCAGAATTCAGAATGTCAAACAGGGTGGTGTAAATATCGACACACAATTTTCGGTATTCAATCCCTGATTTCTTGCCTCTCAGTAATTCGGAGATTGCATGAAGCTCTATCTTTGAAATGAACGGCGGTAGCTCCCTTTTGTTTGCGATGACATTATTTGTAATATTTTCCTCATTGAAATCAATGAAACTTGAATTCAATAACCGCCAATTATCCATATCATTTCGAAGGTGGAAATTGTGCAAGAAAACTTGATTTCCAGGTCACGGTTTAGGCCAATGTCCTAAATAAATCTTCAATATCGATAACTTCTCGTGGTTCTATACCTACTATTAGCAATAATTGTTCATGGCAAGTTTTAACGCGGGTCGACGAAAGCCTTAACATCAGCGCTTCTTACTTGTCCATCTCTAGCTGCATACACTTTGATGATCATCCCTCGCTCCCATCGGCTTCTGGGCTGGCTGACTTCACAGATCAAGATCACCAACCTTGAGTAGTGGTTCTACTTACTTCACATAGTTAATATTGGAAGATATTCCAAAATGCACCTTTTCCAGAATCTATCCTTCAGTTTGTAGCGACTCAGATTATTTATTTTATATTACATTTAACTACTAAGTATTAATTACTACCGTATTAAAACATATCGATATACCATCCCTACTATATATCAAGCGTGACTCTAAGATGTAATAGCAGAAAGAATAGTTTTCGTCAAGCAGCCAAACTGTACGGTCGCACTCTCCTCCGCATATACGAGGATTTAATTTTTGATTTAAATATATATGTATATATAATAAAGTAAATTATAGCTATCGAGTATCATTGTTTTATCTTTCCAACACTATCTCCACAATTGGTGACCCCGATGTGATCGGTTAATTTTAGTCGAGGAGTGTGAGAAAGTGTCGAATTTACTTTTTCCATCATGAAAGAAAGATGAAAAGCGGACGGATGAGAGTGCAACGGCAGCTGTAACGGTGCGACGGGTAACGGAAGGACACTAACGGGTAGTGAAGATGTCGATACTCTCGCAACGGTTTCTCGAATCGCGGTAAAAATACCACCGTTTTGGCATGAGAAGCCTTCGCCACGACAAGTCCGACAACTCGATTTCATCGCACAGTTTAGCACGGACATTCGTTTTAGCAAAGGTGCAGATAGCAATGTAGCCGATTCGTTGTCACGAATAGAAGAGGTAAGTACACCTGTTATCGACTTGGACTCCATTGCTTCTGAGCAAATCAGAGACGAAGAATTTCTAGAAGAAGTCAACGCAGGCAAACTTGTTTCAAATTCACTAGCCGTTAAGCTACTTAGTCTTCCAGAGTCCAAATCACCTGTTTATTGTGATGTGTCAACGAACAGAGTTCGACCGATAGTTCCGAAAACCCTACGTCATGTGGTCATGAAGTCTTTGCATAGCTTATCGCACCCAGGAGTAAAAGTAATGTCACGTGAGCGTTACGTATGGCCAAGCATGCGAAAGGATTTTGCTATTTTCGTACGCTCTTGCTTACCTTGTCAAGCGAATAAAATACAAAGGCACAACCGTGCACCACTGGCATTGTATGCACACCCTCACGGCCGATTCGAGCACATTAACATAGATATTGTAGGCCCGTTACCATCATCACAGGGAAACCGTTATCTCCTTACGTGCATAGATAGATTTTCTCGTTGGCCAGAAGCTTTTCCTTTCCCAGATATCACAGCCGAAACTGTGTCAAGGGTGCTGGTAGCTGGATGGATTTCCAGGTTTGGAGTCCCATTGCTAATTACAACAGATTTGGGCAGACAATTTGAAAGCATGATTTTTATGGAGCTAACACGACTTCTCGGAATCAAGCATTTGAAGATAACTCCGTACCATCCCCAGGCAAATGGGATGATAGAGAGATGGCACCGTGCACTCAAAACTGCCATTCGTTGTTACCAAACACAGGATTGGTGTGAAGTGTTGCCATTGGTACTGCTCGGTCTGCGGTCAACATACAAGGAAGATCTGAAGTCTACGCCAGCCGAGATGCTTTATGGCATATTTTTGAGACTTCCCGGCGATTCGTTTGGCTGCCAGCAGAAAACGTACATAGAATCAGAGTTTGTAAAAGGTTTGCGACGTTCGATGGAAAAGGTAGCTTCTACACCAGCATCCGCACATGAAGACATCAAAGTTTTTTTCCAACCTAATATTAAGACGGCGACACATGTTTATATTCGTAATGATGCTGTCAAATCGCCGCTTCAACAGCCTTACGAAGGTCCGTATGAGGTTCTCGAAAGAAGCGAAAAATATTTCAAAATTAAAGTACCCAATCGGACAGCGAAGGTCTCAATTGATAGATTGAAGGCAGCATTTATACACAAGGACGATCCTTTCAATTCAACAGCGACAACCTCTCCAGTTAAATACGATCGACACCAACACCCACCAACTTTACCCACCAAGACGCGCACAAGTGGAACAACACGATCTGGAAGAAAAGTTAGAATCCCACATAAGTATCAATAATTTAAAAAACGAATGTAACTTTCTAATTTCTTTTTTTTGTTAACTTCTTAACTAGGAGGGGAGTAATGTAGCGACTAAGATTATTTATTTTATATTACCTTTAACTACTAAGTATTAATTACTATCGTATTAAAACATATCTATATACAATCCCTACTATATATCAAGCGTGACTCTAAGATGTAATAGCAGAAAGAACAGTTTTCGTCAAGTAGCCAAACTGTACGGTCGCACTCTCCTCCACATATACGAGGATTTAATTTTTGATTTAAATCCGAGGGGCGTTCAATATATTCTCGGTATCGATATGAAGGAAAATGCGAATTCAATTTAAATTGTTTTTATTTTTCAATATAATCTCCCCTAACATCAATGCATTTGTTACATCTTGAGATAAGCTTTTTTAAACCCTCAAAAAAATATATTTCCCCTTTTTCTGCAAAATACCCATTTATTGCCGACTTGAGTTCTTCATCATCCGAAAATCTTTTTCCACGAAGACATTTTTTCAAATCCGGAAACAGGAAATAATCACTAGGGGCAAGGTCTGGACTATATGGTGGGTGTTGGATTTCTTCGAAACCACAATCTCGCGCAGCAGCCTTGGAAACTCGCGCCGTGTGAACAGGAACGTTGTCATGAAGAAGCAACACACCCGCTGCGAGTTTACCCCGTCTTTTCTTTTTAATTTCCTCCCGCAAATTATGCAAAGTGGAAGCGTAGGATGTGGCGTTGATGGTTTCACCATTTTTTTGTACTCAATGAGCATGATTCCCTTTGAGTCCCAAAAAACTGTGGCCATGAGCTTCCCGGCAGACGGAGTGACTTTGAACTTCTTCGGGGGGTCTGTTCCTTTTTTATGCCACTGCATGGACTCTTGTTTGCTTTCAGGGTCATAGTGGTGGACCCATATTTCGTCCCCAGTAACAATTCGATCCATAAAACCGTCCGCTTTCTCACTACACATCTCCAAAAGCTCTCTACAGCAGGCGATTCTCACTTTTTTCTGAGGCGCTGTGAGCATTCGTGGCACCCACCTTGCACTGTCCTTTGAAAGGTTAAGATGGTCATGAAGAATGGTGTGAATGGTAAGAATTGAAAGCTTGGTGATCTCTGCCATCATTTTCACCTTTATTCGGGCATCCTCAAGAACAAGTTTTTCGACTTCTTTGATGCTTTCTCCCGTACAAGCAGTAGCCGGGGCGCCGGAGCGGGGGTCGTCTTCAATGCTCTCTCTTGAATTAACGTGACCACTTTTGCACAGTTGATAATGAAGGTGCGGAACCCTGGTAAACAGCCACCATCTCTTCATGAATAGTTTTTTGACTTTTTCCTTGCTTAGTGAGAAATTTAATTACAGCGCGATGCTCAATTTTCACCATCATCGTCTCAGTTGCCATTACGATTCTGTTTAACTAGAGATAAAACGCGAATTAATAATCACATTTATATGAAATTTTACATGAATGCACTAAAATAATAGTATTACTTGATAAATAAGTCAATTTATATATACAACCACAGCTTCACCCCGATACCGAGAATATGTTGAACGCCCCTCGTATATATGTATAATACGAGTAAAGTGAATTGTGGCTATCGAGTATCATTGTTTTCAACACTATCTCCACAAGTTGTTAAGCTATCTTTCCATGCTTTCGGCAGCACACTGGAAAGTCATCCACATTGGGCTTTTGTGAAGAATTCGAGCATCAGTACAGGAAATGGTTGGGCGTTAACGGCTCATATTCTTCTGAGGAGCCCACTCATGGTGCTTATTCTCGCAACGTTACTACCAGAACCCTTTTCACTGACTGCACCATGCGTTCCCACACGCCGCCTTCACCAGGATTTTATGGGCAAATTAATTTCCAGTCTATTCCTCTTCTTGACATCTCGAATGCGATCGACGCCAAACAGTTGTACCTCCCGCTGCAGCTCTCTTTGATTCCCGATGAAGTTCGTTGCTGTATCACTTCTTATTCGTACAGGAGTTCCCCGGCGGTTGCCAAAATTTCTCAAACATAATACGCAAGCATCAGTGGAAAGGTCTGCGGCTAGCTCCAGATGAATTGCTCTTATCGTCAAGAAGGTGAATAACGCCACCCATCGCTTCTCCCTTCTACGGCCAATTGTAACCATCAAAGGTCCAAAGTAGTCCAATCCAGTGTTGGTGAATGGGCGAACAAATGGCGTTAATCTCTCTGGTGGTAGTTGGCTCATGAGCAGAATGGCAGGCATGGCTCGGTTAGTCTTACACTTCTGGCAGTTATGTTTTATACGTTTGAGAACTGAACGTAGATGAGGAATCCAATAGATCTGACGAATCTCGTTAATTATGAGGGCGTCTTTCTGGTGGAGGAAAGAATGATGTTATCTTGCGGCAAGATAACAGGCAACATCCATCGACCGGCAATAGACAGCTTCAATGCGTCCCCATAGTCCCCTTCATCATCATGATTACAATGATGATAGTTCTTGATCAGCTGCATCCACGCTACAATTCGTATTTATGGTATCAATTAATGGGGTGCTTGCCTGTGGGATGTGCAAAATCCTAGGGCAAATTTCTTGTGGTTCAGGAAGTCGAAGAAATTGGGCTTTCTGCGATGAATCTTGGTCGGCCCCGGGTTTGTGTTCGTCGTCGGCCACATTCAACTGGGATTGAAGACAACGCCAGTCCAAAGACGTTGACGTATCCTAAATTTCAGCTATACGATGTGCAACGATCGGTTTGTACCTCCGGTAAGAAGACTTAATCCACTAAATAGTAGTTTGGGAGTCGCTTCAGTACATGACTCTTGATATGGATAATTTATGGTTTGCACGAACGGCTGTCTGCAAACGATTTCTTAAAACTGTTCCTTGCAGTTCTAAGCGAGGTATTGGAAGGCGCTTCTTAGGTGCACGTTAGGTGCTACCAGAAACGAAAAACACCTCAACTTCTCCCTAGTACTGAATACAAAAGTAGCACATGGCGGCAAATGTGCTTTCACTTGCGTCGGTGAAAATATGGAGTTACAGGCTTTCGACTATTGGTAGGCTCGGCGAATAACAGTGACTTAGTCGGAACTAGCTGACTCTTTCCAGCTCCGTCCACCAGAGTTTCCACTGACAACAATATATAAAGGTAGCGGTTTTCCAAGTAGTCTGCAATAGAATTTTAGAGTATATTAAAAAGTTAACAAGAGACCGGTACGGGTGAAAAACGGTCACCATGATCCCCAGCATTTCTCTATCGTCGGCGGTCTCGCTAATACTAAGACTTCCTTTTGATTCCATGAAACTTAAAATGAAAACAAAATGTGCCATCATCGGTGCTCCTGTACATTCCAAGAAACTTTTCTCCATCTTTGCCTGATTTAAGAATGACTGCTGAATGAATGGCGCATGATGTCGAGTTATTTAACCTTTCTTGTACTAAATTTATATTACTGACGAAGTTTCGTAACTTAAATCTACCCTCCGCAGAAATTCTTTTGACTTCTATAGCTTCAGCCGCTCCGGAGCTTCTCTAGCAAGTTCAATGGCATATTTATTCTTGATATATTCTGCTGCGCAGAGCGAGCATACAGCTTCAAATATCATTGATGTCATGATGAACGTTTGACAAACTCATCGCAGCGGCAAAATAAACCAGTTTCGAGCTGATTGCCGATACGCCTCGTTGTTTCTTGTAGGATTCTTCTTGCTTACTTGTTTTCTTCGGACTCCAAGATAGTATCAATCTTGCGCATACCACAATTTTCCAAAATAAGAAATAGGACTCGACCAATCTTTCCAGATTACTTCCAGTTTCAGCTTCCTCGACATAAAGAACAACAGGCTTGATACCGGAATCGCCAAGTTGTAGTCCGTAGACTACCCAGCCCAGCTAAGTTCGTGTTCCAATCGGTTGGTCTTGACGTTATTTTATTACGGCAGTGGAAACATCTAGATGAAAATTCTTCAGTCCCATGAGGAGGGCCGGTCTGACATTTTCATAATCACTTGCTGGAAGATTATTCAGATATTTCATTCAGACCCTTCTTGTTAAAGGACTGTAACTGCAGATTAAGGTACTTCACTGTTCTCACATTTTTCAGTTGGTAGTACTGAGATCCCTTCTTTAGTCCTCTGACATCTACCGCTATTATCTTAGATTAAATGGCGCCGTCACAACTTTATCCCCAAACCATTGCAAAGTCGAGGGATATAGCTGTCCTTTCAGACCTATCGGCTATTTCCTCCTCCTGTATGGATATCGATGACCCTTCATTGAACAGAGCGTATACATATGTTCCTTTTGTTGGGCGTGACGAAAGAGTTGGCTACTGTGGCCATGCGTACGGCTGATATGAATAAGTGCTGAAACTTCCGATGAACTAATTCTACTTTCTTCATGAAGAAGCTTTTGGTGGACCTTGAGGCATTATTTCTCGTTACGTGTTTTTCGACTACGGCACGTTGCACAATGCACAAATGATTGTTCTTAATAAATTGCCATCGTTCCGGTATACATATATTATTAAATGTGTTGCAGTTACTAACCTGGTGGTCGGCTCCACGACAACTGCATACGGCTCTTCTTGGGCCCGTTGCCTTCATAGTGTTCCCCTCGGTTGTAAGTATCATTCGAAGACCGCGTTACTGGCTTGAGGTAAGAATTAGATGTCTTGGGCGAACTCTCTCATCCTTGTGGTGAAATATTTTACTGTAGAATATGGCTGTTTACTCCATGTATACTTAGCCCATTCAAATCTTCTTGTCATCGGCAGCTTCATTACCAATTCTTCAAGGAGCATCGGATTAGCAAGATGATGTTGACATTTGACAGATTCTATTAACTCCACGATATTCTACACCAATGTATATCATGTTCGATACGTATATCACTTAGAACAGGAAATTGTTGCACTTTAACCAGCTGTAGTTTCACCAAAATATCAGGACCAAATCGGAACTCATCACGTGTTGAACATTTTTGGGATAGATAAGTAAAGATGCAACTGCTTCTCTGGTTTCTCTTTGGAGACATTTCCGAAGATGAATTGTGTTTCCCATTGGTGTGTATTCAAAGTTGGCTTTTGCCTCCTAAAATTTAGTCAAAAACAGTGGCCAATCCTCTGGACGTCCATCGAATACTGGCGGATCTTATAACTTCTTCGCTAGCGTATGCCTTTGTGATTGGTTACGTTGATCTAAGTCCATTGGGTTCAATAGTTCCTCTTGGACGTTTCGTTTGAGCTTGATTATTGTTCGTTTCCTTGCGCAAATCTTCGATTAATTCTTTGAGTGCAGTAAGTTGCGCCAGCAAGGCTGCCATAGTTGGACTGCTCCCACGCGTTTCTTCATCTTTATTTTGTGGGCAGATTTAGTATCGCTGGGGTGGTTTACCTTTATTGCTTCGAGTGCTCGTGCGAGGTGTTTCAGGCATACATGAACAGTAACATAGGAATCCATGCCGAGTATGGGGCCAATTCCTTGAATAATGGCGACGGTAGGCAAGGAATCCACGGAAATGGCGATGGCCGGCAAGGAATCCATAGCAATGTGGAGGTAATTCCTTGAATGATGGCGACAGCAGGCTTTTAAGATGGTAATACTTTGTAATAAAACGCGTAATCTAAATTTGAATTTTGAAACTTTGAAACAAAACGAAATATGGTGAAATATATGACAAGTCAAAAGAAATGCACTTATTCGTACTCATAATTGTCGAAACTCGAATTTACTTTCAAATAAGAAGCATAAAAGATATTGCAATGATTTGGCGAATTAATGGCGAGTAAATTCGCTTGTTAAGTGATTATTAAGATGATTAATGAATCCGCATAAGTGTAGGCCACACCTCGGGAACACTCTTATTCAATTAGCCCAAAGGGAACAACACGAACAGTGTTATGTTTACATTAACCCACACTCAAACATGTGTGAGTGCTGGAACCCAGGAATAGTCGTAAACATAATCCTTCTTCCACCAAGCTGTACACCACTTGCCAGGAAAACCCAGAGGAAATTTATTTCCATGCCATTTTCTGTTTTGGGACGTTTGTGTTTGTTTTCTTTTTATTTTATATACCCCAAGTGAACGCTTATTAATCAAATGTCCCACCACCAACCAACACTTCCTACCATCGCACTACTACCACCTGCCGGCTTAAAGTCAGCTAGCGGCCTTCTGACATGACTGACAAATGGTGGCCAGAGCCTGTCTCAGTTTGCAATGAACCCTGATAGGATTCAAGTTCGTCGAGGAGGACTCGATCTCGCACGATCACTTATTAACGAACGAGTACAAGTATCTGTGACTATGTATGAAATGTACACTGTTGCTGTGGTGTCTCATCTCCGGCTTTGCGTTCCAAATAATTTCCACCCGGTCGTCGTAGCCGGCTGTTGTGGTGCGGCGCGCGGCATTTTGCCGTGGTCGATGGTGGTCGTGGTCGGAGTGAGATTTTCGTTAATTTTATTACCTGTAGAGTGCCAGGTAGATTTATCAAAATGTTCCAAACAAGAACATGATTAATTTCTGACAAATGTCCGAAACAAAAAGATGTGACACACCCCAGGCTGGGTCTTATATTGCGTTGTTGCTGGTCGTTTTGGTCATGTTTGCTGCTGCGATGTGTGGAGCAATACATGGGGAGACCAGATTTAGTTTTTGGTTTTTGTCGTTTTTTTCTTTGTTAATTCAGCTAAACATATCTTTGCATGGTTAACACTTGCTTCATATTTTTTGCCAAAATTGCGTTGTCATTTTTTTTCTTTAGAAATCCAAAATATTACTGCGAGTGTAGTGTCTCAGGGCTGCTGGGAGAATGATTTGTAGAGTTTTTATTGTGGGATTACTGCGACTGCTTTTTGTTCGGCCAAATAAAGAAGAGGCATTGTGAAACGTTTGAATTTTCGAAACGCTATGCTGAGAAATTTTTGAGTAATAAATCATCAAGAGGCCACAATAATTTTAAGAACCATGTATCCTTTCAACCTAGTATTTACGTGAGCAATTATGAAATTCGACAAAATATGTAATGTAACAGGTACTCGTATGAAGTGGTTTTTAGACAAATCGACTACAAATTTAAAAACCATAGACGGTTTTACTTTTAAAGAAATAAAGAATTACTGAAAAGTTCACAAAACTAGGTTACTCGTGTGTCTAAGATTAGTTTGTCAGAAAAATGCACGTATACTATTGTACATATTAGTTAAGCTCTTTTAGTTTCTTAGTAAACTAAATTTAATGATACTAGAAACGTAACAATATATGACTGTCTTATGGCCAACCATTCTTATTTAAAAGGTTCCAACTTTCACAATATTGGTTTCTGGGAGATCCTGCTACTGGTATTGACATAGAATCTAACTACTCTATTATATTTCAGGGTCAGATCAACGCGTGTCTTCTAAAATCTTGCTGTCTTTTTAGGATTTGCAGGTACTCTCCGCTATTTGTTTTGCACAGGCGAATAAGCTAAGCAGGCAAGTATGGTATGGTTAAAACTCAACATAACCTTATAAGCTCACTTCTGGTTATTTAGACGTGTTGGGTATCGATTTGAATTTATGTGTTTTTTCCGAGATCTGCCATAGTGTACCTGATGTACGATGGCCATTCCCTGCCTACAATTATACTATGTGAACTTCCCGTCAATCACACTTATTAGAATTCTTCCACTCCCACAGAGCCTGGCATCAGACTTAGATTCGATTGAATCTCTAATTTACATAATGGTTTAGAAATTACATTTCAGAACGTTAAATTCAAGTTGTTTTCTACCGTCTTAAATGTGATATCAACAAAATAAATGCTGGTGTCTCCGTGTGTACTGTTTTGCCGGCAACATTATATTTCTTACTTCCCTTCTAAGCAGGGGTTGTCGCCTGTTTGGCTTTATTAATTACTCACATACCATATGTATAGGGTTTACCATTTAGAATTATACTTTTTTTTTTTAATGTGAACGCTCCATAAAAGCTTTTTGTGAACTGTCATAAATATTTTGCTTGTCAAATCTACAATTTACTCACGGTTCAGTACTCGAACGAGCAACATTGACAAATTATTAAAATTTATTACCAAAATAAAAATGTATAGTTCTTAATGGAAAACCCGATATATGAACATTTTTGTGTCCTGTCAAAGTATATTTCTAGGTGTCTCCCATTTTTTTACTTACTTTTACTCATAATTGCAAAACTTATTTTCCAGGCAGTAAAAGCCTTGGCCTATACCAGATTGTTACAGCACTAGTTAATTTATTATAATACGTAGCCGATTCTAAGCTCCATTGGTTAACTCCAGTTACATAACTGAAAGTCCAGATCTTCACAATCTCAGCTGATTAAACTTTAATGTAATAGCTCATTTTGTAATAAATACTATGCAAAAAAACCTGAATTGAATGTGAATAGTGACAACAGGAAGAAGTTGTGATCAAATAAATGCTATTTGTGTAACTAATTTGTATAACTTTACGGTGCTCACTGCA
The DNA here is from genome assembly GCA_949129095.1 of Volucella bombylans. NCBI lineage: Eukaryota > Metazoa > Arthropoda > Insecta > Diptera > Syrphidae > Volucella > Volucella bombylans. Next base: position 190,472,641 of record OX422140.1, on the reverse strand, counting down.
ATGAATATTGTTAAACATTTGCTTACGAAGATATGATGTGTATTGACCTAAAATTTCTTCCTATATCTTGGTGCAGCTTTGGATTATTCTCGATTTGCCCGCCGGAAATCATACTGATATTGAAAGGCATGTGTGGTGCCAAGCGTTCTAGACCCTGTAAAGCTGAGCAAGGATACGCCTTTGTAGTTGTTTGAAGAAATGGAATCTTGAAAAGCGTATGATGCCAAATATGTTTTCTCTAGGGTCAAAGTTCTCAAATTCGAATCTTAGGAGAGCAACGAGCTCTTATGTTTTATGGGAATACTCTCAATACATTGTCCTTGTTGCCGCCTTTTAATTGAGCAATTGAAATCAGAAGTTTTTATTCATTTTAAAGCGAGTGTTTTTTTCTTTGATTTGCTACTAAGTTCTACGCACGAGCCCTGTAGATGGAATGGGCGCATATTTAGCTCAATCTCAGTGGGATATCTACTAACGATGTAATGAGGATATTTCAATTTATGCTAAGGATGATAGGACATTCTCTGATCTTGACCACTCCATGTCAACTTAAATATAAGATTGCTAGTCACAAAAACTTATTCTTCAATTGATCATTTGACAACTTTGAACGGATTTTGTTTTTAAACATTGTTGTGATTGTCAGTAGATATTCGATTCGTACCGGAGTTAGTTTATGGAAATGTTATAATAAATTATCATTTTTTTTTATATTCTTCTTATCGGCTCTACCTATTTTATCAGTTCGTTACTATCGGCAGCCACGAGAAACCTACAATTGCCCTTCAGACAGTCCTGAATAAATGCTGCACGGTCGCCTTGAAAAGAATATTATGTTTGTATGTTTGCACATTTCATCAGTCACCAATTTAGCAAAGAGCTAAACATTCTTTAAACGAAAGAATCATTAATGAACCTAAGTTTTGAAGAATTATCGCCAACTGTAAGAAGTTTATCAAGGTCCTACAAAACTACTCACCATACACAGTCTTGCATAAACTGCGAATATCAATCTCCTACTTTATCGTCTCATCTAGATGACAAACAAAACTTAGTTATCACCACGGTTGTCAGAGTCTCAGCCGCCTCTAACACAAATCTCCAACTAATTTGTTAAATTCATCAGACGCACGAGATCTCGTAACTCACTTGTGGTGTATAGTGTCTATGGTGTGGTCAAGCAAAGGTGTGACAGCTCAGGCTCTAACTAAGACCCCAAGAACAGAAATTCCATAACCGACAAACGATATGGAACACGATAATCTGATTCGAAGGTTTCGCTTTCATTCCACACTCCTTGGTTCAGACAGATGATGAAAAATCTAAAACCAGAACCAGTACCAGTGTACCAAAAGAATCTTCGGGTAATCAAAAGTGAGATCTTCCTTCTCAAAATCCGAAAAGGTATCGTGTCCTCTTATATCATTTTTTCAGCGATTTTTTTCAACAGTTTATCTGTTTTATTTTCAAGAAACAGTTCTTTTTTTGGTTTTGTCAAAGACAGAAAAAATAAGAAATAATTTTGAGGGAGGAATAAGAAGAAACGAGGGAAAAGGTTTTAAGTTGATGTAAACAACGTTAAAAAAAAGTTGCGGTCATAAATCTTCGACTGAAATGTTATTCAGAAAAATGTCTGATTTATTGTATGAATTTCTTGAAGGTCTCTTTTCTGTTTCTTTCTTGTCAGTTTCTTTATTTTTTGATTCCTCTTTTATGGTACTCGAACTATGACTTAAAGTGCATCAGAAACACCAGAGATAACAACTACAATAGCATGAACAACTAAAACGACGAAAATAATAAACGTTTGAAACATGAAAAAAATTTGAAGATAGTCTTGCTCAATTTGATTATTATTGATCCTATAATCAATCAAAATCAAAAAAATACTTACGCACGCATATGATAACGAATTATTAGGACCCCAGGAATAAGATGCAGTGGGTTTCCACTAAGGCATAAATGTGTCAGTCCGTTATTTTGACTCCAAGGGGTATGCGGATCTCAATAAATTAGCTAACATTTAATAAAACTGAAACGAATTGTGGTTTCCCTACTAAGATGCAATATCAATTTCAAATAAATCCAGTCACAGGTAGTCTGTATAAATGTCTCCAAAATCAGTTAAATGCGTTACTTTGCTTTTATGGTTTCATTACTGAATTTCTATAGAATACCTTGATAGGAATGTTCAGGAAGTTGGATCACGTTCTGTGTATTCTAGCCTTTACGCATCCATCGTCTCTTGAATAGATCAAAATCGATGTATAGTTCGTAGTTGATTTATTTCGGCTGGGACTTGTCAACACAAATGAGATAAACTAGTAACGAACAATCATTCTTGAGAAATCACGAGGAAATTCTTAGTTATTTTTAACATCTTCTTCAGGGCCAAGGATGCAAACTGAAATAATAAAAGTTCTAAATAGTACCTGTTTTGTTATTCGGGGTAATGCATTATTCGAAAGTAACAATTTCTGTTTAAAAACAGTTTAAATATCATTCTTGGTTAAATTTCCACAGTTTTGCGAGTTTGCACAAGTTGTCAGGCTCGGTTAAAGACAGGTTAAATTTGAGCTTGTACTCATTTACAATATTTTTAATCGGGTTTTGTTACCATGAAATGGATGGAATTTTCGGTGCTACAGTCTGCTCTGTTGATACTCGTAGTTAGCATTTTTCCCAAAACCAGGGTTTCGTGCTGATATGAGGTTTAAGTACATGTCTTCACGGGCGGTGTGTTATATAGCATTTCTAGAATGCCATTTGTGACTTATATTCTTAGCTTGCTGAAGCTGTGACAGGGTTCATTTAGAAATTTATCTATACGCCTCCTATATAACTTTTAATATGTTGTTTTGATTGCTGTTTTCTGACGTTATATCGCCCTTTTTCTGTCATGTAAGGCCGTTTTGAAAGATCGCATTCATAATTAGCTGCAAAAAGCCTATATTTAGATGAAGGAGTTAAATCTTCAGAATATTGGAGGGATGAGCCGTATCAAGCACTATTTGCTCAGTTTGATCGTTCTTCGGCTGATACAAATATATTGAAATGAGGGAATTGTTTCCTTCCAATTGCTATATTTTATGACATCTTGTGTCCAATCAGCTTTAGTCTGTTTTTAGACGTTAAACCTAGTTTATTCTATTTTAATGTTAAATCGATCAACTAATTGTAAGACTATTTTCGGTTACACCTCATGAGTACTCCTGTCTGAGAGATCGATGGAATTATCTTCGGTGTTTTCATTTCAGATGGGCTGATCTAAGATTGACAAGCACTTCGTCGAAAACCTTTAACAAGAGTCCGAATATGTCTGAAAATCACATCTTAAGTCACGTTTGCTTTAGTTGAAACTATGAGCTGCCGGCTGAATACTGACAAAATGCACCAGTGAAATCAATTTCCTTTTATTATTTACAGTTCAGACAGCAAAACCCCGACATATGGTTCAGTGAAGATAAAGTTTGTAGATGGAAATATCACTTTACTCAAATAGGCCAACAACGTTTGAAAAGCACTCACTCTGGCTGTGGTTAAGTGTCTTTTTTTTCAATTTGCTAGATCAGTCTCAAATTGAAACAAATAAAAACGATATCCAGATAAAATGCCACAATTGAATTTTTAACTATGATTTATTCTTCACCTTCTAGAACCCGAGTCAGGAATAGTACTGAACAGAGTGGAAGTCGATTTCATATTTTTAGCAGCCAAAGTTTTAGTATCGTTACTCCAAACGGCAAGTTCTTAAGATAGGATCTAAAGTCGAAGTTCATGATAATTTCGAACGACTCATCTCAAAGGGAATATGGTAGCCATTTTCAATTTATATCAGTAGCAGTGAGATTAATCAGCTTAAATGGGTAAATATATTGAGAAAATGAATATCGGCACTCCGGTCTGAAGTGTCTTCGAATTCTTACCGAGAGGGACAATACTGTAAAGAAAGACATTACCCTATATGGCGAAATTACGAGTAAGAGTAAAGTGAACCCAGTTCACTTGGTGGGCGGAATTGGAGGTGATTCGCGTTAAATGCTGTATGAAGAGAACTCTTATTTGACTGAACTATAGCGACACTTAAAGAAAGAAGAAACGCAATGGCATTTATCGGTGCATTCAGAGCAGACACTGACATGCTGGAAAAGGCTAATACGCAAAAAGACAAATCGTATTTACATGAAAGCTCAAGGCTATTACGATCAGTAGGACTTTCTCGATGGCAAGATCCAAGTACTTGCGTAATTTTGCAGGTACAAGGCTGCCTATACTTTAGTATCTGCTCTAAAGCGGCAGATAACGTGGCATGATCCAATCGAACATACAGGAATATCATCCAAGCGGAGTTTTTAACATTTTTGAAAGTGTTAAGTTAGAATTTGAGCAAGGCTTACCATAACAGTCAGGATAAGATGCAGCCTCGCGACCAGTTAAACCATGCTATCAGAGTAAAGCCACTGATATACTCGATTGATTTACAATATTTCTCTCTCAAAACTAGTAGTTTCTCTGCAGACTAGCCAGATACACATCAATCATTCTTTTACCAAGAATAAAGACTTATGGGTCTGAAACAATTTTGCCAAATAAGAAGTCCTTACCAAATTTCAACTTTAAATAATACCCACTTTCCATCAGATTATTTACACATATATAAACCAGTTTGTGAATAGCAAATGCGTACATAAATAAATAAGAGGCTTTTCTTCTGACCTACACCCAGATACTGTAAAATTTTGCAAACAGGCTGAATTGTCATTTCCTAAAATTTTGCGGAATACTTTCCTACACTTATACAATATACGAGTATCCAGAAATTCTCTTAGTTTAATGATGACAATGCTTCTGTCTTCCATTCTACGACAGAACTGGAGAGCAGCTGGATAATTCAATAGAACGCATTGCTATATTTTCTGTAGTATTCTAAGTTAATACGAAGCAGATATACGTATTTCTCATTTAGGAAGTACATATTTGAATTTCTTTTCAACGAAGTTGTGCCTTCAAATCTTATTCTAATTTCGATGTCCTTATAGTTTAATATACAGTTTAATATACCTTAAAATTTTATAATCAGTAGAAAAGATGTCAAAAAACCTTTTCCAGGCTTTATCGGAACGTAAAAGTGAAAGCTGTAAAAATTTAGTCGATTTCGGTTTCGTTGCTTTAGTCAATCTTTACTGTTGCTTCAAAGAAATGTGACTAACAGCATTTAGTCTTCGAATTCTCTAGCAGTTTCCTTGGTGCGAGCGTCTGCCACACACCGTTTTCACCTTTTCGATCACAACTAAAAGGGCTACAATAGTAGCACTCTGTCTAATTCGATGCAGTTAATGAATAACAGTCTGAGATCCTACTTATTTCTACTTGTATGAATTATTGTATGCTATTGTATACCCAACAACCTGCCGATTGACAATAGACTCTTGTATACTCGTATTTCCTTTTTATTTCCTAGCCTGCATACCCTAAAATTTAGTGCTTTAACAAGGCGCGAAACATTTCCTGAAACCCCTTTAAAAACGGAACAGACTTTAAGAAGGAAAACAAAAAGCGCCTTAAGATGCTTTCATTTCTATTTTTTTTATTTCTCACCATATAGTATTCTTTTATTTTTCAGGCTTTCATCTAAAGTATCCTTAGGAGTAATTTATTCCACATTTTTATGCAAATACCTCAAATGTCCCCCCAAAAATATTCACACATACACACACCCACACCAATATGGCAGGGCATTGAAACCCATAAACGGATTGGCCAAAAGAAGATGTATGGCTATTTAATGATTTTCGATAACATCTCACCCCATTTCGCAGACCATTCTCCTCTTAAAAAGGCGAAAAGGCGTCCCGGATGAAAATTTTTCTTTAGAATCTACTAAAAAAGAAACGTAGAGAATCCTCTTTCTATTCTTTTCCCTGAATCGTAAATTTCCCATCCCTATTCATTCAACCACCAACCCACCCTCGTTCATAGAGAAAAAGAAAAAGCAAAAAAAATTAACTTAACGCAGGAAAATACAAAAAAAAGCTAAAGAAATATTCCTCTACGAAGGATGCCCTCCCCTAAGAGGTAATGGCAATAGCATTGCAAAGTTAAAGAAGACGGACAGGATAGTAGTAACATAAGTGTACGAGTGGTGAGGATGGCGCGGTTCTATAGCATGAGGGATTACATCGGGTGATTTATATGGGATTCCGAAGAGTTATGACCAGAATGTGTCGGCAATTTTTATTGGACATTTTAAAAAGCAAGTAAGATGTTCCTTCTAAGACTTTTTTCGGCACGAAGACGTTGGGAATATTTATTATTACGTTACACCAGCATCTGCCTTCAGGAGAAAACTCAACCCCCTTTATAGTTGCCCGAGACGAACATAAGACAGAGGGTAGATGTTGCCTTTTTTGTATCACTCGATATCAGAGTTGCCGGTAACATTTCGGAAAACGTACCACAAAGTATGATTTTCCTCGGTCGCTTATTTTAAAGTCATTTTTAGCCCGTACGCTTGAATTTTATTTCTGCCATTTGGCCAGGAGTTTCAAATAATCATTTGCGGTGGAATTGTTTGCGCAACTTTTTTTTTTAAGTCATTTTTCAACCTTTTCAAGCTACACTATTGACCTACAAGTATTCTTTGCCAACCCATGGAGCTTTCAGGAAAACGCATTACAGGATAGTAAACTCGGATGAGGAACAAATGGGTGATATTTTTTCCCCTTGCTAAGTTTTTTCAAGACACTTAAAATTCTGACAAAAATTAAATGGCTATTCCAATTGTTGGCTGCTCTTACTTTTCACTTAAAGTGGATCTACAATCGCTACAGTGAACCATGCACCTCAGTCAACATTGCGTTCACCAGGTTGGCTCTATTTGACAACAAATTTCATCATTATTTCTGTCTAAGCAAAAGCAACATCCATTTACTTATTTGTGATGCAAAAAATTCGTACTCGTAGTTAACAAGACTCGCTGCCATCGGTGTGGATTCTAGCTTTCGCAAATGTTCTCCTAGTCTTCAGGTTAGTAGTATGGGTTTTTCTAAAAAAAACTGTTAACAGATTTGACCAACGACGCTTTACTAAAGAGTACATGTACATGTGCCATCTAAAAGGCGATCATATGTCTTTCAATAACTACAAAGCATATTCTTATTAAATGTTGCTGTGAAATAATGGTCAGTCGGATGTCCAAAGATCTCTTAAACAGATTGTTTTTGAATTTTGCGCTGGAACATGACAGTAGACATATCCTGTAAAGGACATAGGAATTTCAAATGTTATTCCATATGATAACATTCAATATCTGGAGTTTTATAAGGTACGATTAATTTTTGGAAAACACTCGTGGGACTGTGCTCCTAGTGTAAACTACAATATTTCAGACATGTATCGAAATTCGGCAAGGAGAAACAGTATAGTGAGACTTCTTCAATTAAGTGCAGGAGCAGATGTGGGAAGTCTTAACACGGAAGGCACTAATTTAAGCAAGTCTGTCCTGGTGTTGCACATCGTGTAAGCCGTTAACATCTTTAGTTGTAAGCAATATGCCTTTAAGTATTTGGGAAATAAATCCTGCATACTAACAAAGACTTAGTTGCTCAGCGTTGGGAACATAACACTATTTAGTGATGGTGTTCACCTACCTCGGGCTTAATGTTTACTTTGAAAATGACACTCTTATGACGACGCATCGCTTTTGTTTTTAAGCGAAGAGCCAGGTTCCAAAGCCCTCTTACAAAACCACAAAATCCTGATCCTGTTAGTTCTATGTCAAAATAAACGGTCATTTTACTACAAAAGTTCTATTTCGGCAACTCTGTCAATAGACTCATTCTTTATTATTTTAGCTGGAATTCAAATTTGCGCAAATCGTGCTTGGATTTCTCTATACGCCGACCACCTTATTCTTCCTTCAAGGGATGCATGGGTGTGGGTTTCGCCGTAAGGTTGACTCAATAGCAAATGACCTCGTGTATTGAAGAAGTTCTTCTGCTGTACACAACATTGCAAAACAAACCGAACACACCCTGCCACACTAAATTAGGATACCTCAAAGCTCTCAAAGCCAGTGCGCAGCTATTATAACAACTACTCGTACAAACGTCGTTCCTCAGAGCGCGGCGCGCTGTTGAAATAGATGTGGCAGCTGGTCGAGAATAATGGCGACAAAATGAATGATTCCTGTGGTCGGTGGTGGTTGCGGTGATAAATTTACGGGGTGTTGATGAAAAAAAAAAATAAAAAAAAAAACTGAAAGAAATACCCAACTCTATTGCCCAATATTAATGCAAACTGTAATCCTTCGCTTCTAATTTAAGCGCAGGAATGGAGAGGTGCACCAAGCAAACAGGGGTGTCTTTGAAAAATTTTGCATACGAAATTTATGGCAGGGGCGGACTAGCCATAGTCAGAAGTCGCAGTCAAAGACAACGTTGTCTTTGTTGCCACCGTGTCGTTGTCTTTGTCGTTGTCGTTGTCTTCGTCGTTGCCCTGACTAATTATACCCAAAGATAATTCACCAGCGGGTGCTAGGCAGTCCTAGAATTCGGATGATGTACGGTGGCCAAGGGGCGGTTTGACGTTCTTGCCGAGAATTGCAAATTGTTGCCACTTTGTTCTCGTAATTGGGAATGCAGCGCACGTTGCTCGCAAAGAATTAAAAGACAATAATATTAATTATTGTTTCATTGTTGCTATTGTTCGTTCAGGGTTTGTTTTTTTGTTTATTTTGCAAGAGTGTGTCGGGGGGCTGCGTGACATGCGTTTTCTCTTTGGGATTCTGAAGTGGGCGGATGATATGTCTAGCGATGTCAGCTATGTAAGCAATGGTTTTAAGAGTTTTTTTCATCGTCATCGTCAACGTTGTCGTTGTCGTTGTCGTTGTCGTTGTCGTTGTCTACACCGCATAAGTTATGAGTTGTCACCTGTCACATAGCCTGTCAAATTGAAAGTGGATTGAACAAGTATTTATCGTAATCGCAGATAAGAATTTCAATTAGTGAAATGATGTGACTGCATTTTTGCGGTTGGTCATGAGTCGATTTGGATCCGCTTTCGATAGATAAATGGAAATGTTTAAACAGTGAAGTTTTGATATTTACAAATAAAAGCAGGTAAATAAATTGAAAAGTATTTTGGGATTTTGAACTGTAAACAGTTATTAATATTTTAATTTAAGCGACTCTGCACTTGAATAGTATAGTAGAATGACTATTATTTTCATTGTTTATCATATCATGCTACTACTTTTTCTTTCAGAGGAATGAGCTAAGAAATGGTTCACTACTTATTCGCCTTATGACATTCTCATGCACATATGTGAATCTATTGACCTAATGAAGAAAAATTGAGAGGATCTTGACATGATAAGCTTGAATAAATAACGTAATAAGTCTTGAAATCAAGCACCAATTTGTGAAGAACTTGATACTTTGTATAATAGAATGCTACTCCCTTGGAAAGCTGTCCAGGCGAGTTTTCGATTTACGATGTTAAATACCTTTTCAAATCCTAATATAGACACGACTACGAGTATATGCTCAGCATTGGCAGTTTCTTACACTCCCAAATTAATAAGATCTTTTAATTGTTGGCATAGCGGAATTCCGAAAAGGCGGTACATGGTTTGTGAAGGATCTGTATTCAAACGTCGTTTTTTAGGTCCTCTGACTCCTCGTTCGTCTACCTAATAAGGTAAATGGTTGAAACATTGCGTTTCTCTCAATGGAATTGTCTTCCTCCTCCATATGTTTTCGACTATTGGTTGATTTTTGGGCCGTTATAGCAAGCAGTTAGTCGTTCGATATACGGCCTGGCCAGCAAATCCTTCACATGTTGCGAATATATCTAATTATAAAGGTTTTCAGCTTCCTTCTAATTTTGTTGGGTACTTTGCAGGTATAATCGGAACAGGTTGAAGATATCACACAGGGCATAGCTTTCGTTTTCTGATTTCTGATGTTCTCATCCAGTTCGATACGACCATCCCCGAGACCGTACTTTCTATATCGAGGATAGACAGTCCTGCAGCCGTAAGTATTTGCTACTTCTGCAGCCTTGGTAGCTTGTTAGCTGGTGCCTGTCTCAGCTTATACTACGCTGTAGTTCTTTTCCCTTCATGAGGAACATGAGCTCTAGTCCAAGGCTTTACTTAAGATGCCTCTACAATCCGGGCAATAAGTGCAATACGTTCATCGATCCGTCCGCTGTAAGACAGGTGTCTTGGCTTTTTCGCCTTCAATGATGTCTCTCCAGAAGTAAAAATATTTCCACAGCGTTCCAGTGGTCGTCGATGCTCTCAGGAGCATGGCAAGATGGTCCCATATCGCTTGTCGCGATTTATAATAGCTACCATTCGATTATGGTCCCTCTATATTACGAGGTCAGCTCCACGTATATATCGGACGCCTTAGATACAGTTTTTGAAGCACCAGCTAGCGGTTAAGCTGAGACACACGTGGCAGAAGTTGCAAAATTTTTATTGCCGTTGTCTACTTTCATTTTAAAATCGTCCATCACGGTAATGATATCTCCATTAGGCATTGAATTGGTGGTTGCGCCCAGCATGTCATCATGAGCAGCTTCATTTTGTAAAGATAAGGATTGAGTTGTATATATGTTCTTGACTTATCTTTGAACATCGTCGTCAAGAATACGTGAATAGACGTAAGGCTGGGTAGGACCATTAACCCATGTTCACAAGTGGTATTGGGCACCAACAAGTTGTTAGGAAGGGCAGTGAATTGAAACATTTGCGTCTTCGGTCAGATTATGGTTTGTAGCGGCTATATTTTCATTCATACGGGACTGTTCGTTCAGGGTTTTATGTGGAATCATAACAAGATTAAATTGAATCCAATGTAAGAAATTCAGCGGTAAAATATATATCCACGATTCTATCAATAAACATCGCAGAAAATCAAAACTTTTTGAATTGATATTAGCTCACAAAATAAAGAAAAATAACTTACATATCTAGTCAAAAATTACGCATATCTATCTACAATATATATATTTCTCATGTGCAGTTTGCGAATTTTCTCAGATTTTTAACAATAAAATTATTGGCTTTGCTTTTGCCTTCGGTATATTTTTCTGTTTTGAAAAGAACGATCTTCTGTTTTGAAAAACATAACGAAGGCAAAAGCAAAGCTAACGATTTTAGACTAAAGTAAAAAAATCAGTATTTTTCAGAAAGAAATCTCAAAATCCACTTCCATGATTGCCAATATACCAATGAGTAGGTCATGAAGGAAAAAGAATAAATTAGTTTTAATCATGCCTACGAGTACTCGTACGTAGAAAGATTTGGTGAAGAACCTACATGAATCGACATCTACATAACTTTCCTTCCTCTGTGTAGACATTTTAAGGTTGTTCATAACTCCTTGTGTCCGCGCTTATAATGCTTATAATAAAATAAAACAGACTTGTAAATCCTCTTGCATAGATCGTATCGAAGCAATAGGGATTAATTAAGATCAATGAGTTGAGAACCGGGCTTTGCGTTACGTCTACATACGGTTTATTGACTTTAAATAAGGTCTCGACACTTTGAATAAGGACTTTGGAGCATTCGCTCACAGGTATGGCTTCTTTTGATATAAGGTCCTCTACGAATACAATGTTGTCACTTAAAAGCTCCAAACTGCGTGTCCTCTTTTACTATGTAGTCCCACTGGTGTCCATGTGGTCTACATAATCTTAGTCGCTATAAGCGCAGCCTTTCGACTATATAAACATGTCTCTCAGCAGCCTACGTTCTTTATTTTACTACCTTATCTGTCAAATAACCATGAAGACCATACAGAAAATCTTTCGCTTAATGCAGTCAAAACAATTTATTTTTTTCTACAGAGCCTCTATGACCTTGCCTAGCATAATGGGTTACTCAGTTGTTCTTTTACCTCATAAAAGCAGTGGTTGGCGCTGACACTGTAAAGCTCAAATAGATAAATTTAATTAAAACCACAAAATTATGGTTGTTCACTTTTGTTTTATATTGTACATATATATGTACGATGAAGTACGCTGCAGAAATAACATAAGCCTGGTTGATACAATTTACCGTACTCATGCATATGAGTAAGTGCAATACATAGCATCAGATAGAAAGTGGCATTAATACCAAATACTTAAAACAGATCTTCGTGAGTGGTGTGATATTGTTTCACAGAGCAAATTTAAGTATTAAGTTTTGTTCTAGTCACATTTAAGTGATGTAGAGTTAATTTTCTTGAGAAATACACTTATACGTCTCTGACTCACTAAACAAATCTAAAGTATCATCGCTCTGTATATTTGCGAGTACTGCATGAGTAATACTTCAGTTCTTATTATTCAGACCATCAATGACATGTCAGAAAAAATATTCAACACTTGATCGCAATGATGGATTATATCGCAAAACAAAATCTCTTAGAACATTGCGTGTGGTTTTCCTTATTCTTCTATCATTCCCCTTGAGTCAGTCTTAAGAGTTTGTTTGAGAAAAAAGATTCTGCCATTCTGAAGCTTGATCTTATATTTGGGATGTACAATGGTGTTGCGGCAAAGCTCTTTCATGAACTTCAAGTTCTGGACAAAGAAGTCCAAAACAAGAAGACCGACAAGCGAGTTCAGAATCAACTCGGTAACATCGAAGGCACATCTAGCATAATAAATTTTCGCAACCCAAGAGAACCATGAACCACTCCAGCCAATGGTCGGACTGACTTGAGGGTCGCCATTATCTTCACCATTGCTGCCGTCATCTTACTACTTTGCTATGAGCGCGCGGTAGGTATTTTTATGTAGCTGAGACGATGACTACAAGGTACAACCACTTGGAGGTTGTTCACTTCTCGGAAGGTAAATTAGTTTTTGGTTTTTCTTCCGAAAGAGAAATTAATTAAACGAAACATTACAAATGACACCCACCCTGTGAACCGCGCGCAGAACGCAAAAATCTCACATTGCACAGTGGAACTTGACACCTAAGAAAGTGGCAGATTTATGTGCGTAATAAGACACAGTCTTACTTGGAGGGACTACGACCCGAGTGCATATCCACCAAGAGTACGACGTGCATTTCTTGCCAAACCAACTATTCGTAAGTGTGTGCTTCAATGTGGTCGAAACTTTACATCCCCCTTTTCGTTTTTCAACACACGACTAAAACTTTGGTAACTTACGGATACAGAGTAACTTTGTAGTGCAATCAGTTCGTGCACTAAATGAAGTGCAACAGGACATTATCCAAAGGCAGAGAAGAAGGACGAAAATGTAGAAGCGTCTTTTGGAAGTTTTGAAAATGAGCTCTGCTTTGAGCGGTCCTCTCGTAAATATCTTTCGAAGACAGTTTATTATACATGCAAGCGTTTATTAATTTATTGCTTGATGTGGCTTGTTTTTTTTTTTGTAAGTATAATAGCTGCTTAATGTGTGCCAGTGCATTCTTAGCCACATACATATACGCATATGTGTTGGTTTGTGGAATCCTTCGAATGAGTTTCTGGAATTTCTTTCAAGGAATCTTAAGATGGTTTGGTTGTTTTCATAGTGGCAACAGCAGCTCACTTGCACATTAACTTTATGGATTCTTAATGATTCAAATAAACTTCTACGCAAGAACTGCTGCAGTACTCGTACCTCCAGAAGTTCTTTAATGCCACGGAGTGTATAAAATGAATAAATTGAAACAAATTTTCTAAATGAATGTTCTCTCGAAGGATTTATGAGGCCAGCACACTTTTGTTATTTGTAAAGTGTGTAAGTTGTGTCAGGACATGTACAACTTCGACTACAATTTCACGAGTATTCGCAAGTTTGTGCTTTAGTTTTTGTAGAAAAGTGCGAATGTGCTTGTCCATGGTTTCGAGTATGGGTGGAATTGTGTGCTGGGAATATTAAGTCTGTTGATTGGTGTCCGTCGGCCTTTGTGATGGCTAAAGTTTGTTTTGATTGCTGCACGCGAGTCATGTAAATGATTCGCATAAATTTTGTCACTCCGAAGTGAATTTATGGCGTTACTTTTGCAATATTTGCGCTCTTAAGTAAGACCATATTTGGAGACGGACAACATTGTTACGTTTGAAGATTTTATGGGCGAATTGCTGTCTTAATACATTCAGACATGTTGAAAGGTACATGTTAGCTATTATTAATGAGGCGTAGATTAAAAATTCGCTACATTTATAGAATACTATTTTTCTTGATCTCAATTGTCTAGCTGATAGCGTTTAGTTTCTTGTGCAAATTTCATTTAATCCCACAAGTTCGTAAAACTAATGTTCTTATTGTTTAAAAGATGGTAATGCGTACTACATGTAATATGGCCTCTACTCTCATCTCATCAATAATGATCACTTTGTGCTTGGTAGCTCAATTGGAGATAGGGTTCAAAATCTTTGTGGATGGTTGTTGTTAGCAAAACAATCGGGCGGAGAATATCACCTTATGATTGTCTCCTTAGCTATTAATGCCGACCAGTGAGGTCTCCAGATGGATTCAACCGTAGTAGTAGGACGCATCACGAATCAAAGGCTCATCAAAATCCTCGGATCCACTCCAGAAGTTGAAAGAACTGCGGACGTGAAAAGCAAAATAGAATGGCCCTACTATCTCCTTAAAGACGGATTATCCACTGCTCACGAAATGCTAAATGACTCCTCCTAGCGCTCGAAATCGTGGTGGAAAACCGTGCCGATCCCAAAAATCTCAAAATTTTTAACATCAAAACCCCCTCTGTGCCTTCCAATATCACATCTCTGAGGATTTTCAGCGAAATCCTAAAAGATGCTGTAATGATCTCGGTGGTCGATAAAAACGACGCCGATGGATCAATACCATCTGAACGGCGGCAGTTGGTTAAGCTAAGGCTTTCGGGAAACTTCTTTGTCATCATGCGAAAAACCCTGGACCACCTCCCACCACAAGCGATGTTGGCTAGTACCACGGTCAGACCTAGAAATCACTCCTCCTCAGAAGACCGTCTGGGGATCATCAGTAACCCGACCCTTCCGACTCATGACTGGAAGGTCGCGAAACTGGAGGAACTAAGGCCTTTTAGGTCCGCGCTATTCGGAATCCCTTTACCCTTTAATGCATACTAAAGGCATGATTCGGTTCGGATTCGAGTCAATAAACCTAAAAAGGATGAGCTGGATGCTGAAAAGCAACCTTCTCCTCCTTTAACTGAAATTGCAAATTTAGACTCAGAACCTGAGGCGCCGATATCCTGTCCTGAATTGGATACCGACCACTCTAATCTATCCGAGGTGGTAACTAAGTCGACGGTCTCCATCTCTGATACCCTGTCGGAAATGAAAACCGACGGCGAATTCAAAAAAGATGCTTTACGATCAGATGATGAAGATGAGTTCTTGAGCACATGTTCAGAATCGGAAGACTCGAACAACACCGTTCGAGTGGGTTGTAGCAATAATGCTACGGTTTCTTTGGAATAACCTCCATCACCCCAAAAGACATCGGCCGCACATATTCTGCATGCGCAGAAGACATCATCCATGGATTGTACAATAGAAGGCGTGGTTCGTGGACTTGGGACACCTATATACGCTCCGCTATATGCAAGATACAAAGGTAGAATTAGAACATGTATATTAGGCTACGTTTCAGCCTTAATGTATTCCTACTTCTTAACCTCAGTGACCCTAGTGCCAGACTGGAAACTGATAAAGCACCTACTAGCTGATATCAGCATACCTTAGCTACGACCATGTGGGCCCTTTTCCTGGTGGCAACTTAAAAGGAGTAGTACTGGAAGGCCAAAAACTGGCCTCATCATCGGATGCGACGCTAAAGCACATCACATGGCATAGTACCGACACCAACGATTAAGGTGAGTCATTTTTTGAATGCTTTAAACGTTGTGCTAGATATCACAATGCTAACTATCTAGTCAAGGTTATGGCAGTAATAATTGTTCTAAGTTTTCATTATTATTATCACTACAACAAAAATACCCATAAATTTCTTATTGTGGGCAAGTGGACCAAATACGTAAGTAATAAGCGTAGTCCGTCATCGCAGGTGATTTTTAACTGCTCACAGCAGTATACTGAAAGTGAATCCCAAATATGGTATCTTCTAAACAAAACACTCTCACGACAATAAATCTACAAATGCAAACCACTTACACTGAACATGAACTGACCATTGCACACCCGTAACAAAGCAAACCAAATCATCTCTACGATTGCGTAATAACCAACTTGACCCTGAGCGATTGTTACGACATTTTATACAAAGAAGAAAAAATTTCCCTGAGCTATAACCAGGAATTCCCATTAACCTCTAACGGTAACATTAGGGCGAAACGAAAGTAAAAGCAAAAGGATACTTTTGCATTCCGCATCCGCTGTACCTTGATAAATGGCAAAAGAACGCCGAAAATCGAAAATTCGAAATTGCGTCCTTTCATTTTCGTTTTTAATATTTTTGCTGCGAACACAAGCACACCAGAAAAGAACAATAAATCCTGTGAAAATGCTCTACAGCCGAAAAATGAATTTATTACCTTTTGGTCCTTCGATTATGTGTATCTGAATGCCATCGATTCAGGTGTACAACAACGGGTGCTTCATACCTGTTAGCCGTGATTGAATGTGTTCTTGAGTTTTTTCTGCCTTTTTCATTCTTTTTGGCTATCCAATATAGCACTTAGTGACCTAATTTTACACTTTTAGTGTTGATAAAGCAACAATTTGAATAAATAGAAGGACACTAGAAAGAATAAGCCGTGGTTGTTTGCAAACCATTTTGTGTCCTTGGTATTTAATGGGCACGTTTAGTTCAATCGTCTAATTTATATTTCTCATATTACTAAATACTCGTAAGATCTCTTTAAGACAAGATAGATTTAAATGAACTTGCAAAAGAGGAACTAGAACACTGCATTTTAAAATTTGTTTGCACATATATTTCCAAAAATTAGTATTTGTTAATAGTGATCTATAAAAATATTACAAGTTTTCACTTTTAGAATCAATAAATCGGCGAGAAATGCTGGTGATGTGTTAGTTGCTGTTCCGTGGTTTAATCTTAAGAAGTCTCTTGTAAAAGTAATAATTTGGCAACATTGGGGAAGATCACAACGGAATGCGTTGAAGAAATATTACCATAACTACATGCGGCTTCCATATTTTTAATGGAGTAGGATGATTTCCAGATAGTTATCAGTCAGATAAAATTAAAATTAAAACAGGAAATTTAATTAGGAACGCCTTCAAATGGTGAACTGCAGGAAACTTTGCTAATCGTGTAGCACCTAATCCTTCGAAAAGCAGTACGCTACTGGGGTCGCCTAAAACATACCGCAATAAATTGATTTCTCATTGACGCAAAATTTGAACATCTGCAGGCGAGAAAATATTGCACAACATCATGCCTGTAAGGTGGTCTTGCACGGTGCCGTAACATAACGCCAAGCGACATAAGACCAAATTTCCAATTTTGCATTTGGCCTAATGTCACTTTCAACTGTTTTTGGTGGTTGACTCTCTTCGTTCGCTAACAGGATTTCTCCCTTTTCTCCGCAGGATTTAGCCGCTCACGCGACTTCGTCTCTCCGCTAAGGGTATGCCAACAACTGTCAGGCAGGCGCCTATAAGCGATTCTGTTGGATGGGTGGCTCACTACGCTCGCTTCGCACATAACAGTGTTATTTTTATCTCAATTTTAGCGTCGAACGAAATATGTCTGGCAGGCGCCTATATATAAATAGTGCATTGAAACGTATTTGGTTTTATGTCTCAAAAGAATTTGGCCTAATATCGCTTTGTGAAAGAGACTTAAGGTCAAATGCTTGAATTTGACCCTATGTCACTTTGAGAAAGTGACATAAGGCCAAATTTTAAAATTTTAGTGCGGGAAATTTGTTCGTTAATATTCCATTGATAGTTTGGTAGCCAAATTGTCGTAAGTCATGTAGTATTACACAGAATGCACAATTTGGAGGCGATATAATCTGAATCCGCACTTCTCCCTTTAGTACAATAAAAATTTCCCTTAACTGATTCTTTTATGAAGAATAAACCTGTAAACGTATACGAAATTGTAATATACTGTAACGCATAAAAATTAACAGGTTCATCCGACTCAGCCTTGCCATTTATTATAATTAGACTTTTTTTAATTCAAACCTCCAACACACATTGAATTATTACAGCATATCCCTTGAGTAATTTTTTTTTTTGCTCAATTTGTACCCCGGTGTTGACAATAATTTTAGAAAAAAATGACATAGAGACATTTACTATACTTTTAAAAATTCGTATATCTATACACACCTTTACCTTCATTCGTTCGATTTTATACATTATTTCGATATTCCAAAGCATCCTTATTATGGACACGAAACGCACTCAACCAATGACTTATGTAGTTATTGAACTTCCCTTTCGAATTCAAATAGAAAGGCGAAAGGATTTTGAAAAGCACACACATATACGGTGTATGGACGTGTTTCTACAAACGGGATAACGAAGTATCTATCGCCTGAATGAAGAATAGCATAGAGAGAAAATTGTATGTGATTCTTCTCGCTGCTCGTACATATATCGGTTTTATTTCGGATTCTAGCATTACTGTGTGATATGCTCCTTTTGAATAAGTAAAAGAGGTTTAGGTTTGGGATTTCGGAAAAAAGGATTTCACCTCTGAAATGAAGCAAATTAGAGGATTGAAATGTAATTTATAGCGATGGCAGTTGACTTATGAACGCAATAGCAGATGATGGCTGCTGCGTATGTCGTATATTTTATTTCTAGGGATATCCTCGACATAGTAAAGAAATATGTTCTGTGAATGGTGTGGCAATAAGGTAAAATCCTTTTTATTTTTACTTTGGTATCATTGTGGGATCGGAGTTTAGTTGGGCATATCGAATACGTACGAATAGAAGAGTGAAAATGGCTGTTTTTAGGTAAAGGATTTGCATTAATTTGGGAAAATAAATTGAAGGGTGTAGAAAAGCAATGGTAAAGGACAAGTGCAATTATTAAAACTGGCTATTAGGGTTCCTTTTAGTTTGAAGAAATTTATTAAATTTAAGCTTGATACAAATAACGCTGTACATAGGAAAACAGGTTTAATAGTTTATGGTGGACACTGTTAAACTTTATTTTAGTTTGTCCGAAAGGGTTTAAGGAACGTCTTTGAGTTTCTATTTCAGACATCGTAAGAAATCGTAGGCATCGTACATTCAACATCCGGATTCCCAAAATCCTTTGGGAAAATATACCTATACCAGCTTGTTTGATTAAAACATATATATTATATATAGTATAGTATATTATATTATTAATTGACTATAAAAATCACCTTTTTATAATATTGACGCTCACGATGAATAGCAATTTTGTATATAAAAGTAAATTGTCAAAACAAATGTTAATCAAAACAGGGTATTAACATTTCATAATTCACCGCTTTGATTGCAAGTTGTCATCGGCATTATGCTTTGTATATTGCACATTGACTGATGAAAGAAGCCAGTTAACAAGCAAGAGGTCGTGGGTTTGACTCCAGGTCGATTAGATGTGTTTTTTTTTATTATTATTATTTAATTTTTTAAATAAAATTCAAATAAAGTGTAAACAACAACACGTGATGAATTCTGGAGAGCGGACCAGCTGACAAATCAGGCGATTCATTGGCGGGTACATCAAGCCAAACAGTAATAGTTGGCGAACCAATGATGAAGAGAAGGAGGAAGCTAAGGCCGACTCCTAACTTAGTAAAGCGTCCCTCCCTTTCAACTTCCACTGCCAAAAAGCTGCCAGCTGGGGTACTCAACGACATCAACAGCAGCAGCTATGAAACGTCCGGATCTAGATGGTGACGACTACCCATACGTCTCAGACGATGGTGAAGGTCGCTACATGGGAGCAGAAAATAGCTTCGCATCCCTAGCTGCCTCTGAGTCAGATGACGAAGAAACGAGGTCGAAGCTATTAAAAACAGCATCAAGCAGCTACAGAAAAAGGTGCTTGCAATAAGAGCAAAGCAAGTGGCAAGGAGGGAGATGGAGAAACACCAACAACTCCAGAACCCTCAGCAACAACAAAATGTAAACGTGGATCTACCACAAAAACAAACACAGAAACAGCCGCTAAAACAACAACAAATGCAAAAACAGGCACAGGAACTAACAGAAAAAGACCCACAGCCACAGCAAAAGCATAAACAGCAACAACAACAGCTACAAAAATCGCAGAAGCATAAGCAGCAACTACAGCAGAACCAACAGCATCAACAACATCATCAGCAGCAAAAGCAACAGCAATAACAACAGCAGAAAACAACTAAGATACGAGTACCTCCAATCAACACATTTAAGATGGAGTTGGAAGATACTATAGAATTATGTAAATCGGCCATAGGCAATAATTTTTTTATTGAAAGACTTAGTGTAGATAAAATTAAAAGTTTGCTGAAGGATTCGACGACGGAGTTTTTCTCCCACACCCCAAAGGGGGAGAAGCTGCAAACAATGCTGCTGAGGGGGTTAGAACCGTCGTCTGATCCGGAGGAGCTCCTTGCACTGCTGAAAGAGAAAGAGTGCGAAGGGCTCAAATTCGTGGGGGTTAAGCCGTTTGTCACTGCTAGAGCCAAAAGGGAGAAGCGGCAACTGCCGATTCTGGATGGTCTAAGGAGTCCTAGACTACCAGGTTGTATATTGAGAGAAATTAAAGAGAAGCAAAAACATTTTACGATTTGTTCGCTGCCAAAGGTTCGGGAACGCCGCGTCGAACTGTGAAATGCAGCCTCGATGCGTGAAGTGCGGAAAGAACCACAAGTCCGAGGAATGCGCTCTGGGTAAGGACGAAGGATCTGAAAAAAGCCAACTCTCTTGCGTCTTATGTATGAACACGGGGCACACCGCAAATTATCGGGGTTGTCCCAAATTTAACAGACCGCGCGGGTGGATCAAGTATACGCACTGGCCTACCGCACGTTTTGCCGTAATGGGTACGCACGTGGCGGAGCAAACCCTGAAGGTCCTTGCTGTGAATGTGAATTCACTGATTAGGCTCGAACGACGAGCCGCACTATTTAAGTTTCTTAAAGACCAAGCCCCTGATGTGCTTTTAGTTAGCGAAAATAAGCTTACCAAAGGACACAAAATGAGGCACAGAAGATACAAAATAGTATTGAGAAACCGACCCAACTCCATTGAGGGAGGAGGCGTTGCGATTTTCGTACGAAAATGTATATGTTTTAAAAGAGTATACAGTCGTGTAGTACGTAGCTTCCAGGTGCTGGAAGCATGCATCGTGTATATCCCCCTCCGTAGTGGAAAGCGGTTGTACATGGTGTCTGTATATGCACCGAAGGCTACTTAATCCACTTTATTCATCTTAGAGCTCGAGACGCTTTTTCGAATTCTGAGTCTGGAATTGGAAGACAACTATTTTATTGTCGGCGGAGATTTCAACGCCAAACATAGTGATTGGGGAAATAATACATCAAATACTAGAGGGAACCTACTATTCAATTGGTTGGGTCAGCACAGTGTGATGTATCGACTCAAGCTTAAGGCGACGGATAGTCCGTCGTTTCCCAGACAGGGGTCCTATTTGGATCTAATGCTATTCGACACACGAATATACCTGACATGTACAAACCAACAAACCATAAACTGTCCACGCATCTACGCACTTTTGTGTATGACAGTGACCATTGCGGTCTCAGTACCGAAATAACAGTTCCAAACGAAGCTGCGGAATTGGATGAGTTTATGCAAAGGCATTCCCACAACTATAGTAGGGTGCGTTGGACACACTTCTCCAGAACACTGACGAGAGCACTCTCCTCGATTTCGCTCTTCCCACCGTCCAATAGAAATCTGTTAAACGAGGAGATTGTCAGGTATCTACAACAAATGGACGAGACAATTAAACGAACAATGGACAAAACGATACCTCGGTATCAACACTGACAACGAAGACTTATTCAGCAACGCAACCATTGACGCACTGCACCGACATAAAAGTAGACTGCTGTCAAGGCTAAAAAGCTTGTACAGACAGTTTACTAACAGACATAAGCCCGAGATTATGACGGTAAAGTCGTCGATCAAAAACCTCCAAGTATTAATAAAAGAAAATTACAGAGCATCTGTAAGTTTGTATTGGAACAACAAAATTCGAGCTGTAAACACCAGCAACCCGAGTATGTTCCCGCAAATAAATAAAATATTTCCGAGAAAAGATCAAAACGACCTTTCGTGTCTTAAAATCGCCCGAACGACGGACAACGAGAACATACTTATAGCAGCAGGCATAGATCCAAATGAGGCTGTTGATGATGACAACTTCTTTGTGATCGAGGATCCGCAGGAGAAGGTAGAGGCTATAGGAGCGACTTTCCAGGAAGTATATAAGGCGAATGACATCATTGGCCCGAACCACGACCTGGAAAATCGAGTCCTTGTGCACAATTTCTACCTTCGAAATGAAATAATGAATTGGCGATTCGAGAGCTCGATTTTCACCCAGTTCAGTGACGAGAATATGGCAAATAATGTCATCACCAATGATGTGGTACTACCACCGTTCATTTCAAAGGCAGAGCTCCAAACGATCTTCGAATCACTTAGAAGTAAGAAATCAGTGGGAACCGATGAAATACCGAACATTGTACTTCGACATCTCCCACTAGAAGCGGTAAACATTTATACCACCCTGTTTAATAAGGCAATGAGTAATGAACATTATCCTGCGCATTGGAAAACAGCGGTGGTACATCCCATCCCCAAAAGGGATAAAGACACTTCCAATCCGGCGAATCTCCGGTCGATCAGTCTCCTTCCAAACATCAGTAAGGTTTTCGAGAAGGTGATCAATAGAGTCCTGGCTAAGTGGGTTGAGGACAAACATATAGTTCCGGATAATCAATTCGGTTTCAAGGCGGGGCATGATGTTATTCATGCTGCGTCTAAACTGGTTTCTGATATCCAATGGAACAAAGGCAAGAATCAGTGCTTGATTGACTTGGAGAAGGGCTTTGATACCGTATGGTTAGAAGGACTCTTTTTCAAGCTGGACAGATTGGGCATCAGTAAACCACTGCTGTATATTCTTTTCGATATGCTCTCCGGTAGACAGTTCATCGTGAAGAATGGGGAGGTGACTTCTGCTGGAACATTTAACATTAAAAACGTTCTGCAACAAGGTGCGGTAAATTCGCCGATCCTATTCAACATTTACACGAGTGATCTGATACGTTCACTTCACCATTCCATTGCGTATGCAGACGACATAATCGCGTACAGATCAGGTCCAAAGATTGAGGTCATTAATATACTTTTGCAGCGTGACTTCGACAAAATTAAGCGATATTGCGATGACTGGAAGTTGAAAATCAACTTTCAGAAGTCGGAAACCATTCTGTTTAGGACGCCTTTGTCTGGGGTCTCTAGGGATACCAGAAAGAATAGGCGAAAGTTCTCGATCGTGGGGCAGCATGGGCAGCCACTTGCTTGTCGAAATGTAATCAGATACCTTGGGATCTGGCTAGATCAGTTTCTGTATTTTGGCAAAAATGTAGATGCTGCTCTGGCCAGAGCTAAAGGTGCTTTTGCCCTTACAAAGAGACTGTTTTATAACAGCCAACTCGATGCGACGGTGGAGGTAATCTGCTACATGGCCCTTATAAGGTCCATGCTTGTATTTGGATGTCCGTGTGGTTCAACGTGAGAGCAAGTTTATTGGAAAAGATTCGGGTATTTGAGAGGGCTTGTCTTAGGATTTGTCTTCGCTTATACAGAACACCAGAGTCTGAGTACATAAAATTGTATCCTAATGAGGTTTTATACAATAGGGCGAACCTAATAAGAGCGGAAAATTTCGTCATTAAGTTAACTTGAAGGCATGTTGCAAGAGCAATGACCTCATCCAACAACCTGATCTCCGGGGCTTACCACCCCAATTATATATATAACGAGAGAGTTCGCCTTGACGGCTTTATTCCTCCAGAAGCGTTCCTCTATCTAGATAGCAAAGGTCTGATCCAGGACAGATTGGCGGTGCACCTAATGTAGCTGTGATATGTAGCTTCATGTGAAGCAAAGTGGGCCAGCCTCATTTTTTTTTTTAGCCATACCCGAACCACGACCTGGTCAGAAGAATACGACACTACCTGCATGCAACGTAAAAAAACTTATTTAAGTAGGAATTAGAATATGCCCACCTAAATAAGTATGTATATTATTTGGAGAGAGAGGAACGAGAAAGACTTGTTAAAGTTATCTGCTTTTATAAAAGACCTTACCCCGGTTTTTCTTTTGCAAATATCTTGCATTATAAAGAATTTTTTTTTTGTTGGGTTCTTCTTCCACTATTAAAATGAACTTGAGATTCAATTGCTTCTTGGACTAGTAATATAACCTACTGTGCTCAGTCTTAATTTTCTTCACTATCCTTCTAATAAGCTCGCATTTTGATATAATTCCGGTACAATTTAAGATGATATGTCTATCATTTGCAGCGCCGTAATGTTCCTTCACGGTTATCTGACTTGTTTCCGATAATTCAGCATTAACTTCCATGAAGTAAGATTGTATTGCGCTATTGACTGCCTAGAACTCGGTTGTCCTTGCAGTTTCTAGTATCTGCTTTCAAAAGTAAAATGAGAAAGCTCTTCCTTCAAAAGTTATTCAAGACCTTCTATATTTATTCATGCCCTCGGAAAGTCAAATGCACCGATTGAAGAGCGCTTACTAGTCTCAACGACTTTAACAATTATTTTTACACAGGGCAAATTTGCTGCGGCCGAAATCCTGTTTTGTTTGATTGCTAGATCTTCAAACAGGAATAACTTTAAAACCGTGCTGTTGTTTTTGACAGTTCCTTAACATTAGTTTTTAGTATTATTTGAAAACTCATCATCAATAGATTTATATAGAAAAAAATAACACTTACGTATCATTCAAACTTATTTTGAAAATCAGTCTTCAATTCACGAAAATTATAGGAAGTCATATATGATAATTACTGCTCACAATTGACCAACTGAGCTCGCCCAAATTGGCTCTTCATGACATAAAAGCGTCAGCATAATGTATAATATACGTATACAGAAAAAACTGTAGACGGTGTGAATAAAAGTGTGGCAGAAGATCTAGAATTGTCAGTGGTAACAGTATATCGGCCTACTCTCGTATAAGATTCATGGGGTGGAGGAACTAAAACCACGAAACCATAGCTTGCGATGTGAATTCGTGAATAGGGCTCTTGAGCAACTTGAAGTCGACCCTTATTTTTATCGAAAAATTCTGTTTAGTGACAAGGTTAAATTTTTGTTCAATTGTGTTTAGTGACGAGGCTCAATTTTTGTTCAATTGTGTTTAGTGAAGAGGCTCAATTTTTGTTCAATTGGTTTGGGCCGATAAGACCCGCTTAATGTCAAACCATAATGTCATGATCTATTCCTTATAATGAATAAAGATTTTCTATTCAAACTCAATACCTTTTGTTATTGTTTAAAAAATGTTGTATAGTTCTTAAGAACATCCTTTACATATTATGCTACATACATACGCATATATTTTGTTCACTCCAATTTTTTCTCTGATTGCATTTTTTCATTACTCCCCCTGATTCGCCGCGAAAATACATTTTTGCGTTATTTGAAAAAGAAAAGTGAAATTTCATTATTTTCTTTGCATGTGTTTATTTTAGAAACTGCATCTCTTTTACTTTTGTTCTTCATTAAGCGATGATCGTAAAAATAGAGGAATTTTCAAATTTTGCTGTAAGATTCTGAAGTAAGTTAATAGTATTAACGATATCAACAATTTTTTTGTTGTATTTAAGTTCTGCTAATTACTGCTAATGCTTAGCCTTAGACCCCATTATATGGATTACAACATTGGTCGTATGGCCACCATGGGAGTTTTTGCAAACTTCGATTCTTGTGAAGTAATTTTCAATGGCCTTTCAGCAAATTTCTGGATGTAGTGCTGGACATAACCTTACATGGATTTTAAGTGGTTCGTGGAAACGGTCCTTAGATATCTACTTACAAGGGAATCGAATCATATCCAAGATCTCAAAACCGTGAAATAAAGACAAATTTACTTGCGTTGTGGCACGTAGCCCCGTCCTGCTTGAATCATAAATCATTATTTTAATGTCTTCGGTATAACGCCAAAAAGAATATATGTTATCATATCACCATAGCATAGATTAAAAACAAAATACCTACGTCATGAGGCAGTGCAGCCAAATTCTAACCTCGAATAAACAACTACAAATATGTTAAC
Source organism: Volucella bombylans (assembly GCA_949129095.1). Lineage (NCBI taxonomy): Eukaryota > Metazoa > Arthropoda > Insecta > Diptera > Syrphidae > Volucella > Volucella bombylans. The sequence goes on along the minus strand of OX422140.1, from coordinate 190,446,366 downwards.
TTAATAATTTGTGTTTTTAATAATGCACCTCTTCTAAAGGTTCTATTAGAGGAGCGTGAAAACTCTTCTGAAATAGAAACGCTTCTTGTAGAAACTTTTTATGCATAGTGTTCTGATTCAGTTGCGAATTCGTCCATTGATCAATTTTTATTCCTTCCTGTGCATTTTATACAGTTGCTTCAATATCAAGTTGCTTTATCCATGTGGAACTGCTTTCGAAACTCTGAGCCGAAAACTCTTTATACAGCTTTCCTTTCCATTTAACTTGCACACTTAGATCATTGCATTGCGAATGGACTGACTGTCCGTTTTCTTATTTAAGTTTCCGTCGATTTGCAAGTATGTTTTTTTTCACTTAATATTATGTTTTCCTTAAGTTTAAATGTCTATGCGGTTTTTGGGAAAATAAATAAATAAATAAGATAGTTTTCTTACTTAACAATCCATTATTTTCCATAGTGCATGTTTCCAGAATTATTAATAATCTATCAGAGTTTTGTACCCATATTAGCTGTACGTATGTAATTAAGTGTTATAAATAATGCTCTTTGTATGTTTAATAAAAACATGTTTAATACAAACAATAACATGTTTGCATGAACTGGATGATATAATCCATCGCCGAATGTCGAACCAGTTTCCTTTTTCAATGTAATTAATAAACGATCTCATGTTGAACAAAATGTTCATCTGAGCAAGAAACAGATAACGATATCCTAAATTAAGGCCAATAACGATGTTGCAGCAGATGTGCACTCTGAGTTATTATAGATGTAGGTGTTATATATGCCAACACGTTACGACATTTTGTAAAAAATTCAGGACGTTAAAGAGTATAACAACCAACACTAAAAGGCTCAGACAACCCACCGTATCAGAAAGCTATAGCTTATAGTTTGCGAAGGACATCGTCTTCCTGGAGTGTAAAGACAGATAACAACACAATTCTATAGATCAAGTGAAGGACAGAATCATAGACTTTATCAAACGTGGATAAAATAGCGCTTTGTTGTGCCGAGATAAAAAGTCTAGAACATTTTTATAAACGAATTAGGAGTAGAATGTATTGACCTTTTCGGAAGAATACGTGTGCATCAGCTTCAATGATCAAGACAGCTTGGCCAAATGAAGCCAATATTCCTGCTTGAAATGTATTCGAGTACACCACGAAATGGGGCGCATATGTGAAAAAGAAATTTCATGCAATTAGCGCAAGTTTCTGCTTTGGGAAGCGGATTTTCAGTTAAGGCCCAGGTGCCCCTCAGATTATAGAGCCACCACAACTAAAGCAAGTAGGTAACTCGTTCTCTTCGGTAAAAAGATTTCGGTTTATTCATGAAGCTGTATGACTCTTATTCCATTCGTTTGGCGCTAGAATACCTATACGAATACACAAATTTATTCTAGACATTTCTGTTACCCTATTACTCTACAAGCTTCGGTTGTCATAATAGATGTTATTGAGCCTCGAATTCATCCTAGTATTAACTTGCCTAGATTTTAACTTTTCTATTTTACACACCTGAGGAACCGCTTCGAGAACAAATTTTCCAAATGCCAGTTTTGTTCCAAATACGAGTATGAGCTTACTTACTTACTTAAGTTGGTGTTACAGTTCGGGGTGGACCTGGGCCTCAACCAACAAGCATCACCAACCAGCTTGATCTTTAGCTAACCGCCTCCAGTTTCGCATGGCTAAGGTCTTCTTCCACTTGTGTGCGCCACCCGAGTCAAAGACTTCATCTACTGTGCTCTTCCTTGGGAGCGGATTCGAAGACTTTTCGGACCGGAGCATTAGTGTCCATCCACTCTACATAACCAAGACATCTCAGTCGTAGGACCTTCACTCTGCTGGTTAAGTCGATGTCGCTGTACAGCCCGTATAGTTTGTCGTTGTATCAGCTCCTCAACTCAATGTCTATACAGACGGGAACGAAAATCGCCCGAAGAATTTTTCTCTTAAAGCAATCAGGAGCTCCCTCATTCATTTTTGATAAAGTCCATGCCACTACGCCATAGAGCAGAACTTTGATTATTAAGAGTCACTTTTGTTGTTCGAGAGAGAGCTTTTCCAATCAATTGCCTTCTTAGCCCAAAGAAGCAGCGATTGGCTAAAGTTATTCTTCGTTTGATTTGACAGAGAAGTCAAAATAGGGATTTTTCTGTATAGCTCGTCTCTATAAATTCTATCACACGCGGTCTTAAAATAGATGAATAGGTGGTGTGCATCGATTTGGAAGTCATAGGTTTTTTTCCCAGATCTGCCGTGGTGTGAATATTTGGTCGATAGTGAACTTTCCTGGTATGGCTTTTAGGCGATGTTAAGAAGACTGATGCTTCTGTAGTTGGCGCAACTTAGAGAGTCTCTTTTCTTGGGGACCGTACAAACAATGCTGTAGTTTCAATTAACGGCATATTTTAGTCCGACCATATTTTACAGAAGAGTTAAGGTATGCTCCTTACCAAGCCATCCAAGTCACTCTATTGATATGTTCTCTTGTTCGTCTCTATATGCCTCAGTTCGGGGTTTATGTTCGTAGAATTTTTTTTACCTTTTTACCATTTTTCTCATTTCTGGAGTAGCATATCTCAATTTCTTCGACATGCTTCTTCTTTTTCCGTCTAGTCCCTCTATACAGCGCCACTTTGTATGCATCTTTAAGAGCTTTTCGTTCGTGAGAGAATAATTAATACATAATTAGAAATAGAGAAATATGTTATCTATTTTATTTCAAAATAAAAATTACATCCCGCATTTCACCATTTGTTTGATCTGCCAAACATACTAAGAATTCATGTATCCATCCAATTTCTTCTCTCCTCTTCTGACCCATCGCTCCTCATGACTTGCCATAACATCCATTTCCAACAACTGCTTGACCACACCAGCATCACATCGAACGTTTAATTCTGCATTCACTGGTAAATTTTTAATTAGGTTTCTTTTCAATTTCAGATTTTCGCAATAAATTTCACTTTTCTCCTTTAAACTGCGTAAAAACACTACAATGTCTTTTCGAAGGGATTTGGGAGAAGGAGGAAAAAATGCCATTAGAGAAAAAGAACAGAAAAAATATATATGTACATATATACTTCAAGGATTACTGCCATTATTTTCGAATTCTGACATTTCTCGGTAAATATGTATGTGTTGTCTAATTTATTGCCCAAAGCTTTATCTCGTTTCGAATCCATCTCTCAGTGCTCGCAGCGAAAGAAAAGAATCCGAAAAGAAAATACAACCGAAACCCAGAAAACTGGAAAAAACAAAAAAGGAAAAACTCACCCCTATTCCGGAATACTGCCACCACCATCACCAACTAACAATAACAACACTTCATGGCCATAGAAACCGACGCCATTATATATCAACATGCCACTCCGACCAGTGATGGATCACCAAAGTGTTTAGTTAAAAATTTAGGTTAATCTGAAAAAAATAATCAGAAAATGCTCAAGGGAGGAGAATACTCACACCTTGAGCTGTGTATAGGTGTAGTGAGGCCATTGAAACCTCACCTTTATAAAGGCTAGAGCAAATCAGGCTTTCCTGGTGCTTCCTTTCCTTTCACCTTCATTCGGTGCCTGGCTCAGGGTCTTTGGTGCTACATATTCTATAATGGAAAACTGTAGTCGTAGTCGTATTCTTCATCGGCAATGTTGTTTTGGTTGTTTCTCGTTCGTATGTTACGTAGGGGGAGGAATGGGAACAAGAAGTAGGAAAAAATGGAACTAAAAAAATGATAAGAAAAGAATGGCATCCGCAGGGTACTGATACCAAAGTGAAAGTGCTTTTCCTCTGCGAGGGGAGATTAAGCCAGAAAAAGGAACCAACACCAACACCAACACCATCTCTATACGCCTTGAAGACGTTAATGGCAGCAGTAGCGGCATTAGTAAGAAGGACGAATTTCTGAAGGAAAAAAAGGAGAAAAAATATTGCCAAGGATCAACGCAACTAAGCATCTTCGCAGCAAATACATCCATCCAGTGTTTCGTATCACGAAACACGTTAGACGATTTCTTCTTGGCATACGTAAGTTTCGTATGATTGTGTGTATGTGTAAAATGAATTCCGTAGCGCTAGGACGAAAGATTTATTATCAAATTAAATTTCTGACAGAATTTATTGCTTTATCTCTAGTTCTTTCATCTTTCTCTACCCTCTACTATACCATGCTGGCATACGACTGTACCGGCCACAGGATGAATGCGGAAAACGCCATATAACTCGGCGCAACACTTGTACATACACACACACACACACACACACATATATATATATATATATATGTATATGTATATATATATATATATATACGGTGCCTCAAACCAGCACACATTCATTCATACCAATTGACTAAAAGGATAGAATTCGTACATGATTATTTTGTACAATCGTAAAAATGCTCCTTTTTTGTGGACGCTCTCAATGAAATTCGCACATATTCGTACGAGCAGCTACTCGTAGCCACAATACAATACAAGTCGTGTATAAAGTAGGTACGAGCATATTTCATAGGGAATGAATGAATGAACGGGTGGGAGCGGACTGCCGCCAACTTGTGTCGGTATACCTATTAAGCTCTCTGGTAACTATAATATATTATGGAAAAACCAAAAGCACAAGCAATCACACAACCAGGATATAAATTTTCTCTCAAACTTTTTTTCCACTCGGTATTCTTCTATTTGTTTCTATTTTTGCATCCTTTTTCCGTTTGTTATTGTTCGTTATTTGTTTATTTGCTATTTGACTAGTGGATGCTGTGGGTAAACTAAAATATTTCAATGGGATATCGAACATTTACGGCCACATTTGGTTTTTGAAAATAAATTCGAAAATCCTTTTAGGGAGCGACTTAAATGCGTACGTTCCATTTTTTCCTAACAACATTTTTAGGCGGAGTACAGCTTACTTGAAATGCTTATACACCGTTAGTGTGATAGGCACACGGATAGTATGCATTAATAATAATATCACACTGAACATAAGCTTCAAGCGAAGCAGTCGGGATAGATGATTTCGGCGGCAATTGCTTAATTAAATAGTATTGGATGAGGGTAAGTCATCGGACGTTATCTACAAATCTAAAAACAATAATAATGAGATGTGTCTACTAAGATAAGAATTATATAAAAAAATTAATTTAATTTATAAATGAGAGCTAAACGATGAGGATTTCATTTTTTAAAGACTATATCGTTTAAGTGGAAACCGTTTCAATTAACGTTTCAATTACACCGACTGTAACAACCAAACAAATATGCGTGTTTAAGGCGGTGCCGTGAAATAAGGTCAGAATTTTGCATTTTGACTTATTTCGCTTTGTCTAAGTCAAAATTTGGCTTTATTTCACTCTGTGAAAGTGTACATTCATGAATCAAAACACCAAAGGGTGGTCAGCGAGTGTAACTGTAACGGAAAAGCATTTGTTTGTACATATGAGAATCTGAGTGGATGAATGGCACTTCTAGAAATATACCATTTGTATTAAGTAATATGTTGCACAAAATAAAGCATTTTTATTGCCGATGGAAAATGGAGTTATGTGAAGAAATGAAATACGGTAAAAAAAATTAAGCTTGATACAAATCTAGAACATTAGTATTGTAAATCTCTAACTCTACAAAAATAAAGTTACATTGTGTAACTTATTAGTTTATTAAAAAAAGAGCCCTCAACTTCTCTATCGAGTGACGCATGTTCTATTTATTCACACACATAGCCATGTGATTCAAATATCGCTCGACGTTCGTGAGCTAAAAGATGTGGAATAAATTTTTGACATCAATAAATATTTCGCTTTAATCTTTGCAAATTGTACACTAAATTGGAAAATACAATAAATGAAAAAAATAAAGATCATATTTTTAACAAAACAACTGTGCTAGGTCAGCCTACTACTGTTTCTTCTGCAGCTTACAATTCTTGTTTAATTAAAAAAACAAATAAACAATTTTAAAAAATGTATTCCAACCTATTGAGAGCAGTGCAATGTTTATTCAACCCCTTCCTGTTTCCTGTTTACGGGTGTAGTGAAATACATCTTCATCTTTCATAATTTCTTTTTTCATACTCATATCTTACCAAACCTAATCAGCCCTTTAAGTTTGACTGGCCAAATTTGGGGAAATAATCACATAATCACAAACAAAGCAAAACGGAATCTCATCTCATTTTCTTTTGAGATCAAAAAACGTCCAAAATAGGTATTAATGGAAATTTAAATCTCACAAACTTTCATTGGGCCATCAAAATTTGGGCCGTAAATATGTACTACCAAATCGCAAATAAAAATTAAATAAAATGATATCTTCGATAAAGTGTGTTGAATATCTTATGAATGATGACATACGAGTAGATAAGGACTTCAAATCCACCTATCCCATTCTTCAGATATGTGAATATTACAGCCATGGATAGATACATAGTACAAACTTTCTTACCAGAATAAAAACGTAATTGAATAAAGTAATATTCCAAAAACAATAATGAACTCAATTTTTTTTGAAAACGTTACTAACAGTGAATGTAATTAACTTCAAAATAATGTATTAATATCCATACAAAAAAAGTTATTGAAGAATAGACAGAAAATAATTAACAAGAAATTTGTCTGGACACAGAAATAGCACAAAATTTGATTTCTGAAAATAAATTTAGAGATAAAATGTTTTTGTTTTGTCTTCTACCTCTTCAGTATTTTGTACTATAGCCAGAATTTTCCATTACTGCCTTACATCTTCGCCCCATGCTTTCAACAAGCTTCTGACTTCTTTACTTCGGGATAGAATATCAAGCTTCTCTTATGCCATCCTTATTTTTGAAATTTTGCTGCCCAATTCTTACCTTAACGTCGTTCCACAAATCTTCAATTGGGTTAAGGTCGGGACTCTGTGCTGGCCAATCCAACACGTAGATATCCTCTTGGGAGAACCAATCGTTCGCTATTTTGGTGGAGTGCTTCGGATCAGTATCTTGCATGAATATCCAGATAACCGACATAAACTCAAAAGTACAGGGCTCCACCACATTTGTAATATGTCTAAGTATTGAAATTTGTTCATTTTTCCACTTATTCTTACAAACGGTACTACTCCATGCCAGGAAAAAGCACCCCAGATCATTATATTCCTTCCACCACGCCCAATTGTTTTTTGAGTGCATCTATGATTCAAAGCCTGCCCTTTTGGACGGTGGACAATTGTCCTGTCATCTGTCCCAATTCTATTTATCTTAGTTTCGTCACTCCATACCACTTTTTTCAAGAAGTGTATGCATTTATTTTGATGGGCTCTTGCAAAAGTTAAGCGTCTTCGAATGTTTTTTTTTTTTTTTTGACAGGAGTGGTTTCTTTCTACTCATTCGTCCAAATAGCTGAGTTTCATTTAATCTCCTTCTGATTAATCGGATGGATACATTAACATCAAATTCTTCGTTAAGTTCGTTTCCAATTTGCCGAGATGACTTGAAGGGATTCCTTTTGCATTTTCGGATAATGGCCTTATCGATGAAGACAGTTGTTTTTCTTGGTCCCGGTTCCCGTTTTTTGTTTTCATTTAAATAAATTTCACCTTCCTTTACCAGCTTAATCGCATTATAGACTATTTTCCTGGAACTCTTTATTATTTTAGCAATTTCAGCTGACTTTTTTCCATCTTTGTACATGTCGTATATAATTTTTCTTTTCTCTGGAGTGCAATGTGCACCTTTTCCCATTATGCCACTTAGCTAATCCACAGAGTAATTATAAATGAAATTTTACAAAAACAAATAAAATAATAAAATAATTCGCCGAGAAATTGTAAATATCGCTATTTGTGCTATTTCACTTCGCTTATAGAAATCAACACCTGTCACAGCATCGAAATGATAACGGTACATTTGTTCACCAGAAATATACAGTACGATAGGGGTAAACAGTATCATCAGCAAAAGTAGGATTCATTTCAATTATATGATAAGAAATGTGCACATAGAATTTTCATTTGTGTTTGTGCTATTTACGTATCCATGGCTGTATATATATATATCAATTCGTATAGTTCGGTGAAAGGCGCAAAGGTCACCCGAATAACTGCAAACGAAGAAGGTTAATGCCAACCCCTTTTATTGTAGGCAGGGTCATAAGAAAACAGGATCTGTTGACGTCCTTTCTAGGAAATAAACAGGGTGGAAAAGATCATTGCCCCGAACCAAAATATTGAAAATCGAGTAGTTACAGTTTGGTGTAAGCTTTATTTTCGAGCTCTCAGGCTATTACTAGTTCAGTGACGAAGATACATAATATAATTAGAACGCTGATGAATAGTAACCGCATTCGCTTATGTCAAAGAGAGAACTTCAAGCACCAACTCATTGAGAAGTAAAAATTCTGTAAGAACCTATGGTTTGCCGAACAATATGCTGCGATACCTCCATAACAAGCTATGGACATTAACACTACCCAGTTTAATAATGCACTGCATAATATCCATTAACTATCACATTGGTAGACATTCCCAAAGGAATAAATACACATTCAATCCAGTGAATCTTCGGATAATTTTGCTTCTGAATGTCAGTAAATTATTCGAAAAAGTTATCAATACAGCTTTGACAAAATGGGTGGAAGACAAGAATACATTTCAGGACAAACAATTAGTTTTTAAGGACATGATATCATATACTCGTATGCTGCATTTTAAATGGTATCTGATACCCTTAGGATAAAATGTAATAAAAAATGTAGGGCCTTCGATACCCAATGTTTTATAAGTTCTTCTGTCCGGCTTATGGACATATGCGAAAAATAGAAAATTCATTGGTAAATCACGAAATGATTTCTGCTGGAAATACCTTAATTAGGCACGGTATAAAAGGCGCGGTTAATTTATTGATCGTATTCACAATCTATTGCGATATGATTTTAACAAAATTTGGCGACATTGGGATGAACTCGGAAATTGTTGTTTTTAAGATGGCTTTTTCTGGCTTCACAGATATTTGGAAGAATAAGCGAATATGTTCAATAGTGGAATATGTTCAGCTGCCGCCTACAAGTCAGATACCTTGATCTATGCTAGATCAATATTTATTTTTCAACAACTATAAATACTGATTTGGAGTAAAATGTGCATTACTAAGAGACTATTTTATAGCCCACAGCTTAATGCTAGGGAGAAGATTTTATGCTTCATTCAGCATTCTCGTAATTGGATGTCTAGTGTTGCTCAATTTTGGAGATATCGGGTGTTTGAAAGGGCTTGTCTTCGCTAGGAGAGGACACCAGAGTCTGAGTATAAAAAATTCTACTCAAAAGAAGCCTTGAATAACAGGTCGAATCTACTAAGAGTGGTTTCTGTCAATAAATTGATTTCAGGGCACAGTACAATAGCAATTATTTCGAGGAAAAACCTGATCTATGAAGCTTATTACTCAATTAAATATTGCCTAAATGTGTGACTTAAATATTTTTTCTTTTCTCTGAATAATAAACGTAATGCGAACAGATTTGCATCCACATCATTCGATCAGCTGCCGACAAGGGACTCAACTACAATAGAGACAGTGCGGACTATTTGGCATGTGATACACAATCTTCTTCCCATAAGAAAAATTAATGGCGAATATGCAAAAGGAGATAAAGAGAAGGCGGATTTATTTGCCGAGCACCTAGAAGAAACGTTTCAACTTTTTGATGGACAGGCGTTAACAAGGGGTTCTGGTTATATAATTACGGCACCGGACAACTTTAGAATAAAAACAGTGCCATTAGGAGAACTTAACCAAGCAATTAAAACATTAAAAAAAAAAAAACAAGGCTGGGTATGATTTAATAATTGGTCAAATTCTCAACGAGTTGCCAAAGAAAGCCCTGATTAAACTGCTCCAACTTATAAATACCGCGCTAAGCCAATGGAAGGTTGCCGAAGTTATAATGGTCCCAGGCAAATCTCTAAACGAAAAAAAATCCTACAGACCCATATCGCTACTGCCGAAAATATCTAAAATATTTCAAAAACTCCTATTGAAGCGCTTGCAACCGATCATTGAAGAGAGACGTCTAATTCCTGAGCATCAATTCGGTTTTAGAACTAAGCACTCCACAATTGGCCAGGTTTATAGAATTACGAATGAAATAGAGAAAGCATTAGAGGGGAAAAAGATATGTTCTACCGTTTTTCTTGACGTGTATCAAACCTTCGATAAGGTATGGCACGAAGCCTTGAATTTTAAGCTAAGTCAGGTTCTTCCGAGAGAGCTGCATAAGATTCTAGAATCGTACCTGGAAAACAAAATTTTTCGTGTTAAACATGGCACAGAATACTCGGAATTTAAAGAGATTGCTGCTGGAGTTCCGCAAGGAAGTTTATTTGGCCCAGTATACGACTATACTAGCTATAGATGCTTCGGTCGAGTTAACTACTGGAAAGCTACAAACGGCTTTGGATAAAATCTACGAGTGAACAAAGATTTGGCGAATTGTTCTCAACGAGACCAAATCTATTCATATTAATTTTGCTTACCGGAAAATGAACAACCTTCTCATTTTCATTAACTCGGTACAAATACCATATGCAAATGAAACAAAGTATCTAGGAATGACATTAGATGTAAAACTGAAGTGGAAGCCGCATGTTAAAAAGAAACGTGATGAACTTGAAAATAAATTCAGACAAATGTATTGGCTACTACGAAGGCATTCCATGTTAAGCATGCATAACAAAATGCTCATCTATAAGCAAGTGCTAAAACCTGTATGGACGTACGGTATAAAACTTTGGGGTTGTACTAAACCAAGCAACCGAAATGTTCTCCAAATCTATCAAAACAAAGTTCTACGAGAAATCGTGAACGCCCCATGGTATATCAGAGACAGTGATATCCAGAGAGACTTACGAATAGTTACCGTCGAGGACGAAATAATGAACTTTGCTCCCAAACTCCGTATTCGTCTTCATGGTCATTGCAATAGTAAAATGCTGCAAATTCTGGACGAGACAAACGAGACCGTTCGATCTTCGCATATAATAGCGGTACTAGCAGGTACTTTTGCTGGGAAGCTATGTTATTTGAAACGGAAACTACTTGATATGGTAACTTAGTTATAGTCGACAAGAAGGGAGGCGTAAGAATCTCACACTACTATGAGCACCGGGTTCATAGTGTCTATGAAGATTTTCACACACCTACCCACGAAAAAAAACAATATTGCTTCAAAATATAAGCTTATCGGATTAGATATCACCAGTAATACAATTAGTGATCTAGTTAATAAACGTCTAAGATTATTGATCAATAACCTAATTTCGTACTATATATCGATGTTTATTTAGACAGCCTTTCATAGACATAGGAGTATTTTATCAAAAAAATTATCGTTGCTGAACAAATGCTGGTAACAATCTTATGAAAATTATTTTAGCTCACAACTATGGTCTGTCATAACATATAACTTGTCCGACAACAGACAAATACGTGTAGAAAATTCTGCGAAAACTCGTATTTGAACAATGGGGAAAAGTTTGCGAATCTTCTTACTTATTTTGGTAAGAAGGGACTTTGCATTTCTTGCCTTTTGAACTGTAAACAACAAATTATCAAAAACCGAAAGATTTGATCACGAGAAAATAATATATCCAGATTATATTGATCACTTATTTTACAGTGTGGGATGCACCGGGGTCTCAACCAACTGCCCTCTATAGTTACCGAAAAGTGTAATTGAGTCATAAAGAAAACATAACTTATAAATAAAATCTCAGCATCCGATTTACAAAAAAAATGTTACTGGCGCATCCATAACTAAATTAGTTGAATATCATCGTGTGAATGTTAGAAAGATTAGTATACTCGTATTTTGTGGACAACATGTGTCATACTATCCAAGAGTCAAAGCTATTGCCAAATCTAGGATGCTACACATGGCAAATTGATAGCAACAATATTAAAGGTAGCATCTTTTAGGTCGTATTGTAACAGAGCAGATGAGAAAAAATTTTATTTCTGCTTCGTAACCACTAACCGCTACTTCAATACTAGTCATTAAGCAAAATCCCGAAATGTAATTCATTTGGTTCGTGATCACATAATCTGTTGCTATAATCCAAACTTTTTCATTTCATTTTTCTGCTAATCTTCAGAAGTCTTCAGGGATTGACTTGTTCTGCCATCTTTACCATCTTCCACCCATGTATACCACATTTTGAAGTCATTGGCATATTTTTTAAAGGCTGGGGTTTCCTAGACGTAATTGCTTTTAAGCAATTTACAGATGGATCTCTATGGGATTGATTTTGTACCTTGCCTTCAGGTTCAGAAATATCAATACTAATATAAACAGTAACATTTTTAATTTTAAGTTCAGGAAAACAGACTGCAGTTTTACATATGTATGTATCATGTACGTGTGTATTTCAGATCAGGTTCACCAACATGTTGAATCTTTGAAATTACATATGAATTGTAAACATAAACAAGGGCTCACTCAAATACACATATAAAAGCATATGTATGTAAACCTAGTCCTTTATCTTACTAACACAAAAATCCACAGATATAATCTGGCAACTACATACATATATACATGTGTCAGTTGAAACATATTTGTCACATTTAATTTTGCCGCAGCTAACCTAAAAGCAAAGTCAGCTCTTTGATTTGGCATTCGTGCAATAAAATAGTAAAAACAGCAACAATAAACGAAAAACTCGAAAAGATTCACCAGCACTAGCACACGCACACACATACTTGTAATGTATTGCAAAGAATCATATCGAGAACAAGAAAAGTTCAAGAAATCTGCAAATAGATATTTATTTCAACTTGGCCATATATCTTCGACTGCACTGCAGATTGCTGTAAACTGTTAAATAAATCAGCGTTGCTGAGCTGCTGTCGTCCTCATCGCTCTTTGGCATCCTTAGAGAAAGATTTATGACACTTGGGTTGGCAGCATTTACTTATCTTATCGCAAAATTTGGCATCTCAAGCAGGGAACCTACTCGCAATACTGCACAAGTATTGTACTTACCATACAATGAACTGCACCATATGAGCACTCGTACACTCGTCTATCCACACACAAATGCACTAATTTTCTGACTGCAGTAATCCTAATCGAATACCACTTTTTTTTAATAGACCAGATATCTAATTGATAGTTTAATTATAAAACTGACATTTCAATGATGTGTGTGAACAAGTATTTGTCGATCCATTTTTCTATTTAATTCTACAACTTGGTCATCCTTAAAATACACTACCGTAGGCACTATCATATGGATAGTCGGTTTATGTATGTATGTGCCTCAAAAGATACAACACACTGGAAACGAGAACAACCTTCATATATCCCCCATACGATGCTTAGACGAAAAGGTCGCAGAGGACACCAAATTAAAGCCCACGATGCCAGGGTGAGCCAATTATTCATTTTCCGCTTTGTTCAAGGCTGCCAACTGAATAAATGAACTTAATCCAAGGTATTTATGTCCTGTGGTAACGGATAAATAATTTACCTCCGGGGTTACTCGCAGTTGAGTCAGCAGCAGACCTGGGGCTTTGGGTGCAGGAACGTAACCAGGCACAGTAACAGTAGCCACAGCATCATTAAGTTGCTTACCTGCCGAAACCACTGTTGAAACTGGAGACCAGGAGCTGGACTCCTGAAGTAAATCTAATTGTGCGTGCGATAAACGAATCTCTGCTATTGGACATTCAAAACGATCGCTGAGCACGCAAAAGGGTTGAAAGTTGTGCGCTTTTCGTTCTAGTCATGTGCACTGTGAAAATTGTTTTGTTTTAGAAATGAGAATAGTTCAAAGTTATGAAGTCGCTAATATACTCGTACTTTATTGTTTTTGTCAAATTTGACTTTTTAAACTCTGTTCTCATAAGGCTATTGTTTTTTTTTTTCAAATTTTAATTGTCATAGCTCCTCGATCCTTTTTATATAGAAGAAATACCACCATCCGAAAAAAAACTTTTAAAATAATAAGTGATAAAAGAAAACAAAAATAAGAAAACTGAACATACGAGTATATTAATGAAGATTAACTTGTAGAAACTTACTTTAGTTAAAATTACACAAATCTTTCGAAAGTTATAACAAAATTTTCGAAAATATCGTAGAAAACCCGTATATGACTTAACCCATTTTTGCCATTTTTATTTTAATCCTTGCAAACGCTCTAGTGACAGCTCGCTATCGGAATACAACGCGCTGCTTAGAGAATGTGATCGGTAGAACTAACAACGTGCGTACATGCACGAAGTATCTTTGTTGCTTTAACTTACTTTGAATCGCCAAAAAAGATAAAGAATTAGTGGCCAGATCGAGAGCTATACTGATAAATAGAATGAATATTCTGCAGGTATTACGAGACTTATAATAAAGCTGAATGAATATATTCAGACAGTGGGGAGAAAAAGTTCCATTATTTCATAGACTTTTCTCCTTTCAAGCATTTTTATTTCTTGAAAAATATAAATATCAAAAAATATTTTTGTTTTCACAGTAATTAGCTACAATACATAGAGAATTATTTGTGTTTTTGAAGTGAAACGTTTTATCGCTAGTTGGGCATTAATTTCGAACTCTTATGTGACAGTATTCCGAACTCCGATGAAACGAAAAAGCGAAAAAAGCACCCATTCAAAACCATTTAATACTACTCGTACTTGTAAATGACACTAATATTATCCAACAAGGATGAAGTGTTTCTTGCTTCACGATGTTGTATCACTATTTCCACCGGTAGTGCTCGTATGTAGCTAAAAAAGTTCTTCCACTCCAAACTCTCCAAACACTCGTTATGAATGCTAAAATTCCAATGAAACGGAAAAACGAGTGGGGGTGGTGGTGAGGCATCGTCATTATTACCATCGTAATAACCTAGACATTACTTGGTTACAACACCAAAAGAATCATCAACACTTAAGGAAAAGTTCAACGTAACAACAAAATTTGCCTTTTTTTTAATTAGCTCGCGCTCAAGGCTTAGAGTACCTTTAACATGTTGCACACAGCGCAGACGAAGAAAAATTAGGGAGGAGAAGGAAAAGGGGTACCGATCTACGTTGATTTTAAATGTCTGAATGATACAATGACTAGGAAATAGAGAACTCGACAAGGCATTCCATAAGCAAGTTGTACGGCTTAGGAACGAATCACGATATTTCAAAGTACAATACGTCCTTGATGGTATATTGAGAAGCGTTCATAGCGAGACGAGTGCTACGGTTGAAGGTTTGAAGGGTTTGAATGCTACTTGCGATTTCTATGGACCACTGGCTTGGCTTTCGTTTATAAACCCCAAGAAGATAAGTAGCGTAAAATAGCCCAGCAACAGAATTGCTCCAACGACATCGGTTGTCCTAGATTGGGAATAGCGGCATTAGCAATGCAAGCAAAACGACATGATAGTTAACTGTTGACTATCAAATCTTTATTGTATGATGGATAGAATATATCATGTATTATGTATAGAGTAATATAAAACAATTCTAAGTATTATGCTATGTTAGTTACACGATATCAAGTCAGTCGTCTAGAAGACCTTGAACTAAAAAATAAATGTACAAATAGTTGTGTTTTATTTGTAAGGGCTGGGAAAATATGTACATACTCGTAACTCGAGCGATGTGCTGTCCATCCATCTCGTGTCCGTACTATAGACCCAAGTATAGACAAATAGATTCATGGCTGGCTTCGTATGAGTATGGCGAGTTCTCATGAGAATTACCATGGGAATTGGCTATGTTGTAAAGTATCCCTATCACGTGTCATCAGTCGTTCAGCATTTGTGATTTATCGAGTTTATATAGTGTTATTGAGTTAAATATTCCCCAAAAAAATTCTCAATAATGAAGAATGGCTTTTTTATCAAACAAACGTTTTTTATAAAGTAGGTACCTATGATCTAAGGTGAGCATTCTCGTTTTAACTATTTATCGAGCTTCATGAAGTTTCACTCCTATCGCCTAGTTTTATAGGCTGACCATACATACAACTAAATGACGCTGCCTGACAATGTCTAGGCATTGTCTAGTTAGAAATTAAATGAAGAGTTATTATACATTTGCCAATCATTGTCGCTTTGGCCAAAGAAGGCATTTGAGCAGTAATAAGCACTTTTCAGGAAACACTTGGAAGTCAAACACTGTCAACTCTGGACAGCTTTCTCATGCTTTGTACGAGAATAAGCAACAAATTGAATACTAAATCAAAATCTAAGAATTTTTCTAAGTTCTATCGGATGGGAGTAGTGGACGGGAAGCATGAGAACAGTAAAGGTTGAGTAGGTTAGACTTCACGTAGCATCCTGGACATGGGTTAATAGTAGGTATCCGTAATTTGTTCGGTAGCGATTAATACGGAAGAGAGTAACATATCCAAGATTTTGTGGGTTACGGTTGAATAAGTTAAAAGCTGATGAACAAAAGCATGTTGTTGCAAGTGAATCAGTTGCCGGCGATTGATATAGGATGGTAGGTTGAAGCTGCCAGTCCAAGGGCAACTCATAAACCTTCGTCATATAGATTCTATGTGCAATATATGGGTGCTGTAATAAGGTGATTAGACTTGGTTGGAGTATTCGAAAAGGGACCCAACAAAGATTGGATCCGCGGCGTATGGTATAAGTCGTTGTATTCTTAATGAATTTTGCTATTTCGCAATTAATTATTTCGCATTTCACCAACACGCATTTTGTCTTTGCGCAGTTTTTATTTGGAAAATTCTTATTTAGGCTTGTATTTATTTGATCTTAAAATATTCCGCACTCATTATTTCGCAATTATAATTCCGCTTTTTGATATGTTACTGTTTTAAGCTTGATAAGATTTAACTTATTTAGGTTTACTTACCATCACTTTATTTTGTCTAGCGTTTAGTATATTTATTTATAAGGCCTTCATTCTACCAGTGCAAATATAAATATAAAAACGAACTCTATGAGCACCGGTCGAATAAGATGGGTACCACTTGGAAAGTCAATGGATATTAATGCTCCGGCAAAAAGAGTGTTCGATTCCTTTCGGAAGTGACGCGTACGAGTGGAAAGTGAAATCAAATATGTATCTAGGCACGCGCTGACCGAAGGGGCTTATTGGTCGAGATCCAATAGCGCCATTTAATTAACTAAGTAAGAAATTAGGAAAACTGCACTCGGGAATAATTAAAGAACTTGACGAAAGTCAAAGAGGAACTACCAAGTTTATTGAATCCAATGTTAGTATTTAGTTTACAATATAGTAAGGGGCAATTAAATCTACAGTGGGACTCCTTTATCTGTATTCAAAACTAGTTAATTATGATAATTATCCAAAAATTTAACTGCAACTCCAAACAAAAATGAAAAGAAATAAAACGTTCAAATACATTGAAGATTATTATTATACTTTAAATCTATAATGTCAATATTCTTACAAAAAAATTCAGATTCAGTCTTAGGCCAAGGTTTTGTTAAAATATCTGCTAACTG
This sequence comes from Volucella bombylans, assembly GCA_949129095.1. Taxonomy (NCBI): domain Eukaryota; kingdom Metazoa; phylum Arthropoda; class Insecta; order Diptera; family Syrphidae; genus Volucella; species Volucella bombylans. The sequence continues at coordinate 190,428,894 of OX422140.1, read as the reverse complement.
ACTTTCTGTAGCACATTGCAAGAGCAATGACCTCATCGAACAACCTGATCTCCGGGGCTTTCTACCCCAATTATATGTATCACGAGAGAGTTCGCTTTGACGGCTTTATTCCTCCAGAAGCGTTCCTCTATCTAGATAGTAAAGGTCTGATCCAGGACAGATTGGCGGTGTCGCTAATCTTCCACGTCGCTCGAACAGCTGCGGACAGGCGACTCAACTACGACAGAGACGTCGCACATGGCAGTGCGGAGCGTCTCCGGTTCAGTAGGGCGGTAGGGAGTCGCGACAGGAGGGATGTTGCTCAGCAGCACTAGCAATTTTGGTGGCTTATTGAAGGGGAGGATGCTTCGTCGTCGAACTCCTCCAGTGACAGGTAGCTTCATGTGAAGCAAAGTGGGCCAGCCTAATTTTTTTTTTTTTTTTAGCCATGGCCGGCTTACATAGTCTTGGGTAGAATTAAGTTAGTTTTAAGAAAAAAAAATATTCAAAAACAAAAAAAAGCTAAATAAAAAAAAAATTAAAAAAAAAATATATATATATATGTACATGTATTAATATATTATGTATATACATATTATGTACATATATATTTATGTATGTCCATATTTGTATTAGATGTAAATAGATTAAGATTTATTTTTAGGTAGTCTATAGGTTAATTTTTTAGTTTTAAGTTTTATAATAAAATAAAAAAAATAGGGCATGGAACTAAGTTTTTTGTTAAAAAAAAGTTTTCTTAGTTTTAGTATTAATTAATGTTAAAATACAAATAAAATTAGACTGTAAGACACGTCGAAAGACATAGTTTAAGTGTTAGGTTTAGCTTAGAGTGCCCGCATGGGGCCAGTAAGTTATAATAAGACAATTTTAAGTTATTTAAGCTAATTTTTAAGCGTTTTTTTGTCTAGCAAGTAAGAGTAATTTAAGTGACATAAATAAAAACGCATAGAAAATGAAAAAAACTGAACTGACTTTCTTTTGGTAAATATTTTAATTCAAATGTGTTTCCAAAAAATTTTTCTCTTAAAAAGTGGTATTTTATTTCGATATATTTGCTTCGTTTATGACATTCAGGATTTCGCATTAGTTTTATGGCACTCTGGTTATCTATGGGAAGATGAGGTTGAGAACAGGTAACAGTAAGCAAATCCCTTGGAAGGAGTTTCAGTCACAACAATTCCTTGACCGTCAACACTCCTGTCATGTACTCCACTTCCAGAGTAGAGAGCGCAGCTCACGATTGTCGCTGCGAAGAACAAGACATCAGTCCTTGAGCAAGCAAAACTACGCATCTATTAGTTGACCGCCGACTGTTTGGATCCCCATCGAAGTCTGAGTCACTGAAACAACCCAAATGTAATTTTGGATAATGTAAAAAGATCAAACCGTAATTAATTGTTCGTTTGAGGTATGTTCTGATCTTTTTGACGTTTTTCACATGTTGACCTTCAAATTGACCGGCTTGACTGCCGGACTCCACGTCTCTGTTTTGCTTTTTGTTTTATTTGTTTATGTTAATAATGTATCGTGAATCTACAATTCATATATAATAATAATTAATAATATTTTAATCTTTTTTGGATTATATATTTTCTTCCTCATAATCCTATTTAAAGTATAATTATAAATATTTTTTTTTTATTTTTATGTTTTTTTTTTCTTTGTTATTTATGTTTTACATTTTTTTTTATTTATCCTGCGAAATTTTTAATCAAATTATTACATACTTCTCAATACGCACTCTTTCGACATCTGGATTGTTTTTGAATCCCCAAAACAGATATGGTTCTTAATATAAATAGTGCATTGATTTCGTTTTTACTTGTTTTTACTTTTAACGAAGAAACAAATCCAGTTCTATTTAATACTCTTTCAGTGTACCCAAAACTCTTACTCGAATTACTCATATTCCCACTTCTGCAAAGCATCGTGTATAGAATTCATTTCCCCAGCTCATATCCGTAAACATGGTTAATTTACACCTAAAAAATTGTAAAAACGAAATTCTTCCAAAATGCACATAATTATATCTGCTTTGCCCTTAAACAGTGAGAAAAAAAGCTGATTCGTCTGTAGTCTTCTAAAGGACCTCTGACAATAGGATTTCATCCAGCAAGCATGAACATGGTTTTAAGAGCTTCCTCTGCTCTTTCCGGGAACAAAACATTCCCGTAGCGTGAAAATAATTAAATTTTGGAAAATTCAATTGGACAAGGTCACGCAATTCTGCAGCTTATTTCACAATAGACACGCAGCAGTATGCAACTGCAGGCAGCATACTTGTTCTACTTTTAACTCAACAAAATTCCACAATTAATCCTTTCGAGGGAATGGGATTTCTTTTGTTTAAATGAAATATTCGTACATTTACTTAAAAGTGTTTGTTAGAAGAGAAGTAAATTGGAGGAATTCAGTAACCACATCATCCACATAAGGTTGTACCACTATAGATACGAGTACCACTACACCACTATACCACAGTATGTCCTATTCCAACAATCCTTGCAGGACAGGACAAAATTGCCGTAAATTTTCATCGATCTGAAGTCCTTCCGGTATTTAATACATTTCCAATTTACTTTCCGTTTCGAATAACACTCATACACATCGAATTTGAGTCAGCAGCACTTGGTGCTACTTGCTTTGGACGACCGACCGACCGAGCGATATTAGTATGAGCTCTGGGGAAGAGGAAGGATGTAACGTTGTTGGACCGACATAGCTTGATCAAGAGGGGTAAACTGGGTGGTAAAATACAATATGTGAACGCCCATGGACAGGATATATTATAAAGGAATAAATCCAACCAACTGTGTATTAAAATACTTATAGAAAGCCATACATTTTGCTAGGCGTTCATGGAACCAGAATCACCACCCCCTAGGCTGCCGTATGTTGTGTCCATATATATACATACGTATGTATGTACGGGGTTGTACATCTCCTCTATCAGTATATGCCATTTGTATACGGCCGACATCATTCTGTACTGACATTAGCCTAGAGGAAGTATTTGAAGCTGGGGTAACAAGTATGGGGCCTGCTGCTGGCTAAATTAGAAATGGACTTATACATATGTATTTATGTACTCATACACTTCCTACCCTAACTACTAATAGAATATACAAGCTGAACAGAACAGGACCATTTGTGTGTGTACAATTGTGTACCGTTGTTTTTACGTAATTTTTCCTTTCGAATGATTAATTGTTATTGAGTGGGGTGTTAAAGTGGGTTCGGTAGGATGTTTAGCACATTTTTATTCGAATTTGATGATTGTACAAAGTTTCTGTTGTAATTTAAAGGATTTTAACTCCATTAAGGTAAACTTGGGTTCAGTAAAATATTAAAGTCAACGAATTCATTCGACAAACAAATTTCATTTAACAAACATTTTGCATTATTTTTCTTTTTTAATTGATTAAAGATAGAGCCCTAGGATTTAGAAACCATAAGTATTTAAAGGAAAAAGCTCTTACAAGTTACCTCTTGATATCATTTACAGCACAATTGTTGCTTACATCAACTGCAACAAAGTGCTTAGCTAATATGCATAAATATTTTGCAATCCATTGTATTGTAATATTTGTAAGGTAGCATTTAGGATTTGTTTGTTTTTTATCCTTAATAGTTAAAAGTAAGTAACGCTTATTACGAATTACAAGAAACTCTGCCGTATATCTGTCAGAGAATACGAACAGTCCTAGTTTAAGTAATGCTAAATACCTTTCCTTAAAAATAGGCCCAATGAGCTTTAACACGGCGAATATTCGCAGTACGTCTAGGCCAATATATGAATGTTGTGAGCTCTGTTTGTTCTTTACAGGTATAAACAACGACTTTGCATAAGACAACGAAATCAGATTGCTCTTGAACGCTGCAGCCCTATTAACAAAACCAATGGTCAGCATCTCTACACTTTCACATAGGAATTGTACAGCTTCTTGTGCTGTTTCGGGTCGATTTTGTTTGGCTTTTATTTCAGATTTCCTTCACGGATACTTCCGACCACAAATGAAGCTGATTGCAAAGTAACTGTTCGTTTTCTTGATCAAGAATGGAATGATATATCTCGTACTCGCACTCTTTCTACGAGGATTTCCCGCCAAAATCCACCATGTGTATGGCTGTTTGGGGCAACGTTGAGTGCGCAGAACACCGACTTTGCCAATCATACTTAAGGTGACGCTACAGTCCGGGGTGGACCTTTGCCTCAACCAACAAGCGTCCCCAGCCAGCTCGATCTTTAGCTAGCTGCTAGCCAGCGGTCTTTCTGCTGTCTCCGCTGTACCTTGGAGGCGAATTCGAAAATTATGACCCAGTCACCTCAGCCTTTGGAACATTAATCTTCTGGCTAAATTGATGTCGTCCATACAGTTCATCGTTCGTCGTCCTGCACTCACCGTCTATGTAGATGGGACCGAAAATCACCCTCTCAAAGCAGCCAAGAGCAGCCTCATCCATTTTTGACAAAGTCCATGCCTCTGCTCCATAGGACTGGGATTATTAATGTCTTATATAAGGTTACTATTGTTGTGCGAGAGAGGGCTTTGCTAGTCAATTGCCTTCTTAGCTCAAAGAAGCAACAATTGGCAAGAGTTATTCTTCTCTTGATCTCAGCGCTCCGCTAAATTAATAGCGGAGCCTAGGTGGACAAAGTACTTAACTACCTAAAAGATCTGTCGAGGGTGACGTTCTGTCCGAGACGGTGTTGAGTGTTCTTTCTTGTTGACAACATATACTTGGTCTTTCACTCATTGACCAGTAAACATATCTTCGCCGCTCTCGCCACAATACTCCCTAAAGCACCGCTGGCATCACGTGACTTTTTTCCAATTATGTTAATATCATCGGCGTCCAAGCCAGATGGACGGAATTGTTGGTATACATCATGCAGGTTCAAATGTTCATTCTGGTTGAAAGCGGTAATTGGTTCGTCACCAGTCTACAGAAATCCTCTTTCCAAGTCCAGAGTATCAACTACGATTGGGTTTGTGTTCGTGGCATGTTTTTTTTAACTTTTGGTAAATCTTCCGAATCTTATTCCTAGAGTAGCATCTCTCAATTTCCTCGATCGCGTGCTTCTCATGCTACTTGTTTTTCCTCCTAAGAAGTCGGTGTTCATCTCTCTTCTTCTGCTCTAGTCCTTCTATGAAGCGTCGCTTTATATGCCTCCTACTTAACTGAATATGCTTGCTGGTACTAGTTGTCAAAACAGAGGTTTCATTGTGGTGTCCGAGTGAAACCCAGCACATCAGAGGCGGCATATCTGATGGCTTTTTGGAAATATTGTCACTAGACTTCGATACATAATGCTGGCGACATAGGACATGTTGTTGGTTGATTGATCAAGGGTTCTTCTAGTCGCCTTATGAATATCGAGACAATGTTTCGCATTCCTGCAAAGTCGATTAGCCTGAATCCCTTATCGGAGTTGGTGTTGTGCAGGCTATACTTTCCGACAGTACCGAAAATGCCCTCTCTTACTAACTTTTCGTTAAAATCTCGGACGAAAATTTTAATGTCATAGCTAGGGCACTGTCTAGGCGGCACGTGGCCTATTAAAGGACCTAGCAGTCCAGGGATTGTCAACAAATCTGAAAGTATCCGAGACTCTTTGTTGCTTCATAACTTAACTTTCTGTTCTATGACCGTGCAGTTACCCCGTCGGCACAATCCGCAACCTGGAGGGTCAGTTCCATTATAGATATCCCCAGGACTAGAGGTCGGTTAGACCGAAGCCAGTAACTCGTTCGGAAATGTAAGCACTGCCGTTGGTCCATTAAAGGCTCGTACGCCACAATCTCTTTTCCAAGACCCTGACTTAGTTTCGTAAATCCTTACCGAGCTGAGCTCTAAATATGTCGGAGTAGCACAGATAAGGACTTATTTGGTTTTTTCCGGGATTTTACTTCATCGTTGATTCCATCTGGAGAATTCATGGGCCGTCCCGTTTATAGCGCTGCTATTTTTGTCAGCTGGTCAGCGCTTGCGCTTATAAGTTTGACAAGTCGAGTCCGGTTAAATATTGACCAGTACACGATGGTTACCACTTGGAGGTAAAATAAGAACAATTGATGTGTGGAAATAGTTACAACACTGGATATCGCCACGTTGACATCTCTCTGTGCCTACCCTATTTCTACAGCACCCAACCAGCTTTGTGTGCAGATCATAAGGAAGGAAAAATGTCTTCAATAACATGAAAAGTTGAATATTTCACAGAAGTTGTGTTGTTGCAGTCAATAATAACGAAACTGTGAAAAGAAAGTACATGAAAATGTAATTACTACATTTGTATAAGTAAATCCGTACTTACTTAGATAGCACTACAGACTAAATCGAACCTGGGCCTGCAGTTAGTATGATTATTGGCCAACTGCCTTCGGTTGCGTACTCCCAGATGATTTAGATTGCCTTCAACTTGTTCGAGCCACTTACTACGTTGTTGTTTCGAGTAGATACCGAATACTCTTTTTGGATGGAACACAAAACATATCTAGCCATTGGATGTCACTGTACAGCTTTGTAGAGTGATATCTATATTCGCTGTCCCTAGCCTCCAAGCTATTGCGCCATACAGCGGAATTAGCATCATTACGATATTATATAGTGTCATTACGATATTAGATAAAGTATCTATTCCAAGAGAACGTGGAGGTAACGGTGTGTCTTTTGCTCGTATGTTAGTGGTTTGCACTTGATGCATATTGAAAGCTTACTCTAATATTTATAATGAATCGAAAAAAAAGCTAACAGTTTTACCAGAACACCTTTAGAGAAACAATCAAAATTTTTTTTATATATTATAGATAAATATAAAAAGCCTATGGCAGGCTATTATCTAATAAGAAAAATATTGACAGCTAAAGGTATTTTTTTACCTACGCAGAACAAGTTTTAAATGATTGTAAAAACAAAAATCCACTCTACTCTCTATTATATGTACGAGTATGTATATGTCGATGTGATATTTCAAGGTACCTCCGCATTCGTTTTTAAGTGATGTGTTTTGATTCGGATGCTCTACTTTGAAGCTCACAGCAGCTCATCCTTCTCAGCAGCCTCAAGATCTTCTGACACACATTTTATTTACTTCCTAGAACAATTCGAATAAATTTAAACAAAAAGCCGCCTTCTGTAACTTGTTGACTCGAAACTAACAATAATTTGCCTTTTCATTGTGACTCTTATTCCACTTGTACTAGTATCTCTAGTCTGGACTGTAAGTATTCCGTAAGTGTATCACTCATGTACTTAATTTATTTCAAATTACAGATATCCCACCTTCACAAGGAGTTGAACACTCAACAAGTTGCTTGTCAAACGGGCATAAATTTCATAAATTCTCCCAGTGCTCGTCTGCAATTCATTTTAATTGGAGTAAATTCCCTTGCCATCTCATTTCACCCCTTTTTTTGCCACATTCAGCTAACACATACAGTACGGACCTAAGTACCAGCTGAAAGAGAAGAAGAGAGCCTCAGGGGAAGGGTGTGTTGTAAACTTCCTGCAATTAATTGAAACAATAACTGTAACAAATTTTCATAGGCACATGGAGAACCATCCAGCATCCAGCCATAGAACCATAGAAATAAAGCTGCTAGACGATGATCCCTCTGTACTCTAACAGGGTCTGTTGTCAGGGTACTGAGTACCAAAGAGAACTTATTTCCATTCCTCACACAGGAATTTCTCAATAAACATACGAAATAGTTTCCGTATTTTGCACCCACGTCCAATGTAGGGGGCACAACTCTGCCCTTATCCCCATCCGCCGGAACCTCATCCATCTTCTTCTACACTAACACATTCTCAGGCACTAACAGAGGGCAGGGCGTTGAACGAATGAGTCTCTTTTCCGTAGCTGGATTAAAATTACACATTCACACATACCTATAGTCACATGCATAGTCAAAAAGGAAAATATTTAAATAAAAAAGGGATTTTTCATTTCGGGCTCGACGTTCACCCGCACCGCATAAAAAGTATGGCGCTTCTTGCATCCGTTCTCCGGGACGAATCTGTACAAACAAGCGTTCTTGTTATTGCATCCTGCGGAATCCTTGGCACCACATACACCACAAAAAGAATAAGACTACTATGGTTCAAAGAAAAAACTTCCTCCTCCATGGAAAATTTTTTGATGGAAAAAAATTTCCAACTCCAGGAAAAATGCAAACTTTTTCTGTTTTGCCGTAACCCTTCACCAGCCGTCACCCCCGCTAACGGCTTCAGTGGATGAGAAGTGCAAATGCAGCGCCCAACTCGAGGACTATTTCGAACCTAGTTTTTCCAAACAGCTCACGGGGTCCTTGGTGGTGCAATGCTTGTTGTTGCAGCTTGCAACTTTATCCATTGCTGTGGCGTATGAGAAGCTTAGTAAGCCCGAACTTGGAAAATCCGCATATCTACCCCCCATGAGGAGTATTGGGCCCAACAGATCGACGAGGATAGTTTCTCAATCTCCAACGAAACTTTCTCCATCCTGTACCGCAGACAGAGAGTCTGGACTAGGACCATAAATCTATCCAAGTGGTGTGTCGTCGTAGTCGTAGTTGTAGTTGTAGTCATAGTCACAGTTGACGACGACGTCGTTTTTGTTATTGTAGTTCAGTTGTTGTACGAAAGAGTAGAACGCACACGACTCCTTGCCAGATGAATGTGTTTGTTAAACTAATACAAAACTTTAGATGAATTCTTTTCAGCAACAAGAAAAATTAATAATATTATCTATTTATCTTCGTTGCGGTTCTATATGGGAAAACTTTGGATTTTTTGTTCTTGGTTTTTGTACCATTTTGGAGGGGTAAGTTTCGCCCTTTTTCTGGTCAAGGACTGTGGCAGTTGTTGCTCAAACAAACACATCCCGATGGATATCAACATATATATGTGATGGTGTTGGGAAGGAGAACCCGTCGATGGAAGTTGTGTCGGGTGTTGGGTGTCTGCGTAGAGTAATTAGTTGCTAATATTAATTTAATGAGTTTCACTTAATTTGCATTTTAATGGAGTTTTCTTTCTCGAGAACGCTTTACATTAAAGGCTTCGCTGAGCTGTGCTTTTTTCTATCACCGTGGAAGCTATTAATGGCACACTTTTGTGCTCGCTGCAGATGGGTTTTTAAGAAATGAATTAATGAGGTAAATGACATAGTTTGCAATTTGCAGTGAATGGATTGTTAAGAAATTTATGCAAAAAAATCATTGGATCAGGGATGACAAAAACTTAATGCGGAAATGGCAGTAATGACATATCAAAATTGCTTTGATTGACAAATGGCGTTCTTTAAAACCTTAAACATGCAATTTTTCTAAAGTGAACTCGATATTCAAATGCGATATGAATTGGAGCAGAATCGGTCAATTGAGTTTTGAAAAAATTTATTTAAATAGGTAGGTACTAAAATTTTAGGTTCCCCATTGACTACTTTCAAAAAGTAATTTATTTTCCAAATCAAATGTGGTATTTACTTTGCTATAGTCAATCGATCGAAGCGTTTCTAAAATCTTCTGCCAATGTAACATATTATATGGATATTATTGTATTTCATACTAAAATATCCTACAATATTCATTTTCGAAATGGTTTTTTCTTAGCTGCAGAAAGTGCTCCGCTTTACGAGCTTGCCCTAGAATTGTAAAAGTCAGAAGGGACGGTATCTTACTGGTACTGTCAGAATATATAACGTGCATGAAGTCACTTTCAAGGCCGAATTCAGGCCGGTCGATTTTGTTGCAGGATAAAGCATCATTGTATCTGGTACGCTAGAACAACGGAAAGGAAAGAAAGAATCAAGAACTGATTTTCTCTTTGAGCTTATACAAAGCTTCTCATGAGACCATTAATTTTGGGTATGGTTCACGTCCCTATCTACACCTTGAAAGGGTTAATTTCCATTTTGTTTCCAAATGAGTGCAGATAAGAGACGACCACCCCCAATAATAATCTATTTTATTTACTCAGATCAACCTCCAACATTGCATTTCTTCTACTGCATCCCTGTGTATGAGGCCTTTCGTATTGAATACAAAACCTCACATAATATCCATATAAGATCCGTGGGTGTATAGTAAATGAATCTGTGGTTTCGGATTAAAGGGTTTAACATAACTGTAGGATGAGCGATCGGAAAGACCAATCACTTTTCTTTTTGTGTTTTTTCATGCTCGCATTATACATATTTAAAATTTTGATTATGTACAACTTGATGGTCAGTCCTGCTTTGGATTATATACCTAAGTACTTATACACATACTAGCAACTAATCACATTAATCTAAATCTTACACTCGAATTATTCAAAATTCATATATCAAGAAGGAAGATATATGAATTTTGAATAATACTGAAATTGATTGGACATTGTTTTTTAGTTTGTTTTAAATCTATCCTTTATCTAGTCATTATTCTGAATGCTCATATTAATTGATTTAAGTATGCTTGGAACAAGCATAGAGTGGAAAACTAATGTTATTATTACATAATTAGTGTATATTGATTTGAAAGCTTATGAAGTTATATTCTTTGATTCTTCTACCGCGAGCATCGAACTTGTCGAGTTGTAGAGGCTGAATAGGGTCAATGAATCTCGAGAAGAAATTCTCCAGACGAGTCCTGAAACCAAAGGATGCTCCCCACCCCCACCCCCCTCCCCAACTCCCAAAGCACTCCCTCCTACCCCTGGGCTGGATCAAGGTGTCATACGACCCGTGCTGAAGATCAACCTGGCTGAGGGCCTAGTATCTCCAAAATAGCTCAGTCGCGAACGGAGTATCCGGATACCTGGCGACCTCCGGATTAGCTAGTCTTATCTGTATACAGCGGATCTCTGTACAGATGGACACCCCTATCTCCACTACTCGTGGGACCATTCATGGAAAAAACCAAGAAAATAAAAACCGAGGCCGGTACTCCTTCAATACCGGGCGATGGAACGGTGACTACACCGACTACCGGCAAGGCTCCTACATTGCCGAGAGGAGGCAAAACTGTGGTAGGCCATGGTGCGCCATCCTCTAAAAAATAAGAATTCAGGAAGTGTTAAGACTGTGGCAAGCCATGGTCCTATCACTTCCTCCACCCCTAGCAGCAGCAAGTTTGTGGCAGGCCACGGATTTGTCGCTGCTACCAAAACTCCTTCAGGGAGTGTTAAGACTGTGGCAAGCTATGGTCCTATCACTTCCTCCGCCCCTAGCAGCAGCAAGTTTGTGGCAGGCCACGGACTTGTTGCTGCTACCAAAACTCCTCCCTCCAAGGAGGAATCTGGAGTTCAGCCGCATCGGCAAGCTCCATCTAAGGCGCTCTATGTAAGACGCCGAAATGCTTCACGCATCATCAAAACCTTTGGATCCATTCTGGAGGTTGAGAGAAGTGCGGAAATAAAGAGCAAGGTTGAGTGGGCTAAAAACATCCTAAAAGACGGATTTCCCACTGCTTCCACTGCTCCCAAAACGTCAAAAGACTCCTCTAAGCACCAGAGATCATTGGAGGAAACCGTACCGGTTTCCAGGAGGCCAAAAAAACATAGTTCTACAACCCCAGGGCCATCCAACAGCAGATCTCTGAGGTCTTACAACGAAGTCCTAAAGGATGCATTGGTGATCGCGGTGATCGAGAGGAGAGATACCGACGGTTCTATCACACCGGAACGGTGGCAACTGTTCAAGCTGAAGCTCTCGAGCAACTTCTTGGCCATCATGCGGGAAAACCCCGGACCACCTCCTATCACAAGCGACGCTGGCTGGCACCAAGGCCATGTCAAACTCATCGCTTGTTCAAACCAGAGATCTCTCGATCTCTTCACCAAAGCTATCGATGGTTTAGGAGAGATTTGGCCAGGTGAAAAACTCGAGGTCGTATCTAAGGAAGACATTCCTAGTAGACCTCGAACTCGTACCTGGATTCCAGCCGAACCCTCCTCTCCAGAAAGTATCCTGGAAATCATCCGGCTCAGTAACCCGACTCTTCCGACACATGACTGGAAAGTCGCGAAACTGGAGGAACTAAGGGGTTCTTATAGATGCGCGTTAATTGTGATCAATAAGGAATCTCTTAATCCTCTGGCGGAGACGAAAGGCATGATTCGGTTCGGATTCGAGTCCATTCATTTAAGGGTGTACAAAAAGGATGAGCTGGACGCTGTTAAGCAACCTCCTCCTCCTTTAATACCTGACATCAGAACCTCGGATCTGGGAGCGTCGATATCCTCCTCTTCTGACACACTGTCGGAAATGGAAACCGATGACGAAGCAATTAGAGGTTCTACACGATCAGAGATAGAAGATGAGCTCTTGGGCACATCTTCAGAATGGGAGGACCTCAACAACACCGTGGTGGAGGCGACTCTGGAAGACTGTAGCAATGATACGGTTTCTCCAGATTAATCTCCAACACTCAAAAAGGCTTCGGCCGCACTCATTCTGCGTCTTTCCAAAAGCGCAGAAGACATAATCCTAATCCAGGAACAATGGATTGCAGAAGGCGTGGTTCGTGGACTTAGGACACCCACATACGCTCCACTCTATACAAGAGACAAAGGTAAGATTAGAACTTGTATATTAGTGAAACGTAGCCTTTATGTATTTCTACTTCCCAACCTCAGTGACCCCGACTTAACCGTTGTCAGACTAGAGACTGCCAAAGGCTCCTAGGCTCCTACTGGCTGGCATCGGCTTACCTTGGCCACGACCAAGTGGGCCCTATCCCTGGTGATAACCTAGAAAGGGTGGTACTGGAAGCTGGAAGGCAAAAAACTGGCCTCATAATCGGATGCGACGCTAACGCACATCATACGGTATGGGGCAGTACCGACATCAATGATAGAGGTGTGTCACTTTTAGACTATATTTTAAGTACTAACCTCTTAATTTGCAATATTGGCAATGAGCCCACTTTTATAACAAGAAAGCGACAAGAAGTGTTAGATATTACTCTTGTCTCCGACAGCATCACCCAAAGGCTAACAAACTGGATGGTATCGTCTGAACACTCCTTTTCAGACCATAGATACATCCAATTCAGTCTGAGTGATGCTCCCCCCAGCCAAACAGCTTTCCGGAACTACCGGAAACTGATTGGTCAGGAATACTGTCAAAAACGTTATCCTCTGAACTATCAAGTCCCCCGCGTTACACCAATGAGCTTGACATGAAAGTCAGGGAATTTACTCTGGCTCTCAATAAGGCTATGGTCGCTTCCTGCCCTCTTATTCAACCAAGAGGCAAGAAAAAGCCACATTGGTGGACATCGGCACTGGGACTGCTCAGAAACGCCTGCAGAAAACTTTTCGACGCAGCAAAAGCACAAGAAAAGTGGCCGACTGGGACTCATATAAAGAATCCCTCAAATTATACAAAAGAGAACTGAGGAAGGCAAAGCGACAATCCTGGAGGTCATTCTGCGACAAAATTACAGAAACCTCTGAGGCATCGCGGCTAAGAAAAATTCTCTCCACAAATCCTATGATGCCCAGCTGTTTGAAAAAAACCGATGGCTCTTGGACAACCTCAAGTGATGAATCACTCAACCTGCTTCTGGACACCCACTTTCCAGGTAGCTCCCAACTCGCGGCCAGTAGCAGCCCAAACAGGCCTACTGCAACCGTGACCAAAATTCATGGTCTGATTACGAGAGACAAACTGCTCTGGGCGCTGCATGGCTTCAAATCATACAAGTCTGCTGGTCCGGACGGTATTATACCTGCCGAGCTACAGAGGTCTTCAGATATTATTCTAACAGTGTTGGAAAATATTATGAGGAGCTGTGTAGAACTTATCCACATTCCACTGTTATGGAGAGAAGTCAATGTAGTATTCATTCCCAAAGCTGGAAAATGTTCTCATGTCGTCCCAAAGGACCTCAGACCTATAAGTCTATCATCATTCCTTCTGAAAACTTTAGAACGACTGATTGATATCCATATTCGAGCTAAAGTTGATCCAAGACTTCTGTCTACGGCTCAACATGCCTACTGTAAAGGAAAGTCGGTGGAAACGGCTTTGCACTCTCTGACTAGCCACATCGAACGATCCCTACAATATAAGGAGTACACAATGGTTGCTTTCCTAGACATAGAGGGCGCCTTTAACAACGTCAACACATCCGCAATCACGACTGCGCTGTCAACTCTGCAGGTAGACGGCTCACTTGGGGAGCTGATCAGTCTAATGCTAAAAAGCAGGATAATCAACTCCAAACTGGGTGAGACTTCTGCTAAAAGATATGTCAGTAGAGGTACGCCGCAATGCGGTGTCCCCTCTCCCCTTCTCTGGAACTTACTCGTAGTAGTTAACGAACTACTGATATACCTGGAAGCGGGTGGTGGCAGAGTGATTGCCTATGCGGATGACGTTGCCATAGCCGTCTCAGGAAAACATCTAAATACCAATAAAGAACTCCTCCAAGTAAATCTCAACAGATTAACCCGCTGGGCAGATCGCTGTGGATTGGGAATAAACCCCCATAAAACTGATGTTGTCCTCTGATGATGTTGTAGCTGCGACTGCAGCTATTCGCCTTAAAGCGACTAAACAGTGGACAAATAATTCATTTGGCCACGCCAATATTCTTAATACATTAGGAATCCTCACAGAGAACATCGATTACACCATACCTGAACTTTGGTTTGACAAAAACTTCCATGTAAGCTTCCCCTCTAGATCATTCTGGGAGGAGGATGCTTTCATGGAGGACAAGTCAATCCATCTCTACACAGATGGATCTAAAACCGATAGCGGAGTTGGTGGCGGCGTTTTCTCAGATAAGCTAAATCTAAGCCTCTCTTTCCGCCTTCCAAATCACTGTAGCGTGTTCCAGGCGGAAATTTTGGCGATGAAAGAAGCTCTGTCCTGGCTGAAGAAAAACGTGATATCTGCAAAGGATATCCGCATATTTTCGGATAGTCAGGCCGCCATTAAGTCCCTTGACTCGGTCTCATTATATTCTAAAACCGCCCTTGAATGCCGATCATCTCTCATGGAGATGGCAGAGCAGTTCAACATTCACCTTTGTTGGGTGCCGGGCCACAGAGACATTCCAGGGAACTGCAGATCCGATGAACTCGCCAAAATTGGAACCACTCTACCTATCCTACCGGACAAAGCTAGTATAGGTATACCAATCGCTACGTGCAAACTAACACTAAAGCTAGATGCCAATAAAAGAACAGACCTTAGGTGGACTGCTGGACAAACATGTCTAGCAACCAAACAGATCTGGCCAAGGCTGGATCTGAGTCGCTCTAAGTGTCTGATCCTTTTAGATAGGAAACATCTCAGCGCCATATTAGGTGTCATTACTGGACACTGCCTCATAGACAAGCACGCAAGAAGGCTTGGCGCTTTTACTAATGATTTCTGTAGAAGCTGCATGGACGAGGAAGAGGAAGAGAGGAAGAGGAGCTTTCTTCTACAACGACTTAAACGATCTAGAAAAAATAGACGTTAACAGTCTCCTACGCTTTATTATAAGCTCAAACTGGTTCCAGTAGTAAGAAGATCATAGATCCACGTGGCATCACAATGGGCCAATAGGCCTAAGTGGGTTGGTATTTCCAACAGCCACTCTTACCTAACCTAACCTATATTCTTTGATTTATTTAGCCAGGCATACGGTTTATAAGTTGGCTACATTTAAGTAAAATTTGATATGAAAAATATTATGTATAATTGATTTTTTTAAAGTCTAAATAAAGAAAAGTTGAACTGGAAAATGCATTGCCTTTTGTGCCAAACCTATTCTCACTATGGAAACTTGAGAAATTTTGCATCCAAGATTTAGTTGCTGCAGACATAAGCCACGAAACGAACAGAGAATGCAACAAATTCGTCGTTGCGTCACCTTATTTTTAGCTTATTTTTTCTATGATTCAGTATTAACACGACCACCAAAGGCGGTAGCCGAACTCATCAAATACTCTGATTCCAGGTGGCCGTAGCTCAAGTGTTAGTGTACTGGCTTCCAATCGGACGGTTCGGGATTCAATACCAGCCGTGACCGAAAGACTTTTTTTCAGGCAACTAAAATCTCGTGAGATGGAAGCTTGCCTAAATTATAACAACAAGCCAATTTACACTAATAATTTAGTATCCCCATTAAATGTTGGATGCCACCCATGGAGCGAAATATCTACTGAGCCCAAACATCTTTCTTTCTCATTCTGTCCCATTTTCTGAAGAATTTAACACGTGCCCCGGCATCATCAGTGTAGTCATACCCATTTGAGTGTTAAGTTCATTTAAAAGTGCAAGTGCAGCGTGAGAGTCAATTATCTCCTAGATTTCATACTATCGTCTAAAATGTTTGTCAACAATGTTTCCTAGAGTAAGACAGCAAGTAATTGACTTAACGTGAAACTTAAAATTTATTTTTTCGTGTAAATATGAAAGTTTTAAACTATTAATTTATTATAGCATTGCGCAAATAAAAGACTGAAACACATAATTTTAATAATTTTAAAAGCAATATATATAAATTGTAAAATTGAAAAGTATAGCTATATACTAATAAAGAAATACTGCTACTAGTACTTCTAACCTAGGCGCATTGATGAATCTCCGTCTTATTGATACTTATATCATATACTATACTCCCAAAGCTATCCTCCGTTTAAAGAGTAGTGGTCTTCAGTACAACTGGAGCTTTGATGACATACGGAATTGACTTTCTCTGTGCCCAAGAATAGTTCCGGCTAGAATCTGGGCCAGGAAAGGAATGCCTGTTCAGCCTTGCTGAACCCTCTTACGACTTCCAAGCTAGTTTGAGAATGCAGGACTTCACTGAACGAAGTCGGAAGGCTAAATTCACGGAGTCTTGACTGAGTTTTGGCTCACAATGGGATTATGAAAATAAAATCGCCGATGAAATTTCTGGGCAAGGCTCAGAGGAAAGGTTTTCAGGACCCGAACCTAACCGTCATCGGTTAGGCTTTACATTAACAGTTGGGTATCATATGAGCATAACTACAGATGGCACATCTCCCCAGGTTACCGGCGGATCAAACGAATTCTTAACGACGTCTTTCAGATATCAGCGGCTTTCCTGCTGTCCCTCAGTAGGAAAGACTGTTTGCTGGCGTCCTGATTGATTAGCACTTAAGTATTGTAAAATGTTTATGTGGGTACAAATGATAGAACTTATTCTTTTCAATACAAATCCCTTTATTCAGTACAGTTACAATTCACTATTTAATTGTTTCTCTCAATACAATCCAATTTCTCAACCGCTTATACTTTTCTTATCTTTTACTTAAACCACTTAATTACTTCTCCTAATTAACACTTCAAATTTCACTTTAGAACTGATTTGCATACCTTGGGGATGCTGGTATTTATACTCGAATGACATACTTCGAGAACAATCCTCGCCATCCAGCGTCCCATACAATTTCCAATTTGCTAGAAAATTCGATTCCACTCTCCAGTCGAGACTTTGTTATTCCAGTATCGAAATCTTCTGGTCTTTGAATCTAGATGTCGCTGCTCACATTTAAGTGGTTATCACAGTATGTTAGACATAAGTGATACAACATCTTGCTATGCTTGCTGTGAAAGTGACGACGACACTGCGGAGCTCTACCCTGAGAATGTCCTATCTACACTCGCGTCACCCTAGCCGCTGAAATTGTGGGTCCTTGTACTCTAGACACTTTATCACTAAAGATCTTATTCATATTTCTACGAAGGGATGATAAATTTCAGTAAGCGGAAGTTACAAGGAGTATTACAGGCTAGCTTTTCGTCTGAGAGATCTGTTCCGACAAAAACAAAAAAAAAACAAAAAAAAATCCCTTAGAAGGCTCCAAACCAAAGCAGAATTGGTTACTGTCCACATTGATATCGACGAAAAACACCCCTCTTGTATGATGGACGTCCAAAAATTCCGAGGGCAGACATTAAATCGGATCCTTACATTAATGTAAACATTATACAGTTTCACATATCCCTAAAATACTAAAGACAAAAAAAACTTTATGAGTAAGTATGACATCGGATGGCAAATATCGTAAGAGCTCGCCAAAGCTTTTGCCGATGAGGAATTATCAAACATATTCAGCGAAATAAAACCATACAGAATGATGCTGCGCAGAAGAACAATAGCAGCTCTCACGCTCTACAAGCAAAAAAGACTGGCTTCTAAGAAAAAACGATGAGCATTAGAAATCAACAAATTGAGGGATTCTATTGCCGGAATGATGTTCAGAAATTCTACCGAGGATACAAGGCCCAAACCAAACCCTGCAACGATGAATAAAACAACATAATAGTAGAAGGTATGAGGATATGGAGACCCTTTCCGAAGGCTGTGTAACGACAACGAAAAACAAAATTCCCCATTTGGGTAGCGTGTACCATAAATCAACTGTTTTCCCCTGTAACTCCTGGATTTTTTCCAAAATCAGCCGTATGGCTGACATATGGTGGACATTTCTGGCCTAAAATGACACTGATAGGGGCCGGTCAGATTGATGAAGACGTACGAAGGGTTTTATGCTTTCACATAATGCAGCATACAGGATTTTCTATGCGATGCTAGGGGACTTATTCCCCTGTAGCTGGCGCAGTTCAGTGAGAATCTCGTTTCTTTAGAATCGGACAACAATGCTGACGTTTTATCCTTCGGGCATACTTCCGTCGACCTAGATTTTGAAGGTGAGTTAATGTATGCTTCAAATCCCTTCATCACATTGTGTTTTAAGCAACTCAGCAGTTAAGCCATCGGCCCCAGCACCTTTATTAGCCTTGAACTTGGAAATGACTGTCCTAACTTCATCTTGACCATGTGGATAGAATTCTTATCTATCGTCGTTCAGGTTGAATTGTCTGGCCGCCTGGCGGTGGGATGTTGTTTGTCATCACTGTTTAACAGTCTGCAGTAATAACCTTTCTAGATTCTCGGCATCGTCTGTGGTTCTACTATGAGGTTTCGTTCTCCATCCTTGTAGATTTTTTTTCAGGCTTTGCAGTTTTGGCATGTTCATTTTTTTTTCGGCAAACCTTCCGAACTTCATTCTTCTCTCTAAATACTCTATCGAGCACTTCTCATTCTCTTTCTTTTTTCTTCTGACTATCCTCGGTTCTTACCTTATTTTCTCTTTGTAGAGCTCTCGAGTTCATCTCGTTCTTTTCTGTAAGGTCACTTTCTATCTACAACTGTTGCTTTTCCAGATTTGCCTATCTGCATTAGTCATCGAACCAGCGGTTCCTTTGTTCGGCAGGTTGAAACCCTGTATACCAGAGGCGGCCTTCTCTGATTGTTCTTTTGCAATGATACCAATGTATTTTTTTTAACCAATGATTTACAACGAGTAAACTCTCACCCACCATGATATAACTAACGGTTACTTAATCTTAAATATGCTAAAAACAGAGTTCAGAAGAACTTTAAAAGGAGTAAATCTCTATCGGATTACGAATTATTTGCTCGGTTGAGAAAAGAATTTATTTTTCTTTCTAGGTTCCTCTCAAACAAATACATTCAACGCTTGGAAATGAATCTGAAATCTAACCCAAGGTGCTCTTGGTGATACATAAAATCCAAACGGCCTAGTATCGGTTTTCCGTCAACTATGAATTCTCTAGGCAAATCATCCAGTAATCCCAAAGATATTCTGAATATGTTCGCGTCGTTTTTTCAAGGTATTTATGATTCCTCTAGCCTTACTTCTTTAATGAGGATTATTTCGATTCCTTGCATGCTTTTACTGCCTCAAGCTCTCTGGTACTTATTAGATCCAAATTATTGTTGACATTACAGGATTTGAAGGACAGTAAAAATCCAGATTTCTTGGGTTTTTATCCGGTTGTTTTAAAATCTTGTGCTGATTCTCTTAGCTACCCCCTGCTATATATTTTCAATCAGTCATTGGCTAGTGGGACATTTATTGTTGATTGGAAATATTCGCTTATAACAGCAATTTATAAGAGTGGTAAAAAAGACCAAATTTCGAATTATAGACCAGTCTCTAAACTGTCTATTGTACCTAAACTTTTGGATCGCCTAGTGAAGGAACTAATGGTATTCATCTTAAGGAGCTTTATTAGTGAATCTCAGCATGGATTTTGGAAAAGTCATTCGACTTGCTCAAACTTAGTTCAGTTTACCAATCATTGATTAGGTTCCATTGAGAAGCACAAGCAAGTGCACGTAATTTATATTGATTTCGTGAAAGCCTTTAGTAGAATTAACTTGCATATCCTTCTAAAAAAGCTTGAGTGTTACGGATTTTTCGGCCTATTACTTCCATGGCTCAAGTCCTATCTGTTTGGGAGAAAACAATTCGTTTCAATCGCACATTTATTTTCGTTTGAAATTAATGTTGTGTCTGGTGTCCCGGAAGGAAGCCATCTTGGGCCAATCCTTTTTCTCATTTTTATGAATGATTTGCCGACAATTCTAAAATTTTGTCATTGTGTTTTGTGACTATTTCTAATGTCAGTGACTGCCTTCTACTCTAGAGAGATTTAGATTATTATTTTGAATGGTATAAAATAAACGATCTGTATGTATTTGAATATCGACAAATGAGCCACCATGTCATATAATAGAACACAATATAATCTAACCCCTGCTTATCGTCTTGGAAACTTATCAATTAATGTTTTAGTTGAGTTTAATGACCTTGGTGTTGTTTTTGATAGTAATCTCCCTTTTGATACCCATGTCAGTAAATTAATGTCAAAAGCTAACTCTGCTCTAGGATTTCTGAAAAAAAATTCATCGAACTTCAAGGATCCCTATACTCTCAAGGCCATTTATGTAATCATGGTTCGCCCATGTCTGGTATATTGTAGTGTTGTTTTGGAACCCGTTTTCATTGAAAAACATTAATAGAATAGAAAAAGTTCAAAACAACTTCTTGCGCTTTGCATTACGCCGTTTCTTTCTAAATGACAATGTCAACTATTCTTACCGCTCTAAATGTTTGCTTTTGGGTTTTGATTCCCTCGAAGTTCGTCGCAAAATGCATTGTATTATGTTCGTTAGAGATTTACTATGTTTTTCCATTGACTGTGAGAACTTGCTTTCAGTAATTGGTATTTATGCCCGCCTAAGGGTTCTTAGGGCAAGACCATTTTTATTTGGAGTTCATCACTCCACTTTATACGGATCCAATGAGCCTGTTACGTTGATTATTTAATAGATTATTTAATCTTGTATATGATCAACTCGATATTGTATTACCTAGAACTAGATGTAAGGAACTCGCATTGTTAGCATTAAGATAATTTATAATTATTGTACTTTATATATTTTTTCTTTCTTTCTTGATCTGCTAGTTTAGTTTAGTTTTCAATGCATTTTATTTTCTTAATCACTAACTCTTACATACTAACAAAAAATGCTTAAATGCTAGCTTACAATTACTTAACAATCTTATACTAACTTACTGGCCCCACACAGGCACTCTAAGCTACTCTAAATTCTTATATCTATGTATTTCGACTTCATTTACATATTATTTGGAAATGTTTATTTTATATACTTAGGACTAAGAAAAAATTGTTAACAAAAAACTTAGCCTATGAATGTAATTTTTTATTTTTTATAAAAACTTAATATCTAACTTAAAATAAACCTTAGTCTACTTAGCCTATATACACAATACGCACATACAGACACAAAGACATTATGCACAATAATATACATACATTAGTATATACCTTTATATATACTAGTATATGTATATATTTCTTAAATGCTAACATAAACCTATGTAAGCTGGCCATCGCTATTTACTGAGCAAATAGATTGGCCAGCTCTGCCTCATTAGTGAGGCTGGTCCGTAATTGACGGAAACGACGACGAAACATCTTCCCCATCATTCAACCACCAGAAATGCTGGTGCTGCCGAACGACATCCCTCTTATCGCGATTCCCCACCGCCCTACTGAACCTGAGGCGATCCACACTGCCGTGTGCGATGTCTCTGTTGTAGTTGAGTCGCCTGTCCCCAGCTGTCCGAGCAACATGGAAGATTAACGGAACCGCTGATCTATCCTGGATCAACCCTATCTGATCCAGGTAGAGGAATGCTTCCGGTGGAACGAAGCTGTCAGAGCGCACACTCTCGTGGTAAAGGTAATTGGGGTAGTAAGCCCCAGATATCAGGTTATTCGTCGAGGTCATTGCTCTTGCAATGTGCCTTCGAGTCAGCTTAATTACGAAGTTGTCCACTCGTATCTGGTTCGCCCTGTTGTAAAGGACCTCGTTAAGATAAAATTTCTTGTACTCCTCTCAAACACTCGAATCTTTTATCGTCTTATCTTATCGAAGTTACGCTGCAAGAGAGTATTAATAACCTCGATTTTTGTACCTGTTCTGTAAGCTACCAAATCGTCTGCGTACGCAATAGTATGAGGAAGTGAACCTATCAAGTCGCTTGTATAAATGTTAAATAGGATCGGCGAATTGACCGCGCCTTGCTGAAGACCATTTTTAATTTGAAATATTCCAACAGAAGTCACATCACCATTTTTCACGATGAACTGTCTGTTGGTTAGCATATTACAAAGAATGTACAAGAGTGGTTTACTGATCCCCAGCCCAGTCAGCTTATAGAAAAGACCCTCTAACCATACGGTGTCGAAGGCCTTCTCCAAGTCAACAAGGCAGGCACGAGTACATTGTTTTTTGCCTTTATTCCATTGGATATCGGACACCAGTTTAGACGCGGCATGTGAGATACTTTCTTGATCTTTTCTTATGTCAATAGATTACAATAGATCAAATTTTCACATTACGGAAAAACTTGGAGTAGTGAATTTCAGATCCACCACCAATTTTGTATCGATTCCAAGGCCGCATGTGATAGAATTTAAAAAGACGACATATATAAGGCAGCAACTATTTACAAAAGTTTATACAAAGGCAGTGATATTGACATAATACGGCAAGTACAATGTGATGGATAATGCTTCTGTGAGTACTGCGTTCGAGGCAGCGAAGACTTCTCTAGCGAGATGTCTACATAAAAATAAAAGTATATGCAACAGACGTCTCAGACAGAACGTAATTTCAGAAAGATATAACTTTGAAGTAGTTAGAAGTTTGCTCTACTAGGCTCCGCTACGTCCAATAGCTCTGAGATCAAACTAAGTATTGAGTCTGAAAGCCCTTCTCAACTTAGGTAAGAAACAATATAATGATCATCCCAGTCGTACTGTATGGTACGAAAGCGTAGCTTTTAATAAGGAGTTGATGAGCTCACTCTGGGCTGTTTTAAAAGGCAAACTTTTGGTGTAATCTTCAATCCCCTCTATATACGGATTGAGGAAAATATACAACAACGAATTGTAAGGGCTGTACATTGACATTGATTTAGTCAAAAGAGTTAAATATAAAGACCACCAAGACTGAAACATGCAGAGGAGATGAACCGCAGAATTCCGGTTCGAAAAATTTAGCATTTTCTAGTCATTCCTACATCTATTTTTTAAAGAACTGAATTAGAGAATGAAGACTTTTTCAGCATTATAAATACTAGCCTACGTCGTCATAGGAAGAAGAAGACAACCGTATACGAAAGAGATTAAATGTGTGACAAAACCAACTAATGGCCTCGGATAAAAATGGACTCACTGTTGACGACCGTAGCTAACGTTTCAAGGACATCTACCTTTGGATTTGCGCATGGAATGTTCTTACCCTTAACAGGCCACGTGCAGTCGAAAATTTAACAGAGGCCATTGACTGCTATCACACAGATATCACCGCCAACCAGGAAGTGTAATGGATGAAAAAATGGCATATATACATGGTGATTGTTACAAGGAAAAGGAAGACTTAGGCAAAAAGAACGAAACATTACTATAGAAAGTACACGGTTTCCTCATCACAATAAGCGCAACGGGACATGGCGGTCTACAGATCATCAAACGCTAAATGAAATTGACCATTTTGCTAAATCTTTGGCGATTTAGACAGTGACAACGTTGCCAACGTGTCATCAGAGACACCGCAACTGATGTACTAGGTTTCACGCAACCACCACCAAGAAATCCCTAGTTTGGTGAAGAATACCGGCAAGCACATGCAGCTAAACAAGAAGTCTACAGAGCGGCGCTGCAACGAAGGACGAAGCACATCGGCTTCTCCAAAAGAAGAAAAAGATCACGACAAGCAGTCGATCGAAGATAATGAGAGGTTGCACTCGAAAAATAACGTATGGAAGTTTTACCAACTGGTAAAAAGAGCATGTCAAAGGAAGAAGACTCGTGCCTGTAATGGAGTCACAGTCGATACTGAGAATATTTTCTGCAGACTGTATAGCGGCGAAAAAGCCCAACATACCGCCGTCAGGCAGAATAGATCATTCAACTCAGACGATGATAGCAAAAACTTCCGTCCACCTGACCAAAATGAAATAAAGATAGCAATATCTAAGTTGAAATCCAACAAATTAACTGGACCTGGCGGCTTACGGACCGAGGTATTCAAAGCTGCTGGAAATGACTTTGTGGGTAGCATTCACCAACTCATTTCTCCGATCTGGTCATAAGAGTGTATGGATGATGAATAGATTCTCAGCTTCATTTTCACGACTCACAAGAAAGGAGAACTTGTTTTTTGCTGTTGGGTTAATGTTTTGATGAGCAACTTCCTTCTTTTTCTTCGATCTATTTTTTAAATTTGGCAAATTTCGGGGGATGGTTGTCATTAGGTAAGAAATCTATCAACATGTAGACCTTTGTGTAACTTCCGAAATCTGCGGCTTTTATTTTATTTGTTTCCTCGCCTGGGCGTATTCTGCCTTATACTTCTTTTTTTCCACGTGAACACTCAGAAGTATGATTGGTTTTTTTGATATTATGTTCAGGCACTTTCAGTGATTTATTCCAAACATTTCAAACTTTCAAACCATTTAAAATAATTTTAGCATCGAATTTTACGTCGCATCCAAAATTATTAAATGCTACGAGTATCGCCATTCTGTTTTTTCACTGAGCATTTCTTTGATCAATATACGAGTACATTTTGTAGTAAGATAGACTACAGAAACTGATACCAGGGCTTTACTTCTGATGTGAATAAATGAAGATTTACAATGGTCAACGATCTTCCACATCAATCCATCGTAAGCCTTCACGAATACAGGCTAAGATAGAATTCCCACCGTTAAGTACTTCGATCGAAATCAGTCGATATCCACAAACATCACCAAGAACCTAGGCATCAATTTCACATCAAAAAAGAATTATGATACCATTTCGAGTTTAAAACCGCTTTTATTGCATTTTAAGAATTTGGAACCATATAAACCATCAGCTATCATCTGAATCCTTTACAGGAACTGAATGTGCTGCTACTCCTTCATATTATTTTAAATTTTGGTACTATGAATACTCGTACATCCTGAGCTGTGATCCCAAAATATGTGGAAGTTACACAACTTCCAACAGGAATGAGTAAATGGCATTTTTATGGAAAATATCTGAAGGATATCTAAAAATTGGGAGCGCATACGAGATGATATCTCTCAAGGAAGGAGAAGGAAGCATTTTTACTCGTAGTTTTTCGTATATTCGTCGGACTGACGCCAAAAAAGTCACCCACTTCTCTGTTCGTCCCGGTATGCTGACGAAAACTTTATTTAGAAAATTTTTCTATTTCTCTCAAGTCTCTCAAGAAGCTGAAACTTTTCCACTATACTCGTAATACACACAAAAGGCTAAAGGGGTGAATACGGCATCTTGCAATAGCTGGTTAACCCCTACTGCCAATTCCAATTATTTGGAAGGAAGAAAAATTCGACAAATATGTAAACTTTGTGGTGTTGGTTTTGCCTCTATTTTTCGGTGCTGGTGCTTATTCAACTTCCGGCGAAAGTTTATTTATGTCCTCTCACCCAGAAGCGAAAGCAAGGCCGCTACTGCTTACTGAAATAGCAGAAAGGAAATTTTATCATTTTTTTTTGTTGTATTTTACTTTAAAATGGAATACCACCAGCGCCATAACACACAATTGAGATAAACACATTTGTGGATTGCGTATCTAATGGTGTTATGGCTCCCACGAATCCGACAGTACAACGGATGGATACAAGTTCTAGCTGGGGCATATCCTTCGAATAGCTTTAATGAATGTAATTTTGTGCTAAGATGAAGATCCCTACCAGTGAGCAGTGAGTTAATTAATATGCCAATGTTTCTCGCTACTGGAATTCATTATGTTTCATTTCGTTTTTGAATAAAAAACAAAAAAAAATAAAAAATTATAATAAAAGAAACCAAAGGAAGTAGTCGCTTTTTATCAGGGGTGAGTGAGATGCTTTCAATGAAAAAGGACCACAGAGGGAGCATCTAAATGATATGCAGTGCATATTGTTGAGAAATAAATGCGCAAAGTTTCGCACAAAAGTTTCTTTTGCGGTCTGATCTGCTTTCCTCGGGAATATATCTAAATTAAAAATAGTCCTGAGGTTCACGGTGGGAAAAATGCAAATCTAGACGAAAGCTAACGAATACAAAAGCAATGAGAGAGATGATGGGAGAGAGCTGGCTTAGGGGGAAAAAATGGAAACAGCTTGCCTCAGCTGGTATTCCAACATTTGCATACTTCCGCAGACAGTTTTGTGTTTTTCTGTTGATTTCCTTTTACTCTTTTGCCAGCTTCCCGAGCAAGGATGCAATGAAAGACAACTAACTCTAAGGAATTTGTATGGTCAGGAAAGGGAGGTTTGTATTTACCCAACTGTCGGGATGGGGGGAAAGGTGTGGACATTGGAAAAAATATGTTCAAACATTTTTGCGCGTTTAATTTTCTCATATTTCTGCAACACCTTAAGGAATCTAAGGGGGATCCTCCTGAGAACGTTGCAAAATTATATTCTGTCCACCATGGGTTGTAGATGTTGTAGTCTGCCTAGTGACGTTTTTGTGTATGTGGGTGTTATGTTGAAAATTATCAGCCAAGCGGATGTTTTATTTGAAAACTTGAAAATGAAATACGAGTTATTTGGACGATGGAAGTATTGTAAGCATGTGAACCGCAGTGGAAATTGTCAAGTTTGTAAGGTTTATTCAAATATTTAAATGAATATTTATTATAAAAGTTGGAAAATTTAAAAGTTTTACTTTTCTCAATGATCTAGTAACTTTTGGGAAGAACCTGTTGCCAATTCGAAAATTTATTTAAGCATCTAAGACAATAGATTCAACTAACAAAAATGTTATTGTTTACTGTCACAAATGGACCTATTCCACATTCCTGGACCTTGTGATGTAGCACCTTAACGAAATTTTTGGCTGCTAACGAGAAAGATAATACTGACCTCGTTCTCAATACAATAACATTGGAAAACAAAATCGTTTTGATCCTAATAGACTAACATAATTTCAATGGCAACGTGGAAGGGATTTTAGGATTTATAATAGATCACGTTCTTAAATAGAAGTCTCCAAGAGTGCCTTTAATGAAGGTCTTAAAAGCGATGTCCTTGGATTCCGGAAAAAGGAAAGCACACAATATATTGTAAAACACACGACAGAACTGCTTCACAGTATCTGACTTCCTTAAATATATTATAATGAATCAATATGTCTTAGCTCTCCACTCCCTACGTTTTCATCGTGCCATTTTACGCACAGTAGTCGATGAATTTAAACACTGCACTAATTCTACCACTAGCAAATATAGGCATTAACCAATAAGAATGGTAACAGATCTGTTTCTAATTCAAATACTTCAACTAACCTAACTAAAATAATTTATTCAGTTTATTTATTTATATTTGGAAATGCTGTGATTCCTATTGAATTGTTCAGGAAACAATGATACTCTTAGATCCCATTAGTCTCATTCTTAGCTGACTGACGCTATTCGTTGATCCCTTATTACACAGTGCTTATTACGAGTACATTCCATGTTACAATTTGCCGCTGAACAGCTCATACATATAAGACGTCCGCCATCTAACGTTTTTTTTTCAACTAGTGCTTATTTCGTGAATGGTAACACTTAGCTCATGTCTGATTTGACAGATAATTAGTTTTATCCTTCCGCTTAACGAATATCGTTGTGTATTCGCTTGAACAACGCTGGGAAATATTGCGACATTACTTTGAAAATCATGGTAATGTTGCAGAATGTATGCGAAAATTGCGTACGGATTTTGGAAGAAGCGAAGCACCGTTAGCTCCGTATGTTCGTTATCTTGTGAAAAAAGTGAATGAAACTGGCATCCTCATCGATAAACCAAAGCGTGAAAAGCCAAAAACAGTGCGTACACCCGAGAATATTGCTGCTGTGGCAGAAAGTGTGCGTGAAGCGCCATCAATTCACCGTCGTTCTCAACAATTGAACATTTCGGAGACATCATTGAGACGAATTTTGCATAAAGACCTTGGTATGACGCCATACAAAGTCTAATTGGTTCAGGAGTTGAAGCCAACTGACCATCCAATGCGTTTTCTCTTCGCTAAGTGGGCCTGCGATCGACTTAGAGAAGATGCCGATTTTGCCAAAAAAATCATCTTTTCAGATGAAGCTCATTTTGATCTTGGCGGGTATGTAAACAAGCAAAATTGTCGCATTTGGGGCACAGAAAACCCGCACGCATACATTGAATAGCCGATACACTCAAAACGAGTCTCTGTTTGGTGCGGATTTTGGTCCAGAGGCATAATTGGGTCATTTTTCTTCGAAAATGAGCAAGGAGTGGCCGTTACAGTCAATAGCGATCGTTATCGGGCCATGTTGAACGAATTTTTGTTCACAAAAATTGAAGAGGAGGATATTAGCAACATTTGGTTTCAACAGGACGGCGCTACGTGCCACAAAGCCGAAGCTACACTCGATGTTTTGCGCCCTGTTTTTGAAGATCGCATTATCAGCCGCAGAGCTGATGTCGTTTGGCCACCTCGAAGCTGCGATTTGACACCGTTGGACTATTATTTGTGGGTGCCGTAAAAGATAAGTGTTACGCCGACAAGCCAGAGACAATTGACGCTTTAAACGACAATATTCGTGAAGCCATTGGTGAAATACAGCTGCACACAATCGATAATGTGCTTAAAAATTGGACCGATCGTGTAGGCTACTGCATGGCCAGCCGAGGCAGCCATTTGAATGAAGTTATTTTCCATTATTAACCGGAAGGATAAAACTAATTATCTGTCAAATCAAACATGAGCTAAGTGTTACCATTCACGAAATAAGCACTAGTTGAAAAAAAAATGTTAGATGGCGGACCCTTTATTAGGTTATACCACGTGAAATGTCCGATTTTTCACTTAGTCCTCAATTAGAAGCTGTCGGGTGAACATCTGTACAACACAGTGATTTTTTTTTTATAAGGTAAAGAGGTATGTGTGTTTGATGTGTGCAACTTTTATACAGTTATTTTTTTTCTAGGAATTTTTATATCATGCTGTCGACGGGTCAAATTCGTACTCTTTTCCTTTAAGAGTTCAAACTGGGCATAATGCGTCTCTGGCAGCCAAAAACATAAGTGATACATTTGAGAATATAGCGTTGATCGAACGCTCCATTCGCCATTGGTTTGGTAAGTTCCGTTAGGGAGTTCTAAGCATCGAAAGCGAACCGCGTGGGAAACCGGAAACGGTAATTGACGACGCCATTTTACGAGAAACTGTGGATGCAAACTCAACAAAAACGGTATATACTAATGTATGTATAGAGTTGTGTATAATGTCTATGTGTGTGTATGTGTATATTGTGTAAGTAGGTAGACTAAGGTTTATTTTAAGTTATATATTAAGTTTTTATAAAAAATAAAAAATTACATCCATAGGGTAAGTTTTTTGTTAACAATTTTTTCTTATATAAATACATATACTATATATTATATTATTAATATATATTATTTTCTTATATATATACAAAATAAACATTGCTGAATAAAATGTAAATGAAGTCGAAAGACATAGATATAAGTATTCAGAGTAGCTTAGAGTGCCTGTGTGGGGCCAGTAAGTTAGCATAAGATTGTTAAGTAATTGTAAGCTAGCATTTAAGCATTTTTTGTTAGTATGTAAGAGTTAGTGATTAAGAAAATAAAATGCATTTAAAACTGAAACTAAAACTGAAAAACTGTTGAGTGCTGTCTTCTGAAACTGAATTGGTGATTTGGGACCGCTTTGGATTCTATCAGAATTGTTTGCAATCTTTTTAGCAGCAGCTTTTCAAAGACCTTCGACAAAGGAAGCAGAGCTAATCATAAAATCTTTTTTTTTCATTGCAGAAAATATTTATTCAGAAATGAATATCAGCTTACAGCAGAAGAACTTCAAGATGGAACTCATTTTTGTGACAAACTCATATGTTCAATAAAAGTAATTTTCTGACGACTACCTTAACATAGTTTGTTGCCGTTTTTTGATGGATACAACTAATTGAAACAGAGTCGACAGAAGATAAAAAAGAAATTAAAAAATATGATTCAATTCTGGCTGATTGTAAACATCAGATTTGTGGCAGGAGAAGTTTATCTCATACTGTATTTTGCAACAAAATCGTTAATTTTGTAGGCGTATAAACCAATTGATGGATCAGGGAAATGTGTGTTCGACTCGTTGACAATCAATTGGCTTTAAAATCAACATGTTTTGAAAATGGCATAAGTTTACTTATATATTGTACTTTCTCACATGCCACCATAGTTAACACATGCTTTCCACATGCTAACGGACAAAATGAGTCCTAGTAGCCCCCGAATATCAGAACTTCAATTAAACTGGATGGCCGTGGCTCAAGTGGTAGTATATATTGGCTTCCAAATCGGACAGTACGATGTTCAATACCAGCCGCGGTCGAAAGACATTCTTTTCTTCAGGCAACCAAAATCACGTAAGATGTGTTGTTGCCAAAAATACAACAACAAGTCCAATTACACTAAGAATTCAGTCCCCCCATTAAATATTGGATGCCACCCATAGAGCGAAATAGCCACTGAGCCCAAAAATCTTTCCTTCTCTCTCCGTCCGATTTTCATAAAAACTTAATACGTGCTCAGGCACTTTAAGTGTAATCATATCCACTTGGGTGTTAAGTTCTTTAAAAAAAAAACTATTAACATTAAAATCGATGCAAGATCCATTTCCAGTATACTAGATATCCACCATTGACTCGTGCTAGTACGAAAAGGAATAAGTAAGGGTGTTCGATGTCGGGAGACAGCATTAAGAGATTACCATTACCTTTTCGTTTTGTTCTCACAAGATACATAGGGGAACAAAATATGTTCGAAAGTTTGACCATAGAGTGAACAGAACATTCGAAAGAATCAAATATCCAACAGAAACCTCGAAGAATATTGTAATGTAGTAGCAGAATCGGAGTCGATACTGAAAATTTGGAAAAAAATACTTCTGTAGAAAATGTACGGAGAGTGATCAACATTCTACATGTATTATATGTTTTGTCCGTTGATGAGATTTATATTAGTTCTTTTCTTTGTAATATTGTTAAACAAAAGACATTGTTTCTTTTCTCTCCTCATTGTCCTGTCTTTTTCTTTTTGCGATTCAAATCCAAATACTACACACCATCAAGTACTCAAAAAAAGGCGACAACAACTTGCTAAGAACCCAAACGATTCGGATGAATGAAAACTCATTTTGCCTCAATTTCTGATATCAAAGATAATGTAAATTATAGGACATTGGTCAAAAACACAAAGTCATTCCTAATATTTAACAAATGATAAAAACCTTACTTGATGTCTTAACCTGACATTTTAAAAAAATTAAAAGATTAACTCTTTCGAATAAAACATTGCTTTTAACTATTGACGGCACCGGCTATTGAACCAGATTTTGGAGGAGTTGTCGGAGGGAAAGGCCTTCGAACTAATTAATATTAGCTTGTACCACATGAAATGTCCGATTTTATAGTAAAAATTTAAAAGCCAATATTTTCTTTACCTTTCCTATGAGAGAAAGGTGTTGACTTATTGTCATTGGGGTACTCCCATGCACCGATTTCGTGGGGTCCGCATCCACCGTTGCTCTTAAAAAATCGTTGCCAACTAACGTTTCCGGCTTCCCACGTTCTTCATTTTCGAGGCTTAAATCTCCCGAACGGAACTTTCCAAACCAACGTCGTATAGTGCGTTCATTTACCGCTACATCCTTAAATGCGGCATTAATGTTTTTCATTGCCAATGACGCAATATGACTCATTTTAAATTCGTAAAGGAAGTGTGTTCGAATTAGAACTGCCGACAGCATGGTAAATAATTCCTAGAAAAAAAAAATAACGGTACTTGCAACGAACCCAAAAATACTCACACGTCAAGCATACGTACGACTTTATTTTATAAAAAAAGAAAATTTAGCGTTTTGGCTCAGATGCTCACTCTAGAACTTCTTATTTCCGACTGAGTGGTACAACCCAATAGGTATCTATTGTATTAATTATAATACACGTAAATGAGGTAAGTACACAATTTACAAGTGCTCACAATTTTTATAACTTCAGATCATAATCGAGGCAGGACTATCCTTAGAACACAGCTTTGCAGAAACTATCAGCAGAAATAAAATATGTACATACACCATCAACAGAAAAAAGTACTCTTTTCGTTAACGAGGCCATATGATGATCAATGGTGATCATCACCTCTTACATGTAGATCAGTCATCTGACACATCTACCAATGCAGCTGAAGATTCATAAAATTATAAAATGTCATATTTATTTTCACACTGCGTGGTCAATGTCATTTCTGCTTGATGTACCCATATCCCCTGTCGTGCTCTATTAGATGCGAACAAGAATAAGGCTATATAAAACGCCGTTTAAATACTCTAAAGGTTTTGAAAGTAAAGAACGTACGACTGAATTTGTCACGAATCCAGCGGTTGAATCAAGGACCTTATCTTATAATTGAGGAGAATTTTCAGAAAAATTGTGCTTGGCTGTAAAGGGAGACTAGATCAATATCAGCATACATCACATTCATATTAACTCCTTGGTAATATGAGTATAATTGCTGTGAAGAATCCCTACAAAATGTATTATGTTATTTCTCTGATGGTAATATTTAGTGCTTCAGCGTAAAGCACATCTCGGCAATTACTTAACGGCATTTTAATAACTAGTCTTAGTTCTGACCAGATTTATTTTCTATCAAAGTCAAACTCCAGTCCAGAAATATGATTCACATATCATAAGCAAAATGTAACAGCATTTTTAGTAGACTACTGAGATCACAATATTCAAAGAAATTTTTTAACTTATGTTGTATCATCGGCATCATATGTTTACTTAGGTACACGAATTTGGCGATGATAACAAAGAATAATAACACCACGCTTCGAAGATTGAAACAACAAAGTTGTTATCCGACGATTGACTTACGGGGTAGATAGTATAGAAGTCGAGAAATTGTTAGCTGATGTTTGTCAACTGTTAAAACTATTAGAGGCTGAGTTATTTCTAAATGTCAACGCAAGGTTTTTTTTTATAAATTGTCAATGAATGAACAATGAACACAATCGTAACTGCAAAAAAAACTTTAGGATCCGCTCCAAACTGAGAGCAGAAGTTTCCCTTCAAAACCATAAACTCACGCCAACTATTGTAGATGTAGATACTGACCAAGTGTTTCAACAACAATTGAAATTGACTGTATATCCGCAATTTTTATATTTCCATCTCCGTTTTAAGTTCAATTTAGTGGAGGAAACCAACAACAATAAAAAATAAAAAATCGTCGTCCTATCGACTGCTAGCCTTTATTATGCCACGCATAAAAATCACATACCGTAAATAATCTCACCAAAGTCTCACTCACCCAAAGGTCCAACGACTGACCAAACGGACACCGACGCTGAACGCCCAAATCGTTTGAACGGCAAGTGTGGCGCGTAAAAGCTTAATAAATTTAATAACTGTAAATGGTGAATGGTGAAAACCTGTGCACTGGTGCGAAATATGCGTTTATGATTTACAACGCCAGCATAAATACAGCGCCAGTCCATATTTTATGCAGCCACATGCAAATTTATGCAATTACGAATTTTACACTTACACACGCAGTCCCTCAATGTCCTCTTGGTCCTAGTAATTGTCGGCATAGTCATCGTGCAGTCAGCATAGTTGGCTCATCTTGCACTAGTAAAATCCTGATTCCGTGTGCCAGCTGCTTCCCTGAGCAACCTCAAATTTACACACTGTCATTTTTCATTTACCAGTTGAGAGGGACTACTATGCCGAGCCCGATTCGAGTTAAATATTTTTCCTTCGTTCCTACCTAACCTTTGAATCCGTTCAAAATGGAATGTAGTTTTCGTTTTGCCCTTAGATTGTGTGAAAATGAATATCCTCTTGCACAGCTAACATGTCAGCCATTAATTTGACATAAAAGACAAGCAATTACAATAACAACAGCAAAAAACTCTGCAGAAAAATACAAAAAAAACGAACATACCCTCACAGTCTATCAGAAAAAATTTGTCGTGTTTTGAAATATGATTGCGCGAATCAGAAACGGTCATAGAGATACACGGATAGCGGTGCATACAACCCTCAGGAAAGTCTGCCACATACTCTTATGCGCTACACTGCTTCACCAAGTGTACATTGTTTTTCGCGCAGCACAGTGTTTAGTTTAGTTTTCTCGTTTTTGCAAAATTTGACTTAAAAAGCAAATACAAGGACTAGAATCACTGTTACTCGTAGATTCACTAAAAGCACTTGGGACCGTTTTTGGCAGAAGACTGTATAAATCGACTACGACCTGGGACGATAACGTCAGTGCGATTAAAAAAAATTCCGAACGACACTCTTGCCTAGAAGCATGTCATATACAAGAGGCGCATGATGGATGAGTTTAAGTTTCCTCCGATGCAGTGCAAAAATTGTAAGAGTTTCATTTTTCTCTTTTTATTTTTAATTGTAGGTTAAAGAAGTAATGAGAGTGAAAGGATAGTGATATAAGTGGGCTAATCTTACGGGTTGTTGTCCATTATATAGACATTACATGTCACACCAAATTGCATTACCAATAGCAGCAGTCTGCACTCACGTGGCGATAAAAGCAATTATCAACATGGTTCCCGTTTTAGCTAAATAGTCACCTGATCCGCCAAAAAGTATGTAATAAAAAATTTGTTTCCTATAAATTTATTTTTAGATCAATTCCGGATGTGATCTTGGATAGCACAACCCGAGTCTGAAAGAAAACGCTCCGATTTGTAAGAAATTTATAAGATTACGAATCTGTCAAAAAGAATAGGGGTTCCCATTAAAAAATCAAAAGTGTCCTTCGTTTGACCTTGAAAATGTGTCTCAAGGTCAAACTCGTGGTCACGATCTTATGTCCCCTTCAGAACCTTGTGACTTTTGTCTGAAACATTTTTCGCGATATCGCGTATTTTTCGAGTAATTTAGATGTCTCCAAATGGCTCGTCGATAATATTAATGGCTCGTCGATAATATTAGGGATGAGTAATCTTAATTAATTGTTTTTGTAATCGATATTTACAAAACAATGGCAATATGAAAATGATTTATTCTAAATAAAACCGTAAACGTAATATATTGACTTAAAATAAATTAACATCTAGATTTACAGAGCAGAAGATGTCGATACTGGAAGAGCAGAAGATTTCGATAATTGAATAACAAAGTCTCGACCATTGATGACTGGAGAGTGGAATCGAATTTTCTAGCAAATTGGAAATTGTATGGGACGCTGGATGGCAAGGATTGTTCTCGAAGTATGTCATTCGAGTATAAATACCAGCATTCCCAAGGTATGCAAAGGAGTTTATCAGTTGTATTTGAAGTGTTAATTAGGAGAAGTGATTAAGTGGTTTAAGTAAAATATAAGAAAAGTATAAGCGGTTGAGAAATTGGATAGTATTGAGAGAAACAATTAAATAGTGAATTGTAACTGTACTGAATAAAGGGATCTCTATTGAAAAGAATAAGTTCTATCATTTGTACCCACACAAACATTTTACATTGGTGTCAGAATTGGGATAGGACTTATTGTGTGTAAAAAAAAAACAGTGACTATTTCAAAAAGCTAGAATGGGTCGAAAACTATTGCAGTTGACCCTCGTCCAACTCAAATCCGAGTTTAACAAGAGAAGCCTCACCGCCAGTGGAGGAAAAAGTGACCTGGTGCTCCGACTTCAGGAGGCTTTGAACAACGAGGGACATGATCCTGATGCATACTCATTTGATGTTGACGAGGATGAACAGACAAGTACCGGCAATGACATGGCTGCGATGATGCAACTCCTCTTGTTAAAAATGGACGAACAGAATAACAGTCTCGAACAAAAAATGGACGAACAAAAGAAAAATCTGCAAGAACAAAAGATTAGCCTCGATTAAAAGCTGGATGAACAAAAGAAAAACCTAGACGAGCAAAAGAGCAGCATTGAACAAAAATTCGACGAACAAACCAACAATCTTTCCCCGTCTTCAACAGAAAATGGATGAACAATAGAATAATCTGGAAGAACATTCTCCAGCAAAAGTTCGAAGAATTCGATGACAAATTTAAAAAAAATACAGAAGAACGTTGATGACAAATTTGATAGAACATAGAAGAATGTTGGCGAAAAATTCGAACAAATGGACAAAGTTGAGCAACTGGCAAACGAGTTCGACACAGTGCGAAAACAGGAACTGCCAGAATGTTCTTTAAGCGGTCCAAGGAGAAAAGAGTTGAAGCTTCCCTCATTCGATGGCCAGACCTCATGGTCTACTTATAAGAAGCAGTTTGAAATGGCTGCCTGTGCAAACGACTGGGACAATGTGGAAAAATGGTTTGCCCTAACAATGGCCTTGCACGGTCCTGCAGCAGAATTGTTGCAAACAGTAGAAATCGAAAAGAATAGAGACTATATTGCTTTAGTGCAGGCTATCGAGAAACGGTTTGGGGATAGCCACATGCGGGAGGTTTATAAGGTTCGATTTCAAGGCCGTATGCAGCAACGAGGGGAAACGCTGCAACAGCTCCAAGCAGATGTCAGTTGACTAGCACATTTGTCATATCCCACCGCCAAGAAATAATCGACGAAATGGCAAAGGTCGCATTCACCAGGGGAATCGCAGATTTGGAGCTACGGTCAGCTGTAAGGATGTCCGGGAAAAGAACCCTTGCTGAAGCACTTGCCTTCGCTCTGGCGATGGAAGCAGCCAATCAGGCTTCCAAAGGAATACATTTTGGCAGGGAAATAGCATCTGGTGAATGCTCCTGCTCAAGACTAACTACCATGCAAAGAAATATTCTGCGGGGGAGACGAAGGATGTGCTGCTGGAACTCCGATAAAATATGACATCTGCAAGGGCATTGTAAAGAACCGGTACGACGAAAAGGCTGCCTGCACTGGAGTTATAGGCAAATAGAAGGAAAAACCGGCAGGAACGACTACCAAGAAGCCGGACAAACTTCCCAAAGCCATCAGTTGGAAAATGCTTACTTAATGAGGAAGAAGTCTGTAGCAGGAGTCGGCGACTCCGGGGCAATTATCCCAGTCTCACAGGTGAAACAATGCAATGAAAGCCTCCCAGCAGAAGTAGTCAGTGGTAAGAAAGCGAAAGAACAGGCCATTATCCAAATGATCAGGATTAAGCCAATAGAGGGTTGGAGTATAGACTAAATTTGTTCCTTCCAACAGGCAGACAATGACATCGAACCAATATTGGCCTGGAAGGAACACGAGGAAAGACCAAGTGGGCAGCAGATATCAGATCGGAGCCAAACTCTGAAGGCATACTGGGCACAGTGGGACTCGCTTTGTGTGCAAGATGGTTTGCTGAAGGGAAAATGAGAAAGTGCAGATGGGACAACATCTCGTATGCAGCTAATCGTGCCACAGTCCAGAGTCAGCCAAGTACTCCATGAAATACATGACGGAATCTCAGGAGGCCATTTGGGAATAAACAAGACATTGGGAAAGGTAAGGGAACGTTTCTATTGGCTAAGTGCTAAACAAGATGTCGAGAATTGGTGCAAAAAGTGCATAAGGTGTGCGGCTACCAAGGGTCCAAAAGTAGAGCCACATGGACAAATGCAACAATACAACATCGGAGCACCATTCGAACGAATATCCATCGACATCGCTGGACCGTTTCCCGAAACCTTTAATGGTAACCAATATACCCTCATGGACTACTTCAGTAAGTGGCCGGAAGTATTTGCCATCCCAAACCAAAAGGCTAAGACCGTAGCCGAACAGATAGTCAACAACTGGGTGAGCAGATTTGGGGTCCCAATGGAGCTACATTCGGATCAACGGCGAAACTTTGAATCAAAAGTCTTCCAGGAATTGTGTCAATATTTGGGAATAAGGAAAACAAGGACAACGCCACTACACCCTAAATCTGATGGGATGGTCGAGCGATTCAATCTTACCTTGAATGAGCATTGAGGTCGTCAGCAACTGCCAACGGGATTGGGATCGATATATACCCCTCTTCTTAATGGCCTACCGAATCGGGGTCCATAGTTCAACAGGACACACACCATCCGAGATCTTATTTGGTCAAACAGTTCGATTGCCAAGTGAAGCGAAATTCGGATCCCCACCTACGGAGCCCAAAGAGGTCAACGACTACGTGGATGATTTGCGCAGCAGGATTTGTAAATTGCATGAAAACACCAGAGAAAAGATGAAGCTAGCGAGCAGCCGCATGAAGACTAGGTACGACATCAAGGCGAAATCTTCCGGCTTCAACGAAGGAGATCTGGTCTGGTTGTAAATATAATCCTCAGCGTAAGAAAGGCAAATCACCAAAATTGCAACAGGACTGTGAAGGTCCTTACAAGGTGATAACCCGCATTAATGGCGTTGTCTGCCGGATCCAGCGTGGGGATTGAGGAAAATTGAAGATGGTCCATTTGGATAGAATGTGTCATTTCAACGGAATGATGAATGACGAAGTAGTTCGGGACTAACAACTGTAGGGAGGGAGCAGTGTGATAGCCACTTGAATGTGAGCAGCGACATCTAGATTTAAAGAGCAGAAGATGTCGATACTCGAATAGCAAAAGTTTTTTGAATAACAAAGTCTCGACCATTGGAGACTGGAATCGAATTTTCTGGCAAATTGGAAATTGTATGGGACGCTGGATGGCGAGGATTGTTCTCGAAGTATGTCATTCGAGTATAAATACCAGCATCCCCAAGGTATGCAAAGGAGTTCATCAGTTGAATTTGAAGTGTTAATTAGGAGAAGTGATTAAGTGGTTTAAGTAAAATATAAGAAAAGTATAAGCGGTTGAGAAATTGGATTGTATTGAGAGAAACCATTAAATAATGAATTGTAACTGTATTGAATAAAGGGATTTGTATTGAAAAGAATAAGTTCTATCATTTGTACACACACACACATTTTACAGTATTATGGCGGTTGAATAGAAATCGGAAAGTTTTGTATAGATCTTGATTTACATATTTAGTAAAGTGGCATCAACTTTTACCTCCAGTTTGAGAATACATAAGATCCCCGACCTTGAGCACTCAATCAAGTAGCGCAGAACATTGATTGATATTGAGCAGATCTGCCATCCAAGAAATGCGACTGCTGGGTCAGACAAAAGAGTATGAAAAACTATCGATGATTGCTACAGAAAACAGCGTTTATTTCATCACGTTTTTGCTACAATCGACATGTGAACAGCCGCCTTGTAGTAATTTGCAAGACTAAATTTGCACCATCAACCTTACATCGACTGACCATGTAATGCGTTGCAACCAAAGAACGCCTTTCCCAGCATTGCACCTCAAATAAATCTACGAGGAATGTTCAAAGTATGACGTTTAAATCGAATTTAAGGTGCATATCTTCGATAGTAAATTTAGAAAGTAAAACCGACACTCCACTTCGTTTAAAAAAGGGCGTAAAGTAATTGACTTTGCTGCTGCTGTGTGATATCACTATAGCTAACGCACGGTTTTCATTCCTCAATATAATATAAGGTGGCAGTCATCAGATCAACATCGGACAATCATCGAATCATCAACGAATTGAATCATGATGCGATCAGAGTATAGTCCTAAGTCCTATGCAGCCTGAAGTACTGAGAACCATTGGAGCTGATGACAAGAAAGTACGTCCACGGATGTTTCAAGCTATACAACTCCACCAACCAACCAACCAATTCGTCTGGTTTTGCAGGATGACTAAATATGACTATCGCTGCTCCATCAAGTTTGGTAATAAATTAATTGAGACTTTGTCAAGAAAGTTTTTAGTTGGCACGCTGTCATTTCGTGAAAAACTCACTTACCAAAAAAAGAGGCACACATATGTATGTGAATGGCGTTGTCAATCAAGCTCTCGTGAGTATTGTGCTTGATACGGCCAAAATGGGTCTAAATGTAAACGAGACCAAAACAAAATACATGCAGTCATCAGAAAAGTAGGCATACCACCGACGGTTTGGCCAAACGTCACCTGACAGCTAAAATTTCGGAGTACGATAGTTATTTATATAACTTGGTTCTGCAGCTATAAGCAGCAATAACATCAGCGCAGAAATTAGAAAATTACTCTTGCCAATCGCTGTTTCTTTAGGCTCAGGAGGCAATTGCAGAACAGAGCCCTCCTTCACAAGAAGAAACTGACTTTATACAAGACCTTTGAACTTTCTTGTCGAAAGCGGATGATGAAGCACCTGGCCGCTTCAAGAGAAAGATACTGCGTGTAATTTTCGGTCCCGTTTGTTTAGAAAAAGAGATTCAACTGTACAGCGAAATCAGTTTAGTCAGACCTCTACGGATCCAACGTGGCTGCGCCATGTTGACCGAATAGGTGCCACAGCTCTGGCCCAAAGATTCTTCGAATCTAACTCAGAGGGATGACACAGCAGAGAATGACCTCATCTAAAATAACTGGCTGGTTGGTGAAGATTGTTGGTTGAGTCCCAAACATAACTTATATATACCTTTATATATCCTTAAAGCTGAATTTGAGGCAGAGCATCATACAGAATAAAGAATCAGAAAGCTGATGCTGCTTTCAGTAGAAACGATATTGGTGCAAACTTCCGCATCTGAGAGATTTTCTTATAACAACTATCATGGCATATTCCTTTCAAATTCGACAAATTGTTATAAATAAGTTTGATAATCTCCATCTTTTTATCGTCTTAAGAACCGGATATAATAGCTTTCATCTTCAGCTCTACTAGGTGAACTCAAAATTCCAGATTCAGTTTCAGTTTATTCTTTATCTTTTTTAGAACAATACAAGTCAAGTAAGACATAAGGTCTTCTACAGTAGGTACATACAAGATATAACATATTATATGGAATAAATGTATATAGTCCAAGTAATATAGAAAAGATATATAATAAAGTTGATAATAAAATGACGTGTTTGATAGGAAATTGTTAAGGAAAGAAAAATGCAGAAAGCAAGTGAAAGATAGACAAATTCTGATTGAAAAGTGCTGTTTAGAAAGATGTTTAAATGTTTCTTTTTTAAATTTAGTGGCTCCAACTTTTGGTTTCTTTGCTATTGTTAGTGAATTCCAGAGTTTGATGGGATGGACAAGGAATAGGCGAGATGAATTTAAATGGAAGCATTTGGGATTATCAAATCTGCAGTTCTTGTGGATTGCCTAAAATTCCGTTTTTGGAAGAGATATAAAAGTTTTCCGGTTATAATATCTTTATGCATAAGTACTCGTATACAGAATCTATTGTATTTTTGAAGAATTTCTATAGTGAACAACCAATTATTATTGTGATAACCACTTAAATGTGAGCAGCGAGAAAATGTCGAAGACCAGAAGATTTCGATACTGGAATAACAAAGTCTCGACTGGAGAGTGGAATCGAATTTTCTAGCAAATTGGAAATTGTATGGGACGCTGGATGGCGAGGATTGTTCTCGAAGTATGTCATTCGAGTATAAATACCAGCATCCCAAAGGTATGCAAATCAGTTCTAAAGTGTAATTTGAAGTGTTAATTAGGAGAAGTGATTAAGTGGTTTAAGTAAAAGATAGGAAAAGTATAAGTGGTTGAGAAATTGAATTGTACTGAGAGAAAGAATTAAATAGTGAATTGTAACTGTACTGAATAAAGGGATTTGTATTGAAAAGAATAAGTTCTATCATTTGTACCCACACAAACATTTTACATTGGTGTCAGAAGTGGGATAGGACTTATTGTGTGTAAAAAAAAAAAAAAGTGTTTTCTGACTATTTGAAAAAGCTAGAATGGGTCGAAAACTATTGCAGTTGACCCTCGTCCAACTCAAATCCGAGTTGAACAAGAGAAGCCTCAGCGCCAGTGGAGGAAAAAATGACCTGGTGCTCCGACTTCAGGAGGCTTTGAACAACGAGGGACATGATCCTGATGCATATTCCTTTGATGTTGACGAGGATGAACAGACAAGTACCGGCAATGACATGGCTGCGATGATGCAACTCCTCTTGTTAAAAATGGACGAACAGAAGAACAGTCTGGAAGAAAAAATGGACGAACAGAAGAACATTCTCCAGAACAGTCTGGAACAAAAAATGGACGAGCAGAAGAGCAGCATTGAACAAAAATTCAACGAACAAACCAACAATCTGCACGGTCTTCAACAGAAAATGGATGAACAAAAGAATAATCTGGAAGAACAAAAGAACATTCTCCAGCAAAAATTCGAAGAAATTGATGACAAATTTGAAAGAATAGAGAAGAACGTTGATGACAAATTTGATAGAATAGAGAAGAACGTTGATGACAAATTTGATACAATAGAGAAGAATGTTGGCGAAAAATTCGAGGAAATGGACAGCAAAGTTCAGCAACTGGCAAAAGAGCTCGACACAGTGCGAAAACAGAAACTGCGAGAATGTTCTTTAAGCGGTCCAAGGAGAAAAGATTTGAAGCCTCCCACATTCGATGGCCAAACCTCATGGTATACTTATAAGAAGCAGTTTGAAATGGCTGCCTGTGCAAACGACTGGGACAATGAGGAAAAGTGCTTTGCGCTAACAATGGCCTTGCACGGTCCTGCAGCAGAATTATTGCAAACAGTAGACATCGAAAAGCATAAAGATTATGTGACTTTAGTACAGGCTATCGAGAAACGGTTTGGGGATAGCCATATGCAGGAGGTCTACAAGGTCCAATTGCAAAGCCGAACGCAGCAACGAGGAGAAACACTTCAGCAGCTCCAAGCAGACGTGAGTAGACTTGCGCATCTGTCATACCCCACCGCAGGCCAGGAAATTATCGACGAAATGGCAAAAGATTTATTTATCAGGGGAATTGCAGATTCGAAGCTACAGTCAGCAGTAAGGATGGCCGGGAAAAGAACCCTTGCTGAAGCACTTGCCTTCGCTCTGGCGATGGAAGCAGCCAATCAGGCTTCCAGGGGAACACATTTCGTCAGGGAAGTAACATCTACCGAGTGCTCCTGCACAAGAATTAGTGCCGAGGAACGAGATACTCGACGGGATAGACGGATAATGCGCTGCTGGAATTGCAATAAAATAGGACACCTTCAAAGGCAGTGTAGAGAACCGGTGCAACGAAAAGACTGCCCTCACTGTGGTGGCAAGCCAATAGAGGAAGAAACCAGCAGAAACAGCTATCAAGAAGCCGGTCAACCTTCCCGAAGCCATCAGTCGGGAAATGCTTAAGCACCAACTTCGCGGGGCAGAAGTTGGTAGCAGGAGTCGACGGCCCCAGGACCATCATCCAAGTCTCGCTGGCAAAACGATGCAGCGAAAGCCTTCTAGTAGAAGTAGTCAGTGGAAAAGAAAAATGGATGGCAACAATAGACACCGGTGCCACCGCGTCAATCATCAGGAGGGATCTTGTGCAGAAGTCTTGGCTGCATAACACTAGCAGTTGCAGCTTGCGAACAGCTACAGGAGCAAGGATTAAGGTATATGGTGAAGTTCGCATAAAAATACAAATGGCCGGAATAACATTCACTCACGCGTTTCTGGTAGCTGACATATGTGACGAGTGCATCATTGGTACAGACTTCATGAGAGAACATGGACTTGTAGTCGACTTGGGGGCACAAACCCTGAAATACGGAAACATGGAGATACCAATGATATACGGAAACGCCAATACCTCAGTCTCAAATGTCGTCATCTGCAGCAATCAGAGTCTAGAGCCTTCGTCAGAAGCAATTTTGTGGGCAAAAGTGGAAGGTGGTGAAATCACCAAAATTGCAATAGGACTGGGAAGGTCCATACAAGGTAATAACCCGCATTAATGACGTTGTCTACCGGATCCAGCGTGGGGATCGAGGAAAATTGAAAGTGGTCCATTTGGATAGAATGTGTCATTTCAACGGGATGCTGAATGACGAAGTTGTTCGGGACGAACAACTGTAGGGAGGGAGCAATGTGATAACCA
Organism: Volucella bombylans; assembly: GCA_949129095.1. NCBI lineage: Eukaryota > Metazoa > Arthropoda > Insecta > Diptera > Syrphidae > Volucella > Volucella bombylans. The sequence goes on along the minus strand of OX422140.1, from coordinate 190,384,590 downwards.
CTTAAATGTGAGCAGCGACATCTAGCAGAAAATGTCGAAGACCAGAAGATTTCGATACTGGAATAACAAAGTCTCGACTGGAGAGTGGAATCGAATTTTCTAGCAAATTGGAAATTGTATGGGACGCTGGATGGCGAGGATTGTTCTCGAAGTATGTCATTCGAGTATAAATACCAGCATCCCAAAGGTATGCAAATCAGTTCTAAAGTGTAATTTGAAGTGTTAAGTAGGAGAAGTGATTAAGTGGTTTAAGTAAAAGATAGGAAAAGTATAAGTGGTTGAGAAATTGAATTGTACTGAGAGAAAGAATTTAATAGTGAATTGTAACTGTACTGAATAAAGGGATTTGTATTGAAAAGAATAAGTTCTATCATTTGTACCCACACAAACATTTTACATTATTTTATGGTAGAGTGTTATATGATCCCATCTAGGCAATGTGATCCCGGACAGAGAGAGTGGAATTTATTTTGAAACTTAAGCTGGTAACCTTTTCAACGAAAGACAGTTTTATGCTTAAGAGGAAAACAGGGGGCATATCATTCGTGCCAACGTAACGTTTTGATATCACTATCGATTGTGATTTATTTGGATTAATTAAAATCCCATTGCTTTTCGATCAATTGTATATTTTTAAGAGGTCATCATTTATTCTGGAGACCAAATCTTCAATTAAGCCGAATGGTCTAGATAAATAAATTTGGAGATCATCAGTATATAAATGCAGAGATACGTCGGAACATAAACTAGGAAGATCGCTGATGTACAGACAGAATAAAAGAGGGCGCTTAATATGGACTATTGAAAGACACCATACACTAGTTTTACAGACTTCGATAGCCTTAGACCAACACTTACTCTTTGACTTCGATTATAGAGATAGTCTTTTAGATGGAAGAAAGGAAGGAATGAGAGCTGAACTGAACTCAAGATAAGACACAGTATTGTGATGTTATTGATGTCAAGTATTGTTCTTATATCGTAAAGAATGCTTACCATTGCTGTGGCGCAACTATGGTGCTTACGGAAACCAGATTGAGCAGGATACATCAAAATATACTGGTCTAGATGACAGACAATTTGTTTTGTTGGAATTTTTTCAAATAATTTTGCCAGACACGGTAAAACGCTTATCGGTCGAAAATCTGAAATCGACGAGGGTTGTGGTTTTTTGGGTGTGGGAATAATCTTTGCTAGCTTTCAGGCATCAGGAATAGATGTCGATGAAATACAAAAATGAATAATATACGTCAAGTGTGGTAACATAATTTCAACGAATTTGATATGTACTCCGTTCAAGCCGTTAGCACTTGATTTTAATGAAAAAATATTTTCAATAATTTCAATTCTCTGCAACAACTTAAAAGTCAAAAGTATTTAGAGGTTTGTAAAGAAGTGCATTATTAAATACAAAATTTGACGTATCTACAAAACTGGACACAAATGCATTATTAAAATTATCAGGATCATGTATATTAACAAAAAATGCCCTTTGGCAATGACGCGCAAATTACTCTAAAGCTTCTTCGGGTCTTGGTGTATACTAAGCTTGAACACAAAGTATCTTTTTTTGGCCTGGAACGCGACAAATTTAGACCGATTCCGCGCCCGACAGAATAACTTCCAATTGCAATCAGTAGGACTTCGTTTCCATTTTATATATAACTTATGGCGAAATCAAGCCGCATTGTATACCGCAATTGTAAACCATGGGCATTTCCAATTACATACTGAAACAATTTTGAGAGGGTCATTTTAATCTGAAAGTTTAAGTATCAAGGATTGCACATGATTCAATTTCTCATTTGCGTCAGAGAAATAAACACAATTATGTCATAGTATAAGGCTTACATCCAGTTGAAAAGAATTATTGAAAAGGGACTTAAAATCTCTATACTGAAAAGTATCTGGAGCTACATATATTAGGAGAAAACTCAATATTAGAGGTGCAGAATATTACTATAAATCATTGTGTGGTATTCCTTTTGTAGGAATAGATGTCATGGATAAAAGGCTTATACCAAGTTCCAGTTATGCACACTATATCCCAAAACAATAGAGGATATAACAAATGATGTCTAATCTAGCTGTATTTAGGCTACGGGCTTATATGACAAACTCTAAACCCTTTACAGACATTAGCCAAGATTTTTTTTAACGGAGTCCTCATCCATAGCATACTCAAACCCATACGGCTCATAATTTTCCATCAATAACAAACAACACAAATAAAACAAATGATTCGAGCTCCATGTCAATTATGGAAAAGCTATATTAATTTCACAGAAAAAACAACATACATAAATCAAAAAGAATAAGAGGAAATAAGGCAATAAAGTTGAGCAGTCTGGGGAAACAAAGGAAAACATTGGGCAACATAGAATGGCAGATACACATAAGAAATATAAAAAAAAATTGTATATAAAATAGTTAGATAAAATAAGTAAGTGATCAATTCAAAAGTTTAGATAAGTTAACGCAAATAGATACAAACGCAAAATTAAATAATTCATAAGAATAACAATACTACTCCGGATGACATCATTAACAGTGGTGAATACAATATGTTCGATTATCGGAAGTTTATTGTGGCGGAAATTTTCATCTCATAATCGTCTTTATTCTTCTTTATGTAAACATTGCCGTTTAGAGTCCTCATAGAAAAGAGCAATCCTTCTACAACAGAGAGTTATTATCAGGTGTTAAGCTTTCATTAATATTTATAAATACGAGCAGAGTTGCTAGTGTTATTATTGTCATTGTCGGTACTACAGTTGAGGTGGGCGAGCAATTCTGGGGATTGTGGAAAGTAATGTCATTTGTTCAGCCTGGGAAGCAAGGAAATTTGACAACAGTTTATCACTGCTTGTAGATTTACTCTTTAGGCGAAAAGCATCGACATACGGTGATAATCGGTGTTGTAATTTAGCGCAGTTGGTTTTTATAATACCAACTCTATTTTCACCAGAGGAGTATGGTATTCCATTTATAATAATATCACTAAGACGTTCCTTATGCTCCACATCTCCTAATTTCTATCTTACTTTTTTATTATCTTCTTTAAGCAAGGTAATTTCTTCCTCATATTTCTTTATTATTTGTTTAGCTTCAAAATAGTATCACTGATCTTCTCGTTTATTTTCTTCTCAACATCAATCAGCAACGGGGTAAATTTGTTCACTGGTTTTCTTCAGGTTATCGATCAGTTATAACTGATCAGATAACGATGGTTTTTTATCCACACATTTCACAAATAGTGATGAATTAGATTTTGGCTTGGTGATTTATGTTGATCAGGTGTTAAGGCCATTGAAATTTCTCTTTAACTATTCAGATCTCTCGACAAAAGGTTTAATTTTGTCGTGTTACGGTGAATGATACTTGATAAATGGATATTCGATCATAAGCCTCCAACGCCAAGCGTGACATAACGGCTTCGACGGCAATTGAAAACCAGTTCCATTGAACTGAAGTAGTAAAAAACCAAGTACATATGAGGGGGTCAGAGCACAAGGGGTCTAACTAACAGTAGCACAGTTTTGAGAAATACTTGCTTAACTTCAAACGAAAAATACCAAATGATGAACAGTTATCCTTTTTTCCAATAGATCTCACTACCAATCAAGCCTACACTTGTTTCCTTTGTTCACCAAAGAAATAATGTCATTCATGTGGTCATTTACGTACTTATCTCCATTTTTATAAAATTTGCACTTAGTACCCTTATTCTCTGACCCTCTCATATATGTTCTTAATAAGCAGAAAAACATCAGTCTAGGAAAACCTAAATGTTTGAAACTAAGGTACTTTCTATAAAGAGTGATTTTTCTACTATTACTGATCGATCCTCTAATAGCGATGTCTTGCCAACGGTCCGCCACTTTCACTAATTTCTTAAGAATGGTTTTAAATATTGCTTAACAAATCATTTTGAATATAAATATTTACATCACAAAAAAGAAAAATTCTCGCCATTCATTCGTATTAGTCCCAGCTAGTGCAGGAACTAAAGCCACGAGTTGCGGCACTTGTTCTCCGGTTGGGTTCTTAAGCAGCTTGAAGTCGGCATTATTTGTATCGAAAAACCGTGTTTAGTGACCAGGCTAAATAGGTTTGCGAACAAACAAATCGCCATTTTTAGAGTGAGGCGAATTCGGGAGAAACTCATAAGAATCAATAACGCGGACTTCACTCCGGTGGCATAAATCATACTCATTGTTTTCATTCGAAAATATGTATTACGTTGATCTGGGCGCTATGTGGTTCCAGCAGGATGGCACTGCGTGCAATCAAAGTCACAGTCGCAGTCATGGGCAAGTCACAAACGATTCAGGCTTAGAAGCCAATATTCAAAGCGTTATTGGTAGGACAATGCTCGAAAGAGTTCCCCAAAATTGGAACGACAGGATGGGTTTCGTCAAAACACCCGACGAAGCCATGTGCCTGAAGATGCATTCAAACCATTCTTCATAACGAATGAAGATGTTCGATTCAAATGCAACTAATGTTATTGTTTAAAAACAAAGTGTTTTATACGTAGCTCTTAAAACACACTTTGCATACTTAACACAAATAAGTTATCAAGATCCCAGCCCTACTTTAGGAATCTCTATCCCACAGCGCCGGTAAAAATCAACCCTCCATGGAACTGTCAGAAATGCATCCCTTTCCAGAATGCTATTCGGTAATAACTACTTTTTGAAAAAGTTAAGGTGAAATCCTAATTTAAGCGCACATGGTGGAATGTGGATGATAAGGGGTTGTGCGCAACAACTATTGTAACTCCTACCCACTCCAAAGTGTGGGCATTCATCAAATTTTAATGGCTGACTAGCACCGCCCAGCAAACTAGTTTTTCTTTTTCTCTTTACGAAATCGTACATCCATTGCTCGATAGGTGGCACCCATATGGTTATTTGTAAATAAAACGCAGGCTGGCACGTATGTTAATAATGACTCTCAATATTGATTCGATAAAAGTCGTTAATCGTTTTCTTATACGAGTACAAACAATTATCCGCCTTGTTTTGATGATCGGCTTTTTTACTGCAAGAGAATAAGCTGGGGTACTAATTCTAAGCCGAAAAACAAAATACGCGCAAATATTTAAATTTTTATATCACTGTGTGAATGATGGATTACAATTTTGATATCTTCCTAAATGTTGAATTAATCACGGAGAGTAAATGAAATTATTTCAAGTGCAATATGAAACATTTTACGGTAATATCTATGGACTTACCAAAAGTAGACTTTCCCCGTGAATGCAAGATTGATGATTTCTTTTCTTAATACAAAAATGAAAACCAAAGATACTACATATATATTTTTCAAATTGTTAAATCTATCTTCAGAGCTTATATAAACATTTATGTACTTAAAAAATACCGACTTTTATTTATTAAATTAATAATACCGAAATTGGGCCACCCGGTGTTACAAAGCGCCATCTCTTTTGCACTGTTAACAACCACCCGTGTTCACAATGGTTCGTATCTATGATAGAATCCAGTATCCAGAGGAGAAAATTCGCAACCCAAAACGAAGGGGAAATCCCTCCCCTAGTGGTAAGATAATTCCTCGCATTCAAACATCTCATCTGTATGTTAAAATATATCTTGCACCAGTGTGGATATTGAGAGCAACCACCGAGTGAAGATGTTTTTGTCCCATAGTATTTTTTTAATAGCGTCGCCGTTGAAATGTGACTAGGCGAATCCCAATGTGTTTTAGTTTTCATTTATTTATATTTTTGTTTCATAAAGTTAAAAATATCTCTTAGCAGTTAGTGTCGTGTCAAGTGGCACTAAATTAGTGTCTCATTATTCATATTGTTTGTGTTGATAGGAAGAAGACGTCTGCCTATATGAAGTTACAATAACCGCTGATGATTTAAAATTTATAATTAAGTTAACATCGCCGTAACTGAACTGAATTGTTTGACGTATGAAACGCTTTGTATTAACATGGCCATATACATATTTGAAATTAAAATCAACTAAACCTGAATGGCTGATGCTTAAAGCAAAATCATGTTTTCCAATTTGGAAGAATTATGCAATAAATCAATTTGTTGTTTTACTGGACTAAGTAACAAATTCTAATGATCTTAAGAACAATATGTGCTAGGTGGTGTTTAGAATGTCTTAAATTTTAGGAATCAGAATCGGAATAATCCAGTTCATTTATTTTAGTTTAAATTGAATGGAGTGTATTTTTTAATTAACAGATCAATGAAATATAGGAGAAAATGATAGCTAGTCAGACGTAAATGTAGAAATTATTAAAAGAAAATAAAATAGATACCTGCGAATGGCTTACCAGAGAGATTTTCAAGAAGAAACTATGCAAACAAAAACAATGATCTCTAGGATCGAACAAAAAAATTATTCTCAAGCTGAACTGACTACGAACGTAGGCTAGCAGTTATCGCGATTTTTCATTTCCCGGAACTATAATTTTTCCAAATGTTGTATTTGTATATTCTTTTAGAATTTTAATAAAAACTGCGTTAAGACTGATAAATATATACATTAAAAAAATGTTGTTATTGTTGTTTACAAATGCGGTTTTAGCTCGTAACTGTGAGAGAACTTAGTAAAATAGAAGAAGAAAATTATATTCCTAAAATTCCTCTATTTACTGTTATACAAACTGTCATATAAGCCAAAATAATTTTATTTATCACTTGAACAAAGTTAAACTTCACAGCAAAAGCAGGATCACATTATTCGATGAAGCTTAGACGATGTACTACTACAAAACCCACACCGTCGCGACGATGTTCCATATTTTGGCATATGAGGACACTTGTCAAAGCTTTTCTCAAATGCCACTTTTGTATTGAAATGAGCAGCGGGAGAACATGGTTTTACTTTATATTTGAAACCAAGAAACATAAGCTTTTTCACCTGTTCCATTTCAGGCACATATGTATATTGACAAAAACAGCGGCGCCATTTAAAATTAATCAATTCATCTACTCATTGAAATTTCAACGGCTTCAGTGAAAATGGGAATATTTCCGATAAAATAAAGGATGCAACTTATAGAGCTTATCGAAACCTTCATATGTTCTCTCTAGTTGTCGCTATTTGATAGATATTGTATGTCCAAGAAGCCATGCAAACCGATCTCTTGACATAAGTGGATATATGTAAATATCATTGAGTTGAGGCATAGAAGACTAGTAATTGCAGTAGCTGGGAATCTTTTTGATGTCATGAATACATTTTTTTAATCTGAATTAAAATAGTTGGACTGCAGCTATTGCTAGTTTGCCCAGCCTTCTACACAGCATACAAATTGGTTTGAAATAATATGTGTTCAATAAATTTATTTAGAAATAAAGGAAGGAAAACATCGGTTGGTTTCTCTATTTGATCCGGAAAGTGAACGCCAGTTTTCTGAGCAAATTCTATTTTTTTATTCAAAACGTATTTTGTGGACGTAGACCAGATGTTTTTTTTTTAGCTCCACCTTTATTTTTAATAACATATAGGCGCAGATCTTCTTCGCTATTCCATAATTTAATTCCATAACCCATAATTCCTTTAATTCCATAACCCATTCATTATATTCTTTTTGAAGCTCGTCAACAAAAATCATATTCATAACATTTATGTCGAATAATTGATTTTCAAGTCCAATATTACCTAAAAAAAATAATAGTATATTTCCCAGTGGTTTCAAAGCTACACCACTTTGAAAACTGTGTTACAAATGGTATGAATAACTACAAAAAATATTTTTTTATAATACTGAAATAATATATTCCTGCAAATAGCATAACTTCATTTCTCGCCATTTTTGCAAAAATCCATTTTTAGTTAAATTATACACATCTAAATATAACTCCGATTGGCACAAATGATAAAATTTAATAAACAATTTTCTGCGTTCGGCGCAAAAACCACTAAGGTTAAGACAGACAGTGCACCTTTTTGAATACATTTTGAATTCCTAACTACCAAGCTCCGAAATCAGAAAGGTTAATTGATGGATTGTGCACTTCATTTGCGAACTTTTTTATTGTGATTAAACTAGCTGTTATTGAAGAATATCAACGCTAAAATCCCTATTCAGTGAGATTCTTGAATAAAGCAGCTAACAAAAATTGTGCCCATCGTGAAGTTCACAACTACAGATTTGTTTCCATTTTTCTTCACTCAAAAAACTTTAACAGTGCGTACTCGATGCCAGTTTGCCTACAAAATTTTTAGACGTAAAGCTAAAGTTAAAAAACACCCTAAAAACGCTAGACTAAAAACATGTTATGATAAATTGTGATCAGAATTAAGAACTCAGATATAACCCCATGGGGATGCCTATTTCAAAAATTCCAATCTGAAAGTTCTTTCTTCGAACAGCTTACGTCACTTGAACAGTTCCTCACAGTGTCTCTAAAAACATCTAAATCTTATTCTTTTGATAAGATTTCCAGTTCTGTATTGAAAAATATTTCAGATGTATTATATTTTATATTCAATGCTTGTGTTCAGTGTGAAATTTTTCCAGAATCACTAAAAACAGCAGTAGTAATGTCACTCCATAAAAGGGTGATGCTACTGTACTAAATAGCTATCATCCTGTGAAATTTTTCCAGTATCACTAAAAACAGCAGTAGTAATATCACTCCATAAAAGGGTGATGCTACTGTACTAAATAGCTATCATCCTATTTCCCTTCTATCAATTGTCTCAAAGGTTTTTGAAAGAGGTATGATGACTAGAATTCTATTTTTAGAGATAGAGCTAGATAGAGCAGACTTTCTTAGTGTTTCTCACTTGGAATTTAGAAACGGAAGATTTACGGAAAGTGCTATTTTAAAAATAACTGGTGAGAGTTATAATACAATAGTTTGAATATATCCGAAATTCCATCTACTCTTTTCATAGACATTACTAAGGTTTCGATATGGTAAACCATTCTTTGGTGTTAATCAAACTTTATAATGCAGGTTTCAGAGGTTTTATTGTATTTATGACTGTTTTGTTCATATTTAAAAAAATCGTAGCAAATAGTAAAAATTGAAGACTGTTTCAGTTCACAATATTTGATCAATACAGGTGTCTCTCAAGGTTCTGTCTTAAGTCCCATCCTGTTCTTAATATATGTGAATTCGCTATTTGTCTAACTATTTAAGGCAATATACTGCTCTTTCTTATTCTAACAAGAGATATCTTTATCTTTTTCTATATGTTAATAATGATTTAAATATATTGCGTAGATGGTTCAATCAGTATAAAATGGTAATCAGCAATACAACTAAATTTATGGTCTTCAATATCGAAGGTTCAATATGTTCCTTTACATTACTACTCACCAAATTGCTTAATATTCTATTTAGGCTGCCATAATCCTATTACCTTTAACAGTAATGTAAGTTGCAGTAACGCTTGCTTTAAAATTGATAGCGTCAACATTTTAAGTATCTAAGTATTATGCTAAATAATAAGTTCAGTTGGAAAGACCATACCTTCTACCTAAAGTAGTATCTGAATAGAGTCATCAGGCAAGCCAATTATCTTAGCCTCTACTATATTATAATATATCTTATATATGTATATATTTTTATCTATGTATCTATCTAGCTACTATCTATCTTGCTGGGGTGGTACGTATTACAATAATATAAAGTTTTCACATAGAAACCATAAACACGCAATCAAAATTATATGTAACTATATGTAGAACTTCTAGTTTTGTTCAGTTCAAAAGGTTTGGAATTCTTCCATTAAGGTATCTTTACTGGTGAAAAGTCTTAAACATATTTTTTGAAAGTTCCGTGTACGATGCCGTTAGACTTCATGACAATATCAATTTATGAGTCAACACCTCAAATTTTGTAAATGTGCAAAAATCAGCAAAACACATTTCTCACGGTTATGTATTTAACAAATGCGCTTCGTTTGTTTAATATAGGTACTGCCTGAAAACCTAAGATGCGAGAGAGTGAAATCAGTATTTTTGAATAATGTTAAATAAATCACTCTACAATCGATTGATTTGTTACTCTAATTATATAGTTTAATTTTCTTGCATTGACTTAATTTCTTTTTATTGTTTTCTTAAACATTGAATTATATTTTCCCCGTCAATATTTATTGTTCTTAAAACTTATTTTAATAACGATAAATACATTCGCCTGTTGTGTTAGACAAACAAACATAAAAGCTTTTGGCTTCAATTTAATAATCACAATCCAAAAATCAACATAATATTGTAAGAGTGCCAGTTGTTAAAAGAAATTAAGCTTTCGTAGAAGCCGAAACACTTGCAAAGCAAATATTTTTTTCATTCTGCTCTACAAAATTTATCTCCGGCATCCAACAAAAACCTAGTCAATTGTTTAAACATACACAAGAAGAAAACTCACGCAACCATTAAAGGAATATACTAATTGAGGGCGAGTGCTATTCATCATTGGAACTTTGATCGTACAGACAATTTATTTAACAATTTTCTGTTGATGGTGATATTCTGGTACTTTTTAGAGATTAAACATGTAAATATTTTTATTCAAAAGAGTTACAACTACTCTTTCAGCAGAAAAGTTTTTCGATTTATGTATGTGCAGTCCATGGCCGCATGATCATGGTTTGCATTCCTTGCACTTCCACCGTGACATGAATGTATGGTTCAAATTCAGCAAAGATCGTGACATATATTCTTTCTCGGAGACCTACAAAATCTGGATCGCAGTGTCCAGCTCGATTTCGAGACAAGCTCAGCCAAACAAATTCTCCGTTTCACTACGTTTGGAAACAAAAATATACAACAACTTTTTTCCGAGCGCATGGAGAATCAGTTGGAAATTATTTTCTATTGCTAACTTGTAGGTATCTATAATATTATTACAATTTTTACTGAATAATACTGTTTTACTGCTATATTTTTGAGTAATGTAAATCTCAATTGTCTAAGTAATATTTGCAACAAAAAATGTTGCTTTTCAATTTAACTCCGTGGAAAAGAAGACCAATGTCTGAATAAGTACTTACTCTTTATCGAATTTTAACTAATTGTTATTCTGTTAATTGTTAGCAAGTACTTTTAGTCGATCTTGGTTAAGTATGGCAATACCAAGTGATTTGATCAGTCTGCAGTTTTTCCAATATCGGTGGAATAAGCCAATATGGGTATTTTTACATAGATCACGTTATGCGCCCATTGATATTCGTAAAATTTTTATATCCATCGCTTTTATACTACTTCCATATTTCTCGTACATCTACAACACAGTGATACATTTTTTTTTAAAACCGGACCCTTGATTGTCTTAAAATTGCAATCTTTTCAGCAAAATCGCATTCTATGTTGATTTTGTTCTATTTAAGAACCATTATCATAGATAGATTGTTTGCACTTCGGCACGATGACTTCCTCTAAATACTATAGATATCAGCATTTGAGTTTGCGGATTTCGAAAAAAGGCAGTGATTAGTAACACTTTATCTTTCACCGCTTAATCGGACTATTAAGAGTTGCGTCCAGTTCGACCTTGTCATAGCTTTCGAAATAGCTGCTTTAATAGAAAATCATTGGCGAACTTGAAGACCGACGGACTTTGAAGGTGCCGTGAAATAACGCCGAATTTCTATGTTCGGTCTTATTTCACTTTGCTAAAATGAAATAAAGCTGAGTGGGCCTTATTTCGCTTTGAATTTATTCACACATTTAGAGAGAGGATTCTGTTTTCATAGATTTTAAATCATATGGTGTTAGTTCATTTTAGAAAGTGATATATGGAATAAACTGTGCGATAGGTAAGGGGGGCATGCTGCCCTGCTTGGGGTCACTGTAGGATTTGGAGTGGGTGCGAGTTTTATGTATATACTCCCATATATTTGTTGTTTGATTTGATCAATTGGTTTTATTACGCTTACCTACCAACATTAATTATGGGAAAGTTTACTTGTTTTTCTAACAAGTGCAGTTGGCTTTGCAAATTCTTTGCCTTCTCTCTGAATTCGGCTTTATTTCACAAACAATATTCGGCGTTATTTCACTTTGTTATTGTGAAATAACCCCGGATTTTGGAATTCGGCGTTATTTCACGGCACCACTTTGAATACGTTTTGCAATTTGAAAGATTTATCTATTATGGTGCCGATATTCCATCTTTCTAATAGTATAGCTTGGTCTTTTGCGAAAAACCGTCCTTCTCTGACACCCTTTTCATATCCCTTTTCTCTACGGGATCGTCGTCTTCGCTGTGAAAATGGATACACGGCGGCGTAGTGCATTCGCTTCGGGTAGCCTTATTAAATCTAAGGGCATTTTAAGCAGTGCCGTGAAACAACGCCAAGCACAATAATGCTGAATCGGCCTTATTTCAGTTTTCATTATTTTTAATATTACTTACTATAAATCAATTGCCATCATATCATGCTAAAAATGATTAAAATAAACGGTACCATATCAAATCGACCAATTACAATTACAACTAAAGCACAATTGCTAAGAGGTTATAGGAACCTGCCTGACAGTTATTGATTTTCCTTAGCGGAGCGACGAAGTACCGTGAGCGTCTAAACCCTGGGGAGAAAAGGGTGAAATGCTGTTAGCGAGCGAAGCGAGCCACCTTCTTCAAACTCTGAATTCGGCTTTATTTCCCAAATAATGGTCGGCGTTATTTCACTTTGTCATTGCGAAATAACGCCGAATTCCAAAATTTATGAAAGCGAAATAAAGCCGAATTTATGAATTCGGCGTTATTGCGCTCGGCGTTATTTCACAGCACCATTTTAGGCTCATCTTTGCTCTTTAAGTGTTTGAATGTGGGTTGCCATTTTTTACAACGTGGGAAAACGAACTACAATACAAGGCATTATATGTACCTACATATTTCTTGAATTCTTGTCTAAATTTGTGAAAATCATTATAAACGTAATGTACAGAGAGTAGAGAATACACCCAGTGATTTCGATGTCCCAATAGGCTAAATAAGCTTTTAATAATTTAGACTGAACAGTTGAAACCAACATTTACGTATCGAAAGCATACGAGTATACCTCAAACACTTTATATTTTCTTAAATCTCATCACATTATATTTCATGTTAAAACAGTCATGCCCTTCTTCTGCAAAACTTTGAAATACAAACATGCAAGACATACAATTTCATTTAATATTATAAATTATATATTTTATTTCTCTAACTACTGCTACTGTACTTCTTATTTTTCAATCTTTATCCACATATTAAAGGGGCATATATTACGACTAAAAATATTAATATTATATGAAAATACATATAATTCCAATTGTAGCGAAATATTAAGCAACATTGTCTGTGGTCAGTATTGTTTAAACCGGGAGGAAGAAAAGCGTATGTGGAGAAATTTTCTCAGATGGGTTCGAAATCAAATCAAGATGTAAAGCTGAATCATCCTGGGAATTACAATACAATTTCGAATGTAATTACGTAAATATTCATACGTGAGAAACTCACGAAGAGGTGAGAAACTCCAATGAGCATGAAGTTTCGACATCAAGTAAGCAGTTAAAATTTTTCCTAATCTTTTTACTTTTTCAAATTATTTACATAATCAAACAGTACTGAACAAAGTCGTAATGCTGAATTCACTAAGACTAAGCTAAGCTGCCGGTTAATTTCAATTTACTTCACTTATTGGGAAGGGAGCACATACCATATGAGTGCACTAGTAGGTGACTGCTATCTTACAGATATTTTATCATTAAATCATTTTACAAAAAATTAAGAAATTCCTTTAAAACGGACATTTGTGGAGTGCAATGACAGAACAAATAAATACTTTAAAGGCCCACTTACTCGTATTTTGGGTTACAACCTCATTGAATCAAAGATTTTGTTGGACTTCATAAATGAAGCACTGATATCAGGCTGTAAGACAGAAACCTAGGCTTTTAGTCATTATGGGGGTAATCTAAATCTGATATGGGGAATTATGTAAATATTTAAGAGACACTTCGAGTTGTTTGTGAGCAGACTTAAACTAAGAGTGAGTGATATTATATAAAGAATGTCAGTTAGAGTTTTCCCATCAACATCTTATGTGTTACTACAATTGCTAGTTCTGCACTCACTAAGTCATTTTAAGACTACTACTATTTTGCACCAGGCAATTCGAAATTCTGGGAACGCACTCGACGTCTCTCCATCTTCTTAGAGCTTTACAACAGCCTTACAACTACCGTGTTTAAATCTGCGAAAACAAATTCGTTTCGGTTATATAATGCTTGCAAATATTTGAAACACTGTGCAATTTGGAACCAAAATATCGTCGTACACTATCGTTGACAATATATCGCTATCAACAGCTGCAACTGAAAGCAACATAGGTAAAAAGATTACTTAATTTCGGGCAAATAGTAATTTGGGGAAAAAAAATCATGGGCAACCAGATTTTCCAAGAGCACAGATTGAAACTTACGAACTTGAATAAGAATAATTTTACTACACAAAGACTCTCATCATATGAATGCTGGACTCAAAGTAAGACACCTGAGCGGATTTTATCTCTCGCTTACTGATCTGTCCATGAACGGACGTAAGGGTAGGGAGACGCAACCGCGAACATTATTAACTATACGAAGATGTGGATATAGTCAGCAAGACTAACATCATTGGAGTCCAATATTATTCTTTGGATAAAATTAGAATCACAAATAAAAGAGCTCGCGATATCGAAATAAATGTTTCGAATAAAGTCCAAAATGACAAATCCAATTCAAAAATAGTACATTTCTCATGTATTTTTTAGTTTTACTAGTATGGCTATATCTGTTAATACAAAAATTCCATTCAAACAGAAGTTAATCCATTTAGAAATGTTGGCAATAAAATTAGTCAAAAGGGTCATATTTCACATCTTAGGGGAAGCCACTCGTATTTAAAATGACCGCACCATTTAATATGTTACCGGAACTCTCAATCCAGTATCTACCTACATCAATTACTTTTTCATTGCTTCAAGTCATTGAAAAAATGTAAATTGCAAGTCTTCTATAATTCAATATGTTACTAATGATGAATATAATGACATAATTTTTATTTCCTTAATCGCAGCATTTACTATTTACTGTGAGCCAGGGATTAGTTTTCTTTTGCGTGTGAAATTTTAAATTTTAAATTTAGAATTTGATCCTGAGGATTTTGCAAACTCAAACGAAATGATGTTCAAAACCAGCATTCTTGTTTAGTAGTATGAATGGTTTATAAATTCAATTCTCAATAAGGAGGCATTCCTATTTAAAGTCGCATATAATATTTTATCTAATGTAGATATTTTTATCTAGCACGACTTTAACTCTTTTTCACACTTAATACGCACATATCATGCCTGAATGGATAGGAAAATACATAAAAATGAATCTTTTTCACTTTGACAAATTCTTGAAAGAATTCCGCCCGATTTTCTACTTTGGACCTACATACAATAATATGTAGATTCTGAAGCTCTAGAAAGTAATTGCTGGTTTTAGGACTCCGAAACGTCCAAATAAAATCTAAATACAGTGTAACCTTAATATAACGAACCTCAATATAACGATTTAATCGATTTAATGAATTCTTTGAAATCCCCTAGTACTGTCCGTAAGAGCGAGTGCAAAATATACCTTTACATTACGAATACATTTGTCAAATACCTTTTTATAACGAATTCTCAATCTTTGCAAAATATAAAGTGAAATTATTATTTACCTCTATTTAACGAATTTTATACTTATAACCTTTACATACCGAATCCTGAAAATTATACACACTCAATCTTACAATAATTCATGTCTCGACATGTTCAGACATAACCAGTATGTCGTAAGACAATCATTGTTGTTTGATATTAAGTAATGCTTTTTGTCACTGTTCTTAGTTTTAAAGTCTGCAATGGTTTGCATTACTATGTTTGTATTAGTGAAAATCATTCGCTATAACCGGGTAAGCAGATTAGTACCTACATATGTAAAATTGAGATTATTAAACATTTTTTTACCTCGTTTAAACGAATCTTAGAGTAACCTAACTTCTATATAATGAACCTCATACGAGTAACGAATTACTTGGTATAACGAATATTCTCTAATTCCCTTCAGTTTCGTTATTTTTTTTTTAAATCTTGGAAGCTTTTCGTAGCAATCCATGCATTATTTTAAGTAAAGAACGGATTTACCATATATATAAATCGCACTACCGATCAGTGAAACACAATTAGGGAATGGAGATTTTACAAGTAGCTTTTGAGGTGACTTCTATTTATTCAAATTTTGGAGATCAACGGTGGAAGCTAGCTAGACCTAAAGAAGATCATGTTTGCATTCAAGCGAATGGTTTCCCATTGTTGGTTTGGATAACACTTTTATCAAAGTAGAAGTCAGAATATGGCTCATGTCTGGGAATATGACTATATCTGCAACTCGCAAGGGTTGAATTCCACTTCATTTGCAAATGAACGTATATAAGAGATCCCTCAGTACTTATCTTCGATATTTATCCAAATTTCATCCCTATAAGGATGAGTTTAAGTGCTGCATACAAAAGCTTTATACATAAATCATGGGTGGATTTGGGAGTTTTCAAGAATTGGCCGCTGCGTAAGTTTCGTGTTGCATCTGCTTACTTTCCCTATAATTCCTCGCTTTCGCCACCACCGAAGCCAGTAGACGAACTTATTTACCACTGGAGACTTATTTATAACTAGAAGAAGATATGACTAATCACGTGTTGCCCTTTTAACGCTCAACATAATTACTGTGGCAGTATTAAGAGTGAGTGTCCATTATCAGTCATGAACTTCATACTATCGTCTGATCTGGTCGTCAACAATGGTGGCTTACAGCCAACGTTTGTTACAAAGGGGAGACAGTAACTAATCGACTTATTGCTATCCAATAAGCTTAGGGAATTACCACCTGGAAAGTTCTATCGTATGTGGGTTGCCCGCATAATGAAAATTTGCTTCTGCTATCATGAATATTGACCGACTTTTAGCTTAATGCTCTCAAGGGTTATAAGGTTTACGCTTATTCATTTTGTAGATGTATGTAGCTAGGTAAAAGTGGCTGTTGGAAAGACCAACCCACTTAGGCCTAATGGCCCAATCTGATGCCACGTGGATCTATGATTCTCTTACTCATTGCACCAGTTTAAGCTTATTCTGTTCTTCATATCGTTGAAGTCATTGTAGAAGAAAGCTCCTAAGTGATGTCTTCTTCTCTGGGAGAGAGCGCCAAGCCTTCTTACATGCTGGCCTATAAGACAGTGTCCAGTGATGATGCCTATGATGACGCTGAGATGTTTCCTATTTAGAAGGATCAGAATTTTAGGGCGATTCAGATCCAGCTTTGGTCAGATCTGTTTGGCCGCTAGATGTGTTGGTTCAACAGTCCACCTAACGTCTGTTCTTTTATTAGCATTTAGCTTTAATATTAATTTGCACGTAGCGATTGGTGAACCTATTGATCGGTTGAACAGGTAGAGTGGTTCCAATTTTGGCGAGTTCATCAAAGGATATCCTTTGTAGACATTACGTTTTCCTTCAGCCAGGACAGAGCTTCTTTAATCACAGAAATTTCCGCCTGGAACACGCTACAGTGATTTGGAAGACGGAAGGAGAGGCTTAGACTTAGACTTTCTGAGATAACACCGCCACCAACCCCGCTATCAGTTTTAGATCCATCTCTGTAAAAGTAGATTGACTTGTCCTTCATGAAAGCATCTTCCTCCCAGAAGAATCTAGAGGGGAAGCTTACATGAAAACCAAAGTTCAGGTATAGTGTAATCCATGTTCTCTGATGTCCTGGTAGCTGGCATTGCCGGCACTTTACTACTAAACCGGTTACTAGGCTTTCTCCGAAAAACTGAATAATATTCGAAAAATACTATAATGGATTATTTCTTTATCTAGGTGACCGTTTCCGACAAAAAAAAAAACGTCAACTTTAGTTTAAGAATAAACTTATCATTTGTAAACAAATAATAACTTTCTGCTAGCTTTTAAAACTCATGAAAAGCAAGGGGAACAATTAGAGCCAATAAAGTTGATAGAATTACATAGATGGAGGATTGAAATACTTGTATAAAATAATTGCACCTCAGGGTTAAGTGATATATAATTCTTATGTTATTTGAGTAAATAAGCACTAGTGTTGATTTTGTAATATTCATGATTGCTAACTTATTAGCCACAGAAAAGTAAGTGAGTATTTAAACTACAAACTTTACACAAAGAATGTTAATATAATAAATACCTTTGTGAATGTAAAACAAACAATGTTAGCTGACGTTATTGAAAAAGAAAGATTACAGAGGAAAATGCAAACACAATTGGAATTTAAATTACATGTAAGAAAAAGCCATATTCACTCTCAGTCTATAGACGTGATAGACTATTTTTAAATTAAGTTATAAACATTAATTAAGTAAGTAAGAAGGTGAACCGCATAACACTAAGGAAAAAAAATTTTTCAAAGTTGGAAAATAAATGCTGAATAGAGGTGTAATTTTATTATACGAGTAAACTACTGACGTTATATTACCATATGTTAAGTGTCTGAATGGCATATGAGTAGGTTGATTAGGCAGAATCTACTTATCCTGAAAGTTTGCTGGAAATATGTGTGTATATTTGTGAGAATTATTTAGTTTTTCGCCTATAAGGAATCACAAAAAAAAATGTATTCTGCTGTAAGTAGAGACCGCATATGACAATCACATAATAGGAGGCAAACGGATTCAATTATATCTGTTCTTTTACTGAGCCTGAATAATAAATGAAGAATAGAAAAGGAGAGTCTCTGAAGTGAAGAGCAAACCTAGCGCAAATAGCGAAATTAAGAACTACTCCGGAAAAATATTTTCAGTTACTTAATCGGTTTGAAACTGCATAATTACCAACCTGCGTTAACTGCGTACATAATTTGAATCAGACTGCCTATATAGAGTTAAGCTTTAGGATCTTAACTGTACGTCAACAGAAAATGAACTAAGAGCGTGCGCATGAAATGTACACGTAGATTTTAGTTCTGTTGCAAATAAAAAACTTGGATTTAATCCAGCTCGGTGCAAACCCAGTTGCACAGGGATTTACTAACTGTAATCCTCGTCATAGTAGTAGAAGGTATCCGTTTTACGAGTATATGAATGCATGTTACACGAGCGAGGTGGAAGAAACTATTAAGAAAGGTATTTAGAACCTCCCAAAAGGAACATTTGAAACTTATCCATAGTATAATTTCAACGTTGTTCTTGCGAAAATTGTTGCCACAGCCTTCACGCAGTAATCGGCAAAGATATCCTCTTCAACATATAAACATATAACGGTTTCCGGCAGATATATTTTGCAAAAGTTGATACTCTTACGCAGTGCTAGATCTCCTGAACTTCTCGTTAACCTAGATATCTGACCTAACTTTCAGCCAAATCGACCACGTGATAGGTGGTATCCAACATTTGTACGCATATTCTGCGGAACACTCGTCTATCTAAGATGAAGTATTAAAATATAGACATGAAAAATCTCAGCAAAAAGATCCTACAGGGAGCCAAAGTACATCAGAGAACGACTTTTTACGGAAGATCGGCAATATGTGAAACCAGTGTCGATTTATCATCAAATATGTTGGTGCTTATAACCAGCCGTTCTGGCAGAGTATCCTATAGATAACCTACAAAGCTGTCCACCTCTTATCAATAAAGAAGAATCCTTCCCATCTTTTAATGCAGAAAAGTTGGGCTTGACTATACATACACAAAAGTTGAAATACAACATTAAAATGATATTTTGGTAAAGTGAATACTTCGAATCTTGCTTATTTTCAATCACTTACTTATGGTTTCAGTCACTAAGCCTCCCAACGTAGTACAATGTCTGGCCAACGGCTCTTAGTTGCGGGGATATTTCTCTGTGTCATTGTCCCAGTTTGCATTTGTGCCATTAGTCGAGGAATCATGTGCTAATGCATCGAATACAAGTAGTTACAAAAAACCTTAGGAAAACTGGATTTGGATTGTGAGTTGCTCACATATTTTTTTCGAAAGTATGATAAAGAAGTCGGATGAAGTGCATCAGCTTGTCTAAGCTCTTTTTGAGATAACAACAAATCGATGATGTTCTTTAATTCTTTCCTACATCAAAAAGGCAGTAGTCACTATAATTGCTTTCGTTTGTACAATAAAAATTGATGAAACAATGATGAAATCGTACTGGATTTCTTTCCTGGACCTACACATTCCAGTTACACTGCAAAATATGTCTTGTTCGAAACTTTCAAAGATGCGAGATATTTTCATTTCGTTCATCTCGTGTTATAGCTTAATATGACTCCCGCCAGAAGTATAGAACAGGGGAGAACTATCTTCAACAGATTCATCCAGTTGTTGGAAGAAAGTATATGAAAGTGGTGTGTAAAGTTTATGCTACTTATATTGTACTTAAACCATCATTAATCGAAACAGTTAATAGTCCTTAAAATCCTAAAAAAGTGTATACTTTGCAAAATTACAAAAAAAATAGGGACCGCTTTAAATGTGTGATAAAATGAAGTCTTCTGTCAGAACGAATAAGGAAATAATAGTTTGAAATGTTGAAATTCAATGCAACAGCTAATGCAAATTCTAAAGTATCCTTAAGTATGTACTGCATCTTATCAAAAGAGATACCTTCATACAAGAAAATATTCAATAAGTGATGCTGGTACTCGTATGAACAAAATGTTTGTGATTACTGAATCATTCTAAAAGAAACAAATTTACAAAATGTACATATGTATGTTTGTGCTTACTTTATTTTAAAGTAAATTTTCTGTACATATTGTATGATAAAAGTATTCGAGTGCTAAACCTACTTGATAACCAATGTCAATGAATTCCAAACTCAGATTATTTCCTTTAAAGTCTTATAGAGATGCGTACTAAATGTGTTTCCACTCTTTTGTAATTGTAATAACAAATTTCCTTAATCCTTCACCACAGTTCCTCATTTGAAATTCATGGAATATTTCATTGGAAGAGTCAGATAAGTAAAGCCCAAGTTGGATGGCCGGCATTGTCGCTGCCGCTTCTGCTACATCTACCGCCACGATGCTGCCGCTCGTATGATGTGAATGTGCATTAATGAATTCCGTTGCAATAAAATAAACGAGATAAATTGAATTTTCCATTCAAGGATAGGAATAAAAAAAAAAACTACTTTGAGAGAAGAGGAAAACTACAAAAACACCAAAGGAACTTGTGCATCAGAATCAGCACAATTCAACAAACCGTTGAACAATGACTTCAGTCTCCAGAGCTCAGAATCCAGAATCGACGTACTAGCACGAGAGTACATCTCTGCATTTAAATCCTAGCAGAAACTATTAAATCAATGAACTTAATAAAACTTACCGCCCAGTGAGTTGGCTGAAGATGCCTTTTCCTTATTGGAATATTAAGGGGTGCAATCAATTGTGAAAACGTTGAGATAAGGTCACAATTCTTTGGCAATATAGAGAGAGTATCAGAGCTTTCGTCTAATGCTGCCAGAGGCTGGAGTAGTTTTGTAAATCTTCGCAATGAGTTGAAAAGTTTCAGTTGTTGGCATCCCGTAATGAAGTTCTATTGCATTCTTGAGGGCTTGGAATTACATTTCTGTAGATTCACTTGCCACAGTATGAGACTTGCTTGATAAATAAATTGCGGATTTATCATCAAGTTCCATTACCAAAGTCGATTAGGAAAACCTTTTATTAAGGTCGCCAATTTTTTTTTAAAATGGTTAAGGCAATATACGAGTATATGTACATATGTTGTTTGGATAGTAAAATAAAATAAATTAAAACACAATTTTGTCGTTTCATCTCCCAAGTCTTTGAATAGATTGTTGATATACACTTGCTCAAAGAGACATACAAATTTATATAAAAGTTGGCATAACGAAGATCTGTATGGGTAGAAGGAAAGAGCTCTTTGCTCAACCGATAAACACAAGTTAGAGGAGGAGAGTGTCACAAAAAGGGAAAGTATGTATATGTTGTCCATAGGGTAACGTGAATGGAGAATGCCAAGGATGCAATTAACTTTCCAATTTTAATAAGACTTTCAACAATAGTACCCAAACTCATTGAATATTAGATGGCAGAAAAATATGACTAATAAAACTATTGTAAAATAAAAAATGGGTTTTATAATAATGTTACGATATACTCGTAAATAACCAAAATATATTCTGTAGTTGTAGCAAATCCGATTTATGGAGAAACGGTTTTTTTATATTTCAAATAGTCGCCGGGCATGGCTACTGATAAATAGTTTTGGTTCCGCAAACATTTATTAAGAAATGAGGTCCACTAAAGCATTTCCTTTCTAACTAACTCGCACAATAAATGGGATTTCAAATAGAAAAAATCAATCCCAATGCAAAGAAAAGTATCCAGGTGAAATATGGAAACAAATGCCAAAGACATTCTGACTCTGGCAGTAACCCTAACTGTTTATTATTTTCAAGATGACACTCACAATAGCAATATCCAGGGACACAGACTCTGGAGGCCTCAACTTTCAATATTTTGTTTGTCCCCGCCTATTTAGGAAATACTTAATTGCTTTATTTTTTTTTATAAAATCTATAGAGCGTCAGGGTTTTGAGTTCGTTTAAAATGTTTGCAAACAGCGCGGGTGACGGAAAACTAGAAAAGAAAGAGAGGAACTGATGAACGTTAATTTTAAATGTTCGAAATCAAATGAAACGCTGCTGTTCCCATTCTACAGCCGAAGAGCAGAAATGTGAGTACGGGAACGACTATGAAAACCAGAGAGTACTATCGGCGGAAAAGAAATATATTGGCGTGAAAGAATATCTCTTTAGAAGAAAGGGAGATATGTATATCATCAGGACCACCAGAGTGTCGAACATGCTAGCTTGTTACAATTAAACTGCATTAAACAAGACAGTTGAATGGTCAGAGTGCTACTTCTGGCAGTTTGAACCCTGACACGGAAAAGGTTAAACTACCTCTAGAAGAAGCACGCTTTAAAAGAAAATCATATAAGATACACATAAAAAGATCTAAACATAGTGAACCAGACGCAGAAAGAATGGATGTACAAGTTAGAGAGTTAAAAGCAACACTCAACCAACAGTGACAGTGAGGAGAATTAGATCATTCGAAGTCAAGCCAAATAAAACCGGTCAAACTCTTGGAGCTTAGGTTGGCTCCCTTCCTCTGCCTAGAACAAGGCGAAATGGAAAAAATTTGACAAATTCGATTTATCTAGTGTTAAAAGATGTCATCATAGTTTTACAAATGAATAACATAACAGTTTTCCTTTGACTAAGAAAAGACTTCGAAGTTGCTGACGGCTTAGGCTATCGGAGAGACATGGATCGGGATGGTCTTCCGGATCTAAAGGGCTATGAAAGAACCATTTACATCCTATGCATCAATTTTTTTTGTTAGAATAAAATTGCGCAAATATGTACATCTATGCTGCTTTGCCCAAATTTCAAACAATGGTTTTTCGTACACCTTAGATGCACTCATGTATCTCCCTCTTCTTGATATTCATATGTATAGTGCGCTCTTAAGACTATAATCCGTGTAAAGAGAGGAGATGTCTCTACTCAGGACTAGCTTCGGCAAAAGTCGGAAAATGTATATACTCGTACATATGTAGTTAAATGCTAACAGATGGGTTCAAAACCTATCTAGGTTTGGTTAACTTGTTAACTTTTATCTGCCTTTTGAAGAGAGGTATATGTAATTCTGAGGACAATGAACTAATTGTGTAGAATTTATGATGAGGCGAAATGTTTACGCGTACGACGACAACCAAGCTACGTTAATGGCCCGCACAACCCTTCATCACCATGTTAGTTCAAGAATGCAAGATTTCTCTAAACGCTGTCGGAATTCCGAATTCATTGAGTCCTGTTTGTATCTCAGGTTATATAGGAACTCGTCAAATGACAGCGCCGATTAACTTTCAAGCTACCTGAATCAGCGTTAGGACTGTCGTTTCCTCGGCTAGTTGGGCTTCTTGTAAGCACAACCTTAGGTGAAATGAGCTTCCGAATTGTAGGCAGATCAAACGAATATTCCCCAACGTCTTGTTCTGCCCGACAGAAAAAAAATCCGTATCAGAACATGTTTATCAATAAAGAATAAAGCTGCGTTCCGAAATTTAGTACCCCATGTATGTTTATATTAAGACGGAACTGTTCTTTTAAAATAATATTATAATTTGGATTGAACTTTGAATTACCGTCGTTGACTATCATTTGACTGGAGCTCTGAATGCTTCGAAAATATAAAGTTGAATTTCTTAGAACGGGCTTTGGCAAGAAGCGAGAAACGAATGGAGTCGAGATGCAAAGTAGTAAAATAAATGCCAGAAGCATTTTGATATTAGTTAGGCTGAAAAGATTATTTCCTGATATCTCAGTTTGCCACTATGCTTTTGGTAACTAATTTAAAGTGATGTGCTGACATGGTAAGTGCTGAAGAGTAATCATTGCACTAAATTTGGGGTTAGGTTCATTTTAGGCAATTTTAGTACAAGACATGGCAATAAGGGCATTACAGCAGCACAATTGAAAATAAGCGTTATGACCATGATAATTTCAATTTAGTCAGAATATACTGCGACCGATGCTACTAACGCTTCCAGGATTTTTAATGTCAGAAACTTCCGATCTGAAAACATCAGCTCGGGTTCTATCTACTTGTAGTCAAGGTAACCAAGAAGGTGGAAATTGCCACTAGGACAAGCATGTCGAAAAGCTAAGAAAAACTAACAGTACACACAAAACTTTAGGACACACTAATGTTCCTGATATAGTTAATTGTCTAAGCAACATAGACAATCACAACAACATTTTTCCTTGCCTGATTAATATGAAGTGGCGATAGCCATATCTAAACTTGACAAAACAATGAATGTTAAGTTGACCATTAATGGCCTAAATAATTCCAAATAGGGGATGCCCTTGTGGTACGAAGTACGAATTGATAAGTAAATTCTCAGTGTTCTTTAACCATGTATTTCGACTAGCACGCGATAGGTGACTTATGTAAAGCTCTATAGTGAAAAAAAAAGTACACTTGATACTCTGATGCTATGATACTGAATGAGTTGCAAAAATGTGATACCTTAGAGTGAAGAGGCCGCAGTTACAGCTCGAATATAATATAAAGGTTATTTTCAAAACTCCAATTGGGTGACTTTTCTTTGAAAGATGAACGCCGATAGGGAAGGCCTTTAGAAATAAATGACGAATTGCTACATAATATGATCCGAATAAATGCTGCATTAGCTTCCGTAGGTGTGGTTTTCAAGCTTGGAGCACATAATCTAGCATTGGGTCACATCAAAAGGCTTGCTTTGGAGTCAAAACATTCTGCATTTGTGCCACATTTGTCACAAAAGTGGATATGTAATAACAATGGTGTATGCAAATAAGACTCTGTTTATAGAGAGGAAAGCTCAGCCATCAATATCGAAAGCTGGTGTGCCTCAGATGAAGGTAATGCTGTGTTCTTGGTGGAACTGAAAGGCTTTCTTGACGACTAAGCAGGATCACATGCGGCAAGGAAATGATGCACCATCGAATTACCACCTATTCTGATATCTACACAACTTCTTTATGGACATGAGTACTTACATTTTGAGGGTTTCGAAATGGCATGGGAATAGCCGCCATAGGCGAGGACTCCTTTTCCAACAGATTGAATAAGCTGTCAAGACCCTGGAAAACAATTTTAACCAAGAAGGAAATAACATTTTGAACTCACTTTTTAAAATAAAATTACAGAACTTTGCCTTAAACTAAATATTTACATAAATGTTTGAAGTTATTTGCCCTTCCAGTTGATTGGTCATTGCAGCACAATGTTTCTCAAACCAATATGGCTATATGCATATACATAATGATGATATTGGCTTTTAAAGAATCGAGATAAAGATGGTTCAGTGTTGAATACGAATCGAAAGTAAGAAATAAATGATTATTGAAATCGCTTTAATTATAAGATTGTATTGCTATCAAATCTAAGCGAAGAAGTATTTCTTAAAGTTTTGGGATGTGTTATAGATAATCCTAGGTATGGTTGCGCTCTTCGAAAGCATAACTGATTAGCTATATATTCTCAGATTGTTTTAAGGATTATTTAAAGAAAACGCAGGAGTTTAAGAAACCTTACAATCTTCTGTAGCTGTATCAGTTATATTAATTTCAATTGCCAGACAAATGAAATCTTGTATTCAAACTGTGGAGATCAGATTTCTGAGCAGAATTATTCATGATATTACTATAATGATAATGAAGGTTAGGTTAGGTAAGAGTGGCTGTTGGAAATACCAACCCACTTAGGCCTATTGGCCCATTGTGATGCCACGTGGATCTATGATCCTTTTACTAATGGAACCAGTTTGAGCTTATAATAAAGCGTAGGAGACTGTTAACGTCTATGTTTTCTAGATCGTTTAGGTCGTTGTAGAAGAAAGCTCCTATATGGGAGAGAGCTGGGCATGTGCAGAGTAGGTGGAGGATTGTCTCCTCCTCTTCCTCGTCCATGCAGCTTCTACAGAAATGGTTTGTAAAAGCGCCAAGCCTTCTTGCGTGCTTGCCTATGAGGCAGTGTCCAGTAATGACACCTACTCGTATTATGGCGCTGAGATGTTTCCTATCTAAAAGGATCAGACACTTAGAGCGACTCAGATCCAGCCTTGGCCAGATCTGTTTGGTCGCTAGACATGTTTGCCCAGCAGTATGAATTTGCTTGAAAACAAGGCAAAAAAAAGAAGAACTAATTAATTCGCTTCTAAATCGACTAAAATCGACGTATATCATTCAGCTCTCTCAGGTTACGCGGAAGTGAATTCCAAAAGCGGATGGAAGCAATGAAAAATTGTATCTCAGATATTTAGCAAGAGAAACGCGGGAGAATTAAGCAAGCAGATCTGTTGGACGTTGGAAACTGGATTTTATTGTAAAGATACGTTGGATGCCTTGATTTGATTATGGTGAGAAGAAGAGTCAGTGTACGAAACTTAACATAGTCCTGAAAAGACATATCTAATAGGTTTTTAGCCAGATGTGAAACATGGTCATAACTTCTAAGACTATAGACATATATGATAGTGCTATTAAATACTACTTGTAGCTTTCTTGTACTACTAGCATCACAATCATAAAAAAGTTCACAGCCACAGTTATTCCTAACCAGTGTTTTAGTACTAGCCTTGTCCTCAGAGGTGTAAATTCCTGAGCGGTCCACAGAGTTCGAAGAACGCCATAAGCCTTCCCCGATATCAAGTTTATATGGTTATTCCATGTGAGTGTTCTGTTGAATACCACACCAAGATTTTTTGAAGAGTCCACGAATTGAATTGGTGAGCTATCTAGCATGATAGAGGGAAAATACGAGACATCTACCGTTGTTTTTGAAATAACTAAACATTTGCACTTATCTGGATTAAGCACCAAGCAATTTTTCAACGACCAATTCGAAATTCGTTTAAGATCCTCATTCACATCATTGGCGCAACTTTCGATAAGGCCTAGAGGAGAACTTCGATAGATTTGAATGTCATCAGCATAAAAGTGTTTCGACGAATGCAAGATTACGGCAGCTATATCACTAATATAAAGTGAGAATAGGAGAGGACCCAAAATCGACCCTTGTGGAAGTAGTAGCGTAATTTATTAATGAGAGTGGAATGATGAACCATATCGAAACGTTTCGAAAAGTCTAAAAGGATCAGGAAGGTAACATAATCTTTATGCAGTTTTTCCCTTATATCTTCTATCACGCTTATTAAAGCAGTTGCACAGCTGTGTTTGACACGAAATTCAGATTGAACTGAAAACAGCAAATTAGGGGGTGGCCGTGGTGTAGTGGTAGTAGCAAACGCTTCTCACTCGGAGGGTCCAGGTTCGAATCCTGCCCATGGCAAAATCAGTTTTTCATTGTATAATTGGAACTCAGACAAAAAAATTCTGCGTGTGAAGGCATAACACTGACACGTAGATTTGGCTGTTATAAGAGTTTCAAGCAATGAAAAAAAATACTGGGAATTATATCTCGAATCACTCTGAGTGAAGAAAAACTCTCCGTCCTATTCGGACTTCCCACCCCTGGAGAGCAAACATAGAAACCAAACACACCTGAGTTTCAAACCACTACAAAAACAATTCTCCTTTCTCCTCTTCTATCTTTCCGCCCGCGCCCTGGCAACAGTAAAAGCGTATCAACCCCTTAGGCGCGCGTAAATTATAAAAAATAAAAAAAAAAAAAAAACGTGCTAGGTACTCATTCAGTTGTTTATGCATAATCCATTCACAAACTTTAGAGAGAAAAGGTAGGATTGATATTGGTCTGAATTCATCACCTGCCGAGTTTTTAGGGATTGCTATTATTTTAAGCATATCCCACTGACGAGGAAAGATACCGGTCATAAAAATGGTATTAATCACATGCGTTACATATGGCAACAGTATTGGCAAAATAGCTTTGACGAATACGGGATGAACTCCAACAAATCCCACTGCATTCGATTTCGAAGACAAATAACTTTGGACTATATCCACATTGTCCACTCTTGTAAAAGCAAAGGTTGCATTTGGGTGGACAACGGGACCACCACAAGAAATTTCATCATGTGTCTCTGAGGTTCTAGGTTGGGGAAGTGATAAAAACTTTTGATTAAGTTCATAACAGTCGATGTTGGTTGAACAAATAAATTTTTATTTACCAATCGCCAATGGAATAAAATTGTGCCTTAGCAGCTCGTATTTCACGACCAACACTATTCCGTATATTTTATAAACATGGTGGAATTCTTCGATCCGAAAACGCTTCCACCGACTATAAACGTAGTCACGACGCAACATTAGCGCTCTCATTTGTTAACTAGGGTTTTGTCTTTTCTTTTGCTGTTCTAGTTTTGATTGTAATATGCGTATCAAATAGATGATTTATGTTCCTTTGAATAAATCCGATTTGGTCATCCGGTGAGGGCATAACGTAAACAAGTTCCCAAGGAACACAACTTATGTGTGGTTCAAGAGCTGATCTATTTATATTTTTAAAGTCTCTAAATGTGTAGTTCGATATGCTGGTGTGGTCATCAATATTAAAGCCATATGTAAGAAAGATAAGTTCATGCTTAGAAAAAGCTGGACCAGAAATTTGGTCAAACAGTAAATTCTGTCAGTATCATTTACAAAGAATAAGTCCAACAGAGTACTTGAGGTGCTCGTAAAATGAGTAGGCACCTGCGTAATTACGGGGTGAAGATCAAGCATGTTTATGCCTTCAGATGACCTTCGACTAAAAGGTCACTATTGAAATCACCACAAACAATGAAATTGGTTGCATTAGTTGCAATTTCTTCAATTAAGGCATATATGGGTGTTAAATCAATATTTCTATTTGGTCTATACACAGTACCTAGACGAACACTATTTTCGCCACAGATTATGTCGATGAAAATATAATCAAAGGCAGAGCCAGTAGGCGAACGTAATTTAAGATGACCAACCA
Organism: Volucella bombylans; assembly: GCA_949129095.1. NCBI lineage: Eukaryota > Metazoa > Arthropoda > Insecta > Diptera > Syrphidae > Volucella > Volucella bombylans. The sequence continues at coordinate 190,355,085 of OX422140.1, read as the reverse complement.
GTCCCTCTCTCAAATAAACAGCCAATCCACCGCCAACACGAACCCTTCTGCCACCGCGAAAAAGCCGGTAGCCGCTCAAATCATATGGTGGGTTTTTAAAATCTTTACAAAACCAAGTTTCCGAGACACAGATTGCATCAACTTTAGAATTTACGAAAATATCTCTAAACTCATCTATTTTAGGGTACAAACGTTGTGCATTCATGTGACAAACCTTAAGTCCTTGTCTATGAGAGCAAACAATTTTTATCATCAATCGAAGTTACCACCACCACCAGTGGAACTCAACCCGCTCTCATTCAAATCTATTTTTTTTAAAGAAATTGTTATAAGAGCCGAACGATACACACGAGTCAAAAACAAAAACAAATGCCTCCTCTCCTTTCTCAAAACAACAACAACTTTGACTTATTAGAAATGGTATTAGACATAAATTCAAGCAAAAATAGTACGAGTACATAAAAACATGAAAATATTGAAAAAAAATTAAAAGAGAAAATAAAATAAAAAGGTATACTTTGCCTATTGATAAATAAAAAAGAGAAAAACTATAATATCAATAATAGTACACATTAAAAGAGAAATTACGGTACTTAGTGTAATTTGAATGCATAGCTGTTTATGTTGCTCTCCTCTCGGCTGTATTTAAGCTGTTGAGGTCATCTATGGCTATACTTTTCCCGTTCTCGCTGAATTTGACGAACACAGTGCCAAGGCATAGATGAACTATAGTTTATCCAAGAATAAATGTCAGTACAGGGAAGATAGGACATTTGCCTCTTAGTCTGGTTGCAATAACATGCATAAATGTGTCCCTCTTTAAAGCTCTAATAGGGTTGCTATGGTGTATACGATGAATCACCACAAAGAGAAAGGGCATTTCGCTTAGGGCTACCATCTCCTTTTTCATTTATCTTTTTCTTCGCCATCCAGCGTCCCATATAATTTCCATTTTGCTAGAAAATTCGATTCCACTCTCCAGTCATCAATGGTTGAGTCTTTGCTATTCAAGTATCGAAATCTTCTGTTCTTCGAGTATCGACATCTTCTGCTCTGTAAATCTAGATGTCGCTGCTCACATTTAAGTGGTTATGACAATATGATCACTAATTGCACAGTCAATGAATTCTAGTTTCGAAACACCGCGAAAATAATAATTTTTTTCTTAAACACGACATTAACACCGACACAACAGAGTAATTTGAACCACTATTATTTAACACAATATCACTAAAACGCACATGGTCCAACAATAATATGATCACTTATTCCACTGCTTTGTTGCAATGCATTAAAATAGCGCGCGAATAAAATTTAAAATACAAAGACGAAAAAAATGGTTTGACTACATTTTAACGGTTTCCCAAAAAGAGGAGAAAAAAACGCAAATGATAACACCACCACACATATTATTACACACAAATTCATTTTTGTGTTCTCAAAAGCTTCAAATCCCATATGCTTTGTAAAATAACACTGAAAAATCAGTAACGATGTGCTAACATTTGAGAATGGTAGCACTGCTTTGATGAGATTATTTTCAATGCACAGCCAGCAGTAATGGCGAATGGTGATTTTATGATCATTCTGCCCACGGCTATCGGGCAAGCAAGTCATAGGGTGGCTGTGGTTAAATCTAAAAATAATTACAACAACAATTGTACACAAAGTTCAGTGGCTTCCTTTAGGCCACCTACAGGCACCACTGTTAGAAAAAAAGCTTTCCCATAAGCCCTGTACTGACATGTTTTGTTGGATAAGGTATAGTTAGTTTAGTTTATCTATAGCCAAGGTATGTGTGAACAGAAAACAACTGTTTTCTTTTTTTCAAGCGTACTGCATGCTGGAGAAGAGTGCGAGTTTTTGGTCACAAGCTATTGTTTATAAACACATTGCAACTTGAATCAAGCCCAAGGTCTCCTAGTGAGATATGAAATTTTAGAAAATCATTAAATTGTGCGTAGTATGAACTAGCTATGTCTGACAGTTGTTATACGAGCATAAGGGTTTGTGGGTTGTGCAAACGTCTGACTTAAAATGCGTGGCTTTCTAGTTTCTTTATATAAGAGTAACTTTCATTATTCACTAGGGTGTATATTTTATGCAAGGCACCAAAAATTACAAGAAATTTTTCAAGAACCTCTAGCATAGCTTCCAAAAACCATGGGATGATGTTTTTCATAAAGCTTCCCAATTTTAATAGCGAGTCCTTTCAATTACCGCGAATTAAGAGAAACACTGAAATACCCAGATCTTTCAAGATATTTGCTCTTCTTAATGAAATGTTTAAAACGTGCATGCTTGTCAAATATTCAGGTACATGTATATGAAAATATGAATGAACATTTTATGAACCCACATGCAAATATTAGTTTAGTTTAACAAGAAAAAGAAATTATTCTTGCATGTAAAATTATTATTCAACTTATCATGACGCTTGCAAATTAACAAATTGATGTGGCTTATAGAATAGACAGCACGTGAGCACCAATGAAATCGTCCACGAAAGCGAAATGAAAAAGGTAACTCATAATGTACAATTTTTAAAGGAATTTAATATTAAACTAGATTCTTTTGTGTGTATTGTTATTGAAAAAGGTTTCTTTTTCCCCACATGTCAAAGCCAAAAAGTTAACATATTTAAGTTAATCACTTGGTAGAACTGTCCTTTATATAAAATCCAAATGCGATACAGTTAATAATTTTTGACGAATTTTTATATAATTTATATAAATTATTCTTCACTGTTTCGATTTGAACCAAAAAGTTATATGTACGAGGGGCGTTCAGTCGTTCACGGACCACGGTAGTGTACAGACCTGTTTCGGCTTTTCATTAGTGAATTTCGTAAATTATTATACATATATATAATTAATATACAAACTTTCAAAGACACGGTTGGCGTAGTGTGATAGTGCGCGGACGCGAAATATTACATATTTCAAATTGTGCGGGTTCATTCCCTGCCCGAGGACGAAATTTGTTTTCTTTTTTTTTTCTCTTAAACTAATATTTAATTGAAAATAAAGAATAAATTAGTGACGTGGTCACAAACAAACAATTGATGAGTGACAAAGACCGTCCCGTTATCCCCACTGTGGGATTAGTGGACGGCACAAAAACAAATAATATTGGAGCTGCCCGCCCAACAGCAGTGAGTGAAAAAGCTGTCAAACGGAAAAAAATAACGGGAACATCAAATTCAGCAAAACGCCCCTCTCTATGCACGTCTAACGAAATGCTGCTAAGTAGGGAATTGGGGGGGGGGCGTCAACGTCTGCGGCAGCAATAGCAGCGCAAAACCAAAGACGTCACGATTCGGAAGATGAATCCGTCTCTTATAGAGTGGCACATCACAAAGGCGATAATAGCTGTGCGTCGTTGGCAACTTCTGAGTCGGAAGACGAAGAAGAACAACTGAATGCCATTAATAGCAGCATCCAGCAACTTCAAAAAGAGATGCTTGCTATTAAAGCTAGGCAAATCGCCCGAAGGCAAAGGGATCAGGAAGCTAAGGCAAGATCCCAACAGCAACAGCCACTGCAGGAGAAAAGTGCGCAGAAACAGCAGCAAACACATCAAGTGCAAAAGCAGCAAAAAACGCAGCAGCTAAAGCAACAACCGCAGCAGCAAAAACGATACCAAAAACAGCAACATCAGCAGCAACAACAAAAGCAACAGCAGCAACAACCACAACAGCAGCAGCAGAAGAAGAAGAAGGAGAAGGTGCGTTCGCTGCCAGAGGTTCGGGCACGCCGCGTCGAACTGCCAAATGCAGCCTCGATGCGTGAAGTGCGCTAAGAACCACAGTTCCGAAGAATGTCCTCTGGGTGTTGACGGAGCATCCGATAGGTCGCAGCTCTCGTGCGTGTTATGTGGAAACGTGGGACACACCGCAAACTATCGGGGTTGTCCTAAGTTCGCTGACATTAAGAAAGCAAAACTGGCTCGGCAGCAGAAGGTGGAGGTCAAACTTTTACCTGTTAGGTTTCAAACACCAGCAGTCACGTCCCAAATTTCCTACGCCCAAATGGCGTCAGGTAGGGGGGCTACGGTACAGCAAGCGGCTGTTGCTTCTCCGGCGCCAATGCCGAGAACAACGGAAGCTGCACCTAACATGCTGGCCATCATGCTCGCAATCCAAGGGCAGATGGCTCAGCTGCAAAAGCAGGTGCAAGAACACGCCAAGCGGGTGGACCAGATCTACTCGCTGCTGCCGGGCCTAACGCAACACATGTCGTAATGGGTACGCACATGGTGGAGCAAACTTTGAAGGTCCTTGCAGTGAATGTTAATTCACTGATTAGGATTGAACGAAGAGCCGCAATGTTTAAAGTGCTACAAGACCAAACTCCTGATGTGCTTTTCGCTAGCGAAACTAAGCTAACCGATGAGCACAAACTGGAGTACAATAATTATATCGTTAGAAGAAGAAACCGGCCCAGATCCAAACGTGGAGGCGGTGTCGCGATCTTCATTAAAGAAGGTATAAAATTTCACAGAGTGTACAAGGGCGTGTTGCGCAGGTTCCGGGTGTTGGAGGCAGTCGTTGTTTACATCCCGCTCCGCAGTGGAAAGCGGCTGTACTTGGCCTCTGTTTATGCACCTGATACTTCACAATCCACCCTATTCATTACAGAGCTCGACACGCTTTTTCGACTTCTGAGGCTGGAATCGGGGGAGAATTATTTTATAATCGGCGGGGATTTCAACGCTAGACACAGAGATTGGGGAAATAATTTGCCAAATACTAGAGGGAACCTACTACTCGATTGGTGGGGTCAGCACGATGTCATGTACAGACTCGGTCTTAAAGCGACGGATAACCCGTCATTTCCCAGAGGCGGGTCTTATTTGGATCTACTGCTGTACGATGAACGTATACGACTCACAGGTACGAATATACAAACGCTAAACTGTCTGCGCACATTCGTGTATGACAGCGACCATTGCGGTTTTAGCACCGAAATTACAGTTCCCAACGAAATTGCGGAATTGGAGGAGTTTGTCCAAAGATATTCTTACAACTACAGTAAGACTCGATGGACACGCTTCTCCGCAACCTTGACAAGAGCGCTCTCTTCGAACACGCTCCACCCAACGCCCAATAGGAATTTGTCAAACGAGGAGATCGACAATTACCTAAAACAAATGGACGAGGCAATTAAACAAACTATGGACACTACAATACCGCGGTATCGACGTACGACTAACGAAGACCTGTTCCGCAATCCTACTATTGACGCACTGCACCGACAGAAAAGTAGACTTCTGACAAGACTTAAAAACTTGTACAGACAGTTAACTGACAGACAAGACCCGGAGATTAGGACACTGAAGTCGTCGATTAAAAATATTCAAACGCTAATAAAAGAGAATTACAGAACTTCTGTAAGTTTGTATTGGAACAACAAGGTTCGGGCTGCAAACACCAGCAACCCGAACATGTTTCCGCAAATAAATAAACTATTTCGGAGAAAAAATCAAAACGACCTTCAGTGTCTTAAAATGGCCCGGACAACAGACAACGAACGGTTACTGACAATAGCAGGTATTGATCCAAGTGAGGCCGCTGATGATGACGCCTTCTTTGTGATCGAGGATCCACAGGAGAAGGTTGAGACCATAGGGGCGACTTTCCAGGAAGTATACAAGGCCATTGATATCATTGGCCCTAATTATGACCTGGACAGTCGCGTCTTGGGGCACGACTTCTGCATTCGAAATGAAATAGGGAACTGGCGATCCGAGGGCTCTGGTTTCACCCGGTTTAGCGACGAAAATATGGCAAATAATGTCACGACCAGAGAGGGTGACCTACCCCCTTTCATTTCGAGGGAAGAACTCCATGAGATCTTCGACACAATCAGGGCTAAGAAATCAGTAGGGACCGATGGTATTCCGAACATCGTGCTTCGACATCTTCCTCTAGAAGCGGTGGACATTTACACCACCCTGTTTAATAATGCAATGAATAATGCACATTATCCAGCGCATTGGAAAACGGCGGTGGTTCAACCTATCCCCAAAAAGGGAAAGGATATATCCAATCCGGCGAATCTCCGGTCGATAAGTCTCCTTCCGAATATCAGTAAGGTTTTTGAAAAAGTAATCAATAGAGCTCTGTCTAGGTGGGTTGAGGACAAACATATAGTTCCGGATAATCAATTCGGTTTTAAGGCGGGACATGATATCTCACATGCCGCGTCTAAACTGGTGTCCGATATCCAATGGAACAAAGGCAAGAAACAGTGCACTGGTGCCTGCCTTGTTGACTTGGAGAAGGCCTTCGACACCGTATGGTTAGAGGGTCTTTTCTATAAGCTGACTAGGCTGGGCATCAGTAAACCTCTCTTGTACATTCTTTATAATATGCTAACCAACAGACAGTTCATCGTGAAAAATGGCGATGTGACTTCTGTTGGAATATTTCAAATTAGAAATGGTCTTCAGCAAGGCGCGGTCAATTCGCCAATCCTATTCAACATTTTTACAAGCGACTTGATAGGTTCACTTCCCCATACTATTGCGTACGCAGACGATTTGATAGCGTACAGAACAGGTAAAAAAATCGAGGTCGTTAATACTCTCTTGCAAAGTGACTTCGATATGATAAGACGATTTTGCGATGACTGGAAGTTGAAAATCAACTTTCAGAAGTCGGAAACCATTCTCTTTAGGACGCCATTGTCTGGAGCCTCTAGGGATACCAGAACAAATTGGCGAAAGTTCTCTATCATTGGACAACGCGGACAACCTCTTGCCTGTCGAAATGTAGTCAGATACCTTGGAATCTGGCTAGATCAGTTTCTGTATTTTGGCAAAAGTGTAGATGCTGCTCTGGCCAGAGCTAGAGGTGCTTTTGCCCTTACAAAGAGACTGTTTTATAGCAGCCAACTCGATGCGAGGGTAAAGGTAATCTGCTACATGGCCCTTATTAGGCCCATGCTGGTATTTGGTTGTCCTGTGTGGTTCAATGTAAGAGCAAGCTTAATGGAAAAGATTCGGGTGTTTGAGAGGGCTTGTCTTAGGGCTTGTCTTCGCTTGTACAGAACACCAGAGTCGGAGTACAAGAAATTTTATCCTAATGAGGTCCTTTACAATAGGGCGAACCTAATACGAGTGGACAATTTCGTAATTAAGCTGACTCGAAGGCACATTGCAAGAGCAATGACTTCGACGAATAACCTGATATCTGGGGCTTACTACCCCAATTACCTTTACCACGAGAGTGTGCGCTCTGACGGCTTCGTTCCACCGGAAGCATTCCTCTACCTAGATCAGATAGGGTTGATCCAGGATAGATCGGCGGTGCCGTTAATCTTCCATGTCGCTCGGACAGCTGGGGACAGGCGACTCAACTACAACAGAGACGTCGCACACGGCAGTGTGGATCGCCTCAGGTTCAGTAGGGCGGTGGGGAATCGCGATAAGAGGGATGTCGTTCGGCAGCACCAGCATTTCTGGTGGTTGAATGATGGAGAAGATGTTTCGTCATCGTTTCCGTCAATTACGGAACAGCCTCACTAATGAGGCAGAGCTGACCAATCTATTTGCTCAGTAAATAGCGATGGCCAGCTTACATAGGTTTAGGTTAGCATTTAAGTAATATATACATGCGTTAGTGTATATAAAGGTATATACTAACATATGTATATTATTGTGTATAATGTCTAAGTGTGTTTATGTGTGTATTGTGCATTTAGGTTAGGTAGGCTAAGGTTTATTTTAAGTTAGATACTAAGTTTTTATAAAAAATAAAAAATTATGTCCATATGCTAAGTTTTTCTTAACAAATATTTTTTCTTAGCCTTAAGTATTCAATATAAATAGTTCTAAGCAAAATGTAAATAAAGTCGAAAGACATAGTTATAAGTATTCAGAGTAGCTTAGAGTGCCTGTGTGGGGCCAGTAAGTTAGTATAAGTTTGTTAAGTAATTGTAAGCTAGCATTTAAGCATTTTTTGTTAGAATGTAAGAGTTAGTGTTAAGAAAATAAAATGCATTTAAAACTAAAAAAAAACGAGGGGCGTTCAATATATTCTCGGTATCGATTCGAATTCAATTTAAATTGTTTTTATTTTTCAATATAATCTCTCCTAACACCAATGCATTTGTTACATCTTGAGATAAGCTTTTTTAAACCCTCAAAAAAATAAATTTCCTCTTTCTCTGCAAAATACCCATTTATTGCCGACTTGAGTTCTTCATCATCCGAAAATCTTTTTCCACGAAGACATTTTTTCAAATCCGGAAACAGGAAATAATCACTAGGGGCAAGGTCTGGACTATAGGGTGGGTGTTGGATTTCTTCGAAACCACAATCTCGCGCAGCAGCCTTGGAAACTCGCGCCGTGTGAACAGGAGCTTTGTCATGAAGAAGCAACACACCCGCTGCAAGTGTACCCCGTCTTTTCTTTTTAATTTCCTCCCGCAAATTATGCAAAGTGGAAGCGTAGGATGTGGCGTTGATGGTTTCACCTTTCTTTTTGTACTCAATGAGCAAGATTCCCTTTGAGTCCCAAAAAACTGTGGCCATGAGCTTCCCGGCAGACAGAGTGACTTTGAACTTCTTCGGGGGGTCTGTTCCTTTTTTATGCCACTGCATGGACTCTTGTTTGCTTTCAGGGTCATAGTGGTGGACCCATGTTTCGTCCCCAGTAATAATTCGATCCATAACACCGTCCGCGTTCTCACTACACATCTCCAAAAGCTCTCTACAGCATGCGATTCTCCCTTTTTTCTGAGGCGCTGTGAGCATTCGTGGCACCCACCTTGCACTGACCTTTGAAAGGTTAAGATGGTCATGAAGAATGGTGTGAATGATACCAATTGAATGCTTGGTGATCTCTGCCATCATTTTCACCTTTATTCGGGCATCCTCAAGAACAAGTTTTTCGACTTCTTTGATGCTTTCTCCAGTACAAGCAGTAGCCGGGCGCCGGAGCGGGGGTCGTCTTCAATGCTCTCTCTGCCTCTCTTGAACTCACTTGACCACTTTTGCACAGTTGATAATGAAGGTGCGGAACCCTGGTAAACAGCCACCATCTCTACATGAATAGTTTTTTGACTTTTTCCTAGCTTAGTGAGAAATTTAATTACAGCGCGATGCTCAATTTTAACCATCATCGTCTCAATTGCCATTATGATTCTGTTTAACTAGAGATAAAACGCGAATTAATAACCACATTTATATGAAATTTTACATGAATGCACTAAAATAATAGTATTACTTGATAAATATGTCAATTTATATATACAACCACAGCTTCACCCCGATACCGAGAATATGTTGAACGCCCCTCGTATAGTCTTATGACGCGACTCCATTGTATGGTAGAACATTGAAAAACTCAGAATTTTGCGCGAGCGACGAAAAGTGAAAAACCAACACTTGCAGTTTGTAATTATAAGAAAAAGCCAAAAAAAAGCTGCAACAAATTTTTTATCAAAAATTACTTATATCACGTTTTGTGAGCAAAGAAAAAAATTTGTTTTTATTTCAGCATCGCAATACTTGTTATTGCGTCACTTTGATAAACGCACTAAACTTTGAGCCAACGCAATCAATTAGGTGTTACTGTATCTCAAAAAAAAAATGTTGTCTCTAATGCACAATGCACACATGCATTGTAAAAGCCAGAAAATATCAAATTCTTTTGCGAAATAAAACATTTCCGATTTTTTTTAATTTAATAATTCTCATTTTTGTTTTATTTTCATAATTATTTAAATTAAATTATATCTTTATCATAATATCATTTACAACTTAATTCTAAACAAAAATTAAACTATATTTTTTCTTTCTTTTTTTTGTATTTTTTTACCAGTAATAACTTTTTTGCATTTCTTTTCAAGTTCACTCTATCTTTTAAAATTGTGTTTTGTTTTTTTCTTGCCATAGGATAAACTTAAAAACATAAAATCACTACAATGACCACTGCTAAACAATGCCACCGGAAAATATTTAAAAAGAAGGAAACAAAAAAAATAAACAAATCAAAACAATAAGCGGCATAAAGTTTTGTAACATTTTTTCTTTGTTTTTTTGGGTAAACGTTGTTCTCTAAGAAAAAAAGAAAACTTAATTATATTACTCGTACTTATACTCATCATACAATATATATATATATATATATATATGTTTATTATATATATATACTAATTTTGTTTTCTTGCTTGCTCTAGATAAATAAATTATCTTACTTATTACATTTATAGGTATTTATAAAACACTGTATTTTCTTCATTACGTATATTTGTTGCGCAGTTGTTGCTTTTTTTTATTTTGTTTACTCTATCCATTTTTCGTTTGTTATGTTTTTATCTCATCTATAAATTAACTTAGCTAAAAGGGTTTTTGTTTTTTACTTTTTTTTTTAATTTTACGTATATAATGTTTTTTTTTTTTAATATTCATATCAACTTATAGTCTAGTTACGTATACATCATATTGAAGGATCCTTTTTCGAATTTAAAGTTTCCTTGCAATTATTTGTTTTTCTTTCTTTTTTGTAATAAATTAATAATTTAAATTCTGTTTGTGTTTTATTTTTATTTTCATTTAGAAGTGAATCATTTTGCATTTTTTTACAAAAAAAAATTTCCAGTAAAAGTCTACCTTATTAATTTACATCCTGAATAGAGTATTGTTTTGTTTTTAATTTTTTAAATTTAAGTTAATTGTTTTGTATTTTCTTTCAATACTAATATATATATAATATTTTTTAAGTATACATGTAATGTATTCCATTATTTTACAGACTTTATGAAAATAAGTTATTCACTTTTTGTTTACGTATATTTGTTTCAAGTTTTTTGTGTTTGCACAATAGGTAGTAGTAGAGTGTTTTTTTTCTTTTGTTTAAAATTAAATTCTAGGAATAGTAATAGAGAGATAAGTAATAAAGTTTTTTTTCAATAATTGTTTATTTAATTACTTATGTAAGTTTCTTTTGTTTAGTTTTTGAAAAATATTTCACTGGATTCTAAGGTTTTAAAGTTTTTGTTTTTAAAGTATTTTGCATTTTTGAAAATAGTACTTTATTTTATTATTGTTTAAAAAGTAGTTTAGTTTTCTTTTTAAGGACCATCTCACAGTTCAAGTTTAGGAAAAGTAAGTACATTGCAAATAAGTGTTTATTTAGATTATTAACAACCGACTTTTTTTAATCTTTTTTTTTATTTTTAAATATATGCATAGTAATATCATTATAATTATTTTTATTTTTCAAATAATGTTGCTGCTGTTGGTTTTTTTTTGAGGACGTTAGTTATTTCATTGAACTTTTGTTTTAAGAATTGCTGTGTATTTTCATTTTATATAACAAACAACAAAATAATAATAATTTGCAAATAATATTTAAAGAAATCAGTTCTTAAAAAAAATATTATACATTAGAAAATAATGTCTTTTTTAAAAGTGTGTTTTACGAGTACATGAAAGAATAGAAGATTGTTGTTATTTTGCAACAGGAAATAATATACAAACGAAATTATTGCACAATTTTTTTTATAAAAAAAACAAACAAATCGACTTAAAATTAAATTGTTCTAAACAAAATAAAAATAGTTTTAACGATTATGGTTGAAAAGAAGGCAAATTTATCATTCAGGAAGTAGTGGGAAAGTTGAGGATAGTACAAGGAGTTTGTATTGTATTTAAGTATCTTTTATCTCGGGCCAACCTTTAGTTTTTTCTGTCATCTTAATTTGTCAGTGCAATATAAACAAGAGCTCCTTATCTGGAAAACCTATTTATGCACGACGAGGGTGATCGAAGTGTTCACCAACCTCTGAGTTGGCACAGAGTTAATGAAGTTTCTTAAAAGAAAGACGAATAATCTTTCGGAAAAGATCAAAGATCAAACTGACTCTCCAGTGACTACGTACATATAAGTACACTCTTGTTCACGCATCTGGTTAAGCAATAAAATAAAAATATCCAGGCTCATTGCTGAGCCTGGGTTAACTATCTGTTTTTCTATACTAGAATTGGCATTGTTATTTTTAGATAATCTTTAATCAATAAAATCCAGGCTTCTTATGTTCGGGGATGCGTGTAGGAACAAAGCAACTTATGACTGATTGGTGTTGTAAACACTGGAATGATCTCTTTAGGTTCATTAGTAAACTGTAAACCAAAATAAGTCGATTCGAATTTCAATACAGATTCCACTGGAAGATTCACTAACGATGCTAGGTTCTAAAATCACTCCTCTTGCACTACCACTCTTTACTTCTTTGATTGTCCCAAAAGTAGTTTTAAAAATCACTGAATATCTTTAATTATTATTTTTGTTTTATAAAGACAAACATTTTCTAATGTTAAGAGATCATTAAAGATACTTTGTATATAAAGATTTCTAACAAAATTTTTTTGACGTCATTTAAGACTTCTTAAAGGTTTTTACAATTTAAAACTGAGTAGAAAAAAGTTTTAATCAACAAAAGAAAGAGTTAAATTTTACAGTTAATTTTTTTTTAAATAAATTCTTTTTGCCTAAACTAATTTAACATTTTTATGTTTATTCAATTAAATCTATTCGATTTTTACGACTATTTTTTTTACAATTCAAATTCATATCAACAGAATTTAAGAATGTAAATTTTATAAAATCATTCATTCATTCTTTTATTGATTTGAATTTTATAGATGATTTCAAAAGAAACATAATAAAATGAACTTTCAAAGCTAACAACTAAACAAAAATTGAAATTAAAAATTAAAAACAAAAATAAACGAATAAAAATGTATTTAAAAAAAATCTAATTTTTATTGTTTATAATAATTATTATGCTTATAATTAAAAATAAAGATTTTTTCCTAGTTATGATCCGATATTTGCGCTTGCGCCGCTGCTGCAGCTGCTGCCGCTGCTTTTTGTGCTTGCGCTTGTTTTTCTTGTTCGTTGAGTTCTTTAATCGCTTGAATTTCTTTTTTCAATTTCATTCGTCGATTTTGGAACCAAATTTTTATTTGTCGTTCTGTTAGGCAGAGTGCATGAGCCATTTCGATTCTTCGTCGTCGTGTTAGATAGTGATTTGTGTGGAACTCTTTCTCTAGTTCGAGGGTTTGGTAGCGGGTGTAAGTTTGTCTACCACGTCTTCGGAGGCCATTTGTACCTGCAGAAAAATGACGAAGGGATGTCATTAGTAACTAGATGTATTTTGTGTAATAGTGTTACAATAAATTTTAGAAAAAGTGGCAAATTTTCTATTGTTTATTCAAATTTGTAATTTGAAAACTATTATGAGTGTCATCGAAAGGGAAAAATTAATATAGTGTTCCAATAAAGGATTTCTTAATATCGTCTCGTATAGGAGAACATACGAGTATTAAACAACCTTGTAAGCAACCTCTCATACAACCTCTTGTTCAAATTTCAATTAGTACGCCCTAGAGTGTTGCCTGTATAAAAAAAATTAAAAATTAACAATAACAGGAGAAATAAATAATGGCTAGGTGGTACTTGTCACGCAAGTGAATTATCCTGAAATAATAAAACAAGTCCAATATAGTCGTATAGTCTATACTATCCGTACATCATGTACGAACAGTCGCATCGTTTTATCTTTTAATAGGGTTTTCACTACATCTCTGATTTCTGGTTTTTTTTCACTGTTTTTTTTCCTTTGGTTTGTTTTATTTTTAAGAAGCCGTAGGTATTATTAAAGCGTAAAACATTTTCCATCATTATCTCTACACATTTATCCTTAAGGGCAGTAAAAACGAATCGACCATATACAAGTAGGAGTATTCATACCAGCAACCAGTATGCAATCCTGTCCAATGTTCAATATTCACTATTCAGTTTGTTACCATGGCCTATAATAATCTTCAACTCATTGTTTGCTATTGCCCACAGACTACGTGTATACAGACAGGGTAGACAGCGAATTGGTTGCCGCAAATTGTAGCCAAAGATTATGGCTTTTGTTGCGGCAGCAAGTGTTGTAATTCATACCTTACGCTTGCACCATTATCCAACTGATTGATCGGGATTTATCTCGCGATTTTATTGGGTGCATAAGTGCAATTTTATTTGCACGATTTATTTGCACTTATTCCACTTATTGGTTGTAATTGTAAATTATTTTCTGTGTTTGTTTTTTTTTGTAGCATACCCCCTGAAAACACTACGTATCGAACATACATATAGATAAATATACTTAAATAGAAGAGAAGATATATTCCAAATTGTATGTGTAAAATGGAAACCAGTTGAAATTTATAATCCAAATGTCAAATATATAAATCAAATTCTGTCAGCTGAAAAAGACAATGAATTGTATTCGTTCGCATCATTTCGGATTAAAAACACAAAAGCGAAAAATGGAAAAATCAAATTGAAACAAGATAATTAAAAGAACAAAGAACTACCCCACCAAGACCAGATCCCAACACCTTAAGATGGCTTCATTTAGAAGCCATTTATATGTAGATCCCATTAAAATTTATTAATAACTCAATAAAATGTTTTGGGTTTATTTATTTACTTTTTTTTAGCTTACTTTATGTCTGGTTCATCTGTTATACACTGCCCATCCCGATCAGCAGAAGAACGAATGGAAATTTGGATATTTGTTTGAATTTTTTTTTTTTTTTGAGGCAATTAATCAGAAGGGTATTTATGTACGACAACGAATATTTATGTATCAAGTCTGTTGATGTATGAACAGTTGGGGTTCGATTCTAGAAGATGGAGAGGTTTTCAGGTAAATCAACAGGGTGTATGAGATATTGTGGTTTTAGAAGCAATCTGGTAATCGTAAAAGAATTTCAACACGCAGATACAGATAAAATTCGGAATCCTAAGTCATCTCCATTAGCTTTGAAAAAAAATTTTGTAGGATTTTTTGTCGGACCTATAAACAGCTTACGAGGAGTGATGAAATATTGTTGAATTTTTGACTATGACTACAGAGATTAAAATTGTTTGGTAAGTTTCAGTAGAATAAATTTGTTGGAGGTCACCGTGTTATGTGACTTGCTACGGCATCTATTGTTCCACCAGAAAATGAACATATACTCAACAACTTATGCAATAAAGTTAGTTTAAAGAGTTCAAAGATCAATAATAACAAGATTTTTTTTAAATAATATAATACTTGTATGGAACTCCTATATATACGAATACCTACGTACTTACATTCAGTTTCATGAGATAAATTAACATTATCTTAGTTCTATCAGGGTTGACAATAGTGCCTCGATAAGAATCTGATTAGACACCCTATTATGATTGTCTCTGCTATTTAAAGTAATTAAAAAATTTGTGTACAATGTACAACGTACTCTGCGAATTTTATTGCTAATATGAGAATTGCATTTTTTATTGTATCAGTAATGAAATCCAGATATTTCTGTTGTCCGGTGAACTTACAGACAACACCATTTGGTTAATATTCAGACATATTATCGAAATTTTCATCACATTTTTTATTGGTACTTCCGAATTTAAAACGATAGACATTTCTTAATAGAGTTGTTCATTAATTAAATTAATAAAATTAAGTGAAAATATGTGCATTCTCTTTGGGCCATTCTAATAAGTACTTTCGAGTAGATGATATTACTGAATTTAACTGTTGTTTGGATGTTTCGATGTTTGGAGACTTAACCAACACATAAAAATAATGTGAAGTATTTCGATACTAAAAAAGATGCTTGCCAATAAAACCTAATAGTAGACACACTATCAATACTGATAATTTACAAACTTTCTACAGAATGCTCAATTGGTTTTAGACAATAATTTCATTAATTTCATTATCGACTAACACGAGCACCGCCATATCCAAACTTCTAATAAAGCTAGTAGATTTGACACTGAGCTGAGCCGCCGAGCTATTTAAAGCAGCAGCTCAGAATCTGTTACGGGGATTGAATCAACTAATCTGAATAAGATCCAACGCTCATAAGATCCAACAATATGTGAAGCCTAGGACATGGGAGAGGTATGGACATTGATCCTGTTGCTCAGAACGGCTGTGTATTTCAACAGATAAAATTCTTACTGTTCATCTCGGTATATTGGAGTATGTCGCTATCCACTATATACGAGTACAATGAACTAAATCTTACTAGGCGAATGTATTTTACTAACATAATACATATTCATAGTTTTATGTGTATTTGTATAAATAGATATATGTATACCTTATTCTTTGAACCACCAAACAGATATATGTAAAATTTTAGTGGAATACTCTTTCTTAAATAATATAAACGTATATCTTCTATATTTAACAGTAGGTACTCTTATAACAGTTTTCAATTGTGGTGGAAACCATTTTTGGGATGCAGTATTCAAACTTTCTATTGAATAAATTTACTCAAAGCAGGTTCATGCCATTTTCCCATAGTGAGAAATATGACCCTTACATTCCAAGAGTTTTTATGGTTACAAACACCAAATTTTTCGTTTAAATATGTGAATTGAAGAAATATTGCGCAAGATTCCTTGATATAGCATTGCACATGAAAGTAGGCATACCGGGACCAATTCATTCATACATGTTCTCTATAGTTCAAGATAATTAATGATTTTCGCCGTTAATCATCAAATATACAATCCCCCTTTTTCATATTCAGTGCTCCGCAAAATTTGTGGTAATTTAAATGGCAGACAACAGTGAATTTTCTACACTTTGCTACTGTGTTTTGCACACTTGTCATTGGGAACCATTACACGGGCATATCGGAAAGAGGATACAAAATTACCACCCTCCGGGAAAAGAAGAAGAATAAAAATAACAGAATTAACCAAAAAAACAATTCCCTTGACATAAGCCCTAAAGCACAAACAGCAAATAAATTCCAAAATCAAACACATACACGTACGGATATGTACATATAGATATGTACGTATTAAAACCTATAGATACTTTAATAGAACGATACATCACACTGGCGACATATAACATGGAGTAACAGGGTGATTTATTACCCATGTGTCGTATGGTGGAATTTGCCCAAGACGAATTAGGGTACGACTTTTATCAACAACTGTGCAGATACTACTACTACTACTACTACTACTGTTACGACACGTACTACTTCTACAAGGAGGGCTTTACTATACTCTGGGAATTTCTCTGAATACAACAAACTGGCATTGTGTTGTTTCGATTTCGAAGGGGTGGAGAAATCCCTTAAAAAAATAACAATTCTAAAGGCACCGCTATACGAGTAGATACAATTTTAGAATCCAGAAGACACTCGGTACCGTTCATGGGGGCTGGCATGTCTCACTTCTCCCTCCTATGACTTTTTATGTGTGCGTGTAGATACATTATAACTTTAAAATGAAGAAGAAGAACGAAAATTTAGACACTCAGCAAACTGAGAGCAAAAAAAGAGAAGAAAATAAAACACCCACCATCCGAGTAAGAAGCAACTACCCCCGGGGAAATGGAAATATGCTGAGTAGCGAGTTTACTTGTAGGTACTGGGTTAGCTCTTATACAAAAATCCGAAAGTTGTATTCCTTAGGGCACATCTGCGAAGAAGAAGTGATCCTTTACTCATACCTCAGAAAGATAGAAAAAAAAGTTCTCAACCCATCTTTACCCCAACCAAGACAATTTCAACCCAACTTCCTGTTGTATGTTTCTTTGTTTTTGTGTATTTTTTTTTTGTTTTTATTTTTGAGACTTTCTGGTGAAACGTGCTGCTGCCTTGTCGTTGGATCTTCGTATATCCTTCTGCGAACCAAACTCAAAGCTCAACGTTCTGCATAAATACTCTCCGGTTTGTAGGTACAGAAAGAAAGGAGAACACGATGTTTTTTTTTTTCTTATATTATTTTGGCTCTGGTTTTTCTTCACCTAAGCCATTTTTAATGAAAGCGACGGGGTAGCTAGCTAGCTACTACCAGTATTAGTGGAAGTACCTGAAGTAGTACCAGTTCCAGCTACTAGAAGCGACGAATTATTTTTGTGACAAATTCTACGCAGCGCGAAACACTCACGTATGTGTTGTAGAATGGTATGGGGCAACACAACTCTAAGCCAAGTGGCAGGACTACCTGAGCTATATAACACGCGACTCAAGGAGAGTAAATTTATTTTCTACACCCCACTTTTCAACCCTTAAGTACAACTGTAGAATGGTTGTTAGTTATGCCCATTAAACCAAAGAAAACGAAAAAGATACGCTAAAGCGAAAGAAAAATTAAAAAAAAACAACAACGAACCAGCGAAAAGTTAAACATTCAAGCATCATCCCCTTTTTCCCCTAACTTGGTTTTACGGGGAGATTGAGAAGATGAATTTGTTTTTCGTCGAATTTCTATTAAAAAGTACAAAGCTCAAGAAAAGGAAAACGAAAAAGATCTTTTTTCTTTAACTTTGGTTTTTTTTAGGAAATACTCGTAAATAATTTTTGGTGACGTCTTGGCAGGCCGCAGGGAATAAAGAGAAATGAGTGAGACCACGTTTAATCTATTTTTGTCTGCAAATTCGTTATCAAAATGGCAAGATTTTTTTCGAAATGCAAACAAATAATGGTTGGCCGACATTTTTGATTGAATTATACGAATTGATATCGGGTTCAAACATTTTTAAAACGATTAACTTTGTCGACTATGAATATAAATTTAATTTATCATAATCTGAGTATATGAAGTAGGTGGGTATCATAATATCTACACCATGAGCTGCAGCAGTGATCGAGGTATTGCAGCCCTTTGGTTTTCGTTAAGTTTGAAATCGTTGTCCACTTTTGACTGGAATTATCCATATAAAACTTTAGCTAGATAATTTGGCACGTGAATGTACTGACGTCCTAAGTTATGCTTCCTTTCAAAATGCTATCGGGAAAATCTGACGAAGACCGGCGTAAGGATTAAAACTGATTTGGCGCCCTAAGCCAAAACTTTAACAAGTGATTACTTTCTCATTTTTCTTGTGTAATAATATATTTGTGAATTCATCATAAAACAACGTATCTTAATTTCTCAATTCATCTAATTAGATAAGAATATGCATGATTCTTTAAGTTGTATAGACGCAAACTCACCTTCTTACTTAATGAAGTACGTAGAAGATGTTCACATATGGCTTCAAGAATATAGACAATGCGTGAGTCGAAATTTAAAAAATTATGGATCTGGTTTGAATGACGCTTCCAAATATAAATCACATTTCCTCCAACAATCTGAGATATAGCCATATCCGTTTCGTACTCAGCCATAATCGCTGTCTACTTAAGTAACAATTTACTAACCACATTACTGTCCATCGCTCTTTTAATCATTTTCAACGTGCAAATTTAAAATAAATATCAGACACAACCGTGCGTAAAACTTTTATTGCCCAACAAATAGCTTCTCTACAGTCTTCAACTTCAATGCCAACTTCATCTTTAACAAAGAAAAAAGAACGATTTTTTTCCACACTAGTTTCTCATAACAACAAGCCATTCGTGCGCCTAATAGTCGCCATTGCCATAATCATGATCATCGTGGTCATCGTCAGTGGCAGCAATATTACTACCACAACTACTATTATCAACAGCGACTCTGCAACAACTCTTCAGTCTCTCACCATCTAGGCATAATCGGTATTGATGTTGATCGTATAAATCATTTAACCTGACCAATAAATCAATGTCATTTCTTTTGATATCACGCTCACATATATTTAACCACGTAAACGGATAGAATTAACCAGAAACTACTACAACAAAATAAAATTGTATCTTTGCTTTAACGATGGTCTTTGTGGTTGAGCATCCACATCATCATCTTCATCAACATCAACAAATAAAAAAGCTGAATCGTGATCATGGTGCGATCTTTCCTCACTGTTATGCGTAAATATGATTGCGTTGATAATAAAATTCTTTCGGACTCGGAGTGGAATTACTGAACAAACGAAGACGTGTAACTACTCGACCGACGTACTCATTGTTGGGATATTTGATGAATACAGCGTTATAATTGGAAAAAAAATCACAGAATTTCAAAGTGAAATTTTGAAGAGAAATATATGAAGGAAAGACATGAGTAATGACTCAGTAGGACGAAGAACGAGAAAATTCAATTCACAAGAAGATGGAACATTTTTTTGTTTTTTTGTTTTATAAATGATTTAAATATATTTATATTTATATATTTATATTTATATATTTAAATCATTTATAAAAAAAAATATTTCAGGAGTATTGCACCAGTTTTCTGTAAAATATGGTCTATTTAAAAGGACGGTAGTAATAATTAAATATTAGAAGGTCAACATTAGAAAGTCTGATTACAAAACTAGATTACATAAAATGCATAGATTGTTTCTTTATTGTCAAATAGTATACATGTTTCAAACTCCACTCCGAAATCCTTATGAGGAAAGCTATACCTTATAATAACAGCTTGAAAGGAAAGACAAAACCTACGATGCCTTGGCAGAAAGGTAACAATTAATAGCCTGATTCTAGTAAGCTAATTATAGGACACTTATAACATATCCAACATGTCGTTATAGACATCTTTGAAACTATACTGCAGGATAATTGAAGGTAAGCCATTAATTTGGATCAGGAAGATGTGACCTCATGTACACAGATTTGTTTCAATTTATTGTCGCTTTTAGAATAGACGTTGGCATCTCTTGCGAGCCCCTCGACTCAAATGAATTTTTTTAAGGACATTCTGTGACTAAAATTAAGCATCTTGTATATTTATCCGTTATTCAATGGCTCAAAATTATTATAATTATAGAGAAAACTGTATACCGTATGTTAATATAATAACCAAAAATAGATATAATAATTTTGAGCCATTGAATAACGGATAAATAGCTACCAACTAAAAAGCTTTTTTCCTGTATATTAGGAGATATGAAAAATTTGACGAGCGGGCATGGAAGGTTCTAGGGTATATCCAATAACTAGGGATTGTTCGACAATGATTGATGGTGTATAGCTTCAATTGTGTTGAATCGAACTATACAGAATTTAACATTGCTCAAAATTGTTCCGGTGTTTGATAATTTTCGAAATATTTCTGTAGGTTCAAAACATTTTTCTCAGTGATCCTCAATTATTGGTTAGAATTTGAGAGTTGATTTATTTTAACAACCAGTTGTGCAGTATTTGGCCCAATTGAGGAGTACTGCCTTCTGAGCGGGCTTGTGACGGGCTTGTGAATGAAATCTACACTTACACACTAAGGAATTGCACTGCCCGCTCGAACAATAATTAAGAAAATATAAACAACAAAACAATAGCTAAATGTCTCCCCTGTGAAACTCAAGTTTTGAACATAATACTTTCAAATTAGTTTCGTTTAATGTCATTGTTAAATTCGTATCTTCTATTATTACCAAAATAGAAAAAAAAAGTTCCTTATTACCATGACAATCTAATATAGCAAAAACCTATCAACTGATTTAAAAGTAGACCAGCATCTGAAGTAATTTCCTTCATCCTTCCAGACGAAATCCTTAACCACTAAAGGTAATTCTTGGATCATCCCCAACTAAGCAAATTCAATACCATCTAAAACGGCAGCATCCTCTTCAACAACGATTCATCCATCTACAACTCCAAAAGTGGAGAGGGGTATTATTTTGGGGCGTTAATCCATTGAGAATGCATCCGCCATAAGGTAGTTACAACCACAAAGTGTTAAGGGTGAGTTGGGAAATTTTTGTTTATTCTAGGGTGGATGGCAATCAGAATTTAATTGCTTTTATTTTCTTTCAGGGACATTGGGAAAACGCGGTAGACTATTACCTACTATGTACCAATGAATGACAATAATATTGCCAACAACGACAACGAGAACGAGAACGACAATGACGACGACACGCGGTGTTGGTAAAAGGAATCGAAAGGCAATCGGAAGGAAAATGCGGCAAATATTGAAGGAGACTTTCGGACTTTGGCCTTTTTTCCCATTGGATTAGGTTGACCACATCGACCATGGTGCAATAATGAATAGAAAATAAATGATGAGCCTTTTGGGAGACCTTGGCACACATATATGTAATACTAGCAACGTGGCTGAGAAGTTTGTTGTAATTAATGAGCGTAGCCATAGACTGATATTGATTTGTTTTGAACAGTTAATTTGATTGGTTTTAGTGAAATTTGTTTCAGAGAGTTTTTATTGTTGGTTTGGAGGGTAGAACTAGGAAGTTATATATCTTCACATATGTGTCTATGCTGGTAAATTTGCAGAAAATCTACTTTTCTTACAGGTAAACAGGAAAAACAAGTGAGTTCTGTGATTTCTCAAAAATGAAAAGTGTAACACTCAAATGCCATCCCATCGAAAATTGACTTTTCTCGGCTCAGGTTACTCTCTCATTCTTCAACCCTATCGAAATTATTAAATCTTACTGAAGTGGAGAACAGCCGACTTTTGTCTCCACGAACCCCAAGAATGGGTTTATTTATTTTAAGAAATTATTTCCATCTAGATACACTTAGCATTTGGATTGCCAGAGCAAAACTCTTACACAAACATAAAACAATTTTTAAGAATTTTTATCCGAGAAAAGAGTGAACGGAGAGAAAAAGAAAACTTTTTCATACGCCGCATTGGCAATTCTTTATCGCGGTAGCCAATCAAATCGGCATTTTCCACGCGAAAAAGATCGAAACGATGTTCAAACAAAAACGCCCGCTTGCGCTTTACATTGTCCGTGTAGTCATCGTCACGTCGGTCGATCAGTCGATCGGGCGTTTAGTTATTTTGCTTGCTTTAGTTGTTTTCGTCGCCAGACATTGCAATTGCCTATAAATCCACTAACGCTAAGCGATTATTGCAACAACCCGCCAGGCATATTATGATACATGAATTCCAGCAGCAAACCAGCCAAACAGGTGAGTGCCTTGACCAAAAACGTCAATGCCAAGAATTTAAAAGGGACCCAGCGCGGTGAGGAGAAAACTCTTACGAGTACCTCGTGCGTGCACTCAAGACCTCAGCACATACATCCTCTGGACCAGCACATACGAGTACATACTTCGAAATCTACTATAGTCATGAATAATTTTTTGTTACTTGATTTTTGGGAAGAGGAATTGTTTTTTTTTTTGTTATTAGCTAAAAAAACGACACCACGTTGTTGCATGCAATGAGTGTGTTCACTCTTTACACCACATCCCGTATACACCCTGTGATAGGAAGAGAAGGAGAGAAAATGCTGTCGGAATCGCTGGTCGGGTTGGGTTGTGATGTTTTCTTTCGAACGATGTAAGAAAAATCGAAAATAATTGGGTGGACGAGCTCCATGGTGCTAGCGATGGCATTGGTGCTGGTAATGCCAGTTGTTGGTTTGATGGTGCTGGGAGTAAAGAGTAAGTGAGTCCTCAATATTAAGTATAGCTATAGAAGAGGGATACGTGGGGCTTGGTAAGGATAGTAAGCATGTTTTTCTCTTATTTTTTTTTTTATTTTCTTATTTGGGATATTTTTTTTTTAACTTTCAACAGGTTTCAGCTGAAACTTTGTTCAAACTTAAAGAAGGAGCGTTCCACTATAGAGGTGTACACATTTAGACGACACGCTGCATTGAAAGAGATGGCCATCAGCAAAGCCAAAAAGGTTCTTGACCATCATCATCATCGTGCGCTATAGCAGCAGTAGAAGTAACACCATTCAAACCAAAAGCGGGTTCCAGCATTGCTAAAGAACAACCATCAGTACCATGACGATTTTTGTATGTGCATCAGGATGATGCTGGAATCTGTAGTTCCTTTTCTTCAACTCCAAACTTCCTCCGTTCGTTGGGCTGAACCAAGAGTGAGAAATAAGAAAACGCGATTTTAAATGGCATAGCGTGGCATAGCATGGTGACCATAGTACCTGAAACTGTAGGCAAATCGAAGTAGAGAAACAGAGAGAGAGAGAGAGAGAGAGAGAGAGAGAGAGAGAGAGAGAGAGAGATTTTTGTGCTTTAAGGCCTGATACCGGCAGAGAAAGGAATAAAGTTTCTTACTCCATATTATGCAGAATATAAATTATTCAGAGCGAATAACAAGAGGTTCGAGAGGAAATTCTTCTTCTTCTTATAGTTGTATTCCCGTCTTTCTGTCTTTTGGTTTCCTTGTTGTTTGGTTTGGTTTTTTCTCTTTTTTTTTCTTGGTGTTTTATTTTTTCCTTTGGATGATCAGTAGGATGATTGCAATATCTTAAGATGACTTCAGTCTTTTTTGTTTTTAGTGGAACAGATCCTTAAAAGCCGTTGAACGTCGCGCATAATTGCTGGCAATGCAATTAGTTTTTTACTCGTAGCTTTTTTTTGAGCCGCTTGTTCTTTTTTTTTTTTTTTTGAATAATTCAAGATTTCTGCTTGTGGCGGTCTGTTTTTGTTTTAAACGGTAGCATAATGGGATTTTGTTTCTTTTTTTTCCGAGTGAGCAGTTTTTTGATAACTTAGGAAACGCCAAAACCGGTATCAATTGGTTTAAGATGACTTTTATGAGATCGTTTGAAGATGCAGTTTAGTTTGGAGCTAAAATATGTGGAAAAATAACTGTTGACTTTTGGTTGGACGGAAGATATATTTAATGGTGGAATAAAGCAAAAATACCACAAACGCTGGTATATAGGGTAAAGAATTACCACCTTAATTCATATATAATGGTATGTTAGGAAGTAGGAATTATTTTCAGATTGAAATAAATCATTTCTTAAATATTTCTTGGGCCTAAGATGTTGCGACATTAATACTTTTAACCTTTTACTTCAGCACAATACTCTATCTGAAACACATCTTCACCGTCAGCTGTTATATATGTACATACATATACATATAATAATAGTTATTTTAAGAGTATACATTCAGTGGTAGCAAACTCTCTAGGCACCTGCGACTCCCTAATTCTATTTTGGAGAATCATCATGGCCAAGTTCCCAAGTAGTATTCAACTATCACCAACATTAAGTTTTGAGGCTCTCTAATGTTAGCTTTTTTGTTTGAGAAGGATCATGAATTCGGTTAATGATACATTTTTCTAACTAGGGTTTGGCAGGATGTCTTAGATAATGCAATTTAAAATACATATGGCACAGATTCGACCTTAATACAACTAATCGTTATAAATATTGCCAGAGACAAAGGATACAAGGAAATAAGAATAAACAAATCGTAAAAACAAAACGAGATAACTTCATGAGCTTGTTTAGGACTCGAGGACAGAAAGCGTCCTCGGTGACAAACGAAAGGCGTTTCACAGCCAGGCATTCAAATCTTATCTTAAACTTATAAATCTGTTGCAGTGTGGCTGGAACTTAAAATGTTTCTCCTTCACTTGGTCAAAATAGAGAAAAAGAATTTAATTTCTGGTTATTCTATGAAAGTAACTTGTCTTTAAGTAGCTTTTTGAAGGCTAAGAAACTTACTAAAATAATTTATCACATGAAGCTTGCAAGAATAGTCGTAAACAAAATCACAAGAAACAACGACTGCTCCCAGTGCGCTTGGAAGACACAAATAGATTTCTTGCAATATAATCCCAAGAAAACTGAGATTAGTTAGAATTGATGTGACCTCACCAAACGCTACAAAAAAGATTGTACCTTTCACAAGGCGAGGAAACGTTAAACCTCTTGTTTAATCCAACAGGCATACAAATACAAAGTACAAATAATTTTGGGGATTAATAAAAATAGGGGGAACCCCATAACATAGAACTACGGCCTTAATGGTGTAAAGAAATATTGTATAATATAAAGGGTGTTTTTTTAAGTGGTAAAGGTTTGTTGAAGTGAAACACAAGGATATTAACTTGATAGCGATTTATTAAATTCATTAGAATGTTTATTTGATTCTATTTAGTATTTGAGAATAGTTTCAGGCATATTGTCACCATGGGTGTCTTGTACAAAACGCATACTAAAGGTCATTTTTGACCACTTTTTTGAACAATTGGGAGAGTATATCGCGTATTAATCGAATAAAGTTTTGCTCCAAAGCGTCAATAGTTGCTGGTTTACAGGCAGAAATATGAAGTAACCCCACAGAAAATAATCCAATGTGATCAAATCGTATGATCTTGGGGGCCAATTGACGGGTCCATTTCTTGGAATGACTCTTTTGTCAAATCGTGTTTTTAATAAAGCCATGTTTTCGTTAGTAGTAAAAAACTGAGTCGGCTTCCAGTTGGTTTAAAGGTTAACCACTGAACAGCCGACGCAATAAATGGTCAGTTACCAATTGGATTTTATAAGTTTTTATATCAAAATATTTAAGTAGAATTTTCAGTGTAGTGGATGGACAAAGGCCAAGTAGCCGCGAACAACGACGAATCTATAAATTGGGATCCTTTTCAACACCAGCTTCCACAATTGAAATATTTTTTTACGAACGCGCTGTTCTCTTTCTTGTTGGTGTGGGGAGTATCCAATATCGTGAATTGGGTATACAATTTATCAATAATAGCTTAGTGAGGCGTTTAAAGAGTAAGGATTTGTTGTTTGAAACGTCAGCATGGATATAAAATATTTCATGCTAAGGGTTTTTTGTTGCCGATATAACAGTTTTTTTTTATGGATACGCAGATAATGAAATAAACTTATAACGGTTCATTTCAGGATGGAAATATTTATAAGCCCAATGTATGTCGGTAAAACTGACAAACAAAAGTCATCAAGATTGTTAAAAGTTGTGTGAATTGAAATAAAGTTCTTAGATACATATCTTGCATTTCAAGGATAAAATCCCATAATGCGTTAAAACGCATTTAAAAACAAAAAAAAAATGTAACAACTACTTAATAATCTCATATCTTTGTTAAACCATCATTCAAACTCAACCATCAAGTCCTCCTCAGTAGTTAAATATTTAAATCCACATCCTCAGCAACTTAAAAAAAGAGTAAATCCACAGTAAATAATTACCAAATGCTACCAATGGTTCTTCTGCCTGTCGATGGCACTTGTCGCGCAGCATTTTTCAAATGAAGAAATTTGAAATGAAAATTCTCCCTCAAAAAAATTGAATAAAAAAAATTATCATCATCCAAAGAACAACCTTCGCTTTGAAAACCAAAAAAAAAAATCTGTCAACAGTTGCACCATATGGCAGGCTAACTACAAGCAACAACCAGTTTATACCACGGAATGGTCCCTCGAAATATCAGAGCTCTAAGGACCCCGTCTCACAATTTAACAAATTATACCATCGTGTGGTAAAATGTGTTCATTTTTCCAAAATATAAAAAAAAATATAGAAATTGAGGCTCCTGCACGCCTGGCCAACGCCATCCGACCAACCGACCAGCCAACCATCAACCACTTGGGAAGCAATTTCCCATCTCACCGCACCCATGTACGTAGAAACTTGTACTCGTACTCATATAGCTACGTGTGTCTACACATATATGTACATAAGAGCAGTGCGGTGAAATATGATATATGCGTGCCACCTCCTATTTTCCTCTCTATGTTAATATGGATTAATAAAATAGATTTATTCCATTTTTCTCCTCTGTCTGTTCTCATTTTTCTACTCTCAGCTTCTTTGTCTACTCGGAATAGTAATAAATCTTCTTCTATAGAGGGACAGGATACAGGATACATACAAGCATATGCATATGAAGAGGGAAATTTTCGAAAATTCTCTATATTTCAAGTGTTTTATCCCCTATTTAAAAATCTTCAGAAATTTGTTACTATTTTCATTTTGAAACCAAAACGATACAAAAGATATTAGAAACAAAAAAAGTCTTTACACATTAGATATTGGCGCGCCCTCTATCAATATATCATATGATCTTATTCTTCAGCGTTGAGTTTTTTTATTTTTTATTTCCATAATCTTTCCAACAGGGAGTTCCTGTAAATATCGCTTCTGTAGAGATTTATCTATGCAAAGATACGGAGGAGGTTTTTCAAATTTTTTCTTCAATTTCTCCTTCAATTTTTCAGTTATGAACTTAAGTATGAAACTTATAAGGATGCCATATGTGTACGTAGATACGAATAGGTTCTTCTTCTTTTCCAGAGCAAAGTAGGATCTTTTATATATATTTTTTTTTTTTTGGCTTGGGTTTTGCGAGAGTTATTTTAGAAGTTTATGGAAAAGTTTCAAGGCGTGAAGTTTTCAGATTTTTTTTGTTATATTTTAAAACTAGAAATTCGGTTGGTATATCTTTTTTTATTCCTTGTTTTTCTTGTGGCTTCATTTCTTCGTCCTTTCTTTGTCTTTTTGAAGGCCATAAAATTGAAAAGTTTCCAAACACTGACTGAGCAGATGAATGCGAGCCATTTTTTCTTCTGCCGACTTTCGTAGGAGGACAGAAGAAAGGGAGTTGTGGGTCTTTTTTTTAATTTTACGTTACGACAATTTAAATAAGTGTCTTAGGGAATTTAGAAACTTCGCCATATTCATTGTCAGCTGCAAAGAGGGGACAACTTTAATTCATGTCTTCTCTTATGAAAAATTCAACAGTAGGAATTGCAATAAATTTGTAGGTTTTTGAGAAGGATTTTAAGCAAAAAAATGCACCTGGTATATAAACTGCTTTACCACAACGTATGCGTAGACATATTTAGAATTTATAGTTGAGGAGATGGATTTTGTGATGTTGTGATTTAAAAAAGATTTTTCGAAGGTAAGTGGTAAGATAAGGTACTTTTAGTATTTTATATATTAATATAAGCATTAATAATTTATCTGCTGACTGTAGTTCATTGAGCATTCGTTTTATTCTTGTGCGCATTGCGTTTTAAATATTTGTTAATTTTTAGGCCAGGCAGGAGCATTATACGTCCTTTTTTTATGAAAGCCTTTAAGTACTACCGTGTTCTAAGCTGCCCATCAGACGCACAATCTGCAGTTTGATTTTATTTCTGCCCTGCAGCAAAAGCAGGGTGCCTAATAATTTCAATTAGATATGGCATGCCTATAATTAGATATGTTAAACAATGATCGAGAACAGTAGAGAAAAGAGACAATAAATTCAAAAAGCTAAAACCGTGGATAACTTTTGAGTTAATCCACAAAAAGATAAAAAGAAACTTTACAAAAAAAAATTAAATAAGTTAATAATGAAAATATCACTATTGCGTACACGCAACTATGTAAAGAGATTTCCAAAGATGTTTTGCTATGCAAAATTAAATTTTACTTAAACAAGTTTCGTGATATTAAAGGTGATACAAAAAAAGAATGAAAATTAGTTAAAGAAAAACCAACTGAAAGCATTTAACTAAAATATAATAACTGTTGCAGTATTTAATTTAATTTATCGCATTCATGTGTTCTTAGCCTAAATATGTACTTGCATCCTTTTGCCTCCATCAGAGCCATTTAGCATTGAGTTTCATCTGCTTTCTTTCATTCTTTGTTTCGAATACTAATATTCTGGCAAACTGTCGATACCATTCGAGGCAAGAGGACACAAAAAAGTGTAAGTTGTATTTCACAATTAAATGTATATGTATACCAAATAATTTAAAAATAACAGGAATTAAAACGCACAACAAATCGAATATGGATTATTATAATTATTCCTCCGCCTGCAAGGATCGACAGCAATTTTTAATTCGCCATTTTTGGGGAAACACCATATTTAAACAGCTGTGACCAGCGGAAGACGAGTTGTCGTCATATCTGAACTGCTGTGACCAGCGGAGGACAAGTTGTCATCGCATAATTGTGAGTCCTGACGAGAAAGCCATATACATCTAAGAAGTTTGCTGTGACCAGCCGAGCACGAGTTTCAGGAGTGCTCGTCGCATAAGAACTGTGACTACCTTTAGAAATTTCGTTGGGATTGGGGACGAAAAAGTGGTGTGACATATTTGTAGTTGGGAAATTGTGTGGTTAGGTTAGGCCCTACCGTGATTTTAGCTAATATGCCTATGATCAGGCGAAAAAAGGGCTTACAAGAAGGAGAGGGAGATAGCGATAGTGTCGATAAACTTAATGCTACCATCTGCGAGTAGGAAACCGCTACATCATTGAGACAAACACCGTTACCGGCACTGTTATTTTCGACCGAAGCGCGACTAAATGCTATGCTGAAACAAATTCAAGATTTACAAGAAGAAGTCGCGAAAAATGTCTACTCATACACAGCAGCAACGTACAACGCACTATGAATACTCTGGAGGAATCTTTTGGACAACCTGAACAATAAGTAAAAAGCCAAATTCACGACATACGCCAACTGTCGTCCTTTCCGGAACATCGAGCTGACTTACTACTGTCGTTCGCGACCAAGGTCCAAAACTTGTCTTCATTTCTGGAAGCAGCGAATTGTAAACACCAATTAATGAACTCTTGCGAATTAATTGGGGTGGACATGCCATGACTATCAAACCTCGGCCAAACATACGATACTTTAGCTTCTGGGTGCAGAAGCTATCAAGTATGTGCTGTTCCAAGTGAAGAACCGTGGCAAGAGAACGCTGGGGCGGAATGCGAGGTAGAATCTTCCACGCGAACGAGGATCGTGCTGCAGTGTATACTACGCCGAGAAAGCAATCGTTGCATGTCATGCTCAGGGGAGCACGACATAATAAAATGCAAGCAGTTCCTGGGTATGAGTGTTAATCAAAGATGGAGGTTTGTTTGTCAACACCGCTTATGTTTTAATTGTTTAGGCTTTAATCACAGAAGTACCGAGTGTAGCCAACAGCATCAATGTGATTCAAGTGGGTGTACTAGAAGAATTCATAAACTCTTACATGAATAGACATTACTATAGTTGATGGGGGCAATAAGGTGGCTCAACAGCAAGTGTTCACAAATACTATACAGGAGCCTTCGTCTAAACTTTTTTTAAACTTTTATTTAAAATTTTACCTGTGAAGCCGTATGAAGCCAGAAGGGAAGTGAATTGTTTCGCGTTTTTTGACGAGGGTTCCTCTGTAACGTTAATAAATAATAATTTGGTAGATCGTTTAGGGTTGAAAGGTTCTAAAGATAACTTAACGCTGCAATGGCTTGGTAATACAAGCGTAACAAAGCCGTCGAGTTATGATAATATGCAAATCTCACGGATTAGTTTCGATAGCAAAAAATGTAATCTAAAGAACGTAAGAACCGTCAACGACTTAAGGCAACACATGCAAACCCTAAACATCAAAGAGTTGCATATTAAATTTCAACATAGAAAACATCTTCCTATTCAAGATTACGATCTTGCGACACCAGAACTACTAATTGGCCTGGGCAATGCTCATTTGGGCGTGCCGCGGCGAGTGGTGGTTGATGGCTTGCGAGGACCAGCTATTGTTTTGACAAAACTTGGTTGGGTGGTCTATGGAGTGGACAACAATCGGGGACTGGTACAAAACCAGCACACGTATTTCGCGCAGGAGGCTTCGATGAATGATCTGGAGAAACTTGTTCACGACTGCGTCACCAATGAAAGTCTAAGCGCTTGAGATGTCGAGCACAAAGAATCAGCAGTGGACATTCGTGAAAGTAACCTGTTAGAACGTACCACTTCGCGTAAAGGACAACGCTTTGAAACCGGATTGCTATGGGAGGGGGATAATATTGTTTCACCATCCCCAGGAAAACAAATTTCGGCGTTACGATAGCTACCACAGGGAATACTGTCGCATAATGGATGACTTCGAAGCAAAATGGTATTCGAGGAAGTTAAGTGAAGATGAATCATCAATGAGAGGCCCACGTACTTGGTACTTACCTCATTTTGAGGTTTATAATGCTAATAAGTCAGGGAAATTGTTTTCGATGCTGTTGCTGAGGCCAACAATTGCTACTTAACTCTGCCTTACTGAGCGGCCCGGCCCGGCCCAGATCAGAACACGAATTTGGTCACAGTCTTAAAGAAAACTAGGCATAGGCCAGTTGGTGTCTGCGCAGATACCGTAGAAATGTTTCATCAAATTATGGTGATTCCAGAGGTGATGACTTTTGGATCTACATGTTCATCCTGTTCAGCCCAATACGGATAAAAACGCGCTAGCATTTTAGTCGGAGTTCACTGAAGCTGTTGAATTAATATTAAAGAACAATTATGTTGACAATTTCGTTAATTGCTTTGCTGATGAAGACGAAGTTACAATATAAAGGTTTCTGAGGCGGTCGTACGAATCCATAAGAGAGGAGGATTTGATTTACAGTGGCTTATTTCTAGCTCGAAGCTGGTGAGTGAGAGGTTTAACATAAAACAGTTTCAATAATAAGTCTTGAAAGGGGAGATACCAGAACTTATCGAAAGGTCTTAGGGTTGTACTGGGACACCAACCTCAATACTTTGAAGTTTGGGATGGCTGATTGCGAAGGTGATGTTGCAGTCAATTTGGAGTTCCAAGACAACATGGGATGAGACGATCTCCGACGACGCCTACAGATTGTGGTTGAAATGGGTGGAGAAATTGAAAGAACTCGAACATTAGTAATAAGTCCAAGGCTATGTGTTTTTCATTGTCTAATTGTCGCGTACAGATTGGGGATATTCGTTGTCATTACCCCAAATGTGATAGCGTGCGTTGTTCGGAACTATGTTTTGTACTAGATTTTGTAGAAGAATTTAAATATCTTGGAGTTTTAATAGACAACAGATTGTGCTGGAAGCCACATATTGCGTCAGTAAAAAAGTTGCTATACATCTCCATGAACAAAATGTACCACATATCTACGTTAACTTGTACCACATAGTCTGATATTAAGAATTTACTATGCACTGGTTCATTCACGCCTAGAGTATGGTCTTGCTTGTTGGGGTAGCGCGTATATAACAAACATTGTCATAACACAAAAGAAAATTATGAGATTAATATTCCATGCCTTTATTTCAATCAGCGAAAATACTCCCTCTACGGTATCTTTATATTTACAAAGCACTAAAAGTGTTCTCCATTAGGAGTGGTAATATTGATTACAAAAGAGGTGAGGTGTACTTGCTTAGAAATAGGAACACTGTGATCATCCCAACAGTCAACAAAGAGCACTGTAGCCGTTTTCTTAATTCCATTGCACAGTTCATATTCAACAAACTGCCGTCGAAGTATCCAGTCAAATTACACACGGTTTCAGGTTTCTTAAAATGCTCAAAATTTGGCTGCTATTTAGGTCAGAGGTGGAGACACTTTTACAAGTTACGATTTAGTCAACTGTAGTAAAAATTTCCGTTGCAACTTTCATTCTCATTCATCATATCTCGTTCAATTCATTTTCTATTTCGACTCCCACCGCAACTTTTTCCGCCACTTCTCTCAGTGAATGTCATAAACTGCGTTTTTTTCTCTTTTTCTTTCGGCTTTTCAACTTAACTCCATGATATAAATTTATTGTTAAACAACACTCTTGTCACTGGTCTTCTATTTGCCAACAAAGTGTGTTTTTTAAATATTTTAAGTACCTAGGTTTTCTCTTTTTTTTTCTAGAAGTAAATAAAATAAAATTTTAAATTGTAGGTATTTAATAATTATTGTTATATTATAGAATGTAAAAAACTGAATAAATTGAATCATTGAATAAAAAAAAAATATTAATACCGCGCTGCTACGGGGATGCCATTTTTACCAGTTTGGTGGAGCTGCATGTGTTCGCTTCGCTGATGGCAGTGATATCGTCTCCATCTCCGCCAGCTTATTCAGAAAAGAATAATGTTGTACCACAAAGAGTAGTTATGTGGATCGATTCACTTACCGTGCTTTCTTGGTACCCGCTTAAAAAACGGAAATCGTGATTCACTTTGGATAAGCGGACCAACTTTCCTGGAAGCCCCGAAATCGGATTGACCCACTAGTCAACCTTGCGCAAACAACCAACGAAGAACTACGAACAAAATGTACGTTTCTTCATATAAACTTAGTTTGTGATGACTTCCAAAAATTTTCTTCCTTCGCTAGGTTGAGACGAGTGATAAGCGACGAGGAAAAGCGTGGATCGTGACTGGCTGAAGGCATACGAACTGGCGAACGCAGAGTTGGCGATATGTCACAGAATTCAAATGGCCACATTTGTCGACGAATATAATACCCTGACCTTTAGAAAACGAGTAAAGAGACATAGTAAGCTATGAAAGTTAAATCCTAATCTGAAAGACTCTCGACTGATTTTTTTGTGCATGGTGGTATAGACCGAGCGGCAGTAGTTCCTATACACGAACATCTGCAGTACTAGCTAAGGACCTACATGTAACAAACCTTATTGTCAGCCTTTATCACTGCCTTGCGAACCATCAGAATGAATATACTATTTTAGCTGAAATACCCCGTCGCTACTGGATTCCTAATATAAGATCTAATACGTAAAGTTGGAAGAATTTTCCAAGTTTGTAATTAAGAAATTTAACGCCAGTTATTCCGCTAATGGGCCAGCTACCGCAAGACAGGCTGACGCCGTTTGTCAGACCTTTCACGTACACGGGCCTAGACTATATGGACCCCTTTTTAATTGTCAATGGACGGAACCACGGAAAACACTGGATTTGTCTTTTTACCTGTTTGACTATAAGAGCGTTACATCGCCGAAGAACTCCTGGACGTATTCACACGTACAACGGCACAAACTCTATTAGAGCCGCGCGTGAGTTAAAGAGGCAGCTAAATGATTTTGATCAAGAAAAAATTGCAAACGCATTAGCGGTCAGAAAAATCGAATGGGTTTTCAATTGACCGCTCTACCCTCACGCAGGTGGATATTGGGAGCGTTTAGTACAGAGTGTAAAACAGGTGATGGGATACGCCTTGTACGACGAACATCTTCAAGAGCATAGTCTTTATAGCCTCATGTGTGAAGCTGAAAACATCGTAAACTCGAGACCACTAACACATATACCCTTAGAAGCACCCACAGATCAATCCTAACCATTTTCTTATAGGTATTAGTGATGCGGAACAGACCCTTCATCCATACGAATAACAAGTTTTGGTAACTAAAAAACAATGGCGAAAGGTGCAGCAGATGTAGTATCGATTTTCGAAAAAGTGGCTAGCAGCGTAACTTCCCGATTTATGCCCAAGAACCAAATGGTATCAACCCGTGACACCACTCACAGTCAACGACCTGGTACTCGTATGCGACAGCTCTATCCACTGTTCAAAATAGCCCATGGGAAGAGTAACCAAGGTTTTCCCCGGAAAAGATGCGCAAATAAGGACAGCCGAAGTTACGACGTTGTGGAACCGTCCGGTATGTGTATTCGTAAAATTAGATGTTGAAAAGTCGGGGGATGATGGTGAATCTGAGACGCGCTAGATTCACGGGGATTGGGATGTTGCAGTATTTAATTTAATTTATCGTATTCATGTGTTCTTAGCCTAAACATGCTCTTACCGTTTCGAATATTCTGCCAAACTGTCGATACCATCCGAGGCAAGAGGACGCAAAAAAGCGTAAGTTGTATTTCACCATTAAATGTATATGTATATCTAATAACTTAAAAATAACAGGAATTAAAACGCACAACAAACCGAATTTGGAGTTTTAATTATTCCTCCGCCTACAAGGTTCGACAACAATAACTTTATTTTAACTAACCCCAAGGTTTTAGTAGATAAATTCAATGATTTCTTTGCCTATGTTGGTACAGAAATAGTATCAGATAATTGTGTAGATTTTTCCAATAGTGAATGCATAGCAAATGATATTTCTTCATGTCAGAGTTTCCTTTTCGTTCTATAATATCGTCCGAATTATATAAAATTATCGTCTCTCTCAAAAATTCTGGTTCTAAAACAACGGGATGCTTTTCAAATAACTTTGTCAAAAATGTAGCTTTGAATATCTGTGATATTTTATGTCACATTTATAACAAAAGCATTTTTAGTGGTATTTTTCCAGAAGATTAAAGGCGAGCCGAAATAACATCTTATTTAAAAAGGGAGAAAAACATCAATAAATAATTAAGGACCCATTTCTTTATCATCGGTATTTCAAAAAGCTGTGAAGAATAGAATGATGCCTTTTTAAAAAGAAAAACATTTTTTTTAGTGAATTTCAATTTGGCTTCCGTTCCAATTTTTCAACTGAGGCAGCCTCTTTTAATTTCTGTTAGAATGTTTATGATAGTTTTAATAAAAAGAACTTATCTGATGCTCTATTTATTGAAATAACAAAGGCTTTTGATACCAGAGTTCTTTTGGAGAAACTATATAAATGCGGGTTTGGGGCATAATGCATAATTGATTATGTTATATAATCTGATAGAAGGCAAATGGTTAAAGTTAACATTTTAGTTTAATTTCTATAGGAGTTCCCCAAGGTTCTGTGCTTGGCTCGATTTTTTCCTTAATTTTTATTAATTCGCGTTTGTTATAAAATTATCGTAGCAAAGTTAATGCATTCGTTGATGATATGACATGTGCTTTTCACAGTGACTCTGCTTTAAATCGTCTTGCTGATATAAATCATGATCTAGAAATCTTACGCATAGAATGATTATAAGTGACAAAACAAAAATTATGTTTTTTTAATGTGTGCG
Organism: Volucella bombylans; assembly: GCA_949129095.1. Lineage (NCBI taxonomy): Eukaryota > Metazoa > Arthropoda > Insecta > Diptera > Syrphidae > Volucella > Volucella bombylans. Next base: position 190,318,719 of record OX422140.1, on the reverse strand, counting down.
GTAAAGAAGTACACTTGGGACGATTTTTTTTTTCAGTAATAAATATATACATAGTAAAATTGAGAAGGTTAAGACTTTTAAATATCTTGGTGTCTTGCTTGACTCGAGGATGAGTTGGTTTTTTTTTCAGTTTTAAATGCATTTTATTTTCTTAATCATTAACTCTTAAATACTAACAAAAAATGCTTAAATGCTAGCTTAAAATTACTTAACAATCTTATACTAAAAACAAAGATGAGTTGGTCTGCCATACCGATGCACTTAAAAGATATCTCATAGCTGCAACTAGGCAAATGTATTTTTTTTAAATTATACTGCTCACGGGAACTTCTTAAGTGTATTTGATATCGGTTAGTAGGAGTGTATCAGTACGGTGGTATACATAACAACAAAATAAACCCATTTCTGGTCTCTTAAAAAGACGTTATCCATCTTATTTACAATAAAAAACGGCAATCAAATAGTCTAGTACTTTTCAGAAGCCTTAATATACTTCCATTAAAGCACATGTATTTTTACAAAGTATTAAAAATATTTTTCATGAGATCTGGCTATCTATTGAATCGATGCTGTCTAGCTACAACCTGAGAATCAAAAACCAAAATTTGGTTTCAGTATCACATTACAATATAAAAATTGTTTAAATTTTTTTAAGCGCCGAGACTATTTAACTGTCTTGCTCATTAATATCCATATATATCCAATATATACATTTTTCTAAAAAACGTGAAACAGTGGCTCTTACAACTTAATTATAATGATACTTCTAATTTATTTTGCACAACTACTTAATTATTCATATACCACACAAGTGACCTTGTGAGCTGTCTTCACCATGCCATAGCGTACGCAGACGACTTGATCGCTTACAGATCAGATCCAAAGATCGAGGTCCTAAATACGCTCTTGCAACGTTACTTCGATAATATTAAGGGATATTGCGATGACTGGAAGTTGAAGATTAACTTTCAGAAGTCGGAAACCATTCTTTTTAGGACGCCTTTGTCTGGGGCCTCAACGGATACCAGAAAGAATTGGCGAAAGTTTTCTATCGTCGGACAACACGGACAGCCACTTGCTTGTCGAAATGTAGTCAGATACCTTTGGATCTGGCTAGATCAATATCTGTATTTTAACAAAAATATAGATGTTGCTCTGGCCAGAGCCAAAGGTGCTTTTGCCCTTACAAAGAGACTGTTTTATAGCAGCCAACTCGATGCGAGGGTAAAGTTAATCTGCTACATAGCCCTTATCAGGCCTATGCTTGTATTTGGATGTCCCGTGTGGTTCAACGTGAGAGCAAGTTTAATGGAAAAGATTCGAGTGTATGAGAGGGCTTGCCTAAGGGTTTGCCTTCGGTTGTACAGAACACCAGAGTCCGAGTACATAAAATTCTATCCAAATGAAGTCTTATACAATAAGGCGAACCTAATTAGAGTTGACAATTTCGTCATTAAGTTGATTCGAAGGCACATTGCTAGTTCAATGACCTCGAAGAATAATCTGATCTCTGGGGCTTATTACCCCAATTATGTATATCACGAAAGGGTGCGCTTTAACGGCTTTGTACCTCCAGAGGCCTTTCTCTATTTTGATAAAAAGGAGCTGATCCAGGACAAATTAGCGGTGCCGCTAATCTTCCACGTCGCTTGAACAGCTGCGGATAGGCGACCCAACTACGCACACGGCAGTGCGGAGCGTCTCCGGTTCAGTAGGGCGGTAGGGAGTCGCGATAAGAGGGATGTTGCTCGGCAGCACCAACAATTTTGGTGGCTTAGTGAAGGAGAGGAGACTTCTTCCTCGTTTCCTTCAAGTTCTATGTAGCCCTTTGAGGGCGAGGTCGGTTTACTTGATATTCAAGCCATGGCCGGCTTACATAATATAGGTAGAATTAGGGTAGTATTTAAGGGAAAATGAAAAAATATTAAAAAAATAAAAAATAAAAAAATTAAAAAAAAAATTTATAAAAGAACTAAAAAAGGGTAACAACTTCTATTAGATACCTATACAAAAAATATTTTATATAGTAAACTAGTTTATAAGTAGGTTAGGATTTGTTTATAAGTAGATTAGGGTTTGTTTTTAAGATAGTTTGTAAGTTTTATCTATATAAAAGAAAGCAAAAAGTCCATCCATTAACATAAGTTATTTTCTTAGTTTGAATTTTTGAGTCATTACTTTAAAAATGTTAATTATACTGTAAGAAATGTCGAAAGATATAGTATAAGTATAAGATTTAACTTAGAGCGCCCGCATGGGGCCAGTAAGTTATTGTAAGATAGTATAAATTGATTAGGCTAATGTTTAAGCATTTTTTATTTAGCTGTAAGTGTAAATGAATTGAATTTAATAAAAATGCATATAAAATGAAATGAAATGAATTCATATACCACATTAATTTTAATATACATTGACTCTGTAATTGGATTTTCATATATAACAGATAAAGAGTAATAAACTTATTATGATCCCTTTACAATCAAAAATTGATAAATTGTAGTATGATTATTGTCTATACTTTGTTCACTGCTTTCGGCTGTAGTTCCCTATGAACTATAGATTTGCAGATACTTTATAAATTTAAATTAAGCTTACTTAAGTTACTACTTTGTAAAATGGATTTTATATTGTGAAGAACTTATAAAGTAATAAATGAAATTGAATTATACATAAGAGGAAAAACAAAAAATATGAAGCGAACCCCTAAGTAGCCAACTTTTTAATAACTTTAGAAAACTAAGTATTTACTCGTATATTTAATCGAAGCTCTCGGTCAGTGGACTTTTCTTGGACTAAAAAGCATCACGAATCCGGAATGAAATTAACCTAGATATTGACAGCTTCTTTAAGATAAATCACGATAATTTGTATAAAAACGTACTTACACTGACAGTCTATTATAAAGCAAATTGGGCATGTGATCAACTTTGACACGTTTTCTGTTGTCATGAGCATATTGATAGTCAGGTAAGTTTAATGTTTTACGGCAGAACTAAACTGTGAGCGAACAGACGCTTAACTAACCTATTCCACATTAATAACAAATTACAAAGAGTTTTGAAACTTCGCCGGTACCTTGAAATTTTAATTGTTGCAATTAACCAATTTGATAAATTCGCGAAGTTAGAACTATTAAGATTCCAGTATATTCAGAAATCAGATGTCAGGGGAATAGTGTTAAACTACAGCGTTGTTCTGATGTCCTATTTTTGGGCAAGAGTGTCTATAGTAGGATGTAGTGGTCTGATTGTCAAGGGTTATTGCCGACCATGCCATGGACTGTCGAACCAAAATGTCCAGCGACCAAACAGATCTAGTCAAAACTGGATCTGAATGGCTCAAAGAGTTTAATCCTTTTAAATAAGAAACATCTCAGCGCCATCATATGTGTCAGCATTGCACACTGCCTTATAGGCAAGCATGCAAAAAGATTTTATGACTTTACATACGATTTCTGTAGAAGCTGCATGGACTAGGAGGAAGAACAGACAATCCTCCACCTACTTTGTACATGTACAGCTCTCTCCCAAAGAAAAAAACCTCACTTAGGAACTTTCTTCTAGAATGACTTAAGCGATCTAAAGAATATAGACGATGCCCTTCATCGTAAGCTGAAATTGGTTCCATGAGGTTCCATAGGAGGATGACAGGTCCACCTACCATCAAAATGGGCCAATAATCCTAAGTGGGTTGGTCTTTCCAACAGCCACTTACCTGCATACCTGCCTACTTACCTATTGTAGTGTCACATAAGAAAAAGCAAAAATTTTAATTGTGAAAATCTGCTTCGATTTAAAGGTTTTTTAAGTTTTCATTCCTGCGAACATACGAAATTTCTTTTCTCAGTGAAAGTCGTTTGTTGAAAGTAAAGTCAGAAAGCAACAACTTGGAACAAATATTGCTGGATATTAGAACGTTTAACATGTATAGGCTATTTAAGTCTTCTTTATAACAATGAAAAGATCAAGTCTACGTTTGTTTGACAACAAACCGCATTTTTAATAATAAATATAACATAAAATTTACAGCGTAATGAGTTACGTCAAAAATATGCTTTCCAACATCCACATCCAACAAATGCTATTGCCAACAACACTTTTACGTAATTTCCCCAATTACAATTCACCACCAAAAGTAGTCAACCAACCCTTTCTGCGTATATATATTTTTTTAATTGCTTCCTAACTGTTTAATTTTATTACTCAGGACACAAGCCGTTGAGTGTTTGGGTGGCTGTATGGAACAGCTAACTCCGATTTATGTACTCCCAAGCCTGATGGTTTTTTAGTAAACCAAAAATAGAGCCAAAAAGTAGAAAAAGAAATCTCCAATAAACACCACATTGAGATACTAGTTAAATCCGTACGAAATAGATGAAAACGAACGAACAAAAAGAAAAGAAAAATCTCTTAGAAAAACCTAAAATAACTTTGAAGAAAATGGTATCTCAAAAGCCCAAAAGCGAACAGTAGGCAGAGTGGCTACAAGAACAGCACTGGTGGAGGTTTGCAGATAGGTTTCCTACTGATGGTTTTTTTTTTCTAAAGGAGGGGTAACCAATTAAAACCATGACATAAATCCAGCTGCGACTTGTATTGGGTGTTTCCAAAAACGAGAAGCTCATTTCTTCCTTTTCTGCCTTGGCTTTGATACTTTTTTCTTCGTCTTGTTTTGGTTTTAAATTACATCGCATCCTTATGCTCTGTAAGTGTAGAATAATTTCCATTTAAAGAAGAAGCAACCTTAAGACGAAGAAGAACGAAGGCGATTCCAAAGTGAAATCAAGTGGCTACTTAACTATGTATCGAGTAAGCGAGCTAATTTTTCTTTTTCTAACAGAGTGAAATTTATTTGTGCGGTCTAAGGATATACAAAAATAAGAAAAAACTTCCTCCTTCTTCCTCAGAGTTTTTCCCTCCCTCAATTGGTGAAAAATTTATGCATTCTTCTTTGGTAAAAAGATACATAGATATCCGTAAACATGCATCCATCGCAAATACCATTTAAACGGCTCGCTTTATCTACATGAGAGTGTTTTACTGTTTCCTATAGACCAAGTATATATTTTAGATGTATAGATATATTTACTTTCATTTATAATTACGTTTTGCAAAGGGGTGTGTGCGCAACATATACTGACGAGTACACGAAGTGCCCTCAGATATTTCGTTTTCTTCCTTTTTTTTGATTATTTGGGAGTGTGAAGAAACAAGAAATGAAAAAGAAAATTTTATAAGAGCTAAAGTAACGACAATAAAACTTATAAAAAAAGCAATTAAAAACGCATTGATTTCTGCGATAAAAAGGAGGCGCATCGAATCGCGTCCTTAAATTTATGATCATTCCAAGCCGTGCTTTTCGACTGGAGTTTGAATTTCAGAGATTCGATTCCCTTGAAGCAGAGTAATTAATGCGCGATGTTCGGTGCGTTTGCTTTCCAATTAAATGTAAGTGTACGTGCATTCGGAATATATTTTAAGCACACAAAAATAGGGTGATAGAGCCTGAAAACTTGTTTTTTTCCTGCCTTCATCGGTTCTATAGATATATATATATGTTTGTTAAGTTAAGTGTCTGAAGACAGTTAAACACAAGTTTTTCACCCTGTTTCGTTCGGTTCAATTCGATTTCATTTGTTCTCAGTCAATTTCAACTTTCATATTTTTCCCTGGACATTCGCTGTTCGAGAAAGAAAATTTTATAAATGACAAATAATGTATATACATATGCATGTATGTATGGTAAATATTTACTGAGTGACCAATTGACAAGCAGACATCTTAATTTCGCTTGGAGCTTCAGTAGCTTTTTTTTCATAAGGGGGCGACTATAATCTCATGATTTATAGGAAACACCATGCGATATGGATCGAAAGAAGTAGATGTGTATCTTTTTGGTGACGTACATACGTTTCTGATTTCATACTTCATTTAACAGAAACTATGAAAGTCGAGTACTCGTATGTTACTTGGGCCTTAGTTTTAGTCTGTCTTAGAATGGCTTTATTTATACTTTGGAGGCGTTGTGTCTCAATGACATTTCCTATTTCTTTCCTTGGAAATCGCTTTCCTCCTTTACTTTCTTGGGATGGAGGTGGTATAAGATTGCGAATTTATTCATTGGGGCGGAATATAAAAGGAATGTTTTCGTACTCAGTAGATATATTAGAAACGTGAAAAGGGCTGACGTAGTGAGACTTGCCTTTAAATAGGAAGTATGAAGTTCTACTTGCAGCCATTTAGATATATACGATTCTGCTGATAAATAAAAGCACTCCTTGTTTATTTAAACGCTTAAGGGAGAAAAGAAATATAAGACGGGTTAATGAACTGTTTGGCAAATGCCTGTCTTCCAAGGTACAATGTTTTTATAACCTCTTTTATTAAAAAGTTTTTGATGCTCTTAAGTGTAATTGACGATAATAAGGACCAGCAATGTTGTAAACCAATTGATAAAATTTTCTAGATTTAAAATAGTCGCCATATGGGAAAGTTATAAAACAAGCACCTTCATCCATTATCTTGTCTAAATTATATCATAGCCAGCAATAGAGGGTAAAGAGAGTGAACTAATATTGTAGTTAAGTATTGATGCTACCAAACCGATTTGCCGCAATAATATTTTATAGTCTATCAATGAGTAATGTATGCTAATATCGTTATCATGTCTATGACAGTAAACGCGCTGAAGTTTGAAAGTATCTATTGTATATGGGTACTGAAAGTACATTTTGATCGCAATTCTAATTTTCAGTGAAACATTAAATTTGATACCACCCGTGAAGTGAAGATTCCGAATCCTTGACTCTTTTAAAGGAGAGACACAGATTTATGAAGTGATCAAGGCGATGATATAAATATTCTCTTCACAAGCATTGAAATCAATCGTTTTATAACATAAGGACTCCAAATCGAGATATTTTAAGTTGAAAGATTATTTGCTTCTTTGGTAAACTGGTACAGTCAAAAGTTTAATGATGAACAGTTCTGAAAATGTGTATGTCCTTTCTTTATCACCAAATTACCAAATTGGACAAAATTCGGACACACCTACATTCTTACTAACCACTACCCATAACGAGTAAAGTAAACATTTTCCTATTTCACCAGCTTCATCTTTTCCGTCTAGAAACATAATTTATTTCGAATTATTTTAGCGTAACTTAACAAAAGAAAAGTTCCATAAATTTCTCTCAAATTCACTTCACACACAACAATGAAGAATAATCTTCCCCTTTACTCCCGGATAAAGTATCCTTTTACAATTTTACATGCACATCGATGTAGAATTTTGACTCTCTACTAGTAACAGCTCGTGTATGCTTTCTCTATGGCACACAAAAGCTCAACAATGAAGCGTGTAATTACTATCCGTATAGCATCCTATGACTTGACATTCAATACAATCTAACACTCGCCCCAGGCCTTGAGTACTCGAGCTATATTAGATCCACCTTTAGCAACTAGTATAAGGAGAAGGTATACTCTGTACAAGATCCAAGGAACCATAGTAGCATAATTACTTTACAAGTTCATTATAAACACTCATAAATCTGTTAAAAAACAACAACACAAAGAAGTCGAGAAAGAAGAAGATGTATGAAAAAGGAGCAACAAAAAACGCCATCCTTGCACCATAAACAATGAGCTTTAAGCTAAAGAAAAGGGGTTGAACGTTGGAAGTTGGAAGGATATGTCGGGGGCCAACTGACTTCCTTTGTTAGGTAAGACATCCCCTAGTAAATTGCTGTACCCTACATCTACACAAACACCCCCACACACAAAACTAACAAGTTTGTGCATGAGGCAGTATAAAACGTGTGCTACTTGGTTGTTTAAGAAAAAGGATTTCCAATGCGAGCTTAGATTTCGTGCTGAAGAAAAGGATATACATGCCTTGCATCAACCCCTCATCCTCATCCAAGCTGTAGTAATAAATCTTTGATCGCGAATTATTTCGAAGAAGGTTGCTACAACTTCGTATACACCACGGTCTTGCAAGCACACTATATCCCTTTGTTTTCTAGAAGGGTTGTTCAAAAGCAACTTTCACTTTTTTTCGACTCCCTAAAGGGAACTCCGTTCAAGGGATACGAAGCGAAAAACTTGCCACCGTCTAATGAGAAATTACCAAAAGTATCCTCTCACACATATGAACTTGGCCCCCACTCTAGGTGACGCTGATGGCATTTTGGTCCTTAATTATGTATAACAACGTGCTGGTAATGAAATTTTAGTGCCACTGCCAAACTACCCCATCAAAAAATAGCTTCAAAGATGGTGTGACGACGTGTGTGAAACACTTTAAGATTGAATTACACAGTCATTAACTGTGATGCATGCCAACTAAGTTGGATACACATCTCAAGCAGGGGGTGGCTAATTGCATAGATACGATGATACCTATGCGTGGATATGACCTAACCTAGCGGCATTCTATTTCACGGATACTTCGTGAGCATAAAAATGAAAATTGAATATAAAAATCTTTCCAAATCTTAAATTCGCGATACAAAAATTATTTTCTATGTCTTTTTCAGTGAAAGCAGGGGTGAGTTTCCTTGATAAAGTGTTGCTTCTTTGCTCTTGCGTTAGCAGCCCTTACATTACGAGTATTATGGCTTGGCAGTTAGTTAGATTGTTAGGTGTACGCAAGTGCGATAGGGAGGCGTTTTCTGTATGGTGTATCTAATGTTACAATTTATGATGCTACTCGCCATTTTTTTTTCTCTTATACACCCTTCCAAAATTCATCCCAAAATAAGATGAGGAATAAGCAAAGAAAGGAACCCAAAATTCATCGTGTAGCGCACTTGCTTCTCGATTTTGGCTTAAGCTTTACCACCCTCTCGGTGAGAAATTTTCATACAAGGAGAAAGTTTTTGGTTGGGTTTTTCGATTTTTCCATTTTTATATTCCCTTTTTCTTCTTTCTTGTTGCTTTGGTTGTTTTTCTTCATCTCTGTTATTCAGATGGTATTGGTTCGGGTAGTCGTATAAGAGTATGAGTGGTCGTTGGTAAAAGAAGATGTAGTAGCAGTTGAGACACTTAGAAATATTTCATCGAAATGTGTCCCTAGAGTAATATTACACCATAGCCACCGTGATGGAGGGAGGGAATAATACACACAAACGACGAGTAGTCCATAAATTGGTTTTAAGGAATAGATCTTAAAAAAGGACAAAGGAACAACAAAAGTGAAAAAAATGTCCTTAAATTAACTTTTAAAATAAATTGCCGCGCGGAAGTACCGGTGGCTAATATAAATCACAAATTAATGATACTAGCTCTTAAGATAGAAAAAATAAAAGTATCTTTTAATGCAAACATATTTTCCTCCTCAATTAAAGGAATCAAATAAATTAGAAAAGTTATATAATTTTTTTTTTCTATTTTTTTGTGGGGCATTTTACTTGACTTAAATGTCACTGTGCCTTAACTACTGGGCAAAGGATGCTTCTAACAATATTCGGATTCACAGATGGATACGAAAAATGTCGAGGGAATTTCAGTAGATTTAGTCTTAGAGACGACGACTCTGGTGAGAATGAGCCAAAGAATTTATGACGCAGAGTAATTATATCCGATAGGAAAATACACCACACATACAATTAGAATAGTTTTCAAGAGAATTTCACTAGCCATTAAGCATCTTGAACAAGTGATATCCTTAAGGGGTTTTAGAGATTATAAAGACACTCTCCTAGTGCGGATGGGAAAATATCCATAGATTATACAGAATGTGTCTGCCGGGAGGCGATGGCCATACGATTAGTTGTTGAAAATGATGTTTGTGATTAGTTTGATGGGCTTTTGTTTTATCCAGGATGCGAGTATATGTAGAAGATATTTTTGATATTTGAATTGTTCCTTAAGATTGAGAGAAGAATTTCCAGGATGTAATAGTTTAAAGGAAAATATATCCTCTTCTTTTTTAATATATAAACCAACAAATTTATCTATCTTCGGGTTGAATAATCGACTTGATTTCAATATCTCGTAATGTTTTTGTAGAAAGTTAGAATTATGTACAACTTTTTATTCTAATCGGTTTCTATCATGCTATTTGATAATGTGCATTTCAAACAGCCCTTCTTCTAGAAATTCATCAGCAAAATAATAAAACAAGCGTTTACGAATACACAAAATTTCTTCGAACTATTTCATATTTTAATTTGATACAGGATGAGCTTAGACGGATCAATGTATTACAGATTAGTTTCCCTTGTACTTGTATGTGTGACTTCGAATCCAATAGACCAATCGTAAGTTGGTGTGAAGTTAAGTAAATATTTAGTGTATTGAAGATAAAAAGAGTTAGACTCGGATTAGCTCAGAAAGAAGATGAAAATTTTTTGTTCAACCCATAGCCGTATGTTTGCCAGAGATACGCATGCAATTCAGGACTAGCTGCCCGAGGTATTGCCCGTATTCGCCTTCTAGAAAAGACAATTTCAGTACGATAATAAAAACACTAAAGAACGACAAATGTGGAAGGATGTAAAACAAAGTCATCTCTACCATCTCTACCAAGCTTAAGAACTGGCAAAAAAAAAAACATATCACCATTCTGCGAAACATCGTCGAATAGTACGCGGTATCGAATTTAATTGCTTTTACTTAATTTGCTTGATTTGCGCAAGATGAGCATGGCACACAAAATTGCAGCTAAATAAAAGAAAGATTCAAATGTCATGTTCTGCATAAAGAGCATCTATCGGAAGAATTCAAAGGATTTGTCCTTTTCCGATCATTGTTATTATTGGTGATAGATCGCTGCTCTATTTATGGGAAACGAAAGAATTCAATAGACTTTGTCCTGAAAACAGCAACATCTTGATGTCGCTGATAATGTTTTCTGGCTTTCCCAAAGGATATTCATTACATATTTCATATTTTGTCAAGAATAAGAGAAGTGCTGTTGCTTAATGTGTTCAGAATCTGGAAAATGTCAACCACTATTACAAAGACAGTGCAAATAAGTGTCAACGGAATATCATAAGGGTTTCATTTTTAACTCGAAATTCCATTAGGGTACTGCTCAGGATCGTTAAGACTTTACAATATTCAAACAAGAGTGGCAGTGGATTGGAGATACTTTTCGAATAGGCAACACTCCCATTGCATATCATGTTATCTGATGGAATCTGCTTACTGAGGATGAAAGCAGAATGGGTTGACCCAGACACATAATTGCGCAGAATAGGTGAAGAAAAGGCACGTTAACTAGAAATAAATCGGGCAAAGCTCAGACACATTTACAGAATCTGGACATAAGTACATTTTTAATTCTAAGTACAAGTAAATTTTACATTTTTTTTGTATAGACTAGTCCCCTGCTTTATAGACTGGTCTTATTGCAGGCAATTGAATCGCATAAGCTTCAAAATGGAGCAGATCTCATACGAATCTAAATTTTTCAATGAGCACTAACTTTAAATTATTCTTCATTAATCTTCCATTCATGTCACATCATTGACCATCACATGATGTAGCACTATTCTGGTTCTCTTTTTGATTTCAAACTACTCTATTGAGTCCAAATCAAAACAATATACAGTGAAGGACTCCTAAGCAATTACATCACCATCACTCCGATAGGAGGCAATTAATTAGCTTGAATAGTATGCTTCGTCCCTTTAGTTACCGCTCACGTCTTGCCAAAGTTCAAAATTTTTAGTGGGCGTGTTACGCTCATTGTTTACATTTCACTCTAAAACAATTTCACCAAAACAAAATGCAGATACACACACACAAAAACCAATAAATTAGCAACAACTTAAGTACTTAAATATGCAATCTCTCTGCGAACGGATATAAGTACAAATACACACAGATATACCCATACACCAACACCTGTTGTTGTGTTGATTTGTTTTTTTTAAATCTTTTTCACTAGCTATTTAACCATGTGGAGGTGCAAGCTAGATATTAGGCTACAACTAGGCTATAACAACACTAGGTACGAGTATCTCGATATAATATTTCGTATTATTCGCATGCCATGGATGAGAACCATCATGTAAAGTAAAATGTGTACGCGCACTTAAATTGCTGTTATTAAGTAAATTGATTTTAAGTAGAAACAACAAACAGATACCCGTACCCCCGTGAACACACCACACCGGTTATACGGATTGCCGGTCGATGAAGCTGGGTTGTATAAGAGGGGCGGTAAAACGTTTTGGTTTTGAACCCTTTTTTGCACGCTCGTAAAGTGAATTGAATACCCTGGGTTTGTGTTGAAAGTTGCATAGTTAAGTGGGAGGCTATGCATGTGGTAGGTAGGTAATTGTTACTAAATGTACACTATACACCCAACGAGGGGTAAAGATGACGCTGTTAAGACAAGAAGAGCACTTTCTTAATTCCAATTGAGTGGGCCTCTTTGCATGTAGATAATTCAATTTAAGGAAAAAAACATTCTTTAAGAAAAAATCAGATTAATTTTGCGAAAAATCACATGTCTTGGCATCATACAGACTTTGATTGCATGTTTCATACGACGAGTGTCTTCTGACAGGGTTACCACTGGTAAGGACACAAAAAGCATCCAAGATACTTGAAGAGAAGAACTCTAAGTTCTAATGGAACCAAAACTGCGACTTTATAAACTGATAATTTGCTTTGATTTGTTAGAGACGGAGGAGACGATCGAACTCAAAGGTACGACTAGGGTAGACGCTCGAATACTTTAGTTATTAGTTACCAGACTGAATTCGTTCTGCTTTGCTCTATCACCAGAATCCGGTAAAAAGTTTTTTTTATTAATAAGCACAAGATTGAATTAAACAGTAATGGGGTATCTTCAACAAACAATGGGAAGCATATAACTATCAGATTTTGGGCACTATCGAGCAGAATGTTTCAATTGTATTGATCAAAACGTTCCGTTCCTTCCACGTGCCTGTGTTGCATTAGCAGCAAACAACCCCAAACTTCTCTCAAATTATAAAATTCGACAAAAACTGTCTCATTCTAAGATTTGTAGCCACCTCAGCTAAACACGGATGGTTATCGATCACCTATCATGACACAGTAACGAAAAATTGGCTCATGTTTGCGGAAGGCAGAATCAAACCATGGAAAAACACAAACGTTATACTTGCGTATAACTCAGGGCACGAGGTTCCCAAACTATTCACCTGCGTGTTCTTCATTTCAGAAGCAGAAAACCATAGCAAGGACATTTTCCCAGCCCAGATCGCTACACGAGACCCCGGTGTATCAAAAAAAAAGCCGGCAAGTTCTCAGGTTCACTTAGAAAAAGAGCAGAGACGAATCCATCACAGTGGATAAGGTTTCTAAGGATTACATCCTAAGTCAAGGACGTTAGCCTTTCCCCTACTTCTAGCGGGTCCCGATCAAAATAAAACGATCATAGAGACCAGTCCAGAATAAAGAATCTGCAGCCAAAATTTAAGACAGAGCGCCATCTCATCCAAAGTTTAGCGCTCAGCAAAGACCGAGCTTCAAAGGTCAGAAGACTTATACTTAAAGTCCACGATTTCAGAAGGGTCCACTGGAGAAACTACAAATGTTGGCACTTCTGCCAACATATCCAATAGATAATAACAACATATCCTATAGATAATAACAACATATCCAATAGATAATAACAATATATTTTACTATGGGATTAAGGTGCATCCAAGTCCGTCTACAACATTCGAAACCGCCTCTGGGGTTTTAAATCGTATATTTAACTAGGACCACCTAGATGTACCCTTTATGCAGGAACCATATACTCGTATGCACATATGGACATATACATAAAGGACCTCTCAGATGAGTTATTCTACAACTCCGTAAATACCTAGAGCTTGTATTATGATAAATCAGAATATAACACCTATTCCTATTCTAGAACCCACAAAAAATGACATACAGTAGCAAGAAGGGAGCTACCATCAGGCGGTAAGTCAGGCGTAGTATTATGCTGAACCTACTTTGGGGGTGATCCCTGTAACCTGGACTTTCTTCCATTGCAAGGACTTATGAACTACTGTGGGGGAAAGACTCCAGCTGTATGCAATGCCAACCCCCAGCATACAAACAAGGGCAGCTCAAATAATGGGTTTTCAGTTTTTTTTTCTTCAGTTTTTATGCATTTTTATTTTTTACCTTAAATTACTCTTATATGCTAAACAAAAAACGCTTAAAAATTAGCTTAAATTATTTACAAATAATCTTATTCTAACTCTCAAATAATGGGTTGTACCACATGAAATGTTCGATTTTATAGTAAAAATTTAAAAGCCAATATTATTTTTCCGTAAATTTGTATTCAATCAAAATAGGATCCGTTAGCATCAATGACATTCTTCCAACGTGATATAAGGTCAAATATTCCTTTTTCGTAGAAGTGCTGACTTTTTGAGGCAATGAAATCTTCAAAGGCTTTTATGACCTCTTTTCGGTTTCGGAAGACCTTCTGCCGGCAAAATGTATCCAGATTGCAAAAAAGATAGTGATCCGTTGGGGAAATATCAGGAGAGTACGGTGGAAGCGGAAGAATTTCAAATCCCAACTGCAACAGTTTTTGCACCGTTACTTGTGAGGAATGGGGTCTAGCATTGTCATGCAAAAGGATTAGACCGCGTCTATTCACCAAAGCAGTTTGCTTTTCAGCTACTTTGGCATTCAATATGTCGATTTTCTCACAATATTTGATAGCGTCTATCTTTTCTCCTGGTTGATGAAATGAAAAGTGGATTGGTCCTTTCGATATCCACCGAATTATCATCATAATCTTTTTTGGGTGAAGATCCTAACCCGAGGGTGGGTTTTGGTTTTTCATCTGCCCACTACCCAAATCTTTTACGATTATCATACAATATCCACTTTTAATCACAGGTAACTATCCGGTGCAAAAACGGTTCGGTTTGGTTTCTTAATGTAAGCAATGCGCAGATTTCCAGGCGCCGTAGTTTTTGGGATTCGTTCAGTCCATAGGTTACCCACTTATCGAGTTTATTTACCTTTCCAATGGGAAAAAGGTGTCGACTTATTGTCATTGGGGATACTCCCATGCTTTTTGCGCCGTAGTTTTTGGGATTCGTTCAGTCCATGGGTTACCCACTTGTCGAGTTTATTTACCTTTCCTATGGGAAAAAGGTGTCGACTTATTGTCATTGGGTATACTCCCATGCTTTTAGCGCAGATTTCGTTGAGTCCGCATCCGCCGTTGCTCTTAAAACATCGTCGTCAATTAACGTTTCCGGCTTCCCACGTGGTCCATTTTTGAGACTGAAATCTCCCGAACGGAACTTTGCAAACCAACGTCGTATAGTGCATTCGTTTACCGCTACATCCCCAAATGTGTCATTAATGTCCCATTTTAAATTTGTAAAGAAAGAGGGTTGATATTTGAACTGCTGATAGCATGGTAAATAATTCCTAGAAAACAAAAAATTACGGTACACGAACCCTAAAATACTCAGACGTCAAGCACACGTACCACTTTATTTTATAAAAAATTAAAATTTAACGTTCTGGCACAGATGTTCACTCGAGAATTTCTTATTTCCGACTTTTCCGACTGAGCGAAAATCGGATATTTCATGTACAATCCAATAGTCGTATCTACAAAAACGATAGTCGCTTCTAGAATTCATTTACACAAAAAATTTACACACAATTCTGAACTATGGAAATAGCCTTACCTTTATAAACAAAATTAGGGAAGAAGTCTTTGACCTCACCCCATTTGCAAACAAATTTTTATTAGGAACTGGCATATTTCAATTGAAACATCGACGTCTGATCATCGACAAATCTGTTTCGACATCATATTACGCTTCAAAATTTCTGAATCTTATAGACAGCCCAGATCTACAGACTGGGACACATATTGCCTAGAACTCATGGAATCCACGGCCGATTCCTATAAAAGCATAAGAGACATTGACAGCCTAGAATTTGGCTGCGAAAGTCTCAACGCTGGAATGAAATCTGCCTATCATCAAGTTTGCTCAAAGAAAGAAAAGTCAGGCAGCCGCTTTATCCCATTGTGGAATAATAAGCTCGCCAAATTAGGAACATGCACCAAAAAGCTTTTAAACACTCACGAAGTACACATAATCGAGAAATTAGAAGAGCTAATAGAGAATCATGGAAAAAGTTCTGCCAAGTTCTCTCTGACAGCCACAGAATTCTATCAAAACAGTACACAAATAAAATGCTCAAATCCTCTCCAAAGAAAGATCAATAGACCAACCAGAGAGGACTGGAAGAGATCAAAGAAAATTTTTCATGAAACCAAAATTAAATGGGCCATCAATTCATTTGACCTATTCAAAGCCTCTGGTGAAGATAGAATCTTCGAAATTTTCCTCCAAAAAGATATTACACAAATAGCCTCGTTTACACCCAAAGAACGTAGTAGGCCAACTGATCTACCCTAATCATACAGACCCATAAGTCTCACTTGGTTTTTTTTTTAAAAACGATGGAAAAAAACTTGATAGGCATATCAGGGACAATCTACTTATAGAATCCGTTTCACAAAAATCAAAATGCCTATCAACCAGGAAAATCAATAACGCATGCTCTTCAGGAACTCACTAAAAAGATTGAGAAATCGCTTAGGAGCAAAGGAATACGGTGATATGATATGGAAGGAGCTTTCGAAAACACCGAACGCGTCCAGATATACAGATCCATCCAAAACACAGGAGTAGATACTACTACATGTAACTGGATAAAGCTAATGGTATAAATATCATTTCTACATTAGACAGTGACAGAATCAGCGTCATGTTTGGCAGCCTTTCTCCAGGGTGGTATTCTCTCCCTCTGATTTGGTACATTGTAGTAAATGAACTGCTAATTATACTCAGCAACGACAGTTCCTATGCCCAAGGATACGCTGATGACTTTGCGATCAAGTAAGTTCGAAGAAGCTATCTCGGAACTCCGCCAGAATGCACTGAACCTTGTTGCTGACTGATGCAACAAACCCCAACATCAACCCCAATAGTTGCCCATAGTTGCCTTCACCAAGAGAAGAAAACTGGACAAATTTAAAGATCCAGTACTTTTGGTGAAACCATAAAGTTTTCAAGTGAAGTGGAATTACTACGGGTTGCCCTATATCAAAAACTTACTTGGAACACACATAGTAAAAAAATTGTAGACAAAGCCAGGATTTCACTATGGATCAGCAAAAGTCTGATACTGTGTTGTACACAGCAATTGCTTGACTTATAGTCACTTATGCATCTCCAATATACTCGTAGTAACACAAAAATAAATAAAAGTCTACACAGGCTGGACTAAACAAACTTCAAAGACTGGCCTGGTGGTGTGTTACGGGTGCAATGAGAAAATCATTAGAGGTTCTGTTGAACCTCCCACTTCCTAATAATAAATTAATAATAATAATAGAAGCTTTAGCAAACGCTTACATACATATTTCAGTGGATGAGAATAACTCCAAAATAGTTCACCCTAAGCTTTTACTTGAACTCAGGCGAAATGAACTATTTGAAATTACTCTTACCCCTGTTCAAAAGAGATTCATTGTTGTGGTATACTGATGGATCCAAAACAAAATTGAAGCAGGCATATATGGAGAAACTACCAATACCTCTGTGTACGCAAATATGAACAGTAGAATCTCCATATTTCAAGCTGAGATACACGTTAGAGAGCTCTGCCATATGGAGAACTTAAACAGATCTGCCACCAACAAGGACATTTATATCTCTGTGACAGCAAAGCGCCCTTACATGATTTCAACTCATTTGAGATAATCTCAAAAACTGTTTGGCCTAGAGAACACCAATCTGGTTGCCAGGTCACAGTGTTTATTATGATAATGAAAAAGCAGACCAATTGGACAGAAAAGGTTAGGTCTCAACATTGTTATTGCCACGAACATTTTGCGGGCTACCAATTAGCTCCATAAAAAGCTATATAAATAACTAGATCCAAACAAAGACATTCCATTACTGGATAGAGACTGAAGGTAACCCTTTATCTCAAATGAACAAAATAACTATTCCAGCTTTTTAGGGGTCTGATGCACGCAGTAACCGGATTCTTAACGTCAAAAAAGACCTTCTGACCATGTGAATCGCACAAGACAACAACTGAAACAGCAGAGCATATCTTTGGCCACTGTAACCGCTAAAAGAGAACACGTCTACTTCTTCTGGATAAGCCATAGCTTGAGGCAGGAGATATCACTAATCATTCAAAGACATAGCAGCAGTGATAAGGGTACATTGTCCCACCTCCCCCCTTAATCTGAATCCAAATCTAATTTTTGCATAATTTTTCAAGTGAACATGATTTATATTAACGGCCTTGTCCGGGGACACATTACTCACAATATAGTGTGTAATATTAATAAAAAAAAAATAATAGTGGTGCTTCTTTGACTCAGTCTGACTAGGGTGACTACTAAGCTGGAAGTTGTTGTAGATACACAGCGACAAGAGTTATTTTCTTATTCTTCCAACGACATTTTAAATGACATAATTACATTTCCACTACTTGCCTGCTTTAAATCCTATGTATGTAAACTAGAGAAAGTAATTATCTAGGCTCACTTTCGGCTTCATTGAAATAGCGACGTAGTTTAGCATCGGTTGAAGCAACAAAATAAAGCATGAAAAATAACCTTAGTTTTTCGGTGTACGAGGATAACTCCAGGAATCGAATCGAGGGTCATAACGGCGTAGTAGTCGATGAATTTAACCTAGTGATCGATAACGTTTAGGGCTTTTTGTACTGTGAAACAAGCTGCATAAATGCAAAACACGTTATTATTAATATAGGCCTTAAAAGACCTGCAAGAGAACAAGCTGTCGGGAAACCATATGCAGTTGAAAGTAATTCTGACTATAACTTTCATTAGAAGAATAAATTTCCGCAGCTGATACATACGTCTTTCGAATCCGGCTTCATGGACCGTTGAGCAAAATGACTTTATCCTTATAACTACTCTACAGGAACAGAGTAAATTATCCTTATGTTTCTAGAGAGTTTTCAAGACTAAGATACCTAGTCATAATATAGGTTTTGAAAGTTTCATTCATTTTAAGTGAAAATTAATTAGTGGAAGCTTGCAACTAGGTGACAGTGAAATATTGCTCGAGACCTTTTAAATTTGTAAGAATCTTCAATAAGAATTGAACAAATTGCTAAAGAACGACTGACAAGTTAAGGTTTGCTTTTAGAGATGAAAGGTTTGCCGTTAAATTTTTCTTTTAACTGCTGGACTCCAAAGTCGTTTTCTACATAAAAAGGATCATATTTAGATTATTTGAAGTAACTATTCCGCCCAGAAGGAAAAAAGGAGCAAATTCCTAAACGGCTACATCGGCAACGTGAACTCATAGATATTCTTGAAACAACGACAAGACATGTAAGATCATAAATATGAGTGAACATTCTTTGTAAATAAATATATGTAGATACTTCACAGATACTCATAGTAAATTTTAGGTACAATGTATAAGACCTGAAGAACATCTCAGAGAGCCGATATGGGGAGATATATTTGTACTATTTGTATAGTACTTCAACTACACACGAGCAATTCTGTGAATTATATTAGACACAAAACCGTGGCGCCTTGCCCTTGCTACTACGAAACCATTTTCTAAACCGAAAATTCTATAAAGGTTCCGAAGATCGGGATATTAAATACATGAGCATTATATTTCGGACATACTGCATACGAATAGGACGTATAGGCACTTGCTTCATATGATATAAGGCCAGTCGGTCGTTCGCTTGGTCGGTTGGTTATTTAAGTTGGGCTATAGGTTCAGGGGGAAAACATGCTGCAGGGCGGGTGTAAATATAGAGAAACCAAAAATCTACGACCAAAAACGCTTGAGAGAAGAACAAACGAAATTTTGCAGTATGAACCCCGAACTATATTAGTAGAATACAGATACCTCTCTACATGGGACATTCTCGTACACGATGACTATGTATGTACTGTACTTTGGTATGCTTTAACTGTCTGTTCTGTATGATATGCAATGGCATGGCAATTGGTGTCTATATATGACTAGTAGATACATATATTTCATAACCCTACTATTTTGGGTGGATGATACAGCGGGAGCAAAAGAGATGAAGAGTGGCGAGAGAAAACGTTAATCTTGCAAATCCAAGTGCTGTATGCGGTATTATGCGAAAATTTATCTGATTTAACACCTAATATACAATAACTTAATATGCAGTGTGTTCCATCGAGGAGTGAGAGATATATGATGCCAGTATACCAGTGGCTTGCGCTATGTTGCAGTAGTATACGAGTTCGAATATTCGTACCATACTGGACCGCTGCTGGCGTTCGTTTGGTGCTTACTGCTTTTGGTGCTTGTATACGCGTATGTTTGTGTTCAAGTATCTATGTGCGGCACTTTGTGTCTATAAATTCTCGCATAAAGGCTTCCACTAAAATCTGCATGAATATACGAGGGTATAGCCTGATGCTGGTTGAAACTCTGGTGAGTTGGATGCCCGAGTACTGCGACGGCTGTTGTTATTTTTGTTGTTGTTTGTCTGTTTTCGGTTAACTGATGGAAGGATGGACGAAGAGGGTTAGAGGAGCCTAGACGAAAAGGAATTGCAGTTTGCTGCATCTATAAATATCAGTGCTTATCTATATCTGCACATATATGCGGTAGCACAGTTTTATTGTTAAATGATGCACTGCAAATACATATTTGTGGATGAAGGTTTCTGGAAGGCAGAAATGGCAAGGGGTATTAGTCTCCAGTGGTTTTTATTTTTCATTGTCGTCGTACAGTCACCGTGGGCGTCGTAGCCTTCCTTGTCCTCAATTGGCCTATTGAGAATAAGTATCCCCTCAAGTAAGACGGATTATAATTTGGCGGTGACTTCTGCTATAGAGCTGATATAAACTGATGAGGGAATGGATTTTTCTATCATGACTAAAGCAGAGAGTTTCCTTGAAAAAGAAACTGTGAAAATTAGAATACAGGTAACAATGGATTAAATGTCAAGAGATAGTTTAGTAACTAGGGTTTAAGAATTAAACAAGTTTTGATATTTCCTTGCTTGTCATCTGATAGCAACACAGGAATTACATTCATGATTAAACTATTTATTTGTTTTGATTATTTGAGTTTTTATAATATCAAAGTGAAGAGATATTGCTTTCTGAATGCCGTTAAGTTGTTCAAGAAACCAAGAGGCGTCAGAAGGGAAAATGTCCTTTTGCACTGCAATGAAACTGTATGAAATTTTATTGCATATGCCTTATTTCGGAATATGCACATATGTACATGTTTCGCTTCTTGCAGTGCTATAAACAGAAATTGAGGGTTGTTTACTGGAAAGGAATAACGGTGTGTTCTAATTAGCGATACTGTTACTTGAACTCATGACAAAGCCGGTCAAATCCATCCATATTTAATATTCCTTTTTAATAAGCAAATAAGGTTTCGACCACGAAATCGATACACGATTCGATGGAATAACATTTTAATCTAAGGTGTCTCCTAATACGAGAAATCTAAAGAACTCCAAAATTAAAAATTGGATTGCCGTTAAGTCCCAAAATTACAAATTTCGCCGTAGATTCAAACCACTGCTTTGGTGCTGAAGTAGCACAGGATGACTGCTGATTCTGGAGCTTTAGCCGGAGAAAAGAAAACAGGAGATTCGTTTCAGTTTCCCCAATTCGACTTACGACTGATTCTAATTACAACATTGTCACAAAATAAAAAAAACATCTTTATACATACCATTCCACTAGGTATTCGTAAAGTGCCATCCGACTCTTTCCTTGCGCGTACACATTTTTTTATTTTCTACGAATAAAACTGAATTCTTGTGGCAAAAATTATTTCCAGTTCATCTCCCCCAGTAAACAAAATAACGTCGTTGTATTCACTAATTAAATTCGATAAACCTACTATATAACATCAACAGGATTTTGCATCAGATACCAATTTGATCATCTTCTCGTTCACACTTTTTTAAATGATATGTTACAAAATTAGAAAGTGAATAACCCGACTTAGTATACGCATAGAAAATTAAATATGAATAGCTGTTATCAGCTGTTTGCAATCAACCACTTTTCTTCTAAATGTACGCTACCTACGATATCTCTATAAAAAGAACACGAAACACCCTACAGGGTTTCTAGTTTCACTTCAGTAGAGATTCCAATGCATCGTTTCTCATGCAACAAGCGCCTATTAAACCCAACCGAACCCTCTAGATAGGTGTAGGTAACTTAAATAGAGTCATAGATACTCGTACGTGCACTTTGGTCCTCCTTTCAAATATTTTCTTTTCAAATATTTTCTCTCTTTCACCATCACTATTGTATTTTCACTATTGTATATTTCGATCTCTTTTTTAAATTTTTAAGCCACCATACACTGCGCATTAATGTGGAAACGTACCAATACCCATTCACTTATCCGCTGGCACTTATATCGTATTCAAACGACGTTTATTGGTTCCGTCTACCATTTATTTGCTGGTGATCGGTCGGAAGCCATTAAAATCACCATCACTGCTTTGTTATGTTGCCGTTGCTTTACCGGTTACCCACTCCTCGATGAGAATGTGTGCGTGTTGTGTAATGGCCGGTTTTTTTGGTGGATTCTTGAATAACAGCATGGGTCATGCGTTTAAATATGCGCGTGCGCATTAACTCTGTATAAAGGCAGGAGATACAATTTTCGCTGGGTTATAGCTTAGCCAAACCGATATTATATATATGTATATATATTTATTTTTTTTTTTTAATTCCATGGTGGAGGTGGCGAACTCATTTATTATGAAGAGTATCTGGTTGGTGAAATTAATGACATGCATAAATGCGCCATTTGAAAGATTCATGATGTTGGGTTTGTGGGCCGGGCGCGCATATGATTTTATTTGTTCCGCGTAGATCAGAGAGTTTGATTTTTTTTTTTAATTTCTGGAGTTGAGCACGATTTTTTTGGCAATGGCAACTTGTGTGGTCGTGAAGCTGGAAGGGATTAGCGCTTTTGGGAAGGAATTCAGATGTGGATTAAGAAAATTAATTAAGAAGTTGGTAGTGAGTTACAAGTTAAGTAGGTTTGATGGTCGATTAGCCACTTTTTTAATTACATCTGCAATGTAGGGTTCATGGGCATTAATAAATAGATACTTTTTTTTAGTTTAAAACAAACTCTATACCCTTCCGTAACCAATCCTAGCCTATACCTATTTGAAGAAAATAAAAAATGTAGTTACATCAAATTTTAAATAATTTAATATATCACAGTTAAAAGAAAACAAGAGATGTTGAAAATGTTTACTGCTCACAAGAGTGGAAAAAACAGGATTACTTACAAACCAAAGGATCCTTAACGTCTTTCTAAACAAATTTTTTTCTTTGCACTTCTGTTCCTGTGGATTTAATTTTCCTACAGTGGTATTGTAATGTAAATCTACCGCCTAATCTACGAAATCGGCAGAAACAAAATGAAAAATCACTCTTGCTAGTCGTCCTCTCTTTGAGCTAACAAGGCAATTGAACAGTAAGGCCCTATACCGAAAATCTAATGAGACTCTATATAAGATCTTGATCATCCTAGTCCTACTTTATGGCGCTGAAGCATGGACTCTATTGACAACGGATGAAGATATCCTCAGTCGTTTCCAGAGAAAAATCCTTCGGAAAATATTCGATCCCATTTGCGTTGACGGACTTTGAAGAAGAATATTCACAGACGAACTGAACTGCGCATCAATCGATGGACACCAATGCTCCCCCGAAAGTCTTCAATTTAGGTGGTGCCCACAACTAGAAGGGCACCTTAACCGACAAAGAATTAAAACAAAAAAAAAACAAAACAAAAAACACTGGAAAAAAACTTTCTTAATTTTATGAACTACCCTTGCAGTTTATTTTGTGAACGTATATCATTGGAAAGTTAAAAACAAGTAAAAGTTAACAAATTCTTTCTTACAATTTCACAAGAGCAAGTAATCCGTTCTAAAGTCTCTAATTAAGCAATTAATTTTAATTCATAACTTTATACGTAAAAAAAGGTAATTTTCCTCGGAGTGCTCAAGCACAAAAAAAAAAATTTGATGTATAGGTAAACCTACGCACAGAGTGCATGTGGTCTCTAACAAATTATAGAAAATCCCTTGCAGCTAATTTGAGTTTTGATATATATTCCTTTTATTTTAGCATTTTTCTTTCCCTTCTACAGTTTAATTTGGCTGGTTCAAATACCCGGATATCTATGCTTATCCTTTAAATTTAAATAAGATCGTTCATCATTGGGAATTATTTTATCTAGGCTGCACCAGAGAGACGCACAACCAGACATAGCAAGCCAGACCATCGTCATCGTCGTCTCATAGTCATAGTCACAGCCATACTCATACTCATAATCGTAGCCGCAGTCGTTGTAGTTGTAGTTGTTGGTCGTTGTCGTCCTCGGATAGCACAAAACAGCAAAATTCACGCCTAAGGGTGTCGTCATCAATTATTCAGTTTGGTCTCAGTTCAGTATTATGCGCCGCCTAAGGCCGCCTGCATAAATATAATAACCGAAGAGATGGAGTACTACAATGATAGGGTTACCTTACTTATGATCCAATGGGTAGTTCAATTTAAGAACGAAAAAGATTAACCAATTTCCTGCTCCTATTTTTTGTTTACCAATTTTTTATTTTTGTTATTTTTTACTTAATTGAAGGAAGGTTCTAGAATATTTATATACGTACGTCTTGGTTAGTATCTTAAATTAAGGTGTAAGAATTTAGTTGAATGTGAATTGGATTGTTGTACAATTTGAAGGCAGAGGAAACTTTCAGGAAGGAATAGGAGCTTTCTGAACTTTGAGTTCGCAACTTGGATAGGGTCAACTATCTAAGTCAGAGGCTAATGTGAATTACACTAGGTCGAATATGCTCATAAGTATGTTTCAAAGTATCTGCCGAAAATAATGTGCACCACCTTCTCTTCTTTTCAGGCGTTAATAACTGCCTAAAGGTTAGAAGTTATACATATCATTTCGATGACTATTCCCACTTGTCATAACCGTCTATAACTTAAATCAGTCAAAGAAGCTATTATAATTTTCTGTAGCATATAAGAGAAGATTTTTAAGCCAGCATTATGTAAAGTCCTATTTAATGCTCCAGGATATATTAAATGCAAAGGAGTTTAGGTCGTTCTCATCACCTCTTTACTTACGAGTATATCCAGATAGCTACTACATAAACAACCCATATAGCGCCATTTCTAGTTTTGGTATCTCTAATCTTCATGTTGTCTAAAATAACGATGACAAATTGTGGTGGATACCTCACTTAGACTTGCTGTCAAAAGAGAGGAATAGACAAGGTAATGGCTGAGATGTAATTTCTTGAACATTCTGGCACTAAAGGTACAATTCCCAAAACCCTGTGAACTTACTTTCATACGGCCATGAAATGTATGCCATTGGCGATATTACACTGGTGGAATTGCAAGTATTAAAATGGAACCGGTAAAATAGAGTTTAGCAAGAGGGTTTTACAGGGCAGAACGAAGTATACATATGCTGTCACCAGGAAGCCACGCATAACACTCAAGCTATCACTTTGATTAGATTCTGCCTACCTCGGCTTGCTTTTAACTCATAAGTTTTGAAATGAAAAGTTACGCTTGCCAATCCGCTATTTCTTATTAAGAAGACTATATTTAAGATCCCCATTATCCTAGTCCCTCTCTTACCGGTATGTGCATAAGCGAAGGTAAATAAAGTTATCTTTGGTCATTTAGAACGAGAAATTTTTCAAGTGTTTTGTTTTTTCATTTGCTTTTGGGGGGTATGTGGAAAATGAGGTATAATAGGCAACTGCGAGCTGCATTACGATTCCTACCTAGTCAGAAAAGTATGCATCTATCCCTTAGATAGTAACGTACAGAAGAGTCTTCGTCTCCCAGAGGGACAAAGCAGAAGAAGAAGACCTCGTCATAGGTATAGCGCATAAATGGAAGGCGACTTTTACCAGCCTTGATTACGAAACTGGTGGCAATAATGTGAAAGGCTCAGGTCCACACGGACTACAGCGTCATCTAAATAAGTAAGTATTTTTATAATGGATTTTGTACAAGCTTACTAATCTGTTTTCATTCTTAGGAGTAGGAGCTAATCGCTAGGATATTAAAACTCCAAAATGTTTATTAAACAAGGGTTTGCCCGATTGTCCTTTTAAGCGAAATTCATAGTTTCAGAAACACTGATATTAAAATTCGTAATGTTAGCAACTATAATATGTAAGCTCCAGAATGTATGCCACGAACTGTGGTTCATATTTAAAATAAGGTTTTCACCTTCGTAAAGTCCTAGAATTTTAATGAATCTCTTTGAATGAAACAATGTTAGCAACCTCTTGTTGTCACTTTTCCATTTTCTTCGTTAGAAACCCCTGGCTTCAAAATTCTTATAAGCTGATGCTACAATTTCAGGGCTTCTTCTAGATTTACCTCATGAGTTACATCAAACACGTTAAAATTTTCTGTCATCTCGTTCATCTCGTGCTAACTATGCTACTGGAGTGGCGGTGTCAAATGTGATCTTATAAAATAATGTACATACATATCTTGTATGTTTTAGGATACAAACTGGGGCTGTAGATTGAAACAGTACTTTAGCAGTCCAATAACATATGTCCCATTTCTACAAAATAGAATGTAATCATTTGCGTGCAAAATAATGACAGGAATTTGAAAGGCTTTTGTATTGTAGTATGTAATTTCAAGTTCTGAAAACTTAGTCACCGGAAAGATAAAATGCAATTCACTCTTATTCTGAGTTTGTTGTCGACTTCACAGAATCCGAGCCTTAGAGGAGAGAATCTTTTATCCGTTTTCTGCTCTTAGGCCAGATTTACAACTAAAAGTTTATGTTGATGATCATAAATCTCAATTTATGCTTGTAATTATGAAACCCACCCACAAGTTCCCATGATCTTAAGTCACCATACTACGTTCAGAAAATTCTCTCGCATTCGTACGTCTGTGCCCATAGAACAACCATTGAACTGCCATCAATTCCTCATTAATAATCACTGTACCGCCCTCTCCAAGGCAACATCTAAATATTCCCTCTATTACCATGAATATTTTGGAAAACCACTCGCACTCTCACTCATGCTCATCCTAAGAGATACGCGTACGAATCCTGGAACGTACTTCAGCCTTGTATGATACATATATAATATATAGTTACTTATATAGAAATGCTCTGTATAAACGGTACAAAACTTATATTCCTGTGGCGGCGTTGAAGTCATTTAAAATGTAAATCTCTTCATAAAGTGGTCACAGCACGTCATCATCATCATCATCTCGACCATAAACCCCATCGTAATCAAAAAATTATCGAAAAGGGGATGTACAGATATGGGGATAAGGTTGTGAGTGAATACAGGCGTATGTGAGTTTGTAGCCTATATAGATGCGGTTGAGTAGGTATGTTAAGGGATCAGAAGCAACCATTTGAGAAACCCTTAGACCGTAAAACAGTTGTACACCATTTAAATATTTTAAACCGTGTTATTGGAGTTTTATTACACGGCATAGTGCCTCCGGAGTGTGAGAGTGTGTAAGCTGCCTCGTCAGATTGAGAGGTGTGAACAAATGAATCATAAGTAGATCTAGCAATTGACGTGGTATTTTCCTTTTGTCTTATACGCAAGTTTGTACTGCTTCAGCAAGACCACAGAATAGAGAAGTAGTTACATGTAGCGTAGAGGGAGGAGTGCTGTAGCGACTCTGAGGAGAATAGAAAAGAAAAGAAAGATCTATTGCAATGCATTCGATTTGGTATGTTCGATATACGAGTATATTTGAGACGACAACGCATTCTAGAATTAGGGTTGAAAGGAAGAATGTGTCCGTATACCTACATACATATACAGGAGGATGTTGTACCATATCATGCGGATGCAGGTTATAGTCTGAATTCTATCGCGCCCCAATATTGTGTGCAATGCAGCATTCCTTCTGCCTGCTGTTCAAGGAATACAAAATCGAAATAGAAGACATTGGTCACGTATTTTCTACGAAAGAAGGGATTTTATTGCCATTTCGAATTGAAATATATGTTCGGGCGATGCTGCGCCATATTTTATGAATCCTATGCACGAGATATGAGTGTACATATCCATATTACTTGCAAGGCAGAACAAGTCGACTCATAATGCGGGTACTTTTTTCTGTCTTCCTTTTATTTTTGTTCAAAAAATAAGATGGAACATGTACACTTGGTGCTCTATTTCGATTCGACTAATATATTATTTCGCTTGTTGCGGCTTAGTGAGATGTGTTATATAGATTTTTAATAAGGAGATGAGGGTGTGATTGCATAATCTCGAAATCCGAAAAATTACAAGTTGAATTATGACCTAACTCAGTGTTTGTATTGGTATTATTGAATGGAAAAAATTTATGTTTTTTTTCGCGAAATTGCCACTAGTCTATTGCTTGTCTTTTAAATTGACACTCAGAGAGCTAATAAACCCTGCACATAGAATCGTCATCGAAGCCATGCAAGGAATGTAAGAAATTGTTCGCAGGTACAGTTTGTTTAAAGCAATTAAGTGCGTGTCTATGATAAAACACGTAGTAGTCTAATTCCAGAACATCAGCCCAATTTACTTTCATATCTCATCAAAGAAGAATGACGTTAAATCTCTGTCAAAGGCACTGTCACCTGGTACCTACATTTAATATCTACGATTATAAAGAGGTAGGTTTAAATCAGAAGCTATCCCGGTTGGGGCGTTTTTATCCATACGCTTGATGTGGCGGAGACAATAACGACAAATGATCTTTATTACTTTAACTTTCTGCTACACGTTCAATATTCCGTGCGTTTTGAAAAAGAGTGGCAACTGGGCCAATAAGTGTGGATTGAACCTCACAGCGAGAAATATTTTGGAACCTCTCTCAATATTAAGAAAAGCCTTGAGGAGCCGTATAATGTTTTTTTTATCTGCAAAAGACCCTGCAACAATGCACTGCATATAACAGAAATTATGAGATCCGTATGACGCAAGTAACAGGATAACGATGCCTAGAAAATTGGTAGTCTCATAGCTGTGCTGGCCGCCTTTCTGCACTAAATAGCGCTTGTTTTACAGATCAAGCGAATTGTTGGGAGCCATGGATTACGGCCTACGAATTGGGCTACCTCAATGGTTGCAACATTGAACAAGTGCAATAAATTTACTAGCTGGCAATCCAATAGTCAATAATAAATAGGATTGACAACAAGTCAATTATCTAGATCGATGCAGGATGCGTTCAAGATATTGGAATCTATTAGCATCAATTCTGATATAGTTAGGAACTACAGTTTGATGTCAAGACTAGGTATGCGATATTATAGAAAATTATTTAGATGATGAGCCTTAGAGAAGAACGGAGGGAGCCAGAAGTGCATTTTGAATGTCGCTGTCCTTGCCGCTGCCTTCGGTCTTTGGTAATTTATCTTACGATAGTGTAGCATCCGCGTCTGATGGCAATTCTCTTTTCTCAACACTATCTAGAGAACTTACCGCGGCTGCCTTATTAAGAAGACTATTAAAAATAAAATTACAAAGCGGATCGAACTTATAGATGTACATAGGTCGGCATGATGACCAATATTCGAGCAATGCAGATTTTATGAACTCTCAACCTTTACAGAAAATACCTCAAGATATTAGAAGAAATCCTATCAAAAGTCTTTCTCCTTTGGAAATACGCCAGAGATTTCACTCTGTCAGAAACGTATACTTGCAGATTCTGCGGTACAGAGGACATAGCGCATACATGGTGAATGTGAGGAAATATCGCTAAACCGATAATTAATTGAACCTAGGAAAATTATTCGTTGAACATTTAGAAGGAATAGACTACGAAAACTTAAGGCTACTTTGATTATGCGGTGAAATTGGGTTTCTCTTAGATCTTGTATCTACTCAGAGAGAAATTACAGACGAGAGGCTTTCAGGGCAGAGTATCGAATCAGTCATACTCTATTCGCTTCTGTACTCATAAAAGTGCTTGCTCAGATGCCTATATCAAGAAAGCGTATCAAATGGAGTTCTACATCTTACCCACAACAGAGTTCTTCAATTTAATGACAACTTCCATCATCACGCAATTAAAATTAGCAGAAAACGAGCGAATATTTGTTTTATATCTCCGCCTCTTATTCATCTACCCGCCATCGTCTCCTTATTGTACAAATTCGACTATAAAAGGCAAATAAAAAGAAAACACTCTCTTCTGTCGTGCTCTATCTTCTGCGACAACCAACTGTTATCTCTGCAGCCTCAGGCTACCCCACGCAAATTAAACATATTTCTTCTGCCCACCACTACCCGACCAGAACATCATCCTTTGAATCAGGCCTACCACCATTTCTCTAGCAAACACCATCCACCTGCTACCATTCATCCTTAAACCGCCATTCTAACTTTGACACCCAACTGGGTGTCTTTTCGTGTGTTTGCCTATTTGTGTGCGGATGTGTGTGTGTATATATGGCTATGGTGGTGTGGCCTCCGGTGGTAGTTAAATTTCGACTCCATGACTGTATGAGTTTAATGGGGGGCGATGGTAGCCATACGATGGCAAAAATTAGGTGAAATTATCTATTGCTGCTTGCCTCAGCATTGTCTTATGTCACTTTGGGTTCAAAATTTATGGCTTCATGTGCTGTATGGTGGTAGCAGTAGCAGCAAATTGTATCCTCTACCTCCAAGCTCGTTGTGTCTCACCCTTTGTAAGTTATATATGTATGTACGTATAAACACTCCCTGCTGCTCTAGGGTGTACCTAATCATTTTCGCTTGAGCAAGAAAAGGGTGAGCATCGAAATCGAATTTAGGCTTGTAAATTTCTCATTTGAACCGCTTTGATAGATTACATTTACCCTAACCCTAACTACTCGTATCTCTCTGAATATAACTTGGTACCACCCTGGAGAAACGGACCAGGATGTGTTTTTACGTTTTTCCCTGTGCAGTTCATTTTAATTAAAGGACATATTGTTCGTGTATCTGTGTCTATCTGTGGTTAGCTATACTGTCATTCCAATAGGTACAGTGAAACTATTCTCTACTGTGAAAGTGCAAATGGTGTTAGCAATGGTATTTTCAAATATACAAGTTTTGTAGTGATGGCAATGGGGTTGAGGTACGTTTACTTCTGACATTCCAATAAGTTCTCCTGTTTGACATTTTGCACCCTGGACTTTTGACCTGATGAATGTGCTTGGTATGCGGTGTGTATCAGTGTGTGTGTTTATCAATATGTGCCTCATTCAGCATAGCATGATCCTACGAACTTATGCAGTCGCTTGTGAATATGTTCTTCTATAGTTGAAATTAAATTACGCAATATTCCAAATATAAGGATTGTAGTACATATGTACATATACATATAGATACATTCATATTCCTTGATAATTAATTGCATGGGATTACGGAGAGCGAGTGTGATGTTTGAAGAATGCGTGTGCAATAATGAAAACGAGCTGACCTGACTGCTTCTGTTAATTTATAACCGAACTAATACCGCAAATGAACTTACACACAAAATTCCTGTCCACAGTTTGATTGTTCTACTGCACTACACATGGAAATTAATTTCTCTTCTCTTTCTTTTTTATATTGTTGTTGTTGTTGTTGGCATTCTTTCCCTGACAATTGCAATTTTCGAAATGAGTATATTTTTTCTGCGGAGGCAGCTAGGTATTTGATGTGCAACAATGATAATATACTACGTGTGAGAAGACTGTGATCAAATTTTCCGGTCATTGGATGATATATGTATTGTGAAAAGGAGACGGATATAGCTCAGCAATATCTCAGGTTAATATCAATTAGAAGGTAGCTCGATTTTGAAATGATCTGCAATTAGATACATTGAATTCAAAAGTAATAATTTTAGAAGTTCACGAGCCAATGATGATTGATGTCGCATAATAAATAAACTTTAATTTCTTTGACAAATTACGTGATATATATGTACAGTTAAAATTCCTTTTTCGAAACACTTTTGGAGTTTGGATTTGACGACTGGTTTGACGAACACTGGTTTGCAACAAGAACCCACTTGCCAATTATCTATTCTCGAGCTATTGTGATCTAAAAGACATCAATATAGAGTAATAGCAATATCAAATACGGATGTGTTACAAGTGGCTTTCGTTTGTTTTGTAAATATAAATATGTATAAGTCACTCTGTATATTGTATATTAAACGCGCACACAAAAAGGTTTCTTAGTAAGAAAATAACGGATTTATTTAAAAAAAACACACACACACAAATTTAGCTGAAAATATTGCTCCGAGTAGAGCTCTGATAGTATGAAGCACCTATTTAAAACACCGACGCCCAAAATGCGCCCTTATGTTCTTATCATACTCCTCCTTAACGAAATCTAACACTGATCTGGAAGTAGTCAATATTTAGAATGCAACTCACTTGTTGATGTTGAACCCTTAGGCTTCAAAAGAAACTCGATTATCAATGTAGTAACATACTGAACTTGAAAATCGAAATCATTAAGTGAAGGCTTCTAATCTATAACCGCAATAATCTATAGTGACATAGTAAGAATGCTACCAATCAACAAAGCTGATGCAACAGACAGATGGATTAGCTAGTTTAACAAATGGCTTAATGGCGATTAAGAGACTCCAATTCCATGAACAGAGGAGGATTGGAATATGTTGATGAATCGCATGCCTAGAATTATCTGTGACATGACAAGAAACAATGCTTATGGATTGAAATATATCCAGTATATGTCAACGCTCTATGAACATTTGATACAGCTTCTCGACGAAACTAAAGAAACCATCACTAAAAATCCCTAGTTTGAATTTCAGCCTAAAAAGGATATAGCAACTTAGATATTCACACTAAGATGACTCTTAAAGAAGAAGCAGAAATATCAAGAACACCCATCTCCTCAGATACGTCATCAATGTGGAGCGACTTCTTTTCAACACGCAGGCGGTTGCAAGAAAAAACATCGAATCTATGTACGAGTACCACCTCAAGAAGACAGACTATTTTGCATATAGACAATCGGTGTTCAATTTGGTATCAAAGTTATTAGTTTTGAAACAAACAGTTCAATATAAATATATTCATACCCCTACTTGGCTGCATTGATGACACTAATCTGATTTATATAAATAAAAGGAGCTCTACAATATCGACCCAGCAGCTACATGAAATATTGGATATCAACTGATCAAGAACGAAACCAAATAAAGGAAAGTGTATTAATTTTGTCATAAAATCTGCGTTTTTAAGCTTAAACATCTAGCGATCCGAGAACTTCTATCAGCAACAAGACAACAATGTAGATGTGTCATAGCATTGTCTCAGTTAAAACCTCTCAATAGTCAATAATAAGGTTTATGTTATTATAACATTGGCAAGAAGTTCGAAATGATTTGAAAATCGACACTTCCAATAGAGGTAAATCAATCAAAGTCCATGCCGTACCATGAAGAAGAACAAAATATTCTAGGTATGATATATTGATCGGAAATGGATAATTAGTTACAATCTGAACTCTACTAGGTATTCGCTAATTCTTCCAGCACGTGGATAGTAGAACTGAAAAGAATGCTACTAAACGGTTATTCAACTTAATATCATATGGTGCATTCTTTTAGTACAAGTTGCTTGCTTTTAGTACAAGTGTGTTACAAAAAAAAAATCTACAAAAAAATTATTTTACCAAATTGGGCCTAAATGTTTATACAAAAGCTTGTAGAAAGAAGAAATAGTGAAATCTAACTAAAACCAGCTATAAGACTGTCGATACTGTTTAATGAAGACCTAGTAATTTCTATCGATTGGTATACAACCAGGAAATCGTGCCTTTCTGCTCTAACTACACTATACTTGCAATATTTTCGCAATTGAGGTGGCCCTAATTCCCACGTTAGTATCTGGTTGACAATGATCTCCACTTACAGAAAAAGAAGTTCAGAGATACCAAATCTTCTTTTGTGTATGCAAACAATTGGTCGACCTTGAGAATACGTATAGGAATGTTGTTGAAAAGAACCAAACATCGCTATACCCTGTCAGATGAGCAGTTGATGAATTAGTGCAACTCTAATTGTGCACCAGCTTTTAAGTTCGAAAGACATTTTTTCCCACACAATTCAGTCAAATTAAGAAAACGGAGTAAACTGTTTTACTTCGTTGTTCTCTCGACCATATTTCACTCACGCAAAATGAATATATTTATATGGATTTAGCTTCTCCTCCTCCATCACAAAATGTACGATAGTATATACAGACAAAACATTGAATCTCTTTGAATAGCTTCCGATAATTATCAGTCCCTCATACACACTTATATTCAAATCTATTGTTCGCATTCATTTTCACAGTATTAAGTTGCACTTACATTTATTAGTTATATCCATACGAAGTGCTTTAAGAATACACCCTCAAATCAGTTCGATTTCTGATATTTCCTTTTCCTCCGTCACAGCAAACTATAGATATTTTTATATCATTCTTCTTATTTTTAGATGTAGGACTGGGGAGTATATCTTCAATACAATATCTCACATCGATACCAAAAAAAAAGGAAACAAATCTCAGAAAATGTTGAAAACAATTTAAGAAAAGTACAAAAAAAGAGCGGATACCTTCAGTAACCAGCATCATAAAGGCACACATCGATATCATATCTAGCACTCGGAAATCGCAAAGAGGGGGTTATAAAGAAATCGAGTAAAACGAGGGAACAACCTTTCTCAATCACTTTCATATGCAAATTATTTGCTATTTTATCTTTCACTATGGTACTACTACCAATGATGCTAATAAATTGTTTTCAATTTTTTTCTTGTTGTTCCTTTTCCATTACATACAACAACACGTCGTAGATATGTACATCCTTTTTCTTGTGTTTTTTACGTTGTTGTTGTCGAGTATTGATTTGATTTTCTGCTGAATTGCCTGAGAGTACTTGAATTTCATTTGCTCAGTTTTTGCTGCGTCGGATAGGAATTGGATATACAAAGTAAGGATTGCCTCCATGTGATAAGAAAAACTTTAGATTTTTTTTTGATTTTCCTTTCTTTTTTTTAAGATGGAAGAATTGGTTTAGATTCATTGCGTGTGCTTACTGAAGATATTTATGAGTAGTAGAATTGAATAAATAAATTTGCTAACCAGCAGAATTTTGATTGCGATGGATGGAAGTAATAGTATAGATGTTTTAGTTCATGTACCCGTATGTTGGTTGAAGGGATTTGTAAATTGATGCAGGGTGCTGTGAATTTGTAAATCTGGGTGGAAATACTTTTAAATTTAATAAACAATTGATTAAAATGGTTATATGATTGAAACCCCTAAGTAGAAATCAATTTTGAGGTTAGGCAAACGTAAAAAAACTTTGCTTTGCACAACGATTGCACAACGGAAATTCTGGATGTTTTTTTTTTGTTTACACCTGTTTGATACAAGATAGTCTGTAAAAGTTGGACGTCGATTAAACCATTGTGATCTCAGGGAAGAGGGTAAATTTTTCCTCATTTTAAATTTGAGATAATTTTCAGAAAACTGTCCGCACTCCTGTATTTTAGTGATATAATTTCTTGTGGATATTGGGAATAAATTTTATTGAAAATTGTTTCTGAAAGTCTATACATTATAAGAGAGCTTCTCCATATGTACATGAATTCCATTAAGAGATCACAGATTAAATGCAAACTGACTTTTAGTTCAGCAACCCATACGATTAAAATTTTTGAAAAGACTTTCGATACAGTTATTTGATTCAACAGCTTCACTTGTAGACTGTATAAATACAACCCCTAATTCGACGCCAGATGCATTCTGTTTCTTATTTTTGGTCGTTTTAAGGGAGCAAATTTTGATATAATAGTCGATCACTTCGTGAAAGTAAACTTGAGAAGATAAATTGTTGGTTACATACCGAAAAAAAAGTTTTTTGATTCGCGTTTCTTTTCTTCCAATTGTTCGCTATAGAGGAGCTTCCTATGCCAAACTATCAGCTTTTCAATCACAGGGCAAAAAAAAACCTCTGGGTTATGAATTATACCTATATATATCGACGACTTTAGCTATATCAGCGAATAATTTTATCTTGGACCTTAGAACGCGAAAACCCTCATGCCCAAAACTAGAGATATGTATATCCAATTGAAATTCACATCAACGTTATATAACATTGGTGAGAGAACATGACCTAAATGTGATAAAACTAGTGGTCAATAGAAGCACTATATTGCTCGAATCTAAAAAAGAAGGAGTTTGAAACGCTCAATAATCCAACTGGGATTATTTACCAACACTGGACACTTTATGTCTTGTTGAAATACCCACAGAGAAATTTAAAAAGTGTATAAAATTATAAGGTACTCATTAAAATATTTAATTACACTACCAATAGAGATAGTTATATATTTATTAAAAATCACCTTATGATTGCAGCATGCCTAAATCATTAATAGTTAATCCTATGAGAATAATAATATGTTAGCAAATTCTAACATGTCGGTAAATACCAAAAAAATTGTTACATTGGCTTTCAGCGAAAATCTGAACACATCTAGGTAAAAGTTTTTAGGCGTTTGTATCTTCGATGTATCAATGGGGAAATCCGAGGTATAAAGTCAAAATCGTATCAAGAATTGAAGAAGAAGGAATCGAATATGATAATAATGACATCTATACCATCACTACCAAAGTCACTAGGGGCTGAAATAAAGGTTTCAATTTATTAAATAGTTTAATGTAAAATTTTTGGCAGGAATATTTCCAAGACAATAGAGTTTTGCTTTCAAGCTCGATTGAGTTTTACATAGGAAAGAATTCTGGCCAAGAATCTTAACAAAAAGGAAAAAAAAAACGAAGAAATCGATGTCATGTTGCACCAAACATTTATTTTTGTAAATGTGTCTTGAAAAATGGCAAAAAAAGGAATTAACATAAGAATAACAGTAATAGGTGAAGTAGGAGTAAGGATATATTCATTAGCAAATATATGGGTACATAGATCCGATAACATGTGATGAAAATAAGCTGAAGTTAAAGATACAACTTTTAATTTCGCAGAGGCAGACACAAAGGAATCTAGTATATGAGATCTGCTTTCTTGAAGAAGAAAGGCACAAATATTTGCTGATGAAGTGCTTCTGTAAAAAGGACATTGAACATCTAGTGATCATCATCTCTAATATAAGAAAATGTCAGACACCATCAACAAATCTCCTAATTTTGATATGGACAAAAGTTTAGTTTTCACAACAAAATAACACCTAGCACCCAGAGGTGCTCAGGGGATATAAATTTGGGAACTGATCTTCCAGATTAAGGATTCGCGGCTAGCAATCACGCGCAAGAAAAACAATCTTGATTTGATACCTTCACAATCGCCTCGGATAACGTACGGATCAAACAGTTGCGAACCCAATAAACAAAGTAACGAAAATGAATTAACCATAACAACATGGAATATACAGATGATAATTCAACACCACCGCTATATAAGAAATAAGGTATAAAATTAACGGACGAATAAGCACAACAATTTTACCTTATTTTACAACGGAAACAAAGACGGAAGCGGACAAAACAAAGCAGGATTCATAATAGACAAAAAAACAACGAAAAGAGTTATGGATTCGAGAGGTTAAAGATATAACGAAAGTTTAACAACATCATATTCATATCTGCATATGCACCTACCGAAGAAAATGGCGAACAGGAAAAAGATGAAAATATGCGATAAAATTAAGAAATACAATACAATAATCATTCTAGGAGACTTCAATGCAAGAATAGAACAGGAAGATTTCGCGAGAAGTGTTGCTGGGAAAGATAACTATAAATAACGGAATTAGATTATACCAATTCTTAGAAGAAAATAAATAATAAATAATATACGGTTCAGAAGCACATCATTTCAAAGAAAAAGAATACATAACAGCAAATGTAAAATACCAGGATCAAGAGGCGTCAATCATATAGACCATGTTATCGTAGATCCAAGATGCGCTACATCAATTACAGATGTAAAGACCTGCAGAGGAGCAAACTGTGACTCCGACCACTACCTGGTCAAAACAATAAACCACCAAAGAATATCATATGTAGGAAAAATTAAAGGTATCAAAAAGAAAAAGAGGGATACCAACAAACTTCGAACCGCCGAAATAAGATAGGAATATCAAAATGTGATCCAACTAGAAATAGAGCAATTAAACAAGACATAAAGATACAATAAGAAAAAGAGACATACACAAAATGAATAGAATACTCGCGAACAAAATATACAGAAATAAAAAGAAACAAATAATGAAAAGAAAGGTAGACGATATTAGAAACGAAAGATTAAAAGGAAATATATAGTAAAAACCTTCTATAATAAAATAATGTAAAGCTAATGACTGAACAATTGAAACCAAAAATTAATATATGCGAAGACAAAACAAAATTGTTGAAAGATGGAAAACCTATTTCGAACAGACAATCAACATAGATGAAGCTCAAAAGAGAGAAATATTGTACATAACACAACAAATTATCTTAACGAAGAAATACGAGAAGTCAAAACGCCAACACGAGAATATATAAGGAAAACTTAAAAACAATAAGTCGCCAGAAAAAAACTTGATAACAGCTGAAATTTACAAAAACGGAAGAGACACTATAATCCAAGTGCTACATAAGTTTATATGTAATATATTGGAAATGGATAAAATGCCGACAAAGAGGAAAATCTGTCTTATTTACAAAAAGGCGACAAACTTCACTGCAGAAACTACAGAGGTGTTACACTACTAGACACAGGAATCATAATAATGACAAATGTATTGTTCGAGAAATTTAATAAAATAGCAGAAAATAAAATAGGAGAATACCAAAGTGGCTTTAGAAGCGGACGATCAACAACAGATTAAATGTTTATAATAAAACAAACAATAGAGAAATGCTACGCCTTTTATTGATTACAAACAAGCATTTGATAGCAACAAAAGAACCATAATAAACGAAGTACTCAGGACCCCTGACAAACTCCGAAACTTGGTATTGATGAAGCTCGCCATACAAAATAAGCTATCGGAAACGTTTACTATCAGCTCTTGGGTCAAACATGTAGACGCATTATTTACCCCCATATTTAACATCGTACTACATTACTCAATAGGCAAACTTGGGAACAATAGAAATATCTTTAACAAATCCTACCAGATACATACCTATGCAGATGACATTCTGATAGTTAGTGGAAACTACAGTATACTAAAATAGATATTTGAAAAAGATAGATAAAAAAAGGTAGAACTTAAAATAAACACAAGTAAAGCCAAATACTTGAAACTGTCTAAAAACGTAACAATAAACCACTACAATTTTGAAGCAGTAGACAACTTTAAATATCTAGGAGCATTAATAAGCAACAAAAATGAAAACAAAGCTACAATAGAGCAGAGTCTCAAAGCTATCATGCTTATAAAAATCAAAACTACTAAGCAGAGCTCTGAAACTGAAATTATACAAAACCTTGATTAGAACTGTAATCACATATGGCGCAGAAACATGGAATGTGAAAACATCTGACGAGGACAAACTAAACATTTTCGAACTAAGAATAATAAGACAGACATATGGCGCAAAAAGAAAAGCAGACGGTTCATACACCATAAAAACAATCTGATAAAACGTAAAAACATAGTACGACATATCAAAGCTCAGAGACTAAAATGGATCGGCCACTTTCAACGCTTACTAGAAGTGGCAAGTAGGTATACCTGAGGAAAAAGGGAAAAGAGGCTGATCAAAATTAAGATGGATTGACAGCATTGAAGAAGATTTATATAACATGGAAATCTAAAACTGGAAAACGAAAGCCGAGGAAACTGGAAAACAATCGTAATGGAAGCCAAAGCTTATAATGGACTGTAGTGCTAATAGAAGAAGAAGAAGAAAAAGAAGAACTATCATACCGTTCGAGAGAGTACTCGAGATGCAATTTCAAAGATTTTAAGTCTAAGAACAAACTGGAAATAATGTACGATTTTTGCTGACCAATAAAAGCGAACGATTAATCAACCTCTTCGATAGCATTAGGTCTTTCATTACGTTAAAGATCATTCGTTCTTAAGTGGAAGTGTGATGGGTGTCGTCCTCACATATTCACTTTTTTACAAAAACCCCTTCCGATTATAAAGTTTTCCTTCAACTTAAAAGAGTGGGCTCTGTAGTGACAGTCGTGCCTGAACAATTCAAATTTGTTTACTATAAAAAGACTGCAAAATGCTTGACCTAGGCTTCTTAAAGATTTTACATGGTTAAGATCCGATATAGGCGATCTCAAAAGTTATTACAATGCTAGGATGTTATATTTTATCCAGTTAGGAACTGCTGATATTATAGTTACGTATTTATCAATGAAGATGATTCATACAAATTGCCACAGTCCGCATACACATTTCAAATAAATAACCATAAGCCGCCAATTCAAATGAAAAAAAAAACAAAAATTGGCACCATCAAATCATTTTCTACTCCAATAAAAAAAAAAACATCTCCATAAAATCTTGAGCCATATTCAGATGAAGCCAAGTATGCACCATTAAATATTTATTCGTACAACTCATGTGTAAGGTTTGATGGAATACGGAAATATTAACCATGACTTATGAGTACTTCAGCCGAAACAATGATCAAAAAAAGGCACTTAAACGATACAATGAGTAGACAAAAAAAAAGAAGTATTTTAATATCAATGTTTATCAAGGATAATGACTACAGGATTTTTTTTTCCTCATATCATAGTGGGTTTAATATGTATTCATCGCCCCCATTTTTGTGGATATCTTCTCCGTCCTTGAGAGTCATATTTGTAGAGAGTGTAATCATAGTCATACTCTACAATTTCTGCTATAACCTTCTTTCATGATTTCTATTTGATTTTGAATTTTCAATCTGTAAATCTACGACTAAGGGTCACCAAACATGGTACATTTAAGTGCTTCGAGGATATGAATAAGACCATGGAAAATAACCTCAAACTCAGACATGTTGTGAGAAGAGAGATGAGCAAAAAACACATTCAACTGGATAATCGCATCCTGACCGCACACATTTCCTCCACACATATGAATATAAGGGTACTAACGAAAGCAAGTCAAAAAGAAAACGGCAAAGGAAGAGGCGACCAAAAAATAAGAACAAAAAAAAATCAACAAATAAAAAGAAAACCTACTAAAACTCTTCTTTGAATGAGGACACAAAATAAGCTTTCTCGCTCTTCTAAGTCCTTTGCAAATTCTCACACCATTTATCGTCGGCTATGTGGGGTCAGTGATGCTAATGCTATCATCTAGATACTGGACTTCCCCCATAAAACCCCACACACAGAGCTAAATAATAAAAGAAAGAAGAATAAAGGGGGAAAAAAGCCAAACAATCCAAAGTCCATGACAAATTTCCCTTCAGCCTCGCACTCCTGTAAACTGGCCTGACCGGGACGGGCCGGGCTCATTGCCATTGCCACATCTATCTCTGCAGCCTCTATCCTGCATACTCCTCTGAAATACATGAAACTTTTCGTTGCCAAATTGCTTTAGTTGTCATGAAATATTAGTTTGCTGCATATACACCAGCACCAGCAATATTCAGGACCAAACATACCAGCGCAGTGGCAGTAGTATCAACTTCCTACTCCAGCGCTACTACCAAGAGTTGAACCCGGGGAAACAGCAGCAGCAGGTCTAGCGACAGTTCGAAATGGAATGAGATTTTTGCGATATATTTTATAACGGAGGAAATTTGTATATTTGCGGTCTTTATCCTGGCCGTGAATATAGAACTAACAAAAGGAGTTTAGGATATCAGTAAACCGAGAAGAACGTCATCTTCATTAAAATACGAGCACAATGTATCTATGAGATGTGAAGAAAATGCAGAAAAAAAGTCAAACTCCTTTTCCACTAACACAATTGCCATTTCTATGTAACTGGTGGTTAAGACTTATCTGTCGAAAGATAATAAACCATCGATAGTTCTGAATGCACCACCAATAGACCAAGTCATCTCATCTCTTACCCCATCTCCCATATAAAAGCACTTAACCTTTTCCATAGCCTTCAATCTAAAGTTTAATCTTCAGTTTGAAGAAAAATATTAAAACCGTTCAATCATTTTAATATCAGCATTCTCCCACTTTGGCTATGTGCTTTATTATTGTGATTAAAATAATCGTAAGACTGGAAATAATATTATATCTTGAGCAATTTTTCCATGAAAAAGATGTGAGTACATGCCCTCCGAGATGGGAATTTCTTTGAAAAAAATATATATTCATCCTTTACATATTTCTGTAAACATATATATGCATTTATATAATCCGAAGTTCACTTAAACGGCAAAATGGTTTCAGCTAAGTTGTGTCCACTTATAAAAAAAACCCTTTAGGGCTGTAGCTTCTCTTTTGTTATGCAATTTGCTCCGGTGCTCTTCGGTTGTAAGTAAAATTACTATAATTTTCAAAATTACAAATTCTTCCTTTTTTCGTTGATTTTGAGTGATTTTTTCTGTCCGCAGATACACAGGATATGTTGGTTGACTGGAATATCTATTGATTAGGGCTGATCCCAAAGTATAATGGGATTTTTGTAAAATGAAGGGCTAAACGTATTAGTAGATTAAAAAGTGAATGTTTATATAAATAAAATTGAATGATCAATCATATTGAATTGTTGTAGGGTTATTTGATTTAACATATGGATGAACACAAAACGACAAGGGGATGTACTCGCATGTACATTCGAAGTTGTTTTCACTTAATTTAAACTGAAAGTATGATCAGTAAATTAATTGGATAAAGTTTATTAAAACA
Organism: Volucella bombylans; assembly: GCA_949129095.1. Classification (NCBI taxonomy): domain Eukaryota; kingdom Metazoa; phylum Arthropoda; class Insecta; order Diptera; family Syrphidae; genus Volucella; species Volucella bombylans. Next base: position 190,275,826 of record OX422140.1, on the reverse strand, counting down.
ATGCTATGTTAGTTATGGATGCATATAGTTTCTCGTAATAAAATTTTCCACCACGCAATGATATCTGGAATGTATACAAGTATTCAAAGCAGCTTATCTTATCAATGTTTCGCTGGAAAAAAGGAACAATTAATAAATGAATAAAAATCGGTACATTATTCAAGACTGCACCTTGAAACTCATAAAACAAATTTATGCAAAGATTTCTAGGAATGTCCTCGATAGCTACATGACAACTACATTTTCAGTGTAATCCGTATTACCATCGAACTAATTACACTGACGATATGCAAAGATGCGCTTATATACTGAACACCAAAACTATACATGTAACCGTGTGTTGTGCCAAGTTGACAAAAAAGTTGTCCATACTAAATTGATTTTGAGTCGAGAATTAAATTCAAATCACAAAAAATAATAGCGGAAAAACCCTTAATGAGTCAGCAGTATATCTCATATCCTCGCAGCGAGTAACTAGCTCCAGAATACCTAGCTTATGTTACCCTAGGGGTTACAGAAATTGCTGGGCCTTAATATTGGAGTCCTTGTATCGGGTTAACTAACCTATAATCGGTTTTTTTACTGCAATGCTGCAAAACCTAAAAAGGTATTGGCGTTCGGATCTCTATGTGGAATAGGCCTTGCGCAGCCGAACAACAAATAGAGAGCATAGACTGATCACTGATATCCCGGACATGTGGCGGGATGGGCAGGCCAAAATCAGAGTAACAAATTCTGATATATACGAGTACTACTGTGACTCCTACAGAGAACATTAGCAGCGTATATTTGGCCCCGGATTTCTTTTAAAGGAGCAATGTTCTGAGTATTATATTTATTAAAGTTTTTTGAGGTGGTTTTTACGTAAAAATAGAAAAGAATGACATCTTTCACCGGAAATCGTAGTCAACATATCACCACATCTAGAAATGGTCTTAAGCTGATTGATTTTACTTTAAAGCTAAATATCAGCATAGGTTGCATAAGGTTTTCAACTTTCATGAACCATAAGTCAACCAAATTAATCAGCACCGTATTATAAAAAGCCAATAAATACTTGGACTACTGCCAAGGCACAGACATTGAATGTTGAACGTTGAAGGTCTGTAATCGCAACAAACATCCATAATGCATCTCATCAGCCACTTTACAACCTGTCAACATCAGAAATGTCTCACAAAACCCTTATTTTGATGAAGATTGCAGGTTAGGATATGTGGTAAAACAGCTAGTCCACGTAGAGGCTTTGCTTAGGAGTGCTAGAGTAGCTTGTGCACTGTACGAGCAGAAGATAAGGTAGTACATTGTCTTCTCCGGAGGAGCAATAAGATCAAACCGAAACCTTTAGAGGTTATAAAGGAAATTTATTAGTCAGAATACACTCGGTGCTGACGATATGGGAAAACGACTTCTACATAGTGTTTAACGGTGCCACATTCTGTCGCCAAGCAGAATGCATCATTCAAAATGCGGCTTCTACCCAAAACAAAATTTCAGTAAAGTTTGCCATTTCATGGCTTGCCGAACGTGCGAAAATTATTATATTATAAATTAAATTAAATATTATCGAAATTCCGGCTCAGTTCTAAATACGATATATCCATGCCAAACAAGCGACACAACGCTCGATGCTGTGAAGGAGAAATTTGGTGACTCGATCATTTCACGGTGAGCGTTCATAAATTGGCCGCTGCGATCATGCGATTTGACACCACTCGATTATTTTTTGTGGGGCTAATATCAAGTCCTTAGTCTGCGCTAACAAGCCAACCACTTTGGACGAGCCAACATTGCCGGGATAACGCCTCACATTTCAGACCGAGTCATCAAAAATTGGACCGACTGCTTGAAGTACTGCCATCGAAGCGGAGGCGGCCATTTGCATGATGGGCTATTCCATACATAATGGAATGACGAATCAATTTTATATCTCACATCATTGTTGTTTTATTTAAAATTTCTTTCCTATCGTTCTTTTATGGTCACCCTATAGTTCTGATAATGAAACTTCAACAGATATTTAACGCAAATCTACAGCTTCAATTGAGTAATATGGCTCTATCGAGAAACATTGAGGAGGCATAATTAGAGACTCTTATTACCCAGTCCTGCGATATGTTCTATGGTGGTACATACAATCAATCATATAACTTAATATCGCATCTTATAAAAATCTGAACTAACTTCTGAGACTAAGTAAGAAATAAATTTGAATATCTTAATTAAAATCAAAAATATGTTTGCACATCAAAAAGCATGACCATTTGATTATATTTTTCTCACAAATAGGCATTCATGAGCAGCAGTTAAAAATTGTACAGAATCCACTACTAACAGTAGTGGTACCGAACAGAATATAGTCAAAAAGATATGGGTGGAAGCGCGGCTTAGCTATAGATCACATTATGAATTTTCTGCTTCAATGCTCCTTGAATGCTACCAAATGCGTACGTCGCATTTAAACTATACATCAGATATTCAAACAGAGAAATAGTTGCACCCCTAGAAGAAGCACAAATTGTTTGATACAGGCTTTATTTCTGTTTCAATCTTTTAAAGACTTCCATGTCAATGGCTAAAATTAAAATATATGTATTTTTAATAGACTCTTAACTCATTGTGTGAATTGTAAAGTTTCAATTAAGGTGAAAGTGAAAGGCTAGGCGAAAATCGTGGCCCGCTAACTGGCAGGAGTGTTGCAAGTTCATATAATTTAAAGCGTTGGAAAAATATTGTATAGTCAAGGCTTTAAAATTCAATTTTATACTGGTCAAGATTTTTAAAATCCCAATCTCGTTCTCATGAAAACACTACTTACTCAGTCGAAAATTTGCCATTTTTTTCTTCAAAATTATTTTGTTTATATTAGTACATCATCACTTACCTAGAAAGAAGAAGGAATTGAAAAGAAAAATGTGATTAAGTCTCAGAAAACTTAATTTAAGAATCAATACGATGAGATAAGTTTATAAAATATTTATTTACCAAAGCATTTTTTGCAGCCATATTTATAAGGGATTATTTTTACTATTAAACAAAATATTATAAGAAATAAAATACATTCAAATTTTTTTGAAAAAACACACATAATAATGCACAATATACGAAAAGTAATTAAATTCGCAGCTTAAAAAATGCAAAAGATTATTTACACTATATCATCCATAAAAGTTTTTTTAGTTTAATTTACACTTAAATTAAAAAATAAAACACCAAGCAGACGCATACTCTTTTTTTTTCTACAAAAAAAACTCTTTTCAACAAAGATACAATGCTGAAACCAAATTAAGGATGCATTTTCACCAATTTTCTCTCCTATCTGGTAGATACACACAATTTGTGCATATGGAAATTGAATATTGATACTGACACTGACAGTAGTACTGAATACGGATGCCGGTACACAGTTCGTAGTAGGTTACACACAGTAACCAATGTCGCCTTGGGATGATATTGTTATTAAAAATAATAATCATAATAATAACGGTATTTATTGAGCCTTGATTTTGTTCGGTGTGTTGTTGCTGCGTTTATTTTTATATTTTGCGTTTTCGACCATTGAACACTAATTGAAATTGCACACGCGTTTCCTAGGTGCGTTATCAAGGGTCCGTTCGCAACAGCATTCGCATTTTGTTTCGAAAAGATACTCCGTGTGTATATAGTGACAATTTAGCGGATTAAAATTTCGTTAATGCATGCGTTACAATAAATTTACGAATTAAGTAATCGAAATCGATTCGAAAGCACTGGCTGAAAGGTGAAATTGAAGACAATCCACGAAAATGATAACAGACATTGTGGGTCTGGTGTTTTAAGTAATGGTGCAGTAGAAAGTTCATAAAATTTGTCCCCGGATATTCGGGGTATTCAACTGTAGGCATTTTCCAATATCACATTCGGTCAGAGCTTAATTTATCATCCTGATGATATCTTAAAGTTTTGCACTGTAAACAATTAAGTGTTTTTAACTATAATTTTTACTTAGTGCTATGCGATGTGGTATGCTTTGGATATTGCCTACCACAAGGAATCGTATGATAATTTCTTCAAAATAGATGTAATGATAGCAATTGCTTATGTCCTATAGAGTTCTCACAAATCGAAAGATTGAATCACACTAGCTACCTGACTTATGAGACCAATTGATGTGTAAGTTGCCGAAATTCAACATTTCAACCTTAAGATACGAATTCAAAGATCAGAGTAACATCCTAATTTGTTGTTAAAGAAACCAAAATTGTTGATCACGATCTTTTTGATGAAGTACAATAAAAATTATAGAAACTGATTAAAATAAATTTTCAAATAATGAAGTGACGTAAGAATTACATTGATATAAGGAGTCCTTGATGACACTGTTTCGTCCTTGAAAGATGTTGTTCTAGTTAAATTATTAAGCAAAATTAATAAATTGTCAGATTCATTTTGTTGCAGCTTTCATTGATTAACATCAAATAAGATAATTGTTTGAATGCTGCTTATGTAGTGAAATATCAGTGGATCGTTCATGAAATTTCGAACCGAAATACTCGTATACACTCTCAGTTAGAGGACGCGTTTGTCTTATATATCTAATGTCGTACGCCTCAAAAACCGAACAATAACCGATGTAAAACCCGTGCCGTTCAAAACACGGCGGACACTGATGTTGTATGACAGCCCCGTAAAAAAATCAATGTCCTTATTCTGAGTTTCTAATTCGGAGACTTTCTACAATTTCCAAGGTTAGGCGAATCTCTTATTATTTGTCGATATTTTGTTTTTATACCTTTTAAGAATGGACGTCAGTAAAGTATCATAAAAAAATATGGAATCATATTTTTCCGTTGACTTTCTAATTCTCTTTTTTGTTTTTTGCTATTCGATTTCTGTCTTTTTTTGCAAACGTTTTAGTCCTGCGGTGACGGTAGCTCATTTTAAAAAAATACCGAGTCGAATATCTTTCAATTTACACTCAACAGGAAAACAACTAATGCACTTTATCACATGTCTCTCTCTTGATGTGTCTTTTGCTGGAAAATACCCAAACAAAACAGTTCAAGGTGAAAGTTTGCAAAATATTCATAAATTCTCAATATGCACTTATTCAAAAAATTCTACGAATTTTTTTTCAAAACCATAAATAATTTTTAGTATGTAAAAAAAAACAAAAAGATAAAATTGGGTCAGCCGGAATGGCCAGACAGATAAATTTTCAAAACAAAACCCAAGATATACAATTGGCAGGTCTTTCTTTGCCAAAAAACTGATCGCGTGCACCGGCTGTCTGTCAAATCAAAGGAACATAAAATATGAATTATGAACAGGTAGTCTATTCAGGTTTTGGTCAACAAAATGAAGAAAAGATTCTAAAACAATTGCGCAAGCAACCTGACTTATGTAAGATGTCATAAATCAGTAAAGAAACTAAAGACGGTGGCGGGTGCATATGCAAATCGTGTATCTATTACTCGAAAATTTGGAACAAAACTGAAGTTTTTCAGGTTTTCCGTTAGCTAAAAAGACAAATAATCTGTGTTTGAAAAAATTGTGTGGCAAAAACAAATCAATGCATAATGACCAATGACCATTGTGATGTTTGTCAAATGGTCCAAGTTGAAAAAAAAATTGAAATGATTGGAAAATACCATATGCGGAATTTATCAAACAAATATTTTGAATATGTTTACATCGGTTCCCTTAGTAAACTACAACCTTGACTAAGTGGTACTCTAAGGGTTGGTGAAACTATACATATATCTTACTGACAGATGAATTTTCAAAATGTCAAATTAACATTGTTACTCGTTGCTTCCCGGTTTTGAAAATATGCATTTAAATTAATTTAAATTAAATTAATTACAGAAAATATTAAAGGCGATTCGATTTCAAATTCAAATAGAGTACTTTCGTATTCGTACCTTCTTAATTTTACGTTCACTCTTGTGTTTATGAAACCCAAAATAAATGCAGATAATTACATAGCCAACTCCACTTTAGCCCTGAAGACAATTTAAGAAGCGCACTTGAATGCAATTGGGTGTCGTGTATGGTATTCACGGTGGCACCACAACTTGATTACAGGTTTTCTTTTTGCAAATTTGAGCCTCGCTAAGTTGTGCAATTACCAAACTAAGGCAAAGCAGATGTTGGTTAATTGGCTGGGCTTACAACTGAGGTGGATGGGCACTAATTGATAAGTCAAAGGAACCAGCTCACGTGTGATTGAAGATAAGATTGAGTTAAATGGAACGAAATATGCAAGAGAATGTTAGTATAGTGAGACCTACAATTGGCAGGCTGGAAACCTACAAATGGTTTAAATCGTTGAAACAGTGTATTGCTTGAGTCTGTGGTTAATAATACAAGACCAAAATTTCACGTCAACGTCAGAGGTAAGTATGATTTATAAATATATAGTAAGACTTTAAAATGAATCTTTAACTGATGGTATAGTTTTCTGATATAAAATCTACTCCCGTTGATAATAATAGAAAGAGCTGGTAAGCATAAATATGTTATATCTATGATATATGGAGAATCTACATATGTACGAGGGGCGTTCAATATATTCTCGGTATCGATATGAAGGAAAATGCGAATTCAATTTAAATTGTTTTTATTTTTCAATATAATCTCCCCTAACATCAATGCATTTGTTACATCTTGAGATAAGCTTTTTTAAACCCTCAAAAAAATAAATTTCTTCTTTCTCTGCAAAATACCCATTTATTGCCGACTTGAGTTCTTCATCATCCGAAAATCTTTTTCCACGAAGACATTTTTTCAAATCCGGAAACAGGAAATAATCACTAGGGGCAAGGTCTGGACTATAGGGTGGGTGTTGGATTTCTTCGAAACCACAATCTCGCGCAGCAGCCTTGGAAACTCGCGCCGTGTGAACAGGAGCTTTGTCATGAAGAAGCAACACACCCGCTGCGAGTTTACCCCGTCTTTTATTTTTAATTTCCTCCCGCAAATTATGCAAAGTGGAAGCGTAGGATGTGGCGTTGATGGTTTCACCTTTCTTTTTGTACTCAATGAGCAAGATTCCCTTTGAGTCCCAAAAAACTGTGGCCATGAGCTTCCCGGCAGACAGAGTGACTTTGAACTTCTTCGGGGGGTCTGTTCCTTTTTTATGCCACTGCATGGACTCTTGTTTGCTTTCAGGGTCATAGTGGTGGACCCATGTTTCGTCCCCAGTAACAATTCGATCCATAACACCGTCCGCGTTCTCACTACACATCTCCAAAAGCTCTCTACAGCATGAGATTCTCACTTTTTTCTGAGGCGCTGTGAGCATTCGTGGCACCCACCTTGCACTGACCTTTGAAAGGTTAAGATGGTCATGAAGAATGGTGTGAATGGTACCAATTGAAAGCTTGGTGATCTCTGCCATCATTTTCACCTTTATTCGGGCATCCTCAAGAACAAGTTTTTCGACTTCTTTGATGCTTTCTCCCGTACAAGCAGTAGCCGGGGCGCCGGAGCGGGCGTCGTCTTCAATGCTCTCTCTTCCTCTCTTGAAATCACTTGGTAAACAGCCACCATCTCTTCATGAATAGTTTTTTGACTTTTTCCTTGCTTAGTGAGAAATTTAATTACAGCGCGATGCTCAATTTTCACCATCATCGTCTCAATTGCCATTATGATTCTGTTTAACTAGAGATAAAACGCGAATTAATAATCACATTTTATTTTACATGAATGCACTAAAATAATAGTATTACTTGATAAATAAGTCAATTTATATATACAACCACAGCTTCACCCCGATACCGAGAATATGTTGAACGCCCCTCGTACATAAAATGAAGATAACTGTGATATTTTTGAACCATTTTAATATATTGAGACAGAGTCTTCTTCCGGTTAAAGATATGATAAGCCCCACGGTTTTAGATATTTCTCGTTGATCGCCATAATCTTCACCTAAAATGTTGAGATTATTTTGAAATATGATGCGCAATTTCTGGATTCCGAAACAAAGAGAAAGAACATTACATAGAGTCCTACCTAGTATACGCTTCAGCATGGCCGCATCAGACAGCGCCTTCGGTGATTACGAATCACTGCTTCGAAGCTGAAATCTATGACTCGCATATGGACTGATTGCAATCATTGATTATCAAATGTAGACAAAGATTGAGTTGTGAAATACCCCCTTCGAATCAAGACGAGAAGATCCTCAAAATGCATAGGGCTTATAAACTACTGGTTGTTAGATGCCTTTAGCTAATTGATATTGATCTTTTAGCGGATTCTTTAGGAGCCGTATTATTGTCTAATTTACAAATGTGCAGATGGCAAAGACTTCAAAGTGAAAATCACAATTTATATTTTCTAATGACGCCTTCCATTAGTTTAATTTTTTGAACTGGCACTTTTTATAGCCCTAAAAATTTTTTTAATAACCACAAAAGCAAACACGACCTCCAAAATCTACACGTACATAAATCACTTTGCAATTTTAAATCGAACACTTGACGTGATATACATATGTATATAAAAGTCCATTTCAACAACTCCTTTCGTCGATTGTTCTAATTAAATGTAAACTCACCCTGTAGCTAATAAATAATTTTCAACTAATAAATTCAATTACATAGCATAAATAAATTTCGAATGCAACTGCAGCAAAACAGAAATTGTCTCCAATGAAGTCCATATGTTTGTAAACATAGGTATGTATGCACATTTGTGTCTACCTACTCACAGGTAAATATATTCGCCTTTTCCTTGAATATGTTTTATTTCTTCAATTAAAATATACATTTTGTCATAACCCTATACTCTCTATCATCATCATCTGGATCGTTGTCATCATCAGCAGCCAGCAGCGGTAGTATGTACTCCACCAAAAAGTCAAAAGCATTTTACTATGAAACAGCAACAACAAAAACAATGATTGCTTTTAAAAAAGAAAATTGCAGAAATAAGATAACAAACCGCCACTGCACAAAAAACGCATTCCAAACAAGTGGGAGAAACGATTTAACAACCAACAAGACGACGAAGAAGAAGCTGGAGTTTAAGATGGAGCTGAGGCAGGTCCAAAAGGAAAAAGAGAATCCCACTTCCTAATATAAAACATGATCACAACGTATGGACACGCCGCCGATACTATATTGAGACGAAGATAGAGGAGTTCTTTCCAAACTTGGAGTGCAAAAACCTGACTTCGAAACCAATTCAAAAACAACCGACAAATAAAACAACTGTTGGAAGCCACCAACAACTAACAACAACGAAAACTTAAAAAAATGGCATAACATACTTCGAGACCGAACAACCGGTAAGAAATTGTGAACTTCTTAACCATCGTCGTCGTTGGCGAAGCAACGTCAGTCGGCTGTTGCAAAGCATTGCAAACGTGGTCCATCTTTCTCTATTCTATTAGCCGTATATGAGCGCGGATGTTGCGTTTATTTTTTGTTTATTTTCTTCTCTTCCTTTCTGCACATTTTCCAGCTTATAATGATTTAAAATTCCATTTTAAGAATTTTATACTTAATGATGTGTTTTGTTGTATGTATTGCTGTATGCGAGAGCAGTAAAGGGGGCCGGGTCGCGAAACATACTATGCAAGTCAGGAATACAATACAGAAGTAATAAAAAAAAACAAATCCCAGCAACAGGAACCAGGAAAATCACTGTGGTATCACTGGTATAGTAGTACCTACCAATAGTACCACGATCTTCAGCTCCTCCACCAACAGCAGCAACAAAAGAAACGACGAGATATCATACATCTACTCTCAAAAAAGAGGAACAACTGCATAAGCAATGTGAATGGAGTGACTGTAGAAAAAAAATGTCATCGTCGTTTTCATCGTTTGCGCGATGTCGCAATCGTTAACTCTCCGCATAGCCCATGCTCCTGTCCTGGACTGTCATTCTTCTATACAGAGCTTCGTTTGTCATCTGTTTGCTTTATACACTCTCTCTTCTTACGAATATCAGCTAATAGCTAGCAGATAGTACATCCCAGCAGCTATAAGCCATAAACATAAGTTTGTGTAGGTACAGTATGAGAGTATCTTAAAGATACACTTCATTTCAAATTTCAATGCACTGCGCAACAGAGCGTTCCAAAACGGCATTTTTTCTTTTATTATAACATTCAACATATATTTTTATACGCTCAGTACCAACCGAGTACATATACTTTGTATATTTTGAAAGTGCAGGAATACAGTTCTACGTTCTACATAATATACTATGATACATAACATATGTATATGTTAAGAGGTATAGTTTTTGAGTCAACATAGATCGTTAGGTACGTTAGGTACATGTACATACATTCATATGTATCTAGATACATATATCTTCAAATGGTCTACTCTTTTTTGACTTATAAGAGGCGGTGGCCTGATGGCGGAATGTCACCACATGCCAATTTGTTGGAGTTTTTTTCTACATTTTCCTTCCTTAAATAAGTTCTGTCGCTGAATTTATTTATTTATACAGTAAAAAAATAAAACAAATAAAAAAAAGGCTTACAAAAGAAACCAAAACAAAACAACCTAATGCATCTTAAAGATACTATATAGCCTCCTGGGCTGACCAGACTAGTTCGTTAAAATCAACCAACAGAATGTTGTTGTCGGGTTTTTGTCGTTTTTTTGTTTTCTCTTTCCTGAATTAAGATTGTGCAAATGTTTGCAGGAGGTAAGTTGCTGTTGCTGCAGTAAGTCTTTTTCCCCGCTGTCGTCTTTTTTGTGGTTTTCTAATGGACAATCTAGATAACGAACCCTTAAGCAAAAGCAAATGGCAAGAGAAGCCTATAAAGCTAAGACCACGGAATGCAGGTTGTTATTGGTACTGGTGGTGATGGTGGAGATGGTGGTGATGGAGGCTTTTTTCCCCTTCCTCCTTACTTCTTCAAAAGCGAACACAATCAATAGAAATACCAAAGTAATGGAATAAATAAAGTTACTCGACAGAGGTGGAATTACTAAATTGGGCAGTGAGCATAGAGTACATTTGGTGACTTAATGTATCTAAGATGACTTAAAACATGTGATTATAAAATTAGTGAGCATTTTAAATCAATTTTCAAATAATTATATTTTTAGTTTACCTGAGAATCAAAACAAGTTTTATTGGCCTAGACGCTTATCAAATATTTGGGATATTCCAAACTCATGAAAGTGAAATGCGAGACTCTCAAAAAATTAAGATAGAGAGAAGAAGAATCGCAGCTCTAAACAATACTTTTAAAAAGCATTCTTTGATAAGTAATTTATTGGATTGAGCCTAACTTTCTAGAGCAGTCTTCTCTAACAAGTATAAAACAAAAACTGGAGGCAACAGTACACTCTTTGAAGTGAAATTGGTGTATATATCCTAGGTAACGTTGCTAAAGCATCAACACCTCATGTACCTATGGTCATTTCCAAATCCGTGAAGTGGTTTACTGATGAAGAAAAGAGGTTACGTTCAAGAAACACGTTGTTACTTGTCCTCAGACCCATTGATGCAATTAACTGTCCAACAAATGAAAACTATGAGTTCTACATATACAGTTACAAGAAACAATTCCAGTATTTATTTTGGTAAAAATTACTTAATTAAATTACTTAATAAGGCTGAAATATTAAAAGACATATGAAACATTAATTTTCATAAGAGTCTAGTTTGTCAATATTAGCCTTGCTGCACGCTTCTTCTGGACTTTTAAGCTGATTCATACAAAGTCTTCTATTAATATAAAATTACTTACACAACCCGTGTGAAAATTACCTGATAATTCATCAAGACCATATGTCGCATCCGATATTGAAATTGTAGTGCAAGTGGTAACCATCGGGTACTGGTCGATGTCCATCCGGAATCGACTTGCCAAACCTATAAGCGCGAGTGCTGACCAGTAGACAAATATAGCAGAACTATAAGCGGGGCAGCCGATTAGTACCTCAGATGAAATCAACGGAGAAGGACCCCTCGTCCTAGGGGCTATAATGGAATTGGCTTTCTAGGGCGGGGTGTTGTGCTGCCGGGTTATGGAAAAAATATGAAGTTACGAAGCAACAACAATCCTCGGATACGGACGGATCTCCTGTTGACAAATCCTGCAAATGAAACAAGGACAACGAACTTCGGATCTGCACGTAGAACGTTCGGACCCCTAACAGGCCACATGCAGCCGAACAACTAGCGGAGGCTCTGGATTGCTACAAAGCAGTTGTTACCTCCATCCAAGAAATGCAATGGGATGGGCCGGACAAAAAGTGGATGAAAAACTAGGACATATACTACAGCCATTCTTACCGGCACTAAAGGTAGCGCATATTTGGATGCGAATTCGCTGTTAGAGACATATTTAGGCAAGAAGTCTTGGGTTTCCAGCATGTTAACGAGCGGCTCGTAACAATCCGTATTAAGGCTAAATTTTCAAACATTAGCCTTATGTATATGAGCGCACGTCCCTCAGAGGATAAAGATGAAGACGCCAAAGATAGCTTCTACGAGCTCTTGACCAAGACTTACGAGCAGTGCCCCGGCAATAATAATAAAATTGTCCTCGATGAATTTAATGCAAAGCTAGGAAGAGAGAAAATCGTTGGCAGTACAGTCGGAAAGTATAGCCTGCACAGCACCACCTCCGATAACGGATTCAGGCTAATCGACTTTGCAGGGAGGCGAAATATTATCGGTTACGTCATCTCGATATTCATAAGCCGACTACAAGAACCGCTGATCAGGCGCGAATGCAGGGGGGGGGGGATTATTACCAAACCCTGATATAAAATATAAATATATAAATATTCATACCACAATTTCCTTAAATGTCTTGTAAAATAGACAATAAATAGCTTTAAGTAAAATAAATGAAAAAAAAAATCCTGAATGTTTTTCTGCCACCGTGCCACAGAAATTTTCGTGGTAAAAAAAAATCACGATAGTGTTACATCGGCAACGCTGATGCCGATCTAATGCCGAAATTGGATCTAACAAGGGCACTAAAGCGTACTTCTGCCTCGATGGCATTTTGATGGATCCGATTTCTATTTATCTGTGGTGACCGGTAGAGAGCGACTTATTACGCATAGTTTAAGAACCGAAAAGTTTCTCAAGTTTTCAGTTTTAATATTTTACTTTTTCAAAAATCGCTTACACGGCGTATTATACCCGCATCCTAACAACAAGAACAACAACCTCAGACCTCAAGACAGCTCCAGTTAAGACAACGGGATTAGGAAATAATGGACAACTTTAATGCAAAGCGGAATTTCGAGATTGGCGATTGGACACAAGCTGATAATGTACAAAAACGGTATGAACAAGCCATTACCAGGCTCCCCCAACGAAAATCAAAGCCAAATAGGAATGCGAGAGGTCCGGAACCAGTGCCACAAACGAATAAGTCCTCACCAAAAGAGGAACTCCTCTACTCCTTCCTTACTTAGTTATGCAAAGAAAAGTGGTGACCTAGTTTTGGTCAATCATTTGAATAGTGCAGGTGCAAATACAAAGTAAAAGTTAATATAAAATAAAGTCAAACGTTTTAAAAAAAAATGTTTTTTTCACTCAAATTGGGTGTCATTTATTCTACTTTATCAACTTAACACTAAATGCAAATAAACACTTCACATGCATTTATGTTTCCAATTTTTATTATTAAGTCGAAATATTTCTTAGAATTATTGTAGTTGCATAGGTGCAATACTCTGCCGGGGGAAGGAACTTTATTTGCAGGTGTATGGTATCAAGTTAATTCTAATTGACTCTTTGAATTCATTCAATGTGAAGTTAAGTTATCTAAGTTTTGGCATTCGAAATGAAATTATTGATGCTGCAGGGAAACTAATAACGATGAATATTGTGTAGCGTACCTATTAACTAAACTGGATAATTTTCTGCTATTGCTGACGAAAGTACGGATGTTAGTGGCATTGAACAGTTTTCAATATGCGTTCGTTATGTAGATACAATTGACAAAGAATATATTCAATTTGAGAAGACTCCACGGCAAATTCAACCTCAGTGCTGTCAAAGTAAGAGAATCGCATCCAGAAGCTATTTACGTAAACTATGCTAATCATAATTTGAATTTGGCCATTACACACGCTAGCAGAACGTCCATTGCATAGAAACCATTAAAGAGGTTGTTAATTTATTCCGTGTATCTAATAAAACAGCTCTAATTTTAAAGGACCAAATTCAAGGGTCTTGTCGAAAAGCAAAACAAACGCGTCTTCTGAAATTTAAAAAAACGCATTGGGTTGAGCATTTGGATTCATAATAATTTGAAAACCGAAGGAGTCAAACCTCATGCCCTACTTGCTTCTATACAAACTTCTCTATTAATAGTATCTTCAAGTATCGGCTTAACTAGATTTTCAAATTAATGAAAAATGTAAGTGATTTCTTGCAAAAAAAAGAATGTGATCTCAGCTGCTGCATCGAATATGCCAACCATATTCATAGGGGAATGAATGAGATTCGTCAAAACTTTGAAGTGAAATTCAATACATATTTCCTGCAGCTAAAGAAATGGCAGACAAAATGGGTTTCCATTTAGTAGCCCCGCGGAACGTTGGAAAACAGAAGAACCGTGACAACTATGAAGGAGGGATAGAAGAATATTTCGTCGGTTCCTTTGTTCCTTTTTTGGACCACTTATTAATGCAATTAAGGACTAAATTTCTTGACCATTGTGAACTATTTTCAAAAATTCGAAACATTCTACATATTTCGATGGATAAACTGCCAAAAACATTTATTGACGCTCGCAATTGTTGCGATTCTACATTGTGTCAATCAATACATCGCTTTATAGAAATCGGTGCAACTCTTCTCGTATCTGTGGCTTCAAGACAACGGTCTTTCTATTGTCTTCCTAGATTGAAAACGTATCTGCGCAGCAAGACTGCTGGGGAGCAATTAAATGGGTTGATGTTACTTAACATATGTATATAGGGATATTGAGGTAAATTACGAAAAGGTCATTGATATAATGGCGAAAGTACCAAGACGCATGGATTTACCTTCTGATTAAAAAGTACTCGTAATTCTTCAATAAAGCGAAAACGGTTCACTTATTCATCGATATTCATTTTATTCCATTCAAAGTAATCTTCACTGCAAGCAATACACATATTCCAACGTTTCCTCCAATTTTCCAAACATTATTATATGCCCATTTTGGAATCGCCTACAGCTCCTTCTGCGAATTCTCCTTTATCGTCTTCCGCGAAGTGGCAACTTGAGTCGTGAGAATACGAAAAAGTCACAAGAAGCCATATCAGGTGAATACGGAGCTTGCAAAACTATATGAATATTGTTTCTGCAACAAGTTCATCACTCCCGGCACAAGCCACGATTCAACTCGTGTCATACCCAAAACATCGAGCATAACGAGCGAACGAGACACCAATATTGGCTGCTATCTCCCTGATGCTCTGACGACTATCTGCAAGGTTAATTTTCTTAAATTTTTCGATGTTTAGGTCATTCATACTGGTGGCTGGATGACCGGAACAAGGCAAATCATCAACCACAGTACGGCTCACTTTAAGCTCTTTATACCACTCGTACGCTTGTGTTGTCGACATTATCGAGTCCTCGTAAGCTACCGTTAAGATTTTCAACGCTTCCGCACATGATATTTTGTTAGAAACACAAAGTTACAGGCAAACTCTTTGCTCAAATTTGCGAAATTCCCAGAACATAACAAACACTGACTTGTTTACAAATCTATCACGCAAAAACTCCCGACAAATGGCGCTTAAATATCTGTTTGATGACGGATGTACCAACCTAAAAAAAAGCTTTTGACACTATCTCACGCGTGGTTTGTTCGAATGGAAAATTCCGGGTACATTTTCATCGGAATTATAAAATTTTAAAATTATGTATAAATTGTCATAAATACATTATTTCATACCTTCAATATAGTAATAAAATAAGATATTATTTATGAAAATTTAATATTTTTTTCAAAACCCCCCTGATCAACCAACCGTCCACCAGATTGACCAAATTGCGATCACCGCAAGGCACTATGGACGTCCGAACGATCTGAGGGGCCAACCTTGACTCAGACCATTACCATGTTGTAGCAAAGGTACGGTTGCGCATATTCCGAACTTCGAAAAGGCAAGCTAATATTATGAGGAAGTTTGACTTTGGGCGGCTACAATCGGAAATGCAACTATGCAGCATGCATGCAGCTAAGCAAGATGCATACAAAGCGGCGCTGCAGAGAAGGATTAGAGCTGAAACCAGTAAAGTTCACACAATTTAGAGGATCCTGTGTCTAAGGATTTGAATAAAAATTATATTCTTCACATTTTTTTTGTTTCAATCTCATCTCAAATCAATTGAATCCCTTGGTGTCTCGAACTTTGGTACACCAAATCACTAAATATTGTCTACGTGGAGTTCGCGTAGTTGCATTATTATTTAGCATTAACCACTCATATCCTATCGCATTAATAATAAACTGCTTAAATTTGACATTTGACAAATTGCTGCAAGATTAATGTGGTTACCCATAATCCTCAGATCGAATTCTCTTCCATTTAACTCTAATTTCGTCACCTTTTCTTCACAACTTGAAGCCATAAAATGTTTATGCATGCTTTGCTATCTACAATAGTTACAACAAAGCGTCAATTAAAGTGATTTAAGGCGTAATTTCGTAATCGGCTATCGAGTCTTTATCTCAAATGTTTGCCCACAACTAAACGAAAATGAAATTGAAATCTACCTCCTCAGCAATCAAAGGAGAGTCAATGCAAAAGTCAAACATTAACTTGCGAGTACAGTCATACAGATATCCACGACATATGTAGGTTGAATTCGTATAGAAGGATTGTAGATCGCTAAGTTAATACGCAAGATAAGAAAAAAACTTCATTCAAATCTTATACAAATACACATCTTGGGAGGTAGGGGGTTTCAGTAAAATAACCTTCTCAGTCCGCGATTCAGATGCATACAAACTATATGTACTGTAACGTGATGCAGTGTAATACTTGAAAAAAAAAATCTGCAGTTTTAGATATACGACTTGACTATGAATGCAGATAATGTATCTCTAGATACAATGTGATATGTATTTACGAATTCATTTAAAGACAACTGCAAGACAAACCAAGCAAAAAGGCAAAACAACAGAAAAGTATTGCAAATGAAAGCCATTTGAATTGAAGTCACTGAAAAAGCGTGTGCCGTTTTCTGCCTCCGCCTGCTCACCTGTTCCGTCTAAGAAGGGGATTCGTTGCTTTTGCAGCTCACAAAAAAACATTTCGAAAGTTTAGCTTTGCATATGCTGTGTTGGGTTTTTAGTTTTTTTTCCTTTCCCTTCAGGAGCAATGCAATGGAGGAAAACTGCAGAATTTTCTTCTTATTTTTTGTGTATTGTAAATTGTCGGAAAAAGTTCAACTCTGTTTTTTACATAGTTGATTGGGGAGTTTTTGGTTTCTGTTGTAAGAAAGACTAAGTCAAAGTTGGTTCTTTGCCACATTGATGCTTAACAAACCCATAATGCGGCCTATTCCTGATAAATTTTCTATCCAGCGTAGTGGACTACTAAAAATCTTTCATACCAAGCACATCTGCAACGGATTGAAGACTATATTTTCACGTTTATATAATTACTAAAAAACACCAGTGAATTCCACATAAACTCTGCTTTACGGCACCAAAATTTGACAGATAAGCAAAAATAACTAGTTGATATTGGGGTTTTTATATATACAGGGAAAAGGGTATATGGTGGGAGAAAGGCGAAGAGGACCCATCCGGGAACAAGGAGAAGAATCTACCTAAAATATTATAACACGAGGACAACACTAGCTCGGACTCAAGATTTGAAAAGCTCGACCCTCTTGTTTGGAACATAGGTTAGGTTAGGTTAGGTAACAGGGACGTTGGAAAAATCAACCCACTTAGGCCTATTGGCCCATTGTGATGCTTCGCGGATCTGTAATCCTCCTACTCTAGAAACCAATTTGAGCTTCTGACGAAGCGTAGGTGACTGTTGACGTCTATATTGTTTAGATCACTTAAGTCACTGTAGCAGAAAGACCTTAAGTGGAATTTTCCTTCTGTAGAAGTCGTTTGTAACGCCAAGCTGAGATGTTTTTTATTTAGAGATATCAAACTCTTAGAGCGATTCAGTTTGACCATACATTTCCCTGGAATATTTCTGTGGCTCGACACTCAACAAAGGTGAATGCTCTGCCATGTCCCTGAGAGGTGATCGACAATTAAGGACGGTTTTAGAATTTTGTGAGACCAACTATCTGAAAAGACGCGAATATTCTTCGCAGATATTATGTTTTCTTCATCCAGAACAGGACTTCTTTAGTCACCAAAATTTCCGCCTTTAACACTTTACACTGATTTGGAAGGCAGATGGAGAGGCTTTGGTTAAGCTGATCTGAGAAAACACAGGCACCACCCCACTATTAGTCTTGGATCCATTTGTATAGAACTGGATTGACTTGTCGTCCATGAAAGCATTTTCATCCCAGAGAAGCCTATGTGAAAGTCTTTGTCAAACCAATGTTGGGGCTTATTGTAGTCGATGTTATCTGGCAGTATTCCTAAGGCGAATAGCTGCGTTAGCCGCCACTTACCTACTGGAAATATGGAAGGGTATCAGGTGAAACATCTCGGTCTTTTAATCGAGTGGGTAATGCGAGGTTGAAGATACCATTTGTTCCCAATGGCTTTTTTGTAAGAATATAAAGCTACTGTTGCTTTCTATAGTCTTTAATGAATATTAGGTTTCCTGTCAAAAATATGACCCAGATATTTGAAATATAAAAAGCCGAAAGCAGTTGCATTAAAGCTTGTTGTGATAAACTGAAAGATGGGCAGTTGGGTGTCGAAAAAGCTGGAGATCGATTGTAACTCAGGCATAGTCTTTCAAATGGTCAGAATCCCATTCAGTAAGAAAGACAGATCTTGTCGCACTGAGGTGATGGTCGAAATGCTGCACTTAACTATGATAAAAGGTGCATTGTTCCTCTTCTTTTAAGTTTGACAAGAATTGCAATTATGTGGGATGGAAGTACAGGTAATAAACAACATTCGTTCGTGCAGATTTATGCACAAAACTCGTATATTTTGTAATATGACGTGATGTGTGTCTTGTGCTTTGTAGTATTCAAAGGCTTACTGCTAGATAAGATTAAAAAACAATAGTCTTTTAATTCAAACACGTTTGACTCACTCAATGGGAATTCTCGCAAGTATTTTTATGACAAAAATGGCCTGCTAAAGTCTCTAGAACTTTTACCAAAGACTAAACCAAAAAACGAAAATACGTCACTCCGATGAAACAAACACCAACCACACTGCAACCACTTGCGTGACCTTCAATCCTTTTACAATTAAATTCCAACTTCTTATCAACGATGAGAAAGAAATGAAGGAAAAAAAATAAATTAATTAAAAAAGAATATCCTGCTACCGCACTTAAGATACTTAATCCTCGCCTTTATATTGCGTGTTTTTCAAAATTGAAATAAACGCCAACACATTAACTATTGCATGCGGTTTCTCTTTAAATACTCTTCTCGACGAGACTCTATAGCTTTCTCTACCTGCTGTAATACGTAACATCAGCACAAATCCAGACGAAAACCAACCAACCAAGTCACAAAACTCTCGATTATAAGGATCTCAAATAAATAAAGGGCAAAATCTGAAAACGAAATAAAGCAAAAATCCAACTGAAGTATATAAATTACGAAAAAGGGCTTTACAAACACTCTATAAAGTAAATGCGACCGTACAGCCTCAGAGAACTTTGCGCGCCCCTGAAGCCATGAAACCAACCTGGACCTGGGGATCTATGAACCATGCCTAGAGTCTTAACCGATTTTGCACGACACTGTTGTATATTTATTTTTATTTCTTATGTATTTATTTATTTATTATTTTTTTTTGTGGATCTTCTCCGTCTCTCATCAAGAAATCAAAGGGATTAAAAATACCGCAGGATGCTGCTGGATGAGAGTTAAAAAAAAGCTAGAATGGTTAAGATCAATCATCGCCTACTTATACGCCTGCAGATCTTTCTGCAGACCGAGGAATAAGACAGAGTTCCCAAAAAAAAAAATTGCATTCCGCTTAAGTATTCGTATATGAAAAGCGATCAATGCAAAACATTAAAATGCACTTTATTCGCTATTAAGCCGACCAACTAACTGGTTTTCACATCATATATTAGCCAGCAAATCGTCAGCTATATATAAAACTACTTATACAGATGTATAAAATCGGTATATATGTTTGTACTCGTACTCGTACTTGTATTCGTATATGTATGGTATTCGTACTCGTATCTCATAGCTGCAATGTAAAGAGAACAAAATACAGTGTATTTGCGAGCGCAACATTCACCCTATATGTCTCCTCGATATAATAAATAAAATGGCAATCGTATGAAACATGGTAAAATCGTGATCACATAAATTCTATTGTCGCAATGTGCAACAGAGGAACACAACAACAGCAATGGCAAAAAAGAAAAGCAACTGCAACTCCGTGGTGGAGTAAAAATAAGGGGTTTCAGTAGGAAAATTGTGGAAAACAAACAGAAGGACTTGATGCCTAAGTCTTTTTGAAAATGCATATGCTTCAATAGATATATGTATGTACACAGGAATAGACACAAGTGCTGTAGATGCGATGTGTAGCAGACTCGTCTGTTTCACAGGCGCAAATAGTCAAAGACTAACGATACGGAACACAAAATCAGCGACTAGAGCGCGCGCTTGTTCGTTGTTGTTGTTGCTGCTGTTGGATAGTTGGCTGCGAGTATACTTCAAAAGCCTACAACTTTAAGTAGGCGAAGAAGTACATTGCAGCAGAACCCTAAAAATAAAAAATCCAGCGAAAATCAAAGACAACAAAAAAGACCCCATTAAACACAAAACACCATCTATTCAAGCTACGAGTATCCAGAGAAAGATCCAACAAACGAAATGGATCTCACATAACATATTCACTTCTATGCATCGCAGCAAATATCGTGTCTCGAGATTCAAGTAAATACAAGTACAAGTATAATCACAAATACGAATCCGCATATGAGGTATTCGATCGAAGATGAATAAGGAGCTATTTTACTTCCCCACTCTGCTCGCTTGAAACATGGCACATAAATTTTTCAAAACGCTACAACAAACAGGGATTGAAAGAGAGGACTTTTTTCATTTATTTTTTGTTTGATTCTTTTTTAAAAATCGTGCTGAAACGAACAATTTTTCTGTGATGCCGGATTGACTGCATAAGGACAAACGAATACAAAAGACGAAAAGGGCTACACTCATAAGATGGCTTTCCTTTACATGATAATAAGAAAGCTAAAGACGACTACGACGACGAGGTATCCGTACGAGTATATGTTTTAAGTTGAAAACGTGCTAAGCACTGAGTTGTAACTGGAGAGCCATGGGGTAACCATGAACATTTTTGAGAGGTATAACATTTGTTGCAATCGATGATTTATGATTGGATGTATGTTGAAAACCGTGAGATCGAGTTTATTCTAGAAAATTGTTAAGAATACAACAATTTTGGCATCGTAGATCATAGTTCGGTATGATTTATTTTATGGAAAGATATGAGGAGTGGTATTAAGTTTGGGTTTTGTACAAGCACAGGCATTTATTTGAAGAAAACGTGACTAATTT
Organism: Volucella bombylans; assembly: GCA_949129095.1. Lineage (NCBI taxonomy): Eukaryota > Metazoa > Arthropoda > Insecta > Diptera > Syrphidae > Volucella > Volucella bombylans. The sequence goes on along the minus strand of OX422140.1, from coordinate 190,254,178 downwards.
TACTTCTTTTGAGGTTTTTGACTATTGATAACGAGTTGCTTAAGGGTTATCAACATACAGATTAACTTCCTATGTCCCAATTAGACGCCACAGTGGAAAGGAGTTTCTTGAACTATTCCTGGTGCTCCACAAGAGAAGTTCATGTACCACTGCTTCTTAAATTCTCACAAAACATGTTTTCATTAAGTGTAGGCCTTCTGACACTACAAAGTTGATTCAGATTCAGGCAAGATATGGGATAACAAAAATAAGAATAATAATTTGTGAATTGGTACTGCTATGATAAGACCACATTTCTGATAGGGATCGGTTGCATGGTGAAGCACGCCATGTCTTCTTATGACTCTGCTAAGCTAAAAAAATAAATTTGATTTGTCTACAAATAAATATTCCACAGCATGCCTGCTTCTGCTTTAAGTGTGTCAATAAATCTCAGTCGCTTGATATTATGTAATATTATTACTTTCTCGCTCAGGAATGACTGCAACACCTTTCGTAAGCGTGTGAAATTCCAAGCCAAAAACTGCGGCAAAAAATACTACCAAGTCCCAAAGGGAGTAAATGATTTTGGTCTTTCGTCAAAAACAATACAAATTCTGCCTCTTCCTCCATCCCAACATGCATTTACTATGACATTCAAGCTGTCAGCTCTTCGGACAAGGCCTATCTGCTTGGTGCATGCTTTGCGGACATCTCAACACTTCTAGATTGTCAACACTTTGTTGCCGCCTGCACTTGAGTGCGTCGAATATTCAATGGGACGAATCCACTTTCGCACTCGTGTAGTAGCAAGAGTACTTAAAGGTCTTAACATACACAAATCCGCTGGTCCAGATAGTATATCTCTCCTTCTTCTGAGGAGGTGTTCTACCTCTCTGGCAAAGCCACTGCGTAAGCTTTTTTCTCAATCCTTTCCTCTTTACGACTCCGAGCAGACGGAAAACAGCATTTGTCCAGCACGACCCTAAAACAGGCGAATCTTCTTCTCTCTCTTCCTACAAACCCATTGCATTTACGTCCTTTGCTTCCAAGGTCATGGAAAAGCTGATAAACTGTCAGCTCATGAAATATCTCGAAGCACGAAAACTTCTCAATGACCGGCAATATGGTTTTCGTAGCAACAGGTCCACTGGTGATCTGACGGCATATCTCACCGAAAAGTGGAGCCAAAGCGTATATCAATCAGTCGAAAGCAAAATCATTGCACTTGATATTTCAAAGACATTTTACAGAGTTTGGCGTCAGGCTTTTTTATTGAAAATGCGTGCATTTGGGATCGACGACACTCTTCTTCAATGAAATAGAAATTACCTTTCGAAACGTTCAATTTAAGTTGTCTTGGATGGTTTCATGTCTGATATTCACAAAATAAATTCTGGTGCGCCCCAGGGCTGCGTTCTGTCTCCGACACTCTTTTTAATTTTCATTAATGATCTCTTGTCTGCTACTTCTAATCCAATATATTCCTTTGCTAATGACAGTACTCTCTAATTTTCATATTCGTTCCCGGACTCGCGTCCCTGCTCTTCGGCTGTAGAACGGAAATGGCAGCGTAGCATAACCAGTTAAGGAACTATAAACAGACAGAATTGAGTGCTACCAAAACCAAATTCTGTCTGCTGTCATTAAAGCGAAATTTAAATACAAAGCCATTATACTCGTAGGTGAATGATGATCAAAATCGAAAAACTTTCCATTCTCGGTATGTGTGTCAATAACAACCTACATTGAAATGACCACAATTTTGATGTTTCCAAAATTGCTGCAGAATGTCTAAGTTTCCACAAGCTATAAAAGAAATATTTAACCCCCTCTGATCTAGCCGCAATATATAAGGCTTTTATCCGCCCATAATTGGAGTATAATGCCCATATATGGGCCGGTGCGCCTAAAACTCCTCTGCATCTGCTAGATAGGATTCAAAACCAAGCGATAAAACTCATTGGTGGTACTAATATCAATCAGTCAATTGACGCCCTCGAACACCGATCTAATGTCTCACTTTGTTTTATCGTTATTTCCACCACCTGTGCTCCATAGAAATCGCCAGTAGCATTCCGTCCCTTCATATCTTCAACCGTAACACTCGTCTCGCTATAAATGCTCATCAGTATACCCTCAAGCATACTTTCGGACGTGCTCTGAAATTTCGTGATTCATTCCATAGCTGTACAACTCGCCCTACCCAGCCTTCTATTTCCTATTCGTTGTAACTTGCATGCATTTAAGACCAATGTACATCGGTATCTCTCTTTTCTTCCCTCCTAATATTCCTTCGCCCACGCTATGTACACACATTTTAAAGGTACATTTTAACCCCTTGAGCGTGCGCTGACTTAAAAATAAAAGTATAACTTTTGACGATTTCGTTTTTCAATAATATAACGTCGATTTAAGGATCTTCGCAACACAGAGGAAAAAAGCAAAAAGAATATATGTTTCTGGCTGGAAGTGCAATGGACCAGCTTTTACTCATATTATCAAAATGCAGCAATTTGAAGCAAAATTTGAAACATTATCTTGGAAATACCTACCCGGAAACTGACTTTCCTCAGTTGTAGTCGAATTATCTAGCATAGCTCCTGTGGAAAACCCAGATGAAATCCGAAATAAGAACGGACATACAGTGTCCCGATTCTAACTAGTTAGATTATTATATTATATATAATACGCAGAGTGAGGGAATTCACAATCTATTGCTTTATATTTAGAAAGGTATACAAAGAGGATAGGTGCGACCTTCAACGATTTCCTTTGTAGCTGACGAAATGAGAAAGATAAAGAAATAATCATTCTTTAACAATTTCTCTAGTGGGGCAAGTGAAATGTTTTTTTTGGTGGCGTTACATTCCAGGGTGAACCTGGACTATTAGTCCGGTCCTTAGCTACGAGTAACTGCGTTCCCTTGCGCACTCCAAGTCGGTTGGGATCCCCTTCTATTTTTGCGCTCCATCTAAGTTCAGATCTTCCTCTACTGCGTTGTACTTCCGGGTTAGATTCGAAGACTCTGCTTGCTGGAGCATTGTGGTCCATTCGCTCTACATATCCTAGCCATCTCAGGCGATTGATGTACAGCTTTCTGTACAGCTCGTGTAATTCGTCGTTGAATCTTCTTCTACAAGCCCGGCGACGCAAACAGGACCGAATATTTTTCGAAGGATTTTTCTATCGAAACGACTGAGGATCCGTTATGTCTATGTTTTTGCTCCATAAAGAAATACTAGGGTGATCAAGGTTTTACCACTCAATTGCCTTGTTAGGAATGATTTTTCGTTTTATTTCTCTTGAGATACTGTTGGCAGAACTCACAACGGAGCCAAGGTAAACAAAGTCCTTTATTACATCTAGATCATAGCTGTCGATTGTGAGGTTCTGTCCAATTCTTCGATATTTTGTGCTCCTTCTTGTTGATAAAAAATACTTGGTTTTTTCCTCATTTACCGCTAAACAAATTTTGGCAGCTTCCGTCTCAATACTAGCTGAGTTTTACCAATTAGGTCGATATCATCGTCGTACGAGGTAGTTGGACAGAATTTCGAAAGATTGTGCCTCCAGTGTTCACTTATAAGTTCCGCACAATTCATTCAGCTATGATGTTAAAGAAGTCACATGAAACCGCGTCGCCTTCTTTGAAACCTTTTTTAACATCAAAGGTCTTAGTTAAGACGTTACCGACGTTGATGGAGCAGCGAGCGTTCTAAATCGTCATTCTGTGCAGACGGACGAATTTGGCAAGTATACCAGAAGTAGGCATGGCTCTGTATAGCTCATATTTATAATTGATTAGTATCGATTTGGACTCCCTGTATCTGCCGGATTGTGGACTTTCCTGGTCTGAAACCACACCAATAGAGACCAATCAAATTATTGGCGAATGGTTTCAGACGTTCACACAATATAACAGATAAGATCTTGTATCCGATGTTGAGAAGACTTATAAAACTATAGTTGGTGGAGTTGAGGAAGTCGCTTTTTTTGAGGATCAGGCATACATTGCTGAGATTCCATTCATCAGGCATATTCTCTTCTGACCAGATCTGAGAAATGAGTCGGCGTATGCTCTTCACAAAGTCATTTGAATACCTCGGCCGGTAAGGCGTCAGGTCCAACTGATTTCTGGGATTTCAGCTTAAATATTGCTATCCTTACTTCGTTCTCGTCAGGTGGACGGAATTTTTGGCTTTCATCATCTAAGTTGTTGGGCTTCTTCGCCGTTATACTGTCTGGAGAAAAAGTTGTTCCATATTCTTAACACCGACTGTGAATCTACTACAAAGTTTCCTACTTTTTCATCTCTACAGGCTTCTGTATGGGTTTTCTTCCTATGACACGTTCTTTGTACCTATTGGTAAAACTTCTGTACGTAATTCCTGGTGCCAGTGCAACAATCGTGTTTCACCTGGAGAAGCCGATGTTCTTTCCGTCTTCTATGCTCGTAGATCATAGAGGACGAGATCCTTCGGTTCAGCGCCGTTTTGTAAACTTCTGGTTTAGCTGCATGTATTTGCCGGAACTCTCCATCAAACCAAGGATCTCTTGGTAGTGGTCGGCTGAAATTCGGCACACTAGTATCTGATGGTACGTTGGAAGCACGTTGATGTTGGTGGCATAGGAGTTGTCGAAATATTTCAGGATACGTGTTCCGTGAAGATTCTGACAATCTCTTGCGATTGCAACTTTTCTACGTTATACCCTATCATAGTAGTTCTTCTTTGTTGTAGCGTTTGATAAATCCGCATTGGCGCCTTGGCTCCAACAAGGTGGTGTCCCGAACCTATTTCGTCTGCTTGGAACGTTCGGACGTCCAGTATACTGGAGGCATGCCTTACGTCTATAGCAATTTGATTAATTTCAATTAGGGTTTCATGATCCGGAAACTGCCATCTCCCCTTGTGTATGTTGAGATGAGGAAACCATGTGTTTGCTATGGTAATATTGCGTCCCGCCGCAAAGTCAATAAGCCTAAGTCCGTTGCCAGACGTGGTGTCGTGTAGGGTATGCTTACTAACTATCCTACCATTGATTCTTTTCCCTAAATCAATATGTGATATATACTATACAGCTTTCATCCTGCCTATGTCCGTCCTGGCCCATCCCATCGCACTTACTAGATGGTGGCGATATCAGCAGGCGCCTCTTTTAATTCCTCGGCTGCATATGGCCTGTTAAGGGTTCGAACACACCACGTGCAGATCTGAAGGTTGTTGTTCTTTAAACGTTTGGAAGAACAGTCAACAGTGAATCTGATTTTATCCGTTGGTTCTGCACGTCTTTTTAATCCTTTCCGTATAGGATCATGGGCCCTATATCGGCGTATGCAAGTATTATGTTACTGGCCGAGCATGACCTTACCATTTTAGAATACATCAGCAAGGCTTTAATCATGCATTTACCGGGGACTAGCACTGGGAGGTAAGGCTTCGCTATGAACTTGATTGTTGCGCTTCTTGTCTAATCCAAGTTATAAGACACTCAACAGTTTCGCTATGAATCACCATGCAGGCCCCCGACAAGTGAGCTTAGCAAAAGATAAACATAAGTAGATTCATTTAAGAATAAAACTATTTTTGTATATAAACATTCACTTTTCCCATATAATAATGACCAGCTGATAGAAAATAGAACCTACAGGTACGGGTATAACCGATTACACCTTATTGCACTAGGAATTTACAGAAGGGGTTAAGGATATGGCACTACATACAATCATAGTTGCAAGAGTACCTAGTTAACAAACTCAGTATCATTACATATTCGATTAAAATGATTAGAAAATTGACGTTCTAAGCTGTGTCCTGCGAAAAGAGTGCTAAGTATGCCCTTGCTTACATTATGACATGATAAATGAATAAGATTAAAAATTGTATCCAGATTGTTCAAATTTAGACTTTATCAGAAATTCGGGTATGTATCATTTGCAACCATATTTTGAATTTTAAACTCTTTCATAGTTTCAGAAATATCATCAAGGCGGCACTGGCAATATCTGCCTCATCACCGTATGAATCTTCGCTCATTCCAAATTTTCACACACTCTTCCTCTATGTATAATGCCAAAACATGTTTTTATGTATCACATAAATCTGAACTGCTTGTCTAGGATTTCCATAGGAGAATCCCTCTCTCCAAATTTTTCTCAGATACTGAGCTATTGTATCACATCCAAAAATGAGATCTTCCAATAAAACCTCTTGAAAAACCTTCCGACAAACTTTATCAGAAGCTCAAGTGTACTCGTACCTCAGTCTTCATAGAGAATCCTTCGCCTACTACTCGTATTTGATATTCATTTCACCTCGTCCTTAAGACGAAAAAATTAAAAAAAAATCTCAAGTACAAGTCTACGAGTATGTGAGAGTATCTCTGTCTCTCTGTACGAGTATGAAGTCATTTTGAACATGATTTCCATGTTCGAGAATTACCCCAATAAAGTTTGAATCCTAAGCCTCGTGTGATGCGCCTTTGTGTCGGCTTGTGCGCACCACCAGGATTACCATCTCAAACGGTGCTACCAAAATGTACGGATAGAGGAGGATGAGTACTATTCGTATGTTTTAAGTTTTGCATTTGGAATTAGCAAAAACCCGCATGGATAGATTTACCAGGATAAAATCCCTCTAGAAAAGTCGAGGAGTCGTCTAGAATTTGAATAGGAAATCTCTTAGATTGTGGGTGGCAGTGGGTCGGATGAATCAGAGTATGAGCAAGACAAAGAAGAATTTATTTTTGGCAACAAAATTTCCACAAAAAGGATTAGAGATAGTATCTCTAAAGTATGTGTAGACCCTACAAGAGCATTTTAATCTCTAAACGCCTTGACTGATAGATAGATAGTCAAAAAGTCTACCAAGGATTAGGCATGTGGTTTAGTTTATTTTTGGGGGCATTCTCGAGAAATCCCTAACACAAATTCGGACTCACTCAGTCATTTGAAACGACATTTGTTCTCTTTTTCGTTGGTATGTTTTGGCTTTAGTAAATGCAAATTCGAAATGAGGACAAATGAATTCATTTTCATGACAAGGGTGTATCCTTGAATAACAAAATTCACAAAAAATAAACAACCTCGAAATAATTTTCGCGAAACATAGCGAGGAAAAGGAAAAAAAATCGCATTACTACTGCAGCCACTAAAGTGCAAATCCATCAAGTGGGACAGGATCGCACGACAAGCGACTTGACTAGGACGGAATAGCGCAATGAAACAAAAAAAAAGATTATAAAAAATTGTCCAAAGGAACCCCCGGCCTGGTAAAAAAATAGTCTTCGTTAAAACCCCATTTTAACGCGACACTTTCATGCATATGTTCATTTTTATTGCTCTCCCTCCTCTTGACTTCTTGGTCTGTGGCTGAGTGTATTCCTTTTTTTTGTGCCAACTTTTCTACAGTTTCCAGCTTTGTCCATGACGATATGGTGGCTATGGTGCTGGTTGTTCTGGTGGAGGATAAAAACGTTTTGAATTTTGAATTGGATTCGTTTTAAATTTGTTTCTCCTTCTTCTCTTTCTTTCTCTCTGCACTCAGTCTCGACTTGACAACGTATGTGCATATGTGAAGTATGTATGGACAAGAGAGTAAGGGAGAAGAAAGGATCCCAAGGAAGATTATGTACATAGATATACATTTACATATGAGCGATTGTGTAGTACTGTGTACTTAACTGCAGCCTGTCGTGTCTTTTCTACAACGACGACGATGAATACGACGACTAAGCCAACGACACCGACGACGAAATGAAAAAGAAATCAAGCATGCCTGACGTGTAAAATCGTAGAATTCTACTTGAATTTTAGAGAAACTAAGAAAAAAAAGGTGAAAAATCAAGGATCTACCAGGATATCTGTATATGGTTACCTTAAAAAAACCCAAACGAGTCGCAGACATTTTCTTATTAAATCTCGATTTTCTTACAGTCATAGGTCTTCTTGTGTCTTCAGTCCCTTTACTCCCCATCTTATGAAGGCTTGAACACCAGTTCCACCATATAGCTGGTAAAAAGCGACCATTAGATATCTACCTGGTGAACCCACGAAACTCCGTAATTTGCTTAACGTAGATACAAATATGAGTATCTAACCAAACTATTACTTAAAACTGTTCAAAAATGGAGAAGAAATAAATTGAAAATCAAAGCGTATTGCCATTCGAGACTTCTGCTCAGTGAAAATAAGAAATATGAACTTGGCAGCGCATTAAAGTAAATATACGCCTCATGCAATTATGGAGGTTTCAATGCCCCAACAGTGTGGGTGTAGAAGCTTTGTTACAGCGCAGGAAATGAATTAAAAGGACAACACAACTTGAAACCTTGAAACGATATGGAAACAGTTTAGTACATTGGAAAGTGTTGCTACAATTTTTCTTTTCATCTTGTCCGGTTTCGGTATTTCATTCTTAGTAGAGTTTTGCTTTAAGCAGTACTTATAGTTCCGGTTTATACGGACATTGTATCAATGAACAAAGAAATCTATGTTGCATTTGTCGTATGTGCAAAGTATTGGTTTGATAGGGTGGGTATGCTTCCAGCTCTAGAAAGTTTGGGAGCATGTTGGTGGCCAAAATGTTGAGATATTGTGACTTGAATTGTGAAAGAATTAAGTGAGAAAATTTGTGATGCTTATGAGCTGCAGTTTTACTTATTTATGAAAGGACTCGATGTTTTTCATTGAACCACTTCACCCAACTTATTCCACCCCACCCACCCCTCCTGACAGAAGGTGTAGTCAAAATTTAAAGACTTTATGCAATTCTTGTCTTAAGAAAAGGCACATCTAATAGCTGTATGTAATTTGGTACTTGGATACTTCGAAAAGTGTCTATAATATATAGTTCTTAAATGGGAAATGCAATAATGAGAGGTACAAAGGTCTGATCGAAATCGAAACCAAATCCCAGACAAGAACTCAAAGCACATTCTATTATACTACTGGCAAACACTTTCTCAATGTCCAAGCGACTACTTTTCCCATCGGTCCTTAGTAAAAGTATCATAATGCAATCATATTCCACTTACAAACCATATCCCAATAATATCCTCTCAAGCTATCCCATATGGGCACATTTTTTTCGATTAGTCACCGGAGTCATACATTCAGGGCATGTTACAAATAAATCACAACCCAAATCCAAAAACGAAAAAAACATTTTCCGCAGCAGTCAATGTACAAGCATCTCAATCGAGATTAAATATTAAAACCATGTCTAAATTGGTCCCTGTTCATCTACGAGTATGAATATACTCGTATGTAAAAAAAAAAGATCTCTGACTTACATATGAGGGACCTTGTTTTTGAAAAATGCAACGGACGAATTGTGTGTTTGCGGAAAGCAGTACATAAGGGGTGAAACTTTTTTCTTTTATTTAATAAAGAGGCTATAGAAATGGTGGATTTTGAGACAAATAATTCAAAGTGATACTGCGAAAATGGTTCTATTGGAGATCGAATTATTTACCTAATAATCATTAGGCATAACTCGTCTCTATTGCAAGGTTACTTTGGTTAGGACTATAAAAATTTAAATAAAAAAATACATGAAAACAAGCTAAATACACCAACTTTATAAATGAATCTCTTGTTATTCTAAGCAAGAGATATGTGTATCATCCCTATGACAATATGATATTATAGAATAAAATCCATTTCCAAATATTTATAAACTTGAGGTTGAGGCTGTCTTAAGATATTATTACAAATAGCCTGCAATAACATCGGGAAGACGAAGGCTGAGTACATTACATCCGCTTCATAGCCTAAGGCCTGTGATATGAATATAGCAACGTATCTATCAATGAGTTGTGTTTCAAAACAATCTTTCTATATATCTTTGATACTTTAGTTTTACTAATTATATCCTGAAATAAGGATCTGGAAGTATGAGTCTTTAGATAATATAAATGTGGGTACGAATGAAACTAATTAAGCTTTTTATAGTGATTTTCAATTTCGGACAGTCATTTGAGTTACTCGCAATCGACTTAAAGTCATTCTTAAAGGTCATTGGACCTTTGAAAGGAAATAGGAAATTTCGCCATTTGTATGATCAATGGTTTTAATACACATGTTTCACCAGAATACGGAAATAACACACGCATGGTATCACCAAGCTAAAGACAAGACAGTGCATTTTTTTAGTTGACTTGATTGAATATATCCCAGAAGTTTGCCCGAATTAATTTTGTTGGAATAGATCACTCAAAAAAAACATGTCGGCGTTACATTCCATACAATGTCATATTTTTTTATAGATGATCATCATAATTCTTTTTAACTGAAAAATGCAGCAGTACCAAAGAACAAATATTAAAAGTGCCCCTATTCACTACCTTAGACTATACACTTTTTTTTATTTAAGAATTTACCTAAAACTTATCCGAAAAATAATCAGGAAATGTATAAAACTAGTATATGCATAACCACGTATTACAAATCTGTAGCACCTTTCTTTAGTAATAAGCCTCATATATTGCCAAAACTCTATTCCACTTCCAAAAAACCGAAGCGCGTTTATAGCTTTAGCTCTGATTAGTATACAAAAAGGAAATGAAACACATCTCAGAGACCGAGTTTTGCTAAACGGGTGAGACAGATCTCGTGTTTTGATTTCTAGTATGGAAAAACATAGCAATGTCTCACAACAATGAGGTAAATCACATAAAATGTCAAGACCAGAAATTTCTTGTTTCAATAGATCAAATGGCTGCGTATTTAAACGTTTTCGTTGCTGCTGCGCAAAATCGGGACTATAAAACCTTTATCGATTGAATTCGGGCCAAGTAGACAATAAGGATTTTCGTAGAGGAAAAATTAATAATCTAACCAGGATGATGGTTTTTTTTTTTAAATTTATTGGAAATCCTGGATTTCAAATTGTCGTAGCGGAAGATTTGGGGATAAGTCAATCCAGTGTTTCTAGAATATTTAATAAAGTTAGGTACAAAATAATAGAAAAAGTGTAGACTGAATAACATTTCATATGAGTACGGATGAAAATGACTCTAAAAAGTCCTTACGGCAGCTGGAAAACAGGATTCCCTCATATATAGGAGCGTTAGACTGCGCGTTCGGATTGGTAAACCAAAGCAGCATAGAGAGTAAGTGAACAGAAAAAACTTAGGGACTCTTAAATGTTTCATAGTTTCCAAAAGTATGTTAGATCTACTTCTAGGTTTTCATTCAATTAACGTACAAGCGACATGCAATTGATCTGAAAAATAAATAAATAAATAATAATAATAATAAATACTATAGTGGATATCTCATGGTACAGTTTGGTTCATGAATTTTATATTGAATCGCTGATGAGGGTTATGCAATCACTCCTTTTATAATGACAACATTTCGAAGAACATCTACTGTTGTATTGTAAAAGTATATTATACCAGTGCACGGACCAAAAAAAGAATCATTTTTGAACGCGTTTTTAGTCAACTAAAATGGAAATTTCGTTGTCTACAATATAAGCCCACACAGAATGTATAAAAAGTAATTTTGGCCTGCTGTATTCGGAATAACGAAGTATGGATAATTATATAACAATAGCAGGAGAAACCACCTCTTCTGACGGTTCTAGAACATCTGCCATCTTAATGGAAAAAGAAAGAGAAATTAAATACCACTGATTTTGTTTAATCAACGTCATGTTTAATTTATTTACATTTAAATATAATTTAATATAAATTTTTGGAAAGGTACTTCACTTCACTCTACTAAATTGCAGTTATTTTAACCAATCAAAAGCTTCAGTTTTTTGGAAAGAACTTGATTTTGCTTCAGCAAATCTAGTCTTTGGAGCTCTACCATTGACAAGTTTTTAGTTTCCTTTGTTTCATACTGCTGCAAAGCATCGTTGATATCTTGTATGCTCAAAGAATCCTCTGTCATACAGACAACTTCGGCGCGTTTATTTAAATTTATTTCTGCAGTTACTTAACCTGAAAATATGATAAAATGTTATCATTCACGTATTACTTAACAAATGAAATATCCTCACCCTTTATTTCGCGTTTTATTTACATAGCATTTATCTTTCAGTCTAGCATTAAATTTATAATTTTTATTTGAAATTTATTCAATTTGAATGGGTTAACCAAATTTGCTTTCATACTCCGACAACGATCTTCTGATATGCACATGGAATGCTCGAAACCTTAACAGGTCACGTGCAGCTTAGCAATTAGCAGGGGCCTTTGAGTGCTATCACGCTGATATCATGACCGCATTTCTGTAGACGAGTTATGTAGAGCCATTCTAGTTTTGGCATCCCTGAGAAGCTCACCCGTTTGCGCAGAATAACGATTGAGAACGCTCGCTACTCAGTTGAGTTTGGCAGTAAATAATTGAAAAACCAAGTATAAGCCGTCAACAGGAAGGGACACTCAACAGGAATTGACAGCAATCGACAGCTATAATTTTGAGGTAGTAAGGGGCTCTGTATACTTTGACTCTGCTATAAATTCATAAATTCTGCCAACGACACTTAAATAAAAATAAAACGAAGAATCATTCTTGCCAATCGCTGTTTTTTGGGCCTGGAAGGCAATTGAGTGGTAAGGTCCTATCCAGAAAAACCACAGTCGTTTCGAGAGAAAAATCCTTTGAAAAATATTCGGTCTCGTTTGAGTTGACATGCTTTGAACAATAAGATTCATCGACAAACTGTACATAGATATCGACCTTGCCAGAAAAAAGCGCCCACAGACATTTTAAATTTAAACCGGTTGGACAACGAAGTAGAAGAATATCTCTCCTTAGGTAGTGCGCAAAAGAGAACCAACTTGGAGTTCGTGGCTGGATACACTTACCTTAAGACTTGGCTAACTGGAGTGGCTTGCTAGTTGTGCTACCTAAGTAAATAAATAAGCACTAAAAACTAGATATTTTCCTCAAGCGCGCTTTTTATTGCTGATTTTTCTTTCTTAAACTCGCTCAGTAGCAATCAAAGGAATTTTACCTTTCGCTCACTGCAAATGGCAGGTACTTTTTCATCCGTCTTACATCTCAGTCTACTGAGACTGAGCGAAAGGTTTTTGCATACGGCCGACATTTACGCTGATCTGGAAGTTATCATTTATATCAGACAACACCAAAATCTGAGCCATCAAGTTCAATGGTTTCCCCGTTCTTTTCAATGATGAATTCATGCCCGATTACTCGTTAATTGGTCTCCCTATTCTAAAAGCTTAGAAATTTGGGCCAAAAATGGGCTTTACCACTAAGAACAGCTAATGTCAAAGTAATCATATCTTTTTACTTCAATTTCAGCCTTGTTCAATACCTCTGTAAATCGCCTCCAATCATCAATTAAAATCACAAAAAAAAAATCCCTCCAACAACCCCAAGAAATCCTCCCACAGCAATTAAGATCCAATGCACGTCTCCTTCCTCACTTAAGTACTCAATATTTCGAAAGAGCTGTGACTCAAAAAAAATCATTATTCCCACAGCGTACTTCTCTATGAAGTGTAAAACATTTCACACACTCTGACTGGGTTTCTGCCACCATTTTACATTCTCATAGACCACCAACAACGCCATTATACATCGCCGTCATAGCATCTATAGTCGCAGTACATACCGTCGTGTTGTCCATCCAAAAATATGAAAAACATGTGAACATCGAATATCGAAAAACGAAAAGAAAGACTTTTGCTATACTCTGGCACTCTGGTCCTCCTCCACCTCAAAATCGGGGGTATCGGAAAGGCAATTTCAAAGTCCAAAAATTGCCTTCGACCTCTGGAATGATAAATCATTACTTAATAACTGGGTGCGACAACGATGGCAAATATTCCCCATCCGAATGAAATTTTGGAGGGATGCATACATGACCCTGTACTATGAGCATTGAACAAAAACGGCAGTAGTCGATTATGGTATTGGTACTGGAGAATGGAGGCAAAGATGATGACGATGAAAACTGGGAGAGTTAGTGTGGGTGTATCATATACCAAAATGTACAGACCTTCGACTCGTCTATAATAGGTATGCATATGTATCCTACCAGAATTAACTGGTATTGTACTAGTAACAGCAGGATAGTTCATTGTAATACAATCGAAGAGATATGACTTTTAATACGGCAATAGGCTACAGTAGCAGACGAAGAATACATAAAGCTCCAATAAGGACCTTCACCCTAACTTATGCAACAAAAACAAAACGAAAAAAAACTTCAGGCAGACGGCCCTAATTTTGTCTTCCTTCATCAGTGCATGTATCCCTTATAATTTTCAATTCTATATCACTTGCTATTGCTATCGCAAAATGTCCAGCGTATGCAAATATTGTCCAACCACCCTGCAATGTAAACTCCATGCAAAGGGATAAAACAAAAATCCCACTCTGGTTCAGTGTAAGGGAGAAAAGCCGATCACAAAAGGCGGTAATCGATGTGTGAAATAAACAAAAGCGGACATAATTATCGAGTTATCGCGAGCCTGACCATATTTATGATCTTTTTGGCATTATTTCTGTATCATCTGTAGCTTCCAGGAATAAATATGTATACATACCAGAGCACAGGCATACTCTATTGTACCGATAGGATATGTACCACAGGCTGGCTGGTCGTTTGTGGGAAGTAGGAGGATTGGTACAGATATCGGATAAAGGATAAGCCAAGGCCTCAAAATAAAGAAAAAAAAATACAGACCACCACAAAGCAATGGTGTAGTACTGGTAGCATCTACATTGCACAGTAAGCCATCAGCGACAGCAACAATTTAAGCAAAAATAAAAAAAAAACGGAGAAAATGAATCAGGCTTTCACAAAAATTCCAGCCAGAAAAGATAGATAGATACATTTTGTTGTTTGCCATATCGTCTTGTTTCAAAATAAACGGAGAGGTCACTTTTTCAGAAACAAGGCCTCCCAAAAAAGGGCTCGAATGTGGATAGGACTTCTACCTCACACTCTATTCGATTGGAAAATCGGAATAAAAATACGCTCGTGAACTTCCATGCTCTATTATAAAGATATAAAATCACACGCGAAATATGACGTACCGCAGTAAGAGGACACTTTTTACTCTTTCTCTCTTGTTTTTTTTTTTCTTTTTGTTTAATACTTTATGACGCCCAATACACAAACAATCTGTTATTGTGTATCTTTTAGTCCTCATCAGCAGTAGGGTGACTGTACATACGGTTCAATTTAGGGAGAGTTCATATAGCCCTCCCCCCTCAATACCATACAAAAAAAAAGAAATCAGAGTACAAAAGTCCCTCTTTTAGTTCGATATTTAGACTTTCAGTTTTCAGAGTAGCCAGCTATTTACTAGGGCTTCAATGCATCCATGTAGAGGTAGGTAAATCTATATCTGCCATAAAGTGTAAAAATGCATTTTAATTGAAGTGTTCCATAGGGAGTCGGACGGCGCATTCATAAACCGAAACTGGTCAACATTTTTGGGTAGGAAAAATTGCATTTTGATTCATGATTTGTTCTCACATATCTGCTCTCACATATCACGGCATGTTTGTTTTTTATTTACATACGAACAGACATTTATTGGTTTTTAATAGAGACAACAGTCGTGAGTATAGTCGTAACTGAGAGATACAAAGTACGAATATACAACATTGCATTAAAAATTCATTTGTACGTAAACATGATTTTAAATGATCATGATCAGATGTCGATTTATACTTGAACAAAAGTTTTATATGAGTGCAAGTCGTATCTATAGATACAAACAATCTATCTCAAGGTGATTTTTGTTCATTAAAGTCAAGAATAATATATTTCTGATGAAAAACTTTATCAAAGATATGCGCTATGTAACTGCTGTTAAGCGCAATTATACCATACATACTTGTAGAAGGGAAAATGCCTTATGGCTTATGCATTTAAAAATGTCACTATGGTCGTTAGTGTATGCGATACAAAATAACCGTATGTGTAACCATACAAATGCATACTTTAAAGCCATTATGCGATTGGATAAAAATGAGACTTCATTCCGATGTAATAAATCTTTCGTTTGTCGTTTTATTTCTCTCTAAAGAAAAATTCCAAATCGTTTATGGAATGAAAGAAAAAATAAAAAATAAAAATCACAATCACAATACAAGGCTACAGTATCTGTAAATGTAGAGAATTGTTGATTTTTTTTTCAAATGAGGGAATAAACCGATATGGTTAAAATGTTGAAAACCGCTTTTAGTTTAAGTGATTTTCTTTCTTCTGGTCTGGCCTTAGCTCTTTGGCTGGCTCATGCTCCATGTTATGCTTAAAGGTTGGAATTCCAAGCTACCAGTTGACATTTCAGGCGACTGTCAAAGCGGGATTTCTTTGTAGCCATTTTAAATTGAGTTTTTTTTTAATTCTTTTTTTTTTTAACTTGTTTGTTGATTGTTGATTGCCATTTTCCTATGCAATTAAGCGCGAGAAAACAGGTTGCAAAGTTGAATGACGAATGAGATAAACGAAAAACTTGAACAGTTTTTGTAGGGAATATTTATACGTGATCTTGTACTACTAGATTTGCTGATTTATAAATGCCAATATGGTATAAGTAAACGCATTTTAGTAGTACGTGATCTATAGTTGATCACGTCTCTATACGCGCATTTGTCGGTTGGGGTAGAAATGTTAAACAAATGGTACTGGTGTAATAAGTCGTTGGTAATTACCAATCAATTTGAAATTTATGCGAATCTTTAATTAAAAATCGGTTGACGTTGAAGTGTATGGTGATAGTTCTGCTTAGTAATTAAATTGATTTACTAGTTTTGCAGTTTGTGGTGATACTAAGACATAACTTATGGAAAGAATAGTTGCAAGGCAAAGTTTCCTTTTTTTGGTTTAAGTTTTACCTTAATATATTCTTATTTGGAAAAAATCGTTTGATTTTATTGAATCTCCATTTAAGAGACATAAATTGTCAAATGGATCAATCAAGTTTGGAATTAGTTTTAAACAAGTTGCTGAACTAATGAGCGAGGAAGTCTGAGATTGAAAAAGGAGTTGTTCATCAAGAATGGAATGGAATCGAAAATGGTTTTCCGTTTGCCTGTAAGTGAAGCTTCCTATCTACAGAGGCTTAACGTACATTTTTTTTATCTAGAATCTTATGTACATATTGATTGTTAGGAGAGCTAGTTATAGTGCAAAATAAAAGAGGTTAGTTTCTATTTTTTTCCTGTCCATTTTTGCTACCAAAGTATTAGTTGCTCTACAGTTGTCCTTTGGCTAAATTAGCCGAGAATTATTCCACATTGAAATGTCAATGTTTATAGACAATCTAGTGATTTTTTAAGGTGCTCTGTAGTGCTTTTGTGATACTTTGTTGACTAGTAATACAGATCATTTCACGACTAGCATTTGTACTGAGCAATATGCTGACATTGATCTAGTGAACATTAGATTTTAAAGAATTGTATATTTGTCTTTTGTTGTCAGATTGATTCCAGCTAGCAAATCACTGCATTCATTTTGCATCTTTTTAAAAGGTGTTTGTTTGAAACACCAAAGTTAAGAAACAGCAGAGATCCAGAGAACAATAACGTCAATCAAAAGATTATTCAACTGTAACAAATTATGCGGTAAAGATATGTATAAAAGCGTTTTAGCACATATTTTCTATATATATTGAATACTGAATACTTGAAAATAAATTAACAAATGCTTTTAATATCATTTGCCTTAATCTGAACAAGGTAGACCCGTTGAACTGCTACGGCTGTTTCCCTAGCGTTCCATATATGAAAAATCTCATAAGGATAGTTATAGGCTATGAAAGTGCATTGTGGACTAGATGTACAAATGACTAAATTTTGATATACAAGTATCTTAAAACCGCAATGACAGAATCTATAGAAATGAGCTCCGTAAAGTTTTTATGAGTTTTAGAATCTTTACCAACTATTAAGAGTTATAAAATTTGACCAAATTTATGCGCTTTTTCGGAACACTATGAGCGAATACCCACAACTTCGAATAGGTTAGTACGTTCGTAGAGAAGGTGGCGAAGAAGTCGCATGAAAAAGTCCTACAAAACTCTCAAGCGGGCACGATTGGTAAAGTCTTTCAAAATTCTGTCAAAGCTATATGTCAGTATTGCACTTGCCAATATAGAACTATGTATGAGTGCAAAATAAAGTACAGGCTGTAAACGTGCAAAAACTTTCGACTATTTGCCCAAAAGTTCTACCCCAGAAGATAGAAGGAGAGATTCAAAGACAAAGTGTAGCACTAAAAAAACTTCGATGACTCAGAGGTTAAATTGGCAGAAGAATTTTGATCTGCAGAACTATTGAATTCCGTAAGAGTGGTGGCACATCAGATATACATATATATTCGCGCGCCTGAGTGCAAGGGGATCTTGCCTAATCTACACCTAAAGAGTGAATAAACAAAATTGATTAATTGTTGGAAGCTACTTAGTAAGTATAGATTCTACAACAAGACCAAATCAGTAAAATAAATCGGCTATAAGATAAAGTGGCACTTCCTAGTGATAGCTGGACAATAAATCTAATTAAAGTTATTCTAGTTGCACTTATTAATGGCAAGCTTATGATGCTTAGTACAAAGCCAATGACGAATCACTGCAACCTCAAATTATTCAAGCAGTTATTGCACCTAAGTCTCTTACATACAAAAACCGATAAAATGCTCTTATAGTTTTCAGCAAATAGACAGAAACAAAACAGAGATTCTTCCGACTTTGTAATGCGCCATTACTGTAATAGTAATAGTCAGGAAATCAGAGCATGAACTTTTACCAATAACGTTGAATCATTTTAGCCTTATTTCAGATTCCAAACTTCTGTTGGAAACACAAACAGCATAATTCTTATTCGGATTTTCCACTCCCAGATAATATTACACTTTGTCTTCTGTAGTCTAATTCGACTAATTAAAATTCAAAGCCCATAACTTTCCGTAGCTAAAAGTTTCAAATGAGACTTTCTTTCAGCATCACTACTGCCATCTATCCCCCCTTTTTGCTCTTCCTACATAAAAGATATATTTACCTTGTCGACGAAAAAAACACAAAGGATCGCATCCGTGTTTATGTGACCAAAATAAATTGTATGCGATAGATTCGAAACGCAACACAAAGAAGAAGATACAAACAAGGAATAACTCATATTGGAAGAAGATTTGTTCTCCTTTGTCTCATTGCTTTTTGTATCCTTCGTCAAACGCTATATGCAGATACATTTATGCTTCTTTCATTATTCAAGTAGAACGAAAATAAAAAAAGAAATGACAAATCTACGAGTATTAGAGAAATGAAAAGAATAGACAAAAAAACAAAGATTCAAAATCCAAATCCAGCACGAATAATACACACACACATATACACGCATTCAATACATAGGATGAGAATGTAAAGCCCTTAGCTTTTATGTGTGATAAAATGAAAATTGCATATAATGCCATAAATAAGGATTCTCGCAAGGAAAATTTATAAAAGAAGAACGTTTTTTTTATTCTCGTCGTCTCGGCAACGCTGTACTTCTTCTTCAAGGAGTCCTTGCGAATATAAAAAACAGGGTCTGTTGCTTATTCCTACCCACTGGCTGTTAACAACAAAAAAAAAATAAAAAAATAAAAACTACCATCTCCTACCTTCTCCATAGTCTTAACTCTTAGCCCCCTCATGTGCAATGCATATATCCTGTGCATTCTGTATCCTTATGGAAATACATCTACAATAGTTGAACTTTACAATCATCATGATCATCATCCACAGGAATTCAACATTCTCCACAATGCCAGTAGTACTCTGATACCACATATGTACCACTACAACTTGGAGTCGAAAACTAGAACGAATGCTTGAGATTGCATGCAGTTGTCGGTGGAGTTGGAGAAGTCGTAGATGTCGGACTGGGGTACAGAGGGTAATTCTTGAAATAGCTAGAGTTGGGCTAGGATAGGAGTATGGAAGCCGAAGTATAAGCACGCAGACAAATTATGCTGAATAAATAAAACACTCGAGAATTGGATGAAGTGTTGTATGAGGAAAATCTATGTTTCCCTATAACTACTAGGACGAGTTTTATTCTCTTGCTCCCGTTCTTGTGCTCTGTAGACTCTCTATGAAAAGAAGCGCAAAACTTTTGCTGAAGGATAATACTGATGAACTTTGGGATATACGATTCCTTTTTTTATTTTTATTTTTATTTTTATTCACCTCCTACCTTACTCACACCCTATTCACATTTTTGAGTTAAATATGTTTACCTTCGTATAAGAATTGCTTTTTGGTTTAATTATAATGGATACGACGATATACAACCATTGGCAGGATAATATCATACAAGAACACAAGAAGCAACCGAACTGCAATTGCTGGAGTTTGTTTCCAAACAATACAAAGAAAAACAAGCACTAATGTTTTGCATTCGTGTTTAGGCTGATGGTTTTGAGTTTGTTTCGGTGTGTGTTTGGTTAAATGAGTTTCACTGTGGAGAATATTTAAAATATTCACCACATTTTTCAGAATATTATTCCTCAACCGAGCAATTGGGGATTGTTCCTTTTTTATTTTTATTTTTAAATGAGAACAAGGATATGGGAACAGAGTTTGAGTACTTTTGTAGAATATTTATTAGCGCGAATTGCAATGAAGAACATCAGCAAGTTAATTTGAAGAAATGTTTTTTTTGTTCTTCTCCTTGTGAAAACAGAACAAGGATGAGGATTTTTAATTAAAAATGTTCTGCGGTTCGGTATACCTAATGATGAGAGTTTTAACATAAGGTTCAGCAATAAATGTTGCATTCGTCTTAATTGCTCTGCACTGATGATGAATTGTTAAACGGGTTTGAGCTGAAAAAAAAATATCTTAGTCTGAAAGAATTGTACGAGTATAGACAGAGACACCTGGTTTCGATATTGTGCAAAACAAAAGCAACAAATTTAGTTCGAACGTATAAATGGAAATAAAATTTTTCCTAATGAACTTTCTAAAAACAATTTTTTGTAGATTTTTGTAATGAAGAAAAAGTAACATAATAGTGTATTTTCCAAAAGAATAACAACTCGTATACAAGAAAATAACAAGAAAAACCAGTATATGTAATACATGGTAGTGTGCAAAGCTAAAGCAACAAATCAAATACTTTGTATAAGAGCCCTTATTTTTAATAACTTCAGCACATCTGTATGACATCGAAGATATTAAATTTGAAATTGTGGTTTCCGGTATTTTTTGCCATTCAGTTTTTAATGTTTGAAACAGTTCTCGCTTATCCGTAAAACGTTCTCCTGCAACCCGTCGCTTTAGTATCCCGAATAGATTTTCAATTTCAAGAACTTGCACCCTATTGACGTTTAACCAATCTCTTACAACCTTCGGCGTGTGCTTCGGGTCATTATCGTGATGAAACACTCATCGAAGCGGCATATTCCATTCATCATGGTGAATCATTTCCATCTCCATAATGCTTTTATATTTGAAACGATCCATTATTCCTTCAATCTGATGAAAGAGTCAATACCGTTGGCTGAGAAGCATGTCCCCAACATTATACTACTACCTCCATGTTTTGATGTAACTTTGCAGTTCCGAGGATTGAATCTCTCTCCTTTCCGACGTCTAACTGTTGACATACCATTCGAATTGACCAGATTGAACTTAGATTCGTCACTGAAAAGGACAGTTCTCCATTTGTCTATAGACCAATTCAGATGCATTCTGGCGAAATTTAACCTAATGATTAGTAACGAATTGTTTTTATTTATGTTTTAAAACAAGATATTTTGAAAAGAACCTTATCTGCAAATGCACTTTTTAAGCATAGGCTTTTTCGCAGGCCTGTAACTTTTTAAGTCGTTTTCTATTTCTCGTCTTCGAACTGTAGCTGGATGAACGGGTAATTTAAGTGATGTCACAATTATTTGGGAAGTCACAAACGGGTCTTTTTTAATTAAGGCGCAAATTCTTCTATCCATCTTCTCCGAAGTTTTTCGTGGCCGACCACCCAAATGCACTGTTTCTACATATCCCGTTGGTTTATATTTTTTGATTAGCTGAGAAATAATGGATCTGTTTATATTATATTTCTTGGCTATAGAAATTTGAGTCTCTCCATTTAAAAATTGTTCAATTATTTGAGATTTAATTTCATCACCAAATTTATTTCGAGCCATAGTTGCAGATATCCGTTTGACGGATCTACGACTCACTTCCTTATACTTAGGTAAGAATATAGCAGAACATGTAAAAGTACCGCTAACTTTTTTTTGTTGTTTTTGAGAAATCAGGAAATTGTTGCTTTAGTTTTGCACATCACTGTATGTTATTGTGTTATCAAGGTAAGATTTTTCTCTAAGCTTATAGGTATCCTCGTCTTCTATAAGCTCTTATACTATACGTTTGCTTTTGACGACTTGATTTATATTCGGACTATACATGAAAAGCTAGTCATCTTGTCATCTTAACCCAAGAAGAAGAAGAGTCTGCATGACGAAATTTTAGGATGATCAGTATGATTTTCCAATGAAATCAAATATGATCATCGCCAGAACAGGTATTCGTATGTTTTCAGGTTCTAACCTACTTCCGATCTAAGCTAAAGTGCGAATTCTGATACCGAAAGCTTCGAAAACGGGGTGCCAATGGGAAGAAGCAGGAACATGGAAAGGGTGCGATGGAGTTCACTGAGAAGTATTACTCGTACGCTAGAGTCGATACTAAGAAATTTTGTCAAAAATTGAATACTTTCAAGACTTTTAGGCCTAGGTTATGGCCTGCCGAGATAAAACATTATCAAAAAATTGTCGAATCTAGGGATATGAGCAAATATATAAGATGTCTATAGAAAGACAGCAAGTATCAGTTTTGAAATTGTCAGTCAGAAATTGAAAATTAAAGAAATCAAACTTAAATTCAACAAAGCCTCCTGGTAACTGGTAAGCCTCAAAATATCAGGAGATGACCTTGTCGCCAAATAAAAACTGGCCATGCAAAACATATACAATTCAGAAAAAATTAAATGAGTATGTGGAAGTAGATAGGTGGGAACTATGGAAATAGCAGAATTCATTTGTGAACACAATTATAGATAGAAAGACTCTTCAGGTTCAAGTTAGACCGAGGGATTAATGGTCTCTTAAAAAAAATATATCACATCTCAACTGTGCGCTATCGCTGCGTTTTTATGTACTGTCGGTTGTACCATGCGAATGTATTAAGCTATTTTCAAGCAATATGGTTGGCCACCAGTTTATTACTACGGGGAAATCTCACTGCGGCTGTGGACAGTTTTCTTTTTTGTAATTTTATAAAAGTTAAGCTTAAACTGACTTTTTCTGTAAAACAGGTCTCAGATGGCTATATCAAATCTTTACAGTCCTAGCCTAATCCGAATAATGCCAGCGTCACAGGTAAACAAAATCAGGTTTGTTAGTACCTATATACATATGTATACTAAATCATTCCACTCACTTCATATGAGCACCTACAAAAATCAACATGTGGCCGATTTATTGTAGTAAGAAAGCAATATTAACGAACACCAATTTTCGCCTTAGTAGAATTTGAAGTCTTTCAAAATGACTCAACAAACCAATTAGAAAGACCTACTTGCACACTTCCTGGTTTGGATTGTATTAATTATTCAACACCTTCGCTTCTATATCAGCGTTGGAAAATCAAAACACTAACCGAAACCTTTTGCTGCTTACTGTTATTTCCAATTAATAGCCTTCACTCAAGATGGCTGATGTAGTTTCCTCTCAGATTTTCCTCAACGAGCTCTACGATCTACGACCAAACGAACAACAACTTGGGAATAGAAGACTAAGGAGTAAGAAAAAAAGAAATCAGAAAAAATGTCTACGGATACCTTTGCCCATATCAAGATGACTCCTTCCTCCTTTCATGGAGAAGCTATAAGATTGCACCTAGTCCCCTAGGTTCCGCTGCTTGAACAAGGAGCAACAGCAGTGCTATGACACTGTACATCAAATTGATTTCATCTATGAGAAGTTTTCAATGTGTTTGCTGGTTGTATGCTGTACTCTACCGACCTGTCGCCTGTCGTTTTATGCAAACAGAAAAGAAAAAAAAATCAAAAGAGATACAGATACCCGTACGAACATGCATGTAGAATATGCCATTCTACAATACTACAATTGGGGCTTTCGAAACGTTATGCAATTTTTTGCTAAAGGTAGTTTTTTTCACATTGTCTGTGATTCGATGACTGCATGAATAGCTAACCAAGTTTTGCGAAGACAAAACACGACAATGACAACGACAACGACGACGAGAATGGCAAAAGCAATGATGACAACGACAACGACGACCACCAACCAAAAAGGTTACAAAGTCTTCGTCGGTTTGGGGTTTGTTGGTTTTGTGTAGTTTTTTCCAATGCTTTTTTCGGTAACCGTTTTCGTGACAACTTTTCGCTAAAAGACACACACAAGGAATGGGAATAGAGGACACAAAAGAAAAATCTCTGTGCATTGTTTCAAGAAAGAGCAAAGATTTCCGAAGTATCTACGTTCGTATCTATCGATTTAGAAAGCTAACTAAATCGAAGGGGGTTATGGTTACGGTTAGCAACTCCTTTTTTACCTATTTAGTCACCACCGTTTGTCTGTTTTTGTTGGTATGTCTATCCTCTCTCACAGAACTAATAGACGAATACATTATAAATGCATGATCTGTAAGCCTAGTTTTTTAAAGTATAGATATTTTACATTTTGGAAGGTAAGTCGATAGCCTCATTGTCAGTTTGAATGGTACATCCTAGTATGAACCAACTGAAGCTGATAGGCCAAATGATGTTCATTTGCGGAGAGATCAAGTCATGACATCTTTTTCGTGCTGTCGCAAATGAGATATGGACAACATGACAAAATTAAAAAAAAGAAAACAAAACCAAGAATACATAATGGAAAGTATCTATGATATGAGAAAGATGGTACAATAAAAGCAGCTTATAGAATTATCATGTCTCAAGTCTGCAGTATGTCATGGCGTATTATATGTAATAGCAAAAGCAATAGGTAAGTGGATTTTTTGGGAGTAAATCGAATTTCTATGTTTTTTTTTATCACGATCATGGAACATGTGCTATGTTGACTTCGCTCAATTGTTGGCTTTGTAGTCTTGAAATCATTGTATTATTTTACGTTGTGTCAGAAGATAAAGATTTATCGCTTAGTTGATGCAAAGGGAAACTCTGTAAGTGCAACTAAGTAGTAAGGCTTGGTTATTAATGAAGGATTGCAATCACTTTAGTTATACTGCGCTTTAAGCGGTTACAACCTCATAGTGACGAAGGAAAACACGAAGACTGGTCTGTAATAGCATCGTAATTAAGTCCAAAACAATTCTATAGGGTAAGAACTCACATTAATAGCTTGGAAAAAAAACCATGCTTGTTTGGGCTGAAGTCATTTTTATTATTATTGTACTGTCCGGCGTATCCGCATTAAAATGAAAGTGTACGAGTAAGTAAAAGTAAAATATTGTAGGAAGTGCGCGTATGAAAGTAAACAAACACCTCAAATCGACTTTGACAAATTTATTACCACTCTTGTTCTGACTTACATATGTCACTCTGACAGCTAAAGGTTTTCGGAACAATCAATCAGTAAGGTCGACGACCTCACATAGATGATATGAATAGGCAGCAGTGACAACCGCTTATTATGACAAACGTTAAGCGTACAGTATTGAGCAGAAAAATTAGTACTCAACGACTACAACTCGGCCTTCCTGACGGAGTGATCGCCTCGATAACTGGCACATAAATTATTAAATTTACATCAATTACATTATATAATACGAGTATTTCAAATAATGCGACTACTTTATGTAGATAATTTTAGCATAAGTCCACATATAATATTACAAAAATGTTTGTATGTTTTAACAAAATATTCTGGACTTCAGAAATTGAATTCAATGTGTTTATACATAAATTTGTTTTTCAATTACTATACACACAGCTAAGATTGGTTGTACACAAGATTGGTTGTACACAAAGACCCGAATTGAAATAACTAAAATTATTAATTCAGAACGAATATTTGAAATCTTTTATTTATCATTATCAAGTTCACTTGGTCTCACGGCATAAGGTCGCATATTTAAATGGTAATCGGCTTAATTGCATGCCCTCGACATCCTCTATCACATAGCGGTCATTTAATATAACTTTCTTAACCCCATAAGGACCACGATACTTAGAAAGAAGCTTCTTATTAATACCTGGTGTTGTAACAACGTTTTTTATCACGACGAGATCTCCTACATTGTATTCTATTGGCCTCTTGTGACGACTATTAAAGTATTTTTTGTTGCGGAACTGAATAATTTTGATATTCTTTTGAGCTTTGTCCCTAAAATCATATAAGCAGGTGGGGTTCAGTTTTGAAAGCTTTTCGAGATACTCCTTTATTTTATCACAAACCATACCTTTTTGATTTACACCAAATAAAAGGATACTAGGGTTGAACCCTGTGGATCGATTTATACTGTTGTTAAGAGCAAACTCGATCTTAATGATGTTCTTATCCCAATCGCTGGTGGTATCATCTTCGCTCTCCTTCGCTAGCATGGGAATTATGACGCGATTTAGTCTTTCAACTTGCCCATTTGATTGCGGTGAGTGTGTGGCAATCTTCACATGCTGAAGTTTGCGATGTTGCAATGGTATAATTTGATGAACTTACTAAATCCATCGATAACAATGAAAAAGGGGTTTCTCTTTGATCGAGAAGTAGCGAAAGGACCAAGATGGTCAACATGTAGTGTATCAAATGGGAAGATTTCTTTTAGGATCAGATGCAAGATAACTTTTCCTGAATTAGGGGAAAAGAAAATACATTTCAAGCAATTCTTTATATAGAACTTGATCATATCCTTCATCCGTGGAAACCAGTAAATACTTGATATATGATCATAACATTTATCTACCCCTAAATAACACAAAGCCTCATGATGCGTCCTAGTAACTGCTTCTCTATTTGAGAAGGCACATAAAACAAAACCGTCTCTTTATCTTTAGCCTTGCGATAAATGAGACCATTTATCATTTAAAAAAATTGACTTTCTTATTTCTCCAATTCAGACGCAATTGACATAATTTTTTAATCTTTCTTTTGTGCCGCAGCTAGCATAAACTCAAACGATTTACTATCTATCATAAAGAACATTGAATGACCTGCTTAGAGAATCCACATGCGACATTTTGTCGCCTTTTCTATGCCCGACACTATAGTCATAGGCCTGCATTTCTAAAGCCCAACGCGAAATACTTGGAGAGCTTCGCAATCTGTAACTATCCTGAATGGTATACCAGTAAGATATATTCTAAATCGCCTAAGTGCATATACTATTGACAGTGTTTCTAGTTCATAGCTATGATATTTCGATTCAGTTTCCGTAGCCCGTTTGGAGAAATAGAAAACTGGGTGAAAATTGTGATCCTTTTGTTTTTGAAACAAAACTGCTCCGAAGCCGATACTACTTGCATCGCAATGAAGCTGAATTATGTTATGTGGGCTATAAATAGACAATACCGGAGATGCAACTTATTTTTCTCTTCAGGACATTAAAAGCTTCAAGCTCCTTTACTCCAAACACAAACGGACTATTCTTTCGCAAAAGATCATACAGCGGCTTAGCTATGTTAGCGAAATTCCGGATAAACTTTCTAAAGTAAGAATACAACCCAGTGAAACTATAAACATCTTGCTTACAGGTAGGTATAGGAAAGTTATTTATAGCAGATAAATTTATTTTATTTCTCCGAATACCTACTTCATCTATTTTATAACCTAAATACAAAGTTTTCCGCTGAAGAAAAGAGCATTTATCTAAACGAAGATGGAGATTATGCTTTACAACTATCTCGATCACTTCTCTAAGGATGTCTAAGTTCTCGTTGATCGTTTGGGTAGCTATAAGGATATCATCTAGATAAGTTAAAATCTTAGATCGTTTAATGAGATCACCAAACACATGCTTCATAAAGCGTTCAAAGACTGAAGGAGCATTCTTAAGCCCGAATGGCATTCTAGTGAATTCATATTGGCCTAATGGCGTAATGAACGATGTATATTTAACAGAGTCTTTAGATAATTTAACATGATGAAATCCGTTTTTTAAATCAAAGGTAGTAAAATATCGCTTATCCTTCAGGCCATCAATATGATCCTCAATTAGTGTCAAAGGATAATTATCTCTAAGCGTAGCTTTATTTAGATCCCTAAAATCTATACTCATCCTAAGTTATTTGGATTTTTTCTCCGCCAAAACAACAGGAGATACAAATTCCGAATTTGACTCTCGAATGATGCCTCTTACTAACAAATCGTCTAATATCTTTTGGAGTTGTATTTTGTGGCTATAGGGCAAACTCCGAGGGGCATAATTAAAGGGGATGTAGGCAGACAAAACAATTTTCATTTCAAAGTCACCTGTGGAGGGACTCTGTTCATTTTCATAGACATTCAAAGCTGGCTCAATAATTTCATACATACGGTTTTTTGTACTACAGGTTAAATCTAAGTTTATGTTAAGAGCTAACTTACTTGAATCACATATATCGATATTTAAAATCTGCGCTAGAAATTCATTATCTTCACCAGCTTCATGGATCTTATCCGCATCAACTGAAGAATGATGATATTGATAAACTTGCTTGGTGAGATTAATTTCTTCTTTTTCTTCGTTCTTGATATTCGATTTTCGAAACACCAAACCAACCTTAGCCATGAAGTCACAACCTAGAATTATAGGGTATATCATTCAGAACTTTTTAACAACTAGTAATCTAATGTTTATGATCTAATTTTCAAAACTTATGTAGCTTTCGATGTTTCCAACGATATTCAAAGGGCTCCCGTTGACTGCGCAATACGTTTGTTCTAATTTATTCAGGGTAGACACCATAGATGTCGGCAAAAATTGCTCTTGAACAAAGCTGATGGGACTCCCAGGGTCCAGAAGGGTGAGTAGAGCTGTCGACCTCTTCATCCGGTCACACACAAACTGGTTTTTTTTTTTTTTTTTTTAATGCATTTTATTTCTATAACTTAAATTACGCTTATATGCTAAACAAAAAACGCTTAAAAATTAGCTTAATTAACTTAAAAAATAATCTTATTGTAACTTACTGGCCCCATGCGGGCACTCTAAATTAAACATAATACTTAATCTATGTCTTTCGACGTAACTTACAGTCTAATTTTATTTTTATTTTAACATTTATTAGAACTAAGAAAATGAAAGAAAAACTTAGTGTCTGGACTTTTTTTTTTATCTATAAAAACTTAAAACTAAAACCTTATAGACTACCTAAAAATAAATCTTAAACTACTTAACCTACTTACGTCTAATACATACACATACATACATATATATATATATATACATAATACCTATATACGTAATATATAAGCATATGTATACATACATTTTTTTTTTTTTGTGTTTTTGTATATTTTTTTTCTTAACACCTAACTTAAACCTACCTAGAACTATGTAAGCCGGCCATGGCTAACAAAAAAAAAAAAAAATTTGGCTGGCCCACCTTGCTTCACGTGAAGCTAATTATCATTGGAGGAGTTCGACGACGAAGCATCCTCCCTTTCAACAAGCCACCAAAATTGTTGGTGCTGCCGAGCAACATCCCTCATGTCGCGACTCCCTACCGCCCTACTGAACCGGAGACGCTCTGCACTGCCATGTGCGACGTCTCTGTCGTAGTTGAGTCGCCTGTCCGCAGCTGTTCGAGCGACGTGGAAGATTAGCGGCACCGCCAATCTGTCCTGGATCAGACCTTTGCTATCTAAATATAGGAACGCTTCTGGAGGAATAAAACCGTCAAAGCGAACTCTCTCGTGATACATATAATTGGGGTAGTAAGCCCCGGAGATCAGGTTGTTCGATGAGGTCATTGCTCTTGCAACGTGCCTTCGAGTCAACTTAATGACGAAATTGTCCACTCTTATTAGGTTCGCCCTATTGTATAAGACCTCATTGGGATAGAATTTTATGTACTGAGACTCTGGTGTTCTGTATAAGCGAAGACAAGTCCTAAGACAAGCCCTCTCAAACACCCGAATCTTTTCCAATAAACTTGCTCTCACGTTGAACCACACGGGACATCCAAATACAAGCATGGGCCTGATAAGGGCCATGTAGCAGATTACCTTCACCCTCGCGTCGAGTTGGCTGTTATAAAACAGTCTCTTTGTAAGGGCAAAAGCACCTTTGGCTCTGGCCAGAGCAACATCTATATGTTTGTTAAAATACAGAAATTGATCTAGCCAGATCCCAAGGTATCTGACTACATTTCGACAAGCAAGTGGCTGCCCTTGCTGTCCCACGATCGAGAACTTTCGCCAATTCTTTCTGGTATCCCTAGAGGCCCCAGACAAAGGCGTCCTAAACAGAATGATTTCCGACTTCTGAAAGTTGATTTTCAACTTCCAGTCATCGCAATATCGCTTAATTTTGTCGAAGTCACGCTGCAAAAGCATATTAATGACCTCAATCTTTGGACCTGATCTGTACGCGATTATGTCGTCTGCGTACGCTATGGCATGGTGAAGTGAACCTATCAGATCACTCGTGTAAATGTTGAATAGGATCGGCGAATTTACCGCACCTTGTTGCAGACCGTTTTTAATGTTAAAAGTTCCAGCAGAAGTCGCATCGCCATTCTTCACGATGAACTGTCTACTGGAGAGCATATCGAAGAGAATATACAGAAGTGGTTTACTAATGCCCAACCTGTCCAGCTTGAAAAAGAGTCCTTCTAACCATACGATATCGAAGGCCTTCTCCAAGTCAATCAGGCAGGCACCAGTGCACTGGTTCTTGCTTTTGTTCCATTGGATATCAGAAACCAGTTTCGACGCAGCATGAATGATATCATGCCCCGCCTTGAAACCGAATTGATTATCCGGAACTATATGTTTGTCCTCGACCCACTTAGTCAGGACTCTATTGATAACCCTTTCGAACACCTTACTGATGTTTGGAAGAAGACTGATCGAGCGGAGATTCGCCGGATTGGAAGTGTCTTTATCCCTTTTGGGGATGGGATGTACCACCGCAGTTTTCCAATGCGCTGGATAATGTGCATTATTCATTGCATTATTAAACAGGGTGGTATAAATGTTTACCGCTTCTAGAGGGAGATGTCGAAGCACAATGTTCGGTATTTCATCGGTTCCCACTGATTTCTTACTTCTAAGTGATTCGAAGATCGTTTGGAGTTCCTCCTTCGAAATGAACGGGGGTAGTGCCCTATCGTTGGTGATGACATTATTTGCCATATTCTCGTCACTGAACTGGGTGAAACCCGAGCTCTCGAATCGCCAATTCACAATTTCATTTCGAAGGTAGAAATTGTGCACAAGGACTCGATTCTCCAGATCGTGGTTCGGGCCAATGATAACATTCGCCTTGTACACTTCCTGGAAAGTCGCTCCTATAGCCTCTACCTGCTCTTGCGGATCCTCGATCACAAAGAAGTTGTCATCATCAACAGCCTCATTTGGATCTATGCCCGCTGCTACCAGTATTTGTTCGTTGTTCGTCGTTCGGGCGATTTTAAGACAAGGAAGGTCATTGTGATCTTTCCTCCGAAATAGTTTATTTATTTGCGGGAACATATTCGGGTTGCTGGTGTTTACAGCCCGAATTTTACTGTTCCAATACAAATTTACGGATGCTCTGTAATTTTCTTTTATTAATGTTTGGAGGTTTTTAATCGACGACTTCAGTGTCATGATCTCCGGGTTATGTCTGTCAGTAAACTGTCTGTACAAGGTTTTTAGTCTTGACAGCAGTCTACTTTTATGTCGGTGCAGTGCGTCAATAGTTGCGTTGCGGAATAGGTCTTCTTCGTCAATGTGTCGGTACCGAGGTATCGTTATGTCCATTGTTCGTTTGATTGTCTCGTCCATAAGTCTTAGATACCTGTCAATCTCCTCGTTTGACAGATTTCTGTTGGACGGTGGGTAGAGCGAATTCGAGGAGAGTGCTCTAGTCAGTGTTCTGGTGAAGTGTGTCCAACGCACCCTACTATAATTGTAGGAATGCCTTTGGACAAACTCATCCAATTCCGCAATTTCGTTGGGAACAGTTATTTCGGTGCTGAGACCGCAATGGTCACTGTCATACACGAAAGTGCGTAGACAGTTTGTAGTTTGTTGGTTAGTACATGTCAGTTGTATTCGTGAGTCGAACAGCAGAAGATCCAAATAAGACCCGTGTCTGGGAAACGACGGACTATCCGTCGCCTTAAGCCCGAGTCGATACATCATACTGTGTTGACCCCACCAATTGAATAGTAGGTTCCCTCTAGTATTTGGTGTATTATTTCCCCAATCACTATGTTTGGCGTTGAAATCTCCGCCGATAATAAAATAGTTGTCTTCCAATTCCAGCCTCAGGAATCGAAAAAGTGTCTCGAGCTCTGAGATAAATATTGTGGATTGAGTAGCCTTAGGTGCATAGACAGACACCATGTACAACCGCTTTCCACTACGGAGAGGGATATACACGATGCATGCTTCCAGCACCTGGAACCTACGTACTACACGACTGTATACTCTTTTAAAATGTATACCTTTTCGTACGAGAATTGCAACGCCACCTCCCTGAATGGAGTTGGGTCGGTTTCTCCGTACTATTTTGTATCTTCTGTGCCTCATTTTGTGTCTCTTAGTAAGCTTAGTTTCGCTAACCAAAAGAACATCAGGGGCTTGGTCTTTAAGCAACTTAAATAGTGCGGCTCGTCGTTCGAACCTTATCAGTGAATTCACATTCACAGCAAGGACCTTCAGGGTTTGCTCCGCCACGTACGTACCCATTACGGCAAAAGGTGCGTTAGGCCAGGCAGCAGAGCGTATACTTGATCCACCCGCGCGGTCTGTTCAGTTAAATGACGTTGTAGCTGAGCCATCTGCCCCTGGATAGAGAGCAAGATAGCTAGCATGTCAGGTACTGGTTCCGGTGCTCTGGGCGCTGGGGCCTGAGAAGCAACCTTCACTTGCTGTACCGTATTTCCCCTACCTGCCGCCATTTGGGCGTAGGTAACATGGGGAGTAACGGCTGGAGTTTGCAAATGCACGGGTGGACGTTTCACTTCCACTTTCTGCTGCCGGGCCAGATTTATTCTTTTGATGTACTGGAATTTGGGACAACCCCGATAATTTGCGGTGTGTCCCGTGTTCCTACATAAAGCACAAGAGAGTTGGCTTTTTTCAGACGCTCCGTCCTTACCCAGAGCGCATTCCTCGGACTTGTGGTTCTTTCCGCACTTCACGCATCGAGGCTGCATTTCGCAGTTCGACGCGGCGTGCCCGAACCTTTGGCAGCGAACACATTGCAAAATGTTTTCGCTCCTTTTTAATTTTTCCCAATGGACAACCTGGTAGTCTAGGACTTTAATACTCCTTAGACCATCCAGATTGCTGGTGGGACTTAGCTGGACCAGAAAAATCGGCAGTTGCCGCTTCTCCCTTTTGGCTCTGGCTGTGGTGAAAGGCTTGACCCCCACGAATTGGAGCCCTTCGCACTTCTTCTCTTTCAGCAGTGCAAGGAGCTCCCCCGGATCAGTCGACGGTTCTAATCCCCTAAGCAGCATTGTTTGCAGCTTGTCCCCCTTCGGGGTGTAGGAGAAGAACTCCGTCGTCGAATCCTTCAGTAATTTTTTTATTGTATAATAGCGCTCCACTGTGTTACAGTGGATCGCATGCCTATCTAGTGACAATCGTTTTATAAAAAAGTTGTTGCCTATGGCCGACTTACACAGATCAATAGTGTCCTTTAACTCCAGTTTAAAAGTGTTGATTGGTGGCACTTTTTGCTTGGTGGCTTTCTGCTCTTGCTGTTGTTGTCTCTGCTGCTGTTGCTTTTGCTGATGTAGTTGTTGGTTCTGTTGTTGTTGTTGCTTCTGTTTCAGATTCTGTTGTTGTTGTGGCGGCTGCGTATGCTTTTCTTGTTGATGTGTTTGTGTCTTCTGTTTTGGCTGATGTTTTTGTTTTATTTTGTCCGTTTGTAATTTTAACTGTTGCTGGCTTGCAACCTTTTGCTGTTGTTGTTGTTGTTGTTGTGATTGGGAGCATACTTGTTGCTCCTTTTCACGCCTGGCTGTATACTTTGCCTTAATGGCAAGTGCTTTTTCTTCAAGCTGCCTGATGGTGCTCATTATAGCTTGGACTTCATCCTCTTCGTCGTCCGACTCTGAGACTGCCAGAGCTGCGAAGCTATTATCGCTTCCCTTGAAACGACCTTTGCCCCCATCTGACAAATGTGTTTCTTCGTCATATTCCGACCCATGACACTTGTTGTTTATTGCTGCCCTTGTAGTTGATGTCGTCTCCTCCCTTAATCCACCAGGCAGCTTTGCGATGGATTTTGTAAGAGAGGGACGTTGTGTCAAGTTAAGAGTGGGCCTCAGCCTCCTCTTTCTCTTCATCTTCGGTTCTGCTAACATGGCTGATTGGCTTGAACCGCTCGAAGCCTCGCCTGACTTTTCGGCTGGTCCCGCTATTGGCATAGCGGAACGCACCCCACACTTCATCACGTGATGTAGTAAACAACACTTACTAACAGTTCAATTTAATTGTTTTTTTTATTTTTTTTATTTATTTTAAATAAAAATGAAAAAGAAAAAAAAAAAAAAATGTCTATGGCAATCGGGGATTCGAACCCACGACCTATGATATGCTGGCCGAACACACTGACACTCTGCTAATTGGAGCGTATGGAAATTTCCTCAAATATCTCTTTGTTATTTATTAAACTAATCACTGTGCACTCATAAGCCGAACCACGTCTGTACTCTACGGAGATCAATGAACGACGACACACAAACTGGTAGTCAATGACCCTTTCAAATTCATTGACGCCTGCATCAGATTTTTTTGACTTTCAGTGATGTCCTCACTCTCCACTGGTTTATCTTCTTCTGGGTTGTGATATATTGGCTGGATTTTGGTAGTAGGTGTGCATTTATTTATTGCCATAACATTAGCTTCTGGACAGTTGCTGGATAGATGTCCTCGCTTCCCGCATTTAAAACAAGTAACGTCTTTCCTTTCTGCTAGGTTACGGGAACTGGTTTCCTGCACTTTGGTTTTTTGATACGTTTTTCTCATTTGCACTGGTTACATACCACGATGAGAAAATCCACTTTTAGAAACTCGGTCGAAGAAGTTATAGCGACCGTTGCTTTTCAACCTTTCATATTTGCGCAAACAATTTTCAAATCACTTAAACTATTTGCACTATATAGTAGGAATTTGTTCACTTCTGTGTCGGTAATACCTCTAATAATGTAGTCCATGAGATCCTCTTCCTCGATTGGACTATGCGCTGCAATCTCTTGCACAGTCAATACATACTGTTGCATAGTTTCGTCACAATTCTTTCTTCTTCCTCGAAGTTCATTGTAGATATTGGCCTTTGTGACGACCTTCTTGAGTTTTTGAAGTAAAGCTATCCTCAGTTTCTGCCAATTCCTTAATGTGAGGGTCCTTACGAACCGACAAGCAGCCTCTTGCCGTATAGGAACTTAACCCTTCCATCAAGGCCAAAAAGCTCACAGCACTCCTCGAACTGCTCCAACCATCGTTGTACGGGGACATGATCATCGCCACTGAACGGTGTCATGGAATCTTCGACGTCTTTAAAACCGACGGGAACAGTATATCCAACCCTAGGCTCCTCTTCTGTAACTTGCAGTTCCCGTAACTTCCTCTTCAATGAAGCGATTTCCATTTTCTTTTTAACGATCCTTTGTAGCCGTTCCAGCACTTCATCCACTTCGTCTTCTTCCATTACCTATTCTTCAACACTTCCTTCCTGCGCTCACTCAGCAAACTATGCCGAATCACTTGCGGATAATTCTCCGTTTCCTAAACTGTGCTCGCGGATTAGTTTAACCAGGTCATAGTCCACATAGTTTTACACTGCCTCTTCCACTCGAAGACTCAATTCAGCATTAGAACCACCCGTTTGCAACTTTAATGATCGTAGAATGGTTTTGAGGGTAACCACCGTAGCTGTGTCTACGAATTTTTTTTTTTATTATGACAAACGTTAAGCGTACAGTGTTGAGCAGAAGAATTAGTACTCAACGACTACAATATTAATTTTATTATGAATTCACTAGCTAGCACACGCATTTATAAGACCAGTCTTCGTAAGGCGTAAGAATATCTCAACCAATAAGCAATAATTTGCTTCCTATGATAAAATATGAAGCCAACAAATCAGAATCGCATCATGTCAAATATTTAGTCTAGCTGAGGTTTCGGATATATATATATAAGGTCCCTTGCTTTAATCAAAATACTTAACACTTTGGATCTAAATTTCTTTAAAAAAAATACTTTAAAGCTCCGCATGCTTTGAATGGGTAAGTTTTTAATCGGAAATTTTAATAAATTTACTGGCACTCCATTAGTTTATAACGGGTTTTTGTGAAACTTCCAGTGTTGCCAATGATACCCTTAAAATGGAAACATGTCTGTAAGCGAATATTGCAAATCTTAAATCCAAGTGAGACTGAAATAATATAAAATCATTGATTATTTTTTTTTTGACTGAATCAAATGACAAGAATCGATTAGGCCTAGATTTCAATTACATTTTTTTTCTCGGAAAAGAGAACTTAAACAAAAATCTTATCTATTGTACTTCTTGTAATTCAGAAATATAGAAATAATTGGATACCTAGTGCCTTCTGAACTAGTCAATCTTAATCAATGCTTAAGGAATAAAATTATAATCTATCCTCACAGTTTAAAAACCCTTCGATAGAGGATAACGCAGTAGAGACAAACACAGCATTTAAATCAACCTGATAGAGTGAATCTGAACCCAGAACATGTATTCAGTCATGAGGTGATTCTGGAGAGCTACAAAAAAAAATTGAGGAACTTTGATAGATCGGATGTTAGAAAGATGAAACCCTGTTTGACTTTTAAAATGCCTCTTGCCATTAATGCAAACAATTAGTTCACAAGAAAAATTTTGCTATTGAAAAGTTTAATTCCTTTTAGTAGTCATTGTAGATGTAGCCATTTAATTATCGATTTAATTAGACATATCAGCAGTAAGAGTTCCGAACTAATTTTGGTAAATTTGTCCTGAAACGCCGTCATTTCGAGTGTATCTGTCTTATAACTTCGATTTATTTGCAAAATATTAATTAATCTTCTCTGACAACATAGATTGTCCACGGACAAAATTACCTAATTAAATCAGAAAGATAATTTTGATGTACGAGTATCTTGGAATACCGTACTTATAGTATTATACTTTTGGGTTCAGAATTATTAGATATTTCAGACATTTAATAATATCCAGACATACTCCTACTTCAGGTAATGCTTGAAACCACATCCGTAGTTGAAGGTTACTGACTTTCATAAGAATATTTAAAACAAAGTTTTTACATTTTCAAGTGGTTCTGGACAACATATGCTTAAGAATTTAAACTAAAATTACAACCAACTTATCCTTGAAAATAATTGCAAAACCTTACGCAGCATTAGAAAGCAGCACATGTTGGTTAACATTTTTAGTGTGACATCAGAGAATGCACATTTTTTAATAATGCGCGTAAAAAATCGAAGGACTTTTGGCATTTTTTCTTACCTATAAGAAAATTATATGTATTAACTGCATGACTATCCTTCAGTAGAAAATCTCTCTTTCTTTATGACATCGCCTTACAAACAGTTTCTTAACTTTCTCTTCTATTATGTCGAATTTTCTTACATTCCCTAAATTTTTCATTAGTTCGCTCATGATTTATGACTTGAGCAGACTCATAACAATTCCTCGGTCGTCATTCCCAGTTTTGTTAACGACGAAATACGAGTACATTTAGATTTTTTTACCTGACACGGTTTTATACTTACTCTTTTTCAGCTGGTTTCATTTTTTATCTCCTCTTAAGGGGGAAAAAATTAAAAAGTATGTATCTCAATCATATATGCATTCTTAATGACAACGCATATTTTGACTCAAAATCAGGAAAAAGAAAAAGGGAACATATATAGCAACAACAACAATAAAAACAATCTCAATCTTAATCACGTTTGGGGTCACCACAGCTTAATAATCATAATACACTCCCCAAAAACCGTATTCAGGGCATCCGAACATTTTGATGGTCATGAGGATGCCGCTCTACCGATTACCTAGATGAAGATATTAATTTTTGTGTTGAACATGTTTTTTTGGGTATTTTTGTATCTTCTTAGTTTTACTGGAAATTCAAAATACATTCAAATAAGCTTTTTTTCTTCTTGTTTTTTTAATAAAAACAACCTTCTTCCATGCCACCACTACAAAGGGTCTATCCCAGTGGTCTGAACTTTGAAATAAAACCAGAACAAAAGAAGATACGTACATACCCACCGATATATACTATATGTACGTACATAAAAAATGGTTTTTGGGAACTCAAATTCAAAAAGAGATTTGTTTGTACCTGTTTTCGGATCTAAGTACGAAAGCGACAACTGTTAGTCAACGTCAATCGTGAAAACGGTGACTGAGACGCGAACTGCTTTAGTTTTGATTTAAGAAATCAGTTCATATGCTTGTCACGTGAATCCCAAAATAAAACATGACTATGATTCGAGATCACTTTGGGAAAGGCTTCATATGAAGCCTAACGAAAATAGATATTTCATATATTTGGAAAGGATTGTAGGTACAGAGTGTGCCTACGTTAAATGAATGAAAAATTGAGTGAGTTGATGGCGACAACTTATATCTTTATGTAAAGGTATTGTACATGTGAAGCAATTGAATGAATTTTAAAACTTTCATATCCGGCTGGTAAGATGTATGATATGGAGCACATTGTCATGGACAGTTCATCAACTCTCTGTCCTCGTGACAATATAGACACATGTGTAGCATTGTAAGGGAAGATCAACCGATGCCGATGGTTGATCATATATCGATTTCTTTTGCGTATAAAATAAAAAGGGTTTTATTTTCCTTTTTACATTTTACTAAAAAATTTGCGAAAAGAAGAAAATAAATCGGAAATTTTTCTAATCTCTATAATTTTCTTTAAAATTATAAAAAATCTAACTACTTTTTAAATGTCTGATGTGCTCATATATTACTTTCACTTAAATTTAATCGGGAATTGAAGAATATGAATATGAAAAAGCAAGACTCTTAGACTGAGGTTTTCCAAAGTTTTTTTTGTTTTTTGTTTAAGCTTGGAATTTT
This sequence comes from Volucella bombylans, assembly GCA_949129095.1. Classification (NCBI taxonomy): domain Eukaryota; kingdom Metazoa; phylum Arthropoda; class Insecta; order Diptera; family Syrphidae; genus Volucella; species Volucella bombylans. Next base: position 190,214,968 of record OX422140.1, on the reverse strand, counting down.
TTCAGGTTAAGACGACGATGAAATGGATACAAGATCATACCAAGTTAGTATCTTGTTACAGTGCAGTGTGATGTACATATATAGTATTGGCATCACCAAAGCGCGCCACTTACGCTTTTGCAAATTTTAAGTCAGAAGACGCTAAGATGCATTAAGGTAAAAGAAAAGATATAAAATATAAAATAAGAAGATATAACATATAATAAAATAAATATTATAGGATAACAGCTACGGCGTAAATGGAATGGTATGATGCATAACCTAAATTAAAATGTAGTGAAGGTATTCACCAAGTAAGGCTATCAACCTAATCCAAGATCCCAGTCGATAAAATTAAGAGATGAGTTTTGTTGTTAAAATTATGAAGTAAATAACTATTAAAGTAATCCCATAATCTGAATTCTAGTAGAGAAAAAAACATGTGCTCTGCTAAATTAGGAGTCGGAATGCACTCCATATTATGAAAGTTCTAAGACCGGATCTCTGGCTTACTTTAAGAAAGTCATTTACTGGATCTTATGTAAAACAAGCTCACATAACAGTGACGGATGAAAATGGCAATATAGTAGATGAGTGAAAAACATATGACTTGATATGGTGTAGGAACCAACAAAATTTGTTTTATAGGGCTTTAACTCATTTTTAAAATCTGCTGCATTGATATGTTTAAAAATCTTGATTGATCTCCATGCGATTTACATTTTCAGAGATAGAAAAATGGTCGTACTACAGTATACATACATACATAATAATGTTAGTATGAATGAACAGTTGGTGAAAGCGGCTTCCCACAGAGTGATATCTACAATAAAAAAGCTCCACCGTCATGAAAAAAATACTACCTTGAGGACACATTTTGGTAGAGAGAAGAACTCAGCTTTGTACCGGGAACTGTTACTTAATAACTTGATAGTACTTTAATGGCTTACAGAAGATAACCCCCAGACAACGTAGTTAGCAGATATTCAAAGTTGTATAGGAGGAAAAGAAATAATAAGAAGAGCCTTAGTTAAAATCAGGAAGTCTTATTTTAGTGAATTCATACTTCATGTATAGTAGGCACTACTGAACAGACTGAAACTGACCCCGGAGTTATCAATACTCTTTAGAAGAAAATACAGTACCAGAACACCCAAATGAAATGAATTTATGTATATATAATCATATGTAATAATGGATAAATTAGGTTTTTATACCTTTAAACTGAGTGCTATAAAGTAAATCGATATAGCAACGGTCATGTTAAAAACAAAATTACAGCCATTAGTCTACACAAGTCATCATTGGCCATTCCGTTGTGAAGCTTATTACTTTAAAAAAGAAGGGACTCAACAAGCCTTTAAGGCTTACAACTGCACAATTACCAAATCGAAGCTAGTAAAAAATTCTGAGTATAATTTAGAAGGATGAACGAGCAAATGAAATGAAAAGAATTTTCACCATAGCGAGTCAGTCAATTTGACACTTACTGTAATTTGTAATTGTATTTTAAAAAAGTTAATTTGGACAAAAAAAATCTGAAGGGAAAGTTATATGTAGTTCACTGTCCATCATATCAATCTATTTATACAAAGACAGCAGATAGGTACTGAAACAGATTTAACTTATCGTAACCTTCCGTAGGTAATCTTGCATCGTACGGTTTGTATCATACTTTAGCTACAATTTAAGATTAGTCAAGTTAGATGTAAGAAAGTATTAAAGTTTTTTACAGCACAAATAAATCATTATATGGGAGAACGATCTTGCTGTGTAAGCTACATAATGATCTTGAATATTCAGCTAAAGATCATCCGATGAAGTTGCGACTGTATGGAAAGAAATGACGTTAGATATTAGCATCTATTAAAATATTGTTGCCTCTTATTCAAATATTTTGATAAAAATACTTAATGTGCCATTTACTTTGGACTACTACAACATACTTATAAAATTGGATACACTTTTCGACTACAATTACAAAATTTCGATATATTACTATTACCATCATCATTACTTTTGATATTTCCCGAAAGGGCATTTCCTCTTCGTTGGATACTTTTTGAAAAAATTAAATATTGGTTGTTAGGATTTAAAGAAAATCGCTGAATTAAGTTATTACCTATTGCACACATAGATCGAAGTTAGCTTCCATTACCGCTTTACCCTGGGTCTCCAGCTGATTTTCTTCTCCATACTTGCAGCTTCTGCATTAGTCGTTAAGCATGATTCCGAAACGTTCCACATGAATACCAATCGCACAATGTTCACTGATAATGCCAAGCACGGAACATGCACTTTTACGACTAAATTTTATTAATGAAACTAACTATTGCTTAGTTCAGTCAATGGTGGCTTTATAAATACCCACATCAATGAATTTTTGCATACAGCCTGAATACTTACTCACAAGAAAAAGAGGTTTGGAGATAAATAGGTTTGGTCTCTTCCTTCGATCACTTTTTCACTGACTGGGATATCCAACATATCTCATCCCGCAAGCCTTGATCTTATTACTATGTATGAACCTAGAGCCTCAACTTGCCTGCCAATCTAGGTACACTGTTAGAATTTTACCTACAATATTATCCTCTGATCTTTGCAGCCTAAATAATTGCTGTCGGGTGTTTCAACAAGAGGTGTAGGATTTTAAAGGCCTATTTCTGAACAGCTGATGTACCCAGGGTTGGCATATGGTCACATGTAATCTATAAATTTTGCAAATTTTCCATGGAACGCTTCATAGGAAAAGAAAAAATCCAAGGCATTGAATTTTTTACGGAGATTCATGCAAAATTCGTGCCGAGTTGGACGTAATCATGTACCTTCCGAAGCATGTGTGCGCAACATAATAGACGGCCTCAGCATAAGATATTAGACACAGAAACGTGTTTGCCCCGGACGTTCAATGGAAAAGGTCGCCGATGTAAAGGAAAGTGTCGAAAATGACCCAAACATCTCCGTTCGTCACCGCTCTCTGTAGTTAGATCTTCCCACAATCACACTGCACCGAATTTTTACGAAAGATTTGGCTCTCTATCCGTATAAGATCCAATTAACGTAAGAACTTAAGTCAGCCAGCCAGTCCTGGAGAATATGCATATGACACTGGATTTTGGAAGAAAATCATGTTTTCAGATGAAGCCTATTTTTACATTGCCGATTATGTTAATTAGCAAAATACTGTAAATATAACAAAATTATGGGGCACCGAAAATCCAGGAGTGATTCACGAGATGCCAATGTACCCAGAACGAGTAACGAGAGTTATTGCGGACGAAGTTTCCTGGCGACGTAATTTCGCATTTCGGAGACACCCATTGGCCGCTAGCCGTTAAACGAACGAGCATTAAAGCCACCATTGCCAAGATAGAGTCAAGGGGTGATTCAAATTTTTTTTAGAAAAGTATGAGGGTCTGGATGCAGAGTTGAGGCGTAAATTTGGAAGATATTGCATTTCATAAACAATCGTCAAAGAGCAGTAAAGGTTTCAGATATATCTCAAATATTGTTCGTTTTATTCAAAAAACCAATCCTATACCTCATACTGAAACGACTTTATAATACAATTGTTACTTATTCTATATTAAAAATTGTGTTTCACAGCGAACTCCGGCTCCTTGTAGGGCCTTCATCTTAAATACGGCTACATAGAAGATTAGTTCCTCTTTATTGATACCCACCTGAATTTCATTTACCACTGTTAGAAATTCTGATACTATTTGAAATGGATGATCAGAGACATATAATCAATGTTCATTAATAGATATATGTACCTAGGTTAGAATAAGGTGCTGGTGAGCACAATCGTGATCCACTGAATTTAAGTGGAGTTTTCACCTGCTCGTAAAGATCTATCAGGTTCAAACTTCGGATGGCTTCCGTCGCCGCTATGAGTTTTGTCCTTAATGACATTAAAATCCCGATTCCAGCTGTTCTCTGTACTTTGATAATGTTGTTGCGAATAACTTTAGAGTATATCCTGATTTGAGATCTCATATGTACTGAATGTTTTCTAGCATGTGAAGAAGGATACACATGCCTTCTTAGTGCGATCAGGAATGCTTTGCTTCAAATTTAGTTTGGACTCTAGGATTCCTGCAACATAATTAATTCGAAACATTCGATACAACTCTCCCTATCTTTAGTGAGTTGAATGTAGATGCTGCACTGCTCTTAGTGAAAAGAACGGTCGCAGACCTCGACTACTATAGTAGCAAAACAAAAAGCGACGAGAAGGGAACGTCTCGAAATGTTTTTCTGCTGATTTTTTGGCTTGCCATCATTTGGTCTTCAACAAACTATGTTTTTTTTTTTAAACTCGCTCACACGAATACTTGATAATGGACTGAATTTAATATTCATTACAAAATTCTTAGATATTTTGACAACGAGTTGTTAGAAACGGATGTAAGATCGATGAGCATCGACAACAATATTGTCTTAATTATTTTGTTGAAAAAAACCCTATTTTTGAACATTTAAAATGGTGTTATTTATAACTTATTAATATTATTTCTCATTACAATTAATAATTTCAGGTATCACTTTCATTAGCAAAAGAAAAGCCTCTACAACTCCCCCACAAATAAAATATAATCGTTAACATCCGCCGCTCTTTATCCTATCCATCATGATGGCATTTTCTCAATTTCCACTCCATTTTCATTTCTTCGTTTTAGCAATTCAAAATCTTCCGTGCCATCACATCGCTGACCGTCCATAAACACTTCGCAGCGGCCATTAAAACCTTCCAGCACGAATAACACTACCTAAAGTCTTCTGTAACCACACTGTATAGCATCTATCTAAATACAGATGAATAGCCTTTGTAGGGGAACACAAATACCAAAAATGAATGATGGCGGTCACAAGCCAAATAACCCAGCCTCTGTTTTCCTCTTTCACTTCTATCTATCTCTTTTTACCAGGAGCTACTTCCACACCACCTTACACACACACTAGTCTACTATGGAAAAAAAATTCCACCACTCGACTTCGGCATTGCCAACAAAGCCCAGTGTGCACAAAATCATGGCTTTCCCCTTCTAGTTTTCATCAAAAATTTCAACCCCACTACTCAGGCTAGAAGAAAACCTAAACGAACTCCCCGCCAACAGGCAACAACTTAAGATCACAACAAAAACACAACTACGGCAAAAGAATTCCCATCCAACTGGCAAAAATATCGCACACAATTAAAGGCGAGCACCAACGATCTAATAAAACAGCCAAATCCCCGCCATTAATCAGTGAGTTAAAAAGTATGAACGCTTTGGTGCACGGTTCTCGCTCAATTGACCTGCCCCTCTCGCATTGTACTCATATATCCAAGGTGGCACAGTGCTTGATTTTGTATCTCTATGGGTGTGTGTAGAGCGCCACTGAGAGTGATTTGTGAGCCCATACGGCGAATTCTTGTAAATAACAAAAACAAAACAAGAAGCACCGCAAATGGCTGCAAAGCAAAAAGAAAAAAAAGAAATACAAAACGAATTCGCTTCCGCAACATTGAGTCATTGAGTGAGTAAGAACAATGTTGCAACACTCATTGAAATGTTGCTGAGAGTCAATAAACAATCCCTTTGAGTGAAATGGATGTCTGAAGCTATTACACTTGTCAGAGAGAGATGGTCATACTCTGTGTTGATGGGAGAATTGATGGCGTTATAAACTTCTATTTGAGAATATACGACGCCATATTTGTTGTCATCATTGCAATGAGCGAATTGACTAACTGAGTGAATGAGTAAGTGATTGAGTGAATCTGGTTGGAATCCATGAATGAATGACTGGAGTGCACAAGGCGGTTTGATGCGAGACGCGTGTTTATACTTTAAGTCGTTTGTTAAGAAAATTTTTAAATATACTAAACAGCCATTAGAACTCGATGTTTTAAATCAAAATGTGGCCAAACTATTTCAAGTTATCAAATCAAGTGTTGAAATAGTGAAATTAATGACAAGACTATTGGACTTTTGTTTTTTGAATTGCATCGTCGGATGTATAGAATAGTGACGCCGGCCTTAGTTAAGGGTATGAGTCGTGATATTTATGATTTTCGGATTCATCGTCAGATGGAGTTATTGCGATGATACAAACAAAAAGAGGAGAAGAAAAGAAAAATAACTCATCCAGTACAGAATTTATGCTCAATAAAATTCGCGCATGTTTCGTTGTGTCGTTTGTCGTATTCGTAATAGTCGTTGTGCGAATTGAGAATGCTTTATTTCATGGGGTAGTCGATTTATTGCATTTATGGGGGTCTGAACTCCCACTTTGTTTCGGCGCTGCCGGCGTCGTCATGGGGGATGTGATGGGATGGGATGCTAGGCTTGGTGATACTCACCAGTTCTCAGAGAGAAGTGAATTTGAGTACAAGATCTCCATAAAAGAAAATCATTTTTGAACAAGAGGAAAAAAAAAGAAAATAATAATAATGATAAGAATGAAAACAACAACAAAGCACCATCAACCTGCATACATCGGCAGTGCTTAATGGTGTGCGTATTGTGGGATAAATTACGAGGTGAATTTGAGAGTCCCGGGCTTTAATTCTTAACTTCGGCGCTCAGCGCACTATGTTGGTTCGGCGTTGTCCCTTTTTTCCTCTTTTTTTTGTGTTCTTCGGGGGGAGTTGGACTCCAAGTTTCCCTATTCACTGCCCTTGTCTTTGCTTTTACCTCAGCCTTTGAATTTTGTGTACCTTTTTTGTTGTTGTTTGCGAATGAACTATGGTCATGCCGTACCAATACAATGCCGATGCAAAGGAAGGAACCTTTACGACCGCGCGCTCGTTTTATGGCATTGGAAACGAGCCTTAGAATGGTTTTTGGCGAAATCAATAAATCCCCTAAAAAAAACAGTTCGTTACGTTACGACGAAGGGATTCGTCTCCGGCCAAAGGAACATACATTTTTCTTGGGTGCACACTCTGAGGGTTGTTGGTTCAGCGATGGGTATAGAAAGATTTAGGTGAGAGATAATGTACATAACGGGAAAATATATGGGTCATTCCATTGGGAATTTTTGTTCAGTTTTCTCTTTTTTTTTCTGTTCGTTTAGCTGGCACTGCTGGTTTGGGGATTTCTTTTTGTTGCTTTAGCTTTACAATTTCTTCATTTTTCTCGGAAGAGGGACACAGTAGAGCCAAGAGGGAAGTATTGCGTAACTGCCTCGGCCATACATTGATGCGCGATAAAATTGTATCTCTGCTATAGAGAAAGAAATTTATGCTGTCGCTTTCCTTTTTTTTGGTTGGTTCGCTTTTGCATTTTTCTTTCCCTTCGTTTTCATCCGCTTTGCAATTGATTAGTTGAGTTTTATTGCCTTAATTATGGAAGTTTTGAGAATGAGTAGGCGGTTAGATAGATACGTGGATAACACTGTTGAAATTCTTTTCTCTAAATTGATTTCTTAATCGATTTTTTTTTTTCATTCTCTCCATTTACATAAAGCTGTTGAAATATTTCAGATGAGGCTAATGGACTTTTATGACAGTAATTTGTAGGAAATGTGATCTTAACTTGATGAGGCTTGTACACCGGCGAACTTCATTCGTAGATACTTCAGAATTATGACATAAGATCATAAACGAAATTTATAACTATCTTTTGGGGTTTTGTAAGGAATTCCGGTAAGATATTGAGATATCATCAGATGTAAATAATGGTTATTAGCAATGGCATTCATAAGGAAAAATATACTTTGAATTCGTCGTTGGTTCTAGATGGGTTGACCAGTGAGGAGCTGTAATGTCAAATATGAGTCCATGCATGGATTACTGTTCTGTACACAGTTTTAATTCTGCTCAAAAAAATCATAAAAATTATTACATTCACCGACGTATTGATTCAATCAGTAGGGCCGCTGTAGATCTTTTTCGACATTCTTCCTTAGAAATATTATTGAAAATGAGGTCTGTAAAAGAACTCTTAACTTGCCTCCAAAACTGCTGCCCAAAATCGTCTAGATCTTATAGCAAAGTTATATGACAGTGCTAAAAACAATTGCTCTCAGCAATCCCATCGACCTCTTACTGGATATTAGCAATTGGAGGACATTACCAGAGATATGTGATAAAAAGGAAATTTTCTATGAATTTATCTTTAATTCAGACTAAACACTCATTAATTGTAAAATTTGGTGTAGCATTCATGCTAAAATTTTTAGTCACTTTAAGTCATTTGTAGAGTAGGTATATCAGTTTTTATTTTTGCTGAAAACTTCCAACTGACTGCTTGAGTTAAGTGTAAAATTGCTTAATACCGCACCTGGATCTTAATACCTGAGAAGAAACATGCACATGGATTGTGCCTGAACAACTTTTGTGAAACAACATTTACTATAAGTGTTTCTCGTTTCAATAATAAACATATACTCAAATGATGAGCGTATTTGTTGGTTAAAAAACGAAGCCAAATTGATTTATGTATCTCTTGCATTATCATAACTTGCACATGTTACAAAAATAAAATTTTGCATTGTACCTAATATGACTTAACTTTTTCACGTTCTTAACCAAACACTTAACGTGCACAACCGTTAACAGGCAGTTAAATATTAATAACAGATAATTATTAAATCTTCCAAAAATGATAACTTTCAACAACATTTGTGATGAATATTTTTTGACAAATCGTTATGAATAGGCTGGCGTAAGAAGAATAATCTCATATAATTCACATTTATTTTAAAAACTGCGAAACGCATTGAAGATTACGTGATATTTTTGGTCTTATAATGGACGAACTCAGCTCGCTTTCGTCGTATTGTGAACAAATTTCTACATATATAGGTAATCTACATAACGCAAAGCTCTAATCGCTATGAGTGAAAATCTGTCGGAAGATCCAGAATTGTGAATCCCAAAAGTTTGACTTTTGTCGGTCCACTATGTAGGAAATTTTGCTGAAAGATTTCGGCATACATCCATATAATATCCAACTATTGCAGGAACTAAAGCTACAAAGCCATTGGTTGTGATGAAAGTTTGCAAATTTAAGTAACTTGAAGGTGCTCGTTAATTTTTTATCGAAAAATGGTGTTTAGGAACGAGGCTCACTGTTGACCTAATATAATAGGTTTGAGAATGTGTGAAATTGCCCTTTCTTGAATGAGGTATATCAAAAAGAGATTCGTGAAATTTAACTACACCTACAAAATTGCGTTGTATGGTTGATGGGATCTTTGGTCGCATGAGGCTGAAATTAATTCAATGGTCAACATTACCGGGTAATGATCAGTGATTAGATCTTAAAAATTGCGGACTCAATTGATCCAGACAATATGTGGTTTCAGCTGGATGAGCAACACTGCCCATGAAATCATTGATTTACTGAGGACGCGATTTAACGGGAAGTAGACCTGTGAATTGGCCACATGGATTGTGCAATTTAATGCTACTTACTAGTATGTCCTCAAAACAGACTGAGCCCTGATATATGTACCTACATTTGTATGTTTCACAACTAGAGAAAACAAGGAGGCTCTTCCTGCAAAAATAAAATTTAAATTATAACTGCCCATCTTGTTTGTGCATAAGCAGTAGCAATTTCAACTTCTGTAGATTTCTATTCTGTGCTTAACCGGTGACAATAAATTTCCGTCAGAGAATATTACTATAATAAAATGCCTCTGCTTACATATTAGATCGAAAAAGACTTCCGTTACTTTCTTACTATGATTTTTATGACTCTGTTTTACTACTTTGGTTACACAATAAAACTTTGGGCAAGGTTTGTTTTGGCAGACATCCTACTTAATCGGCGTACCAACCAGAGTAAGCACTACTTCAAGCCGATGAAATACATATGTGTCACCATTTTAACCTTTTTCGTCCTTACTCAACATAGGTGGCCATTATGAAGAAGAGCTAAGGCTAGTATTATCCCACTAACGCACATGCGCACTATAAAATATCCCTTGAACTATTTTTAAAAGAAGAAAACGACAACTTCCTAAACAATTTAAACATAGAGACTTAAAGAGTAAAAAAAATCAACTGGCATTTGTAAGCCTACTATTAATATTTCTAATGTTTTCAAAATGTTTTTTGTTGATCACATTATCGAATATTCTTGGGAATTGTAAGCTAATATGCAAGGTTTGTATCAATACTTAATACTCTGTTTGAAATTATAGGTATCACTAGGTAACCTTTTAACAGATTTTATATGCCTACAACCACCTATTTACATCCACTTATTCTTAAATTATTTTTAAGAGTCTCTATTGTAACCATCACCACTTGACTTAGAAGATCAGAATCCATTACGCAGAAATACAAATACCCGAAGAAGAATAGTATTAATTCATTTTTCCTCGCTGTGTCTTTTAAGTGACATCTAAGGTGTGCTACCCAAACAATTTTCCTTCAACTCCAGACTCCTTATTCGTCCTGCATCATAAAAATATCACTTCCCAAAAGTCACACAAAGTAAGATTTTCAAATTGCAATTTTAGCACGACAATCAGCACAGCAACGTCACTGTCACTTGGAAAAAATGTTAATCTCTCTAAAATGACAGTTCTCCCAACCTACACAAAACGACTAAGCAGAACAAAAAATGAGTAGAATAACGAAAAAACTAAAGATAAAAAAGTTCCTACGCAAAAACACATTAAGATACACTATCCGACTGGCAGCCACCGTCATCCTGAATTTTAAATTTGCACGTGTTGCTTTTTTTTCGTTGGTTTGTTGTATGTTTTTTTATGCCACACTGTTTTGAGAGACACACAAAAATCAGAAAAAAAAACTCAACAATCAAATGTCAGCTGAATCCCTTTTTAATTTCTCCCCACTCACATTCAGCTTATGCATGCATATGAAGGAATGTTTACATGTTAAACGAATAGTGGAATTGGGGACGGTGGGTTGGTGAGATAGTGAGATAGTGAAATAGTGGATATATGCTGATTATGATGATGATGTCAATTCACACATCATCTTTAGGTTTTAGCAGACATGTGTCACGTTTATATCTTTCGCTTTTTGATACAAAATAAAATAACAAATGACACGTAGTAAAAAACAAAAAATATTTAGTTCTTTGCACTCACTCAAATGCATACGTCGATGAAGTTTATATTTTTCTTGTAGCGACTACCGACTGACTGAAAGGGAAAATGTATCTGAGTTCGATTAAATATTCTGAACACGATCATTTGATGATGTCTTTATTATTTTCGGACAGTTTTGACGATGGTAAAACATTGTCACACACAAGGGTAGTTGTCAATGAGTAGCCGTCATCGTAGGTACTTGCAAAGCTTAATATTGCCGGTGACATTCAATATTTTGCATTCCATTCAGATTTTATTCAGTTTGGACTTTTGTTGAAGGCGATTTGGTTTTTCTGCCTTTTTCTTGCTTTTGTTTTGTTTTAAGAAATTTATGCACTTTACGCATGAAATTGTCTCAGTTTGGCACTTGATGCTGAGACTATAGACTCTAGACCTTGTCAGGTTGATCGTGCAAGAAATAAAAAGTGCAACTATCGCTACGTATCATTAAAATGAGACACTAAAGCAAGGTTCAAAAGAAACTACGCGGTTGCTTCGAGCAAAATGAACGCAATTTTTCCCGGAATTTTACACTAGTAGAAATTGAAAGCGCTCAATGCTGTACGATTTTAGTAAAATGGGCTTGATAGGGTTTAAATCATTCTATTAACGTATAAATAAATTGAGCAGAGTCTTGTGGGACGATTCAAATTATTTTTGCGTTCCTTTAGCCTTAACCATGGTATGAAAATGGAGCTCCTAAGTGTGATTCCAATATAGAATTGATTTTTACTGCGACTGAGTCTGGTCTAGCAACTTAATTTATGTATTAGGGTGGGTTATCTATTACAACAGTTCCTAGTATATATAACCTGAATTAGATATCTTCGGTAATTAACACAAACGTAGTGTCCTGTTAATGCACCAGTAAGTAGTCTATATTCCTTTCTGGTGAAAAACAGCAAGAATGCCGCAGACTTTCAACATCTACAGCCCCTTTGAAAAATACAACTATCTACTGAAGCTTTAAGTATTAACGCAGATACAGGTTTTGAGAATTCCTCTGAATTTTGCTAGGAACGTTGATTGTAACCCAGCACCCATTAAGTCAGTGTTTGTAAACCCAGTTTTGCGTCTGCGTTCGGGGAAATCTTACTATGTACATAAATTTGAGAATGCAATATTTGATATGGAAAGAAAGAAGATTTCCCAATGCGCTTCTAGAGAAGTCAACTACGCCAGGAAAAAACCTTATGCCGCCTAGATAAATAGGAATGACATACATATTTATATAGATATTTTCCTAACCGAGCCAAAGGCTAGTAGATCCAAATGTGCCTCCTGTATGTAGAGCAATAAGAACGGACTAGGTTATATCAAATAATTCAAGGACATGTCATTTTGACAAGCTGGAATTTTACCGCAACCATTAGAGCAGAAGGTATTCAATTTAAGGGCTTTAGTAGCTCTGAAAACTCTAATTGAAATACATCTCAAGTATCCGAAAAACTTTAAATTCTGTTTAGGTGTAATAAACACCAGCAGCAATTATATCGAAGCAATTCAAATTATTCCTATACTCAGCGATTAATTTCTCCTGAATTAGGCTAACTTTATATTGAAACTCTGTGTTCGAATTTTCAAAGTTTTTTTCTAGAATTAGCCTATGTGAAAGCAAAACCGCTCGAAAAGTTTACTTTTGATTGGGATATTGTGGATCAGGGTTTAAGTCTTATCTCTCATGATTTTTACAGGGATTATGCCTAGCTCACGAGCAGCATCGATGTTGAACGTTTGTTTTGCGCGGAAGACTTAGAATTCTTTATGAACATGGACTGCACTAGATTCGAATATATATAAATACAATTGCATTTAAAAAAGCCTTTTTCGAGCCGTTTGATATAGCATGTTAACCAACCGCTGAAGAAGTGGAAGGAAACTAGAGCTATGTATGTAGATAGAAATAAGTTAATCTCAGCAAACTGCATACCAATTTCTAGGCTCCAAAAATGCAAATAAAAGCCAAATAAATTAAAGATAAAATTCTCTGTTATGACATGAAACACAGAAAATAATTCTGCTGAATAACATACTCGTATATGCATATGTTAGCACTCTGCTAATTCAATAACTATTGAATATATAAGACAATGGCAGACAATTGTTAGAGTAGAAAACAGCTAATTGTTGAACAAGGCTTCCGAGTTAGGCGTCTATAAGTGCACAAAACAAATCAATCAATTTAAATTTTACTGACCTGGGAACGGAAGTCATTAGTATTCCGTCCTTTTATAGAAAATGTAAGGTATTAGTCTATTCCATTTTCAAACTGTCGATCATTATTCGAAATCATATTTGTTAACACATTTCAATAGACAAACTTTCTGTCGACACTGTAAGTAGCTAATAAATTCCTCCTTCGGCCATTCATCGTTAGATGGCAGTATTTCTACTTTCTCTGCATAGGTAGATCTTTAACTCATCCTTCAGCAAAACGAGTTCCATTTATGAGCCAAAATCACAGTGAATGACACAGAAAAACCCAAACAAAAAGGTGTGCTAAGCCTTCTTTATGCTTTATATTCTTCTTTATCATTTTCTTCGCACTATTGGTTCATCTTCCGATTCCAGTTTCATGCTATGCTATAATTCGATATAAAAACAATAGCCACACCCTTGGCTTGGGGATTTTATTGCCAAAAATTACATTAGCCAGCAGAAATCGTACATACAGTCGTCCACAAATGTGTGCACCATTCATTTCGAATACGCGTTGTAAAATGATAAAATGAAAAGGTACGCCTTCACAGAAACACAACTGAATAACTTTCTCTTTAACTTTAACTTCTGTAAAAAAAAAGTATACAGAGGAAGAAGGAAAAAATTCCAACATTTAGGAAAAATAAGGAGGACTCCCTTCGATTTGTTATCCCGGCTGCCTCAGCATCCCTACCTAATGCCATTTAACTGCGTGTCGTATTGTGGTGATTTATGTTTGACACGCGTTCAGGTACGCCAAACATTAAACCACCCAACCGAGTACCGAACAGGTACCTTCTCTCAAATGGTTATTTTCTGTTTCTTTTTCCTTCTCATAGACCTGATAGATAGATACTTTTACAGTTTTATACCTACCCCGGCCTGTATATAGGCGAAGACGAATGAACATATAGTATATCTATCTGGTGGAAATGTAGGCCATTAATTTGCACCGCACTGTGCTTCGTCAATGTGATGGAGCTAACGGTAATAGAAATAAGTAATAGGTATGAGAATAGGAAATCTTCATTCCTTCTTTTATGTTGCTATACTTGATCTTCTTCTTGGTTTCCTTTCCTTCTTCAACCGATTCTTCTATCCAGTGTATGTATTTCATTTCATTTGTTTATAGGTAGATGTTTGCATGTACATAAATATGTGTATTTGAAATGAACACCCCTACGGCAACATATATAGCACACCTCCTCGCAAAATGATAAATGTCCTTTAATATACAAAATACTTGTACACAAAAAATCACATATATACAGCTACAGTTACTCAGAGTTTCAACCAGAGAGATATTTTTGTGTTATGTGCGAAAAAAAATATAGAAAAAAAGAGAACAAGTAAAAATAAAAATAGAAAACTCTACAAGGATAACGTGAATTATTTGGTTATCCTTTTTGAATTTGTGTTGCTACGCATATAATGTATAACTGTTTTTAGATGTAGAGAAAGTTGTTTGTGTTGTACGCGCAATATATGGAACGGATACGCCAAGAGCCTGTACATAAGTGGGTGTTCTTGTACAATGTGTGCGGGTATGTATGTTTTTAAATTTTAGCAGAAAGAAAGTTGTAAGCGTAGGTAATTTTCCTGCTGTTGTAGATATCCATTTTTTCGGTAATGAAATATTTGCGCGTGTGTATATGTGTGTCACTGAACCAGCTTAAGATTAATGGCGACGAATCGAATTTTTGGTTCAACCCTTCTTTTTTTCTGTTTTTGGTATCCTTCGGATGAAAAAGCAAAGCAAAACTGCTTATTTTTATTATACAGATAGGAAGCACTTGTTTTGGTTTTTTTTTTTAATTTTTTTATGTGGTATTAAATGAATCTGTGGATCATTGGGCCAAATCATTGGACAGCGAAAATCAATAAGAGGACCAGATAGAATTATGATTTTGTGGATTTTGTGGTACTGGCGATAGCCTTTTTCAATTTAATTTTTGCGACAAAATAATTTCTTAAATGACCGTTGATATGTACATAGTTCAATAGGGCAGCTAATGAAGGTTGAAATGAGTACATGGGTTGGAAAGATATATTTTTAAAACACAATTTAAGTGTTAGTCACCATTCTGAAGTTGAGTTTTCCATAATGTGTTAAATCTAATCTTTGTAGAAAACATGTTTACTTAGTCGGCTAAGCCCCAATTTTTTAAAGTTACACTTTCACAAGTAGTCGTTAGACTTATTAGATATAAGAAACTGGGTCAAAAGGCCAGCCGTCGGACATCGATATGCACATCAACATCAGTTCACAAGTAAATCAAAATATGGAGTTTGTCAAAAAGTTGAGAGAAAGATCACAGATCTGCGAATAAGAATTTTTGGCAGACCATCCGCTGACTTATAGGAAAAAGGTTGAATTCCTTTCAAGGAGACTTCTATATCCAACAATGTTACACTTCTTTAATTCTCAGTCCTTTAGTTCTCAAAAGGGGCACTACACATGGAAGACCTATAATTTAAAATAGCGCGGACAATAGCCGCAAAGTACGAGAAGTCGGTGTTCAAATTACCAAAGATTCAAATTGCTATTTTGCTGACATGTACAAAATTCTACCGAAAATGTTCAAGGCCTATGTGAAAAATGAATGAAGGTGGCAAACGAATAGGAAAAAGTCCTGACAATAGCCAAACTGGGGTTATTGTTATTCTTTTAAGGCTTAAACTCACTTAAATGCTTCTTCTCACCACGATCTTATATTACTTACTTATAACTCTCATATTAATGTTCCAGTAGCTTCGTTCGTATACCGTGATTTTGAAAACATTGACTACTACAGCCTAGAACAAAGTATGCGTTCTGTTGATTGGAAAAAGTTTTACTACTTAACCTCTCCCAAAGACCGAATCGAAACGTAATCAAAGTAGACGGAATTCATTCCGTTTTCATAAAGGCGTTTTGCCCATAATCCTACCATACGTTACACGCAATTTTAATACAATCTTGACGACGGGGATATTTCCTTATCAATGGAAATTAGCCAAAATATAACCTGTTCTAAAAAGTCCCAACAATAATAATTTCAGACCTATATCATAATCACGTTCATGCCGAAGGCATTCTAAAGAATCTTGCAGAAATAAATGAATGCTTATCTAAAAATTTCCGTGTTGTTGACAATTGCATGTTAGCTGTTTTAAATGTAACAGAAGATGTTCGACAGGCTTTGGACACAGATCATGTTGCCGTTTTAGTACTCATAGATTTCACTTTTGATACCATAGATCATATAAATTTGTGTAATAATCTTTTGTCGTTGTAAATACTCTTTGGCAATGCAGTAATATTAATTTGTTCCTATCTTCGACAAAGGAAACAAGTGAACAAAGTAGCAAACAAAATGTCTGCCTTTCTTCCGATCACAAGAGGGATTCCACAAGGTTCAATATTAAGACCTCTCCCCTTTTCCCTGTATATCAGCGTATTTCCCACTTTGATAAGAACATAAAATGTTCATAGTAGTATAGTAGGTAAGTAGCCCGTAGGGACTCATCGAAAATAAATAAATAAATCAACAAAGACTTATAAGATATTTCCCTTTGTTCAAAAAACCCATTAAAGTCCAAATGCTTAATTATACACAGGAAAAACCTAGATCTATCCTATTTTCCTAAAATTATACCTAACAGCTCTGTTATCGATTATGTTGAAACTGATAAGAATATAGACATGATTTTCAATAGGTCTTTAAGTTGGAATTTTCATATTAATATAGTATATAGTATTCCATCGCACATTACGCATGATGCGTAAGGTGTATTGCGATTGCGATGCCCTTAGTTGGAAAAATCTTAATGTTGCCTTTAACATCACTGCGCGCTATACATACGTATTGGGCAGGTTAGACGGTAACCCAATATCCTCCACCCAAGTTTATAATTTCACTCCCGACCATCCATTGTGTTAAAGAACTATATTTTCAGCATTATCCAGAAGCGGCATCCTAGTAGTCTTTTCGAATGACTACGCTCTGGATTCTCAAACAGATCCGCGTTGCTCCTGCCTTATTTCTGAGTGACAGTTCTTCGTAACTCACTTATGGAACGCACTACCACAACATGTGAGGAGACGGCGGGGTGAGGCACAATTTCGAACCGTGGTAAAAATCAGAGGCGCATGAAAAAGATGTAATTATTATCAAAATTTTTGAACTATTGTAGTTTTTTCTATTAAGGATTATTATCATTTAAGATAATAGAGTTTTGTGTACACTACCTACTCTTTTTTGTATGCAAAATATTTCCAGATAGGTTGTATTTTTTAGTTTTGTTAGTATATCTTTTTTTTAGCTTTTACTGTCTTGTAAGATGTATCATCATACTGTATAGGAACCAAATGAATTAATAAAATAAATAAATTCATTTAAGAAACGCTCTTCAAATCTGTGATCGAGAATGATGAATGAGCAGTAAGGCTTTCAGAAGTACAACTAAGCTTGTTGTACTTTAAGCATGGCACACGCTAAGATTTATTCGACGTAAAATTTTAGATAACTGAATTAGAACTCACAATATGTAATACTTGAATCCTCCCAGTCCCGTCTTCAATCCACACTAGGAAGGACTATAGCTGTCATTTATTACTATTGTGTATGAGAATAAACTTAGATACTACAATTCATAAGTGATGATGATGGTATGTTCTGTGCGTTTTGTACTTAAATAAAGTCACAATAAAAGAACTGAAAAAGCTTGGGGAAGTTGCTGTTTTGTTGAGGTTGAATTCATTTTGAAACAGCTCAGCCGAACTGTCACTAAAGCATGCATTTAATATCAATTATTGACCCTCAACTAAGTTATAAAAACGTTTATCTTTACAAGATGAAAAATACAAAGTTTGCTTGCTGCATGACTATAAGCAAAAGGATGGAAATAATCAGAGAAAATAAATACCTGGTTCTTGAACATCTATTTCCCCTAATAAACCAATTATTTTTTCGATGATTTACTCATGTGATGCAGATGTCTTCTTAGATACAAAATTCAAGTTGTACTGCCAGGCGCCATCTAATTAGCTGCATTGAAATATTTGAACCTGATCCGATATCACACTGAAACCTATTTGGATATCGTCTCCGATAATTGATTGTTAGTGACGAAAGACTGGGATTAACAGAGAGCCCACTCAAGTGCTTTTGAAGATAAAAAATAAAAGGACGTTTTTAAAATCAAAAAACCATTTACAGAAGTACTACTCATAACTTTACAGAAGGAAAGAAGTCTGGTTGGGATAGAAAACAATTGAAATATCTTCAGATGTCATTACTATGTAACAGTATCATGTACAGTGTTGGCTATGAGTTTCTTCATTTAAAAAAAGGTCCTTAAAATGAAGATTAGTTGATCTGTTGAAAGCTTGTGAGAGTATATAGAGTGAGTTGGTGCGAAAGTGACTTAGAAGCCAACATGGTGAATTTATTACATATATTAATAGGCTACATTAAGTGAAAATTAATGTCCAATTTATGTAAAGACTGAATACTGATATTAAGTGTAAGGAAGTCCCTTATTTTCAAAGTTGCTATAATATACTGGCAAAATTCTTCTACTCGTATATTGGATGATAAAATGGAAGAGGTACACCGACTCTTGGTGCGACGGACAAAGACCGAAAATCATTTCCGTCAAATTTCTTTTGACTTATAGAACTGTATGAATTTTAAATAAAAAGAGGATAAGACGACATAGAGTATCAACACCCGGGTAGGGTTTTAAACATCCTTCGTTTAAACGATGGTGCCCTATTTATTATATTTAGAAACAGTTTATTTCATTGGATTACTGAAATATTAATATAAAAAGGTACGTAGTAAGGTAAGAGCTATTTTGTCAATTATCGCAGCAAACAATTAACGCCAGTGTAGCTTTTTAATATTATAATTCATCAATTAACCCGTCAATCATGGATTGCACCATTTAAGAATGTTTAGCTTTTTTAAGCAACCCTTAACCGCCTTCTCTTCCATCATCTTATGGTACATATTAGCATATTATTTCTCCTTCGTATCTACATTGCAACTGCGCACCTTGTAGCGTTATCACTTTCAAGCCGATGCCATTAAGAATACTTAATTTGTCGAAGTGCACGTAAACTGGCTAATGGACTGTTTTGGCGGTTATCATGTTTGCGGTCTTTAAGCGGGTCAAGTTCTTCTGAATATATTTGATCATAAGTTTATCTAAGAGAGAAAGATTTTACATCTAATGATTTCAATTGGAATTATGACGATCCTCGACGTTTCCGATTCACTTTACTCGAAACCGTCGGCTCTTTCAGTCATACACTATGATATATTTTTGTTAACACTGAGTATCTTTGAAATGCTAGTAGAATCCCATGGATAGTGGAAAATAACCAATACTGGTCGGCATAATATCTTACAATTAAATCGAGGACTTGTATAGTCAATTATTTTCGAGTTCAGCGCCAGAAGTCGCAGTGCTATAACTTTGAATAATCATAGAATATGCATGTCTAGCACAGAGATTTTTTTACGTTTCATTGCGTGTAGTGGAGTCATTATTTGATTTTAGTTTGACGGCTATTGGTAGATCGCAGGTCTGATTTCAACTCTGATCACTCTGATGAATGGGGAAAAAGTTGAAGTATCAATGGTTTTACAGATTCATAAAAGCAACGACCAAACACAGCCGTCTGAGTTATTTTAAGCTCATCAAAGCCTAAATCTACAAATCAGTTTTGCCGGCGGTTCCCGATTTTCTAAGTTTACATCATACTCTATTTCTTCTGTGTCTTTCCACAGAATTCGAAAACTAATTAAAGGTGACAAAATGCGTATCATCAACATAAGACCATGACTTGCTTCTTGTATTTGCGTGGACTCGCTACTAAAGAAGAAATTAGATAACAAAATCCCAACACTCCATAAAGATCACAACATCAAAAAATCGAAAAACTCTATTTCGGTCTATCTATTTAAACAGTTGCCAGTGGTCCCTCCAAGTTCAAGCACTCTCATAAATTCCAGACTTTATTTTCACAAAAGGTGACATACCATCAAGTCCCATTCGATCTTCAACAGTTTCGTTCACTTTCATTCTCTGGTGGGTATTCGACTTTTCCGAAGAAATTGGGGACACCATAATTTGGTTGAATACAAAAACAACAACAAAAACAAATACCCCTAAAAAGAGCAAGTCAAAAAAAAAAAAAAAAACGGGCCCCATGTTTATTTTCATTTCAGCAGGGATTTGTGAGGGGGTATCAACAGAAAAAAAAAATAAATGAAAATTGTTCCCCAATATTTGGTTGTGGGCGCGTCGCTTAAGATATTACCAGTAGGCCAGTCGGCCTGGCCTGGCTTGTCTTGGCATTAAAAGCACGCGGAAGGTAGTAAATTAATCAAAAGAGGAAATCATTAAACATATTTCTGTAGCAGTCCAAAAGAACTGGGCAAAGAACAAAGGCAAACAAACGGTGTCAAGAGGGGGTCG
The DNA here is from genome assembly GCA_949129095.1 of Volucella bombylans. Lineage (NCBI taxonomy): Eukaryota > Metazoa > Arthropoda > Insecta > Diptera > Syrphidae > Volucella > Volucella bombylans. Next base: position 190,194,253 of record OX422140.1, on the reverse strand, counting down.
GTAAATTATATAATCGCAAGTGTTTGACCAGGAATTTTGAGGAGCGCAGGAGCCGTGGTGGTGGTTCTAGAGACAGTGGCGGTAATTGTGATGGCACTGGCGGCGCCCTTATCTAAATATTTATTTGATTAGGTGCAATTTTTTTTTCTTCTCAGAGTGGTACATACTTTGTGTAAAAATAGATCAAAACAGAATGCGTAAATATGTAGATTGGTTTTGCTTTTGGTTGCTTCCCCTCTTATTGATTTTAACTATTTGAATAGACCTAGAGAATTGAAAATATGCTATTTTGAACTTGTAGTCTATGGTATGTCTATGAATCGGACTTAAAAAAAAGCGTGAAAGAAAACAAAAAATAAAGCATGTGCTTTTGAAGTTAACAAGAACGGCCACTTGAATTCAAGTAGAGTCTGATTAAGGTTTGTTCCCATGTGTCGGTTGTATATTCGTCCGATTGAATGTACACGTATCTTTGGAGAGCAATTAATATAATTGAATGGAAATTAAATTCACATTTTGAGCAAATTATCGTCTGTTGATGATTTTATAATTTAATACGCGTTTCCTTTTTGTTTTTGTTTTAGATTGCTTCCCGTCCGTTTCATCTAGAGTTCAAGGTGCCTTTAGAAGGCGGACTTTGCTTTTGAAAAGAAAAACAATTTAAAAATTTGTCTGACTGACGCGTGTTTATTTGTTTGATTTATTTTTTATTTTTTGATGACTGATATACATACGTACATAGGTAAACAGAAATAATTTGTTAAAATGTTTGTGTTCTAGAAGAATGATGGGGGTAGTAATTATTGCCTTGAACTGCGATTGAGAATGTCAAAAATTTCAGACACACACACTTTACCCTCGGTCATGTGAAACATAAAATATTGGATGACGACTTGGAGCGATTTATTAAACGAGTATTTACAAATATTTGCTGTATTACTCAGCGTCCTTTTAAAATTATTCACCAGGGGTTAGTATCCATAAATGGAAGGATTCAATTAGATTAAAAAAAAACACAAGTTCTGAAGCTGTAAAGCCTATTCTAAGTCAAGTCAACCTGTTTCAATTAAAATCTGGTCTGATTTGAGTTTTGTCTGAGCTTTCTGCTAAACTTAGTGAATACTGATGTAGTAGAAGGCTTTCAAAAAGAATCTAGTTCAAATTCAGTACTATCTATCAATCTATCCCATTAGGAGATACAATCTATTGACAATCTTTCACAGTTTTCGATCCTACAAATATTTTGATACAAGTGAGGTGATTTCTAGCTGACTGTCTGTCATAAACAACATATGTGTTTGATGATATGTGGCTTACCCGTTAGCGCTTTTTCTATTGTAGTTGTCGTGCCTTCATTCTTGTTGTATCCAACCTACGGTTGCGGATATACCGAATATCGCAAAGACACACGAATACTGTGATGAAGTCTAACGTCGGACGGCTACAATTGCAAGAGATCGCCAATTCCTTTTGCGATCCAGTCTCCCTTAATCTCTCCTATACCGTTAGCATCAATTATTGAAAGCCAGTAGCAAAATTGCTTTAAAACCATCAGAAATGCCGCCTCTCCTGTGTTAGATTTCTCTCGGCCTCCAAAACGAAACCCCTGGTTTGGCGACGAGTGCCGGCGAGCACATGCAGTTAAGCAAGAAAATACTTTTAGACACAGCGATTCGCTGTCATACGATTTCTTTAACACCATTCTTGAAAGAATAATGCAGAACTCACGCGCCAACACAAGAAGCACAATCTTTCAAAAGTCCGTCCAATTACTCGCATATGTCGATATATTGATATAATCGGAAGATATCAGTGGTGTTTCGTGAGTATTGAGATGGAAGAGGCGAAGATGGGTTTAACTGTCAATGAAGGCAAGCCCAAGTATTTTATATGCTGTCAACAAGAAAAGAAACCAAACACCAACGTTTAGGACAGAATGTCACCGTCGACAGCAGAGGCTTGGAGTTTGTCAAAATTGGATAAGGGTGCTCTTGCCTGTTTTGAGAGGGTGATTTTCGTCTCCATCTGCATAGGCCGTGAGTGGAGGAGGAGATACAACGACGAACTGTACGGACTGTATGGCTACATCGACTTAGACAGAAGTTGGACCTCAGCCAACTTAACGTGCGAGGCTGGAAGAAGCTAACTTAAAATAAAGTTGGCTGAAGACACTTGTTGGCTGAGGCCCATGTCTACCCCAGATTGCACCTTAAGTAAGTAAGTAAGTGCCTTCATCTTGAAATGCAAAACAATGGTTAAAAATGCTTTACTATAGGCTCATTTTCAAGTCACTTAAAAAACCCCCGGTGTAGGAGAATGGCTTGCGAACATAGGAAAATGCATCTACAATACATCGTAAAATAATCATGACCAGTATCTTGTATTCTCTAGAGGTTTTCGAGGTTTTCAGCGAAACTGCTGAGCTGACAGCTATATGTTTACAGACGATTGGTAAGTCACGTTCTGTGGTGTCAATATTGACCCCCAACGTACCCGTAATGCAGAGACATAACACTCTTTGAGCTATTTTTAATAGCTTTAGGTTGCCCTCTTACCGCAGTCCTTATAAACAGGCTAGGCTGTTTCTGGTATGAAGACAGCAACGTAGTCCGCCTAAACAATAATCTCAATCTCTATCTATCTAACTCGACTTGTAGCTAGAGTTCATTGGAAATATAATTCCACAGTAAAGTATGAAAGACACCTTCCTTCGGTTTTAATGTTCAGCAGAAAATTTAGGACATGCTAAGCTAGCCCAGGTTTTTAGCTTTTATGAATGGTTTTTACGGACCAACAACGAACCACCGGACTCTTCGTAAAGAGATGTAGAAACCTCTTTGTAGTTTTCAGAATAAAAAATGCCAGCCTGTCGGTTTTAGACCTTTGGGAGATCTATTTGAAGGTATATCATATCTTGTTTGTGTATACAGACATCCCTTACCTCGGATCAGGTATATGAATAGGTTAATACCATAAGTCACTGGAAAGAGCTCCAGATTGTCTTGATACATGAAATTGCTACGCATATCATTGGTAAATAGAAAATCACGTGTCATCTCTGATGAATTTTCGAGGCGAAAATGCTCGCTTACTTCTTTAGCAGAAAATTTTTAAAATCAATGATCCCAAAATTTTGGGAGCAAAATCTTGCTTTCGAAGATTCTCGGATTTATAGACAATGGCTAAACTTATTGTTCTTACAACAAACGCAAGCAATTCCCCCAATTGTATTGGCCTTCTTTCCAATTTGCATCGCTAGTTTCCCTCGACTCAACTCTCCACCTTTCCCTCCGCTATGTCATGGTCGGAGCTTCAAGCCGTAGGCTACGCAAAACTTAATGAGTGTTTAATTACTTCCTAAACGTTTTCGTGAGTCTACTGCCATTGCATATAGGCTATTCGTATCTTCTATCTTTTTCGCAATGAATTGCAAGTGCGCCAACCCCCTATCCTGCGACTTACTTCATTCCAATACTTATACACACCATCACCACCACATCTAATAGACAAGGTAGAACGTAAAACCTCTGTAACATACCTTTACCATGGTTACTCTTTGGAATTATGTACATAGAGTCTGTTATCAGTGCTCGAACAGGAAGCCGATATAAGGCACGCAAACGAACACATATCTAAACACCCCTTCTACAAATATATATTTGTATGTATCTATGTATATTCATATAGTAGTTGGGTGCTTAGCACCTTATAGTTTTGTTCGGCGACTTTAATTGCCCTGTAGAGATCCTACTTACTAGTGAACCGGTGAAATTAGTTAATTGGGCTAAGCGGATGTATGGTAGGGGTACGGATGTGCATATGTACTCGTATGTATATTTGTCCGTTCGCTCCTCTAAAGGGGTGTATAAGTAGGTGGGCTACGAAAAAGAGTTGTTTGTTTATTTCTTTATTTTTCGAATAACAACAAATATCCAATGGGGTTTACGTGGGGGTGAATAGAAAAGAGCGTGTAAAACCAGGAAGCAAAGGTATGCGTGTAAAGTTTTTAAGGCTCACGCCTCATAATTACCAACATTAATTGGAAATTGGAAGTTGATTTTGAAAATACCAGGTAATAAGGTGGTTTCTGAGGAGGATTTTGTATAGGGGTTCCCAGATTTCTATTTTTATGAAGTTTTGTGAAGTTTTTCCACACGCACAACATATCGACTTGGATTTGAATGATTGTAAGTTGTTATATGACATTGGGAAATGATTTATTTTCAGAATTAAAGAGAAATGAGACATTTGCCCAGATAGCGCTCGAAATTATAATTTACGACCGAAAACTGGAGAGAGAATCAAATGAAGCAAGGGTAATGAGGTTAGACTTACGAGGGGCGTTCAACATATTCTCGGTATCGGGTTGAAGCTGTGGTTGTATATATAAATTGCCTTATTTATCAAGTAATACTAATATTTTAGTGCATTCATGTAAAATTTCATATAAATGTGATTATTAATTCGCGTTTTATCTCTAGTTAAACAGAATCATAATGGCAACTGAGACGATGATGGTGAAAATTGAGCATCGCGCTGTAATTAAATTTCTCACTAAGCAAGGAAAAAGTCAAAAAACTATTCATGAAGAGAAGGTGGCTGTTTACCAGGGTTCCGCACCTTCATTATCAACTGTGCAAAAGTGGTCAAGTGAGTTCAAGAGAGGCAGAGAGAGCATTGAAGACGACCCCCGCTCCGGTGCCTCGGCTATTGCTTGTACGGGAGAAAGCATCAAAGAAGTCGAAAAACTTGTTCTTGAGGATGCCCGAATAAAGGTGAAAATGATGGCAGAGATCACCAAGCTTTCAATTGGTACCATTCACACCATTCTTCATGACCATCTTAACCTTTCAAAGGTCAGTGTAAGGTGGGTGCCACGAATGCTCACAGCGCCTCAGAAAAAAGTGAGAATCGCATGCTGTAGAGAGCTTTTGGAGATGTGTAGTGAGAACGCGGACGGTGTTCTGGATCGAATTGTTACTGGGGACGAAACATGGGTCCACCACTATGACCCTGAAAGCAAACAAGAGTCCATGCAGTGGTATAAAAAAGGAACAGACCCCCCGAAGAAGTTCAAAGTCACTCCGTCTGCCGGGAAGCTCATGGCCACAGTTTTTTGGGACTCAAAGGGAATCTTGCTCATTGAGTACAAAAAAAAAGGTGAAACCATCAACGCCAGATCCTACGCTTCCACTTTGCATAATTTGCGGGAGGAAATTAAAAAGAAAAGACGGGGTAAATTCGCAGCGGGTGTGTTGCTTCTTCATGACAACGCTCCTGTTCACACGGCGCGAGTTTCCAAGGCTGCTACGCGAGATTGTGGTTTCGAAGAAATCTAAAACCCACCCTATAGTCCAGACCTTGCCCCTAGTGATTATATCCTGTTTCCGGATTTGAAAAAATGTCTTTGTGGAAAAAGATTTTCGGATGATGAAGAACTCAAGTCGGCAATAAATGGGTATTTTGCAGAGAAAGAGGAAATTTATTTTTTTGAGGGTTTAAAAAAGCTTATCACAAGATGTAACAACTGCATTGATGTTAGGGGAGATTATATTGAAAAATAATAAATAAACAATTTAAATTGAATTCGCATTTTCCTTCATATCGATACCGAGAATATATTGAACGCCCCTCGTATTAGATTGTGACCTTTCAGATTTAAATGGTTTTGTTATGTCTTATAAGATGACACTAGGTGTTGTAAGTGGAAGTAATAAATATTGTTTTATGAATCGGCGTGAATAGGGTATTAAATGTAAGAGAACGAAGTGTACGTCGAATAGACGCAAACGCTACGCGATGGCACAAAGCTTTAAAGTTATTCATCATATCAGGTTTATACGATGCTCTTTTATGCAAACACCGAAACCCAAAACCTGAGATACCAAATCATGTTCTCACTTAAAATGGACTTTTGTTCGCTAGAAAGGAATATGACATCGATTTCCCTGTATCACAATCTTTCCATATAAAGAAAAAGTGTGGCATTCTTCTTAAGGAAGGTAGGCGGTTTAACTACTTTGCTTTATAAAAATAAGCCGAGCTAAGCCTTATGATCTAATGATCTGTTGCCTTTGAATTAAACATTAGCTAGACTGTAAAATTGGAAAATTATAAAAACAAAAAAAAATCTCCGTCAGACATTGAAATTTGCTTTCTCATTATGTTACTTATCACCACCGCTAAGATGGTATAATTTTGCATTAGATACAAATAAGCTTATCTCACCCCTAAGTTGAAAGTTTCAATTACTGTGTTGTAAGTTGGAACAGCTCTAAAATATTCCATTAGAGGAATTACACTTAACAATTGTACGAGTATCGACGATGACGACAACATTGTAATAAATTGACATTCCATAGATACGACTATGGCTACGATTACTCTAATAAACGAGCATACAAACTCTTCATTGAATTAATGTTTTCGATGAAAATTTTAGCATTTCTGTCGATTCAGTGAAAACCTATTTTCAAAATTACTATTTACGGTTCTGAGGGTTTTCTACTTCAGTTTTTTTTTTACTCTGTATGCCCTGTATATTTACAGTTATAGTTTGCCTATATTGTGGTTTTTAGTAGCATACGCGATTGAAACCAAAGCATTGCCTTATAGGTTTTCGGAAACGACGAGTGCTATGGTATTGGTGTGGTGAGTATCTAAATGCTTATTGGTCTTTTATGGAATTAAATTATCCAACGAAGCTATCTCCGATTTGGATTATGATGAAATTTCTGTTGACTTTGGAGAATGATATCATAATTTTTCGATTTAAAAGGGGAGCAGTGCCAATATATATGGATAGACAAATGTTCATATATGCATACATATGCGTGCCTAAGGGTGTGGTTATGTTTGAAATAAGATAAACTTCAGGAGGTAGTTTCGGAAATGTGTTACACATGATTGCAATATTTTTCGAAGAAAGTTTGTATAATTTTTCTCAAAAGTAGTTAAAAGCTCGTATTTACTCTTTTCGTATTTAATATCGTAATGAATGATCCATGACGTTGTATCTATCATAGCTTTTAATTAGAATTTTTTAAAGTGACCACGTAAGCAATATTTAACTGAAGTCACATAATACATGTACGTATGTTGGCTTCTGTCTGTAGGCATCGTTTTAACAAGGATTCATAATGAAAAAAACTTTACTTAAATTTAGATAAAATAAATTGGGAAGTAGAGATTAATGCTTGTAAAAATATTTTATCGACACTTTATACTTTGAGGTAAGTAGATCAGGATAATAGATAATGGCGCAAATTCTTTGATCGCTTAACACTGAGGGTTCTCATATCACTGATCTAATCAAGTAGACAAACAGCTTCATCCTGGTGCTTCTGAAATCCGACCTTGAATACAAAACAAATATCTAAAATCTCTTTGATAATGCCCTCGAGTTTTGATTACGATTTCCTCAAATGTTTGCACATAATATGTAAGAACTCTCAATGGCGAAGGTACCACAATCGAGTTGTACAAAATCTGCCTGAAATATGAAGCGGATGACATCCATTTTCAACACAGATGGAATGAAACTGACAAGGCTACTACAAAATGAAGCTTTGTGATATCTACCTTATATCTAGAATATTATCTACAATAGTGGTCATAGGACCACATCACTTTGTCTCTCAGTATGCCCGAGCATATAAGCATAAGAATAAGAAGGAAAATGTAGCTGGAGATGATTTCCTCTTATTCTTTTAGAATAAAATTAAGCATCTTCAACCACCATCCTACAACAGCAAATCGACTGATTGATTGATCGATATCGACTTGCTAAAAGTCACGGTTGTAAATAATGACAGGTTACAACCCTATTTCACAAGGTTACTCTGCTGCTCCTTATCAAAAAATACGAAACCTAATGGATAGAGGCGAATCATGCTTTTGAACGTATTTTTGAACTTATAAGTATGTTCAGCCCAAGCCTCCACTGTTCGACTTTCAGAGACCTTTTTTAACCGCTATTTATTCCGTGCGGACTTCTCTAGTATAACCTGTTTTCTTTTAAAATGCGAATTGCCAATGAACGATACAGAGAAATTAGAAGCATGATAAAACAGTAAAAGGCGAACCTTGGTAACAGAAAAAAGATGCGACAATATTTTAAACTGCTGACTGTTTCAAAGATAACCAGAATATGTTACGATATTGAAATAACCTTTCTTAAAACTACTGAATATTCTTGGAGGTAACACTTGCGCCTCTGATAAAAGGTGAATCGAATAACTTAGTGTCTGGCGATGGCGTGAATATTTCTAAACCGGGTATGAAAAAGTACTGACAGGCACGATTCAACTAAAAAATAACAAAACCGCAATTATTGATGGCCTGTTGGCAAAATTGTTTAAATACCAATGTAAATGTGAAATGTAGTAGAATGAAAAATTCCCAGGAATATAAGCATGCTCTCACGAATCTATAAGAAAGACGATCCCACTATATATGAGTACGCCATGTCAAGAACTTGATATGTCTTCCACCTATCGCGTCGTCTGTGCTGATTGAGCCTTATCAGTGATGGTTTAAATTTACGAGGTGACGTCTTATAACTTAAGTTGAAATAGTAATGCTTAGAACAGATATAAACATTTAACTAATTTTTCATTAATTTTTAATTATAATTTCTTATTATAATTTACTGCGACCTGACTTTATGGCCTTCTAGTTTTTTATTAAAAGTGTAAGCCGTAAAACTCTGTATGCCTTCTTTACATGTCAAGGTAAGCATACTGCCACAAAAAGCATTTTTCAAAATGTAGAAAACTCGAAAGATTCCCCGTCCATATAAGGATGCTAAGAATTTTTCTAGCTTTGGGTATACATTAATGATAAAAATAATCCTCTTGAACACTACAATTCCCCCTTGGCTTGTTGTAAATTGTGATGGGGTAACCAAAGAAGTCGATGATTCGGATAGTTTACATGGAAACACCGCCAAGTTAGTACAACAAAGTGCTCTTCTCTTTGATCAAAATACAACTGACTCACTGCAAACTAAAAAAACCAGTGCAAACTATTTGGCTCCAATCGCACTAGGACTCAAAGATTTTCGTATGACTAAACTTTTTCCACAATTCACACCACAAAATTATAGTCCAATTTCAACGCGATATTTGAAAATTGCTAATCCAATTTACCTTAACCGGGTATACGAGTAGGTACTATCAACAATTACATAATTAAGTCAACTCATCACAAAACTCGAATAACCAAAACAAAACGATAGAGAGAGAGGGTCCCAACCAACCAAACTATACTGTAATGCTTAACTTTATTATCCACAGACGTCAACATGACCTGGTGACAAAATCACAAATGACAGTGCGAACGTTACATTAAATCTCAGAAAGCCTCCCCAAAACACTCTGACTCAAGCCTTAACCAAAACTGAATACAAAACCGAAGCATCTAAGGATACCAAAAAGCCTGGCATAGTCCATCCGTTTCACTATGTTGGCTTTCAAAACTGCTCTAGTGGCAAATGCCTAAATTATGCTAATTACAAGGGTATTCGCATGCAGATAATAACAACGGTACTCAAAACTCTAAAGGATGATCGTTGAAGAGTTTCTATGACTATTTTCCAACTAGCTGTTGTACGCTTACGACTGCATTAAATAACATGACGAGTAGGGTCCTTTTCAACTAATTGCATCATGTTGAACACACAAGTTTTATGTTGGTTTGTTGTTAATTTGCCAGATTTTGAGAGGTTTTCACTATACAAACACATACTTACAACACTCTTAGTGAGTAAGTGTATTTAGTAAGTGCGTGTCAATTGTTATTGTTAGTATAACTAGAAAATTTATGATGCATTTACTATTCACATAAAAAAAAATTAAAAATTTTAAAAATGACTTTTACACAGAGATAAGCAAGTAAAAGTTTATATACAAAAAAGATTCTTTTGGGAAAAAAGCGGATGTGAATATCTTTTGCAGGCAACATAAGGAAAAAGAAGAAAATAGGAAACAAATATAAATAGATTTTGCACATTTATTTACAATTTACAATTTACAGATACAATAACGAGCATTATAGATACATAGATAAATAGTTACCTTCTCCCAGAGAGTACTTTCTAAAATGACTACTTTTCTAAAAAGAAATTATCTTTTTACCCTCTCTCTCTCTCTCTTTTTGTATTAAGTATCCCTCTCTCTCTCTCTCTCTCTCTCTCTAAAGTTGTGTGCAATAGACCGACTAAGATTGAACATATATTTTGTTTTACAAAAATCAAGAAGAAACCGTTTTTTTATGAAAAATCAAAAAGTGTGTGTAAAAAGGAGTCACATGACGATTGAATAAAATTTGCGCATTTTTTTTTCTGTGAGGTTCCACATACAAACTTATGCACTCGTGTATATGCATGTGTGCCTAATCCATTGTATTACGTTTAAAAGTCTTCAGTGATTTTAGGTGCTAGATAAAAGTTCAGAGGCAAAAATCGTGTTACACAGTGCTTTAAATCAGGTGAATCAAAAAGTGCTAACGGACACAAGTTGTTGTGTTTGTATGAGAAAAAAATAATGTATATGAAGGAACTAAGAAAAAATCTGAAACGTTTTGAAGGCTATATGCTATTGTAGTTTACTATTTTCCTAAATATTGTTTTGCAGTAGTTAACGAAATACTGAACGATAATACATAGTTTCGTCCCAAAAAATCCTGTTGCAATACATCTCTTATAATAATGCAGCACCGAAAGAAGATATGGACACAGTGATGGAGACCAAATTGTTAGGTAAGAATTGACTTCCAAAGTCTCTATTTCGGACAACGAAATAATAGTTGTAATTGAAATATCGATTGCTGTAATGCAAATCGCTTGTCATAACAAATAAATAAAATTTTTGGTGAGATGTATCGCCTGGTGATAAGATGTCTTTCGGGTGTGCAATATAGAAATAGAATCGAGGTAACTTGACTAAAATTCAGGATATCGGGATAAATGTCTCTACTATTTAAAAATTATTGAGAAGCTCAAGTAAATTATTCTGCAAAAACTCCAGTAATAGGTCCAAAATATTTCCTGTCATTAAGTGTGTAGCTTATCTTTTGGCGTAGACATATATATGTAGCTTAAGAATGCATTGTCTGTTGAAGTAACATAAGTAGCAATGTGACAAGAAAGTATTTTAAGGAATCATTAATAACCAGGTATTGATATTCACAACGCGATCTCTAGCTAAGTTACGATAAATACTGTGATTACAACTCTTACAAATGACTAAGCGACTGGACCTAATATCAGAGCACAGCCGTGCTCTTCATCGATAAAGGGATATATGGGAGTCTGTGCCCGTAGGATATGAAAATCGAAAGTTCGATGGATTTTTAAATCCAAACTCAAACACCTGAACTACGCTGACGATGTATGAATACTACGATATAATATATTCGAAAAACTACAGTCCTTTACCTAATCACACCTAACTCTGGAAATAGCCACCGGACTAATGATAAAATCATGATTGCAATGAAAATCGCTAAGGAAAGTTTAGTGTGTGCAATACATTTGGAGTATCACTTTGGAAAAGATGCAGCCAAAAAAGTTAACAAACATAAACCTGAGAGGGCAAGCCACAGTTATTGGAAAATGGAATGTTAGTATATGGCAACAGTTCCTGGTAAATATCGCACGCATGTCACGACAAAGCTAAATCCTTAAACTGGTGATTGTAAAATCTATTGGGGCTATTCAACTCAATAAGAGAATATGTCAGGGTTCACTAGGCGTCAATATTTGTACATATATATGACGACGGAGGCGGCAGTGTATAAAACATGCTTTTTCTATGCCACGAAATGATATAAAAACCTTTTATTCAAGACTGATGAATTATGGATCAATTAAGCCATATATGACGCAAAGTAGGCGAAGGGATGTCATGGTAATCAGAAAATTCATAATGAACAGACTCAAACAGATAATACCGAAATTGTAAATTCTACAGTTTTTCCATGATATGTGATATTCACTAACCTGTAAGACCTAAACGTGTAGATGTTAGATTTTATGTCGTTATGGGCCAATATAACTTCTCATTTAAGAGTTTCTTTTTAGACCACATTTTGAAAGTGATTTTGTGTAGTCCGTTTATCGATAGAATGCTTCATGGTTTCTCAACTCGCCGCAATGAAAATAGTGTGTAGCTTATAAGGATGTGTTATTTTGTGGCAAAGAATAAAACTTATATCGAAAGGTGAAATATGGTCATATTTTCCAAGCTTAAGACTTTTGTCTGGGTACATTTTAATCAGCAAATTCAGATAACCTTTTATTTTGTACAAACTTTTTCTCGCCCTAATCGTATCTAATCATATTGGAAGCTTAACTTAGCAGAAAACAAAGTTTTGCTGAAAAAGAGTTCATTGCCGTTTATCGTTTAGCTGCATTTACACTCCGATAAGAATAAACGATATAATGACAAAAAAATCCTAACACGAATAACAATAACGTCTTAAAAAGTTAAAACTTGACTCAAAACAGCCCTAATCACCTTTTTTTGTTCTTTGAATGTGCAAAACCGCTTGTATAAGAGAAAAGTTTGGAAAGAATCAAGATGACATCACTTAAAACAGCAAAACATGTCTTGAGAATGTGAGTCAATTGACAAATGTATATTGTATATATAAAAGTATTCCTTACAGTTCGCAAGCGAACAATTCAATGCATCCTTCAACATATACATAGATGCCAAGAAGACAGACGAAATCAGCCTTTCAAATTTGCGATAGCATTTTTTTCAAATCCAGTTTTTTTTTTTTGTAATATAATTTTCACTTCCTTGAATAATCGTCACATATACAAAATCCACGTATTTTGGAAGGCTAAAAAGTGCTCCTTCAATATTTAGTTTTTTTTAAAACTATACTAAATCTTCCTTATAACTTAAAATCAACTAACTTTCCCTTGAGATTCTAGAAGGGCACTTTTCAAAAAAAAAGAAACCTGCATTAACTCATTATCTTGCGCAAATCTATTCAATCATCAAGTTGCATCCCTTCTGTGATGTGATTTACAAAAAAAAGCCTTTTAAATTTTGTTTGTTAATATTTGATTTTGAAAAAATAAAAAATTGGTCATCAACCAACAATAACAGAAACCAAAAATAGAAAAAAAACATAAATACAAGGAAAAAAAATCAGAAAACAAAAACAGATTGCAAAAAACTGAAATTGTGTTTTCCAATTATAAATATGACTGGCAAAAAAGGCGTAACGAATTCTTTGTCAAAAAAAAAAAAAAATTATAACAAAAAATTCAACAAAAAACAAAATAAAAATTAACGAAAATAAAACATCTTTTTGTACTTACCTAACCAGTCTGGAAGTAATGAGCCCGCAAGAGATTCTGAGTATCTCTTACCTGAAAGATAATCAAGAAAAAAAATCACACCAATAAATATGCATATTACAAGTAGGTAGTATCAAATACATTTTTTTTGTCCAAAATAAATAATATTTTTAGGAAAAGATAAGAAACGACAGTAGTCGAAAAATGACTACCGCCGCAATTACAAGCTCTAATGTATTTTATCTCCCGAATATGTCTATCGTATGCTTTACGAGCAAACTGTCGCCAAACGATCATCAAGATAGCAAACCTAACTACAAACGAGTAACTTATATCCATCGCATACTACCCAAACTGTTTCCAGATTTTGTTTTCTCTATTTTTTCAGAGAAGTAGGGATTTATTGCAAAAGTTTCGCATTTTGGTGTTTGAAAAATGGGCGGTGGGTTGTGGTTGTAAATATGTAATATGTCCGTGTCAGCCAAATGGCACAATTGTAGATAATTGCCGTGTATACTCGTACTTTTGGGTACTTTGTGTTTGTTAACATTTTGTTTGTGTGGAGATACACCAAACTCAGCAGCCGTGTTAAATTGATGTAATGATTTATTAAATGCACACCTTTGACTTGAATTTGTTGAATAAATTTAACATTTTCTTACCACCACTGTAGAAAAAATACCTAACCTCAAAAATATCCGTACATTGCGTATTGTTTCTTCTTTGTAAGATACAAAGTATGTTGTAATGTAAAAGTAGCGAGTTTCCGGTAAGAGAGAACATTATGAGCGCGCGAAACGCTTAAATTTATATGCACATTTTGCACAGGTGTAGCTGGAGTGTAATCTAATAACTTTTTAATTTATAACAAAATATTAATCTTTTTTGGCAGCCTCACTGACGCACTTATATCCGCACCAGGTTTGAAGTATGAGATTGCCAGTGTAAAGAAACAACAGACACCAATATCAACAGCAACAAGAGGCGACCATAACAATGATGCCTTGTATCTAATTTGCATAAAATATTAACGCAAGTTGGTGCGCGTGTTTTTTTGTTTTTGTTGGATTTTTATGTGAGTTATGCTACAGAGTTGTGAGAGATGTGATATACACACGTCTTTTTAGGCAGGTAAAAATGTGAAATTTATTTCAACGCAAAATAAGGCGGGAAAAATCTGTAAATGGTGGCGTCCTATGGGAAACTTTTCTGCGTGTATCGGAGGCAGCATTTTTTATTTGTTTGCTGAACAATTCAGAAATGTATTGTACACATTTTAGAAATTAGTTTTACAGATTTAAAAACAGAGTGAAAAATGATGGTGGGTAGGTGCGATTTTACAATATTTATTTGAATGTGATTCGTATTTAACTAGGAACTAGTTTACTTATCCCAGTAGTCTACTGAACGGTATGGAATATTGTTCGAAATACACTTGTTTTTATAAATAAAAATTGTTTTAACTCCCTGTGGATGATTAGAGCCGTCAGCCGGATAATTTGAAATACTACTACTAAGAAATGTTTTCTAATTAGATATGATAAGGATACAAATTATAGCCTTAGCCCACTCGAATTACAGTATATGAAGTATACTATTTTAGAAGCACTTAGAAACGTTTACACCATCTTTGTTTTTTAACACACTTAAGTTTTATTTTAATTATGAACTCGTATATTGTGCAAGAGTTTGCTCCGAGGGAGAAAGAGTACCAAAAAAAGTTCTTACGCACATTATTAGGATAGGAGTAAATCTAGTAAACCAATGGGATCTGCTCTCCACCAGACTCGCAACTAAATTCCCTAAACAGGCAATCCAACATTTTATTGCAAAAAATTGGTAATACAACATACCAGAAATATGTTAATGGAGCGCTGTCTTCCCAATATAGATTACAGTATAGCAAAATGAAAGAACACTTTTTCACAACTGCCTCACTACGATATATACTGCACCGACCAGACTACCTATACTGTGCAATATCTGAAATATGAAAGCAAGAGAGGATATACTACTCGTACATTTTTTAGCAATATATCCAGTCTTAAGTGAGCTCCGCAAAAAGCTCTTTGGATCATATGTTCTGCACAAGGATGTTGTATTTGATATATTGTACTAAAGTGAGAGCAAGGATTATTGATTGAGACTTCTAACCCATGAATATATTGTAATTAACACCCAATCTGGTAGACGGCATTGGGTCAAACCAAAATATACTTAGAGTATTTTTGCCTATTTTTTGTAACATTTATAATGAAATAAAGTCAATACTTCTTCCACTACTACTAGTACTATTTTAGAAGGGACAGTGAAATAAGTTTCACTTCTATTTTTAATTCTATGATAATTAACCATTCATTGGTAATGAATAGACTTATTCGTCAGTTGTGCACGGATTTTCAAAGTGATAGATGTGTTTTAATTTTTAGCTTTAGCTTTTTGCAAATTGGTAGCAGTGTTCTGATTCGAATTATTCGAAAGTATTGCGGCAACAGCAGAAGGCACAGAAAACGGCAAGAACCTCAGAGCCCTCAGCAGCTAGAACAACAACCAACAGCCGAATCCTATAGGGCAATCTCAGCAGCAACAACAACAGAAACAACAACGACAGAAGCGGCAAAAGAAAAAACAGTAGAAAACTAAGAAACAAAGAGTTCCACCAATTAATATGTACGATTGGAAGATAGAATTGAGATCGATCTATGTACATAATTCGGCCATAGGCAAGAACTTTTTAATAAAGCGTTTAGATGTAGATGGGCATGCGATCCACTACAATAGATTGGAGCGCTACCAAAAAGTAAACAATTTATTGACGCACAATGGAGGGGTTGTCCTGCACCCGAAGGGTTGAGGAGGACTGAACCGTCTACCGATCCGGAGGAGCTCCTTGTACTGCTTAAAAGCAAAAAGTACGTTGATCCGACATTTGAAGGAGTTAAGCCATTAAATACACACCGACCCAAAAGCGGAAATTACCGTTTTTCCTAGTGCAGCTTAGTTCGAACAGGAAACTGAATAGATTGGAAAAAATTAAAAAGGAGCGAAAACATATTACAATGTGTTCGTTGCCAAAGATTAGGGCACGCCGCATCACATTACGAAATGCAATTTCGAAGTGTAAAGTGTGGAAAGAATCACAACTCCGAGGAATGCGTTCTGGGTAGGGATGGAGCGTCTGACAAAAGCCAGGTGTTGCGGGCCTTGTACAAGAACATGGCATTATTAATTATCGGGATTGCTCTAAATATCAGCACATAAGGAAAATAAATCTGACTCTTCAGCAAAAGGCGGAGGTCAAACAACCACCAGTGCTCAGTCAAACACCAGCCGTAAGTCCTCAAATTAACTACACCCAATGGCGGTGGGTAGTTAAAGCACTGTACAAAAAGCTTAAGCTGTTTCTCAGCTCGACCACCGGAAACTGTATCTGATACGCTGGCTATCTTCCTCTCCATCCAGGGGCAAATGGCTCAGCTATAACGTCAAATGCAAGACCAAGCCTCGCGCGACCACCAGTTGTAATCGGTTCGAAAATGGCGGGGCGAACAATAAAGCTCTTAACGTTGACCGTAATTCACTGATAAGGATAGAACGAGGAGCCACAACTTTTAAGGTGCTCAAAGACCAAGTTCCTGATGTGCTTGTGGTTAGCGAAACAAAGAAAACGATTTAATTCCGTACAATAGTGCGTATATTCCAGGTGCTGGAAGCATACATCAGCTACATCCCTCTCCATAGTGGAAAGCGGTATTATTTATTATTTATCTCAAGCCTCAAGACAATTTTTCGATTCCTAAGGCTGTAATCGGAGGCAAATTATTTGATAATCGGAGATTTTAACGCCAAACACAGAGATTGTGGAAATAATATACGAAACACTAGAGGTAACCTACTATTCAATTGGTGGGGTCAGCGCAATATTATGTACCGATTCGGTCTAAAAGCAATGAATAGTCCGTCGTTTGGGAGACTCGGCTCCTATCTGGATCTCCAATTGTGCAGGGTGGGCCATACATTTTTGCAAATAGCAACACTTGATTTATTAAAAACCGTTAGCGGTAGAGGTGCGCGGGTGGCGAGGAATTTTGAGTTGGTTCATGCAATTTTAGTCGCGATGGAGCGCTTCACGGGACAACATCGTGCTTTTTAGTTAGTTAGTTAGTTACATTTTAGCATATGTTGCTCTTCAATATCAATAATACAATATATATACATATACATATTCAAATTTAACCTAATGTGCAAAATTAATAATTAATATTATTTACTGCATTCAATACAAGTTTTTTATATATGTGGAAAAGTGCATCTTATATAATTAGCTGTTAATTGCTTGAATCTTTTAAAGTTAGTTTCATTTTTCAAGTTCTATGGTGGTGAGTTAAACAGTTGGCAACCTTTATATACAATTCTGTTTTGCATAACAGCTTCTCGATAAGCGGGCAACCTGAAGTCGTCACCACTTCTTAAATTATAGGGTTGCGAGTCCCTTACATATCGAAAATATTTTTTAAATAGTTTGGTAACATATTATGCTTGATTTTGAAAATAAAATTTAAAACATTAAACAATATTTTCTGTTTTACATTTAACCAGCATCATTCTAATTGCCGTATAGCGATTGTATTTTAAAATTACTCGCTGGCTCTATTTTGCATACGTTGTAACTTAATAATCACATAAGAGATACAAAACTGATGAGCAATACTCGAATTGAGGCTTCTAAGTCTCTAAGTCTAGCAAAGAAACCTACTTTTTTTGCTATTTTTTTAACAGTGTACTTAATGTACACTGTGGACTTAATGTTAAATTCAAGACTACTCTTAGGTATTTTATATTTTCTACCTGTTCAACTATTTCATTTTCTATAGAGAGATTTACATTTACTTTGTGTTTAAGAACCATGCATTTTGTTTTGCTAACATTTAATTTAAGTTTATTTGCATTTAGCCATACGCTTAATCTATGTAAGTCCTCTTGCATTCGCCGTTCACAGTCATAAATAAGAGAGAATATCGCGGTAAATAAGGCTACCTGCGCGTATTTTAACTGTTGATTTATGACGTTGATGTATATTATGAAAAGCAAGGCCTTTCAATGCTTCTCGATGATACTCCATTAACCATTGTTCTCTGACACCTTTTACTTAGAAACGATTTAAATCTTTGCCTCTAACACCGTATCTATGAAGTTTAAACACAAGTATACTTGTGTCGATCGTTTCGAATGCCCTCTTAAAATCTAAAAAGACGGCAACTACTGTTGCTGCAAGCTCCTCTTGCCAGCATATCAAAACGCTATTTAGCGCTGTCTCGCATGAATGTTTTTTACGAAGTCCCGATTGGTTTTCGAGAAATAGGTTATTCGTTTCGAAATATTTCTCCAGTTGGATTTGAACAATTTTTTTCCAAAACTTTCTCATACACTAGTAATGAGTTTATTTACCGAAAGTTTTTACATTTTTCGGTTCCTTTAACTTCTTCAATGGGTGTAATAACCGATTCCTTCCAGGACTTAGCGACCGATCCACTGCTTAATGATAGATTTATTACTCGCTCGATTTCGGGCCTGATTATCTCCATTGTGTCTAGCATTATTTTCGGGCTGATATAGTTGAGAGTACAAAAAACTTGTTGACTTCGTTAGCGATATTCTCATCCTCTTTTATGCATGTGCCGTTAAAGTAAACATCCTTTGGCGATTGTTTTATTTTCTTTAAAACGTGTGTTTTTATCGCTCTACACATGGCTTTTTGGTCTCTAGCTCGCTCAATTTGAAGTCTAATGTTATTGTTCTTTGCTCTTACTAGTTTTGCTTTACACTCATTTAGTATAGCACGGTAACTTTCCCACGCAGATTCACTGTTAAATATTCTAAATTCATGATAGCGTGCTAACTTTTGCCTTTTTGAGCTTCTGAGTCTTACATTGTACCAGTTAGTGTTACTGCCTCTAAATACTTTAGTGCAAACTTGTGTTTTGGTTATTTGAACTAGTTCTTTTTGCAGAATCCTTCCAATTAAATGTAGATCTTCGCAATATAAATTTATTTCGCTGTGTCTAAGTTGGTTCAAGAACAATGGCTTTTTGTATTTAAGAACCTTAATGTTGCTTGCCTCTTCTATTAATAGCGTTTCGTGGTCATTTATTTTGAGTTCGCGAATTACTTTCACAACAGTTTTATTTGTAACAACGTAATCTATAAGCGTTTGTGTGGTGTTTGTCACCCTTGACGGCTCAGTAACAACTTGTTCACAAAGATTTTCAATTGTGTTTTTTAATTCCCTTATATACATATCACCTGCTAGTATAAATTTCTGCTCTGAAAAACTAGCTCATCTAACCATGCTTTAAACACGTCACAAAAAACTCGCTTAGACAAATTGGGGACTGATATAATCCAGCTAGATGTATTGACTAGTTATTTTTCTTGATTTTTACCACTAGCATATAGATATGATTACGCAGGGTAACTTCTTCAATGTGTTTGACTTCAAAATTCTTTCTGATGTAAATCCACATCCCACCTGTGTGTTTTGACTCGCTATTACACCGAATAGGGGAGTGATATTCCTCCAACAAAATCTCATTGTTATCTATTTCAGGAGTTACGTGTGTTTCAGAAAATATAATAAAGCCTAATTTTTTTCCAATAAAGTTTTGTTCTGCCTCTATTAAGGTGCCTGTTAGCCCTTGAATATTGCAATTTTGTTTGGTTGATAAACCTCAAATTTATTTTTTTCGAATTGTAGAAGCTTTTTATATACCGCGCAGTTAATGTCGCAACTGTCGTGGTTTATTTCGAGATTAAGAATGTACTTTTCATTATAACGTACACAATTTATGCATTTCAATTCGAGTACCTTACATCCTCTGGTATCATGCATGCCACCGCACTTTGCGCATTTGGTTTCATTTTTGCATATTTTTGCGCTATGATGAAATCCGCAGCAGTTGTAATACCTAAACACATCGAAATGTTCAAATACCCTGTACTTTTCCCATCCTAAATTGATTCTACGATTTTTTAATATGTACATATTTGTGATCGCAGTGTTCTAGCTCAATAATTGCATAATATGCCCCTCTGTTTTTGTTTTTGAAGTTTTTTACGCAGTCCAGCAATGTTGTTTTTTTTTACTGCTTCTTCTAATTCTTCTTTACTCCACTTTTCACTTAATTCCGTTATCATTAGTTTTGGAAGTTTCTCACTAAAAATGTTAAAATCATAATTTTCACCTAACTTTTGCTTTACCACTGTTTCTATTTTTTGCACTGTTTCTTGACGTCTGCAATTGATTGTTATTCCGCTCTCTTTTCTATCGGTCACACTATCGACCTTGAGGAATAGGGAAGCAGGATTTATTTTTTCTTTTATTTCTTTCTTTGTTTTCGCATTTTCTTGTTTACTTTTAGGTTTAATGTAAATTGTCTGTTTCAGCATTTGTCTGATTAGCATAATTAAGTTTGTCCTCTTTCTTCTTTGATCCATTCATTTCTTTCACTCCTATTTAGATGTCATTTTTCATTTCGTTTACACTTTTTACGACCATTTGATTATTGATTGCCATCTCCTTCACGCTATTACTAATTAGTTCACTCTGCTCCTGAAATGATTCCGCGAATTCTCTAATTTTTTGCACTTCTTTCACTATCAATAGCTATCAGTCGTTCGTTGTACCTTTCTTCGATCGCTTCCAGCAATATTTTTATTTCTGTTTTTTTTTTTAAGCGATTCCTCGAATTCCCCTTTGTACTCCTTTAAGTGCATTACATTCGATTTTACATGCTCTTGTATGTCTTTTAGTATTAGGTCTACGTTGTATATACAGGGTGTCCCCTAATTCGTCCACGATAATTTGCGAAATGATTCTTGGGTATATTCTATGAAAAAAATCGTTCTACAGTAAGAGTCTATTCAAATGTTGACAGCATTTATCGAGAATTTAAGAAACAGCTTACTTTGGTGTACCCTGACCCATGTTAATGGAAATTGCTCTGTTAGTACTAATGGTAGAAACTTCGTATAGGACTCTATTTTTACAAGAAATGCCATTTGTAACGGCGTTTAAATAAAGTCGATATCTTGCCTGAGTCATTAGATACACAATTTTTAAGCCTGTTCCGTTTTCATTGCCCATGCTAATTTTTGATTTTGAGGTCACTTTTCTCCAGAAAATGCCTAATTAACATGACGCGCTCTTCACCCTGCCAATTCTTAATATCATGACCATAGTGGGCTGGGGCTTCATACTGTTGGAAATATGATGAAGCTAGTTGCATCAGGGAGTGGAATGTCTTCCAATAGTTCCGGTAAATCAATTCGCAAAAACTCCAGATAGTTTGTAGAATTCAACCTAGATGGTAGTTTGAAGGGGCCGATTGACTTGTTTTTAAGTACACCTGCCCACATATTGACGCTGAATTTGGGTTGAAATGACTTAAGTCTTCTTGTATGTGGATTGTCCACAGTCCATGTATGAAAATTATGAAAATTTGTGATCCCATCTCTTGTGAATTACGATTCGTCCGTCCAAAGAATTCTGCTAATAAGCTCGTTGTCGTCCAAGCTGCGCTCCAGCAACCAGTTAGAAAACTCAAGTATCTTTTCCAAATCATTGGGAACCAGTTCTTGTACAGGTGTATGGTGGTATGGATATAGATTTTTTCCATGCAGTACATTAGAAATTTTCTGGAAACATTGAATTGCAAAGCTAAGCGTCTGATGCTGATTGATGAATCAGTTGTAACAGCCTCCAGTATCCTTTCATCAGCCGAAATCCTTCTTACTTGTGGAGCTCCAACATTTGGTCTTGTATTTGAAACATATCGTGTTCCACATATAAACTCCATGGCTACACCGTTTATTAAAATATAAAAATCAAATTTCTAATTTCAAAATAGGAGGTCTTAATGGGACACCCTTACAAGCTGAACAGGCTGAGCATTAGTAAACTTTATATTCTTTGTTATTTGCTCACCAGTAGACAGCTCATCGTGAAGAATGGCGATGTGACTTCTGCTGGAATATTAGACAGAATTAGTGAAATTTTTGGACCATGGGAGAGCAGGGGAAACAACTTGCTTTTGTCCTTAATAAGCTAGTTTAGGTAGATTGGATTTGGTTTTAAGATAGTTTGTGAGTTTTATCTATGTGTATTGAAGAAGCAAAAAAGTCCATTTACTAAGTTTTTTGTTAAAAAAATTATTTTCTTAGTTTTAATTTTGAGTCATTATACTGTAAAATATGTCGAAAGACATTTAATATATATCACTAAATATATGGCATTTAGGTTAAACTTATAGCGTCCGCATGGGGCCAGTAATTTTTGATTTTGATAGTATAAGTTAATCGAGCTAATTTTTAAGCACTTTTTTGTGTAGCTTGTAATCGTAAATGAATTGAATAAAATAAAAAAGCATATAGAACGAGAGGAGGACACTTATCCATACATCTCTGATCACTGGTAAGATTTGGCGAAGATACTCTGAATTAGACTACTTAATGTCTCCTACAAAATACTGTCAACCATGCTTAATTTTAATTATAATTAGTTCTTATTGGTGTGACCTTATCCTTTGAAGGTATGCCATTTATTTATTGTCTAAAAAGTCGTCTAAAATATCGATATTAGGAATACATTTTTTTTCGCAGTTGGCCCAATAGGTTGGAAACATAGACAATATTGGAGTTGTTTCTAGAAAATAGTGAGCTTTCACTCAAAGTCAATCTCTAATTCTAATTCTCCTTCCTTTGAGCTTAAAGAATCAAGGATCTATTGTACAAAATCTTCATTGCAGTTCTCCTAGTGCAGATGAGTCTAATTTGTCGAAAAATTTACAGAATTCGGGGAAAATATTTAACAGTGGGTTGTACAAGCTATGCGGTGTTGTAGCAGGGCATATACCAGCCGACGAGCATTTTAACCAAATCTGCATTATATTGCAGTGAAGGGACGGCAACAAACCTTTAATGGGAAATTATTTGAATTTTTAGAATATTAATTGTATACTATGCAACTATTTAAATGATGTGATTTACTCTAAAAAATGATTCATTGCGGATATACTACGTCAATGTCTTGATATACAGCGACTTAATCGCGACAGAGTTAATCCAGATATAATATACCACTAGACACTATTAGTCATTTGCTGCCTTATATCCTGCTGATTAAAAACACAGTCCCTCAAAACCATGCTGAACTTATTCCCTACAAAGGAGAACCTTTTAATTTGTTCAAGACTGCAAAATTAAAATTTATTGAAACCTTTTTTTCTGTTTATACAACTTATTATTACATACTATGTTTTTAAATATCAACAGTGAATAGTTTTAGTTCAATCAATTCTTGCTTCTTAAGCAATCTTTTTGAGATCATATAAGAAATTTAACTTGTACATAAAGCTTGTTTCGAAATCTATCAATTAAAGTGACAATCAACAATAATGGTAAGAGGAATAATGTGCTCATGGCATCGAGAGTAGGAACATTGTCAGGAAACCATTATGACCTGTTAGGTTTCAACCGAAAAACACCACCCTGTTTTGATCAAGAGTGCGGAAAGATCAAAGGAGTTGGAAGAACATTGGGAACCTCCGCAGGGTATTTAAATGCGAAAAAAGCTCTATAAAAAACGGAAATGACACGATCGAGACATTTGGTGTGAAACATGGGTTTTAGTGAGAAAATAAGGGTAAACAAGGTATATACTTTTGGCAAGTAAGAACGACATATAGAGCACGTCACAACGTCAAACTATAACTTTGAGGTTTAAGAAGAAGAATTACTGATAAATATCTCTTTTTAATCCTTTTTTCTTTAGACTAGGAAGGCAAAAATGATCAACTACGAAGAATCTATATAAGAGTCAGCCCTACTGTACGGCACCGGCTTTATGCAGAATTGATTAAAATGGCTATTTCGAGAAAAACTTTCTCTGGTGATTTTTGGTTGCATCTGCATAAGCGGAATTTGGCGAGGAAGACACAGTATCGAACTGTATGGACTATAATATCAGCAAGGACTTGAATTTATCGGGTTAGTTGGTTAAGACATGCTAAGTGAATAAGCACCACTGCTGCGACCGATGGGAAAGGGACCTATCGACTCAGCTGGTGTTGAATATTTTAGTTCCAGGCTCCGAAAGGTACTCGCAGTTTCATCTCTCAGCATTATGTTGTTTTAAAATCTGACAATTCAAACCATGTGACAGGCCCTTATGAGTCTGGCCCTATTCAAACTATAGAACGTACCCCTTTAAGAATGAGATATCGTAGCGCCTCGATTTAATAGTAAATCTAATGACCATTTCCGAACTGAAGTGAATTTTACAAATGTACGTGTTATTCATGTAAGTCTGCCTTAGCTTCTGATATCCCCCTGGCATCTATACATACAATGTTCTAATTTAAAAGATGTGAAACACAAAATATTTAAGTATCCGTACCCCACACTTTTATTGCAAAACTGTTTCGCCTGATACACAATTACATGCCTAATTGATTTTCTTACACCAGAGTATGCCCAGGTCCATATGTTGCACATACATATCCCTAAATACTACAAATATCTGTTGTTTGGTAATATATCCTTTAGCCAAACATTGAAGACTGCAACCCCATTTTCTCTCATTGCTCTAGAAACCCTTACACTGCAAAATAAAACAAGAAAATCAAAGGACAGTTTGTGACTAATAATGAACGAGTAAATAACATGCCCTAATATACTCCAAAGGATTTTTACAAATGAAAAAAAAAAACAAGCGAATCCGTTTTAACTTTTCTTTTAATAAATTGCTCTAAACGAAAATGTGCGAGTACTTGTCCTTAAAGGAAGTGGAGAAACCGGGAACCTACATGGAATGGCATCATTCAGTAGAGACAAGAAATTTATTGATATTTCCAATCGATTGATTCGTGTTTGTCAGCGCAATAAACATTCCAACGTACTGATCTCCTTTTTTTGTTTTATTTTCTGCTTAGATATGTATACCCAACCTTGTTTATTGTAATCAGTGTCCTAGATAGAGCAAAGTGTATCCTTCCTGATGTAATGCACCAATTTTTCTTTGTATTTCCATGTACCCCGGTTTTGGTTTCCAATTTGTTTATTTTGTTGTTGTTGTTTTGCTTTAACACTTTTTCGGAAGTGAGGGTAATTTTTAATTTACTATTCTAGATTTGTTGTGTTTGCGTATTTATGTGTAAAAAAAAGGACTCGCATACGCTCATATATGTATGTACGTAGCACTTCCTCACACCTCAATAATCGTACATATGTATATATGTACATCTATATCCTCTTAAATTGCGCCTACGCAACCATTATTTTAATTTATTTATTGGGCTTTCATTGGTGGATTTATTCGATACGAATGGTTGAAATAAATTTCCGCCAAGCGAAGCTTTACATTGCCGGGGTGTAAGGTTGAAAATGGGGGGTTGCTTGAGGCAATGCTTTTTCACAAAAGGGATTTTCGAATTCGGTGGCAGGCGTGAGATTTATTCGGCCAAACGAATGCAGATGATTTGATCTCGCTTGGTGGAACGATGGTTTTGGAAGAAAATTTTTTAGTAAAGGACTCCGTTTTGGTTGCGGCGATACATAGTTGAGGTGCGTTCAACCGAACAGGCTATTAACAATCATAAATCGATGGGAATTAAAATCAAAATTTATTGATCAATTTGTTGATTAACTGTGAATGTTTGTGCATTTTAATATTAAATTCTGACTGCAGTAAAACTCATTTGCTTGTTGGTATATATGGATAGATTGGTCTGGAATTGTGTTGGTTGGATACCAGCTATGTTTTTTGTATTAGTGCCTTGTGGCCGATTGGATTTTAGTGTGTTTCTGAGGTTACGACATCAATTTACTCGGGGCGACCTAAATATTTAATTAAAGGATTTATGCACTAATTAATAAGTTGTTTAAGGGAAATTTATTTTTCTAAGTTTGTAAGCGAAAGATAGGGATTGTTTCCGAAAAGTCATTCACTTGGGGGCTACTTTTTTCCGTTTTCTATGTAAATTGACCCGACAATTGTGCTTAGAAAAAAAGATACAAGATGAAATATTGGTTGCAGTGACCGCTTATTGAACAGGATCTATCATGGTCGTACTATGCACAGGGGCAATCATAAGACAATTGCCCTGGCACTATTAGTGTTCTTAACATTTTCGTCATCACTAGTTATCGTCAATCTTTATCGAAATTGTAAACTTTACAATGTTCTGCTCAGTGACTTCTGTATTCTTGATAGCTGCGATCTATTTGTCAAGCCATTAACATATCCTCATTGTTCCACTTAAAACCTGAACTTTCTCGAAGCAATCAGTTGACCTCACTATACAAACCTTAAAAATGGTTTTAGGCGCTCTTTTTCATTTTGAGTTTAACTAATCTCTTGTGTTTAGGATTTAAGCTTTCGGATTTATCTATGTATATAGGAGTTCAATATTTCATACCCTCTAAAGTTTCTATGTAATAGTTTTATTAACGTTAGGTATCGAATGTGAATTTAATCAATTTGTGAAAGTCATACTCTAAATCGCCATCCGGAAGGCTAACTTATTTCTCTGCATTACTCTATAATTAGTTCACTGATTGCATAACCGTTAACAGCTATTATTAAACAGAAACATTCTATTCCCTTCTCTTCCCTGTCTCTGTTCCCAGTAACCAGGTTTTGCGGGCAAAGTTCAGCATTAACTGCAAAGTGTAACATGCTTCCAGGCCATACCAGCGCAAGCTAGTTTCATCATCACCTGCAACAACACTCACACCCGTATGTAATGTAATTAAATTTGGCATTAGCTAATGTCATACAGTCGCACATTGATCAATTAACAAGCGATATATTCATTTGTCAATATGTAATTTATTGTCAGTGCCCGATAACAAGCACACAAACATACACAAAATCTAGCCATAGCCATTGAGAGCATCTAAATAAACAGAGAGCTGATCAAACATAGGTCAAACCCAGTGGCTTGAGGGTAAGTGGTTGGCTTAGTGATTGTTCGGATGTCCTATGTTCTCGACTGCCATTCCTCACTTTATTTGCTGCGCATTGCATTCACGTGCACTTCAACCCTCCAGTGGTAGCAGTGGTAGTGGTATTAGATTGTGGGTAGTTGTCAGTGCGCGGGTGGGAAAACGACACAAGAAACCAAACACGACAGGTGTATTTATGTAGCCACCCCCTTGAGCAGCCTGAATTCAACCCAACCCAAATGAGTCTATGCAGAAGGACGACTGGAGAATTCGTTCGCTCAGAAATACTTCCTCTCGGTGCACGGGGGATAAAGTTAAGTTTCAGTATCAAAACTGAAGTGCAACATACTGGCTTGGAACAAAACAACCTACCCCGAGTTGATTTGTTCATTCAGAGGGTGAGACAGAAAGAGAAGGTTGAAAACTGAATGCAAGAAGAATGGGCGATCCTGGAATAAGGGTTGTGCACTTGTAACTCTTGCAACACAACACACGACAAGACAAACGGTCGATGGAACAAGTGACTGTTGTACGGAGAGAGAGGAGGTGGATTCGCACTGCACTTTTCACTTAATTCAGTGGAAATGTGTTGTTTTTTTTACCCTCTTCTCGTTCTTCTTAAAATCCCTCTGGTCATTCCCTTCCGGGTAGAGATACCGTGGAGAAATGGCCAATTAACTGGCATTAGACATGACGACCTTTAACTTTATTGGCCCCTTTGGGGTATGTATGTACAGATACATATACAAACGCACGTGACATATGATTTGTCAATATTTCTGGAGGGATTTTCCCATAAAACAATCAATTTAATGAAAATCTCATTTCAGCTTGATACGAATATGCACACCCTTCTAGGAGGCAAATATCACCCCACTGTTGATGTTCTTTGATACTGTCACTACTGGCGCTGTGTCGCGCACATGTGCGCCACATGTGAAGCCCACATATTCCAATAGGACTTGTGTCATTTGATTTGCAAAACATGTGACCTATGCCGGTCGCTATAGTCATAGAGAGGTGGAAAGCTAAAAAGGTAGTAATATAAGGCATTGAGCCAACCAACCGATAGAATATCAATCCTTGTCTTGCATTTATTTCTATACATATAAAAGGAGAGAGGTTTATACTAGTACCCAACTATACCTATAGGGAGTAACATGCACATAAAATGTTTTACAATGGCAGACGTATGGGAATTAGGTATGAAATGGGGAATAAAATAAATTTAACTGTAGAAATTTAACAATATAAATTAAAGGTGATGTCAGGAGGGGGATGCCAAATGATTGAGAATGGGTAGATTCCAATTCACAATGGATGGTGTTACTTTTTTCGGTTGATTTGAATACATTCGATAGCTCGAAACTAGAAAGGTGTAACGGGGGTGTAGGTGCAGCTTTTGCTTTAATACTCTGAACACGTTTTGGAAATCTAAATTTGTTCGACATGAATTACGAATACCAAACAGCAATTGGAGGATTATCTTTTTTTTAACTGCATATACTTATGTATATTGAATAGATGCTTTGAGTAATACGTCTACGATATGTCGAACAAAACCAACAAATTACTCGGACTGACCACCCAGTTAGCATGTTTCTTCAAGGAATCCTTTTTAATCATGTTCCACATACAAGCAATGTTAAGGTCTAGCTTTCACATTCGACCTTAAACAGAGAATTTCGAATACAACTCTAATGTGTTATATTATTATATTATAGTTACGGAGCGCTGATCAATAGCATTGAGTAGTTTAAAAGCATTCAAGAAATCGAATATTTTGTTTTTATTTTACTATTATTTATGACCATTAATAAAAGTTATCTTTCCTAGTATCGGTACTGAAAAGACCTAGTATGGTACACCTCTAAAATCAGAATCATTTGATTGTTTGAATTGTACGATTGATATCGGTAAAGAGGTCGAATAATTTGCTGACTCAAAATTAAGGATTTGTGGACTCGAAATTGATGCCTTGATTGGTTATTTAGTTTTGTACTAAGGTCAGTTATTATAAATGGGGACAATGTTAACGTTTTCTATAACACCGTAATTTCGAAAAAATAAAAAATAAAAGTTTTGAATTTTTTAACCTTTGAAAACGTAAATTATCTTAGGAAACATTAGAAATTATACTTATAACGAGTAAATTATGATACTATAACCCGTTTGTGTTATATACAGTTCCCCCTTTTTAATTTAAATTACTGGGGTAATTTCCTTCCTATAATTACTAGATATTTCGGCATGAGGTTAAAATTACCATACTTGAGCTTGTAATGTATATCTTGTCCAAAAAATCGATAATCGCAATATGTATTTATCTCATTTTACCATCAACCATCATATTGAATAAAACAAGTGTTTTCTATCAAATGTTGGTAGTTCCGAATGAAA
This sequence comes from Volucella bombylans, assembly GCA_949129095.1. Lineage (NCBI taxonomy): Eukaryota > Metazoa > Arthropoda > Insecta > Diptera > Syrphidae > Volucella > Volucella bombylans. The sequence continues at coordinate 190,164,537 of OX422140.1, read as the reverse complement.
AACATTTGAATTTGCACGGTATTTTTCTAGAGCATGCGGTGGAAACTCATTTTCTGGAAATTTAGTTCGGTCAACGGAGTAAATATCGGGACTGACAAAATCGGATATCATGTTCTCGCGACCAAGGTTCCTCCGATGAGTTTGGAAAACATCTGTTTACTAATGCGCGTATAACTATTGCCATTTTACGATTTTCCGTAAGCTTTCAGTTTTTTTTTCCCAAGTTGTTTTTACTGGTCGAAATACGCATTTATCGAATGGTTACATTTTATCAATTAGGTAACTAATCGATATGGAATACGCATCCATATGACATTATTTTGCACAGCTCTCTCAACTATTCGTATACATAGTGACTACAATGACCATCGTAGACTAACAATACTGCCTGATCTAGTCCACCTTCTCCACAACGGACATTGTTAACAAATGGAACGAAGCTATTTAACAACCTGTTAAAAAATTGAGGTTCGTCTATCCACCCATTTGCTGACATACGTACAATGTTCCCGGAAAACCATCATCAGAAGTCCATTTGGCCTAGACAGCAGCATCTTTAAAAGTGATAAGCGGTGATAGTGTTGAACCATTTACAGATACGCACGCAAGTACTGTCGTGGATTCACGTCCGGATCTCTCCGGAGCTTTCGTCTGCGTTGAAGTCATATTATCTTCAATTCTGCAGTTTAACATAGAAATCATAAACAACATCAGGGTCTCTCGCGTCTTTTCGGAGCTTTTGAAGATATTCTGGTTTTTTCAGCAATAGTCTCGGATGTTGTTTCATGAAACCTACATAACAATCCACTACAAGGGGATTGTTCTTAAAGGGTGTTTTTAGTCCGTCTTGTCGCTAGCTATTCCCATTTTCGAACGAGTAACAACACATCGAATTATCTTACTTTCAGGTTCTAGTGGAATAGCACGTGCTCTCCCTAGCCCGATGACCTCCAATGAAGTTTGGCCGCCCTTAATTCTATTAAATAAGACCGATTTAGTGATCTTGTAAGGATTCCAGCTTGGCGGTATATTATTTTCGTATTGCTTACGTCATTGACAGCATTTTTAATATCTTTTACGTCGTATTGAATTTGGGCCTTCATTTTTATGTACTTTCAAAGCGTTTTAAGCACTGGAAATTGGATTATTAAAAAAAAAACTATTATTAAAATAATCGTTTATGTTTCCCTCAAAAACTAATCCACATTTACCCCATATGGTTTTATTACTGGAGAAAAAAAAAAGAGTGATGTTTAATTAAAAATACTAGTTCGCAATCATTTTTTTTATTCATATGTACTCGTATATAAAATGGTATTTTTGCTTACCGTATTAAATAAACTGGCATTTTCCAAATTTGATTGAAGATATGAGTGAAAATACAAACTAATTTTGCAAGTTCTGTTAAGTTTTCACTCATATCTTCTATTCACAACTGAAATTTCTGATGAAATCTATAAGGTAACTACGCAATATTGAACGCGCTAGTATGGAAACATTTCATATTAACTTTTTTTTTTGTTTGGGTTGCAACAGGTAATCTTTAAGTGTTGAAATAAGCGCCGTTTACATTTACCCCATGTTCACATTTACTCCTTGTACTTTCAGGATAAGATTTGAATAAGTAAGTGTGACTTTTACGTATTTACTTGAGAGGGTATGTTCTTCAATAGCGTCTAGTAAGTAAATAAACCTATGGTATATAGTAAGTATTTACAGAAGAGGTGTAGGATTTTTTGATTGATGACGGCTTTGAGTTGTGAAAAAACGACCTAGGAGCTCAAAAGATAAGTAGTTAACTGCAGATAAGATTCGATTCTACTATGTAGGAATTTAGGCTCTTAAAATGGACTGAGCTATTTCTGATGCATTTCCTTATACAAAATTCAGTATCGAAAAATTTTAATCAAGAATTTTTTTGGGTGCCGGATGTAGCTCCAGTTTCACAGTTCGTTTTCTGTATATTGGCTGGTCTTAAAGGTTTCGAGATTTCGAAGAAGAGTGTTGAAGAGTGTTTCATGAAATCCACGATAGTGATCGTTGCTTCAGGTGGGACAGTAACATTCATAACTCAACAAAAGGTTGTCCTAAGTTTCAACCTTTAAATTAAATTAACGGGTCTTGACCATAATTCCGCAGTACCAACTTTAAGATAAGCTTTTAGTAACTTGAATTACCATCCCGAGCTTGGTGATACTGACATTATGATTGCCCTAATTGTGATTGATTTGATTTGATTTCATTGTTAACTTAATTATTACAGTTTTCATAAACAATCAAAAATCAATAAAAGCATGGCAATAAACCATCTGCCCATTATCTAACTCTATTATTATTATTTAATTTTTTTTTTTTAAACAATTACTCCCTTTTTCTGATATAATTTGCAGTTTTTGCATTACAATTAAAAACTTTCAGTTATAATTGTTTTCCGATAGGCCAGGGCTGCCTTACAATACGCGAACAAGTTAGTTATGTTTAGTTCGTTGAACTTGCGTATGATTTCTTCAACGTGGATTTGATCTAAGGTGACGCATTATCATGTGTCTTCTTTGATATCATATTTGAAAGAACTGTGCAGAGCTCAAAAGTGATCACTGGAGGCACATTTTTTCAAAAGTCTGTGCAACTACCGACGTTCGCCACCGGTTCGTTGGCTAATTTTGAAACGGAAGCTGACAAAATGGGTTTAGCGATAAATGAGGGCAAAACCAACTATATGTTGTCAACAAGGAGGAACACACATCGACGAATTGGATAGAACATCATAGTCGACAGATATAATTTTGAGGTATTAAAGGACTTTGTCTCCCTTGGCTCTGCTATAAATTATGCCAACAGCACCTCCGCAGAAATACAACAAAAAATCACACTTACAACTATGGCGCTGAAGTATGGACTCTATCGAAATCGGATGAAGATATCCTTAGTCGTTTCGAGAGAAAAATCCTTTGCAAAATATTCGACCCCATTTGCGTTGATACATTTTGAAGGAAAAGATTCAACGACGAACTATACGAGCTGTACAGCATTGACCTAGTCAAAAATCTGAAATGGCTAGGACATGTAGGGAGAATGGATACCAATGCTTCGTTCCGCAGAGTCTTCGAATCTAACCCGGAGGGACAACGCAGTAGAGGGAGATGAATCTCACTTAAGGTGGTGCCCAAGTAAAAGGGGACCTCAGCCCACTAGGAGCTCACAAGTATAGGCAGATAGCTAAAGACATGTTAACTGCGAAGCCTTGTTAGTTGAGGCCCAGGTTCAAAACGAACTGTAGCACTGCATAATTAAGTAAGTGAGCACTCGATCTACACCAAAATAATGCTGTCTTGTTTCCCGGAGCATGAGAAATCTTCCCACGAAATGAAATATATCCTCCTCTCTACCATATTACATAGATTAAACAACAACCGCAGATCTACACTACGCGGTTGATACTTTAGTGGCAGTAGTTCCGCTCGTAATTTCATCACAAAAGATATTTTCTCGCGGCTATTATTATCGTGGAAGTAGTTCCGATATTTGATCAATGTAGCGACTCCGAAGGTTCTCTTTCGAATTACTGTCTAAAACTGAGATCTACTGCTACAAATTACTGATGTAGTTTTGGCTTCCACACTTGCTTCCTCTAAACCTAGTCTTAATCCCCACTCCTTCAGTAAGCCCGCCTATTTGCTGTACCAATTAGTATTGCATCGTATTGCTTGGCATGCCAGTGTACTCGGTAGTATCTCCGAGGGATATTGAATACTTTTATTATAGAGTCTACCTGTAGTTTTAAAGTTTGTTTCGAAAGTCCAGTGTCAAGCGTTATGACATAGGTGGGGGTACTGGGTGGTAAACGAAATATCATTTTGATGTAAGACCTTTTCTGCTTACTCAACCTGACTTTCGCTCCATATCTTAAAAAACATGAAAATTACTGCTATTTGCTATATATTTGTTCGCAAAATACTTTCTCCTCGTTCGGTCTTGGCCTTTTGTAGTTTGCTTCTAAAGTGTCGTTCCAGCTATACTCTTTTACTATTTCGATCCGTTCTCAATTCAGAATTCATTTCTCGTTGTTACACGGCCTTCCACCATCCTTTTTGAAAATTAATACCTTCGATTCGTCTAATTTTTTATAGTATCTCCGTGGTATAATAGTATAACAATATCATTTACAAAAAGTAACACCTTTACTTAAATTACAATAGGCTGTCTGGCCTCTTTGTTCGCTTTAAACCGATCCGAAGCATTTTCTCCTTCCCGGACAGATACCGTCGTATCTTCATTAATTCTTTGCATTAGGCTACCAAACTTTCTAAAGGGTTCGCCATCTAACTTTTTTTTTTCAACTAGTGCTTATTTTGAATGGTAACATTTAGCTCATACCTGATTTGACGGATAATTAGTTTTATCCTTCCGCTGAACGAATATGGTTATGTATACGCTTGAACTATGCTTCGGTAAGTGGGCCTGCGACCGACTTAGAGAAGATGCCGATTTTGCCAAAAAAAATCATCTTTTCAGATGAAGCTCATTTTGATTTTGGGGGGTATGTAAACAAGCAAAATTGTCGCATTTGGGGCACAGAAAACCCGCACGCATACATTGAAAAGCCAATACGTGCAAAACGTGTCACTGTTTGGTGCGGATTTTGGTCCAGACGCATAATTGGGCCATTTTTCTTCAAAAATGAGCAAGGAGTGGCCGTTACAGTCAATGGCGATCGTTATCGGGACATGTTGAAAGAATTTTGGTTCAAAAAAATTGAAGAGGAGGATATTGGCAACATTTGGTTTCAACAGGACGGCGCTACGTGCCACACAGCCGAAGCTACACTCGATGTTTTGCGCCATGTTTTTGAAGATCGCATTATCAGCCGCAGAGCTGATGTCGTTTGGCCACCTCGGAGCTGCGATTTGACACCGTTGGACTATTATTTGTGGGGTGCCGTAAAAGATAAGTGTTACGCCGACAAGCCAGAGACAATTGACGCTTTAAAGGACAATATTCGAGAAGCCATTGGTGAAATACAGCTGCACACAATCGATAATGTGCTTAAAAATTGGACCGATCGTGTAGGCTACTGCATGGCCAGCCGAGGCAGCCATTTGAATGAAATTATTTTCCAGTATTAACCGGAAGGACAAAACTAATTATCTGTCAAATCAGACATGAGCTAAGTGTTACCATTCACGAAATAAGCACTAGTTGCAAAAAAAAAAACGTTAGATGGCGGACCCTTTAGATACCCCAAATATTTTATACATCAAGGAAGTCCTGTGTATCGAGTCAAAAGCTGATCTAAAGTTAATAAATAATACATATACTCGTATGTATGTACATATATTACAATATTTTTTACGTTGCGCTACATATGCTTCCACAATGCTTTTGAAAACAAATATTTGGTAAATCGTTGAATATACTGCCCTAAAGTCAGCTTGAAATAGACTATTTGTGCTTACCCATGAAGTTAATCTTTTCGGAAAGATGCTTAGAAATACTCTATAAGATGCATTCAGAAATGATATGCCTCTGTAGTTGGTTGGCGCTTCTTGAACTCTTGCAGCACCCAGCCATTACCTTCTAGTGTCTTATTTAGCTTAGATGTTCTGAATTTGTAAAATTCTGTAGGGATTCCATTCAATTCAGGTGCTTTTCAATCTGCCACACTAATTGGGGAATCCAATTCTTCGCTGACAGAGTCTGCCTGTGTATTTATAAGTTATTGAGTTCAAAAGTTGGCTAAAGTGTTGACTAAGAATATCAAGTGTTAAATGCTCACTAATAATAAACTTTTTCTCATCAAGATTCGCAATGCATTTCCAGAACTGTTTTTTTAGCTTATCTGCAAAGCCTTTCAATTATTTCTTTATTAGATACGTTAAAGAGAAAGAAGCCGATTTTAAGTTTAAATTGCAAGAAAAGAATAGTAGTAGTAGTACAGCCAGCAAACGTAAGTAAGGCGGCACTTCATCTGGGAACAGATTTCGGTTAATTAACTACCCAAGAAAAACCGCACAGTTTCCTTATTTCAATTTTCAGAAAAGGATTCGCCGAATTCGAAATTTAGAAACGACCACAAAATTAACCACATTGCGATCGATCGAATTTTCATACTTCAGCAGGTTTTCTACTCATCGATGAGTCAATCTTATATAAGCCATATCTCTCTTTTGGATAGTTGCTCTTTGGGAGTAGGAAAAGACACGACCGATATCTCTGGTATTCAAGAAGGATTAACACAAACTGATGTTCCCAACTATAGACCTCGAAAAATAGCGATGTTTCAAAGGTCTGTACAAAAACTTGCACACTCCGATCATTTTGACATAATTAGTCAAATTCAGGGGTTTGTTACCGTTGCGTTTATTAGTTAGTTGTTAGCCAAAATGGGTTTGGTCACTTAGCAAAACTAAGTGAATATCGTTTTCCCTATTTTCTGGGGCAAGGGTGGCAACCGTGTAAAATACCTCTATCCTGAACAACTTAGAAGACTCTGTATTTGATATTTGTCATGATAGTTTTTTGATTAAGCAAAAAACAGCATTAAGCATTAAGATTATTATCTGCCAAGGTTTATTTAAGAGACGTAATTAAAAGGTATGACTTTCGTAAGACTATTCATTGAATATTAACATAGAGAATTTGTTAACAAGTCTTTTTAAAGAGATGGTGATCAGCCTTTCAATTTATTTTCCTGCTTATATATTGTCCATGTATTTCTTAGCATCTTTCCTCAAAAACATGTAGTTCATGTAAGACCTCCATAAACTTTGACAAGTTTCACCTATAATGTGTTTCTTTTGGTTTAAAAGTCCACGTGTTAAGTCTATGCCTACATAACTGAAACTATTAATTTTCCCCCCAGGGAATCGTGTGCAATCTTTTACTTCATCTAAATTAATTCAGCAGACAATTTACCCATTAGAACCGGCCACACGTTTTTATTTATTTGTATTTTTTCGCTTCTACGACGGGATTATACAAATTGCTCAGCGCCAACCTGATGGAAACTCAAAACGAATACTCTTATAAAATCCTATCGGTGTATTTTTGCATTTTTTGCATTTTTGCAGCAATTTCAAATTAAAATCGCATAAAACAATAAAATAACCCAAAATGACGTATAATCTCAACACGTTCGAGTGCAACCACACGATGTGCTCGTAACCACGCCAGACCGTATCGTATAGGTAATAAGCGGCACTGCTACGCTATCCAAGTAATCATTTTGCCACTGTTTACCACCAAGTCATTCAGAGAAGTCAAGCAAGCCAAGCTAGGCCAGTCAGCATGCTTGCTTGCCGTCAGTCATCGCCATTACTCGTCATGCTAGCATGCGCCCCAAAGATTAAGAACGCAATTGCAAAGAGCGTATATGCTCGGGTATATGTATGTATGAATATCTATAAATATACGCGAATCTATGACGTCTCACGGATAGACAATATCCAGAGGCTAAGTACGTGTAGCAGTCTGTTGGATATCGTCATCACCAACACCATCATCATCATCACTAGAACCATCACCAAATACCGCCATCCACCACCGACTATCATCATCATAAGCAATATCATTGCATCGTCTCGTCGTTATAAATGTATGACTATGACTTTGTATTGCAATCGTCATTCAATCTCATTATGATTTTCACAGATCATGATGAAAATAAGGTAATGACGGGTAGGCGTTGCATGTTTTCCCACTTCTCCTGTTCATGACTCCTCAAAACATCTACATTTCAGACGGTAGGGGCTCTATATATCGTACGTACTTGTGGTATTCTATTCGCATAGAAAGTGCAAGTTTAGCGCCACTTAAGCTTCAGTTAACCGCCCCAGATACAAGATACAAATCTAAGATGTCTCCGTCTCGTTGCCATAGCAATTTTACAGATTAAGCGGTTATGCTCATACATACTACGGCCGTCGCATGGAGAGTTTTATTTATGCGCGCAGTAAAATTTGCAAGAGCATTTGCGTCTCGGTTTCGTCGGTTTGGTTTGGTCGGTTTTGCATAGAGTAAAAGTGACAGGCATAGCAGAGAGAAACTTAGAAACTACTTTGCCGATTGACACAACCAGGCGCACGAATGCGGATACACTGGTCTTCCAGTAGCAAATGCAAAACTGAATCATCATATTGCATGCATGGCACGTTCGATCTAAACGCCTCTATTGTAGTCTCGAGCATTAAAATTGCAAAATTCACCGTCAACGTGTGAAGTTGAGGGAAATTTTTTCCTCCACTTTAAGTACTTTTATAGTCTGTCCAATCATTGACGTACCGAAATCTATCTGATTTGTCACTCGTTTTCTATTCGAAAAGCGGAACCTTAACGAATCTTTGTGTAAATTTAATTTCCAACCAACTATCCCACATTAATGCTTTTAGTTTATGAAAATGCAATATATAGGTAGATATCTGCAACCATACGTATGGAATCGTTGTCTTGCAACAGTACAACACCAACATCACTACTACCATCAGCACCACCAGTACCACGGTCGGACTTAAAGTAATAAATTAACAGCGGATCACATAAATCACCTTGGAGTCCGCATTTCTTATGAATGTGCGCAACATACAGGTTAACATTTATGATGCATTGTATCTAGATTTGCTGTTCTTGGTTCGTTTTATTTTTTGTCGCCTTGTGTCAGCGATGTGGCAGCTCTGAAACATACGCAAATACTTGAGTACCAGTGAGTGCCGCAGTGTACCAGTGAGTGCACTTCCTCACGGTTTAAATAATACAATGGCACGGTGGCCTTAATATGGGGCAGCAGTTTAGGTAGTATATGGCTATGAATACATATAACTGTGAAGGTTTAAGCTTCTTTTTTTTGTGCCTTCATTTGTCCTTGTTGCTATTTGGTATGGTACGAGTAGATTTCCTTCTTTTTTGTAGTGCTAAGAGTGTCCATTTCCTGAAGATTTCTGTTGCGATTACTTATGCATCTTAACCAGCTAGGTACCACCACCATCATTGCCACCAGAGCCAGCGAATGCGGTAACGATGTTGACGTTGTAGTATTTCTTGTTGGCGTCTTCGTCATTGAAACTGACGTATCTTCAACTCTATGCCGAAGCAGTAGAGGACAGGGCAATCCATATTGTTGTAGTTATGGCTATCACACATCAGAGATGAAATACACACTCATAAAGTAAATTGCAAATTAGCTGAAGTTCAACATATTTGACCGTAAGTACATACGAGTAGATACGTGAAAGATGAACTTTATCTTAAATGTATGACTTATTAAAGCTTATAAGTAAAACATTGAATTAAATATTATCAGTTTTCAGTGAGCCTCTTCCTAACAGTTCGAATTTTACTAGTCCTAACAACTGTAGAACGATTTTTTTAAGGTCTAGATATAAAGGTATCTTCAAATTAATATTAATAATTAATAAATAGCAAAGTGGCATTAACTAATATAAATTTTGGTGGAATGTTCGCTTGCATTGCAACGTGAAAATGAATCTTCAACTGCAAGTTTCACAGGTCTTCTAGAAGCCACACCACATACTTCTTGGTAGCATTTTACAGATTTCCCTAAAGTAATATGTCTGGCAATATACCTATTTCATCAAATTGAATAAGGATTTAGCCTAGCGAGTTACTGTTATAGGAAGGGGAAATCTTGAAACTAACATATCTTAAGAGCTCGTGATTTTGGGGAATCTGTGAATGTTTCAGTTTTGAATGCGAAAACCTACTCGCCTTGCGCAAAGAAGCTTTTCAAAATGCCACATTTCTCAAAAGTTGGCGAGAGTTAATATAGAACAAAGGAGAGCAATATCGAACTAATTGTTAATTTCTGTATTGTTTCAACAAACCAAATTGTTTAACTACCGTGATTTTTACAATCTCCAGTTTTGCAAGTAAAGCTGGTCTTTGCCATCTAAAACTGCATGCATAAACTTACACAAAGTATTCCTCTGTTGGTTCATATTTCAAGGGGTTACAATCAGAGAGTAAAAGCTTTGGTTACCAAGCATCCGATATTGAATCATTTTCTCCCACTCAAAAGCGGGAAGAAGAAGAAACTCACAATCAACATAAGGACCACACTCTGACCAGTTAGTAGAGTTGCTAGCATATCCTCATGTTATTGAATTAATAGGACGGTAAGTAGAGCACTTTTTAGATTGTGAGGTAGGCTTAGGTTTGGCCTCCGCTTTATTTTGTGCAACTCTAGATAAAATATTATGTAAAGGTTTAAAGACGTGTTAGATTAGCCGTAACTACTTATTTACCTACTTGTGCTGGTAATGTGGCCTCTAAGGAAGCCACCGATCTCTGAAAGTTTAACAATAGAACGTTTTATCCATGATCAACCAAATATATTTACAGGTAATATGGCACGTGACTAATACACACTTCTATTGAGAAAAAATTATCTTAACAGTACCAAGCACCAGTTACTGGATTCTTCTGGATTCGTAATCGTAATCATATGGACGTTGATGCCAGGGTACCAGTTCACAAGTAAAAATCCATAAAAAAAATCACAAAAATTAAATATGTCGTGGCAATCACTTGTACGAGTAACACAATCTACTCACCCAAACCAGAGGACCTCAGAAGACATGAAAAAAAAAAACAGAATAAAGAAAGAAAGGGTTTCTTTCAGCTTGAAATTTTGTACCATTCAGAGGCAGTATATGTTTCAACGCGTTCATATAGTGAATGTATATGTGTCCACTCGTAGGGAGGAAAAGCCTCCTATCTGCTGCAGTATGTGACAGCAAGAAAATACCAAAAAGCCGCGCAATCACACCGCGCCAGACAAACTGTGTCCGAGACGTACAAGCCTGTGGAACCATCCCCACACCCCTATAGCCTTAGCTTGCACCATACCACGTTCCATGCTGGTCCTGAACAACAAAAAATTAAATATAATCTCGAAAATGCGAGAACTTTTTTGACAGATACAAAATTGAGTTAGTTAACAGTTTTATATGCGAGAGTATGTAGATTTCTGTTTTTCTTGTTTGTTTTTTTTTATTAGTTTTTTTATTCTGGTATCTGTATCTTCTCGTCGTCCCTTGGGTCAGTCTTTTCTGTGTTGCTTGGTGTCTGAGTTGTCTTTTGACAACTGTCTTGGAGCTGGACCATAGTGCGCCTGAAAGACCATACACATTCCACTTACTTAAGATAGAAGATAAGCGGATATTCTGGAAATTTTCTTTTTATATATTTTTTTTTGTATTTTGTGTGTCATGGAACTGTGACAACTTGTGACAGTTGCTGCAACATGCGATGGTGTGAAGTTCAAGTTTAAAGGGTTTTATTTTTTTTTGTTCAACTTGTTTAGCAATCAAACTTTTATGATTTATATACAAAACGACTAATAATAAATCACTTAAAATGAATAGTTTTTTTTATTGCTTTTCAATAGAAAAAAAGTGAATCCTCCTTGTTGCAAACGGATATCTGTTGGTGGTAACATATTTTATCCAAACCGCCAAAAGTGTCATGTTACGAAGATTTACGATGCGTCTTTTCGTATGTTTTGATCACGCCCAAAAATACAAGTTTACACAATAAAAATAAATAATAATAATAAAAATAAAAAAATCTTCATAAAAAACGGGATGATGTAAAAAAATATAAAAAAGAAAATTTCAAGAAACTAAAAGTGAAAAAATACAACTTCTTTGTTTGAGGTGATTTTGCTTTCTGTTCTTTTTTTAATGTTTGTCAAGGACCATTGCTCTTTGCCGTATGAGTCTGGGAGGAGATACATTTGTAATCTTTTTTTTTCTTTGCATACGACACAAATAATTGAATCAAATTGGGAATGAAATGCAAAATATCTCAATGGAAGTGTGTCACACATTTTAAGTGGATGTTTGTGATATTTCGGATAAAGTTTATCAGAAAGTTTTTTATGCTTTTATGATTTTTTTTTCGTGGTTTAAATAAATTTTTACACTACATGACAAAGCAACTTGAAATTGTTTTTTGATATTGAAATTTTAATATGACTTTTGATGTATGCTTTGAAAAAGCGTATGAGGATCCGTATATGTACGAATATGTAATCTTAAGGCACATATTGATGCGACAACAGGTCTTCATCGAAATGCAATAATTCAATAATTGGTGTTTGTTCGCTACGGAACTTCAATGCTAAAGCTGAAGAAAAATATTTGAAAAAAGACAGGAATTACTAGGTTACGAATCCAGTTGTAAGGATGTCAGGAACAATATTGTTTCAGTGGGAGATTTCTCAAAGTCTCTGCCAATTATACCTGAAGACTGTCATCTTCGTGACAGCATCGTTTTCATAATTAATAAATTAAATCGAATTGATTTTGAAATTCTTTTCTGCGATATCGTGGATGCAACAAATATTAATGTATTCTGGTGAACTCTCCACTTCTTATCGGATAGTCTACTTAGGGGAAGTCTTCAAAAAACTCCAATAGGAAAAAAGGCCTGAAACGATCACATAGGGCAATCTTGCTACCGAGAGAGATTAAGATTAACGAAATATTAAATGACGGGTTACTACAGCAGAAATACTATCGTTCATATTGTATGCTTAGTTCCACCATTCCATTGAAATCATATATTCCCCAAACCTAATTTGTCAATTCGCAGCAGTTAGAAGTCATTTATTATGGTCCTGATTGGTCAAAGCAACTGTATTGCAGACGCCGTTCTTGAAAAAATATGACACGATCACCTCTCCTATTTAAACGCTATACAAAACGGTAACCTTAAGAGAATGTTATGTAAGGACTTTTCGTGCATTATACGCAGAGTTTCAGTACAGACGATAAGCCTATTTTTGCACGTATACGCATGGATAGAAACGCGTCTTATCTCACATGATTATTGCGTTCAAAGCTTACGAGGGCTGTAATTTACATGCGATTAGCAGTACACAGCTAATAGCTAATGCACTTTGTACCTAAAAATTCTTAAGTATTTTGCCAAAACTCAGGATAAAGACTGCATGACCTGGTGTCTGATATTCTTCTCCTAATGGACACGACTGACACAGTTACGTCTTGAAGGAGTTTTCTCGGGCCGAGTGTTTGTTGATTTGATACCACACAACACAAAAAGGCAAGGAAGTTCAAATTAAACCAAAACCAATGCTAAATGATTGACAAAATTATTCCCCATTCTTGAAAAATATAGCGATTCTATTCTGCTTCTCTTTACTACAAAAATGTCAAAGTCCTGATTGCATGTAATTAAACCTCGAGAAAATTTAACCATCAGCAAATAAAATCCTTGTTGCCTCTAAACTAAAGGACTATTGGCTTTCAGGCGTCCAAGACAAAAAGAAGAGCCTTGGAGATTGTAGCTTACTGGGATGTAGGAAAAGATATTTCCATATATGTACATAACATATGTACCTATAAAATAATTGGTTTAGGAGCAAAATCTGAGGAGAAACTTTCATCCTGGCGTCTGCATTTGCTTTGACATTATGATCTCCGTAGTTGTTCAGAACCTGGGGGCTAGAGCTTCAAATCTCACGAAATCACTACATTATCGCAACTGTTTTTGAATGTAAATCAATACTAGTACTGTGTAGTGTATCTGCGAATCTATTTTCCAATCATATTGGTTTTCAAATTAACGTGTATCTGGTATTTTTGTCTTTAACCCCCTTTTTGTTTTAACAACTAAAGAACCTAACACTTAAGTGGGTATGACTACACTTAAAGTGCCTGAGCACTTGTCAAGTTTTTAGGAAAATGAGAAAATGAGAAAATGAGTGGTTATTTTGCTCCATGGGTGGCATCCAACTTTTAATGGGGACACTAAATTATTAGTGTAATTGGACTTGTTGTTGTATTTTATGCAACCATTCATATCACGAGATTTTAGTTGCCTGAAAAAAAAATGTCTTTCGGGCGCGGCTGGTATTGAACCACAAACCTCCGATTTGGTAGCCAATACACTACCAATCAAATCTTGAAATTCGCTCCATAAGAACTTGATTTCAGGAATACACTGTGGAAACAATCCCAAGTTCCGAAAAACTTAAAAAGTTCCTCAAGGCCTTTATTTGGTGTTACTTCCTTAAGGCTTAAAACCTAAGTAAGAAAGGAAACATATGAAAGTGACACTGAAGTTAGGCATTATGTCGTAATTCAGACAAATAATTTTCTAAAAATTATGAGCAAGAAAGGTTGCTGTGTTGATCCCTTGCAACCTTGTGATTAAAAAGATGCGAAAAACCTGACACATAACATAGATCTATCTACAGGTATATAGTGATCTTGATTTGATTTCATTACGAAATTTCATTAACTAATTGGGTACAACAAAATTCAATCACAGGCCCCCTCAAAAATAAGTCAATTATACTCGTAAACACTTTTTTCTTAAAAATGTTGAATTTATACAAACAGCGATCGACAGTGTTCTTCAAAATTAAATTTTCCTAACCATATGGCTGCATATTAGATGATTTTCTTCACATACCACGTATAAAATAGATACGAATACAGCGAAAGATACTATTATTTCACCTTCAAAAATTAAAAAAATCCATTTCCTTTTGATATTATAATTTCTGATAGACACTGACCTTCTAAATTGTTCTCTCTTTTGATTTTATTGAATTCAGATAAAAGAGGGGTGAAAAAAGTGAAATTATGTAGTTTACCTCACGCATGGTTGACTAATGTCACTTACGAGTAACCCCATAAGGTGTGACAGGAGTTCTGTCATAAAATGGAACAGAATATTCCTTTCCAACTGCAGTTAGAATGAGATGCACATGTCCGTATTTGAATCTACAAAGTGTGTTTAGTTTGTTTTGACATTTGGGGATATGCCTCTGCAATACAATGATACATTGCTTTTGATTAAAAGATTTATGCTCCCAAGAAAACCAAGAAACAGATAGGTACGAGTACTTATTTGCTATCCCTAGAGGCACTTTACTTATAGTCTACAGATGAGATCTTAAGATTAATCATCGTCGTCTATTGAAGATACAAACCTACCAACACGTGGATTATAGTTCGGCCATGTTAAATTGGTTTTAGGTGGTATGGTTGGCATTGGCGTGTGCTTGTGGTAGTGAAATACTTATTGTATTTGGTGAGATTTATTGGATGCCATTGTAGTCAATGGTTGTCATTTTATTTTTGGTGTTTTTTTTTTTTTTTTTTTTTGGTTTGGGTGCCTTTTTTGTGAATTGGATTCGAAGCCATTTTTACAAGAAAAATAAAAGAAAATAAAGTAAAAAGTAATTAGTCACTCTTGTGATGAGGTTAAACATTCGCTGGATAAAGTCAAATGAGAAATTTGAATGGATTTTCATTGAGCTAATGGGACACAAATGTCTACGACTTAGGAAGAGTAGGTACTTGAGTCATTTCAATGTCCTGAGTATATATTATGTGTAGTCGAGGTATCTAGAGGTTTGCACTTTATAGACTTTGAATTTGTTGTCAGATAAATCTTCAGAAAATACTTACAGATGGAGGGATTTACGAACGGTTACACACTAATATATGTCGAGGCCGAGGTATAGCCCTCTCGCTAACTCATCATCAAACGTACGACTAACCACATTTGATGTGTGCCATTCTATTTTACCTTCACAGGTACGAAACAGTTTTCGGTAGTTGACAACTTAATAAATTAAAGTTGGAGTACACCAAGGCAATGTACAATAAGCAAGATTTTTCACTGAAGCAGCACATTAACGATTTTTCTTCATTTTGCCGATAATAGCGCTATCATAAGCAATGACGTGACAGCCCTTTAAGCTACTTTTAATAATTAGATTAAGGATCTAGAAAAAGCAATAGGGGTTCAAGTTCCAGCCGAGATTCGAAGAAATGGCGAAAAGAAAAGTAATTCGATCACTAAAATACGAAACTTTTGGCCTCCTAACAATGTCATCCAAAAAAAAGTTGCCTGTGGAATGTTTACAAGGTTCGCAAATTTAGCCAATTCAACAACCAGGGCAGTAGCAAAGCACATATGTAAATGAGAGAAATATGTAGCATTAAATGTAATTATACGCGTTACACATTTCAGCTGTTAAGACAAGAAGAGAAGAGTCATTATTGAAAATATGAAGGAATTCATTTAATAGGCTGTGAAGTGGCAACGAAAACGAAGTACTGAAGAGCTGCCTTCTTCTGGGTCTGTTATTTCTCGTGAATAAAGGGCATCAAATATTTACCCAACATTTTGCTCATAATTCTTTAACGTGTTTCATCTTCCGCTAAGTGACTGCTAGTGATTTATAAAGGCTAATCCTTTTCCAAGTTTGCGGCAGAGCACCTTACTACGTGAATCTTTACAAAATCCCTCATTCAAGATACGACTCTAATAGATTTTGGAAGTAAAGAGTTTTCCAATAGGGACTTAACAACTTTGAATTTAATTTGTGAACGCACTCTTTCACTAATCATCAAACTGTAACTGTCAATTTATTTAGTAAACTCAACATTTTCATCATGGTAAAGCACATGAACGAGCAACGTCTGCAAATTATAAAAATTTTCTACTGAAATTCGGAGTCGGTATCTGCAACTTTAAGAGCGTTAACTCCAATTTTCGGTCGTAATTCTCGCCCTAGTAGACAGGCAATAACAAGTTTAGTGCAAAAATTTGAGTCTACATATTCGTTGTGTGATGTTGCCGTATCAGTGAGACAACGGGTTGCTCGAAGTGTCGAAAATATCGCTGCCGTTCAGGCGTCCGTAGAAAACGATCCAAATCAGTCAGTCCACGGCGTTCTCAAGAATTGGTCATCGCTCAGACTACATTATGGCGTATTTTGCGTAAGGATCTTGGTTTACACCCATAGAAGATCAAGCTGACTCAAGAATTGAAGCCGATTGAACATTTGAAGCGACAGGATGATGCCACAAGCCACACAGCACACGCTACAATCGATTTATGGAAGAGTAAGTATGGTGAGCGTGTTATCTCAAGAAATGGGCCAGTCGATTGGCCACCTCGTTCGTGTGATTTAAGGCCGCTTGACTATTTTCTGTGGGGCTACGTTAAGTTATTGGAATATGCCAATGCGCCGACGACGTTGGAAGAGCTCAGAGCCAACATTGAACGCAAAATAGCCGCGGTGGCCATATGAACGAAGTCGAGTTCCATTCATAAAGGTTTTGATTGTACTTCAAGCCGATAATAAAGTTTTTGAAATATCTCAAATGGTTTGCGTTTTATTTAAAAAAAAAAATTGTCAAGTCCTTATTGGAAAACCCTATACATAGTATTTATTGTATTATGCTCTATTGCATTGCAACAGAAAATCTATGTAATTCCGCTCTCCTAAATTTCGATCAAAGGATTCGATTAGGATTCCCGTTAGATTGTGGAAGCAATGCTATTAGCTAACAGATTAAGCTGAGGTCGTTCCGTGTAAGTGTTGAATCAAAGCTGCCATATTGTGACAGTTGTCTTCGAAACTGGTCAAAGTCTTATTTAAATTAAAATGAAAATACTAAAGTTTCAGTAAATGCAACTTACTTTTAAGAAACCCAACAGCTCCATTGCTGGTTAATGGATCATCTAACCCAGAATGGAAGAAGAGCGAGTTGACCATAACACACACCTCACAGAACACTGAAAGAATAATTGCATGGGCTAGGAAGAAGCTAGAAAGATTTAAAAAACGTCTCTAGAAACCGTAAACTGGCCCACAGGGTATTACATGATATAAGTTCCTCATTGATTATGTTTAACTGATGTTACATATTTTTTACCACTTTCCTACCAAGCACTAGCAAATATAGTTCCTATTAAACCTGTTTTATTTCTAGACGTATTGGGCTATTATTCACTCAGGATTTGCCTTTTCAATAGCCTCCGAGGCATCTTTCTCTAATACGAAACGTTTCTAGAAAAACAATTAAACAATTGCAATTGAAAAGTACATTTATGACACATGATTCAAAAGTTTCAGAGATTTAATTTTTCACAACTATGTGGTTCAAGCATTAAAGGTCGATTTATTGATTTTTTTTTTATATAAGTATAGGTATACACGTCTTATGTTTGAAAAAATAATTAAAAATTAAAAAATAAGATGTAATTATCTGAAACTTATATTTGCAGTAAAAAAGGTTTCCTGCGCTATCTTTATAATTATTTCTGTTCTGAACAAGTATCATAGTTTCGCTAAGAGTATAAGAACCATCGGTAGTCACCTTCAACTTGTTAGCTGTTTTATTATGAACGCTAAAAGAACTATGTTTAAAAAACAAGACAAGACGGCGTAGAGATATGCATATCAAGGAAACAATGTCTAAGTGTCCCCTGATTTTCCATTCCATTCACTTTTATTTAGGATTAAGATCCCACCCTACACCCGTATCAAATCCAGCTAATGCAGCAACTAGAGCCACGAGACCATGCTTTGTGACGGGAGTTCTCAAATTGGGCATTTGAGCAGCTTGAAGTAGATATGCATTTATGGACGAGACTTACTTTTAGATCAATGAGTTAGTTAATGAGAAAAATTGCAGTTTCTAGAGTGATGCAAATCCAAAAGAGACTAATGGAACCCAATTACATATATGTATTCACAAGTCCGCTTTTGGTGTGGTCTTCACGTTTTGTGGTACCATTGGTTTTTACTTTTCCAAAAATGAAGTCAGACCACGCGTTATAGTCATTACAGGAAAATGATTATATAGCGATTATTTCGTCGAAAATATGGACGATGATGATTTGGAAAGCATAGTGCCCCTAAAATAATTTAATTACTAAGGACTCGATTCAACGACAACATTATGCCGCGATATAGACCAATGAATTGTCTACCGAGAACATGCAATTTGGCGCAACTAGATTACTTTTTGTGGAGCTACTCGTATGTAAAGTTTTTGTGTATGCTGAAGCCAAGCATCCTAAAGGATCCAAAGAATTGGCTTCGTAAGAAACAGAAGTAGAAACCATGTGCCTGAAGTCGAGTTTAAAACGTAAAACCATCCTTGATAATAAATAACGATTTTTGATTCAAACTCAATTCTTTTTGTTATCGCTTAAAAAAAATTCCATAGTGCCTTTTTTTATTTGTTTGGCGGAGATCAGCTTTAAGAAATTTCACTGAGCTTATACGAGAATAAAAGAAAAAAATACATTTTGTGGCATTAGCAGTAACCGCAAGAACTTAAGATCTGAAGGGCCTTTTCCGGTGTCAATAAAATTAGGTCACAAACACGCTTTAAAACATTTCTACATCCATAAGTAGGAACACCAGTAGATAATTTATCTGAAAAAAGTTATAGGAAAAAAAAATTTAATTATCATAAATACAATATATTGTAAACCAGTTTTTTTCAAATCAAACCATTTTCCACTTGGACCAAATTAAAGTCCGCACTGTTCTGATTGGAATTAGCTCATATCCAAGTTCAAATACAGGTATCATCAAATACCTTTTCAGCTAAAACAATCTAATCAGATCGGAGGAAAAATCCACACTGGCAACACTGGCAACACTGACACATCCAGGTAAGAATTTTTAATTTGCCGGTAGGTTTGAATATTTGATAAATTTTGGTTTGCATCTAGAGATGTATTCTTTTTTTTAATTCATGACCGATCATCTCACGGCTAACTTGTTATTACTAGATCACCTCAACCTATAGCTCCCGTTTGGATTAATTCACAAATCATAATACCACCATAGAGTTCCGTCCGTTCTACACAAGCTTAGTGAGTATGAACATAAATATACTTAATATTATATTTGCGTCTGTGTGTAGACAAGTATGTGTTTATTTTACACAGTATCTGTGCCAAAACGTGAGTAAACATAATTAATTTTTATAATTTGCTTTTTTTATTATTTTTTACTCATTCTTCATCTTCCTCTCTATTCTATCTTTTCATCCACACACCATCATCCACAAGATGGATGACATGCAAAGAAAACCAACTCGAAAACGAAGGGGAAATCGTGTATAACTAATACGTCATCGGAGCCCGCCACTCTTATGAACGACCGTTAAAACAAGTATCCTTGCATCGTTTCCTACCTGTAAAATACCTGATAGATATTTCTTACCTCGTATACACAAAAACTGACTGACAGCATACAGGCAGACGGACGGTCAGCTGAATACAATCCACCATAATCCAAAATGGGTACCCGTATCCATCAGTGAAATACTTCTATTCGTATTTGTATTTACACTCAAAGGTGCGTGATAATGACGATGACTATGGTCGAGATCGTAGTGGTGGTGGTGGTGATGCGTTGATAGCGGGAATGGCGACGATTCTTAATCGCCTTCCATTACTCATCCATGTGAGTTTCTGTTCGGATTTGAACAGTCGCTTTCTGTATCTATTCGTATCATACTCTCAAGGTTTATCCGCTCTCATATACTTGTTCGCACGCATTCATTTAAGTGTTCTGGTAGAAACGATTTTCATAATTCCATTCATATCTTGAAGAGCGAGTTAACATCTTCTGGATCGTGGTAAATTATAGGTTTGTTTGGTAACTCTGTTAATGCCAACCCTTTTTCCATTTTTTGTTTATCTGTACCTTTACCAGCTGAGTACTATACAATTTGAAACAATTCTGTCATTTCAGAAGTATCTACACATTGCATTACGACGTGCGAATATTATTTATTACCACCCTTGTATGAAAGCTTCTTCTTTTGGTCGCGTTCTGAGTTCCTGTGTCTTTCTGAGTTTCTTCCAACTCAACCCCAGCTCAACAACTCGTAAATAACCACGCTAAAGATCTTTAAGCTCCGTTATTTTGTATTTCTCTGCTTCGTTTTATATGTACATACTTATTTTTTATTTTTTCATTCATTGCAGCTATGAAAGAAAATTATACCTAAACTGTGTTTCAGAGGAAGCGAAAGCGGATTGCCGGATGCATGTGCTTTGGTATTGGTAACTTTGGAATCCCTTTAGTTAAGTTTCTGGCGGGAACTAGAAAGGGTGTAACGAGGTGTGCGGCAAAACACAACTTTTCCGTCGCTAAATGGACTTCTATTTCAAAAATATATACACGAAAATTGATTAATTGTTTAGAGTTTTCACCGTACTACCACTCGTAGGTTCAGATACTCCTTTGCGTTTTCGGATTGAGTCAAGTGAAAAATGCAGTGTACGAACAATTTTACACGAAATGCATCTACAAATGCATATGTGCATGGTGTACGAGTGTAGCGAAATTCATTGAATATTATGTGTGTGCTTGGAGTGTTTCTTACCCGAAGTATCTATCCACGCGAGCGCGTGTATCTACCAATTTGAGCCGAGTTCGGTTTGGATTGCAACGACACATATTTAGTTGGGGACTTGGGGAGGTTATACAAAGACTGCCTGGTGCAATTGCTGTGTACGAGAGTGTCTTTAGTTTTTTTTTTGTTTATATGTATTTATTTTTGTATCTTTGCAGTTTGGTGCGCGCATTAATCTTCTCAGGTGATAATTAACAGGCGTTTTGCCTTGTTAAGTGCTTCTGAAAAATAGTAAATTGAATATCTCTCGTTGCTTGTGTTGGGAGTTTGTTTGTTTCAATGTGTGATTGGGTTAAACGGTGACAATGTGATTAATCCGAATGAGTTAGAAAAAGATTTACCGATTAAGTTTGTAGATGAGATCACAATTAGAATGGGTTATGAACCTAATAGTGTAAGGTGGGTAGATTGTTTTATAGTGGTTGGCCATAAGATCGTGCTTCTCAAAAAGTTAAAATGTGTCTGTTTGAAATTTACACACGGACTTTAACAGCCATACGCGACAAATCTGATTAAGAATTGGAGGGACAACCATCATGTGTTTTTTTTTTTAAATGAAATTAGTGCATAGAACAGGATTCTCATGGAATATCGACTTTATTTCTGGTTCGTGAGCACTGATATGTCAATTATGGTATTAGGACAAGAAATTGCAGGTCGTGGTAGCTAAAGTCGTAAGATACTACGCAGACGACTTCAACCATGCATCGATTTAACTTTCAAATTGAAGTTCGATCTGAAAGCGGATCCAATAATTCAGAAGTCCTGAGAAGGCAGCAATGCAAACCTATACAAACGGTTTTGAGCCGCCGCTTTTGTGCTCAGAAAATAAAAATATAGACGTTGAGAAAGTTGAGTGAATTATTTCAAATTTTTTTCATGCACAGGTTTCAGTGCTTCCATATGGCAGTAGCTGGAGTACGCATCAGAGTGCAATTGTAGAAATTACTCGCGATACAATTTGTTGAGTTATGTCCAGTATGTCGACTTTGGGTGTCTTTTTTATTACTGGTCACCACACTATAGGTAAGTAAGGTTTTCATAATTGTTGAGAATCATAAAAAAAAAACTTCATCAAGGATCCAGATATCATTGACAGAGCTTGTAAGCTTTAAAAAAGACTTCGGATAGTGCGGATTTTTATATGATATTTTGGGATATCAGTCAGCGTAATCATCACAATTAAATCACTGTGCATTGTATTCATAGGTAATTCTAAGCAATTGACTTCAAATAATATAAGAGTCATAATCGTATAAGCTGTGACGCCCACACCTAATGTAAAAATTTCGTCAAAAAAATCCCAACTTCGTTCCATATATTGTTGTGGTTGCGGTCTCCTTCAGTTTGTGAGCACTTGACTTGCGAGGCACACCCACTATATCGGTTTGAAACCAAATACTGCAAAGAATGCTTTCTACATATTACGAGTATAGATCTCAGTAATAAGTTTGAGTTTAAGAGCAGCTTTTGTCCACTTTTGCGCAGCCGTCTCATTTTTTTTTCTTGTCCTATATTGATAAGTTAGGTTTTTTCGCTGAGACAACGCTTTTATGATAGTAGTCAGATATCAGATGCGCCATCTCTGATGACGTTTTCCATATTTTTTGATCTTCCAAAGCTCCAAACATTAAGAATGTTGCGTCATCGACCGAGACTTTGACAATTTAGTCTGTTTATCTTTGGATATTGAGTAGTGTACTATGATTACCTATTTATACTATATACTTAAGGATTACATGTCAATTAGCCAACGCCCACTTCCAGACGTTGCATAGTATCGGTAGATTATCCAGTCAAAAACAGCCTTCTCTTTTTTTACGGAGTTAAAATCTCTTAAATGCGATCATTTTAACACCCCATCGCCTATAAGTCTTTTTTTGAATCTTATAGAATCTTGAATGTTGAAATCTTTTTGTCTTAAGGACGCAGTTTGGCAAGTTTAACCTCAATCCAAATTATGATAAAAGTTTTGTTGTGGGTTTAAGTGTTAAGCTTTAATACTTCGCTTCGAGCTGTAGTCCACTGAAGACCAATTTTCCATTTCAGCAATAGCGGAAGTCTTGTAGATAATGTCAAAAATCGATTGCCTTTCTAAGTAAAATAAAAATATTCCAGACGTATGATTACAATTTTCCAATAATGCAGGCCTTGATCCTCTCCATCTTTTCACTTTGTTTCAACTCAAGGACGTTTCGACAATTTTCTTCAGTGAAACTGCTAAAAAGAACTGCAAATTCTACACCAAAACTACTGTTTTCAATTCCAGGTCTTACTTCAATCATTTTCGGGCACACTGACTGTATGTGTCGTGCACCAGCAATTACTCATACCGCATAGAACGGCTGCTAGTTCTAGAATCTGAAGCTATCAACAGAGCGCAACACCAAGCAAGCAAACCTCTCAGAGAAATTCAAGATTCGTGATTCGAAACGTGCGGTGTAACATACATATAATATTCAATTAACGATATGAATTTATAATACAAACATCTAATGTTTATTGCTTGCCGACGACAAGTCAGTCGGGACAGACGGACGGACGCATCGGTAGAACGGGCGGTTTTTGTTTTGTTTGTTTGGCTTGTTTGCCATTTCATCGCGCCGTGCAATTTTCAAATAGATACTTTTTGAGCGAAAGGCATGGAAGATGGACTTGGGTATTCGTATCTAGTTGTTTTAGTTTTCTTAAGCTCCTTGCAAAATTGTATTCAACAGAGCATGCTGAAAGAGGTAACATTTGTTTGAACAATGTAAACTGAATCGCGGGAACAGGCATGACGACGCTGTGTCCGAGAATTGTTACCTTTGCCTAACAATTCAAAAGTATGTATTCAGTGTTAAGCGATTTGGAATATGACTAGTGTGCCCATATTCCGGATACACATCATCTTTTCAATCTTTTCAATTAGATTTCTTTTAGACTACATACAACACAAAAAAAAAATCAAAGTAGCGAGCAGATACATAATTACATACATAGAGACTAGTACGTTTTATGGAGATATTCGTATGAGTACCTCAGCTTGCGAGGAATATGAATGGAACGGTCGGTGGATAGAATTAAAATGATAGTGACGTAATTGAGTAACCATAGGTATTCACTCAACGGGTGCATCGATCTATTCTATCATCAAAGTAAATTTGTACAGAGTGCAACCGCAATTTTCTTTCTACATGGGTTCGATTGATATTTGATTGCTAGTTGTGTAGCGAGTGTAGAATAAGTGCGAGATACTTATACAATCGGAATACTTATAGGGAATAGGTATTGTAGTTGAGAGGAATGAATAAGATCTCGTTTAAGGGAAAATATGCATTTTGGCCACGGGATGGCGTCTGAATAAAATGGGGGTCTCGGGTCCAATAAGGTTGTGTTTTTTCCAATTTTATACATAGTATCTGAAATTAAAAATATAATTCAAGGTGGTAAGACTTTAAGGACGATCTTGACTTCGGATTCATTTAAAATACGTTTAAAGAAACTTACTTTTCAGTCTCTCGATATCGAATTAAAAGAGCGCACCTGTATGTTTATAGATACAATAGTTGAAGTCAACAACAACTAGTCAAGATATTTAAATTTATTGGCGTTTCCAATCGCTTAGAAATATGTGATGATACATTTTGAATCAGTGGATACTGGATACTGGAACAGGTTGGTTATACCTGACAAAATCTCAAATGTGTTCCGTCCACTTAGGTGGCAGATTGAAATATGTTCATCCATAATTGAAGCAAATATTCTCTAACGATAATGCTGAACATTATGAATGAACAATAATAGCTACAGGAAAATAAATGTTAGACTCTCAGACCACATCATCTGGACAAGAAAAACGAACAAACTTTGAAAAGGTCAACCTTTTTTGAACCAGAGTCCTCAATTTGCTTTTTATCGATTTAAAAAAAAATATCGCTGTAGGTTTAATGGTTGGGAAGGCAGCTATTTCTATGATCGATCAATTCCGAACTCTTCCTGCAAATCCCAAGGATCGGTCGGTCGTGAAATTTTAGCTAACCACAATATACACTCATTTGTAAGAACACAACTTTGAATTAGATCTGTTGAACCATGTTGGTTAACAAGCAGATATAGGTAAATGAATTATGATTATGGATCAGTTTGAATAAGTATACTTTCGAGTGCTGATGATATCCGCTATTTATTATTTATTATTTACTTAAGCCACTCTAAGCGCCTTCTCTTCATTAGGGTCTCTAGTGTTGGACAATTACACAAAAAGAAAGGAAGGGATTCTTTTATTTTTAATAAATTTCTCCTGCAGTAGTAAATGTTATTTGCGCTTTTAATTGTTGTCAGATCAATCTATAAGTTAAATATTTGTCACGAACATTCTGTCTTCTGTTGGCCTCTGAAATGATCTAGTACTACAGGTTGAGTTCGATGATACAAAGAAAATACGTAAATCTTTATTAGTCTTGAGCAGGTAATTCATTGTCCTCTGTTTTGAATGAATATAGCGTTCATCTGTCGGAAGTGGCAGTGCATTCTGAAGTTTTCTGACGAACTGTCTTATAATTATCAAAGTATTGAAGATTCTCTTTACCTCTGAGGCGAACTCCTCAAATATACATATAAGTACATACATAATTCCCATTATTATTGGGATGTGTTCGACCGTATTCAGTTTGGTATGGAAGACCGTTCTAACGCTGACATTTCCAAAGCTTAAATAGCCTATCTGACTTTCAATGTCCTCAGCGACTTTAGTGCAAAGCTAAGAGGAGAAGGCACTGCCGGATAGTATAGCCTGCACGACACCACCTCCGAAAACGGATTTAAGCTACTAGTCTTTGCGGGGACTTACGCTGTCGTAGGTAGCACGTGATCCCCACATCTCGATATTCATAAAGGGACTTGGAGATGACCTAGTCAATCAACCGTCAGCTAGGTTGACCACATTGCTATCGACGCAGGACACCCCTCCTGTATTATGGATGTCCGAACGCTTTAAGAGCCCAACATTGACTCGGACCCTTATCTTAATATATCCAAGGTACGGTTCCGGATATCACGAACAACACAAAGACTAATACTGTGAGAAAGTTTGACGTCGGACGGCTACAGTCGCAAGTGATACGACGAACTGTATGGGCTGTACAGCGACATCACCTAAGCCAGAAGAGTGAAGGTCCAACGACTGAGGTGGCTGGGTCATATCGAACTGATGCCAACATGAATAACTAGGCGACTGTTAAAGCTCTGTACTCCGCAATAATGAAAGAACATTTTTCAAGAATCTTCTACCCTATGCTGGGTACTGTGGCAGATGGATATCACAGACAACGGAAGAACTAATGAATTGGCGAAAAGATTCAGCTCTGCGTAATTCACAGGCTCCTTCTCTGTACAAGATTTCTAAGCACGATCCGTAGAAGTATTAAGAATTAATTGATCGAGAAAATATTGAATCATAAATTGAATTGATAAATACATAATAGCTAAGAAGATACTCACATTTAATTGTTGAGACGCGCGAGTCGTTTGTGGTATCATCACAGTGCACTACGCCGGGTGTGCCCAAAACTACAACTTCAAGCTCTAATGATAACAAGATATTGACCCATTCAATAAACGAATGCCCTTCTACCGGAGAATAATTAGACCTCTGGGAAATTACTTGTTCACGGTGCTAGATTACTTGGAGCTTAGGAACTTAAGTCACTTTCTTGGCTTTTCCTACCATCTTTCAACCGGCATTGGAAAACTTGCTACAGTTACTGTCGAAAGGTTTAATAATCTGATATTAACAAATATACATACACTCATGTATAGATATTAATCGTCTGTGGAAATAAAAAAACAAGGTCTTTAAAGAAAATCGAAAGCTTGCTTTTAAAACATTTCAACCATTTTAACTCAAAAACTAACATCAATCTAACTTGGACAAACTCGCTTTTATCACCTCTCATTTCAATTGGAACGTTTGTGTTCGGGGTTGTTAAAATTTAACATCTTATCTATTGAAGAACGAGGAGGTATGCCAATATAACCTTAATGCAAAGAACACGCCCATGAAATCAGTAAAAAGAACTGATTACACCATTCAAAAAAAGGGAGTTCCGCAAAACCGGTTTTCGGCAAGATCAGTTGGCTGTTTCTTGGCCGAATGGAAGTAAATGGGTTGATTTATTACGCCAGTAATTAGTAGTTTTCCCGAAATATGCCATATTCCCAAAAACCTAAAATGGATGAGAGCTCAAAATACATCTAGGAATTCAGAAGTCATTCTTTGGGATTGGGTTTAAGTACAGAATGTATGTTATATAACAAAAAACGCAGAAAAAGTTTACCAAGTGGGTCAAGTTATTTATTTTTGATCAGCTATATTTGTATAGCTTCAACGGTGGCCGTATTTCTTTATATTTTTAACATCTTAGTTCTATAGAACTAGTCCTTATGAAATAAATTCAACAGCAAATACGAATCAAGACATGTTTGGGGATTGTATTATTTTGAAAGTGATTAGAGCGGCGTGGTCCAATGTTTTGGCAGCGAAATGAACTCAACTCTCTCATTCAAAAACTACTACTACATTGCGGTTAATATTTGCATATTCGTTTACTAACTAGGTAGCCAACGGATTTTAGAGGACCGATTTGTTTTTTTTTATATTTTGTCGTATAATAACTTCGTTATAAGCAACTAACAAATAAGATTGCCCTGATGGCCTTTGTAACAATTAAACTACATCTACTTTCACGTAATCTATGTACGTATCTATCAAATACTGTAGGATCTCCCTCTATCATCCCTCATTAACTGAAAGCGTCGTAGGTCAGGGATAAAACTGTAAAATTCGCATTTCAAGAGATTTCATACACAATTACACTTCAATTAAACAATACCCATACTGGAAAATTCTCACAAATACATACATAGAAATATGATTTATAGTAACTCATTCTGTTGGCCCATTGAATTTTTACTCCCTCTTTGTAGATTTACAACAGGTCGTGCATTGGCATCGGCAGACGCCTCTGAATTACTTCCTTTTTTACTTCACTTCACGAAAAGCAGAAACAAAAAGTACCAAAAATTCTGCAAGCTTTCTATATACAAACACACCTACAGATTCATTTGTATCTATGCCATGCAAAACCATGAATTATTTGCATTACAATAAATTACAGCAAGTGTAACGATTTATCTTGTCTCTGTCGCTATTGTGTTGTTTGCAGTTGCTCTATGAATTTTTCAAAATATGTAGACCTATTGACCTGGTTTCGACGGGAACAAATTTGTTTCGCAGAAAAGACAAAAACCAAGGGTCGTTCATCGGTCGAATTTTTACATCAACGTGTCTAGATACAGGGATGAAATTAACAAATAGAAAAAGTTCTTTTTGATTTATTTGCCTCCTAATTCTATATGGGAATTTACCTACATATATATGAATTATACATATAGTCGTACATAGGAGCACAGTTTTTTTTTTTTTTTTTTTTTTTTTTTTTGAGATAATAAATCATAAAAGTCGCCCAGACCCCTTATTAGGCAACATTAACTCCTAATCGTATTTGTAGGTACGATTAGTAGTATATGTGACTTGTATAGCTTTGTAGATTTTTTTTTCGTTCATCTGGTTAGACATGAAATTTATTCACATTATCCGTACGATTAATATGGCAATTTGTTTGTACTCTGTTTTTCTTCGAAATGCTCCCAGATACATTTTTATGATGTGTTTATGTGATCACACATAACAGCGTACGCGTATATATTAAAAGCAAAAGAACAAAACAAAGAAACTCCTCGATACAGTAAAGAAAGAAGAAACTTCTAAGGCGGCGAAGACGTTTACAAAGCAATTTTATTGTAACAGTGTATTTTCGTTGCTCGTTTTTTTTTTAATTACGTATACTAAAAGGGAAAACGCAAATGACTTGTTGTGGATGCAAAGTACGAGTATCTTGTAACATATTCACTGATAACCCTTACTTGATTTGGTGAATAAAAAATTGACTTGACTTCCAACCTTGTTGATCTTGATACTTTCTATGGTTCATCATTATAGGGCAAAGGGGGAAGCAGAACCTACAAAAAAAAACAACACACATTACAGAATATTCATATTCGATGTCTTATATTTCATCACAATATTCATCTGCATGCGTGGATGGGTTACCTATAAGTTAACTGATGCATCGCAGTCAATATAGATATGAACATATATCTTGTTTTTTCTGGTTAAAAGTGTACAACCGATCGCAGGCAGTCTGACAACATTCAGCAAAGTTATCTTCTGTTAGCCCAGTTTTGATCATAAACCAAAGGAAAATAAGACAAGAATAGGAGACAAAAGATACATTCAAAAAAACGAGATTAAGATAATGAGGTGAAGATGCATTGGGGGCAATAAAATTGATCTTTACTATGTGTCCATGGAATCAATCATTTTCTCCCGGGCACTTATTTAGCACTGAATTTATTCATCAGAATTTAAAAAAATAGGGGCTATTGACATAGTCTTCATGTTGCGAGCACCTCTAATGGTTGTACGCTTCGAAATATTGAAAAATGTTATCAGAGCTCTTGCTAGTGAATGAAAATAAATTGTACATAGGTATGATCAACGCAGTTACAAAGTTGAAAGCCCACTATAGATGTTTCTGAAATTATTTTTCATAATTTTGGATCGCACAAAGAGAGGACTGGGCATATTTCAGATAAAAGAATTCCATGGGATCACTAGTCGGAAATATTTGTGGCATTATTGCTAGGGTAACTATAGGGAGCTTAAGAAATGGCAAAAAACTTAGAACCAGTAAACACATAATAAACTTGTATAATACCCAGGTAACCTATTCACAGATGTTGAATTTATGGCTTCCCCTCGTCTTCTTTATGTCTTTTGTAACATGAATTGAGAACACGCTACTTTCGCGAGGGTCCAAAGTGCTTAAAGAAAATTATTTTTATTTTTTATTGAAGCTACTGTGATTTATTAGAATTTTGCAGGAAAAATAAAATACATTTTAAGTACCCTATAAAGTAGACATTAAAATGCAAGCAAGTCCAAAGCACCATAATATCGTAGTTAATCCGTCCTCTTAGCTTCCGAACTAAATTCTGTGTTTTATATTATCGCGATTGTAGTGTCTACCAGTTAACTACTAGTGGGAAGGTTTGATTTTTAGATATATGTATGTATCTAGGGATGAGACGTTTATAATAAGTGTTGTAGATTTATAAGAAATATTTTTTTATTTTCTATAAGTTTAAGTAGATAGCTTATATCTTACCGTTGTAATTGTTATGAAGTTCTTGCTGTATGGTGTTGATCTTACCTGAAAATGGGAAGATAAAAAAAATTATTTAATATAGGAAGCACAAAAAGTAGACGCAAAAAATTAGATTCAGATGGATCAGAACGAATTGATTTTCGATAGTCTGAAACCAATAAGTTGCAGGCATTCACTAAAGGTATAAGTTAACTTCGAACAGATGTCGAGTTGATTTCAAAGAATTATAGATTTATCAATTCGATTTGCAAGTACGATTTCAACATGGATTTGAGTAATATATACATTAGTAATATATATATATATAGTAATATATACATTAGTGTAGCCCTTAAGGAGCTGATGAGTTTCACAAAACACATATCAATCCGGTACCAATAGTTAGCATGTTTCTTCTAAAGTCGGAATAGGTGTCGTAAGCCGCTAATACTCCAACAAAATAGGGATGCAATATTATCGCTTGCATCATTCCAAGATACACAACATTTAATCTCCACATCGTATTACATGACTGCAAAGTCTATCTCATCTTATATAAAGTTTCAATACGACCAAAAATTTAGACAAACGACTAAAAAATAGGGAGTAGAAGTTATTGGTGACTCTTCTAAAATGATACCGTTTATCAAAACTTGCTGTCCAATTTCTAGTTTGTAATTTGTGATGTCTTCATACATCGAAGGTGCATCCTTACATATTTTTAATTTCCCAGATATGACAACCAACAAACATTAATGATCTACATATCTAAATTTTTTCCTTTCCAATTCTCTTCTACGATTCGGCACGTTTTGTACTATTTTCCTTAGGAATGAAAAACAGCAATTCTGAAAATCTCTAACGTTTTGCATTACAATGTAGCCTAAGTTGACATCTTGAAGAAACGGATCACTAGACCCAGTTCTTATTTTGTATTTTCTAAGAAATAACCGGTCAGCCGTGAATATAGTCCAATAGGCTACTTATATGCACCTTAAAATAAAATGTTCAGTCCTTTCTGGAAAAAGCATTTCCTTCTAAATATGTATTACTCAACACCAATAAGCGCCTTTAGCTTGAGGCGAGCTTAATCGATGTCACTCTTGCAGCAAGTTTCACAGTAGGTAGAGATATGCATAAGTGTTTAGTGAAAGCGTAGTGGCCTTTTCTGCTTATAAAGAATAATAAAAAAGTCAGCGATTGCCACCGAAGAGCATTCGCTTGTGTTGCCTACATTTTAAAGAGATATTCTGCATGCGCCATTTGAAGGAAACCTACCAGAGTAGCGTGATTATTTTAGTGCAGAGAAAGTCGTCAAATTTAACGGGGCCTACATATTGAAAACCCATTGCTATTGCATTTTACTATGACTACGACTACGGGTGGCCGAAGTATACCTTATGTTTACTGAGCTTTCCAAAAGTCTCATATGAGCTTCTGCATTTGAAAGAAACTGCTTCATTTGGATAGCAGTTATTCCTATATAAAGCTTAAATACCCTTTTGCACTCTTTAACAGGAAGGAGGTCATTTTAAGAGGTTGCAGAAATTGATGTACATACAAGTAAGTAGGTCATCTTTTTTGATTTTTTATATAGAAGTTACGCTGATTATTCTCTAGGCGCTTGACGTAGGGCCAATGCCAAACTTGTAAATAATCTCATCATTAAGCTAGACCTTGGTGGGTTAACGGCAGTTAAGAACACAGATACTAACTTTATTTACTTATTTGTCACCACAATGGATGACACGTAATAGATATGTGATACGTACCTAGATCTGTCGGTCTCTAACGTTCGATTTTATTAATTACTAAAGAAGCCGATTATGAGCAGGTATTGATCTTACACCCAGTATCTGAACAGTCGACTCGCTATTAGCGTAGTCAGATTTCAAGACTGTGTCCTGCCTGCCTCATTTACCCGTACTAGACAGTTTAACCAGCCTACTGGGTTTCCAGAGTGTTTAAATAGTTTTTTTTGCAAAAATCCTTATGTTATGCGCTTTTCGCTTATGTCATATGCTTTTATACTGATCGTAATGATCTATGAATCTATGATTCTATGTTTCCGCAGCTCCAAGTTCCATCAAAGACCAGTCTGTGCAAACAGTTTTCCGTGTTGAATATTTTAATTTGTTATATTATGTTAAGTGCGACGTACACAGATCCTACTAACAACTATTGATCAACTATTTTCATGTATACATATTGTATACCGGTATGGCCAAAGCGAAGAACAATAAATTTCAACATTATATGTATATATTTATTTATTTATTTATTTATTTATTATTATTATGTACTAGCACAGTAAAAATACACTTTTAAGTCTGTGAGAGATAAACAATTGGTATTGATTAATTAGAATTAATTTTAAGTAATTAAGATAATAATAATTTAATAAAATTGAATTGAATAGAGTGAGAGAATTAAAATTCAGATGAATAGTAATTATATTAATATTTACATTTTATAATTTCTGTATATATATTATTTATTTAAGATTTTTACTTAAACATATGAAGTTTGTAAGTTGTATTTGCTTGAAAAGGAGGTGGTGTATTTAAAAATCTAATTGGTTTGATTTGAAAAGAAAAGCTGTAACTCGCCGTTAAATCGACGTGCATCATTCAGTTCTCTCAGATTACTCGGAAGTGAATTCCATAGGCGAATAGCAGCAACGAAAAATTGTCTTTCAAATGTTAGGCAAGAGAACTGCGGGAGAATCAAACAGGCAGATCTGTTGATGCCGAAAACTGGATTTTATTATAAAGGTATGTCGGTTGCCTTATTTTTATAATGCTAAACAGAATACCAAGAGTACGAAATTTGACATAGTTCTGAAACGACATTCCCAACAAGTTTTTGGCCAAGTTTGAGATGTGGTTGAACCTTCAGAGACTGTAGACATAACGAAGATGCTGTTGAACGCTACCTGAAGTTCCTTTTGCCCTCAGCATCATAGTTATAGAATATTTCACATCCATAAATTAGCACAGGAATAACCAGAGATTTAGCAAGAACTAACCTTGTCCTCAGCGGTGTAAACTTTTGAGCAGTATACATATGTACATATTCGTATTTATAAGTACAGATCAGGAAGTCATATTCAGTGAGATTTTGTGAATATATTACACTATAAACTGGTAACTTTTAGAAGTTGCAAGCCCCTTTAACACTTTTATTCACTTTATCGCAAAAAAGTCACAAAAAATCAAACCCAACGATTTTTTATGGCCTCCATAAAGTCTCCACTCCATAAGGAAAATAATTTCTAAAAACAGAATTTTCATAAATCGGTTAATGGGTAAACGACAATATTAGCATTGAACTACAAATACTATGTAATTCATTTCAATACGTTAGATACTTTTCTTGCTCGCTTTTAGGAAGACATTACTTTTAAAGAAAGAAACTCCTTCACTTAATGTCAATATAATGTTTCCCTAATGACTTTTCGTTGCTATCGCATATTTTCCGTTTTTGTTGGTGTTGTCGTCATTGTCCACTAGCCCAAAGCCGTCGTTTATGACTTTGAGTACATAACCCCCTTTAAAAAATAAATGAATCGGTCCAATTCTTAAAATCTCCAAAAAGGGGGTTATGGACGATTTCAATCTCCGTCATCTTGGTAATGTGAATATCTTCGAAAACTGTTTCCAAACCCCTTTATGTTGTAGGACTCCGAAAATCTCCTAGTCGAAATATGTTTCAATAAAAAATACGAGTACAAAATTTGTTCGAAGCTGTTAACACTTAGCACTGCCAAAAAAAAAAAACAGTACTAAATCCGACGTTTAATTTCAGCTAAAATCTACAAAAAAATGTAAACATTTGTTCAGGGCGCATAATAGTAGTTAAAAGGACGAAAGAAACATGTACGAGTATGTCCGTGACCACCCCCAAAAACGGCTCTAGGGTAAAGCTAAAAGCAATTTTTTTTTGTATTTTTTGACTGGAGGGGGTTATAAAAATGAGTGTCTAAGGGATTTTCTCTCTAGCACAGTCAGGGTGAATTGGGAAACTGTGTGAAAATTACGTTTACACAGGCGCCAATATTTAAATACACACGTGGTTTATCGCTGACATTAAATCATTTTTTCTACTTTCAGTTTTTCGAAAAAAGAAAAAGGCAAAATAGGAAAAAAGCTACCATTGAAACTGAGAACGTCACTAACCGTCGTTGGTGAATGTGTGTCCTTTTTCTTTCTGACAAATATTTTTCTAACTACACTTAAGTTTTGCATCTTTTGCCCTTTAAGTGTAAACTATCTCAGATATAATATGGCTGAAAGGACTCAGCGAAATTTTTTTGTACGTCACTACTATTCTACTATATAATCACCAGCAAGGATTTCAAAATTTCCTTTTAGAGATCTGGATGCTGCCAGTGTGGCTCTTGTTGTGTGACCGTTTAACGTTAAACGGCTTTTAAAGGTACTTTAAATGAAAGACTGCTTCTGGGTAGACGTATACTTTAAGTGAGTACTGTGTTTGTTGACTATTATTTACTTCATCCCCATCCCACGACACCCCACGCCTTGAGGTACAGTCATAGTATCAGTGACAGGAACAGTCACAGTTCCAGGCACCATCACCGCATCTTGGTAATATCATATTATACAGCAGATGAGTAGTCTTGTGTATGTGTGTCTATGTGTCTGTGAATAAGAAACTCTTTTTTAAGGATACGTTTTGTTGACATAAGTGTTTATTATCTGCCATTGCATCATTTTAATACAACGGGGTGGAGGATTCAGGATTGTACCTTTCTCCTTTCTTTTTTATTAGTTTCGTGCTCCCTTGTTGTCCTTTCTTTCACTTCTTGGTTAAAGCAGAAAGACGTAAAGTGACTTTTCACCAGCGGGAATGAAAAGAGGTGAGTAAGTGTTAAAGAAGAGTGGAAAAAACGTTTCGTTTGCCTTTTACTTTCTTAATGATAGTTTGCTTTGCATTTTATCTGTTGTGTGAGTAAAGAATAATGATGGTGGTGGTAGAGCTTTGTGCTGAATAGGTCCTAGCTGTGTGCGGTTTGAGTTGTTGCGGTCATAGAAGAATGAGTAAATAGCAATTAGGAAGTAAAAACTTGTAATAATTGGCGATTAATGGCCTTAGATACGGTGCAATGCGGTTATCTCTGCCATGCATATTAATGCAGGAGCTGAAGAGTTACTTGAGATAGAAACGAGGAATTTGAGATAATATGAGGTAAGACGATCACTTCAACATATTGTAACACCCAGATTTTGCTAAGCATTTGTGCTTAATGAATCTACTTAAATCTATCAAATAAATAAATCATATTTTGCCTTTCATTGATTTAAATGATTTACATCTAGTAACACAACCATCTGCTTTATTTAATTAAAATATTTAATCTAGAGAATACAAAAATAAAATTAAGGTCTGTAGAAATTAGCCCTTCATTCGATCAGTAATTTAGCTGATATAGGCACAATATATTTATACCACTCCTCTCCTTTGAGATGGGTTCACCCTAGTAGTAACATAGTAGGCATCAAAGTTTATCTTCAAAAGAAAGATAATATTAAAGTCTACAACCTATTAAGCCAAATGTTATTTGTCTTTAAACTTAAATTGTAAATTCTTAAATAATTTGTTGTACTTTGATTCTGATTTCGAGAACACGATCAACGCTATCTAGGCTGTTAGCCTGTTGCTGGTTGTACGGACAGATTTCGATCTTAAGTTGTTAATAGACTGCCGGGAAAGTGTCCTAAAGTACCTCATGCCAGCATTCATGCGAATATAACTCCTAGAAAACGGATACAAATATCACCGATATTATCACCGATAACAAAGGGGCACATAAAGCTGCACTAGTTTTGGTACAATGCGTTCAAAATGCGTGACGCGCTTCTCCTTCGTGATATTGGGGGTAATGAATTTTCCAAGCAACCTCTAAGAAAGGTCATCCGGCTAGAAAACTTTGGTAGTGTATGGCCTTGGTTTAAGCCTTTTTCTATATTTTATAGTTAAGACCCCTGTTTTTTCAGTTTGTTAGACCGAGCTGTTTGGCATTCGTAACTACTTGAGTCTTAAACCACTTCTTTTTATTCTCTTACCATACAAAAACCCTCATGACTTGAGCATATCCACGCATTGTATACGGATTACCAGATATGTTTTGGCATTCTGGCAGTAAATATCTTCCATAGGGGTCGCGATTGCAGCTGCTTATGCATAGATAGATATGCGTAGATAGGACGAAAAATTCGATCGGGTATTTTTTTTTTAGAAGTCACATAGAATAAGCTAAGTGAAGTTATTGACTATTGGAAACCATACTGATATTGGTCAATTTATGTTTTACAAAAGGACTCTAGATATTTATATAACACACTGAAGATGAGTTAAGTAGGATCCTACATCCCATCTAAAGGAGATATGTTGAACTAATTACTTACTTAGATAGCGCTACATTCCGGAGTGAACCTGAACCCCAACAAACAACCCTCTACATATGTCTCGCTAGTTGCCTCCAGTGCCGCACTCAAAGTTGGTTGTGGTCCTCTTCCACTTGCATGCACAATATTAGTTGTGGTCGTACTAAACTTGAAAACACGCCATCCCTCAACGTTAGAATCGAAGACTCTTTGCGACGGACTGTGCTGTCCATTCGCTCAAATGCTAATTAAATCCCAACCTACCTAAAGGTAGAGCACTCATGAATAATCATTGTATAAGGATAGCGAAAAAACTATGTACATACTCGTACATAAAAGATTTTCCAATAGGGACTTGACAACTTTGAATTTAATTTGTGAATACACTCTTTCACTAATCATCAAACTGTAACTATCAATTTATTCAGTAAACTCAACATTTTCATCATGGTAAAGTACATGAACGAGCAACGTCTGCAAATTATAAAAATTTTCTACCGAAATTCGGAGTCGGTATCTGCAACTTTAACAGCGTTAACTCCAATTTTCGGTCGTAATTCTCGCCCTAGTAGACAAGCAATAACAAGTTTAGTGCAAAAATTTGAGTCTACATATTCGTTGTGTGATGTTGCCGTATCAGTGAGACAACGGGTTGGTCGAAGTGTCGAAAATATCGCTGCCGTTCAGGCGTCCGTAGAAAACGATCCAAATCAGTCAGTCCACGGCGTTCTCAAGAATTGGTCATCGCTCAGACTACATTATGGCGTATTTTGCGTAAGGATCTTGGTTTACACCCATACAAGATCAAGATGACTCAAGAATTGAAGCCGTTGGACCATTTGAAGCGACGTACGTTCTCCGATTGGGTTCTGGAGAAGATACGTCAATATAATGAATTTAATCGCAAAATCATCTTCAGTGACGAAGCTCATTTTTGCCTCAATGGGTTCGTTAATAAGCAAAAATATGCGTTATTGGTCGGGTGAAAATCCACATGTGCTTCAGGAATCACCACTTCATCCACAATAAATAACTGTTTGGTACTTTTTGCATGCCGGCGGCGTTATCGGGCCATATTTTTTCGTCGACGATAACGATCGTCACGTTATTGTGAATGGTCAGCGTTATCGCGCCATGATCACCGATTATTTTTGGGCCGAATTGGAAGATATGGACTTGGACGACATGTGGTTTCAACAGGATGATGCCAGAAGCCACACAACACACACTACAATCGATTTATTGAAGAGTAAGTATGGTGAGTGTGTTATCTCAAGAAATGGGTCAGTCGATTGGCCGCCTCGTTCGTGCGATTTAACTCCGCTTGACTATTTTCCGGGGGGCTACGTTAAGTCATTGGTTTATGCCAACACGCCGACGACGTTGAAAGAGCTCAGAGCCAACATTGAACTCGAAATAGCGGCCGTTTCGGCCGAAATGTGTGGCCAAGTCGTTGGAAATTGGGTCCAAAGAATCGACCGCTGCAAACGTGCCCGCGCTGGCCATATGAACGAAGTCGAGTTCCATTCTTAAATGTTTTGATTGTACTTCAAGCCGATAATAAAGTTTTTGAAATATCTCAAATGGTTTGCGTTTTATTTAAAAAAAAAGTTTTCAATTCCTTATTGGAAAACCCTATATACGAGGGTATGTACATAAATGCTGCTTAGCTATTCACCTACAAACACTTTTATTATACATTACGAGGTTGAAGTCCTACCCCTCTAAGGGCTCTAAGTGTATTCATATCCTTCGTTATCGATTCATAGGGAGGTAGTGAATTGGCTTTCAAACAGGATGTTCGCTTATGAACGTTTTATACCAGATTTTTTAGTGTTCAAAACTTTAAAGCGTTTCCCCACAACTCACGTTTTCAAAGTCGGTGCCCCTCATAACTGCAAAACTACTAAACCGATCCTTTTGAAATTTTGAACACTATTTTTGTACATAATTTACAGATTTTTTTTCAAAATTGTTAATAATTTTTATTTTGCAATAACAAATTAGCCGATTTTTTTCGCAAAAAATCGCGTTTTCCCCTTCAAAGTGTTCCGAAAAAGTGAAAAACTGAAATTTCGAAAAACCCTCCCAGCGTTACCTGAGGAAAACTATTATCTAACGAATGCACTTTGACCTTTTGATTTCGGATGATCCAGCACCATGTTATGAGGGGTACCGCAATTCTAGTTTTTTCCGAGACACGTCCGAATAATTGCTGCCATTGCCGTATTTTTCAATATTTCTTTGTGAAAATTTTCTACAATATTTTAAGAATATCATATTTTAATGTACTATTGGTTTTAATAAAGAGATTTTAACTGTGTCGTCACAAAAAATTCACAAAAACATGCCTTTTTTGTACAAATAAACCTTATCCCCCCGCCCCTTAAATGATGGATGCCTCCCATGGAGCGAAATAACCACTAAGCCCTTTATTCTCTTTCTATCCAATTTTCCAAAAAACTTAACACATGCTTAGGCATTATAAGTGTATCCATACCTACTTGAGTGTTAATTTTTTTTTTAAAGATACAAAAATCTAAATCTAGGATGGATTTTTCAGGACACGCCGATTAAGTATCGTACGTAAGCAAACGATCGAAGAAAAGATCGATATAACACCTTGAATTTCTCTTGTACAACAGCAGAGTGATCCACACTCTATCATGTTGACAACTTGTATTCGGGTTTTTATTCCATCGGTTCCACTCACTGATAGAAGATGAATTTTGCCTAGAAACGGAAGTTAAAAGCATCAAAGCTCTAGTTAGAGTAATGAGTTCTTCAGCACTTTGTAATAGCTACATAATCTACTCGTTTTCCATATCTGTCAGTGAGTTTCACTATCAGTTCATATACCTTTAGATATGTTAGTTTTTTTATATCAGCTAGTCATCAGTGTACTCAAATTTTACGTTTCATTTAAAAAAAAAATTATGTTAACAATCAGAGAAATTACATGAACGCAAATTCTTGTTCGTAGTTAAAACAATCACCTGTTATGTTGGCACGCAATTTAGCGATGGCATATGCAATGCGAGTACATTTATGCGGTCACCAACCGTGAAAGATACATTTAGACACACTCAATCTCGGTGGAAATAAAGTTATTTGATTTATAAAAATGTATCTACACTCAGCGTATGCATAGGTAGACACAGTCGGGAAACGGAAAACATGTCTGATTAATTAACAATGCAAATAAATTGTTTTATTTTTTTATTTTATTTAAATTGCATTAAAAATTGTCAAGTTTACGTCAACCCTCGCACCCCATTAATTTACGTCAGCTACTCGTACTGCGTGTGCGCTTTTTTTTGTAAACTCTCTACACTGTAATTTAGTTCGACCCAATTATTTTCGGTTCATCAAAATTATGAGCTAAAAATTTAGTTTCTTTTTTTTTTCTTTGTTTGTTTGTATTTTTGCTGGCGTGCGTATTTGTGTACTGCGTACCACCCAGAGGTGGATATACACTCTCCTGTAAGCATATAAACATATCAATAGCGAAAGTGGGAATGAATACGATTCTTTGAAAGGGCAAACTAAAAGGGTATCATATAAAAAAAATTATAAAAAAATTAAATCCCCTCATACCACACGTACTAAGTCTGTCATTTTTGGCCATTCAAATGTGCGCCATGAGAACATTATAAAACAACAAATCACCGCTACGCACACATATCGTTTCGGTCCGAACCGGTCCCGGTACCAATATGAGGAAAATCTGATTTTAATAATGATTTATTTATTATTAATAATTCATTGGTGGCCGATATGTATGTATCTGCCGTCTTTTTTTTTCTTAATTTTTAACAAGATACACTCATCCGTGCACACTTTGGGTAAAGTGTTATTGCTTGTTATTTTGGAAGATCATCTTCTCTGCTGGGGTTAGGACATACGTTTTGGGGGGTTCTACTCATTTCATTGTGTAAATCTGAGTGGCATTTTTGAAATTGAGAAAATATTTGGATCAGTCGATAGGCCAGAACAAAAAAAATCATCTGCGAATGTGGATAATGATTTATGTCGACTGGATGTGACATATAATTTTATTTAGCGCTTATGGAAATTAAGGGAATATCTATAGACAATGGTTTGTGTAAGTATATTTTAAACTGATTAAAGTGATTTAACTTTAAGTTTAAGTATTTAAAGTTGATACCTTGATCATTACAAAATACATAATTTGATCAAATGTCAAAAGCTGAGAAATATAGGTTAAGAAAATCAACTTCTTAGGAGATCAGACAGAAGGCATACCAGCTGAAAAAGGTCACATATTTTTAACTTTTTTGACTGAGCATCAGTTCATTTTTTATTTTGAGGATATGAAAAGTGCACGTTGGCTTGAATTTAAAGAACATAAACAATCTGCAAAGAAAGAAATTTATACTGAAAGAGATACATATGGCTTATTTATGAGTTGCTATATAAGCGTCTTAAGTAATCTGGAATAAACCAATATAATGCGAATAGCAAATTAAATCTACGACAAGCTTTGCAGAGGGCCAGGTACCCTTTTTCTTTACATTCAGCATCATAAGTCATATCGGGCTTTATAGAGCGATAGAAAATGTAAGCCAACTGTGATTATTGATCTCTTTGTACTAGCTGGAAGATGAAATAATCGCCGAAGAAATCTTTCGGGCACACGTCAGAATAAGCTTTCCAGTAGCATGTTCTGCGCAACAGTAAGTAAACGTAATAAACAACAATTTATGCGTGCTTCAGTGGTATTTAAATCAAACTAATCCAGTAAGTTAAGAGTTATGATGTTAGAGAATCCTTATTACTATATGAATACAATATAAATAAAACCCATTAATGATTTTGGGAAATGATCCATCCATGTGAAAATAATACAATATGGTCACTGACAACAATGAATTGTATTAGATGACACTCTTCCCACACAGATGAAAATATCACATAGGTGATTTCTCTCGCATTGATTCAAAATTCTTGATGTCAGTTGCTTTAATCTTTTCCTGAAAGCACTCGAGAGCTAATGAAATCGCAAGTTTATCTAAAACAATACAAAATTTTTTAATGCGTGTGCTACAAGTAAAAATCAGTAAGTAAAACTCCTTGCCC
Source organism: Volucella bombylans (assembly GCA_949129095.1). Classification (NCBI taxonomy): domain Eukaryota; kingdom Metazoa; phylum Arthropoda; class Insecta; order Diptera; family Syrphidae; genus Volucella; species Volucella bombylans. Next base: position 190,122,552 of record OX422140.1, on the reverse strand, counting down.
TCTGATTGGCATTGTTGAAAAATCCCCAAAATTTACTGTGATAACTTTTCCTGAAATACGTAGAATACGCCCTCAGCTATATAAAGACAGAAGCCATAACCAACGCTCTGACAGATTTGGAGGTCAAGAGAAGCCAAAGCTATTCGATTATGGAAATGCAGAGAAAAGTGGGGTTCGTTGCCTAGTTGACGGAACGATCCATGTGCAGAATCACTTTACAGGGAAGAGGAAGCTCAAGCTTTCGAGATGCAATAACAAAAATGTGTTTAGGATACACTCATCAAAAGTAGAATTCATGGTATTCACAAAAAGATTCAAGACCCCAAATATATTATAGTAAGTCTCTGACCTTTGTCGATAGCGAAAAATACCTTGGTGCAATCTAACTCAAAACTGAACTCATTCACTCTCAATAGAAGGTGGTTAATTCTGAAGATTCTAAGCAAAAGCATAAGAGGATCGTCGATTCCGACGGTCGAAAATGGCATTTTTGTCCGAGGTAGCATAAACATCTCGGTATAATTTCCTGCAGAAATGATTGTGAATCATGCAGAATTTCATATAAATATGTACTTGCATAAAATATATACACCGATGGGAAGATGATCACTTATGGCACATGGTTGAGAATATTTTTTAAGTAACTGAAATTGACCAAGAGATTAGATTGTAAGGCTTCTGCTGAATATTTCAGGTGAAAATTTTAGCTACCTGAGAAGGTCTGTGATAGGCAGATACATTCAAATCTACTGGGCTGTTTAAGTTCTGAAAGAACCAACGATAAGAGAAATTTCGGTAATGCAATTCTGTGAATATTTAAACGAGATTATTGATAATCAAAAAAAATTTTGTGTGCTGAGTTCCACGGAAATATTTAAGGCAATTACAAATGGGTCTGCTCGAGGCTGTCTTAAGAGTCAGTAGTAGAAAAACCATTCATGAAACAAAGTACAGAAACGACTACTAAATAGAAGTAGGAACATAAGCTACGCTAAGTAGAGCGCCAAGTTATCATCACAAATTTGTGTTTCTTTGAACGACTTCTGAAGCGCCCGAGACGAGAATGAAAAAATTTTGATATTTCTTAGGAAAGACTTTCAAATTAAGGCACCAGACAACAGCTTCAGAACTGTTAGTCCGACTTTCTTCATATTGAAGAACATGTGCAGCATGAGCTGCTTTAAATATGCATCTTTGTCTAACGTGTGATATACCTAAAATCGCGGAAGATACTGAAAAACCGCCCTTCAAAATCTTGTGGGAATCTAGTGGGTAGAACTGAAGGTGCACTCAATAATATGCAGGTGCTTTCAGGATCGAAACTCGGCCAGATAACACGGTGTAGACGAATAACTAGTTTGATGGAGAATAGCATTGTTCGTGAATAGATGATTACGAGGGTAAACAGTGGTCACCGGTAAAGTGGTGTCCTTGACCCTCGACTCTCGACTCTTGACTCTGATCTTATGGACATGCCGTCTGAAGCAACCAGAGCTCCTATTGCTACGAAAATACGATATCGCCTCTCTCTGTGAATATTACTTGAGCTCGATCTTGGATGTGAGGCTGGTGACTTTTTTGGAGGACGACGATGAGGATGTTAGAATTCCCTCCTCATTGGGAAAATTTGCATCTCTCTTCCAAGCGGAAATATAAGCAATCCTGATAGTAATGTACTATATTGTGAAGAATTGACGAAATATCTGCACCTGTAGCTATAGCGAAACTCCGTTAAGGCCTTATTGAACCCTCTCACCACAAGTTAATTTGAGAATACAAGGCTTCTACAAATGTAGTCGGCAGGTTGAATTACCTTAGCCTTGTTTGGGTTCCAGGTCGAAATGGGCTCACTGTAAATGAGGTCGCCGATAAAATTCCTAGAATGTTAAGACTGCTTGCGTGTTCGGCTATGGCTTCCATTGCATGGGTTTCATGCATAACTGCAGATGGCATGATTTTCCAGGATGACGGTAAATACCTACGGCTCAACCACTCTAAGAGGTCAGTGACTTTCCTGTTGTCACTCAGTCAGAAAGACTTTTGATTCCTTTCTGGTTGTACTAACAGGGAATGTGTTGAGCATAAGGGACATAACATTCTGGTACATTCTCTTGCTGTGAAAGTGACACCACAGAGCAGAATTTTTATGAATATCCGGCTTATGCTTGCATGAGACTGCCAATATTCGCAGGCACTTTACCCCTGAAGGGATGAGTCATCTTTCTGTGATTGACTGATAAGTTTTAGTAAAAAAATTTTCATTATCATATATGATGTATCAAAATAACAAGTGCTTCCAAAAGTCCCAAGACTAACATATAGAAACACAATATTTTTGGAAAAATTCGACGTTATTCATCAACATAGTCTTTTTCTGAAGTGGTACAATCATTATATCGTTTCCATGCCTTTCTTGTAGAACGGTTTGTTCAGAATACCTTTCAGTTTCGGCAATCACCTCTTCTTTGGAGCAACATCTCTTTCCAGCACGCGTTTTTTTTTTAGAGGTTTGCAAACAGGTAATATGGTTCATGTTTTATCCATTGTAACACATCTAAAGCAAACGTTTTATTTCGCTTAAGCAGCTCGAAACAGCGCAGCGCGTTTTTGTTTTTTTCCAAATGCGGTACCCACTTTGAGCAAAGCTTTCGCATACCCAAATATTCTTGCAAAATATGATGTACACCCTCTATTGATGTCTTTATGATGTCACCGATCTCACGCACTTTCGCTTTACGGCTGTTCAAAAACGACTTTCAGCATCATTGTGTCTGTAATATTGAATTCAGTATATCACAGCGGCAGACGCAGTTCCCTTATATCACTTTAAAAGACATTCTTGACTTTTAACGATATTTTTCTAATCAAATAACAATGTTTTATCAACTCGTTTTTTTCAAGGTTTTCAAAATATCAAAAGGTGCGGCACTAAAACTTTAATAACTCGATGACTAATGGTCATATCGTTTGAAGATTTGTATTAACTAAAAATCGTATGGATATGTTATTCAAGTCGCGCTCTACGTATCAACCCCGGGACTTTTCGAATCACCTTACATATTTAGAAAGTTTATATTAGCAATTTTTGGTTATCCGTGTTAACTGGCAATAGTTTTTTTGATATTAGTTGTTATGCGATTTTTTCATGCGTCAACGGACGGAGTTTCACCACTCATTGAAAAAGTCATGTAAACATAATGTGGGGTCAGAACGACCGGAAATACTTGCGTATGTCAAATGCCAAAAGCATTGATTTTACAATTGCAAAGAGATACTCGTATCATTAAGCGAAGATTCCTAGTGAGCAGTATCTACTCCAAAGGTCGATGGAAGGTCTTCAGTCTGACTTTCGTATTTAAGCTCTAACTTTTGGTCTTAAATGATCTTGAAGGCTTTTGATAGAATGTTGACCAAGCAATTATTCTATAACATGTTAAGTTATTTTGTCTAAGGAAGTAAGAACAAAACAATTACTTATCCCAATTGCTTTTGCTATTCCAGTTGCAATTTAATTTATTCGTTGAAGTCATGATTTAATAAATCAGATTGAAAACTTGATATGCAAAATATCTTTTCTAATGATCCTATAGAAAAGTTATCCGCAAAGTTTTGGTGTCTGTTATTAGTGGCACTTTATTCATTATTTCATGTTTTAAAGTTCTCTTATCATATTCAAAGAATGATATATTACCTTAGTATTCACCCAGCATTTAAGGAAACATACAATTGAAAACAACATTGTGTAGTAACTAGATTTCTATAGTTCACTAAAATTACACAACATTCATACAGATACGAATAGACATTTGGATAAATACTAATGCCTAACATTACGATTATTAACACTTACAGCTCCATTCACATGTCAATTCAATACTCCGGTCACGTTATTTTAAATTGTATTTATTTACGCGTAGTATGTCCTTGGAATCCAATATTTTTTAGGTACTCCAACTACTCCTACAAGAGATTATTTCTGCAAACCATTTCCTAATGGTTGGTGTAGATTTTATGACGATCCGTATTTCCCAGTACGTGTACACCACAATGAAAGGAACAATGAATGACAATAATCATTATACCCGCCATGATAATTTGTCAAAATATTCCAAAGATACACCGAAAACCTGTCGCTTGTAGTTATAGTTGCATAACGTAACTCAAAATGCAGGTACCCATCATTTTATGAATTTGCAATCATAACAAGTTATTTAAGATACATATTTTTCAAGGTCATCCAAAGGCAACAAAAAAAACTTGGGCCGTTTTGCCATGTTTATTTCTTTTTTATTTCTTCCCAAAATGGGTGTTGAGGTTTATTTCTCTTGTGTGGGCACGACTAATTTGCAACAAACAAATGCGAAACTAATTCATCATGATGTAATTCCCGAAAAAGATACTTGTTTTCGCTTCTCTCCTTTGAACGTGTTTTTTTTTTCCAACCCAAGGATGAGCACGAAGAGGGACACAGCTTTTAAAAACAGATACTCATTGAATCGAACCAAAAAATCGAACCGAAGATTTATGGGGATTTTTATCGATAATGACTTAAAAGCCTGAAAGACAATGATTTAAAGCTCGTTTTCTGCACATAGCGTAGGCATCTAAATGTGCCACATTGAACACGAGGTTTCTAACCATAAAAATACACAACAATTTGTTTTATATTAGTTTTGATAGAAAAAATTAAAAATTCTTCATTCGTATGACAAACACATCTTTTTAATGAACATTCCAAAATAGACTCTGTATCCATGGCAGCTAAATAAAATATGTCAGGTATTTATGTAAGAATTTCCCAACTTTCATCAGTTGTTCTTTTTCCAAGATAATCGGATAGCTTAACAAATTAATTCAAGCACCACAGTTTGATACCAGATGCTCTAATACCACACATAGTAAAACATGCTGCTAAATATCAGATATTTTTTCGATTTCTCCTTTTCAGTCGAAATATTCCATTTAACATTCAATATAGCTGCGAGTGAATATGTGTATGAAGCTAAGTCGTTCAAGATCACAAGATAGCATGGGGAAACTTATAAATTAAAAATTTCTCACATTAATTACAACAACAAAAAGGTAAGCAAAATATACAACACAAAATAAAAACGAAGAAGCTACCACCGACAATGTATTCGTAAGACCGACCGACGCACGGACAGCCAAGTCTGAAATTGTAAGACACTATAGAAAATCGGGTGTAAGAGTATCTGTTTTGTTTCTCGACATATCTTCGTTATGCGTTTTTGTTATTATTAATATATATACCACATACCATATATATATATTTTTTTATTTCATATTTATGTACACATTATGCCCCTAGTACGAATTGGCTAAAGTTATGATACGGCTGAGTGTGTCTACAAAAACTCACTGATTATTCTTAAATGTAAAAGTATCTGCACCGATAAAGTAGCCGTTATTAGGACAATTTTTACTATGATAAATGACCATGCTGAGTCATTATCGTTGGAATACTACACTGCTAGTGAAATTTTAATTTTAAGAAAATTTACATAATTACCTAATTAGTATCTGTATTAGGTGGCTACACTTAGTACGATCATATCTATGGGATTTTAATGCGAACGTTTATTGTTTTCTTTATTTTCCTTTCTTTCATTTATTTTTAAGTTTACTTCACGATCGGTAGCTAAAAACACACAATGGTGTAGTGTATAAATATTCATGTGATTTTGAGAGAGAGAACGGGATTTAATTTCAATGAGCTAATAAATTTCAAAGAATATAGACACTTTAGTAAAGTTCATTGAAATTTGTTAAGTTCATTGAAAATCAGTTCTTTTATTATTATTTTTTTCTTTTGTATATGCTATCTTATAGGGTAAATGAGAATTGGTATTTAATTTTGCTTAAAAGTCAGATAGAAAGGGTTTCATTATTTGAGGTCTGGTAAAAAAATGCTATCTTATAAAATTTAGCAGCTTTAATTGTTGTAAGGGCAATGATTCACTGTCTTTTACTTCGAATATGGCTTAAGATGCAACCGCATAAATCATATTACACAGAAGCAACTGTGACTATCTATAAAACAGGCGGTAGCAACAACTTATAGAAGCATAATCCTGCTCTATGTCCATATCTGTCCCACGAATTTTTCCTTCCATTCTATCTGATCCCTAGCTAGTTTCCTTCAGTTACGGGTCCCGAGTTGATTGATTCTAAGTGCATGCGCCACTTTATTTAAACTTTCTTGTAGTGCGTTGTTCTACCGGAGTAGAATCGAATATGCTTCGGGCTGTCCATGCGTTATATTTGCTGTTGCTACAGCCTTATTGATATGATTCATGTCGCTGTACTGTCAGCATAGTTATTCGTTTTACCACCTTCTCTACACTCTGTTAACGCCGACAAGATCGAAGATCATACGAAGAATCTTTCACATAAACCAACAAAGTTTGCTTTTATCTACTTTATAGAGTATCTAGAGAGAACTTTACTACTTAATTGCATTTTTAGTCCTTAGAACAGGAGCTGGAGAAAGTTATTCTTCACTTATTTTCCGAGCTGACTTCATTACGAGAGTTCACTGCAGAAATACCAAAACTAGAGAATAATCTGTACGGAGTGAGTATCGATTTTATATTCTTAGGTCTTTTACAATTGCGGAATGTATGAATGGTGTGTGGTGGATTTTCGGATATCAACGTATAAGGTTGTCAATTATTCGAAGATGTTTTCAAAAAGCTGCAGCAAGGATATTCTATTTTATATTATCATCGGCAGACTTATAGCAGTCTTCTAATGGGAAGCAGATGTAAAATCAAGGCCCGAAATATATCTAGCCATTAACCCAACATCAGTGTGAGTCGGTAAAAATCTATTGTATTATGTCAACAGCTCACGTGTTTAATATAGATTTTTATAAGAATTTGATAAAGTCAAAAGAGAAACGATTCCAAAGGCCTTACTGGATGATGGATGAATTAACTACTCCAGCTAATTTTCTAGAGTAATACTTAAAAAAAGAACCTCAACACATTCAGGTATCTTTAAAGTGGGCTTATCAAAGTAATACTGTAGATAATAATTTATCACCGCAAATCGCTCTATGTCGGCTTGCTGATAACTTACAATGCATTATTATAAAACCGAAACAAAGTTTTGCAATCCGAACAGAAAAAATTAAATCGCTTACTTTTATAGGACAATCCGCAAATATGAGGAAATTAAAATCGTTAAGTCATTCGAACATACATGATCATTAGCTAAATTTCTAAAATAGCACACCTACCAGCTACACTAATTATCTTCTCATCCTTTTAAAAAAAGGTAACGCTTTCTATTACTGTCTTATTTAGATTGAAATTTAGCATCTATAATACAAACTCGATATTCTACGTGCTGCTTATAGTTAGCCCTTTACTATCATGCAATAATGTCAACAAAAAACTGTTAGCTTAATAGGGTACTTTATAATTTATTCGTAACACACAATATATATAGGATTGTGGTTTCGCTTTGTTTTGAAATTAATGAAGAATAAATCATTATATTTAAAATCGGAAGTGGTCTATCTTCCAACTTGATATGCATATCAATACTGTTCCTATGCCACACTTATTACAAAGAAATATTTATTTTTAAAAAAATATGCGTATGTAAATGCTTATACAAATATGTTATATACGTGAGTCGATTAGTTTCCAAGAGGACTTCGGTATAGAACTCGGTCAACATTAAAACACACAAACCATAATTTACTATTCTGATATCATTATCCATTCGACGGGCAATGCCAAACCTCCGAAAGCAAAGTAAAACCTTCTGGCTGTGAGCAATTTCTTACTCCCACGCCATTCGGAGTATATGAAAATTGCAAGTCCCCTTATACACCACAGTTAGTACGAAGGACTAGGTCTAAAAATGTTGGCATAGTTTCATATAATTACATACATATACACGGCATACATATATTTTGTACTAAAGTTAACGTACCAACATGGAACTTCCTATCTTCTTCAGTTATTTACTGATAATCGATTTGATCATTAGATCAATCCAAAATGTAGTAGCACGTTATGACAAACGTACTTTGGGCAAAGTGGTAGTGTATTGGCTTCCACGAACGGTTCTGGGTTCAATATCAGCCGGGGCCGAAAGACATTCCTTTTTCAAGCAATTAAAATCTCGTGAGATGAATGGTTGCCTAAAATGCAACAACAAGTCCAATTACACTAATAATTTAGTCTCCCCATTAAATGTTGGACGCCACCCATGGAGCAAAATATATACGAAACACAAAAATCTTTCTTTCTCTCTCTGTCCCATTTTCCTAAAAACTTAACATATGTTCAGCCATTTTAAGTGTAATAATATCCACTTGAGTTTTGGGTTAATTTATTAAAAAAAAACATTGAACAATTTTTAATACACTACTTAGAGTCAAATGATTAGCCTAAGAAAACGTTGAAACAGAGCGCAAAGGCAACTGAGAAATGAATAACTACTCGTACTAATACTACAACGATTTTCAATCGATGGCAAAATGCAAGATTTCTTAGATTTCCGGTGGGTCGAAGTTATCTCATGGCAACTTTGTATCAGGGCTGAAGTCAGAATCAAAGGTGTAGTAAGCATGTACTAAATACTTCTACAAAGAAAATACATTTTTTTCATGAAGACGTTAAGACCATTCTCGCCGACTGTAATGCAATTTAAAAGTAAATTTAAATGTAAATTTAACAGCAATGAATTTAAGATAGAAATGCTTTCACAAATCCGTTGTCTACCACATTGAGCACATCATAATCGAAGCCGTGTACACTGTCAGACAGATCTTAATCTTAGAATGTACTATTTTTGTAAATGGAAATACCAAAACATAATTTAACTAACGAGATGCTGCCAGGAAGTCGAACGTTCAACGGAATTGTCTACTCTCAATAGACCGAGGTAACCTCTTTTAAGTGAGTATATGTGTCTAAGGCAAATAACCCTTCACCATATAGTAGATACGTGCCACCAATGCTAGGTTTCACAGCACTATCTCAACGTAACAGCTAATTTCATGCCGAGAAAGGACAAGCAGGTGCATCCAGTAGTAAGTTCTAATGTATGAATTTAGCATACATAGCAATATCGTTTGATCTGCCCGAATGTATTCACTCTCATTACAGCTATAATAACAAGGAGAGTATTGAAAAAGCTATACGCCGTGAATTAAATACTGCATAAATGATTAAGGAAATTTTATAATCCCAAGGTATCTGACTACATTTCAACAAGCAAGTAGTTGATCTGGCCAAAGCCAAAAGTGCTTTTACCCTTACAAAGAAAAACCCGATGCGAGGGTCAAGGTTATCTTCTATTTGGATGTCCCGTGTGGTTCAATGTGAAAGCCTGGTTAATGGAAAAGTTTCGGGTGTTTGAGAGGGCTTGTCTTCATTTATTCAGAACACCGGAGCCGGAGTATATAAAATGTTATCCTAACGAGATCTTGTACATTAGGGCGAACCTAGTAAGAGGGAACAATTTCGCCATTAGACTGACTCGAAAGTACATTGTTAGAGCAATGACCTCGACGAACAACCTTATCCATGGGGCCTATTACCCGAATTATATTTATCACGAGAGTTTGCGCTTTAAAGGCTTCATTCACCAAAGGCGTTCCTCTATTTTGATAAGAAAGGGCTGATCCAGGACAAATTAGCGATGCAGCTAATCTCCCACGTCACTCGAACATCTGCGGACAGGCGACAGAGAAGTTATACACGGCAGTGCCGAGCGTCTCCCAGTCTAAACATTATGTTTAACGTAGAGTTTCCACATGGGGCCAGTGTTTTTTTTTTTAATAGCATGTAAGAGTCAATTTATGAATTTAAATAAAAATGCATGATTTCAGTATACTCCTCTTAGTACAGACGTACACAGGTGTCAGTGGAACTTAATTAAAACTATCATCTACATTCGGGTTCAAATAATATAATTTTTCTAGTTATAAACCAACTTTTACTTTGTTTGCATTTTTTTTGGTAGCAAATTTGTTGCTTTAAAATTTGTTCAAATGGTGACAACGATTAGACATTTGGAATTCTTATTATAAAAAAAAATAATAATAAAAACGCCTCACAATGAAAAGTAGTCTCATCAACCCTTCCAAAAATAAGTCCCCTTATACACAAAGCGAAGAACAGAAGTGCGGTATTTTATCTTACATCTACCTTTTTCAGCACATCCACAGACTCGGCACAGAACAAATAATAAGCAAAAACAAATTAATTAACAAAATACTGAGGTGTTGCGAATATTTACTGAAGTACGCAACAAGAAGATTAAAGTTTGTGATATTAATGATCCACAATGCGGGGTGATATTTTTTTTAATTTTTAATAAAAAGTCAAAAAATTAATTTAGCGACAAAAGTATACGTTGCACATGTATTCTCGAAATATGGCGATATCGCCAGTACCATACTCGTATTCTGTTGTAGACTCATACAATTCGAATTTGCCATGTGCCCAACACAAGTTGTTCGAATTCAAAAATTAATTTAAACAAAAAAACAAGAAAGACGAACAATTTTGTTGTTGTTTCCTCAGTATCTGAGCTACTTTGTATTTTTAATAAGAAAAAAATGTGGGTGTACTGTAGCGTGAATCTTTGTCTTTTTGTTCTTTTCATTTTTCGTCGTTTTTTTCCTCATTTTTTTTGTATGCTTTTCCACTTTTTGTGTGTTGTGTTTTTTTATTGCCTGTTTGATTTTAAACAATTTTATTGCTTCACTTTTTGACAGTTTTCAAGGTTCAGCTGTTTGTTAATTTTTTGTTTCCTTTTCTCTTTTTGCGCGCGCTAGAGAGCTACGCATATGCATATCAACGTCACTCAGTTATTACACATTCTAGAAACAGAAACACATACAGATAGTGGTTTTATGTGGCACTATCGGCTATTATAGTAGTACGTTGAAATTTTCTTTATTTCCAGGAGTTGTTCTGATTTAAACGAACAATTTTTAAAAAAGAGAAAGCATTTTTTTTAATTGAATTTGAATGCAAGCCAACTGTCAAAACGTTGGTATTCGACAATATAGTGTGGGGGGATCGCTTCCCAGTAGTAGCATCATCATCACCTCGAACTACATACGAATGTATCCGACCGTTGCTGGTACCGCGTGTTGCAGGATTTGCTCGTCGTTTTCGCCAACACTATCGTCGCCTTTCCTTACGATGAGTCGTAGTTGTAGTCATCCTATAACTCCAGATTCATCTTCCACTTATTTAGCGTACGTGTGTATTTTTTTGGTTGAAGAGGAATTCTCTTTCTGCATCTTTTCAGTTAGCGCGTAGCAAAATAAAAAATATAAAAAAACAAAACAAAATAAAAATAAAAACTCAAAATTAATAACAAAAACCCGAGAAGCACAACACAGATTCAACAGGGGCGGCTGGTAAAGGATGACGATGATGGTGGCGGTGGCAATGGTCCACGGAGGTCTTCTCCATCCTCAAAAAAAAAAAAAAACGTCCAATGAAGTGGGAAAATTTGAATGAATTATTGGCGGAAATCGTGTGCGTATAAAATTTTTAATTTATATGCGAACTTCTCGTTCTCGTTCTTGTTTTCGACTTTTTTTTTCTTAGTTTTTCAGACTCCACGTCCGCGTGTTCAACTGAAATGCACACAAAAGTTTCAAAATGCGCTGTGGCATATGAATAGGTATATACTTTTCCCCTCACCTGGGTAAAATTTGTTCCCTGATCGCAGTAAATGTTGCAATCAAAAATTGGAAAGCAAAAATATCCCGTATGTGTGGCGAATTGGGTCGAAAAAAAATGGTGCGGAAATTAGGTATTATAGTAGCAAACGATGGACTTTATTTCGCCTATTATGTTGCATTGGTATTCCAAAATAAGAGGTGAGCTCAGGTAGAATCTAACCGGATTCAGGTAAGAATGTTAATTGGAAACTTTCCAAAGGTCATATGAGAAGAAAGCAGTCACGAATTGGAATATATTAAACGACAAATTCTTATTAGATTTCAGTCTCATAAGAGAGTACACCTGGTTTGTGTTGGAATTTTTTGATATGACAGGTGCCATAAATTTTTTTTTCTTACAGATTCATCAACTACATAATTTGGCGGCTCGCAAGTTGTTGTGGAAATCTGATGAAACCAAAATCTGCGGAGCCTTAGCACAAGCTGCACTCTGTCTGAAATACTCGACTTAAAGTTATGAACGATCAGCGTTTTAAAGTAAGAACCTATGGCTTAAATTAAATATTCCTTCTTACAGACTCCCGATTTTGGCCTTTAATACCTTCCAAGGGAACTACTTTTTTGCTCCTAATTTGTTTTGCAAAATTCATAAAAGATTTCCTGTGGTTTGTCGTCAAATATAAGGTCTGGTTGGCATCCTTAGAGATAGAATCAATAAAGTTACTGGAGATTAATTGTCCCACAAAAATAGTCCTTTTTCATTCTAGAAACCAAAATATATCCCTATGCTATAAACTTTTGCAGTGTGTGTTTTTCTTACCACTTATGTAGAGACAAGGAGGTAAGATGTGACAAGACAAAACCCATAATAATATAAAAAAATATGTTACATACAAGTAATATTATAATCTGCACAGATATCTTGCCGCATTGATCCCATAAGATATGGTAATATGCTAGGTTTATTTTAAGAAAATTTAAAATTATGTACTCGTATGTATCTGATTAGCTATCTACTCGTATAAGCTGACCTTACGGTAATATTTTAGACTTGTGTTTAGACTGTGGTTTTCCAGTATTTTACCTTCAGGATAGATGACACCGTAAGGCAGCCACTCTGTCCTTGAAAGGTTCTAAACCGATATTTTCTGAACATCTAAGTGTGTAGAACTGAAACCATCTAGGCTAAGAACCTCATATTTAATTTTTTCTCTCGGTACAATATTATAACGACTGTTTCGAAGACTAAATGTAACAATTGCGGAGTTTGTAATAATTCTTTCTTTAATTCAATATTCCAACGAGAGTTTTGTTTTGGCTCAGAAAATGTTCGTTTTCCTTTTTCCGGTCGTCGATCGACAGATATGGGACGAGTTTCAACTGTTAGAATTTTTCTATCTCTATGTTACGGCATCAATCACATCATTTACACCGGTATCGGTCCTTGAGTACCATTCGGGCCAATATAATAAAACTTTATTTAAGTCATGTCTTGATGTGGATCCGTTTTTTTTCTCACCAAACTGAGTAAACATACATAATTCGACCTACTAGGTAACATATTCGAATAATACTTTTTCTGTTTCATCTTTCTACTGAATCACCAACATTGCAGAAATCATTGAGATGGGTTTTGAGAGATTCTGTTCTCTGGATCATTGGAAAGATTAAATTTGTTTTCACCCTTAGTTCGTTTATCGAAAGGTTTTAAGATGTGCTGTAAAAATGGGAAATACAAGTTAGAGTAGTGCATTGGATTACTGTTATATTAAAATGTCGTTATCAGCCATGGAGGCATATAATTATATCATAATATTCATCTTTTTAAGCTTTCACTAGTATAGGATAATGTATCTATAGAGGCAAGACATGTGTTCTGACAATCAGCAAGACAAAGAAAAAAAAGTCATTTGATTTTGGAGAGTCATTCTTTTTTCTGTTTTATAATTGTTACCTTCAAGTCTTTATGTATCTCAATTAATTTTTTACCTAACCTAGAAAAGTTTTTTTGATATGTACTATTTTTGTGATCGGTTCTGATTACTATCCCAGGAGTGGTCCTGCTAGTTTTTAAGATACCAGTGCCTCCTACTATTCATTAGAAAATATAAAAAAAATTGTTTACCATTTAGAAAAATGCTCCGGTGGCTTGGTAACTTATGTGTAAGAATTTGTTTTTGTGGGCGTCTACTTTTCAAGAACGCGCTTTCCCCAAAGTCTTTAAATTAAGAAACGGACAGTGGAGAAACTTAAGGCTAAGCAAACCAGGTGTTTTTGCAATGTTCAACAAAGGACGTCGTTAAAATCCGATCCAAAACCGATATTCGAAGAATTACATCACTCAAATAGTAGTGAAGATAGTACCAAATGTTGATCCCAGTAACGAGGCTGGCTTGTAGTACTGTTCTAAGGTAAGCCAATTTAGCCAACTTCATAAGTGGCGATGTAGCAATGCAGACGCATGGTAGACATATGTTGTATTAAATCTAATTATATGCGTTAAATATTTCCACCGTTAATAGATATATGTACATATGTAGTTGCGAACAATTTCACTTATTATTTCATGATTGATACTTCTTTAAATTGCGATCATAGCTATTACAGAAGTTGTAATTTTCTTTCAGTACATTTCATCGGATGGCTACTCAGATCGTGTATTATGATTATATTTTTAGTTAGACCAGTTAAATCTTTTTTTAGTGCCAATTAACCAAAGAGAAAGAACTGGGGAATAATCGAACATTTCCAAATGATTACATGTTATATCAGGATATATTCATTAGGGCAACTTCAATCAAAATTTGTAACTTCCCTTCACTTGACAATTACTTAATGAAAGTACCTTAAAAATGCCAACCAAGCCTTGATAAAATTAATTAAATTTCCTTCAAAATAACAAGAACAACATCTGAGGCAATTCGGAACACCTGTGATGGTCTCTTTAAGTAACTCTTTACATTCGAAGCACGTACAATTTCTTCCGATAACATCCTCTTGCAACACTCCCTATAAATTGGATGTAATACTTAATTTTCATTGTCACCCTGTAACAGTAACCAGTCCGGGCCAATTAATCATATCAATTCACCTTGCAATTTCACATCACTATTAAAAACGATTGACCATAGTATATGGAGTATGTACGCAGAGGGTACACTGTATCCTTTAGACCTCATGTGAAGACCAGCATACCTTATGAAGTTTCTCTTAAGTTCAGATACTTTTTATTTTTGTTTTCTTTTTGCCGGTCTACTGCAAAGTACCAGTATTTCCCGGCTCTTTACGCAATTGTGTGTAGCATGTTTGGCTTACCATATGTGTTGAGCCATTGTCTCTACTCCTTATAAGACTTTATCTGGGTTCCAAGGTTTTGTTCCGTTTTCCGAACAAGTTTTAGAACTCAACAATTAATCGTTGTATGTATGTTGAGATACGCATCAAATAAAAAAAAAACAACAAAAAAAATAATCATAATAATCAGAAAAGAGGCGAAAATGATTGAGAAATTCTTCATCGATAACCTCAAGTTTGACTCGACGGATGCCTTTATAAATCCACAACTTACATCAGGATCAAAAGCATCTATGTATTCATCTATGTATCATCATCTATCGATAATTTTAAGAATAAAATAAAACACCATCATTGGCAAAGACGGTAGACTTTATTTAAAAAGTTAAAAAACAATCTTCAATGCCACACCAGAGCACGAGTATGAATATGTATCTGAGGCATCGGACGTAACTGCATATTAATACAAGTATCTTCTAAAGGTAAGCTAACAGATAAGAGAATGGAATGAAACATATTTAGCGACCAAAGTACTCATCGTTCGCATAAATCGGGTTCTAAAATTCAATTAGTCTTTCTTTTTTCTTTGATTTTTTCCCAAGAGAATTTGTCAAAATTGAAAATAAAAACAAAAAATGAAAGGTTGTAAATAATTTAACACGAAATAAAATTATTAACATCGCCAATCAAGACCACCCACCAAAATTGTTATTCTTGAGATATGTTCGTGCTTTTTCAAATCTCTCTATTGTGTGTAGAGTAAAAATAAGTTTTGTTTCGTGGATTTTTTCATTTAAAAAAATTTTAATTTCTAAATTTACCCCCCATATGACACCACGCTGACTGCCATCGAAGGTGTTGAATAATTAATGCCTGCCTACGAGATAACTTTCGAGACAAACTAATTCTTTGTCTTCATCATAAATTGGACGATTTGAAATGTTTTTTTTTTTGAATCACTTTCTGGCACCGATAAGACTGACCATAAGACATACGATTCCATGGATGAGTTCGAAGACTGGATAAATCACATTTAACAAATTCCACGGATCAGACGAAAAAGTCTTGAGTCAAACCTTTTCAATTTTTAAGGCGGAAAAGGTCCAACACTATCAAGACATGGGTCAGTTAATCAGGGGAAAACGAATAATTATAATTGCAGACGTCGACCATAGAAAATAAGCAAGCCATCTAAAAGTTGAACAGTTTACGGGTCAGAAAAGAGAAAATAAAGAACAGAACTAGGAATAAACTCAAGTCGATTAGAAATACTCGTACGAGTATATTGTGTGTCTAAAGGCTCACAATAAGATTGCATTTGCCCCCAACTGTGAGATACCAATTATGTAAGTGTATGTCACTTACTTGTTCATACATAGAAGCATGTAGAAGCCATACAACCAGCCAAATAGACAACACACACAGTCGATAAATGAAGGGGAAGAGGGATTGGCTTCACTGTTGAACTCCTTCGTGCATTTTTGTGATAATATTGTGGCCAAATGCAGATGTCTTATGCCTTATTATTTTAATAGGAATAGTTGAGCTGGCCTCTTTAGATATATTTTTTTTGTCAATGAAATCGATTGGTTGAGGAACTCTTTTAGGACATACTCGTATGCACACTGTTTTTATTTTTTATTTCATTCTATCTTTTATGTCATTTCTATAAGATTTTCTTTGTTTAAAGTTTTTTTTGTGAAAAGAATTGTAAAAATTACCGACGGGAAAATGCTCTATTCAAATATGATTTATGGGCTGAAGATAGTTATTTTTGGGTTAGAAAATAGAAACATCTTTTCACCTAAAGAACTAAAAGAGTGAGAAGGTGTAGAACTAATACTAAAGGAGACACGGCGCCAAGAAGAGTTAAAAGACTGTTCACCTGTTCCAAAGATTTTGAACGATTTTCAATTTTGTTAGACGAATATCGTAGAGCGATATTTTTTGACAAATTTTCATAATTTTTCATTTCACTTTCTAAATGAATTAAGTAACAAAATAAAATAAAATAAAATAAAGATATTAATCACAACTACTCTAAATTAACCCAAATATGGACCCTAAACAGACATACTGGACCAGAATCCTAATTTCTATATATGTATTATGCATATTTTATTATGGTTTAAAGAAAAGAGGAGAAATGGATATGGCAAGATTTGTAAGATAACTATTGAATTTTTTAATTGAAAATTTGATAAATCTTTGCAAGTTGTATATTGAACAACATTACAAGATTTTAAGAATACATTTACATTCTAAGTATAAGGTGGGATTGGTTTAAGAATTAACCGACAGGTAATCTTTTGCGAAAGTGTAGGTTTGAACTGACCATATGAATGCAATAATGGTAAGTAGTTTATCTTAGAGGATCCTGTTTTAAACAGCATATGACGTGAATATATAAAAACTCCTCAATAAAATTCTATATGCTGTTTTAATGGTGAAACAATTATTTAATTTCTTTAAGCCTTCACTATAGAAGAATTTAAGGATCCATATACATAATCTTTGATTATGAAGTCAGTTGTGGAGTAGCAGATTATGGGCCATCTATTGGCTTGTGTTTAAAGTAATTGTTCAAAATACATCGTTTTGTATAAAGTAATGTTATCCTGTGGCACTGAATACACTTTGCAATTAATTGTGGAGAACAATTTCATACATAAGGGTGAGATAGCTTTTTTCCATTGTCTTCAAATCGCAGCGTGGCTCCCATAAATTTATGCCCTGTAGATGACCTTAAGAATGTACAAAAAATGTACAAAAGGTTAAGAATTTAATTAGGTAGTCTTTGATATGCCATACACAAAGAGTTACAAGTTAAACTCGTATATTTTTGAAGAAAAATAATTTAACGCAAAGTTCGTTGAAAAATCAAGCACACAAAGAAATAGAGTTCCAGTCAAGGCCTGAAAAAGGGTCCGAAAGAAAAATGATTTAAAACAGAGCGGCCTAGGGACAACAAATTTTATACGCCTCACAAGCGAAGCAGAAGCATATACATACGTGGAAGAGGTATGTAGCATTGCATTTAATTACATATTTCTATGTAAAAGAATTATATATTTCTTCTAAAAAAAGAAGATGAAATTAAGATAAAAATAAGTTAGATCCGAAAGGAATTGCATTTGCTATATTCAATCTTACGGTATAGATTATATAAAAGTTTGTAAATTTTCTAACTTTACTTAAATTTATCATTTATATATTTATTTTTTATATTCGAATCCGACAATTTTGTATAGCCTACAAATTCTTGACCAAGATTATATATTTATCAAAATTTTTCTTTCCTAGTTAAAAATTTTGCTTTTAATTTCGAATTTATTCGCTCATTTAATACTTTGAGAAATCTAGTCACTGAAATTACTTAAGGACTTAAGAAATTGTTTTTCGAAGCTGGGTATTGCTAATCTGTGTGTATGTTCTCGGCTAACTAAGGCTAATGTGACATTGACAATTAACACAATTCTTTTACAATATGGTAAAATACTCGTATAAAAAAAAATTATTCAAATGTTATTAATTAGACTATAGTTCATAAAGAAGAGTGATAAGTAGAGAGCAATCAAGATTTAAATCTTTTACATTGAGCTCTTATTAACAGTATAGAGAAGTCAAAGAAACTATTAAAAAGAAAAACAAACGAAGGAAATCACCATGATGAAATACTCGTATTAGTAGAGACAAAGAACTAAGAAGGCGTTAAACATAAAAGGAGTTTCTGAAAAAAATTACAAGTAAGAGCTTCTTTACTTCTGAAATTAAAACTGCACAACATAAGTAAGTGGTAGAAGTTTTATTTATAAAAAAAATATATTGTATATAATTATCTGACATTTTTCTAATCTGAACGTGTACTTTTAGAATAAAAATTTAAAGATTAAAGTGAAACATTTATTTATTTGCACACACTATAACCTTATCTGATTCAAAAAAATCTGATTTTTTTTTTTAAAACATACTAGGAAACGATTTTGCAATTTCTTATACCCAAACAAACTTTGCCATAGCAGAAAAAAATTCAACTGAACGGAAATTGTTTCATTTCTGAAATAAAGTATTTTGTTCAGCTTTTATGCAAAATCCTTTATTTTTATATCTCTATCCATTTAGAAATTACTGTAAATGATTTTTAAATGAAAGATATATTGATTTCACTGTAAAAAGCATTATACGTCGTATGATGTTAGATGGTTGGGTTTTATTTTTATATTTATAAGACCTTCTTAACCAGAATTGTATCTAAACTAATATTTTAGTCATTCGATTAATTTGAGCCAATGGTAAAGAAAAAATATAACTCCTCTTTTATTCTTTTTCCTGTCGGATGTTTTGAAATAAGTGTTATTTTTATTCATTTTTCAAAGTGTATTAAATGCGAAAACTTAAATAGAGCTGATCACATTTAAGAAGTACATTTATATTTTTCTCATTCTCATTTTATTTTAAATTGTAAAACTCAAATATATATTTTTTGGTCTTATTTTGGAAATCTATATTTGGAAAATAGTTTTAGCAATTCGAAACATCTTTGGTTTGATATCTATGTATATAAATAACTTACTTAATAGCAAAAAAAGATTATCTTTGTAACTTATATGTACGAGTATGTATTTATTTTTGGTGATAAGCAGGTATGATACTTGAAATAATATTGTTACTAATACTTTATGGTCTTAATGTACCTATCAAATTTTTCAATGAAACGTGCAAGTCTAAGCAATCTCCAACTAATAAGATGATTGAGATTAGGTGGATATATAAATTTACCATCCAAGCTAGTCAACTGATTGACTTAAACACAATTACAAGATATCGGAACTGGTAAGTAAATTTCCCATTCACTTAGCTTTTGAAGGGCAAATTTATGACGCACATTTTCACAGCGACTTGAAAAGAAATGCATAGAAATTGTTTACCTTTTTTTCAATAAATTTCCTTTGACTTATAAAATTAAGTACTTAACAGATAATTACTGCCTCGATTAAATATATGCATTGCACTTTATACTAATCAAACAAGAAACGAGAAACAACGCGCTATCAAGCACTTGTTTCTATATAATAAAATTTAAAACAGAAATAACTTGCTCGACCTAAATCATTCAATTGACTTCTAATTGGATAGTACATGTGTATAATAATTCATATTAATGTAGAGATAAGATTTATGGAGTGCAAGAAGCTATAACCTCAACCTGACCCCATAAAATAAAAATGTCTAGCTACCTACAAATTACATGCAATAGAATAACTTTAATTCCAAAGGCGAATGCCATCTTCTAAAAGAAATAAAATAACTACTCATCTCAAGGACACATATCTGAGTGATAAACTTCACAATTACAATCATAAGTCTATAAGGGTATACGAAACATAAAACCAAAAAAGGTAAAATAAAATAATAAAAAAAGTAAACTCCACCGCGGCCGCCGATATAATTGATTTAACCGCAAACCAATAGTTTTCAGATTCGACATCGACTCGACTTAAATTATGCTCCCAGCTAAAGCAATTTGATTAATCTTGCTATATAACCTTATTCACTTATTATTTTTACCCTCCATTTTGGTTGGAGTTTGATTTGTTTTTCTATAGCTTTTTTTTCTGATGAACTTACCTGCTATAGCCATCCATGGGTAAAATGTGTGATTGCTAGCTTGATGTAAACTACTTGCTGCAGTTTGTGCAGCAGCAGCTCCCGAAATTGTACAATTAGCATTCCATGCAGTTCCCGCTGCAACGGCACTCGCTGCTGAACCACCACCCCGATGGCTAACCGGACTACCACCAGACGTATCCAAATAGCCACCAACTCTGGAATCTGGTGTACACGCTGATGGTCGTACCGGTATTGAACTATTTTGGCCTGCCCCACTACCTGTACCACTGGTATTGCCGGCGGTTCCACCACCACCACCACCCGAACCGCCACCACCATTCGCACTTGTATTCCATATATCCTTATAGCCATTTGTGTCACCAATTGAATTCACACCTTTTAGGCAGTCTTGTTTGTAGGCTCCATCATAGATTTTATTGCAGGCGGCTGTTATGCTCGCATCATAGGGTGAATCTTGAGTGGAACGTTGCAGATGATGATTAGCATAAGGTGACATCCCCAGTGATAGGGGAAAACCTCTGTATGCAGCAGCGGCTGCTGTTGCTGTTTGATCATGATGGGCTGCTGAGCTCATACCCATGCCCGTCGCCTGATGCGGATGGCCATAAAAGCCCGATTGCTCGAAGTATGAATTCATGCTGCTTGTGGTAAGAATTTTGGCGGCCTTTTTTTAAACACAGTATATGGGGAGGAAAAATAACAAAAAAAAAAGAAGAAAAACACGAAAGGACGATCACAAGGAGCTGATCTTGGTCGCGTTGAAAAGTTTAAATCTCAGACACAAACCAATTCACCACACTTTCACACGGATACTATTTTATATATTTTTTCAGAGGTCATTTATAAAATGTAGGGTGTATCTATGACTCTAAAACAGTGTTCGATTAAAGAAAATTTAAATACTCTGAAAGCTTATAATAGGTAGATCATTTTGCACTGAGATTCACTTGATGTTTTTTTAGGGGAAATTGCACAAAAAAATCACAAACAAATTATAGAAATTTATTTAAATTCATAAAATTCACTTGAATCAATTGGTTTTGTTTTTCTTATACTTTTTGTATTTTTTTAAAACAAATATCTTTCACTACACTGAAATAATCTTTGAGAAATTCCACTCACAATCTACAGGTTTTTATTTTTGATTTTTTGTAGCAATTAGCTGCCGTAATCTATTTATTAAAGGCATTGCCAGCTGTTTAATTCACTACCTACAACAGGTATACTCAGTAATAATATATATTAAACTTAATTTTAGCGATGACACTAATAGTTTTAATTTTTTTTATTCAAAACTAAAACTTCGGATAGTAATTTTAATTAATAGACGGACACAACCGTTCTCGATTGAATTTTTTGTTATTGCCTTCGTTTTGCATCTAATATCTGTGTGGGTCTTATTGTTATTGTTATTATTTTTATTATAGTTGTGTATAATTTTCGGGGGCAAAAAGAAAAAGACTCGATGATGATGATGACGATAACGACTACAACTACGACAGACGAAGACGACGAAAATGATGATAATGATGATGGTGATGATGATGATAATAGGCAATAATAGTAATAACAATAATAATAATCTATAAAAAGAGCGCGCGCCTGATCTTAACCGTTGCCATCGAACGAATGTGATTTGGTTTCTCGCAATAATACGATTTTACTCTGGGAAAAATGTACACACCACCAACCAGCAGCGACACTGACGGCGACACAACCAAGACGACGACGATAAACTGAAAAACTCGATTCTCGTTGTCCGGTTCGGAACGTCGTACACTCTCCGATACACGTTCTATCCTATAGTCAAGAGTATCTGACAGTCGACGTCGTCGTTTCATATAAAAGTCATCGTCGTCGTGTGCTTGTCGATGGCAAGCATTTTCGTTTCGTAGCAGTTTGTTGGCTCAGGCTCAGGCTCTCAAGCCTTGTACTCGGTACTCTGTACTCAAACTCGACATCGGCACTCGGTCGTGCTGTTGCTTTGTAGTAGGAATAGTGGTAGTTGGTAGATTTCGATGGTTAGAATGAATTTTTCGTGTTGTGTTGTGTTGTACTGAGTTGCAATGACGTTGGTTCCTGATAGGAAATTATACCAACAAATAAATAAATTCATTCTGTTCCAACTCGCTGCAGAATTCTCATCTCTTTCGTACTCATTTGTGATGGAACCGAGTAAAGTTGCTCGAATGAAGATATTTTGTTTTTGGGGTTTGATAGAGCGCTGATTCATTTTCATATACGTATATACACATCGAACGAATACCATTGCAAGTGGGCAATGAATTCGGTTGGATGAATTGATGAGATGAGTTAGATTTTTCGATGTAGTACGAGTAAGAAAATTGAGTGAATTTTTGGAGGGTTTCTGTTGTCTCTCACTCTCTGTCATGAGGCGAAACGAAAAGTGTAGGTACCTGTAAGGATTTTTTCTTATAGGTTGAATTATCTACGAATAATTTTTAAGTGCACATTCGGGCAATTGCCGAGACCACATTAAGGACATTGTAAAATCTTCCATTAAGATTAATAAATGAACTCATTTCTTTGGTTTTGAAGAGGAAAAGAGGACCGGAAAATGGATGTTGTGTTGTGCAAACGGGGGTGGTGACTAGCGACTAGTGATAGTTGTTGGTTAGAAGATAGTTTTAGATACAATTTGATTTTTTTCTTCATATTTCTGTTGCTCGTACTACACTCATATTCTTCGATTCGGTTCTGTT
This sequence comes from Volucella bombylans, assembly GCA_949129095.1. Taxonomy (NCBI): domain Eukaryota; kingdom Metazoa; phylum Arthropoda; class Insecta; order Diptera; family Syrphidae; genus Volucella; species Volucella bombylans. The sequence continues at coordinate 190,099,218 of OX422140.1, read as the reverse complement.
TTTTTCGTGGATTTTTCTTTGAACAATAAGGAAGCGAATTCGTTTGAAGTTGTTTATTTGGATTTTGTTTCTTTTTTAGATTCTCCTCTATTTTATTTTTCTGCTGCCTCTAATTTTTGTCCGATTTTGTGTTTGTTGCACATTTGCCATTACAGTGGGTTAGGTTGGCAGTTGAATTGAATTGAATTGAATGTTTGTGCTGTATTACTGAGTTTTATTGGCAGTGATTATTGCATTTGGACGAAGAATTTCTCGTTGTGAATTCAGTGGAATTTCACTATTTTTCGTTTTTCTTTTTATTGGTTAACTGGCTACTATTTGATATAGGTACATTTAGTGGTTTGCTTGATGGGGTTTTCCTGTTTGAAATGTTTAAATTGAAACTTTGACATTATTCCAACAGATTGTTGGTTACTACGGGTATTTTTGGGAAATAGTTTACGTCTTTTTATCATTAAAATAATAGATCAAAACATACATATATATTTGTATACTCGTACATTACAATGTCCTTTGACTCCACTAACATATCTTCTTTTCCATAGTATGGTAGTTCAGAAAGACATGAATAGTCCTATAGGCAGATTTCAGAAAATGAAATCTGCGGATAATATATGTGTACATACGTACATACACATGTTCACATCTACAAGATGACAAACCAGAGACAAATTTTGCCAAATACAATTAGAAAAATATATAGAGCGTGAACTTTTTTATTCTTATTAATATTGGCCATTGGTACTACAGTTTTAAAAAGACCAGCCAAATTATGTCGCAGCTGATAGGTGCATGACATGACTTTACACACTTGTTCGTGGTATTTTTGGAGGAATGCAGATTTCGTACTTAAAACGAAAATAATTTAGTCCGCTTTTTTCTTTACTGGCACCATATTTTCTTCTAAAATGGCTGAACTGATAATTGTTAGAAATCATTACCTTCTATAGTTTGCTAAATTCGTAACTGAGGATACTAATATCCTATCTATTTTGGGAGACAACTTTACATTAGTAATGCTAATTTCGAACCGAAGTATCTTAATCAGTTTTCAAGATTACTCTAGTCTACAATTTTTTTTGAACTGTAGTAATAAAAATGTTTTATACATAAACGGTTTGCAGTTATAACAATAAGCTTCATCCAAGATACATATCCATACTCAGTTCAGAAAATAGGCGAAATCAACATTCGCAATATTGAGGGTGGTATGTAGTGGGATACTCAAAGGTAAATAAAGGTCAAAGATGATGGTCCCAAGGTGGCCTTTTTGATACTATTAAACCTTTAAGTGCTTCCACGCACTCTGTTCGGTTTAGGGAAGCTTCATATGTCTGGATAATATTAGGGAATCAAAAAACTGTCAGTGTTCAATTGTGTCAGTTTTTAAATCAATAAACTTGAGATATGGAGTTCACTGGGATACAAAAAGACCAGATCAATCCCATTTACTAGTAAAAGCAGCTTGTCCGAATTTTGCAACTTTTGTCGATCTTCTCAAAACACTTGATAGAGTTTATCAACTTAGTTGGTTGCGGAAATCAAAAGTAAATTGTTTTAGATAGACAATTTTCCAAACCACCAACGATTGTTTCGCTTGTCACAATATTCTTATTGATATTTTTTGTCGCGTTTTGCGCCAGTTTAAATTCATAAATTACGAGAGTATATGTGGTGGTGGGGGTGGCTCATCGACTACTACGATACGGGTCCTGAATTGGATTTCTGGCTAATATAGCCAGACATCACCACACTTTGCCAGGCAATGCAAAGCTTCGAACGTGAAAACTTCTGCGTAGGAAAAAGATCATCACTCCCCCAGCGGTTGGGGTTGACAAAAAATCGTATTTTTCTCTCTTTGTGGTGAGATCGTGCCTTGGTCCACATCAAACAGTTGAGCCATCAATTTCGCAAATACATATTTAATTCTTAAACATTTTTAAGTGCTTGTAATTAGCTTTAAGTGAAATCTTGAAACCCATGGGTACCATGTGTATTTTATCTTATAAAAAAGAAAATTGCAGCTTCTGGCATAATACTGACTCGAGAACTATTTATGTCGCACTGATTGTCGTATTCAAAAAATGAATGTTATGCTCATCAAACTATACTGCCAGCCCTATAGCTTAACATCGAGTTGTGAACGATTAACTTTCCCTGTGAGCTGTACTAAAAATTTGATGTTGCACGAAAGGCTGAATGTGACTATACCAGTTCATGAAAAAGGAATTTGAAAGTATAGCATTAACCGTACGTTCAATCGTATCAAACTGACAGGGAATTCAAATTTTAATTTAATATCTAAAGTATTGCAAATACCATGAAACTTGAACTAAAGAACTAGCACCAAGACGAAAGAACCGAAAGGGATATAAGGTAATGTTGCATCAAGCACACAATTATCACTGATCAAAACCCGTAGCTATCTTGCAATATAAATACGTACCTCGTACAATGCGAAAATTGTTCTCCGGAAGTTGTTTTAGAAGTGCTATGAAACATGACAAAAAGGATTTTGAATTTGATTTCCAATAGTATATAACGCTAAAACTTGTGTCAAGTCCTTGGAACCACTTTAATAACAACAATATTAATAATTTTCAAGTGCATCTAACACAGTAAGAACACACCTTTAAATCTGTGAGAGATAAACAATTTGTATAAATTTATATACAAACATGTTATAAATTTAAAGATTTAGATAAAAATACTGTAATTGAGCGAAGCGAATAATAAAGAAAATTAATTCATTCAAATCATTTGATTAATAATATTAATATTTACATTTCATACTTCACAATTGTAATTATATTGTATATCAAATTTAAGTACACCTTAAATAGAAAAATGTTTATGAATTCATTTTGCTTGAAAAAAAGAGCTTAAGGAAATCAAATTCTAATAACTTAGATTTTTCAGGAAATGTTGTAACTCACTTCTAAAATGACGCGCGTCAGTGAACTTCTACATGATACATACGTGGGAGACATAATAGTCAATGAAAAATTGGTTTTTAGACGTTAGTCAGGAGAATTAAATATTGTATTAAAAAGCAAACGAGTGTACGAAATTTGATATAGATCTGAAAAGACAACAACAAATTGTTTGCCAAGTGTGAGATGTGTTCAAATATTTTGAGACCGTAGACATAACAGATAGCACTGTTAGGTGTAACCCGAAGCTTTCTTTTACTATTGCAATTATTGAATATTTCGCATCCATATATAAGCATTAGAATAACCATTGCTTTAGCAAGAGTGAACTTTATCTTGCAGTGTTGTGAATTTTTGAGAAGTTCGAAGAACGCGGTATGCCTAGCCCACTACTGCATTTTATGTATAGTTCTTCAATATGAGTGTCCTGTTCAATATCACACCTAAATTTGTCGAAGATTCAACAAATTTTATTGTTGGACTGTTTAACATAATTGATGGAAACTAGGATAACTCCTTTTTTGAAACATGTAAATAGGTGCTTACATTTGTTTGGATTATGTGTCAAGCTACATATTTTCAAATAACCAATTCCAGATCTGAAGATCTTCATTCAAATCACTGGCGCAGTTATCAATAAGGCCAGCACAACTCTTATAAATTTGAAATGTGCTTTTTTGAGTTCGAAACACTACTCTTTGTATGTCATTGAGATATATTGAGAATAAGAGATGTTTGAAAATCGACACCTGGAAAACACCTCGCGCCAGACAAAGAAATTCTGTTGGGGCACCCTTTAGAAACACAGTCTGTTTTCTTTCCTTTGGATAAATGAAACAAGATTTACAGCAGAGGGAGTCATATTAAAACAATTTCTGAATGAGAATGGACTGGTTAACCATATCTATAGGCATAACCACATTAAGGCCTTGGATAAGTCTAGAAGTTCTTATCCAGGTTTTTCTCTTATATCTTTGACCACATTCATCAAGGCTATGTTTGGTGCGAAATTCCGATTGAACTAAAATCAGTACAAATATTACGTACAATTTTTAACATACGAAAGCAGTCAAGGAAATAAAGCTTTAATAAAAACTGGACTAACTCTTTTAATTCGCACAATGGACAACAAACGTTCAACTACATTCGGGTTTTGTATTCTTTTAATGAAAAATATTGCCTCTGTTGAGACCGTAGGAATTCAGTTCATTGGCCTTAAAATAGGCAGTAGGATGTTACATAACGGGGCGATTCTTATCAGGAGCATATGCTATGTGCTTCTTATGTGCTCAATTGTCTCTGTACTTAACAATTTGATACCTTGTACATATATTGAGTTCCATCGGTCTAACTCAGAGTAATACTATCCGTACTTCAGTACGAGGCTTAGAGCGGATGTCTAATTATCTTAAAAGTTAAATAGACACATTTAACACAATAAATATTTGTTGATCTACGTCGTCCTGTAATTTTTTTTTTCAAATTCTCACCTACATCCAAACTTTGTTCTCTTTAGGTCTTCGGAAGCTTTAACTTTATGCATTATATCCTCGTCATACAAAAAATCCCGTCCTCAAAATTCGCTACACTAATATGAGTCATTTTGGAGCTGATTGGTTGACACAAGACTTTATGAATCCAACCCAATCATTTTAAATCAACAAATGGTTTCGTTCTGTTCGTATTGATATTTGGTGTTGGTCCATTGGAAAGAATAGGTAACGGGGATCAACCTCAGACAAATGAGGCCAAATACCATACGAATTTGTTTCACAACAAACTCAGATCATGTGATTAATCAAACCTTCCTGATATTACTTAAAAGTATAAAAATGGATAATTATCAACCTGTATTGTTGAGATTATGTTACCAAGTTTTAGTGGGAAATTCGTATATGTCCATCTCTAAACATTAATCAGGAAATGCAAGCTAAATGATTTCAAAAGACTTCACTTACGTCGATTCTGGAACGGATGGTAGATGTGTAGGTAGGAGATGTGATTGGTGACAATCTGTTTGCCCAAATCACCTAAAGGAATTTACTCTCGAGGCTTTTTTCGAAATAAAAGATGCATTTGACTACTTAAGTATAAACGCAATTCTTCGAAGCTTATAAAGAGCCCAACTGGGCCCTGGTTTCTGAGGTCAGATTTCTACGTTACTCAAGTTATGTAGAATCAACTGACTTTTTGTGAACGTAGACTGTAGGATAAAGATAAACAGAAGAATTCTATAGAGCATAAATATTTCACCAACAATATGGCTCCATGTGGTGGAAGATAGTGAAGGATAATGGGTTTAATTCAAAAGCATTTGCTGGCTTAACAACCCACTACTAGTGGTGAGTAATTAAGCTAGTTGCAGTTGCTGACAATTTGCTACTCTGGTGAACCGCCGATTACGCTTTCATACTCACATTAGAAAATTACAACAAACTTTGTCAAACACTAATCATATTATTGAAGGAAGGCAAAAATTGAGGAATAGACACGTTGCAATGAAGGAAATAAAATTTAAATTTTAAGATGGTCGTCGGTATTGGTGCATTGCGAAAAAAATTGTGTTAACTACTCGTTTGGAATTAAGGATAGGTGCAATGCCTTGCAATTCCATTACAAAGCCGCAACAATTATTATTGGGTTAATTAAAAAGGCGACAGCGATACATAATTCAGAGGCTATCCTCTCCGTCTTGCCACATGATAATTTTCAACTCTTTCACTAAGTTCTGCATGGAAGTATAGAACACTAGTCGCAACAGCGCTAACAAGACTTAAGAAATGCTACTACAGTAAATAGTGCAAAAAAAATAATCGATTTTTGCATATGAGAGGCAATTTATTTACTAAATGATTCAGCCCTTAGAAAAAGGTGATGATAGAGTCAATTTAAATAGACGAAACTTTGCTTGATATCTGATTATAGTTTATAGAAAACTACATATTGATTGGATAAGAATTAAAACCTTTACTCAATTTCAACTTCAGGGCTTTTTTCGATGAAGTAAAAAGTGTATCTTTTACCCAGAAATAATAGAAAAATTCCAATAAACTTCATTGTCGGTCAATGTATCCGTACTTGTATTTATACACACAGGAGCACATCACATCCAACAGAAATAGCAAAATGCATATCCGTAATCCATCATAAAAAGCATTTCAATGGAATCATCCACGTGTCAAAGTGTCGCCTGTTCATCTCACTTCCACATCTCTGAAAGGATCCATCCGGATAAACGGATGGCCTGGTCTCCAACAACCAAGAGAGGTTTAACCATAGCAATTGGCATGGCAATTGTAATACACCGTTCAGCAACAGAGCAACATAGACCAAAAGATAGATCGGAAATCCAATTTTATTTATCATTTTTCCTGATAGCTGACGTAGAAGGAGTACCCTCTCGAGTTTCTACTATCGGCCGTCAGACAGAACGGACGACCGACGCAAGTCAGTCATTAAGTACGCCCATAAGTTTCACAATAGTGATGCATATAAAAATGCACAAACTGGAAATGCGGTTGGTAGAGGGTTTCACATTAATACATACATGTCTCTAGATACACCAAATGCACACAGTCTACTTGCACATGTATAGCACCTACATATGATTCATTATGCATGTGGAATTCAATCAGCAACAAACAGTGGCGGGCGGTGGAAAAATTAAAACTCATTGAGGGTGCAGAATGAAGAGCGAGCAGTCAATGTCGAAATGAGTGAGAGTGGCTTCACTGGTGGCAGTGACGGTGAGTGGGTGGTTGGTTGGTTGAATTCGGGCGGAGTAGAGAGAGCGAAGCATTTGGTCGCTATAGCCGACGTTTGTTGGGTTGTTGGATTCATTGGTGCCATTGGAGGAGTCATAGTCATCGTCGGTGTCGACATCCTATGGGTGGTAGTTGGGTGGAGGAAATATGGACACTTGGCGCCACACTTTTCCATAAACTTTATCCATCACCGGTTATGTATGGTTTGTTGGGAATACTTATTGTTGGTGTTGTTTTCCTTTTGTAATTTTTTTTCTTTGTCGTTATGGAAGAGAATGCCTTCTCTGTGAACTGCTTGGCAAAAGCAAAGGGAATTTTCATTTCTTAATTTACGATCGGTTTATGACATTTTGATTTGCTGGACAGACAGACAGACGAAGAACGAAGAAGACATCGATGGTGCAGTATAAGTCAACACTGACGATCATTCAAACCTATCTGTAAGGTTGACAAGTACTATTTTGATGGATGTCTTGAAGTACCGGGAAAAGACAATGGAGCATGCAAATTAAATAGGTAATGGGTTTGTTGGTTCATGATGTTCGATTTTTCCGTTTACCTACTTAGGAGTCAGTTTGAAAGTGGGGGTATGACGCAAGCCTTTAATCTATCCGTAATGCGTATGCATATATATATGTATAGACAGACAACCTATCTGTAAAATTGTGAATATTTTGGAACAAATTTAAGCCTTGAATAATGAACGGCCTAAGTTATAAATAGGCCTCGTTATGGTGGTGCGGAAGCTTACGCTGACGAATTCACTGTCCATGTTTCGGAATATACGCACAAACACGATTAAACATTCTCCAGAAAGCCTTGGACATATTTTCCTCTTGAACATATATAGTATCTGTGGCTTCGTACAGATACGACAAGAATGAAATTGTTCCTTATTACAAAAAAAAGTTTACGAAACCTGCATCATCCCACCAAAGTTAAACGAAACACCTCAGAGTTTCTGGAGGCCTCATGCTGGACATCAATCTGAGGTGGAAAGAAAGTATTGTAGAGCGGTACAAAAAAAGCTTTGTTTCCCTTCTTATCGTACAAGTGGAGACTATAGGCTAAATATGAGCTATATATTCATACACAGGGTCTATATCACGGTCGTGAAACCAATTTTCAATTATATTGTAGTATAGGTAGCCATCTATTTGCACGTGCTGGAAAGAGGGACAATATCGATCTGCTGGTTTACCCATAACTGGCGTGTTAAGAATCTCTTCAAAGGCGTCTCTCCCAACTTTTCTCCATTCGATATATAAGTACTAATTCGGAATGTAGGCTGCAACTAACTCTGCACGACCGATTTTCAAATTTTAACTTTGTCTTTAATCAGCTGCTATTGTAAAGATACAACCGGAAGTCCTCCCGTCTTTAAGATAGAAGAAGACGTTGACGCAAGGAACTTCTCCGAGAACCATGGTATATACAAATCTTTCTCTAACTTCGAACACCAATAGTATGGATAAGTGCTGCTACGCTTTCTCATCGAGATGACTGAAAAGCAGTAAACACCACTCTTTAAATTTCGAGATACTCGTTGCGCAAATATTTCAGAAAAATTTCTTACCTACGTTGAGCTACCAATGTTCTAGGCCAATCATAGGTGGAATCACCGATACAATTGCGGGATACTTAAACTTTTATGGTTCATACTCAATCTTAAATGAGCAAGAGAGCTGATGTACCTCAGGAAAAAAAATATCTCCAAACTTTTAATCACGGGACAGAAGTAGGTGGCGCTCTGCACCCTCTGCACTATAACCTAACCTAACCTAATAGAGCGAAGAGAGAGAAACCGGAAAAAACCGACGAAAGGACAGAACGCATGCGTATTGGAAACTAAAAAGTACCGAAATGGAAATAACATCGGGATTAATAAGTACCTGGAGGCTGATTGTAGGCCTGCAATGAACCAAAAGAAATTCAAGACCATAATTGGAGAGAATGATAGAGTACAAAAAATAAAACCAGATCCAGTTAACCATGAAGGAGTCTTCCCATTAACCAAAAAGAAGATTCGCTCAGCAATGGTAGGACTAGAAAAGAGCAAGACCGCTAGCTCTGATGGACTGCCCGTAATGTTATTTAAAGTTAGTACTTATTCGTTGATAGAAAATTTGAGCTTAGTTCATAATCTAACAAGTGAATGCACGCTCTATTTCTTTCAGTTCTATATATCCCGTCTAGGGGCAAGTATATTCAATTTGATTCGACTATTGACAGTATCTTGTTAAAACCAGTGGATTTCGGTTGGATTTCCTCAAAGTGGTTTCTGACTTCAGGATACCGAAAAACTGATGCAATCATACGTGCAGTCACGGAAAACATTCGGTGTGCGGTGCAAACAGCCGCATTTTTTAAGATGGAGATGCGCAGATGTATGTCTTATCTAATAATAGGACTCATAGGAAACAAAAACGAATGAAGTAGAATGGATTATTAAGATGGTTATGAGCTGTATTATCTTATATTTATAGCAAAAACAAATATATATTGTATATCGTTGGTAGATGAGGCTCAAGATTTTCACAAAACTCGACATATTTTTCTATTTTTTATTTTTTTTTTAAAGAACTTAACACTCACGTGGGTATAAATACACTTAAATTGCCTGAGCACGTGTTAAGTTTTTTGGAAAATGGGATAGAGAGAGAAAGAAAGATGGTTGGGCTCAGTGGTTATTTCGCTCCATGGGTGGCATATAACATTTAATGGGGAGACTAGATTCTTAGTTTAGGTTGTCTTGTTGTTGATTTCTAGTCAACTACTCATCATTCTTGATTTCCGTTAACTGAAAAAATGGATATGTCTTTCGGCCGAGACTGGGGTTCGATCATCGAACCTTCCGATTTGGAAGCCAGTCCACTGCCACTTGAGCCACGGCCACCCACATAAACTCAGAGTGCTTCTTCCACATTTTCTCAGGATAGTGTGAGTGTATTAAATCCTTTGTACATATATCAGTAATCAACCAGTAGTACATTGGAAAATGTTACTGCCCCTAGCACTCCAATATGGTTAAGGTCTGCTTTTACTCATGCGGTGTCACCTTGAAAAAGATCTTCTTCTACCGAGTTGTCACTTTAAAAAGGAATCAAATCGAATCGAATCATTTTCGTGACAGAGGGCTATAATAAATTCACTCTACTTCCTAGCCATCCATGATTTCTGCTGTCATAAATAGCTCGTTTGATTTGAGTGTTTCATTTATGATTAGATGTCTTTGCTTTATTTTAGTATTGACTGCAACTTGGTAGTGACTTAAGTCTACACTGGCCGTTTGGCTTATTTGTACATCTACATATAATAACGGAAGAGGCCTTTGCGTCGATCGCTACGTAATTTTGATTGATTGTGTTATGAACAGGTGACAGATGTGGATCCACATTTTTGGATGTGAAAATCATTTAAATCGATTTTAAAATCATATGAGGGTATTGCCAAGGAATTTGCAGAAACATTCTTTTGTTGCATCATTTATTTATTCTGTTCAGGTATGGGTGCATATCAGGTTGATGTTGGTGATGCGAAAGAGCTCTACCGTTTATGCCACTTACAAAAATCTTCACTTCTATTTTTGTCATTTGTAGCAGTCACTGTTCCTCATCCGCCTTTTGTCCCGTCTATCTCATCGCAGAGTCTGATTTTCGGCGATATATACTTTATAACAATCTAGGCCTTCCGCTGCTTATTCAGCAGAACTTGGCCCGTATAAGATCCGAGCATTCTACGTGTAGATTGAACGTCGTTGTCTTTTTTTCATTTTGCAGGCTCACAACAGTAAGTATACCCTTATCCGAGTCTGTTGGTTGGTTAGCAACAGTGGAACCACTGGAAACTCTCAATTAGGGAGGACAGCAGGTTACCCGCATCAGGAATATGAAAGCTGCCATATTTTAGCACCATGATAAATCTTAAAATTCTCACTGAGCTTAGCTCTAAGTACTTTAAATTAGCTTCATATTTGCCATGCACTTGAATTAATCCACCGTGCGTCTTATTTTTGAAGCACATTTATCTCTGGCACTGTGTTATAGTTTTTCTGTTTTCTTGCCCAACACTTTCGCTTATAAGTTTGGCAAGTTAAAGTCGGCTGGAGACGACCAGCATCAGATGGGTAGCATGAGGAGGTGAAATAAGCGCAATTGGTGTGAATCATAGCACTAGGTATCGCGGGGCTGACACTGCTTAGAACCTGTCCTAATCGTATATGACCAAGCCATCTATTCTGTCATGAATGTTTTCTTGTTCAGGTAACATCGTCACGATTTAATCAATTAAGCCCCACACTCCGAATATTAGTAAAATTTTAACACCAAACTTGTTAGCTTATAGAATAAATGTTTTTTTCTCATTATATTAAAGAACAAACTTAGAATATGAATTTTCACATAGTCTGATTGTGAAGATTGTTTTGCGTTTTGCAACATTCTCTTTATTTTTAGAGAACAATGAGGGTGAAAAATACAAACGAATAAATTAGAATTGATGTACGTCTACAATTATGATAGGCATCTGATTCTATTGAACTGTTGAAAAATATAAATCAATCAGAATAGATATCTAAGTAAAGTACTGTCTTTACTTTTCTGATGGTATACGTTCGCTTGATAGGTTCAAAGAGCTTTTTTTTTTTGAAATCAAATTAAAATTGGTAAAAATATCACATCCAAACTAGCCCTTCCTCAATTTTATTCTGATATAGCACCGGACATATGCAGTGCATTTTAATAGAGAAAACTGAACACTCATTAGGCAAACATTTGTGAGTACGCGTTCCAAAAAGGGGGTGTGTAATTAGAAAATTTGTATGCAACTATTGTGGCAGTTAATTAAAAATGAGGTGTTGACGATTTTTTCATTGTGGCACCTGTAGTTTTCCAATTGTTAATCAGACTTAGATATGCATCCTCTTACGGCTGGCATTCAAAAACCCACAATTGAAATATACTTTGCGAACGGACAAACGTTTTATTCATTTATTTATCTTTTTTTTTCAATGCATGCACGCTGCTGTTATTTTTAAATAATTGATTTGAACAATATTTTTAATTGTTTATTTAAATGTTTAAATAAAGAATCCGAGTTCAATACCTGTTTATAATTATTGGTTCTAAATATGAGAAAGTACTTCAGATTTGAAAAAAGAAAGGCTTCTAATGAGATGAAGTAATTTGCTGGTTTCAATCGGGATCATAAGAGAAATAATTACTCAACGTATCTTGCCATTTAATACTTCGTAAGGTGATATTTGCTGACGACGTAGAACCATAGACGATGTTCGTTTCCGATAACACATCAAAATGTTAGAAATTAAAAAAAAAATCGGCAAAAATATTCCGAATGTTTTTTATACATATTTATAACATTCTTGATAAAGAGGGTTCAGCGGGAAATTTTCAAATTTTAGATGACATAAGAAAATTAATTCAATTTGTAATTTAATTAATTTAGTGGGGGCTAACTCCCCCATTTATTTCGCTTAATGCAAGCTTAAACTAACTTAAAAACTAGGACTTAAAAACTAACAAGAGTTTAGGGTTAGAAAGTAAGGGAATGATGGAGGAGATCAAATTTAAGACGAGAAGTGCTCATGTTAAAATCAAAAAGGGGGATGTTTGAATTGACCTTATGCGGGAGATTGGTTCGTTAGAGCCATAAGGGGTGCGGTGTGTTGGGATATAGAAGAGACGAGGACAGCATAAATTACGAGGGTTAGTGTTGAAGGAAATAGAATTGTAAAGGGAAGCGCAGTCCACAGAACCGGAGAGCAGTCAATGAATGAAGAGAATGTCAGCTACGTCTCTGCGTTTTTCGAGAGTATTCAGGTTAAGAAGTTTGAGGCGATCGCGATAGGGAAGTAAGATAAATGGGTCACTCCAGGGTAGTCCACGAAGAGCAAATCGAAGAAAAGGACGTTGAATGTTCTCGATTCGAGATATATGAATTCGCTGAAAGGGGGACCATACTTGCTTGGCATATTCAAGGAGGGATCGGACAAGGGTAATGTAAAGTGACCTTGTCACATAAGGGTTGAAAAATTGTTTAGACCAACGTTTGATAAAACCGAGCGATGATTTGGCTTTAAGGATTATCTCACCAATATGCGAACGGAAGTTTAATTCTAAGGTCGCGAAGGCATTGAACCTGGGGTACCGGTTGGACATGCAGAAAATAAAGTCGAGAGGGGGATTGATTGGACTTAGGAGACAAAGTTATAGATTGGCTTTTGGAGACATTAAGCTCAAAGCAATTTTTTAGACACCAAGTAGAAAACCTATCGAGGTCTTCTTGAAGGAGAATGGAGTCTTCGGGTTTAGAAAAAGTTTTGGAGAACTTAGTGTCATCGGCGTAAATGGATACGGAGCAGTGTTTGATAATTTTATCAAGATCGTTCATAGTTAAGATGAAAAAGAGGAGACCTAGATGGCTGCGGGACACCAGAAGTGATTAAAAACGGGGTTGAGAAGGCTGACCTAAAGCGAACACTAAGTAACTGTTCTCCAGATAAGAAGATATCCATTTTAACAATATGGGGTCAAAACCGAGGGAAGACAATTTGAAAAGGATCAGTTGATGTGATATTTTATCGAAATCCTTAGCGAAATCTGTAGCAATAACGGCAATTTCGTTTCCATTTTCTAGGGCTGAAAGCGCTAGGGATACGAATTCAACTAACTTTGTAGTAGTTGATCTACCTTTTAGAAATCCGTGCTGACTGGGTGATATACGATGGCGGTCCCAGAAGTACCCGACCCAACAAAGAAAACACAAACATTTTGGAAAAAATTTTATTTATTTTTCAACATAATCGTCTTTCAGCTCTATACACTTTTCCCAGCGATGTACAAAAAGTTCTATACCCTTTGTATAATAAGACTGTCTTGTTCCTCAAAATACCCATTAACTGCCGACATCACATCGTTGGAAAATCTTTGACCACTGAGCCATTTTTTCAAGTTTGGGAACAGAAAATAATAAATAACAGAAACTTGAAACATACGCTTTATAGACTGCGTACTTTCCAATACAGTGATATTTTCAAAAAACTACCGCCATGTCTTGGTCAGGCCGGGTACTTCTGGGACCACCCTCGTAATTGACTTGCACTGAAAGCTTAGAACTTCATATAGAAAACTTTCGAACATTTTAGGTAACATATGTGAAAAAGCTTAGCAATGGAACGGTAGTTGGTTACTTCATTCTTTGATCCCTTTTTGTGAAAGATTGCTGGGAGCCCATCTGGGCTGGATACAAATTCATCATTGAGATTTTGTAACTTTTCTTCGATAAGGGTGGGATCAAAATATTGAGTGAGAGAGGGGCCAATGGAGAAATTGGGAAGGTACTTGAAATAGATGTAGTCGGGTACGAAGAGGTTGTTTGCAAATGACTGTTTAAAAAAGTTTGCAAAATAGTTGGCAATAGAGGGGGGATAACCGTCTGATTTTCTTTTGTAATTGACGAATTGATAAAATGTCTTAGGATCGTTGATAAGGTTGGTCTGCGCTGTGTCGAGAAAGTGCTGATAGAGGCAGTTTTAGAGCTGGGTGAATTGCAAGTAAGTTCCAATATAATTAGAGTAGTCATAATAAGAATTGTTACGAAGAAAAACTGTCCATAATTTGTTTCTTCTGTTTCGTAAAGAGCGAAGTCTTCGGTTGTACCATGGAGGGGAAATAGATGATATTTTATGCCGCGAAAACGACACGTAGAGAGAAATGGAATTAAATATTTCACTATAGAAAATGTGGATAAGGATAGGTTGGTAAAATCAAAAGAACATTTGCTAAGATAGGTATTGATTTTGCGAAAATTAGCTTTTTGGAAGTTGTAAGAAGAGATGGTAGGTAGTTGAAGAAGTGGACTGGGATGGAGAGTTATGGAAAAATGAGAGAAGAAGAGGGGGGGTGCAAGTTGTCGACAGTTGATAGCAAAAAGGGCACAACGTTACTCTGGAGTTAAAAGGATCACTAGTGAAAATAAGGTCTAGTTGCCTACCGATATAACTAGGAACGCCACTTACTTGGCACCGCCTTGAGTCAGTTATGCTATCAATGAAAATATATGAAAATATATATATGAACTGGCGTTTGACGCTGCAAAAAATAAGTGATCATCCGATTGAATCCATTTTAGCAGTGGCAGATTAAGGTCACCAAAGATAAGGATATCGTCGATGGAATCACTTAGGTCAATTAGTTGGTCATATACTTTAATAGCAAGGATGTAGGATTCAATAGGTTGAGCTGGAAGAATGTAGCAGTACATAACGTACAGGGACCTGTTGGGAAGCGTTATTTTAATTGAAACAAAGACAAGATTAACAGAAGAAGAGATAGCTATGAGAGAAGAGTTGAGGTTCTTGTGAATGGCAAGTAGGACACCTCTACATGGAGAATCAACTTTATGGATGGCAGGATCATTAAACATAGGGAGAGAGTGATCGTCATCTCGGAAAACATTATAAGAAAATGGAAATAGCTCCTGGCTCTTTATGTCGGGGATCAGATTGGTTTCTGTAAGAGCATAGACGTCGAAAGAGAAACAAGACAGCACGAGTTTAAGAGCGCAAGCCTCTTACGTTTTGGTAGTAAAATTTAAGAGGTAGTTTGTTGCGTGGAGGAGTAGGGGAGTGTAGATGAGATGCAGGCAAATAAGGCAAGTTAGGAACGAAAAAATTTGTCGTGGTCAGCTCGGCTTCTCTGAAGGTGAGAAACTCTTTTAGAGTGTACATAGCTGCGTAAAGAAGAGAGGTCATCCGCAACCTTTTTAGGAGGTGTGTCGAAGATTTCGTGGTACTTGTTTTGAAGCTTTCTGAGTCTAGTTATATCGATAGGACGGCTTTCCTGTTTGATGGAGAACATGACACTTGTTTTGGTTTTTCCCTCAAAGCAAACAGAGTCGGATTTGTCGTAAAGATATGCGAGAAAAAGACGTATATATTTTTATATTGTACCCTTATATAGTTAAACGGATTTAAATTTTTTAAAAACAATATTGTCCAATTGTGACCGTTCTTTCAAGGCATTATTGCATCTGCAAATATGCGGAAGCAAAGCGAAGGTTTAGAGGAGGCAACTTCAAGGCGGATAAATATCCTATATATATCGTATAGGGTCTGTCAATTAAGGTATCCCCAAAAACAACTCGCATAATGTGAGCTCCGGTGTGTGAGGAGTACCGAGAATAACTTCCTAATTAATTTACTTGGAAAAATTGCTTTCAACTTCTCCATTGCGATTCTAGCGGTGTGCGGAGGGCCACAGTATTGGTGAAATAGTGTTTTGTTATTATCCCAATTTCAGTGTCGGTAACAGAAATTCGATGATCATTTGGTAATACACTTTAGCAGTCACTATTCCCCCCTGGCTGAAAAAATCGCACACAACACAACGTGATGCTTAAACAATGTTTTTGACTGCATTTTCTAGGATTGTTAGGACACCATTAACCCATTTTCTATTTATTTATTTATGTGATTTGGGACTAAGCAATATGTTCCCAAGAGTTCATTACATTCAAAAACATTCCAAGATTGTTCACGAGCTGGAACTTTAATTTATTTTTCAAAATAACTTGACTGTTGTTCCTTTAATGCAGGTAGAGGTTGCAATCTTTCTTATATTTTTACGCGGATTTCGTATTGAACTTAAGCGATACGTTCTGGAGTTTGCTCCTGATGTAGATGGTCGGTAGACCATTGCCTTTTTCTATCCTAACCTTTGTTCGGCCCATCACTTTATCGTAAAATATTGATTAATTAATAATATTGCAAATGCAAAAATTAGGAGCAGTCACAATTTGAACTTGAAAATTTGCTACTGAACTACACGCTGGTGAAATAAAGGTTAAGGAAGTT
The DNA here is from genome assembly GCA_949129095.1 of Volucella bombylans. NCBI lineage: Eukaryota > Metazoa > Arthropoda > Insecta > Diptera > Syrphidae > Volucella > Volucella bombylans. The sequence goes on along the minus strand of OX422140.1, from coordinate 190,082,650 downwards.
GTATTACTACTAGCCTTAATTGCTACTCGTAACTTAAACCAACTTCGGAAAGGGCATAAATCTTAGTTCTATTAGATACGATAAGGCATAATGCCGACGTCTAATTTGGGGAACACAAACCGAGATCGTCGACTATTTATAGACAATATGAGGGCAAATAAATGGCGGAGATTCTATACCACCACAAAGCAGACATTACTGCCATACAACGTATATTAAGCTCTAAATATGCGTTGATACGTGAGGGCAACTTTGTCGACGATTACTTTTACGAACTCCTCAAACAAATTGGCTTAGCTTATATGACACCACTCCCGAGAACAGATTCAGATAATTTTTCAAAACCCCAATAGTCTCTCTGGCTCTTAGAGATCATATTGGTGTCATCGCAAAATACTGCTTCAATATTCTGGACATTCGGATAATGCGTGGAGCGAATGAGTGTGAGTGTACACTGACCAGCAATTTGTCTGCTGATTGATAGCGATTCCACTGCAGAGTACCTATATATATCTTAGAAAAAGGGCCATAATCTATCATCTGACACTCACTATCATTGTTCGATTTAAAGCCATTTATAATGTAGGATATACTGGATCGTATATACGAGTAGTAACGGTATTCCTTCCCAATTTATTTTCCTGCCTATACCTGTAAATTTTGAAAGTACTCTGTGAAAAAAAAAAATTGTTTATTGATATATTGATCACATTGTTGATCATGTTTTGTTACTACAAAAATTTTATATTGTAGATCAGCTTTTCGGGGTTTATTTATGATTCGTTTGGGGCTTATTTAAAAAACCGCAACTAAAAGATTATGGTTCAAGGTAATTTTAGTTAGGAAAAGTGGTCACAATTGTAGTATATCAAGGCTTTCTTTTGGCCCGATCGTACTCTTAATTTTAATAAATACACTTTTTGTCCAACATTTTTTAGTCATTTTAATTAACTGCATTTGCTGATAACAAAGCTTTGTCTTATTCTGAGAAAATCCATTTTAATTTGGTTATTGCAGTAAATAATTTTTTTTTCAGAGGCATTATGAGAACCAGTTGCGCGTGCTCATATTAGTGTGAGATTCTTACTCATTAAAAAACCTCCCAACATCTATCAGACTACGACTAAGTTTTCTTAACTGTAATTTATCGTGTTTGGTAGGTAACTTTCCAGCGAAAGCGCCTACTATTACCATTATTACATGCGGATTTTCCTTAAGGCGCTAAGTCGAGTGGTCTTGTTTTTTCTAGTCGGCGCACAAGGTTTGTCTCGATCAACGTCCGGATTATTTCCTGATTGCAATGATCAGCAAGGCGAGTACGAGCAAAGCTTGTTACTTCGTCTTTCACGAAGCATTCACGATTGCTCTTTGTTTTGAAATTTCTGTAGTATAGACATATTGTTTTGTTTGGACATCCATCCAAGACAGTTTTAGCACCTGCTTATACAAAAGCAGCATGTTATATAAGCTTAGTTTCGAATATCTACCGATAAGCCAATTCATTTCTCTAAGCTTGATTTGGAGCTCATCACGATTCTTTTAAACGTGTGATTTCCACTTTAATTTCGCATCTACAGTCATTCTTAAATACTTTGCCTCGTTTACGTACGGTATCATGTTGATGAATAGGGTAAATCGTTTACCTTTCTACATGTACAATAAAATTGACATGTGTTCACTTGATCTAATTTAGGACGATTTGCCAGGTCTTCGTCCACTCAAATATCGAGTCAAAAAAGCTCGTTGGAGTTTTCCCGTCGAAGATGCGACTATTTGACCCGTCGCGAGTATAGCCGTATCATCAGCGAACGTGGAAGATACTGATCTTAATCTTGAGATATATCTCTTGTACACAGTAGGAAAAGGCATGGGCCGAAAACGCTTCCTTGTGGAACATTGCCGTGAATTTCCTTGAATTCTGAGTATTCAGTCCCATTTCTGACCCGAAACATTCTGTTTTCAATGTAAGATTCCAATATTCTATGCATTTTGTCTGGTAAAATTTGTTGTAGCTTATACTTCAGACCTTATACCTTGTTAAAGGCTTACGATACGTTGAAAAAAACGGGAGAACATATCTTTTTTCCTTCTAATGCGTTTTCAATTATGTTTGTTATTCGGGAGACCTGATCGATTGTGAAATGTTTAACCCTAAGCCAAACTGGTGATACGGGATCAACCGTCCTTCCTCAGTTATTGGTTTCAATCGTTTGAGTAGAAGTATCTCGAAGAATTTTAAAATTATCGGCAAGAGCGGTATAGGTCTATATGATTTCTTGTCATTTAAAATTTTCCCCGGTTTTGGAACGAGTATGACTTCGGCGACTTTCTATTGGGTGAGAACGCATAAAAGTCGCATAGAAGCATTTATAATATAGAGAAGCTTCACTAACGCTTTTTTGGGTAACTTTTTTAGGATTTCACCTGTAATCGTATCCTGGAGCCTTATTATTTTAATAATGACCTAGATATTCTCCGTAAACTAATTATAAGCGATAAGAGGAAGTATATCATTTTCAATTTTTTACTCGTAGGTAACATCTATGAAGATATAGGTATGAGATATCATTTTCCTTGTTGTTATAAGAAGAGTTTTTTTTTTTTTGTAAACTTGTTTATTTCCACTATTTACAATATTCTTAAAATAAAAACTAAGCAAAAACAAGCGAAATACTTACGCACTATCTTGTTATAAGAAGAGTTTATTTAATATGTGTACATATAATTTTACTACGGCCAGTTATAATGCGTATACAAAGTTTTCTGTTGGGTGCTTTATTATCCAAGGTTTTAAGAGCTTTACGTAATTAGATATAATTTTAGATAACAGGTTAAGCTGGAAAGATGACACCTCAAATTTGTAACATCACTTAAATAACGTTTTGAGACTGTTTTACCGCTTTAGCCTTTATTGCAGTCAGCATGTTTTAAAGCTAGTTTATGATGGTTTGTTCGAATGTAAGATGCAATATGGGCTTACGTGCTGAGGTGGTATTCAGTCTAACAAAATTGAACCTCTGCTTATTAAGCAGAATAAGACTCACAGTATTTTGAGTAAAGTTAACGCCGAGCCCACAGTTTTGAACTCTTTAGAATCCACAAAATTCTTCCCCTCAAGCACCTATATATGTATATAGAGATTTGAAAATATTCAAATTTCCATCTGTTCTAGCTAAAGATTGTATATTTCCCATAATTTACGAGTCAAAAATCTGAATTTAGTAAATGTACCCTGCATAAAGAAATGACACTTCTCTCACTTCTACAAAGTCACTGCGCCTCGAATATTTAACAATTTGCTTGTAAATCTAAGATGTTAAACACATAGATATACTTTCTTTAGACACACAAAATCTTCCTTTTTTTATTTTTACCATCAATCGTAATAATTGGACTGTTTGCTGATTAATTAACACATTCTGAAAATTGTTCATGAAATTTATTTTTTTTTTTCTTTAAATAGCATTACTCATAATATATCTACAATTTTATTATTTTTTTATTGTTATTATAAATTCTGAATTTATTACCAATATTGATATTAGTATGCCTTTGATCTAGTGGTTATTCGCCTCTTATCCTTGACAACTGAATGCGCACCTAAATATTTCATTGTATCTCAGAGCACATTTTACAATAATTTTTTTTTTCTTTTTTTATCTGTAAATTAAAATAACTGTTAGTTTACATTGAAATAAAGTTAAAAAAAAGAAACATTTTTTTTACAACATTTCAAAAGTCTACGCAACAGATCACAAACGCTAATAATATCAACATCATGGAAATAATTCAGCGGACTGACAATGCTGGGTTTTGAGATATATAGGAAGCGATCTGGATTCTGTGGAAAAATTAATATCCATATCACCGTAGAAAAAAATAAAATTTTTATTTGTCTTATTTTGGCATTTTGAAAACATTTTAATCCCTGTACTTTCCATCACTACATAGAGGCAGCTTTTCGCCCGGTAAGTCCACAATTTAAACAAGTATTAAAGCTACGAAAGATTCTACTCGTAGAGATAACTCAACAAATCCAATTCAGTTCACAATTTCAAATATTTTGGTGTCATGAGACGCATACATTCCTTGTCTGGAATTTTAAAATTTTGAAATGGCTAGGTATTATTTAATATATGTATATTAAAAGACCTCGTACATTTGTCATTATAATCGCAGAGAAACCGGCTTTTAAAGCGAGTTGGATAAATTACATACTTATCGATAGTTTAACAAAAAAATAAAAAAAACATATCAGCTTGGAGCTTGTTGCTGGATGAATTTCATAATTATAAAGAAATTGCACCAAAAAACTCAACAACACATTAGATTTTTTATACAAACAAATTGACAACAAATTGTGGGGACTGAAAAATCAACTGATATTAAATTTATTTGAGGACTCTCTGTCGAATATAACATAGTCAACTATGTCAGTCCTGAGACCAAGGAGCTATCGAGAGTAATGTTATAAATATTTTTCTAAACACAGAATAAAATATAGCACTTTTTCTAATTAAAGCATCCGTCCATATACAAACAAAATGCTTGTATAGGGGTGATCTACAAAAGATGCGTTACTAAATTTGGAATCATAGATTTACTCGTATGTCCTTACCAATTGAAAGAGATTATGGAATGTTCTTTCCTAGATATCGAGAATGTCTCTGATAATATTGGATATGATATAATATCTAAAGATATGTAAAATAATTGTACTAATCGCTAGATTTGAAACCTTGAAAATCGGAGAATATCTGCTCTGTATTCAGCATCAGCAGCAAAAAGTTGTATACAATTAGATCTTCTCTTCCTTGATTGATATACTCGTACAATAGATGACCTTGTTTTTAAAGTGACGGATCTAACTTAGTGGTCATGTGAAATATTTATTTAACTCTAATTAAGACTTAAACATTTAATTTTTTCGAAAATGAATTTATTATATTAGGTGTATGCTCATTTTGGAGTTTAAAAAAGTAGGGTGGATAGGTTGAACTAGGTATGAGTGCCCAACATGTTACACTGAACAACTGAAAATCATCATTTAGCTCTAAGGAATCTATTACTGCTAACTATTAGGTTAATGTTAACTAAATTGGCATACAAAAGATGAATATTTTGTAGGAAGGTTTCGAATCGGAGTAAAAAAAAGCTTGCATAATGCAGTTGCACCTTAGAAGCTTTGGCATGATATTGAAACTTCTATAGCCACCTGACAACAAAAAAGTCAAACAAATATTGGTGAACAAAATTAATGCCAAGGTAAGTAACAAAACCAAAAGTTAAATATGTTATGTGAAGGCGCAACAAAGCCAATCACAGTAACAGCGTTAAAAAATCCACGGATGTGAAACATGAGAATTGCCTACAGAATAGCCAACGAACTGATTACCGACCACAGTTTTATGCAAGTTTAAGAAGAAAATGCAAGGAATGGGAGAGGTAGGTACTCGTAGTTTGCAGTATTTGTTTAAACTGTATTAAAAAATAATAATTTGGTCTTACAAAATTAAATGACATTCTATAAACTGAGCTCCTATAAAATATCAAGTTTGGTATATCTAATTCCTACGTAAGAAGAGGAAAACTATTAATAAAGTCATCTACCTTCTCAATCTCAACAGTCAACATTAGCATTCATAAAGTGTACCAGCTTCAGGTGACAGGGTTAACAGCTTTAATTTGTCATGCATTTTTTTAGATGCTACTATGCTTCTTTAAGATTCTAAGCTCTGGATCATTTGGTGAAAGTTAATAATTTCTGTAGTTCAGGCTCCTAAAAAAAAAATTCATAATTTAATTCCTAAGAGAAGCAATCGCTTCTCACTCGGAGGGTCAAGGTTCGAATCTTACTCATGGCAAGTTTTTCATTTGTGTAATTGGAACTCATTCAGAAAAATCTGCGTGTGAAGGCATAACACTGACATGTAGATTTGGCTGTTGTAGAGTTTCAAGCACAAAACAAGCGTGAAAATTGATAACCTTCGCATCATTCCGAGTGAAAAAAAAACTCTCCGTCCTATTCGGACTCTCACCACCGAAGAGCTAATGTCGAAACTAAATATATTTGAGTTTCAAACCACTACATCACAATAATGTTTTCCTTTCTATCTAGTTTCGAAAAAGCTACTTTTTAATCATTATTTAATGGAAATGTAGTTAATCTAAGTCGATATTCGGTTAAGTTAGGTAATGTTTGCGATTCCTAAAGGTCTTAATGTCCTCATATCTAGAACTGAGACCAGAACGTAGAGAGAATCTGTTTATATCCGATTTGCTTAAAGGCTGGATTGAGATTTACTAGTACAGCAGTAAGTTATTCGGCTGCAGAGATCTTTTCTTGTTATTAGCGCACCAACACCCGCTAGAAGATGCTACTTCTGCTAGCCCTTTTATGCGTATTAGTTACTACTACCATAGAGATAAATAGTAATATTATAAAAATGCTTGTCTAGTTTAGTGACTACTTTATAAGAAGTACAGTATAATTAAGCTATTCCAAATGAAGAAAATTACTACTTGACTTCATATTTCAGCTGGCATTTTCCGGAAATTTTCGAACTTCCCATGATCAATGCGATTCCACCCAAAGCTCTATGCGGTATGCGCTATGTATATGATATTTAAAGGAAAAAAGGATTCTAGATCAGATACTGCTACAAATCGCTAACTAAAAAACAAGCAGGGTTTAGTTTTGTTGTAAAATACTTTTGCTTAGAGAGAGCCATATCTGTCAACATTAGCATTTCTTTTTAACCTTTTTTGTATTTCAAAAGCGCAAACGAAGATGTTTTTATGGTAGAAGAGAATAAAAAAGAATAAGCATTCAACACCACCAATAGGGATGTTCCATTACTTTATTACGCACATAAAATACGTTCTAGCGACATTAATGCACACTGCCTCCATCTTAAAATGATTTATTTCCACACCAAGGGAAATTAAAAAACGAAACCTTCCAGCTCCTAGCGCCAATCCCCATTAACCTCCATCAGCAGTTCCATCAAAATAAAAATTAAGGAAACGAACTCGATTTGGTTCAAAACGAAGAAAAAAACTCTGAAAAAAAAATGTCTCAATAGAAATGTATAGCTCGCCCTTTAGAGCTATACTATTCATGAGTACACCTACTAGTACATATAGTATTTGTAGCTATACCAATAGATACAGATTAAGTATCAACAAAGCAAAAAGCACCCGACGGGACCGCCCGCCGGTGCCAGAAGTTTGCTTACATGTTTACTTGCAGCATCATTAAAGCTCACTTACGCATAGTCTAGTGCTTTGATCTTTTCCCTTTGGGCGCGCTAACTCTTTAAAGTTTCACTTTGAATTATTATTGCCTTCATAAATTTTTCAATGGGAAATTCTCAGTTTTCCTCCAGATTTTTTTCCTAACAACAATTTTCCCTCTGAACTTTCTGACAGTCCCGACATCTCAATACAATTAGAGAATGGTAAAGAGATCTTTAGTCATGGAACGGAGGTAGAGGTGGACGTAGAGTTAGAGGTTGATGTCATTCATTGGAACTCACCTTCCACCTGACGATGGAAACATTTGTTATGGAAGTTCCTCTGTACAATGATACGTTAAGGAAAACTCTGGGCATTGTATGCAAATCGGATTGGCTTCTTCTGTGATGGTAGCTAGGCACATTCGTAGGAGGCGAGTCGAAGATCTGATAACAGGTTGAATGCAGGAATCTTTGAGTGATAGGAATCTTATGTTTGTAGTTGAAGAAATAAAAAGGACAAACTTATCTGTATACAATGAGTGAATATTTGATTAAGAATTTCGCTGACTATTTACATGAATTTGACAAATGTTTGACTTTATTGGTAGCGTTGGTAGTCCCAGTTAGTTAGTTTTTAAATAAGGAACACCGACGTCATTGTATTTTACTTTTTCTTTTATAATTACGTAGCACACACTCAAGGAATTTTTGGATCTTAAAATGTCTACATACAGCGTGAATAAAAAATTGGGGAGTATGTACAGAAATATATGTTTCATTGGTTTTGCATGTTTGCGATGAGAAATGAACAGAAAATAAAGAATCATGCCTCAGCCAGTTGGTTTAGAGAGGAATCATAATATTTTGGAGTATGCACGAAACGGTGCTTGGAAGGCATTCATAATGAAGCGGGTGTTATGGTTGAAGGTTTAATGGAATGCTTCAGGTAATTTCATTGAAGCACCAATGGCAAAAATAGCGACAGAACAAGTTAGACATATCTCTTTTATGTAGGTGTTGGGAGTATCTATTGACTTGGAACACTTTGCAATATCTCTAGCGACATCGAATGTGTACATATATTGTCATTCATGATGGCATTGGCTCCCATACCGAGAATTTAAAGTTTTTCGGTATATCGCCATACAGTGTTTTAGAGATGCAACGTCTCTTCGAGAACCAATATGAAAAGCAGAGAGTACTCGATTGGAATTAGCAGACAATAAATCGTTAATAAAAATTAAAAAATGGAGCTGAGACCTAGGACATACACTCCGATTCAACTGTTTGCATTTCATTATTATCGAATAATGTGCATGAATTTAATAGTTCATGCTGGTAATGGTTTCTTTATGATGTTTCTGAAAAGAAATTAGAAAGAACAATTCAAAAAGCACCGTTATTTTTTCTCTTGCAATGTATTCCATATGGAAAAACTAAGTTTTTTTTTGCGTCAACTACAAAAAGTAGTTTATGGAAGGAAATAAAAAAAGGAGCATTTTATTTGTTGCCTCTAGTAGTTAGTACTGCTACATTTGCCATACTCACTTCACAAATTCGGACCGGCATGGAGTCGTAAAGTGCAATTAAGAATTTTAACGAAATTTCCCTCCATGCTAATTAAATAGCTGCAATGAGTGATCTTCTGTTTTTTGCTCCTTTTTGCTCCCTTATCCAATTTTTAACTATCCGCGCCGTATGAATGGATGCGTTGTCCTGCTGGAAAGTCCAATTAATGAGTCCAAAAATATCGTAAAATTTCGGAAAATGCCTTTCCAATATTTTTTTATAAGTTGTTGTGGTAATTTTTGCTGTTTGAAATTCTAGTTCTACAGTTCCATAATAGTTGACCGCTCCGTATGCCATAACACCACCTGCTCGTAATAATTAATAATAATTAAGTAATAATTAAACCCATCAGGTCCATCAAAATTTAATTTTTTTTTAACTGATAAAACCACGCAACGCCATTCTTTTTGCCAAGCCATATGGTACCTCGAAAATTCCAACCCCATACGCTTTCGCTGAGGGTTTAAAGGTGGCTTCTTTTAAAGTTTCAGACGTTTTAGATGATTTGCACAGTTAATTGCTTTTGAAAAATTCTTGGGGACTAAATTGCGATTGATCAGGAACTGCCCTTAAATCCAAAGAAAAAATAATTAAAATCGTTTATCGATAATTGAACGTTCCCATTACTAACAAGAACAATTTTAATCATCCTTGATCCTTCAACGTCTGTCATAAGGCCCCTCACTTTTCATTTTCTTGGCTTCGCTGTTCTAATTCCTGAACGAGAAGTATTTAAAGCCGGCAATACTACGATTCATGTGGCGCCACAGAATAAAAGTGATTTTCAATAAAGCAGACCTTGGGTAATCTGAGAAAAATGATAAAAAAATCTTATCTCATTCAGTGTCCGAGGTATTGAACTCGAAAGTCTGAAAATTCGAGTTTTACATCATCGCAAAGAACGAATGTATTTCGCCGCAGTCGACCACGGGAAACCCAAGAAAACTGATAAAAAAATTATACCAACTTTACCTAAAAAGATATCGAACTAAAAAATTTGAATTTTAATATTTTCATCAGTTTCTTTATACTTATACGCTCGGAAATGCAAATATTATATGTTAAAAATAATATCAACAGGAATGACTTTTTACTATGTACGCAGATTGATTGAATTTATCAGCATTATTATCATCACCAATATCTCAACATTTACAAGAAAGCTAGATGGTATCCAAACAATCGTACTCTAAGTCAGGCAGAATACATTTCGATCTAGATAAGACATTCCTTAAGAAAAGTTACCCACCATCTGCTTTGACTAGCTGTTTTTTCCTTAATTTTTTGTCAGGTCAAAGGGTAGCAAGGTTAAGATCTGAAAACTGGAATCAATCTTTTTTTTTTTTATAATGAGCGCGCGCTCAAGGGGTTTGAGTACCCTTAAGGTGATTGTACACAGCGCGGGCAAAGGAAATTTAGGGAGGAAGAAAAGAGAGATACCGATGTACATTGTTTTTAAATGTTTGCAAGTTATAACGACCAGGAAATACAGAGATCGGCAGGGCATTCCATAAGCGAGTTGTACGGCTTAGGAACGAATCACGATATTTTAGAGTACGTCCGAAAATGGGCTTGAGGGTATACTGATGAGCATTCATAGCGAGACGGATGTTACGGTTGAAAGTTTGAATGGGCGGAATGCTACTGGCGATTTCAGTGGAGCACTGGTGGTGGAAATGGCGATAAAACAAAGTGAGACACGAGACATTTCGTCGGTGTTCGAGAGTGTCCATTGTTTGACTGATATTAGTATCGTCAATAAGTTTTATCGCACGGTTTTGAATCCTATCTAGCAGGTGTAGAGATGTTTTAGGAGCACCTGACCAGATGTATGAGTTGTACTCCAATTTTGGGCGGATGAATGCCTTATATATTGAGGCCAGATCAGAGGGGGTAAAATATTTCTTACATCGCTTGAGGAAACCTAGACATTTCGCAGCATTTTTGGCGACATCAAATATGTGGTCATTCCAACGTAAGTTATCATTGACACACATACCGAGAATGGAAAGTTTTTCGGTTTCGACGATGCAAGTGCCATTCATAGATAATGGCTGGGTGTTTAAATTTCGCTTTAAAGACAGCAGACAGCATTGTGTTTTGGAACCATTAAATTCCACTCTATTGATAGTTCCCCAATTGGTTATGCTGTTGATACCGGAATTTAATGAGCTTAGCATACGCTGCCGTTCTCGTACTACAGCCGAAGAGCACGGCCGTGAGTCCGGGAACGAATATGAAAAGCAGAGAGTACTGTCATCAGCAAAGGAATATATTGGATTAGAAGTAGCAGACAAGAGATCGTTAATGAAAATTAAAAAGAGTGTCGGTGACAGAACAGAGCCCTGGGGCACACCAGCATTTATTTTGTGAATATCGGACTTGAAACCGTCCAAGACAACTTGAATTGAACGTTCCGAAAGGTAATTTCTAATCCATTGAAGAAGAGAGTCGTCAATCCCAAATGCACGCATTTTCGACAAAAGAGCCTGATGCCAAACTCTGTCAAATGCCTTAGAAATATCAAGTGCAACTATCTTGCTTTCGCCAGATTGATGTACGCGTTGGTTCCACTTTTCGGTGAGACATGCCATCAAATCACCAGTGGACCTGTTGCTACGAAAACCGTACTGCCGGTCATTGAGAAGTTTTCGTGTTTCGAGATATTTCATGAGCTGACGATTTATCAGTGTTTCCATGACCTTGGAAAGAAGGGACGTAAGTGCAATGGGTCTGTAGGAGGTGAGAGAAGATGATTCGCCTTTTTTAGGGATGGGCTGGACAAATGCTGTTTTCCATCTGCTCGGGAAGAGTCCTAAAGTGTAGGATTGATGAAGAAGCTTACGCAGTGGTTTTGCCAGCGAGGAAGAACACCTCTTCAGAAGAAGGGGAGATATACCATCTGGACCAGCGGATTTATGTATGTTGAGATCTTTAAGTACTCTTGCTACTACACGAGTGCGAAAGTAGATTCGTCCCATTGAAGATTCGACGCACTCAAGTGTAGGCGGAGACAAAGCACAATCTGGGAGTGTTGAGCTGGCCGCAAAGTGTGCAGAAAGCAGATTGGCCTTATCCAAAGAGCTGACAGCTGGAATGTCATTGTAAATGAGCGTTGGGATGGAGGATGAGGCGGAATTTTTAATGTTTTTGACGAACGACCAAAATTTTTTACTGCCTTTGGGACATTGCAGTATTTTTTGCCTCAGTTTTTGGTCGTATAGGAATTTCACACGCTTAAGAAAGGCGTTGCAGTCATTTCTGGCTCGTTTGAACTTTTTTCGGTTTTCCTCTGTCGGGTTGGTCTTGTAGGACCGAAAAAACATTTCTCTAACCCTGACGGCCTCTTTACAGCTCGAGTCGGACCATGCCTTTTCTTTTGGTTTGATACTCTTCATCCGATGAGGAATAAAGGATCTCATTCCAAAGAGAATGGTGTCTGTAATCATATCAGCAGCGGCATCCACGTCGTTATTGAGGAAGCATAACGACCAGTTAAAATTCCTAAAGAAGCTGTTAAGACCGCTCCAGTTGGCTTTCTCGTATTGACATACGGTTCTTTTAGGAATTTTTTCTCTAACTGTGTGGTCGGTGTACGAGTACGAGAAATTAGCTGATATGACACAATGGTCCGAGAGCCTAGAGGGGAGAGCACATCAATGGTGTACTTATCAAGGTGAGAAGTTAAAAACAAGTCCAGGGTGTTGGCGGTATGGGTATGACTATCAACGTCTGGTATTCGCGTGGGGCGCATTTACAAGCAGCGTTAGGTTGTTTTTCGCAGCGAAGATCTCAACACACCGTCCTTCGGGTGTTGTCTGTCCAGAATGTCGAAGCCACCCAGAATTGTGTATATTGAAGTCGCCCGTAATAATGATTTCAGTATGAGGATACAGAGATACAATTCTTTGAGTTTAGTTTAGTTTTCAATGCATTTTATTTTCTTACTAATTAACTCTTACATACTAACAAAAAACGCTTAAATGCTAGCTTACAATTACTTAACAGTCTTATACTAACTTACTGGCCCCACACAGGCACTCTAAGCTACTCTAAATACTTATATCTATGTCTTTCGACTTTACTTACATTTTATTTAGAATTATTTATATTGTATCCTTAAGGCTAAGAAAAAATATTCGTTAAGAAAAAACTTAGCATATGGACTTTTTTTATTTTTTTATAAAAACTTAATATCTAACTTAAAATAAACCTTACTCTACTTAACCTAAATACACAAAACACACATAAACACACATAGACAGTATACACAATCAAATACATATGTCAGTATACACCTTTGTATATACTGACCCTCTCAAACACCCGAATCTTTTCCATTAAGCTTGCTCTCACGTTGAACCACACGGGACAACCAAATACCAGCATGGGCCTAATAAGGGCCATGTAGCAGATTACCTTTACCCCCGCATCGAGTTGGCTGCTATAAAACAGTCTCTTTGTAAGGGCAAAAGCACCTTTGGCTCTGGCCAGAGCAGCATCTACATTTTTGCCAAAATACAGAAACTGATCTAGCCAGATCCCAAGGTATCTGACTACATTTCGACAGGCAAGAGGCTGTCCGTGCTGTCCAATGATGGAGAACTTTCGCCAATTTTTTCTGGTATCCCTAGAGGCTCCAGACAACGGCGTCCTAAAGAGAATGGTTTCCGACTTCTGAAAGTTGATTTTCAACTTCCAGTCATCGCAAAATCGTCTTATCTTATCGAAGTCACGCTGCAAGAGAGTATTAATGACCTCGATTTTTGGACCTGTTCTGTACGCTACCACATCGTCTGCGTACGCAATAGTATGGGGAAGTGAACCTATCAAGTCGCTTGTATAAATGTTAAATAGGATCGGCGAATTGACCGCGCCTTGCTGAAGACCATTTTTAATTTGAAATATTCCAACAGAAGTCACATCGCCATTTTTCACGATGAACTGCCTGTTGGTTAGCATATTATAGAGAATGTACAAGAGTGGTTTACTGATCCCCAGCCTAGTCAGCTTATAGAAAAGACCCTCTAACCATACGGTGTCGAAGGCCTTCTCCAAGTCAACAAGGCAGGCACCAGTGCACTGTTTCTTGCCTTTGTTCCATTGGATATCGGACACCAGTTTAGACGCGGCATGTGAGATATCATGTCCCGCCTTAAAACCGAATTGATTATCCGGAACTATATGTTTGTCTTCAACCCACCTAGACAGAGCTCTATTGATTACCTTTTCAAAAACCTTACTGATATTCGGCAGGAGACTTATCGACCGGAGATTCGCCGGATTGGATATATCCTTCCCCTTTTTGGGGATAGGTTGAACCACCGCCGTTTTCCAATGCGCTGGATAATGTGCATTATTCATTGCATTATTAAACAGGGTGGTGTAAATGTCCACCGCTTCTAGAGGAAGATGTCGAAGCACGATGTTCGGAACACCATCGGTCCCGACCGATTTCTTAGCCCTGATTGTGTCGAAGATCTCATGGAGTTCCTCCTTCGAAATGAACGGGGGTAGGTCACCCTCTCTGGCAATGACATTATTTGCCATATTTTCGTCGCTAAACCGGGTGAAACCAGAGCCCTCGGATCGCCAGTTCCCTATTTCATTTCGAATGCAGAAGTCGTGCACCAAGACGCGACTGTCCAGGTCGTAATTAGGGCCAATGTTATCAATGGCCTTGTATACTTCCTGGAAAGTCGCCCCTATGGCCTCAACCTTCTCCTGTGGATCTTCGATCACAAAAAAGTCGTCATCAGCGGCCTCATTTGGATCAATGCCTGCTATTGTCAGTAACCGTTCGTTGTCTGTTGTCCGGGCTATTTTAAGACACTGAAGGTCGTTTTGATTTTTTCTCCGAAATAGTTTATTTATTTGCGGGAACATATTCGGGTTGCTGGTGTTTACAGCCCGAACCTTGTTGCTCCAATACAAACTTACAGAAATTCTGTAATTCTCTTTTATTAGCGTTTGAATATTTTTAATCGACGACTTCAGTGTCCTAATCTCCGGGTCTTGTCTGTCAGTTAACTGTCTGTACAAGTTTTTGAGTCTTGACAGAAGTCTACTTTTCTGTCGGTGCAGTGCGTCAATAGTAGAATTGCGGAACAGGTCTTCATTAGTCGTACGTCGATACCGCGGTATTGTAGTGTCCATAGTTTGTTTAATTGTCTCGTCCATTTTTATTAGGTAATTGTCGATCTCCTCGTTTGACAAATTCCTATTGGACGGTGGGTGGAGCGTGTTCGAGGAGAGCGCTCTTGTCAAAGTTGCGGAGAAGCGTGTCCATCGAGTCTTACTGTAGTTGTAAGAATATCTTTGGACAAACTCCTCCAATTCCGCAATTTCGTTGGGAACTGTAATTTCGGTGCTAAAACCGCAATGGTCGCTGTCATACACGAATGTGCGCAGACAGTTTAGCGTTTGTAAATTCGTACCTGTCAGTCGTATACGTTCGTCGTACAGCAGTAGATCCAAATAAGACCCGCCTCTGGGAAACGACGGGTTATCCGTCGCTTTAAGACCGAGTCTGTACATGACATCGTGCTGACCCCACCAATCGAGTAGTAGGTTCCCTCTAGTATTTGGCAAATTATTTCCCCAATCTCTATGTCTAGCGTTGAAATCCCCTCCGATTATAAAATAATTCTCCCCCGATTCCAGCCTCAGAAGTCGAAAAAGCATGTCGAGCTCTGTAATGAATAGGGTGGATTGTGAAGCCTCAGGTGCATAAACAGAGGCCAAGTACAGCCGCTTTCCACTGCGGAGCGGGATGTAAACGACGACTGCCTCCAACACCCGGAACCTGCGCAACACCCCCTTGTACACTCTGTGAAATTTTATACCCTCTTTAATGAAGATCGCGACACCGCCTCCACGTTTGGATCTGGGCCGGTTTCTTCTTCTAACAATATAATTATTGTACTCCAGTTTGTGATTATCGGTTAGCTTGGTTTCGCTAGCGAAAAGCACATCAGGAGTTTGGTCTTGTAGCAATTTAAACATCGCGGCTCTTCGTTCGATCCTAATCAATGAATTCACATTCACCGCAAGGACCTTCAAAGTTTGCTCCACCATGTGCGTACCCATTACGGCATGTGTTGCGTTAGGCCCGGCAGCAACGCGTAGATCTGGTCCACCCGCTTGGCCTGTTCTTGAACCTGCTTTTGCAGCTGAGCCATCTGCCCTTGGATTGCGAGCAAGATGGCTAGCATGTTGGGTGCAGCTTCCGTTGTTCTCGGCATCGGAGCCGGAGAAGCAACAGTCGCTTGCTGTACCGTAGCCCCCCTACCTGACGCCATTTGGGCGTAGGAAATTTGTGGCGTGACGGCTGGTGTTTGAAACCTCACAGGTGAACGTTTGACCTCCACCTTCTGCTGCCGAGCCAATTTTGCTTTTTTAATTTCGGTGAACTTAGGACAACCCCGATAGTTTGCGGTGTGTCCCACGTTCCCACATAATACGCACGAGAGCTGCGACCTATCGGATGCTCCGTCAACACCCAGAGCACACTCCTCGGAACTGTGGTTCTTTGCGCACTTCACGCATCGAGGCTGCATTTGGCAGTTCGACGCGGCGTGCCCGAACCTCTGGCAGCGAACGCATTGTATAACGCCGTCGCTCCTTTTTAATTTTTCCCAGTGAACCACCTGGTAGTCTAGGACATTGATACTCCTTAGACTATCCAGACGGCTTTCGGGACTGAGCTGCACCAAGAAGAACGGCAGACTCCGTTTCTCCCGCCTAGCTCTGGCTGTGGTAAACGGCTTTACCCCCACAAACTTGAGTCCTTCGCACTCCTTCTCTTTGAGCAGTGCTAGGATCTCCTCAGGATCAGAAGACGGTTCCAACCCCTTCAACAGCATCGATTGCCGCTTTTCACACTTCGGTGTGAATGAGAAGTGCTCCGTCGTCGTTTCCTTCAGGAGCTCTTTCACTTTCGCATAGCCCTCCACTGTATTACAGTGGATGGCATGACGATCGTTCCCCAATCTTTTAATGTTAAAATTGTTACCAATGACCAACTTACACAGGTCCTTGGTTGCACTCACCTCTAATTTATAGGTATTAATAGGAGGTACCTTCTCCTTCTTCTTCTGATGCTGCTGTTGTTGTTGTTGTTGCTGTTGTTGTTCTTGTTGGTGCTGCTGTTGCTTTTTTTTCTGCTGCTGTGGTTTCAGCTTTTGTTTTTGCAGCTGTTGCTGTGTCTGCTGCTGCTGTTGTTTCTGCTGCTGCTGTTTTTTTTGCTGCAGTTGTTGTTTCTGCTGCTGCTGGATTTGTTTTTGGGAGCTCGATACTTCCAATTGCTCCCTCTGCCTGCGTGCTATTTGCCGTTGCTTAATAGCAAGCATTTCCTTTTCCAGCCTTTGTATGCTGCTGGTGATGTTGTTTAATGTTTTCTCATCCTCATCCTCCGATTCGGATGCCGCTAGAGAGGCAAAGTTGTTATTGCCCCCTCGTAATTGACCTCATCAGCCGTTAAAGCGTCATTTGTTCTCTTTTTTGTAAGAATAGGAGGAGTTTTCAAACTCCTCCTCCTTTTAACGGCTTTCGCCACGGCACCGGCAACACTATATTTGCCTTTTTCCACTTCCGTTATGGGAAGAGCGGAGCGCTCTCCACCATCCATCACGTTGTTTTGTTTTTTGTTTTTGTGAACACTTTAATTTCTCTTATTAAAATTGTCTGTCTGATAAATTAAATAAGAAGAACCCGTTCGCAGGGGCTGGGAAGCGAACCCACAACCCCGAGTTTTGTCGCCCGGGTTTTTGCCACTTAGGCTACCGAACACTCGATAAATTATTGAGTAAAAGTATACTCCTTTTTTTTTGCTTTTTTTTTTGTTTTTTGTCTTTCACACTGTGAAGCCGAACACGAAAAAATCACACGTCTATCCTCTGTCAAGGTCTATGAACGACTGATACAATTCTTTGAATGGAGTCAGACAGCGCATCAAACTCGTTAAAGGTTGAATTACTGTCCAGTTTGGGGCTTCTATAAATAAAGCAGTAGTGTATAATTTGCTTACGGAGATGGAATTTTAACCACATGAAGTTGAATTCCGGATTGGAACATGGATCACATTGTGGTGGAGTTTGGTAAGCTACATCACTACGCACATAAATGGCGAGACCGCGGTGAGAGAAGAATAATGGCACTAGTTCGTAGCCAGGTAGCTTCAGATCAGAATGATCTGAGAGGTGTGGGCGGGGATCTACCTGTGTTTCACTAAGTGCCAAAACAGCTGGTCTGTACTTACAGACGTGGACGTACGCAAAAAAGTGATTACTTTTTAGCCCGCGTATATTGGCTACGTCTACCCTGAATTCCCTAGTCATAATCACAGACAAACACAGAAAACACAAACACCGACGATACTAAGCAAGACTGCGAAGTGGAAATTCTGTCGTTGGTTTCACATACTTTGTTAAAGTTCCGTCAATTCTAAAAAAACATTGCTACAGTGGAAGATGGGAGATGGTGCTCGTGAGAAATAAGAATTCTAGAAAAGGGAGACACAAAAACTTTTGTAAAGGCTATAGTGTATTCGAAAATTCCACCGAAGAATAACATATATCAAGGCTATTAATTCCGAACGAAACCTGCCACAGATGAATAAGGAAATTTTGTAGTGGTAGCACAGATTGCACAAAATACAGTCAGCGAACTAAAATCAAACAAGGATTCTAGTTGCGGATGACTTTTAAGACAGCAGGTAATAATTTATTAATTCATTTACTCTTCAAGAAAGAAAGTGTATATATTCAATTGATAGAAAATAAACTGCGCCAACTCTTGCCTAGGTATCAATGCCAAGTTCGTTTTGATAGTCCAAATGAAGCTGAGAGATGTTAATGAAAAATAAAAAAAATAAGAGATTAGGTATTCCATCATAAAAGGATGCATTACATCAACTTTTCTCCTAGTAAAGATACCAGCTCAGAGGTTAAATACAAATTACCAAACCAAGCAGCAGATAACAAATAAACCTCTTCTCGTGGAGCATAGATACAAATACACTTCGTCTCGGACGGTCATTGAATCCACACCATAAGTATTAGGCAGCAGAGGTATAAGTTCAAACTTACCCGAAAAACATCTGAATCTAAATTCTAACAACTCCTTTACCCATTATTATCACATAATTATTTCCTTATTCATATTCTATACACATATGTATATCGACTTACAGTTTTTCTTCTTTCAACCATGATTTACTACTTCACTGTTAGGTTTAAATCGCACACTTTTTGATCAATGAATTCATATATACACATATATGAATGCCTGATACTTCACCAGCTTGTGAGTCGATCCGTTGCATAATTTTCATTAGTCTGACAACACAAAAACAATCCGAATGCTGTCCACACACCTGGGAATATCAATTTCCAAGAGAAATAAACGAAAAGCCGGCAAATAATCAATTACGCCCACGAGTAATGAGTACTAATACACTCGACCATAAAATGTAAACAAATCGTAAAATCAAATTTAATACCTCTTTGAGTTGCGAGAGAAAGAATCCTGACCGGCCCTCCCGCTACTTGACCTTCCGTTCAGCTCATCGACAGAGTGGCAGAGTGGCAGAGCAACAGCAGCAACACCCGACTATTAAACAAAACGAAAGGGTCATGCAATGTGGCAGTTAAAGTGAAGTGTACTTTCCATCGAAGTATGGATACAATACCAACACAACACTTAAACAAAAACAACAACGACAGGAGCTATTATCATCAACATCATCATTGTAATGGCCATCATATCGGTCAAGTGGGAAAGTAAACTCCACACTCGAAAAATTGTGTTCCCGATGCAGGAACTTTTCATTCTTCTGGATGTGGTGGTCTACTCATTCCTGGTTACTGATTACTGGTTACTGATTACCTGTGTTTAACCTGACCAACTTCAGGTCTGGCCGCTGGTACAGGTTCCTACGTACTGCTGCTAAGTAGCTCAGCTCGTAAATATGACCTCGAGCTGAAGGATTAACCTTTTGGAATTGCTTAATTAAGTAAACGATGGGCCAGTCATTGTTTACATTGTTTGTGATGATTATGGGCTAGTAACAGTAGCGAGGATAGTCGAGGAGACCACTGTTGGAAAAAGAGAAAAATAGCGTAATGTATTGACAACACCGGGATTTTTATTGCCCTGCAGCTAATGTCAACTGCTTGGTATAATGAGCTCTTTGAATGAAGGAGGTGTTATATTCTCGAATGCAGTAGTCAGATTTACTAATGAGGCTTCCGTTAAGTATTTAAAATGAGCTCTCTGCCTAAGTTTGAGGAACCATATAATGACATTTATTGACGTTATTCGTAATCTGCCTGGGACACTATTACTCTAAAGAAAAAATATTTATTAGTAAACAAGTGTTGTGTCATTCAATTTATTCGCAGTACCTAGGTACATCGAATTTAGCTGATTCAGTGACAGGTTTTTTATGCTTTCCGTATGCTTTGTAACTTATGAGAACAGCAATAAGATTTTGACCACAAAGTTGAAAAAATTGACAGATTTTAGGTTCTGAGAGTAATACCGACGCAATAAAACATTCTCAGACTTTCACTATTTCGGACAGCTTGTCACACAGAAGTTTAAAATCTCTTACACATCCATAGTCAGAGATACACTTTTCCATGCTTAAGGTTCTAGAACAGATAGTTGTAAATTTCCGTATTTAATATAGAAAAGCAGAAGCAGTCTTAATTTTTTAAAAGATATTGAAGATATTTTCCTTTGTTTGCACTTTTAAGGTACAAACATAAATTTTAGTTATTTTAAAATGGATTCAAGCACACAATGTGGGAAGAACCATAGTTGGTTTTTCAATTAAGCATATCCGATGTTTTCTGACATCTCTTAGGAGTGACTTGCTAAGGTTAAAAACAATGTTCTTTGAAGTGTATTTTCATACTGCTTCAGTTTTCAACACAATTATCTGCTGCGCAGGGCCCTTTTCTCATTATCTGGGCCACAATTCTCATTCGGAGATACACTCCTTATGCTTTTTCGAGCACCTACAGCGTTTGCACCATTCGTCATTGTTGTTAGTCTTCCAGATTTGATGCTCTTATCAGTTTAGATGTATTTACGTCAGTCAAATTTAGCCCACAGGACATTGTTCCATTTACTAATTACGGCACTAACTTCACTTTCTTAATAAAAGAAGTATCTGAATCCTTCTCATCCTAAGCCCTGTTCAGTATAGTGAGAGAATGAGCGGCTTGGCTTCAGGTTGGTAAATTTGGTTGGAGTAACTTATAGGTATTAAAGTATTTCTTTGCACCGTCATTGACTTCAACTATGATACATCTGTAGTTCTCGTTGTGGCGTGTGGGCTTTCTTATTCTTTTTTCAGTAGCCCGTTATATTGTGGCTCTTTTAGATATGATTTCTTAGAAAGACTACCACCCGAGAACCCGGAAAATATTATTAAGTCTATTCTCAGCTCAGAGTCTCGTGGGCGCACTAAAATGCCGCACAATCAATTGAAGGCTAACAACTCGAAACGAATTTTGGAACAATCCCAATCACCGAAACGCAGAGAACCTTCTTCCTTCTTTTATTTCCATACTTAAGCCCTCTTGCAGTACAAGAAACAAACCTTTATAGCATAGAAGAGATTGGCACACAACAAAGCCGCCGGACCCGCAGATATTTACAAATACGAAGGTGAAGCTTTCATAGTGTAGGTCTACCATATCATAGATCAAAGATCAAATGTTTAATACGTGAATAGATTACTATCTTCTTATCTCTGTTTTACAATAAAACAAATCCTATAAAGACATATTCCTGCCAAATGTTGCTAATAATATCTTTCCCGAGGTCATCATTATCAAATACACACTTAGGCACATATTGGGAAAAACAACATCGATTTCGGAACACACCCTCTATATAGCGTATTTAAAGCTAAAACTGGTCGAGATGTTCCAAAACTTCCCGTCTACTCTGGCTGGAACACATCGAGCATATGAGCAATTATACTCCATACCAAAATAAAAGCTCGAGACTACAAGGATGATCACAATTCCGATTTAAAGATGAACGCACTGCAGATGCCAGA
The DNA here is from genome assembly GCA_949129095.1 of Volucella bombylans. NCBI lineage: Eukaryota > Metazoa > Arthropoda > Insecta > Diptera > Syrphidae > Volucella > Volucella bombylans. The sequence continues at coordinate 190,060,768 of OX422140.1, read as the reverse complement.
AGAAAGGCTGTTATAGAAGATAGGAACATGGGTGCCCATAATTATCCAAAATATAAGACCAAGTTGTCATAGACATGCATCTTTCATAGTAAGAGAGTCATTTTGGTAAGTTAGAAAGTAAGAGGCAACTTCTGAAACGGTTGCTTATTAGCGTTTACGGTTGGTCACTCGATGCTTCAACTGGTGATCTTGCGATATGCGTTATGCAAGAGTGTGTAACCTATGATAAGACGGCTGACTTCAGGAAAGGCAATTTCCACCGTCCGAATATTGACCATTATTTTTTCGAATGTGTTGCCTGCCCTGGTATTAAGATTTCTCTTTTGATGGAGCGTAGCATCGTATGCTTGTGATATTTTTCATTGTACTCCGAAATCGGTTGCTCAACGGGTAAAAAGATAAGACGCGTTTCCGTACTTACCCGCCCCAAAATTGAGGAAGGTAATCTCACTCGAGGTTCATTACGTCGTTGAGTTTTTGATGAGATGAAACTGAATGATGTCTTAATAACTAAAGTAAATACATTTTTGGCTCGAAAGTTTCTTGGTTGGTTTCTCCCACATACTGTGTTATTCGTATTGTCATTTTATGGACAGTGAGAGAGATAGAGAGGAGCTACGATTTTTATCGACTTCGAACGCCAGAAGATTAGATTTTCGGAGGTTTGACATTGTAGATAATTTTGTTGCTATTTGGTGTTAGTTACCTTTGAATCCAGACCCCGAGATCTAGGTTACGTCGCGGTAATTCTTACTCTGAGTAGAGTTACCGTTCAAATTATACGTACGACTACTTTCAATTTCAAACATGATACTGTCATATATCTTGCATCAGTTGTTGGGTAATAATTCATTTGTAATTTGAACACTTTAAATCTATTGAAGGATTTCTTGTTTCTCGTGCAGATCGAAATATTTTTTTGCAGTTGTAACCAATTTAGTGAAGAAATTACTTCGATTCAAGAATGCATAGCAAAAATTTAAATGCAAGCAATCGACCAGAAAGTGACCACAAAATAATTTTTAAACCGGCCGTAACCTTAACTCTCATTTCATAACAAAAAGATATTTCTAATAGGCCTTAGGCCAACTGAATCTAAAACTCCACTAATAGTTTCTTACCAGTTTGTCAAACAATTTGTATCTCTTCTTCACCTTTATAACATTTCCTGACTTGGGTTTCAATTAGCATTTATGCAACTTGCCGTCCACACAGCTCGTCAATATAGAGAGTTGGTGGTCATTTTCTGTTGCACTTCACAACCGTTTACACACAAATGTGTGACATACACCAATTCGCAAAGCCACTTCGCTGCACCGTTCAGCGCGCCGTTGGCTTTTAAATATCTATGTACTTGGACCTACTTCATAATTGATATTCCAAACGGAAACGCAACACTGCAGTAATTAAAAACGGGTCATAAATTAATTGTCACTCGAGTTCATTTGTCTTGTTCATTCAACAATAAATCAAAGCCTCTGACAAATCACTCCAGCCAGATGAAATATTAATAATAATTGCCATCGCGCATCTTTATCGCCTCTTGCGATTTTGGAACGCGTGGTGTGGTTGTTGGTTCCGATTAATTTATCTCTGTCGTAACCCATAACTATAGAACAGATACATCAAGTACTTATACTGGGCGAAATTCGCTATGGGAAATGGAATTGAGCCATAAACATTCGACGAACAATCAAAACATTATGCTGCAGTGGCAAATAAAGTCAAACTTAGTTGAGAACAAAAAGACAGAAAGGACCGACCATCATCATCACCATCATCGTCAAAACGACCAGGAATCCTAGGATTCAAGCAAGCAACTCGGCATCGTCATTCTCATATTGTGTCATCGTTTCATCGTCACAGTGAACAACAACCATTTGGAACAACACCCATAAGTGTCCTAATAGATACTTGAGTCAGTTCATAAATGTACTCAAAGGTATCTAGAGGGTGAGAGTATGATACAGAACCCTCGATCACCCTTAAACACTGTTACACGCAACAGTACCACGAGTGCGAGTATATCCAAAAAGGCAAAGGAAGAACTAAAATCAGTGCGATGGAAAGTGCTGTCTCCTGTCTTTTGGTTCTTGTCTCCTGGGTGTGCAAATTTCCACGGTACACAGACACCACCTCTAAGTGAATCTTCATTGTTGCATAGATAGGTACTAATACAAAGACTCTGTGGTATGTTCTATTTATCTATACTCGTGGATAGTTGCAGAGTGTACATTGCACGTAGTCAAGATACGTACACTAGACTAGAGTTTCGTTTCGAGTGCAGAGAAGTTCGAAGTCCTTCCTTCAACTATGTGCGTCGGTCGGTTGGACCGCCTGTATGTATTCGTACGTATGCTGGCTGCCATGCCATAATTTTGACAAAGTTATGTCGTCGTCGAGTCCTCAAATTGCACACGGAGAGATTAGGTAGCAAAATTTTTACGACCTCGTTATGGGCCATTTCGGCGATTGTTGTTGATCCTTTTATGCTGTTCCGTACATTTGATATTGGTGGGTATTTCATTTGGTAGTTTTTACTACCACTGTTGTCTTTTTTGTTGCTGTGTTTTTTTGTTTTTTTTTTTTACATTTTCTATGCGCTGCTGCTGGTTGACTGCAGAAGGAAGCACGAAAACTGACGAAGACAACCGGAAGCTGTGGTAAGGCGTAGATATGAGTACATATATATGCATATGTGTGTAGGTATCCGTCTACGCTTTTGGGGCAAAAGAAGTTTCGCTGTCGAACTTATGGGTTCATTAGAGATGATGATGTACAAATGGGAGATGGAGAGCATTTGGAAAATGCGTTTTGTGAAATTTCAAAGTGCCTTCATGTTTATTTTGACTTTGATTTTGATGCTGATGTTTCTTTGACTTCTTCTGTTGGGAAAAGTTTTTTCTTAGGTTTTATGGAGATACAAGAATTTACGTTGATCTCCGTTTGTGTAAGTACATATATGAAACATTAATGTCATTTGGGATGTGAAATGAACGGTAAAGGTGGAGCAAATGTATGCTGGGTGTTATTCTGCTGTAGAAAATGCGCGAGTAAAGTTGAAAATATTGGATTGGTGGTAGATTAAATTGCCATGAAGATACATACATATGTGTATGCATAGTTTTTTTTATTAAAATCTTTAAAGTCTAAGCTAACTGTGATTTGTTATGTTTACCGAAATTTTGGAAAACAAGATAAATACATAAGACGTAATCTTCATAAGAGCTAATCTTCACGACACGGATTACAAGGAATTTCTGTATTTACAAAACTTGTGCTATATTTGAGGCCATTGTATGTACAATTTTACACCAATTCCTATACTACTGGATTTCCTATCCTTTTTTCAGTTTCCTGTTTTCCTTGGGTCGTATGTATCCTTGAAGGTTTTTTCTAGGAGGGCAGCTATGCAGTTTTCCTTTTATAGAAATTATAAAAACCTAGGTGAAACTGGTAGTCCCAAGTGTAATAATATATTTAACGTTTAACGTCCTGAAACACTTCTTGAAATTTTTACTCTTTTAATTAACCGTTCTAGTGTAAATTTTACGTTATTTTACTTTTAAATGGTTTGAATTCGTCAAATGTTGATCCCTTAAGTTGTTTATTATGCAATTTTTTAATTATTGGTTTAGTCGAGAGTAGTGAGTTTTTACTGATGACAATTATGTTAGCGATGATTCAGTTGCTGATTTTTTTTTTAAAGGAACGAAAAAATCAGATGTATTGCAACCTAATATATTGTTATGGTCAAGAGACAAAGTAATATTATATTCCGTTGAGTCATTACTTCTATTGCCTAGAACTGTTTCCGCTTCTTTTTTTTCGCAACTAGATAAGTTAAAATTGTGTCCTTCTATTTGTCTTATAGTTACAATATTCTTGTTGCTACAGACCCTACAACATTTGCCAATGCTTAATGCAAAGATCCAGATTCAGTGTTTTTGCTATGTATAATTTGTATGGTGTTCCACAGTATAAAACTGATTTGAGTTTTGTTGACATCGTAATAATGCGAACATATTATGGCTTATTGGTTTTAGCTGTTGTTTATCGATCAAATGGTGAAACTCTTAAAGGATAGTGGGATAGCAAGTTCGGTCGACCTATTTTCTCTGCAACTATGTCTTTGGCTTCTTTCAAAAAAATAAATCTTTGCTTTCGCTTAGATGAGGGGTGGTCGTGGTGTAGTGGTACTAGCAATCGCTTCTCACTCGGGGGTAACCCCTTAGGCGCGCGTAAATTATAAAAACAAAACAAAAAATAAAAATAAAGACCGAAGAGATCATCAAGGAGATGAGCTGAAACTATTCGTTTATTTTTTACAAGTGGGTGCAACGTCTGAAAACATTGTATACCACTTGATCAAAAAGTTTCAGAAAATTAAAAATACAAGTTTATTCATCTAAATTTATATTGTCCCCTTCAATGTAATCCCCATCGACTGCAACGCACTTATAACAGCGCTTGATTCAATCCTCGAAACATTTTCTATATTCGGTATTCGGTATGTGAATCAGTGCTTCCTGCGATTTTTCCATTACTTCCATAATTCTCGTCTCTTTCTGCGAATTGCTTCACGCAAACGTCTCATAACTCCCAAATAATACTCTGGCCCAAATAATCGTTGTCTTGTCCTTCTGGCAAAAATTCATGAAGCACTACACCATTGTAATCCATGAAAACCGTGAGTATTGCCTTCTTTTTTGACTGAAAACGACGTGGTTTTTTTGGTCTCGGCTGATTTGCATGTCGTACTCATAAACCCACGTCTCGTCTCCAGTAATGATCCTTTTGATGAATGTGGGCTCGGATTCACCCTTGCAAATCATCTCTTTTGCGACGCCAACACGGTCTCTCTTTGGCATGAAATTGAGGTCTTTTGGCACCAATTTTGCTGCTACACGACGGAACCCCAAATCATTAACCAAAATATCTTGGACGGATCCATAGGCAATATTCAAGTCCTCCGCTATCTCTATGATGGTGAATTTGCGGTTATTGACCAACATTTTTTTAACTCCATCAATATTTTCGTCGGTTTTCGATGTCGATGGTCTGCCACTGCGTTCATCATCTTCGATTGACTCACGACCACTTTTGAACTGCTCGTTCCACTGGTAAATGATCGTTTTCTTTAGAGAATCGTTGCCGAAACACTTTTTCAACATTTCCAAGGTTCGCACACCATTAAATCCGTAAAAATAAAACAATAATAATTTATATCAGTGGATTAAAAAATGTATCTATGTCCTTATGGTCAAAAGTGAAAAGCTACTATTTAAAAATACAGTTTTCTTCCTCTCACATCTAAGGTTTTCTGCTAAAGAATTATAAAGTCGAGGAGCGGTAATAAAATAGAAACGTGAAAAGTGTGTTTTAAAAATATTTGGAGTAGTTACGAAGTTTCTTGTATTGACGCTCAAATTATGACTTTCATGAAATCTAATATCGTAAAAACTGGAATTTTCGAAAAATATCCTTAAAACTTTATAACAGTACGGATGTCTTAACGGAAGAATTGCTAAACATTTGAACAACTCGAAACTAGGTATCCTACGATCGACTTTAGCCATTATTCTAATAACATGTTTTCGTTATTAGATAATAAAGGCTCTATTTTATTAAAATAACCGCCACCCTAGCAAAATTTTTAAAACATTAAGATTGCAGTAGAGATTGAGATGGTACATTTGTCTGACAACCCTATAAAGACAATGCTTTAGATAAAGCGTGTGATCATTCCAATTAAGCTTACTATGTAATATGATGCCAAGATATTTAAAGCTGTCGACACATTCAATTTTAAAGCAATCGTCGCTACAATTTATATTTTCATCAAAAGGCATAACACCAAGGGCAGTTGGGTCATTTAGACGAAAACTTAGGCAATTTGGTGAGTGATAATAAAGTGGCAAATCATCACAAGTTACACCTTTGATATTGAATTCCATAAACTTAGTCTTGCTACTAATTACCAGCTTATGCTCCTTGAACCATCGTCGTAATATACTACGAGTTAGGTCGTTATTAACATCCAATAATAAATTGAGATAGTTGTTTCTTGAATACGATAATGCAGTATCGTCAGCAAAAGCTGTGATTCTGTCCTTAAATGGTTGGATAGATAAGGAATTAACATATATTAGAAATAAAGTCGGACCCAAGACTTAACCTTGCGGTAATCTGGTATTTAAAAATTTTTCAGATCTCAACGCATTTTTGACTCTTACAATTTGCTTCCGATTCGAGAGATAGGAAGTAAACCAGTTGTGAATAAAACCTCTGAAACCCGCATTTAAGAGTTTATTTAAAAGCAAGGTATGATTCACCATATCAAATGCCTTAGTTATATCGATAAATAGGCAAGAACAAATTTAGGAGGTATTCAGACTAGTATACATCTCCCCAATCAGTTTTAATAATGCAGTTTCAGTAGATTTGCCGCTTCTGAAACCGAACTGATGCTCGCTAAAAAAGTGAGTCCTATCTAAGAAAGAAAGCATTCTAGACTTAATAATTCTTTCAAAAACATTGGAAAAGACATATAAGAGTGAGATAGGACGATAATTGTTCAAGACGGTGGTATTACCTTTTTTGTGAAGTGGTATCACTATCGCTGCTTTTAAAGACTCGGGAAAAATACCTTTATATACATAGAACATCGGATTATTTGAAAAGATATGTTTTTTTTATTTTTATTTACTTATTTTGGTGCGGCTAATGCCCCCATTTATTTGGCTTAGTACAAGCTTAAAAATTAGGACCTAAAAACTAAAAGAAAACTAGGACTTATCACTAGGGCTTAAAGCTAGGGAAGGTGAAGGAGATCGGATTTGAGGAGAGAGTGCTGCGATTAAAATCGAAAACGGAAAGGTTGGAGTTTACCTTAGCAGCATACGGGAGATTGGTTTGTTAGAGCCATATGTTGTGCGATGACGGTGCCATATGTCGTGGGAGACGGTGGCAACGTAGATTACGAGGGTTAGTGTAAAAGAAAATGGAGTTGTAGAGAGACGTGCAATCGACGGAGCCTGAGAGCAGTCGGTGAATGAAAATAATGTCAGCTGCGTCCCTTCGTTTCTCAAGGGTATTTAGGTTAATAAGCTTGAGATGATCTCGATAGGGAGGTAAGATTAGAGGATCGTTCCAAGGTAGACCTCGAAGAGCAAGTCGAAGAAAACGACGCTGGATGCTCTCAATACGGGATACATGAACTCGTTGAAAGGTACACCACGCTTGGCTAGCGTACTAGAGATCTTTTAACGAAGCCGAGTGATGAGTTTGCTTTAGAAATTATCTCATCAATATTGGAGCAGAAATTAAGCTGTCTGTCACATAATATGCCAAGGTCGCAGATAGACTCAACAAGGTTGGCTGTGGAGATGGTAAATTCGTTGAGGAGACTTGTCGCACTTACGTGAGAAGGTAATCGATTGAGATTTGGAGACATTGAGTTCTAAGCAGTTCTTGATGCACCAGGTGGAAAAACTATATAAAAATTTGGTATAGTCAGCATAGAGAGAAAGTGCTGAGTTTTGAATGACTCTTTGAAGGTCGTTAATAGTTAGGATGAAGAGGAGTGGACCTAGGTGACTATCTTGAGGAACACCTGAAGTGGCCAAGAAAGGGGCCGATAGGGCAGACCTGAATCGAACACTATAAAAGCGATTATCCAGGTAAGAAGATATCCATTTTAGCAAAATGGGTTCAAAGCCCAGGACGGACAATTTGAACATGATTAGTTTGTGAGATATCTTGTCAAAAGCCTTACTGTAATCAGTTGTTATAACGTCAACTTCTTTACCACTTTTAAGGCTGAGAGAACAGAGGACACGAATTCGACGAGGTTAGTGGTAGTTGATCTACCTTTAAGAAAGCCGTGTTGATAAGATTATGAAAGAAGACTTGGATATCTGTGGAAATTCACCTTGAGAGAGCGATAACTGGAAGAGATTTGAAAGGGGTTGGGAAGTGTTAAGGAACACTTTTAAAGAAATATGGATGGAAGGCCATCTGGGCCGGGCAAGTATTCATTTCTAAGTTGTTGGAATTTATTTTGTATCCCTGTATAATCAAAGCTTTCAGAGATAGAGGTCCCAATGGGGAAGTTAAGCATGTATTTGAAATAAGAGGGATCCGGTACGAAGGAATTATCAGCAAAAGATTGCTTAAAAAAAGTAGCAAAAGGTAAGTAAGTTATCAATGGTCGATAGTGAAAGGGGACAGAGCGAGACAGAGGAGTTTATGGGGTCAGTGGTGAAAATGAGGTCTAATTGCCTACCCATATAGTTGGAGACCCCACTAACTTGGCGTAGGCGTTCCCGATCAAAAAAAGATTCATCCTCTGATTGAGTCCAGTGCAGTTGATGTAAATTGAAATCGCCGAATACGATGATATCATCGAGAGGATCAGATAAATTAATTATTTGATCAATTGCATCGATAGCGGGTTGGTAGCATTCGATAGGTTGCGCCGGTAGGATGTAAAAACACATAACGTACAGTGACCTGCAGGGGCGTGTTATCTTCATTGAAACGTGTCAAGCTTGGAAGAAGTAGAAACAGCGATTGGAAAAGAGGTTAGGTCATTGTGGACGGCCAGTAGGACACCTGGATACGGAGAATCATCTTTTGGACGGGTGAGATCGTCGTCTCGAAAAATGTTGAAACTAGGGGGGGAATAATTCCCGATTGTTTATATCGGGAATTAGGTTAGTTTCGGTCAGAGCGTCGACCTCAAATGGGAGAGCATGAGACTGGCGCAAAACAACACGGCTTTTAGATCGTAGGCCTCTTACGTTTTGATAGTAGAAGGTAAGAGAAAGGTTATTTTGAGAGGGCGTAGGAGTGGATGGTTGGAACACTGGCAATGGTAGCACATTAGGGACGAAAAAATTTGTCGTTGTCAGCTCTGCTCCGTTGAAGGTGTGAGATCCTTTTTGAGTGCACGTAGTTACCGAAAGCAGCAAGGTCGTCTGAGACTTTTTGGGGAGACATATTGAAAATCTCGTGAAGCTTGATATATAAGTTCTTCAGATTTGTAAGGTCAGTAGGGAAACCTCTTTACCATGCTTGAGATGTTATCAAACGATGTTGAGTTTGATCTTTTGATTGAAGCTATTATTTTTTGTATTTCTTCGAAGAAAAACTTTCAGGCTAAAAACTGGTTTCTACTATACTATGGTCACAATAAGAAGTTGAACTAGAATTCGATATACTAGGACAAGAACCCACTTTGGAAAAGAAATTGTTAAACACGTTAGCAACTTCTAAAGGCTCAAAAATAGTAGAGTTGTTATAGTTTAGAATAATGTCTATGCTAGATAAATTTTTTTTAGGATCTCAAAAACTACCTGCCATTCTTTTTTAGCGTTACCAATACTTTTAGCTAATTTTTTGCTGTAGTAATTATTTCTACAGCTAATTTTTTGCAGATAGGTACAGATTGGTATTTCTGTTTTTACCTCTCGACAAATTTTGAGGTAATAGTTCTTTAGTCTAGTATTATTTGGATGTTTTTTAAGGAGTAAACAGAGTTGTTTTTTCTTTTGCATTTTTTCAAGAGTGATGTAAACATCCATTGTTTCAGACAATCAGACAATCAGACAATTTAATTTTTTGTCTACTTTATTTTTCCTTTGGAGACAGACCGATATATAGCGCTGTAATTTATTAAATGCTAAAGATGGATTAACAGATGAGTAAACATCATCCCAAAATTCAAAATTTAGATGAGTTCTTAAAGCGACAAAATCTATTTTGGTCGATTTTCTGACTTCGGATTTATTTAATCGGGTGATTTGAGAATTCAGTTGAATACAAGTCAAATTATGATCAGTAATTCTTAAGTCATATACAATTGTTTTGTAGTCCACTCGACAGTTCCTGTGCAGTCTTATATAAATATGGTCTAAACAAGAATTATAACGCGTAGGTTGATTTATCACGGACATAAAACTAAACGAATACAGGGCAGACGAAGAGCAATCGACATCTAAAGTATCACAGAGGATATTAATATTACAATCCCCCAACAATACTACGTTTTTCGACCTCTGAAGTTCTAAAAATTCTGTGAATTCTTTGAAAAAGCATTTGATTGTACACTTATGTAGTCTGTAAATACAGATGAAACAATAGTGAATTATGCTCCCGAAACAAATTAAGGTAGTACTTGAAATGACCATAACGAGCATTATGTTCATTTTTTGTTTCTTTGTTCATATGTCCCCAAAAAACGTGCGTCGTTTTGTGACATTGCTCACCACTTATCTTTCAAAATTTTACATTGATACCAGTGTTGATGTTTTAGTTGGTTAGAGTGTATCGCTGCAAAATAAAACTTAATAGATAGCCTGTGGCTCTCTCTCGATATTTCCGACGGCAACGCTCTTAAATTTTCAAGAAATTGAATTTTGGATGGAATATTTCAGAAAAAAGCTTGAGGAGAAGATTGTTTTTATCGAAGTCGGCCAATCATTGTGCTATCCATATATTGAACAGCGAACAAATAATCCACGTGCTCCAAATGCCATTGCAGTTGTTACAAGTATTGGAAATATGAGATCAGAACATCATCACAAAATTTACGAACCTTGCATTGTTTTATACTAAATTTAGATTTTTGAGAGGAAAAAATTACTCGTCAAACTACTTTTGCGACAATTCAATTTTTATTGGACAATTCAATTTTTATTGGAGCAATCACGAAGTTAACAATGAGAAAGCAAATATGCAACTGATGGCTTGCTAGAAACTGTGATTTCAAGACGATGTAATTAATAAAAGTTGATTTCCAGAGTTGCCAGATTAAATAAAAATAAATTAAAATTGTTACAATTTGCTTCTACTCTGAACATCCTCCCCGCGTTGAAGTCCAGGCCTTCAACTGACTTATCATCAATTAGGAGAACGCATAATTTTGCAACAGCACGCCTTGATATACCAGTGCTTGTTCGCACTACTGCTACCCGAACAATGTCGTCTGCTCCTTTAATGGTTTCGATAACTCTGGCTAGCGGTAACTTTAAAGGTGGAAGATTTTCATCCCTCAGCAACACCATATTTCCGACAGCTATATTGCAGGTTGATGAACGCCACTTGTTTCGTTGCTGTATAGTAGTCAAGTAGTCGGTGCTCCACTTTTTCCAAAAGAGCTGTTCAATGAAGCACATACGTTGCCACCTGCTGAGGCGATTGATATTAAGCATCGTAACGTCAGGCTCAACTATAGATGTAAATGGAGCCCCCACAAGAAAATGAGCAGGTGTAAGAACCTCGAGATCATCAGGGTTATCTGTAATGGGAGACAGAGGTCGTGAGTTTATGACTGCAGAAATTTGACAAACTAATGTTCTAAGCTTTTCAAAGTTCAAAGTTGCAAGAGCAACTGTGCACCAAAAATGGTATTTGGCCAATTTAGCAGAGGCCTCCCAGAGGCCCCCGAAATGCGGGGACCTCGGAGGAATAAACTTCCAATCGATCCCTCCCATCCTCGAGACATTGCTGTTGAACTGCTTGATTGTGACTATTACTCAGGAATAAATTTCGAAGATCAGCTAGCTCGTTTTTTGCACCAACAAAATTTGTAGCGTTGTCGGACCAAATGCATTTCGGCCTGCTCTGGTATTAAAAGATATGTTCCCTGCTGAATTTCATCGAGAGTAGGAGGACCAGATGACAAATGAGCACCGTCGTATTTCTTCCTACCTGTACAAAATCAGTAGACATAGGCGTAAATTCTTTGCATTTTTCCAAACGAGTTTAAAAATTTGCAACCGATAGATAAATCTGCTATCTTTGTCGTCGAAAGTAGAATCCTTTTCCGCTTCTCAGGTAAGTCTGAAGTAAAACCCGGAATGCTAAGCCAGAGAGATTGTTTTTTTTTAAGAAATGTTGGGCCATAGTTCCGCAAGGACGCTTGGGAGTAGCTCCTTTCGATAGAATGTCAGCTGGATTCATTAAAGAATGAACGTAATGCCACGTCATGCCATCGGTTAAAGCTTGTATTTTAGTCACCCTATTCGCCACGAATACATTGTAGTTGGATGGCTCTTCTTTCAACCAAGATAAGACAACAGTAGAGTCTGATCAGCATTGCATTTCACAATTAAAAATATCTGTCCGAGATATGAAGCTACAAAGTTCAGCTAGTAACATTGCAGCAGATAATTCAAGCTTAGGACTTCTTCTGTTGAATCTCCGACAGATATCAAATCATCTACGTAAAAATCCCTACGAACGATTTTTGCCCCAACCGGATAAATTTTTTCCTCATCAGCAGCTAATTGATGCATTGCCCGAATGGCAAGAAATGCAGCAGTTTTGGTTCCATATGTAACAGTATTAAGCTTAAAAATCTGAATTGAATCTTTAGGATCGTCTCTCCACAATATGCATTGAAGACAACTATTAGGATATGACACCTTAACGGACCGATACATTTTACAAATATCACCGGTCAATGCAATTTTAAAAGAACGAAATCTCATTAAAATGAAAAATAGTATTGGCTGAATGGTCGGACCTGCAAACAGAATATCATTCAATGAATATCCCGAAGAAGTAGCAGCAGATCCGTCAGAAACTACTCGTAATTTGGTGGTTGTGCTGTCAGCCTTCAATACGCAATGATGCGGCAAGAAAAATGCAGGTATTCCAGGAGGAACGGATTTTATTGGTGACATGTGTTTGAGGGCAGCATATTCTTTAATGAACTCTAAATATGGGCTCTGAACTCTCATGGGCAGTGCAATTAGGCTGATTGTCCGTTATTGTTGGAACTACAGTAGCAGTAAATGCAATTATAAAGTCTCCAACGCGAGACTTTAAGACGATTTCAACGGCTTCACCCCTGTTTTAAGTAATTAAGACACAAATGAAACCTCTTTGCCTCTTTGTATCTATTCGCAGGAGATAAATTGGAGAATTGTTGGCAATTTTGAATAGCATGTTCGAGAGAATCACAAAATGTACAATAATTGGCATTATTATTGGATGCTAGAAATACCTTTCGTCTATTGTTGGTGTTTTGAAATAATTTTTTGCTCACATGTTTGCTAAGTGCTTCAGTTACCTCTGCGTTTTCCACGTTCTCCAGCACTTGACATCTCTTTTCTAAAAATGTTGACATTGACTTCCAGGTGGGTATGGCGTCAATTGGCGTTTGCTCTTTGCTCTTCAAGAATTTCTTAAATCACTCGGTAGCCCAGCGGCTAGCGGCGTCGGCCATCGAAGCGTGGCATACGGGTTTACGGGTTCGTTCCCCCAGGTCAAACTTATAACTTTTTTTTTTTTTGTTTTTTTTGTTTCGTTTTCTACACAAAGTGTTATAAAAACAAAACCAAAAATAATTAACAAATAACGTGATGGATGGTGGAGAGCACTCCGCTCTTCCCATAACGGGAGTTGGAAAAGGCAGTAATAGTGTTGCCAGTGCCGTTAAAGCCATTAAAAGGAGGAGGACTTTGAAAACCCCTCCTAACCTAAGAAAAAAAAAGAATAAATGCCGGCGAAACAGCAGATGAGGTCCGTTATGAGGGGGGCAATAACAACTTTGCCTCTTTAGCGTCATCCGAATCGGAAGATGAGGATGAACAAATAAATAACATCAACATCAGTATACATAAACTGACAGAGTAAGTGCTTGCTATTAAGCAAAGGCAAACTGCACGCAAGCAGAGGGAGCAACTAGAAATAGAGAGCTCCCAACATCAAAAGCCACAAGAGCAGAAACAACAACTACAGCAACAGCAAAACCAGCAGCAGTAGAAACAACAACAGCAGCAAACAAAACAGCTGCAGCAGAAACAACAGCAGCAGCAGAAACAGCAACAGCTGCAAAAACAACAACAGCTGAAACCACAGCAGCTGAAAAAACAGCAGCAGCAGCAGCAGCAGACGAAGAAGAAGGAGAAGGTGCCTCCTATCAACACCTATAAATTGGGGGTAAATGCAACCAAGGACCTGTGTAAGTTGGTCATTGGAAGTAATTTTAATATTAATCGATTGGGGAACGATCGCCATGCCATCCACTGTAATACAGTGGAGGGCTACGCGAAAGTGAAAGAGCTCCTAAAGGAAACGACGACGGAGTACTACTCATACACACCGAAGTGTGAAAAGCGGCAATCGATGCTGCTGAAGGGGTTTTAACCGTCTTCTGGTCCTGAGGAGATCCTAGCACTGCTCAAAGAGAAGGAGTGCGAAGGACTCAAGTTTGTGGGGGTAAAGCCATTTACCACAGCCAGAGCTAGGCGGGAGAAACGGAGTCTGCCGTTCTTCCTGGTGCAGCTCAGTCCCGAAAGCCGTCTGGATAGTCTAAGGAGTATCAATGTCCTAGCGTACTTGTCGTACGCACATGGTGGAGCAAACTTTGAAGGTCCTTGCGGTGAATGTTAATTCACTGATTAGGATCGAACGAAGAGCCGCGATGTTTAAATTGCTACAAGACCAAACTCCTGATGTACTTTTCGCTAGCGAAACCAAGCTAACCGATAAGCATAAACTGGAGTACAATAATTATATTGTTAGAAGAAGAAACCGACCCAGATCCAAACGTGGAGGCGGTGTCGCGATCTTCATTAAAGAAGGTATAAAATTTCACAGAGTGTACAAGGGCGTGTTGCGCAGGTTCCGGGTGTTGGAGGCAGTCGTCGTTTACATCCCGCTCCGCAGTGGAAAGCGGCTGTACTTGGCCTCTGTTTATGCACCTGAGGCTTCACAATCCACCCTATTCATTACAGAGCTCGACACGCTTTTTCGACTTCTGAGGCTGGAATCGGGGGAGAATTATTTTATTATCGGCGGGGATTTCAACGCCAGATACAGAGATTGGGGAAATAATTTGCCAAATACTAGAGGGAACCTACTACTCGATTGGTGGGGTCAGCACGATGTCATATACAGACTCGGTCTTAAAGCGACGGATAACCCGTCGTTTCCCAGAGGCGGGTCTTATTTGGATCTATTGCTGTACGACGAACGTATACGACTGACAGGTACGAATTTACAAACATTAAACTGTCTGCGCACATTCGTGTATGGCAGCGACCATTGCGGTTTTAGCACCGAAATTACGGTTCCCAACGAAATTGCGGAATTGGAGGAGTTTGTCCAAAGATATTCTTACAACTACAGTAAGACGCGATGAACACGCTTCTCTGCAACCTTGACAAGAGCGCTCTCCTCAATAGGAATTTGTCAAACGAGGAGATCGACAATTACCTAAAACAAATGGACGAGACAATTAAACAAACCATGTACACTACAATACCGCGGTATCGATGTACGACTAACGAAGACCTGTTCCGCAATCCTACTATTGACGCACTGCACCGACAGAAAAGTAGACTTCTGACAAAACTTAAAAACTTGTACAGACGGTTAACTGACCGACAAGACTCGGAGATTAGGACACTGAAGTCGTCGATTAAAAATATTCAAACGCTAATAAAAAAGAATTACAGAATTTCTGTAAGTTCATATTGAAACAACAAGGTTCGGGCTGTAAACACCAGCAACCCGAATATGTTTGCGCAAATCAATAAACTATTTCGGAGAAGAAATCAAAACGACCTTCAATGTCTTAAAATAGCCCGGACAACAGACAACGAACGGTTACTGACAATAGCAGGTATTGATCCAAATGAGGCCGCTGATGATGACGACATCTTTGTGATCAGGGATCCACAGGAGAAGGTTGAGACCATAGGGGCTACTTTCCAGGAAGTATACAAGCCACTGATAGCATTGGCCATAATTATGACCTGGACAGTCGCGTCTTGGTGCACGAATTCTGCATTCGAAATGAAATAGGGAGCTGGCAATCCGAAGGTTCTGGTTTCACCCGGTTCTCCGACGTAAATGTGGCAAATAATGTCATTTCGAGGGAAGAACTCCATGAGATCTTCGACAGAATCAGGGTTAAGAAATCAGTGGGGACCGATGGTATTCCGTACATTGTGCTCCGACATCTTCCTCTAGAAGCGGTGGACGTTTAGACCACCCTGTTTAATAATGCAATGAATAATGCATATTATCCAGCGTGTTGGAAAACGGCGGTGGTTCAATCTATCCCCAAAAAGGGAAAGGATATATACAACCCGGCGAATCTCCGGTCGATAAGTCTCCTTCCGAATATCAGTAAGGTTTTTGAAAAAGTAATCAATAGAGCTCTGTCTAGGTGGGTTGAGGACAAACATATAGTTCCGGATAATCAATTCGGTTTTAAGGCGGGGCGTGATATCTCACATGCCGCGTCTAAACTGGTGTCCGATATCCAATGGAATAAAGGCAAAAAACAATGCACTGGTGCCTACCTTGTTGACTTGGAGAAGACCTTCGACACCGTATGGTTAGAGGGTCTTTTCTATAAGCTGACTGGGCTGGGGATCAGTAAACCACTCTTGTACATTCTTTATAATATGCTACACAACAGACAGTTCATCGTGAAGAATGGCGATGTGACTTCTGTTGGAATATTTCAAATTAAAAATGGTCTTCAGCAAGGTGCGGTCAATTCGCCGATCTTATTCAACATTTATACAAGCGACTTGATAGGTTCACTTCCTCATACTATTGCGTACGCAGACGATTTAATAGCGTACAGAACAGGTCAAAAAATCGAGGTCATTAATACTCTCTTGCAACGTGACTTCGATAAGATAAGACGATTTTGCGATGACTGGAAGTTGAAAAACAACTTTCAGAAGTCGGAAACCATTCTCTTTAGGACGCCGTTGTCTGGAGCCTCTAGGGATACCAGAAAAAATTGGCGAAAGTTCTCTATCATTGGACAGCGCAGACAACCTCTTGCCTATCGAAATGTAGTCAGATACCTTGGAATCTGGCTAGATCAGTTTCTGTATTTTGGCAAAAATGTAGATGCTGCTCTGGCCAGAGCTAAAGGCGCTTTTGCCCTTACAAAGAGACTGTTTTATAGCAGCCAACTCGATGCGAGGGTAAAGGTAATCTGCTACATGGCCCTTATTAGGCCCATGCTGGTATTTGGTTGTCCCGTGTGGTTCAATGTACGAGCAAGCTTAATGGAAAAGATTCGGGTGTTTGAGAGGGCTTGCCTTCGCTTGTACAGAACACCAGAGTCGGAGTACAAAAAATTGTATCCTAATGAGGTCCTTTACAACAGGGCAAACCTATTAAGAGTGGACAACTTCGTAATTAAGCTGACTCGAAGGTACATTGCAAGAGCAACGACCTCGACGAATAACCTGATATCTGGGGCTTACTACCCCAATTACCTTTACCACGAGAGTGTGCGCTTTGACGGCTCCGTTCCACCGGAAGCATTCCTCTACCATGATCAGACAGGGTTGATCCAGGATAGATCAGCAGTCCCGTTAATCTTCCATGTCGCTCGGACAGCTGGGGACAGGCGACTCAACTACAACCGAGACGTCGCACACGGCAGTGTGGATCGTCTCAGGTTCAGTAGGGCGGTGGGGAATCGCGATAAGAGGGATGCCGTTCGGCAGCACCAGCATTTCTGGTGGTTGAATAATGGCGAAGATGTTCCGTCGTCATTTCTGTCAATTACGGACCAGCCTCACTAATGAGGCAGAGCTGACCAATCTGTTTTCTCTGCGGATAGCGATGGCCAGCTTACATAGGTTTAGGTTAGCATTTAAGAAATATATAAAGGGTCCGCCATCTAACGTTTTTTTTTTCAACTAGTGCTTATTTCGTGAATGGTAGCACTTAGCTCATGTCTGATTCGACAGATAATTAGTTTTATCCTTCCGGTTAATAATGGAAGATAATTTCGTTCAAATGGCTGCCTCGGCTGGCCATGCAGTAGCCTACACGATCGGTCCAATTTTTAAGCACATTATCGATTGTGTGCAGCTGTATTTCACCAATGGCTTCACGAATATTGTCCTTTAAAGCGTCAATTGTCTCTGGCTTGTCGGCGTAACACTTATCTTTTACGGCACCCCACAAATAATAGTCCAACGGTGTCAAATCGCAGCTCCGAGGTGGCCAAACGACATCAGCTCTGCGGCTGATAATGCGATCTTCAAAAACAGGGCGCAAAACATCGAGTGTAGTTTCGGCTGTGTGGCACGTAGCGCCGTCCTGTTGAAACCAAATGTTGCCAATATCCTCCTCTTCAATTTTTGTGAACAAAAATTCGTTCAACATGTCCCGATAACGAATGCCATTGACTGTAACGGCCACTCCTTGCTCATTTTCGAATAAAAATGGCCAATTATACTTCTGGACCAAAATCCGCACCAAACAGTGACTCGTTTTGGGTGTATCGGCTTTTCAATGTATGCGTGCGGGTTTTCTGTGCCCCAAATGCGGCAATTTTGCTTGTTTACATACCCGTCAAGATCAAAATGAGCTTCATCTGGAAAAATGATTTTTTTGGCAAAATCGGAATCTTCTCTAAGTCGATCGCAGGCCCACTTAGCGAAGCGAAAACGCATTGGATGGTCGGTTGGCTTCAACTCCTGAACCAATTTGACTTTGTTTGGCGTCATACCAAGGTATTTATGCAAAATTCGCCTCAATGATGTCTCCGAAATGTTCAATTGTTGAGAAAGACGGTAAATTGATGTTGATGGCGCTTCACGCACACTTTCTGCCACAGCAGAAATATTCTCTTTGCATATGTTAGTATATATAAAGGTATATACTAATATATGTATATAATTGTGTATAATGTCTATGTGTGTGTATGTATTGTGTATGTAGGTTAAGTAGGCTAACGTTTATTATAAGTTAGATATTAAGTTTTTATAAAAAATAAAAAAAAAGTCCATATGCTAAGTTTTTTGTAAACAAATTTTTTTCTTAGCCTTAAGTATAGAAAATAAATATTAGTAAAGCAAATGCAAATAAAGTCGAAAGACATAGTTATAAGAATTTAGAGTAGCTTAGAGTGCCTGTGTGGGGCCAGTAAGTTAGTATAAGATTATTAAGTAATTTTAAGCTAGCATTTAAGCATTTTTTGTTAGTATGTAAGAGTTAATGATTAAGAAAATAAAATGCTTTAAAACTGAAAACTGAACTGCTGAGGCCCTTAAGCTAGACCGAAGATGCTGAAACTTCTAGATTTTGGTTAATTCACTATCATTATCAACGACAGTCTGGAACATTGACTGGAACTAAATTCTATAGTCAGGCCACTCAGTGTAGTCTCCACTAAATTGGGGAATCTGCAGAACCGGTAACCGTTATTTAGGCTGCGCCACAATAAACGAAGGATGAGGCTCGTCTGTTGAAAAGTTCCTCACCGTGGATGACTGTTGAATTTCCATAGAACGGCATTGCCTCAACTGACGAGAAATCGCTGACTTAGTTTCCATGAAAGCTGTAGAAAAACTTGCGCGATCGTCGCTATCGATTTCATTGAACTCTTCCTTTTCCAAACTATCTTGGCTGGTTTCGAAAATTGTTTGCATATGTCCAAGGATTCGATCCTTACCATAAGCGCAGCTTCATCTAAGTCCTGAAGATATTCTGCCGTGAACAAATTCTTCATATCCATTAGCCGCCTTGTAATTGACGAACACTTGCGCTTAAAAAATGAAGCGCCTAACGTAGGTTTCACTCCATCAGTCATTTTGGAGGTTACACAGATGCAAAGAATTCTAGCTAGTGAGAAAGCGAAAATATGTAGCTTTGCAAAGATATCGAAAGTTTTGTCTACGGGAATTATGTACTTTACAACAACGAATCGGTAAATTGGCCTGGCAAGGAGTAAAAACTGGAATTGGCGGTTACGACGGCATCGACTGATCAGAGAACGGAATCTATTTACTTTAACGCAATATATTCGTAAATATACAGCCAACAGCATAAATGTGCAACGATATATGGTATATATATATATTTTTTTTAATAAAATGAATGCCGCGAACGCGAACGGAAATGTAACTAGCTATCACGTCGGGGTCACTAATGTTTGATTTAGCATTGTTTTATACTAAATTTTGATTTTTCAGAGGCAAAAATTACTCGTCAAACTGCTTTTGCGACAATTCAATTTTTATTGGACAATTCAATTTTGATTGGAGCAATCACGAAGTTAACAATTAGAAAGCAAATATGCAACTGATGGCTTGATAGAAACTGTGATTTCAAGACAATGTAATTAATAAAAGTTGATTTCCAGAGTTGCCAGATTAAATAAAAAATAAATTAAAATAGTTACACTTTGCTTCTACTCTGAACAGCATATATTGTATATCCCATATCTATCAAATGCTAGTAATAATTCAACGCGATGCGATAAACTTGTAAAATACGTTTGCGCAGATCATCGTTTTGATATTTATGAAAAATGTGCAGCATTCATTAATCTTTAATGATTAATTTAGATTCACTATTTCTGAGTCTTTCCTATGATTTTTTGGTATCATATATGCATCGATGTATGTACATATATGTATTTTTTTTTTATTATCATTTGAATTGTATTCACTTTCAGTTTTATTAGAAGCAATAAATTTATTATAACTAAAGTAACATAAACCTATTGTTATAAATTCCGAGAACGAATCATTAACAAACAGTATAAAATTTAAACTTCAAACATTTGCAGAACTAAGATCCGGATTGGGGTTAAAAAAGAAAGCAAAGGGTGATTAGATCAGGGATTGCCATACCATGTAATGATTGAATAGTGAGTTGTGAATTCACCAGGAGTACTTCAATTGCTTATTATATTGACACAAGGATTACAGTCGAGTAGCATTTAAAACAAATTGCACTCCAGAAGGTTAAAATGAGTGTTTTAAAAAATGTCACTAACCGTAGCTTTTACTATTTAAAAAGGTATTAATTCGAGTTTTTTGTTACTTTTTACGACTGGAATTGACTTTAAATCAAAAACCCTTATTTATTTATGATTCATGACATAATTTTTGCATACACAAGCCAATCCTGCAGGTGTTATTTTGACCAATATTTTGAGGATTTGGGACTGTTGTCGAGTGGCATCAAGTTATACGATCTCGGTGGCCAATTCGCTGGCCGGTGTAACGCCATTCTGTTGGAACCTCATACCGTCTGGATCAACGTCAGCACATTTTTGAAGAAAAAATTATTAACCATTGTCTGAAAATGTTGGCCATTGACTGTAACGGTTTTATTTGAATGCGATCATTATGATGACCTCACCAATTAGTGCACTTTTGCGTATTTGTGTAATTGAGTCTAATGAGTCTCTTTTTGATTTCCCCCATTCCAGAACCAGCAATTTTATTTCGCTGACTGTCTGCAATAATGGCACAACTAATTTTTTTCAGTTTCGAGATATAAGCGATTTAAAATCATGCCTTTTTTGAATTTGGATTTCTGTTCTTATAAATTATGCTATCCTGACACGGATTTGCCGTTTGATCTGAAAAGCATTACTTTCAAAAGTGGGCGGCATCCGCCCTTTTTTGGAAAAGTGTCATTATTGCATTAGGCAAAATATATCCAAAGTATTTGTCTCTCGTAATTGAGAAGTAGTATCAATGTGCCGATATTACAGAAATGAAAAGGGTTTAATTTTAATCATAACGGCGTTCACACTTCACAGTTCAAATTTGAATTTTTTTGAGTTGTGCCATTATTGCAAGCAGTGAGCGATTTATTCACCAACCCAATGAACAAATTTTTCGATATACGTGTTAATAAAGGACGAATTCGAGTTGTTCACGAGCCTAATCCACGAACGACACGAGTTCGTTCAAGTCGTGGGCTCGTATCTTCACTTTGTTATCTGTTAGACCTTTTATCTGTGTAGGGCGAGAACTTTTCGCTAAATTTTTCACAAAACGGATAGGAAATCCCAAAATTTGCGCCCGAAATCAACTATCGCTCTTCTCTTACAGCGACTAAAGTCTCATTTGTACCCACATAATGTTTTGGTGTTGTTGATTTTGTGCCGTGTACAGTCATATGGTACGAAATTTATCCACAACATGATAAATAGGGAGTTCAGTTGATCGTTTATGTAAACCAAAAAATACTCACAAAATCCTCAAAATATTACACGAATTGAAGACCAATTTTCAAAATAAAGTTAATTGACTGGTCGAAATGACTCTATTGCTAAATCGTATTTTCAATAAAGCGATGTTTTCTTTGGTAGTATGAGGTGAAGCACCATACTGTTAGAGCCATTGTTCTTCCACATTGATGATACGCAATTGGAAACAAATAATCGTTGATCATCGAACAGAGTTTGTATTTTGGAGATAAATTTAAACGATTTGAAATCGTTGCTTAGGCGTCAGTCTTTCCACTGTACTGAAAATAAATGAAGCTTGGTAGCTCAATGTGACATTTGATTTGACGCTAAATTGCTATTGAAAAGTTTGAAACTACTAAAAAAAACACTCATAATATACTGGGAACTATTGTATTATAAAATAAGTATTATACACATAACAATAATAATACGATGACGCACATTTTTTATTTCTCACAGCTTGTATTCTATTTATTCGTTCACTGACTAGCTGATATTAGCCGCTTTTTTTTATTAATATTTGAGAGTACTCCACTGATATTCCGCCACATCAGTATATGCAGGTAGTTGTGAAGAAATTAATCACTCTAGTACTGACTTGCAAGTTTCGTTATACCTTTTCAATAATGAAGCTAGAAATTTTGCAGGATAAAGCTTCACCTTATTTTCATTCTTTTCTAACAATAAAATATCCTGTGCTGTCGATACTGATTTTAAAAGAGTAGCGAGCATTTATCGCCATCATTTTTCATAATATTTATATACTCTTAAGCGTATATCCTCAAGATGAGCCTTGATGAGATACGGAATTTAAAAGCTAAAACTCTGTATTGCTTATAATTGACACAATACTACAGACAGAATTTTAAAAGTGATATTAATGAGAGTGGTACCTACACAACTCGTTTCCCGTTTTGTATGCGTCGAGCATATAATCTTAGTATTTGCAGCAAATTGCATGTTCTTATTAGACCACTTTTTGGGGAAAAGTTAGTACAGGCTTTAAACCAAAGAACCTGGTTTCAATAACTCAGAAAGAAAATTTCCTGCTATAGTAACCAGTTAATCCGCGTGGACGACCGTGGGAAAAGCTAGCTGGTTTTTTTATTCGAATTCCTGCAATGCGCTTCCTTTTACTGCAACTTATCCTAAGTGTGTATGATTCTTACCCGACTGACTACTTATCGCATTGCACGGCGTTCTTCGAGAAGTTGTTTTCAGTGATTAATATTAAAATTTGATCGAAACAGTCGCAGCAACTATGGTGTAACTCAATTGAATTGCATTTTTAGACTTTAAATAGCATAATTTACTAAGCCTTTTTCGTCCAAAATCTGTTTCCAACATCAAGTACCGTTTCGCCATTAGTCGATCACGCTTCCTAAATAAGGAAAACTATCAACCTTCCCGACCTCCTACCCAGTAACATGAAGTTAAGTAAAAGGGCTTCAGCTTTAATGCATTTATTTTATGTTCTTCTATGTTTGTCGCAGATTGATGGCTTCATTTGTAAAGGCCCATAAACCTATATAAATGAAGGCAGACGTAGCAAGCGCATTTTAACTGTTTCAAGTTTGGATGTCTATACTATAATACTACAGACAGTTCTACAAATAACATAGTTTACAATAATATCATCAGAAAAACAAAACGGTAATAAAATGCATATTGATGATTTTCTCGTGAACTCCTCTCTTCATATAAACTCCCGATTAATGCTGTCGAAGTCCTTTTTGAAGTCAATAAAATAGCAGGTAGAGCTGAAACGTAGCCAGCTATGCCATCAAAGGAGTATGTGGCTACTGCTATCTTCGTTTCATGTTGGTCGACTGGACGAAATTTTTGGTTGCCATCATTTATGTTAAGTGTACCGTGGAGTATACATGGTAGCAAAATGTTGGGTGGTTTTTGACATTAAACAGTCTGCAAAAGTGTTTTCTTTAAATTCTTAGTTTTTCCTACTAATCTATTGATTGTGTCGACAGCTTTCTAATAGAGCTTTATATTCCTTGGATATTCTGTTTAAACTCAAAGCACCATCCCTTTTGCATTATTTCTCAATATCCTTAATCGCTTGCTTTTCATGTTGTTTCTTTATGCATTTTTTTAATAGAGAAGGCAGTTCTTTTCTTCTTTTCTACTCATTGAGCTCGTTAACTGCTCTTGTCTTCTTGTGTAAGAGATTCAAATGTTGCATTTTTAACGGTCCATCGGCAGTAAATTTTGATGCTACTACCATAGTACTTCATAGAAGTAAAAATGAATTTGAAAGGAGAGTAAATTTTAAGAGTAATCTTCCTTACTGCATCTGGGGGCGCATCTGGTTTTTACTTATGAAGTAAATGAACTTCAGTTTATAAAGTGCATCAAAAGGACCCGGCTTATTTCTTATGCCTACCATAAGTTATGACTGGCTTGATTGGCCGCTTAAATATATACATATTTGAAGTATATTTACTGGTCATTTTTCGTTGGTTTTGGAGAAAGTTTTTATCCGTTTGGCAATAGTTTGGTAAAAGTCCCAGAGGCTACTGCAATGGTCTTTAACTCTTCTCGTTACTATCTTTGAAGAATGAAAGCTTGTATGAATAATGGAGTCATGAGGTTCTTACATTCTATTCCTTATATTAACTGGTCTGCGGTTAATAAGATGCAGGGAATTGCCAACACTTTGACCCCTGCAACACTGAAGCGATGATCTCCTTTGTCTGGGTTTGGAGTTCCTCTGTACAAAAAATACTAAGTAGTTTGAAGATCAGTCCTTTGATTCAAGCAATGTCACAGCAGAAAATAAATACTTGAATTTTTCGGAATGAAACCCTATTGGTTAGACAGCAGGAACTCTTCACTCGGAAACTTCATCCCCCTGATCATGACTGATTCCAAAACTTTACTAACTCAACACAGCAAGCTATGGATCTGTATTTTTAAATACCCGGGCGATTAATATTCTTTAGAATTGGAAACACTGTTCACTTTTCGGCAAGATCAAATAAAATGAACAAGAAAATAAACTTTATAAGATTAGAAAAACGATAGAAGGGGTTTACGAAGCCATTGCTCATTAGAGTAAATATCTTCAATATGTTGCTGATAGGTACTGCTGTTGATCAATAGTCCCATTTATTACTTGCTTTAGTTGATCAATTAGAGTCTCTTCTTTCTTTCTCAGATTTTCTGATTCAATCGAATTCATATCTACATCACTTACATGAAAAATACTGTTAGAAGAAAATCCTAAACCTATTTAGTGCTACTCATCAGGAAGAAATCCAACAAAAGATGGAAAAAGTACATCTTTTACGCTTAGCCAGTTCTCGAAGAAACCGCATTGCGGTAATATAACGTTAATCTGCCAAAGAGAGTGCTTGACGTTGAAATCTCCATCATCATCAACGAAACATCTATGCATCTATATGCAGTGACCTCATACGTTGTTAATCCTTGTTAAATCGTGATGAATGTTAACTTTTTTTCTACTACCACTGCGACTACTTAAACATAATTTCCAACACTTCTTAAAAATTGACATCTTGTGGTGATACTCCTTAAAAATACTTTTACTCAAGATCTACAATATTATTGCATTTGGCTTAGTAAATAGAATGGAAATTCCTTTATTGCTTCCTTCATTTAAATCATGTTTGGTGTCCAGTGTCTCCTACTTATTTTCCGACTAACAGCTTTATTGACTGCCTAATTACATTCATTTGCTGTCATTTGTAAACAACGATCTTAATACAAAGCTGAACATGCACGTACTTCCTATGGCAGTTATCACCTGTTTAAATATTTTCAGTTAAAGTTAAGTTGTACATTAAGAAACTACCCTATCGCAATATGAATAATTTGGTTCAGTAAGAAGGAGAAATGATTGGAATTCATAGCTTCCGAAATCTCTATCGTAAAATTTTGTCTCAATTATGATCTGCCGTCTAATTAAAACCTCAATATTTAAACCTCTAAATACCAACTTCTAATAACTTAAGCAGTCAAATTTTCCTATTAATTTAAACTGAAAGGGTCTATTATAACAGCTAAATTTTATCAGCATTTCGAGATAAGATCTGGTGATGCGTTTCACAAACATTTTTCAAAAAATTTATACATACTCGTATGTTCATACATATCTTTTATATGAATCACCGCCTGGTTGTTGTGAAAGGTAGTTTGATCAGATTTTAAATGTAAATTGTCTTATCCGGCACTCCTATATTAGTTGTTATAATATTTGAAGTTGAAGACCTAGAAACGGTCCAGATCACACATACACGTAGATACGTCCCACAAGCATCTTTTCTTAACCCAAACTGAATATGATTACATCTTGTGCAAACACAAATTCTCATCGAACAACAACCGGGCAACTTTCTTTAACGAGTTTGCTAATCGCATGAAATGGAAAACTTTGTTCACTAAAACAGCTACCAACAGCTCTCGAATTCCAAAAAAAAAGAGCACTCTACGAGCTCAAACAAAGCTCTTATCAACGTCCACATAAATGTCAATTCTGACATTCATAACACCAAGATATCACGCATACAAATTGTGTCCATTTAAATATTTAAATCAACAATTGTCCCAAATTCCCAAGACCTAACCCACTCAGTTTCGAAGCCGGCTGTAGCCAAAAAAAAACAATACAATTAAGACGCAGTAGCAGGCCGTGAAACTTACAATCCAAAATCACGGCCAAAGTCATACACAATCATGACATCGATATCGATGTCGATGTCGATGCCGTAGTCGAAGTCAAATTCGCCTCCAATTCTACTCGAATCGAATCGAATTAAAACGAAATGAAACGCCACTTTGAATGAAATTTTCAATCAGCTCGATAGTTTTTATTGCAATCATTTACGCTCTCGACGATAATCGCACAATAATCGTAAAAAAATCATAAAACCTGCCGCGGCTGAGAATTAAGCTGATGGCGACAATGATGATGGTGATGGTTGTATACAGCATACTGGATACTGGATACTGGGTGCTGGATGGTGGATGCTAATGGCGTAGTAGCGGTGGTGTCTCAGGATGGCGATGGTGAGATTTGTCTCTTGATGGCGTTAAGTATCCGCAAGTGTCCGCCTCTCTGATTTTATGTCGAGCACACACAGAAGAATGGTCGATTGGGTCGTAAAAACGCTTCTTGAGGAGGCATGAATATTCGAATCGGTCGGTGGGTCCATCCATGCTCATCTGCACAATCAGTACATGCTTCTGATTCGATTGGACGACGCGTGAGATGTGTCGTAAAATGGCATCTTTGTGTTTGAACAGAAGGAACAAATTGAAAAAAGTTGCGCAACGTACTGCCTGATTTGTATAACCACTCATTCGACTCGATGTTAACTGTCAAGATGAGCGTATATTTTACGAGCTAGCAAGTAGCGAGTAGCGCCTCATCCGTGCTCAGTATGGTTTATGCGGTAATCTCTTGCTTCCGTACACGTTTATGACCTCTTTTATGACTTAGCGCCCTCTCTCAGTCACTTGTTGTGTTCGTTCTAATCAAACGAATAGAACAATATAAGATAGCGGGATGTGGTGGAGGAGTGAGCTATTGTAGCGATATGGTGGTGGTGGTTGATGTTATGTCACAATGCGAACGGTTTCGTTGGTCTGTTTGATCAGGGTGAAGGTCGTTCTCGTTTTTGTTCTCATTTTTACGAGGATTTTACGATCTGACAATCAGTTGGCATGATGAGTTGTAGCGTAGAGCGATGTGCCAAGTGGTTCGAATTTGATGATCAAGTTTTATGAGTACGTCGACTTTGTCTAGGACCAAATAAAAACTCATTTAATGGTTTGTTTTGACGGATTGTTGTCAATTTGAGCGGCCCAAAGGTTGAAGAGATAGATGACTCAAACACGTCGGCAGATGATTGACGGTAATGATTTGACGATCTGAAATGGAAGGAGAGTGGCGGTTAAGTGAATGGAATTAATTTGATAAGACTGAATTTAAATTGATGGGCCATAAAGTTGGGCTATAAAGACGAGATAGAGAGATAATTAAGACTAATATGATATTTGTGAATGCGTAAAGAGTAGTTGGAAGTGTGAAAAAGGGAAACCATTTTTGAAAGCAATAAAATGGATCTTTAATTAAGAAAAGTAGTGAGAATTGTATATGTAAATGCTTTTTGGTCCGCAGAGAAAATAGATTTTGTTTACTTCTGCTTATAAGGCATAGTTCCAGAAATCTGGTATGTATTCAAGTCTAACAGTTTAAGTTTTCCCGAAAGACAGAATGAAGTAAACGGTGTATTTTTAGAGTTATACAAATTCAATATGAAATAAAACACTTGAAGCTAATGTTAATGTCTATGATATTAGCTTTATTTAATAGATAATTTTATGATATCGGGAATATGCGTCTCACGGGTAGCTCGAATAATGAGCAATATCACGTGAATGTTGACTTCCAAATCGTTCAACGTCTTTGGTTTATCGGCATATACTAGTGACTTCACATACTCCCAAGGAAGTAATCTAAAGGTGTGAGATTACAGGATCGTGGAGGCCAGTTCACAGGTTCATTACGCGAAATTATGCGCTCAGCAAATGTTTCCCGCAATAAATTGATGGTGTCACATATTTAAACCAAAGCTCTGTAACGTCTCAACTGAGGAATGAAGAAGTCAGAAATCATGTCTCTATAGCGCTCTCCATTGATAATAATATTTTGGCCGGGATCGTCCTTAAAGAAATACGGCCGATGATCACACTAGCAGTTTTAATGGTTGTAAGGGCGTCTCGACAAAGGCTTCTGGGTTTTTTCCACTCCAAATTCGGTAATTTTGCTTGTTTACATATCCATTTAACTAAAAATGGGCCTCATCGCAGAACAAAATCATGTTATCGGCCAATTCACCGAACCTACAACGCGTATAATGGTAACGCCGTTTAAACTCTTGCACAAGCTGGATCTTATAAGTTTTAAGCCAAGATCTTTCCGTAAAATCTTCCACAAAGTGGAAGGGCATAGTTCCAATTGCTGTGCACGTTGGCGAATCGACTCATTCGGATTCTCCTCAACACTGCGCTCCACAACGTCAATAACTTCTTCTATTCGCACTGTTTGTCATCTTTGGAGATGCGTATTACCCAGTAGAGTGTACGTGGTGCGAAAATGATTCATCGTGTTCCGAATAACTTCCTCAGTTGGACGATTATGTCGACCGTAAAATGGACGTAGCGCACGATGAATTTGACGAACCGAACCATGGTTTTCAAAATAACTTTGCACAATTTGCCCCCGTTGTTCTGGCGTTAATCTATCCATCGTAAAATGGCAAGACGTATTGACCACAAATCAACTTTCAACTGTCAAATTGATTATCTGTAGAAACAGTGTTGTCAGTTCAAAAACCAAACACCCTACTGGACACAAGTTTTTAGTAAGTGCACAAATCAGGTACTGCTATCGATTGTAATTATTATGGAAAGCTAAACGCCTCAAACTCATTCGGACCCTTAAAGGTGCTTACCTTAACGTCGAATTTTTCATTTATCCAGTTTCCAGCGAGACAAATCTGGTGAAAGGGAATTTAATTTGTCTATCGTCGAAAATGCTGGAGCATCTGTCTCTTCGAACTCCATCGATTTCTGGTAGGCTCGCACTTACACATTTATGGAACGAGAAGTGCATCCTGTTTTTGTCGATGAGGCCAAGAGCTTTTGTATTCAAATTGCTAATGTTGCTTAAGACAGATTAAAATATATTCTTCTAGAAAAATGTAGTACATGTGGTACTCAAATTCAGGGCATATGTCAACGTACGAAATTAATCACATGAATTCACATTTTAAGTCATATTTTCAGCCTTTAAACATATTTTTTTTTCTGACTTTCTTAGCTGAAAACATCGAATTATTATTTTGCTCATTTTATTTTACTAATCAACTGGTCATATTTTCTGTGCATTGTATAGTGAACTCAACCTTTGGCAAATATATTTGTTTAAAAAATGCAAGACTGTTACTCAATTGTCTCCCAACCCCAAAGGAACAGGGATTGACAAGAGTAATTCTGCGTCTGCTTTTGCGCTGATACAGCTGGCAACTGTAAACCCAAGTGACGAAGTTCTTATCTACCTCGAAGTTATAACTGCAAATGGTTATGTTCTGACCAGGGCTGACTGTTTTGCCCTCATTTTGGCCGCTGCCACCTCAATAGTCATAAAAGCTTCACTAATAGCTCACTATGTTCGTCCAATCAAATCAATATTATCCGCGTAACCAAGTAATTGTGCGGACGGAATATGGTGCCATTTTTGTTGGCGAATGAATTTTTGCATGGCTCTTTCTAGGGCGACGTTAAAAAAAGTCACATGACAGTGGATTCGCATGTGTAAAACTTTTCTTGATGTTGAAGTTCTTAGTTAATTCATTACTGACCTTGATGGAGATGCGACAATCCTAGAAAGTCATCCTGTGCATGTTTGGCGGATATGTTAAAACTAGACATGACTTTGTGTATCTGTAGAAGTCTGCAGAAGTACGAGTAGCTTTTTCATATTCTTAGGATCCACCGCTTCCATTATGCTTTGTAGCAATGGCATGTTCGTTTTATTCTATAACAACACTTTCGAACGTCGTTCCTCCGGTAGCATCTTTCTCATTTCTCGTGCTCATTCCTTTTCTTTCCGAAACGCCTGTATTCCCTTATTTTCTGCTCGTAGAGCTCATGAGCAGCACTTATCCTCCGATGCAGCGCAGCTGAATGAGAAAGGTCTTGCTTATGTTTCTTGTTGGGCTGCATGTACCTGCCTACATTCATAGTCAAACCAAAGGTGTCTTCGTGGCGAGCTTTAAAACCAATCACATCAGAAAGAAAGCTGGCCATTAGAAATATTTCCATTGGTATTGATTATATAGTTGATGTAAGAGGTGTAGGATTTTAAGACAGCTCGAGGCAAACGCAATCGGCAAAGATTCTAGTGGTCTCTTGCGATTGCAGATTTTCAACGTCTAGCTTTGGTTTTCGTTTTTGGCCCCTTAATGGATGTTGAGATGTGTGAACTGTGTGCTGGCTATTAAAAGGGGTGCTATGCAGGCTATGTTTTCCGATGGCCCACTCAAATACGGCTTCCTTAACCAGATTTACATTAAGACCTCCTAGCACAATTTTGGTGTCATAAATAGGGCATTTGTCATAAGTTCGGTGTACGAGGTCAACGAATTTGACTCTTATGCCTTTATCCTTATAGCAGTGTAAGACCTTTGTGAATTGTCCGATAGCACGTGATCTATTGTATTAAGGGCCCTAACATTGCATGTGTGGAGCGGAAATTCATTGTTCTTCAAACATTATATTCGTTCACATCTGAGGCTGTTGGTTGCCTCCCACATCGCCCACGTGCAACCTTGTGAAAGCACTACGCATATGACATGAGAATCTAAAACCTAATCTCGTAAATCCTCGATTCTCAAGTTCTGCTAGATGATTGAAACATTTGATTTATATAGTGTCGTAAAAATCCATAATAAATTCGATTTGTGATCTTCGCTTACACATTATAGTTAGAGCACTTTTGTCAACAAATTTGCAAAACAGACTTATATCGAGTTATTTCTAAAATATACTAGTGAGGTTTGGTCACCCTTCCAGCAAATCGATTCACTCAGGTACAGGAAATATTCGAAGAAATAGAAATAGGACAAAGTCTTGAACAAAAATCATTTTTGGATGGCCAAACTTGAAATTCAAGAGCTAAACGGCTCTGTTGAACAATTTCGGCAACGTTGTATAAAACATTCGTTTAAAATATATACTAGCAATTTATCTTTGACGTGAATATAAAGTTATCTCTATGAAATCACCACAACATATAGGAGAGCCGCTTACAGAAAGCATAGCTACGACCAATCAAGTCAAGTTCAAATGCGGTGATCAATTTGCATCCCAGCTTCTTGGCTTAAATTACGGCTTGCATGTATAGATATACCAAACTCTATTGAGTCCATTTATGCAAGAAACGTCCACATAATCTGCCAATCTCTCATCTGTCATCTCAAACTTCTACTGGACAATATACTAAATGAGTTTTGCTTATTACTCTTTAGTGAAATTACTCTTTAGTCTTTAGTGAAAACTCTGCATTGACCCGAAAATATAATTTGTGAGGATGAGTTAATTGAAACTTGACTCCTTTTATATTAGCAGTATTTATCTTTTGCCGTCGGTGTTTGTTCCTTTTTCGAACACATGTTGCAGGATACCACGCATCAGTTTCCGATTATAAAGCGACGTTTATTACCAATAAAAGGAGATTCTAATGGATCATGACATTTTGAACCTTTAGGACCTACAATTTAATGATGGTCCTCATGGTTTTGACATAACGAGCAGCGAAAACAGCTCTTGTTATTGCCCTTGTTAAGACCATTATTGCTTTTTCTTCGTTCGAGGAAAAAATCGTGTCCTTAATTTTCCGTACTAAATTCTTCGTATTTCATGATTCAGTGGAAATTTCATAATCACGCAAGTTGAGTCGTCTTTGCTAACGATGGGAATGCGAATATTGGGAATTATTGCTTCAGAGACCTTGTTTATACAATACATATTTTCTTATACATCGTTCGCCAACACAGAGTTAGCAACTGAACCAAAAGGTTTCTTCTATCTTTAAGTTGATCCCCATGCGAAATGAGATCAAAACTGCCTCAAACTGCCTCAAACTGCCGTACTGCTGTCTACTCGCATTTATTATTTTTTTGTTCCTAGAAGGGAACCTTAGCTACCCACTTCTTCTCAAATACCTATGTCTCAAACAATTTTAAATCGCACACAGATTACTAGAAGTTTGGTCGGAATTTATGGTGCCCATCTGGCGATACTCGATTCTGGCTTACTCAACATAATGAAAATATCTCCATTTGGGGCTCAAGATTTGTTTAGACGTATCACCCGGTTATCATTAGCGATATGCTTTCCTCTAGTCCAGAACCTGCTAAATCAATTAAAGCTTAAATTAACCTTCCGAAGTCCACGGCGTTGGCTGACGGATGAAGACAGTTTCCAGAAGTATTACCAGGGTTAGGGTCAAAGCCACTTGGAAGAAGTCAAATTTATGCTGAATGCACTCACGGTTATTGTAGTAAGTAGCGATGACTTGAGGATCGAGAATGAAAGGAGGCAGAAACCATTATTTGTTAGCGTTCAATAGCACTTTTTTAGTGGTAAAAAACGTCCCACGTTTCGTACATAAATGTACATATATATTTTAGAGAACTGTGTTTCCTGCTAGGCTGTTTCTAGTTTTTTCCTTATAAAGAAGGGTTTGGATATATTGTTAGAAGGGTCTACCAGAAAGAAGTGGTTATGTACATATCGTTAGTAATAGATTTTTCCAAAGTTGAAACCTTGTCGTAGCTCCACATCATTAAATCAGTTTATACTTCATTGATACTTTTGAATCCGGAAAATTCCCATACGGCAAATCAGTTATATCACTTTCAAATAATATTTGTCAATTGTTTATTCCTTTCGTAAAATGTTCTGTTATTAAATGGCATTAATGTAAGGCCCATTAAAAATGCTGTAAGACTCTATGCTTTGTATTCCTAAGGATTTTTTCCGCTACAAAATACATACATACATATGTATACTGCTCCGAAATTGCCATGTTCGACGTATGTGACTTTGAAACTTGATACTGATTACACCATATTTTCTTCCACAATCCGAAAAGAACATCATTCTACTTAAAATAATACACACATCTAACCACTTAATAACAGACTACAACTGCATAAAGTGTAACACATGTCAACTATCTAGGCGTAGCCCTCTACAAAACATATTCCTTCAAGAGTTATGTGACAACTTATTACGAAAAATACCACATTTATAACAACGAATATATACTTCGTATTCGTGCACCCTCCATTTTTTCCACATCCTCAAAAGATGGCTGAAGGAATGCGATCATGTGTAACCACATATGTTCCCACAAAAATTCAGTTGCATCCCTATGATCTCACTCGTATAGGACAAATCAAAATTATGTCCATAACCACGGACACAAACAGACTTACATGTGTGACAATCTGATGCAAACAGCAACAACCCTTTCATTCCATCGAATAATAGGTACATACGTAATTGTTCTATTTCGATTGAAAGGGCGTCACACAGCTGTTATGCAGAATCCTACGAGTATATCTATTCTCTCTTCGTAAACTACCCGTTGACAGTCCTTTTCAAAGTTAAAAAAAACAATTTTCACTTAATTTCCATTCATCGCCCAACAAAGGTTTAACAACAAGGTTCTCTGGAATTATGAATTGTGCCATTATACCCTTCTAACAGGCGCTAAATACTTAATAGTCCTACGACTGACAATAAATTCAGAGCATGCAAACGCACATAAACACCCATTCATATACAAATAGACAAATACGGCTCCTTTCTCTGAAAATAGAAAGTTTTTCCACTTTGTTCAAGTCTCTCTTTCCTGGGTCTAGTGGTTTGTTATCAGATGCCCCGACATCCAAGCCGCATCCTGATTTCACCAAAGGAAAAAAAGCGAAAATTCACCAAAAATTACGTAGAAATAGAAACAACTGCCTACTACCAGGATACACTGCATCCAGGGCAATAGCCCAGTAGAACTGGAATTCAGAATTCACATTCAAATGCAACCAAGAGTAACAAAAAAGGTAACTATTGTATTGGGATAGCAAAAATAATAGGAACACCAGTCTCTCTAAATGGCGTGACAATGATGCGCCCTAACCTACAAAAATTGTGTCCTGCCACACCGTGTAACGAGCGAAAGCGATCTTCAAAAAAAAAAATCATTTATGATTTATTACCACCACACAGAAAACAATGACCAGAAATATGAATTTTTTTCTTCCTCTTACATTCTGCTCCTTCTCATTGTTTAGCCGGGCTTACATAAGGATTTGCTAGGACCATCTCTCCTTATACTATTGGGAAAATGAAATATTGGTTCAAATCGTATGAAGGATCTCCTATTTGGTATTCTTCTATTGGTATGGTTGTTGGTTATCTCAAGGAGATAACAAGGTCTCTGACAATCGACAACAAAACGTAAATTGCCAACTTTCTCAGTGAAGCAAAAAACTAAAAAAAATTGATCTGAAGGCTATTTTTTTAAGGATACTCTCTACTCGAATTATAGGTATGAACGTCTAACTTTTTTTTATGATTTATGAATTGTTTTGGTTTAAGGGTGGTTTTGTCCCTCACACAGTCATTATTTAAAGCGTTGTTGGTGTTCAAAAAAAAAATCTTACATTTATTATACACACCCAGCCATTAGATTAAGGATAATGAGGATACACCGTAGAATTGGTGTTTGGAAATATTCGAATTCATAAACAAAATTAAGAATTTGACATTGAAAATAGCCTCGTTGACTAAAGAAATTGCTTTTTCAAGTGAAGTCTCGTGTAAACTGTGAGGAAATGTGTTAATTAATACTGAATGTTTGAAGGAAGTCAATAGATGGGTTGGGTCTAGAGTCAAGTATTGACTGGTGGTACTGGTGTCAAATAGAAGATTAATATCAACAAAAATTAGGGATTCTCTTTACAATTAGATTGATTACTTTCTTAAAATGCTGCACATAAAAACCCTAACTGGAAAGTTTGGAGTTTTGAATGTGAAGGAATCGCTTATAATAACATAGTAAGTGACACTTTATGCTTAATGCACAAAATATTCCAAGCCCGATTACAGTTACATTCAAATTTTTGAACATTATGTTGAATTTAAAATCATAAATAATTTGTAAATTCAGCTCGTTAAAAAATCTCCTGTTGAATTGCTGGGCATACTCATCGGCGATCTCAGTTTCTTTAATGACACCATGGCATACAATCTAAATGGCATTCGGACTGTCATCAGATGGTCTTGCATTCTTGTTTTAATAAGTAGTTTCGAGATTTAGAAATGACTAAGATACCGCTTGGCTGTCGTTACTGACAAATATATATCATTTCTTCAGGTCAATCCTATTTTTTTTTATTTACAATACATCTATTAAAAAAAACAGATTTATCAATACAATCTTCCGAAGACTGCTATGAAGCCTAACCAAACCATTCTTTGAAGTCTAGTGAAAATGCTCGTTTTATACAACAACATACGAATACTGTATTTATGGTCCAATTAAGGCCGTATATAACCTGATCCGTGATAAGTAATATGTCAGCTCTCCCATACTGCCAAAGATCCGATAATGTTCTGATGTTTTTCAAGCGCAAGTTTAAGAGCCACGGCGATCGATTTGGTATATTTTGGAGAACTCAAGACTTGCTTGAAGACTATCAAACTGGTAAAATCATTTAAAAAGTGATTTTACCAGTTTGATAGTCTCATCGAATTTTTCCATGCTTCAGAAAAATCCTTTTACAGATAATTTTTCAGAGTTCGAGTTATCCTTTTCAAATTAGTCTTAAGTGACCAAAACAAACTTTTGATTTGGGTAAAACAAATAAAAATTAATCTCCCTATCGGATCTCCTATAAGATCCATCAAAGATGAGCGTCCGTGCTTAAGAGGTATCAAAATGGCTTTTTTCTTTTTTATTGAGAAGTATGCACTACTTCGAGGGAACTCAAATCCGATTAGCAAGGTGAGAGAAGGATTGCAAAATCAGCATTCCTAAATTTAAATACATAACTGAATAGTCGTTGGAGACGCTTAAAAATATCCACTAAAATCGTAGATGACACATAAAACATATCTTTCAGAAATACCTCAGTTATGAGAAATCCTACAAGTTTTTGGGATAACTACACTGAAGCAATGTTAACTATGTCTATAGTTACCAGAGATATACAT
The DNA here is from genome assembly GCA_949129095.1 of Volucella bombylans. Lineage (NCBI taxonomy): Eukaryota > Metazoa > Arthropoda > Insecta > Diptera > Syrphidae > Volucella > Volucella bombylans. The sequence goes on along the minus strand of OX422140.1, from coordinate 190,023,951 downwards.
ACATATATCCACTTTCAGGAGATTAATAGGAATACAAACTAATTGCTGCCAAGTATTACATCGAAAACGCATTCATTTTAAAGGAGCGATAAATAGCCACCTTTCGCACAAATCGTAAATGACTCTTGTGATAATTCTTAAGATTAAATAGGTATTTCAAACCGATCACGCTATCACCTTTTCCAGCTTAAGTTTCTGAATTAACTACGTTTTATTCACATGGATTATGTTTGCAATTGAATGCCACTTAGATTTATGCAGCGTGGCTCAATTAAAAAACGATAATAATTCCTCTCTTTTATTCAAATGACCTCAACTCATCCTTAACTCTTCTGCACATCCTTAACGTGTGCCTTGGGTGACTAGCTCTTCTGCCTGATTGAAAAAGTGACTTGCAAGGGACCTGTACTGGCGGCATAGAATATGACACTTATCTTGCAGTATAGTTTACTGATTCAAGCCCTGCTCTTGTTAGGAGCTGTTAGTTTGAGAAATGATTCGATCAGAAAACATGCAATGGTGGTGAAAACATACCAAAGATCGAAATAGTCACATTCATGTTCTCATGCTGAGAAAATCTATTTTCCAGATCTTGGACAATGTACTCCTCCAGATATTGACGACTAAAGGAGAAAGAAGGCTGACCTGACTCATCTAGTTCTAGAAGACATTTAAAATAAAGATCAGTGCTATCATTTTTTTGTAATCAAAAGGACTTTTAACTTTAATATAGTAATGGTAACCAAATCTCTTATAACTGTGATACCTTTAGATTTCAACTTATCGTCTGATTGAAGGTCGAAAACGTGTATTTTATGGTATTTCTGATGGCTCATCTAACTTGAACTAATATCAAGCCTGGTACCACGATTGGGTGAGACCACTCTACCTAAACAAATGAAGTTGTCAAATTTCTTGCTATCAGGTTGCCTCTTATTCCATATACCAGGAAAGTATTCAGTTTCTTAGGCACTTTTTATGACTGCGCAGAACATTCCTGTGGATGTGCTTGTTATTCTTGAGAACAGGAGCAACAATCTCTGTGCCGGGAATTCGTTTTTGCGGATGGCTTAGATCGCTGAGTTTTAGACCACTGAATTGAATTCAGGAAATTTCAAAGTACTTCAGCTCTTAAGTTGGCTCTGATGTGAATTTATAATAAAGAAACGCAAACTTTTCATTATGTGTTGTTTGGATTCACGGCCAGCTGTTTACTTTCTGACTCACTGCTTTTTTTCGAATAGAAAGGAACTCAATTTCTATTCACGTGGTACCTCAATTTCTTTACTGCTGAGACTTCTGCAAGCCCAACTTGTGTTCCCAATACGATACTTTTCGAAGTTCTATATGGATCCAGTTATAAAAACTCAGCGTTCCAATAACTTGAAAAGGGACATCTCACCGCTCAAGTGCAGTACGGTTGGACACACAATCCTGTTAAGACTAGAAAATTACAATTGTACGAGTACTAGTATCAAAAATGTTTCCTGACGCGAACGGTAAATTCATGAAAATGGTCTTGGGAAAGTTAAGCACTTAGCCTAGAAAAGGCATGGTCCGTAAATCATCACCAAAACATGAACTTTCAAACTTCTCCGCCTTAATATTAATATTTATATAAAAAAGGGTTTGTAAAAATTACTATCCTCTTATATAGATCGATAGTATGATGATCTTCTTTATGCAAATCCTGCCATAGCATAGTCTAAAGACAAAGAATCACAGGAACCCTACAGTAATATCCGACCGAAGCGCTCAAAGTGGTTCTTATTATCCTTCACTTAATTATGCATATTAAAACCCTTAAGTAGCGTAATACAGTAAGAATGAAAGGATTTAGATATTGGTCTGAAAGACTATACGATTTAGCAAACTCCTTTTTCACATAGTAATATATAGAACCAAAATGTACTTATTTATACTGAAAAATACTTTTCTGCAGAGTTTACATCCAGATCTGCACAGCTTTACGAAAAAATTTTATGTATTTGACGGTTCTTAAATTAATTTTGAAGTAAGGGCTGGCTGATATGATTTCTAAATATTTCGCTCTCCCTAATTTACCCAGTATCTTTTAGGCAGAAAATAGATATTACTCTAGATAAATTCATCGAGGACTGCAAAATGGTACGAACTCTACTTCATGTTTCCGGCAGTGGGCACATACGAGTAGAAGGTAATGAAAGGGCCAAGGAATTAGTCAGATGTGGTTGCCCTCTTCAGAAATTATTAGCGGAGGAATTTCATCATCCTCGCGAAATGAAATATCTTTTTGCACTTCGTTTCAAAGCTATAATATAGGTAGACGAATATAACGAACTATGTCGACATATTAGAAATCTGGAATACAGAATACGCACTGACTATCCAACTAAGACGGTTAGCAGACAGCAGAAGCCGCAATAGAAGTTACTTACTTTACTGAACTTAGCTTAAGATTTGGTATTATGTTCCAAGAAGGAGAACGGGAGAGAATAACCGCTGTTTCAAGATCTGGACGTATTATATTATATAATAAGGAAGATGTCCGTTTTAAAAACCAAGCTATCATTGAACTCAGAGCGTTTGCTCTGAATATTTGTTCAAATTCCTGTCAAACGCTTCATAGTTTTCTATTGAAATCGCATGCGTCTGGATGAACAGAAAAATTAGAGACATTCTCGCTTATTATTAACTGCCTCCCATTTACCTTAATGAAAAATGGAATACAAAATGGAATACATGTTTTCAAAAATAATTGGCAGTTGTGGTTACTCAAGGAATATCTCTGATGAAGGTGGCTGCTTTTAGAAGGGTGGTATAGTATAGGCCTGAAAACCAGCTGAAAACGTTAGACATTTAGCATGGAAAGGCACAGATTCTACATCTCGAAATAACATATTGGTGATTTAACTATTTAAAAATGAATTTTTCTTTCTAATTGTGGAAATGAAAGGATTATTCGTTCTCATCTATTTAGGAATAAGCTACATAAATAACTGCCTACAACATTTGAAAAAGAATCGAAATCTAACCTTTCCATCAATCTCCTGTATTCAAATTCATTTAAAATTATCCATAAAGAATCTCAATAAATAATAAATATCTTTACCACAATTACAACCCCTCCTGTTAAAAGCATTGACATCATAGCAAACATTATCAATCAGTGCAATTGGTTTTATTTCATTTCATTTCACATAATAACCATCAAAAAAAGTGTAATCGTAACTTCATTGCTAAGTTCCTAAATAAAACCAGATAACCCCAGCATCAAACAGTGCCACAACTACCAAGTTCTTCATTAAAGCCACCATTCTTGTGGATATTCTCTCCCACGGCAAGCAAGAAATTCAAGTAATCCTCGTTTATATCCGCACCCCTTACAAACGCTCGTAAAACCATTTTTTTTCTCTGTGCGTGTTTCTGTTGCAAAATTCTCATTCTCAAGTGCACAATTACATCCCATATTCCATGATTGCATACTCTTTTTATACTTCAGGACTCAAAAAGGAACCCCCCTCACCCGAACGAAACCGCGCCGAAAACCCAAAGCAAACGACCGTACCATGTGCCGTGTGCTTCAGTCTTTGAATCGTCGTTGGTATCGGTCGTCAGGACTCAAAAGACCACAGTAAATGGGTGATTTTAGCTGCTGCAGTAATCGATGACATTTACGATCATTTTACGAGCAGTAAAAATCAAAATCCCAATTCATGCTCAAAACTTTTCGATTACGTCTTGTTTTTGCTGCTTTATGCGTGCTTTTGTTGTTTTGACAGCATATTCTCCATTCCTGCTGGTTTTCTTTATATTGTTATTTTATAGATACTTAATGAATTAACTGTCAAATAATTTCCTTCCCCCAAGCCACGGTAATTTGTACACGTTTCCTGTCAGTTTAATTCAGATTGAGATTTGTTTTCGTCAAATGCTGAAAAAAGTCGTAAAATTCGAATCGGCTAATTGAGTAGAACAGTTGTTGAGGTCGTAAAATTCTTCACTGAATTATGACCTTTCGAAGCTTTCGTTCTGTTATCTAGATGTTTACGAGATAGCTTTCACAGATGCATAAGGCCATTAAAAATGACCAAAGGAAAAGGAGTATACAAATACGCTGACCTTTTTTTAACAACCCATGTAAATTGCAATGAAGCAAATCACAAAAAATATGAGGAAGGGCACGTATCTAACTTTTAAGCGCAGATTTCAACCATTAAATAAAATAGTTTCGATTCGAACCAACAATACGAAGGGTAGGTAAAAATTAGAAAACCCACCACAAGAATGGGTGAATTAAAGGTTCGACATTATTTTTCCCAGGTTACCTTCGGTGCATGTCATGGGAAGCGGTTGCAGAGTGACATCTCTACGTCAGATATTGAACTTGTGCAGTCATGTCAGTTTAGGTATTTTGGGCGTGGACTGACAATTTTGTTTTCCATTTATTTTTTCTTTCTTGCATCCCAAAAAGGGGTTTATAATTGATTTTCTGCAAAATGGATTGCTAAACAGGTAAACGCCGTCTGGAGGTCTAATGTGTATCTTTGAGGTGGTAATTTTTAGAAGGAGGAGTTTGGCAAACATTTGTAGCCGAAAATTCACAATGTACTCGGATTAATTATGTTAAGATACACATTCTCCAAGATGTTTCTAAATTATTGATTTTCTTTCTTATTGCAAAATCACATCACAGTTTTCACTTTTCAGAAAAAATTTATTTACAAATATTTAGTATCTATATATTCATACACTGAACATGCGCCGAAAGCAAAACCAAAACCTATATCTGAACGGTTGTACGTCTTTTCATCAAGCAACCAAATAACCGACTGATGGAGTGATGGGCATCACACACTGACAAAAGGGATATTTTTCAATTATACTTTAGCTCTTTTGGTTAGGCTCGGTCGTTTGGTTGGGTCGGTAGAATTTCGTTGGGAAAGAAGAGGGGGAAAAATTGAATAAATGAATGTATTTACCCAGATACATATCTTTAGGCTACCAAACCAACCAATTTTGGTAAGCACATAGGGATTGAGTATAGGTATGTATATGATATGGGTATTCTGGTGATGCAAATACCAGGGAAACGGAAAACCAGTTTGAAGAGAATATAGATACCATCCTATTCATGCCCTTTAGTAGATTTGTACCTAATAACGTATAATTGTTGGACAATTTTTTAAAGAGACATTTAATTTATTATTATATGAACGCACGCATTTTTGTTCATTATCTTGATACAAAATGATCGTGTTAAATAAAAATTTATAATGGCAAGCACGTTCAGTTCTTGTATCCTGCCATATCGATTTATTTTATTAAAAAAATCTTTTTTTCCTCGTGTACTTTAATGCAAATGAGCTGGAAATGTTTGTTGAATATAGTTTAAGTGAGTTTGTAAAATTTTCGGTTACTTACTAATTTGGCGGCAGTAATAAATTCATATCAGATGTCTGGAAAAAGAAGAAAAATTTAAGCTTTATGATTGGGTTTTTATTACGAGTATTTATCTATTGCAAATGAAATTAAAAGTAGTCTAAAAAGCGATAGTTTAACAGATTTTCTTTTGATTATTATTATACAGGCATAAGTATTGAGATACCAAGTATCCATTACCGTTCGTAGCTAGCTATTGAACATTGTAACCTATGTAACCTGTATCAAGTGCTGAAGACTACAAAGGCAAAGGCTGCTACATAAATACGGAGCTCGAAAACAGTGGAATCGATGCAATGTAGAGGCACTTCTACAGGAATAATAATTTGAAGTCTAATCAAATGTAAAAAGAATATGTCAAAACAAGTCAAATCCCAAACAGAAACATGTAGAAATGAATAAGAAAACTCAGTGAGTGCTGAAAACATAGCAGAAAATGCGGCAGAGACTTCACCATCGTTTGCACTATCCACAAGAGAGAAGACTCTCTAAACTACGCCAAAAATTTTTCAATGATCTGATTGGAGCCCATTAGAGCGATTTACGGTCCTATAAGTTCACAAATTTTTGCACTCCGGTAGATCCTGGAGAAAACTCAAGATTTTCGGATCGATACCCAATACCTACCACTTTGTGGGGATAACCGCCACCAACATTCTGCAGTATATTGAGTCTGAATATGCATATACATACTTATAATTAAGCATCCGCATACGCTTAAGACCAGCTAGATGGCAGAGGAATTCCGAAGATCGAGTCAACAGCGACGTCTAAAGCAGATCTAGCGATGACCTCTGTCTACGATGTAGACATATTATTTTTACATTTTATTTTGTTCACACACTTTTTTACTGAGTGCGCGTCTCGCCTCAGATAAATATAAGAATATGAATCCGTAATGTAATTATACCATAAGCCTAATTTTAAGTTTTGTGAACAAAAAAAGCACTTTTGATTAAGAACTCAAATTGAACGGATGGCCTTTCTATCAAAATAATGTCCTCGTCTTCCTAGACAACCCCATTTCAGCTACTTTAACACATTGGAGGCTAAGACCATATGAGAAGTTTTCGGCATTTGAACATGCTAACCGTCTGGTTAACTTTATTAAAAAATTAAAAAGTTAACAATTTTGATATACTCGTGCATACGAGTATAGTATAATAAACAATAAACAGCTTCCGACATGAATGAAATTAGCATTGACCCTCAAAATGTTTTCACACGGCGCGGGCGAAGGAAAATTAGGGATTAAGAAAATGAAGGTACCTTTGTACATTAGTCTTAAATTTTTCCAATTTATAATGACTAAGAAATAGAGAGCTCGGCAGGGCATTCTAAAAGCGAGTTTAGGAACGAATCACGATATTTTAGACTACGTCCGATAGTGGGCTTAGAAATAATGTGGAACGCTTCACGATTTTGCGTGTCATCCATGCGCAGGGGTCATGCTAATCTTATCTGTATCGTTCCAATTGTATGTAGTATATATTCTGCCGAAGCAATATAGACCGGCTATGTATATAAAGTCGATTCAAACTCTGGCATCTCTACCAAGCTCATACGCCCCATAAAAATCCATAATGATACCACCGAAGCATATGAAGTCAGAAAAGGACTTCAAAAGGTAAAGAAGGCCATGTGACTTTTACAGCATCTTCAGAATTCGCGGCCCAATATCATAGGCATAGTGTTTCAAAAGTCTATAAACTGCTGGTATTCACTGACGACATTGACATTATAGGAATTAATGAGCGACCTGTCAGCTGTCACTGGAACGTTTGGGGCCATTGGACAGCAAGTGGCAAAGTTGGGTTTATTGGTAAATGAAGTCGACAACACAAACACTATATGGTTAGATAACACATTACAATGGCGAACTATAATTTGAACGTGGTATAAGACTTTGTCTACCTGGTCTTCCGTGTAAATTAACAAAAAATTAATTTATTTGAAGATCAAGCGGACTATCACCCTTACTAATCGCTTTTTCTTTGGACAAAGAATTGTGAAATAAGTCTGTAGGCGTGAAAGTATTTACTTAACCTAAAGCAGACGAAAATGCCCTCGATTACTTCCAAGGAAAAATTTACAAGTGTTTTCCAGTCCCGGAAACAAAATTTGAAAATTATGTATAACTAATTGTAATCGCTAGAATTAATCAGCTCTAATAGCTAGGATATGTTGAGCGAATGCACACCACAGCTCCGGAGCGTAATGTCTTGGAATTCATTCCGATGGAAAACACTTTATGTGGTAGAAACCAATTTTCAACAAGAAGGGACACACAACATCGACGAATCAGACAGAACATAGCAATAAACAGCTATAACTTTAAGGTAATCAGGAGCTTTGTCTTCATCGATTGTGATGGTGCTGCTCTATGGTGCAGAAACACGGACTCTCGCGGCCTACAAGCTGTACAGTGACGAAAAAGTCGATTAGGATCTCTCTCTATATGCAGAGCGCTGCTTGAAGAGGGAGAAGAGAGCATAGGTGAAATTAACAAACTTAGCAATAAGAGCTGGATTAACAGAGAAAACTTATTGGTTGAACCCCAGGAATATTTGGTTCGTCGAGGTTATAAAGGAAAATAGCCTTTAGATAATCTTAAGATTTTAAGGCCTCTAGTTTAAATTAAGCTAAGCTCCCTTGACATGAGAAAAGCAGGGTTCCGGATACTGGTTTCATAAAAAGATGTATTAGCATATTTGTCGGACTCTCTTTAGGCAAGGAAGAGCAAGGTGATTTCATAATCGATTTCAACTTAAAAACTCGGAAATTGTTTCGAAGTGGTTGAATTTTCTAAACTTATGTCTAAAGGCTTATGGATATTAGGAAATATAGTCATAAATAGGGTAGTCAATTTTAGGTAGATTAAGACAAGTAAACCATAAATTAACTACTGGAATAACAAGCCTGATTCATTTTCTTTCAATTGAAAGTACAACGCCGAGGTTCACCTTAGGGGTCACATTTTCAAAATGCTTAAGAAAAGTAAACTTATCCAAACCTACGAAAAAGAGTAGCGGCATCTTTCATTCTGAAGTATACACCACAAAGAGATGCATATAAATCAATATTGATTGAAAATAATAGAGTATTAGACATAGCAATAATAAATAATAGGTACTCAAGTTGCCATCCGGGATATACGAGTTGGACATAAGAAATATAGAAATCCTCTATTGAATACCTAGATAAGACAGTTAAAGATGGTAAAGAAAAGGTAAACTCCGTTGTAAGATAAAATCCTGAAAGATCTGCAACAGCTGGAATAGGAGATCATCTCTTTAAGAAAAGCAAATTAATAAATTAATAAATTAATAAATAAAACCCTGAACTCAGGGTTTGACTAAGTTAATAAACTACAAAAGAGCTATAATAGCAAAATTTTTTAAGCTATTTAAATGAAAATAAAATATGTATATGCATATCTTATCTCTATCGAACGGAGGGCTATAGACTCAACGACTAGGAAAGGGGAAGACCTTTTCAATAAATAGTCCAGTATATAAAGCGCAATATAATATACACAAATGTAAATTTATTTATCAATAGATATGTTTTTTTGTATGCTTCCGAAATTGAGTACTTTATTATTATTGAAGAAGAAGCTAATTCTATCCACATGTCTTAAATGAAGCTATTAAGCAGAACTAATTAATTTTAACGAACTGGGTAATTGAATTACCTAACTTGAATTACCTCTCCTTGATATTTATAAATTGGAATGATTCAACTGATCTTGAACTTAGATTGCTTGCTTTGAATGCAATGGGCTTTGCACTACTTCAAAACGACAACTGAAGTTAAAACAAACAAAGCAGGGTTTTGATTCAAAAGAATTAAATAAATATAAAGATGTCATTCTGACAGATATTTCTATATACCATAGCAAATTCTAATTTCTTGTCACTCACTCTTTTCTAGGTATTACTCTACTCAAAGACCACACAGACATTGCGTTGATGAAGTCATTATTAATAAGCAAGGAAGCGAGCATACGTAATTAAATTTCACGGTTACACTTCACTGAATTCTGAAAGAGTTTGTCTAAAGTATGAGTATCTATACTGCACCGAAAGGGGGAAATTTTCATATATTTATGTCAACATATACATACTCCCAGGCCTACAATAGTATATAACGTGGTATAGAAAGCTATTTACATACATATATACACTCTTGAAAAGATATCTCACACCACAATAACCGAGTAAATGAGACTTTTTCAAAAATATGAAAACGAAGAGATAGTTTTGAAAACAGAAATCACCCAAAAAGTATTGAAGAGGTGGGGTGAGATGAGCATAGCAAATAATAACACCAAGGGATGATGTACCGTAACTTATTGCATTCATCATAATGGACCCCTAACAGCGCTAGAAATGACAAATGTGCTGTGACCTTCTTCAATCGCGCTACCAACGACCAACCAGGAAGAAATCCATCATTTTTATTTCTCCACCCTTAGTCGACCGGAGCTATAGAAGATGCTGGATCATGATGAGATGAACATGAGCATGAGCATGAGGACAAGGATGAGCTTCGCCATTTTGAATAAATAAATACAGAAATGAAAAATTCAAAAAACGAACAAAAAAATTGACAGTGAATAAACCCCAGTAAATCTCTAGATGAATAGAAAAATGAAAAGATTGAGAGAAAAAAAAATTAATAATAAGAAGACGATGAAAATTTTGGATTAAGGGTGGAAGGCAAAAAACATAATAGTGATCATCACCCCATAACGAAGGAGAATATAATAGACAGGACACCAACAACGATAACGGCGGCCATGAGAAATTTTCTGAGGATGAGTGCGCAACGCATTGAGCAGCCATTATGGAATATTTGCACAGGGATGATTGCGACGATGCTTTCACCCTTTTGTATGATCCTTTGATTTATGAGATGGAATTGTGTGCATTCACAAAAGGATTTTTTGGCTAAGGATAAGAATTTTGTTTTTCCTTTGTAGGTTTCTGCAATATCTCTGACAGGGTTAGATTAAGACATTCGAAAGCTGTTTATTTTTTAATTTATTTTTTTTTTTAATTTTCAAATTCACTATGGTTGAAAACGAAGAGATGAAAACCCCACAGATTTCTTTATCAATTTATATGCTACGACAGATATGAGTGAATACATTACCCAGTTTATCCGACAGCTCAATTTGCGTTGAAACAATCCGCATTGAGTCAATACGCTCGAATAAACACCATTTCAAACCGCATTGAAATATTCAACACGCATACGTTCATTCCTACTTATAAAACGCATTGAAAATATGTAACCGCTTTGAAATATCGTGTAAATCTTTTCAAATCGCATTGAAACATTTTACGCTCTCACGCTCTCATCATTCTTTCATCATCGGGAAGGTATTAGTTGTGTATTTAAAATAAAGGGTTGCAAATGAAATATTTGGATAGACAAAGAAATAAAAAGAATGTATTCTTCCATTATAAGGCAGGTAATCAGTTGTGTATTTAAAATGTGGGATTGCAAACGAATTATTTGGAAAAAGAAAGGCATAAGAACAATGTATCAGTGTTAGTGTGAAGTGTCAGTTCAACCAGCTGTTTGTTAAACTTCTCTCAATTTTCTCTCGGTCATTTTGGATAATTTCATATAAACACCAGCATTTCTACGGGTATTCAACCAATGCGGATTGCTTCAACGCAAATTGAGCTGTCGGATAAACTGGGTAATGTACATATTTACATAAGGTCATGCACAGGGCTTGGATTTGCCATCTTTGGCATGGTGATACTGAAGCAGTAAATCCAAGAATGGAAGAGTGGGGAACTTCGATAATATTATATTATAATTCAGTAGCCGCTAAGCACTATCAATACTTTTTTGTAACTTCAAAACAATCCAAACTGACATTTTTTATTAATTGTTGATGAGTGCACAATCTACTTAAATCACATTTCCCATTCCATGAATATGGACACTTGGGGCAGATTTAGGTTCAACTAAATGCTGTTTAGTGCTATATTATGCAAGATCATGATACATGTAATCATATCTCGACTTGTTGTATGAGGACAATTATTTAGTATTCATATAATGGACTGGCTGCTCATTTGACCAGTGAAATTGCAATTTACAATTAGAATGCAATTAAGATAGCCCTTTGGTCAATTTAATTGTGTAATAGGCCCGTAATTATATAGCAACAGTATGCAGTTGAGATTTAGCAGTGCAATTTATTAGAGATTAAATATCTGCTCTAGCATTGCATTGGTGGTACTAGGTGGTAGTAGTGGAGGCTTTAACAATTTATGTAGTGTATGTTGGATTATTATGAACTATTTTGGGTGCACGACAAATTAGTGTGTAGTTTAAGTCCATGGGGAAATTTTTTTATAACATTATGAAGATTAAAAGTTAGAGCTGATTTTGCTAATCAAGTAGTTAGAAGAAATAATATCCCAATAGATATAGTCATATGTATCTATAGCTTCATATACTTACGCAATTCCAAATGAACCCAGACAAAATCAAGTGCCCTACGTAATGGAACAGAGTAGTTACCTAATGGAATGTAAAATGTAGCTCTCTGAAATAAATGCAATGAATTGATTATAAATAGAATCTCTGATGAATATTCTGGACTACAATTGAAATTACCATGACCACGTGCATAGCCGAACGTGGAATACTTGAAGGGACTGAATACCGCAACAAGATAGCACTGGCAAATAAGGATGAACAATTGTAGCATATATTATAGTGATTGCTATAGCATGTAATAGCGTATGCTAGCTCATTAAATTCCGATATAAATAGCATCACTAAGTGGGAAACCACCAATTAAGTGGAATTCAATGTTTTCAAAACACAACGCTGTCTGCTGTCGTTAAAGCGAAATTTGAACACCCAGATATTATCCAAGAATGGCACTTGCATCATCGAAACCGAAAAACACTCCATTCTCCGAATGTGTGTCAATGACAGTCTACATTGATAAGACCACATATCCGATGTCGTCAAAAATTCCACGAAATATCTAAGTCTCCTCAAGCGATGTAAGATTTGGCCCAAAATATATAAGGCATTCATCCTCCTAAATTTAGAGTACAATGCTCACATCTGGGCAGGTGCTCCTAAAACATCTCAGCACCTGGTATATGGAATTCAAAACTGTGCGATAGAACTTATAGGTGATGCTAATAACACTCAGTCAATGGAATGCAGGCGTAATGTCTCCTTTCTCACTTATTTCCGTCGCTATTTCCACCATCCATCAACTTATTAGTATACCCTCAAGCCCATAAGATTCGTTCCCAATCCGTACGACTTGTTTATGGAATGCCCTGTTTCCTATTCATTATGAATTGCAAAATTTTAGACCAACGTACCTACATTGGTATCTCTCCTTTCTTCCTACCTAAGTTTCCTTCACTCGCGCTGTGTGCAAACTGTTTAAGGGTGATAAAAACCCCTTGAGAGCGCGCTAAATATAAAAAAAAACTAGCGCCTTCGATTTTAAGCTGATCAACTCCAAATCTTAACTATAGCTTCCTTATGACAATTTCGATTGACTAAAATCGAAACATTTTATGACCGATTTTTTTTATAAAAAAACTCCCTCATAATGACTCAATTTTTGTCATTACAAAACATTCTACGTACTTCACTAGATTTTGGCATTTCTTTCAAAATCTTGCCCAGTGAGTTTATGAAAAAAAGGAGTTTTCGTTCGTCCGCCACTGTACCATCATTTTGTTTTTAGACGATTAAAAGATTTTTTTTTGTATTGTACTTCAAGATTTATATACATAAATATGTACATAATTAAAAAATATTAATTTAATTTTCTTACATACGAGTAAATTCGAAAATCTGGAACAATTTGGAAAAAGCTAGTCAGGGCTTCGCAACTTATACCAAATTTCGGGAAAGAGATCCGATGTCATATGGGTTTTTAATCTGATACTGGAACATAATGTGCGGAAGCACTATTCACTTATTTTGATATACAGACGACATCGACATCATCGCTTGTGATGATCATTCTATAGAAGATCAGGATATGACTAAATATATACGTTATCAACAAACAAATAGCAGCAGGTTCGCAGCAGGAAGGAGGAGCCAACCTCCGATTTAAAAGTCAAGTCATCGTGAATGTCAAAAGGACTCGAGACTGCAGAATGGAAAATCTACTCTCACAAGGAGAGAAAGAACAGGGAAAACAAGAAAACAAGGCTTTTCTCTTATTGTTGGCTTCGGCAAAGCTTCTTCCAAAACCATGCTTTCTAGGTATCTCATTCACTCATGCTCCTAGCTGCACCTGCGAAGGGTTAATATCCACTTTATTTCTAAAGTGGACAAGAGACAACCATTCCAGTACTTATCTATTTTATATACACAGATCAACCCTCAGTATTATAATTCTGCTACTGCATCCCGATGTAGGAGGCCTTGCGGGTTGAATACAAAACCTCACATAATACCCATACAGGTACACGTCTGTGGTTTCGGATGTTTAAGGGGTTTCGCATCACTTTATGACGAACGATATGAAACACCGATAACTTGTTTTTCTGTGCCGAACTCACTCTCACTATCTACGAGTATACTTAGGCAATTTTTCAACCAAGATTTAGTTGCTTTCGTTATTGGTACCACCTCCGAAAGCGGTATCCAAACTCACTGAATAATGTGATACCAGGAAGATGGGACTTATCTTCTCCTGGATTTCATACTATCGTCTGAATTGGTTGTTACAAGATTAAAATAGCAAGTAATCGACGGGAAAGTACTATCGGAGATCTCCATGTCAGACCATTGGTACATCGAATTCAGATTCGGATGCGAGGCGTTAACCTTGTTAAAGAAGAAGAATCTGCAGAAAACTAACTGAACGCGAATTAATGAAGAGCTCTACAAGTCCAACAGTGCTCAGCTTGCTCAAAAACTAAAAGAAGCTGTTCAGAATCTGAATGGTACCCTTGCCAAGTGTTTTGAAATAGTATGTCCAGCTGGAAAGCAATCCTGCAGATATCCCGCTCCTTGGTGGAACGCAGATCTGCAGCGACCTCAATTTCATTCAAAAAAAAGACCGTGTTGACGTCGAAAAAGAGATGATTTGAGAGGCTGAATCCGATCCCACGTTCATCAAAAGGATCATTACTGGAGACGAGACTTGGGTTTATGAGTACGACACGCAATCCAGACATCAGGCAAGTGAATGGCGTTCACCCAATGAGCTGAGACCAAAAAAACCACGTCGTTTTCAGTCAAAAAAGAAGGCAATGCTCACGGTTTTCATGGATTACAACGGTGTAGTGCATCATGAATTTTTGCTAGAAGGCCAGACAAAGAGTATTATTTGGGCTTTATGAGACGTTTGCGTGAAGCAATTCGCCGAAAGAGTCCAGAATTGTGGGCAGAAAACTCGTGAATTTTGCACCATGATAACGCACCGTCGCACAATGCCATAATTATTCGTAATTTTTTGAAGGCATATATGCAAAAATGCAACAAATACCATCCAACAGCCACCGACTTCACCTGATTTGACTCCCTGTGACTTCTTTCTGTTCAATCTAAAACCACTACCGGAACGCGTTTCAGCAGCCGAGAGGAATTAATGGAAAAATCGCAGGAATCACTGATGGACATACCGAAAACCGAATATAAAAAATGTTTCGAGGATTGGATCAAGTTTAGTTAGTTAGTTTTAAACGCATTTTATTTTCTAATCAATAACTCTTACATACTAACAAAAAATGCTTAAATGCTAGCTTAAAATTACTTAACAACCTTATACTAACTTACTGGCCCCACACAGGCACTCTAAGCTACTCTAAATTCTTATAACTATGGTTTTCGACCTCATTTACATTTTCTTTATGGATATTTATTTTCTATACTTAAAGCTAAGAAAAAAAATTGTTAACAAAACTTAGCATATGGACTTTTTTTTTTAATAAAAACTTAGTATCTAACTTAAAATAAACCTTAGCCTACCTAAACTAAATGTACAATACACACATAAACACATAGACGTTATACACAATCATATACATATATCAGTATACACCTTTGTATACACTGATATATGTATATGTTTCTTAAATACTAACCTTTCTAAACCTATGCAAGCTGGCCATCGCTATTCACAGAGAAAACAGATTGGTCAGCTCTGCCTCATTAGTGAGGCTGGTCCGTAATTGACGGAAACGACGACGAAACATCTTCCCCATCATTCAACCACCAGAAATGCTGGTGCTGCCGAACGACATCCCTCTTATCGCGATTCCCCACCGCCCTACTGAACCTGAGTCGATCCACACTGCCGTGTGCGACGTCTCTGCTTTAGTTGAGTCGCCTGTCCCCAGCTGTCCGAGCGACATGGAAGATTAACGGGACCGCTGATATATCCTGGATCAACCCTTTCTGATCTAGGTAGAGGAATGCTTCCGGTGGAACGAAGCCGTCAGATCGCACACTCTCGTGGTAAAGGTAATTGGGGTAGTAAGCCCCAGATATCAGGTTATTCATCGAGGTCATTGCTCTTGCAATGTGCCTTCCAGTCAGCTTAATTACGAAGTTGTCCACTCGTATTAGGTTCGCCCTATTGTAAAGGACCTCATTAGGATAAAATTTCTTGTACTCCGACTCTGGTGTTCTGTACAAGCGAAGACAAGCCCTAAGGCAAGCCCTCTCAAACACCCGAATCTTTTCCATTAAGCTTGCTCGTACATTGAACCACACGGGACAACCAAATACCAGCATGGGCCTAATAAGGGCCATGTAGCAGATTACCTTTACCCTCACATCGAGTTGGCTGCTATAAAACAGTCTCTTTGTAAGGGCAAAAGCACCTTTAGCTCTGACCACAGCAGCATCTACATTTTTGCCAAAATACAGAAACTGATCTAGCCAGATCCCAAGGTATCTGACTACATTTCGACAGGCAAGAGGCTGTCCGTGCTGTCCAATGATTGAGAACTTTCGCCAATTTTTTCTGGTATCCCTAGAGGCTCCAGACAACGGCGTCCTAAAGAGAATAATTTCCGACTTCTGAAAGTTGATTTTCAACTTCCAGTCATCGCAAAATCGTCTTATCTTATCGAAGTCACGCTGCAAGAGAGTATTAATGACCTCGATTTTTTGGCCTGTTCTGTACGCTACCAAATCGTCTGCGTACGCAATAGTATGGGGAAGTGAACCTATCAAGTCGCTTGTATAAATGTTAAATAGGATCGGCGAATTGACCGCGCCTTGCTGAAGACCATTTTTAATTTGAAATATTCCAACAGAAGTCACATCGCCATTTTTCACGATGAACTGTCTGTTGGTTAGCATATTATAAAGAATGTACAAGAGAGGTTTGCTGATCCCCAGCCTAGTCAGCTTATAGAAAAGACCCTCTAACCATACGGTGTCGAAGGCCTTCTCCAAGTCAACAAGGCAGGCACCAGTGCACTGTTTCTTGCCTTTGTTCCATTGGATATCGGACACCAGTTTAGACGCGGCATGTGAGATATCATGTCCCGCCTTAAAACCGAATTGGTTATAGGGAACCATATTTTTGTCCTCAACCCACCTAGACAGAGCTCTATTGATTACTTTTTCAAAAACCTTACTGATATTCGGAAGGAGACTCATCGACCGGAGATTCGTCGGATTGGATATATCCTTTCCCTTTTTGGGGATAGGTTGAACCACCGCCGTTTTCCAATGCGCTGGATAATGTGCATTATTCATTGCATTATTAAACAGGGTGGTGTAAATGTCCACCGCTTCTAGAGGAAGATGTCGAAGCACGATGTTTGGAATACCATCGGTCCCCACTGACTTCTTAGCCCTGATTGTGTCGAAGATCTCACGGAGTTTTTGCTTCGAAATGAAGGGGGGTAGGTCACCTTCTCTGGCAATGACGTTATTTGCCATATTTTCGTCGCTAAACCGGGTGAAACCAGAGCCCTCGGATCGCCAGTTCCCTATTTCATTTCGAATGCAGAGGTCGTGTACCAAGACGCGACTGTCCAGGTCGCAATTAGGGCCAATGGTATCAATGGCCTTGTATACTTCCTGGAAAGTCGCCCCTATGGCCTCAACCTTCTCCTGTGGATCCTCGATCACAAAAAAGTCGTCATCATCAGCGGCCTCATTTGGATCAATACCTGCTATTGTCAGTAACCGTTCGTTTTCTGTTGTCCGGGCTATTTTAAGACACTGAAGGTCGTTTTGTTTTTTTCTCCGAAATAGTTTATTGATTTGCGGAAACATGTTCGGGTTGCTGGTGTTTACAGCCCGAACCTTGTTCCAATATGAGCTTACAGCAATTCTGTAATTTTCTTTTATTAACTTTTGCACATTTTTAATCGACGACTTCAGCGTCCTAATCTCCGGATCTTGTCTGTCAGTTAACTGTCTGTACAAGTTTTTGAGTCTTGACAGAAGTCTACTTTTCTGTCGGTGCAGTGCGTCAATAGTAGGATTGCGGAACAGGTCTTCGTTAGTTGTACGTCGATACCGCGGTATTGTAGTGTCCATAGTTTGTTTAATTGTCTCGTCCATCTGTTTTAGGTAATTGTCGATCTCCTCGTTTGACAAATTCCTATTGGACGGTGGGTGGCGCGTGTTCGAGGAGAGTGCTCTGTTCAAGGTTGCGGAGAAGCGCGTCCATCGAGTCTTACTGTAGTTGTAAGAATATCTTTGGACAAACTCCTCCAATTCCGCAATTTCGTTGGGAACTGTAATTTCGGTGCTAAAACCGCAATGGTCACTGTCATACACGAATGTGCGCAGACAGTTTAGCGTTTGTAAATTCGTACCTGTCAGTCGTATACGTTCGTCGTACAGCAGTAGATCCAAATAAGACCCGCCTCTGGGAAACGACGGGTTATCCGTCGCTTTAAGACCGAGTCTGTACATGACATCGTGCTGACCCCACCAATCGAGTAGTAGGTTCCCTCTAGTATTTGGCAAATTATTTCCCCAATCTCTGTGTCTAGCGTTGAAATCCCCGCCGATTATAAAATAATTCTCCCCCGATTCCAGCCTCAGAAGTCGAAAAAGCGTGTCGAGCTCTGTAATAAATAGGGTGGATTGTGAAGCCTCAGGTGCATAAACAGAGGCCAAGTACAGCCGCTTTCCACTGCGAAGCGGAATGTAAATGACAACTGCCTCCAACACCCGGAACCTGCGCAACACTCCCTTGTACACTCTGTGAAATTTTATACCTTCTTTAATGAAGATCGCGACACCACCTCCACGTTTGGATCTGGGCCGGTTTCTTCTTTTAACAATATAATTATTGTACTCCAGTTTGTGATTATCGGTTAGCTCGGTTTCGCTAGCGAAAAGCACATCAGGAGTTTGGTCTTGTAGCAATTTAAACATTGCGGCTCTTCGTTCGATCCTAATCAGTGAATTAACATTCACCGCAAGGACCTTCAAAGTTTGCTCCACCATGCGCGTACCCATTACGACATGTGTTGCGTTAGGCCCGGCAGCAGCGCGTAAATCTGGTCCACCCGCTTGGCCTGTTCTTGCACCTGCTTTTGCAGCTGAGCCATCTGCCCTTGGATTGCGAGCAAGATGACTAGCATGTTAGGTGCAGCTTCCGTTGTTCTCGGCATTGGCGCCGGAGAAGCAACAGTCGCTTGCTGTACCGTAGCACCCCTACCTGACGCCATTTGGGCGTAGGAAATTTGGGACGTGACGGCTGGTGTTTAAAATCTAAGAGGTGAATGTTTGACCTCCACCTGCTGCTGCCGAGCCAGTTTTGCTTTCTTAATGTCAGCGAACTTAGGACAACCCCGATAGTTTGCGGTGTGTCCCACGTTTCCACATAACACGCACGAGAGCTTCGATCTATCGGATGCTCCGTCAACACCCAGAGCACACTCCACGGAACTGTGGTTCTTAGCGCACTTCACGCATCGAGGCTGCATCTGGCAGTTCGACGCGGCGTGCCCGAACCTCTGGCAGCGAACGCATTGTATAACGCCTTCGCTCCTTTTTAGTTTTTCCCAGTGAACCACCTGGTAGTCTAGGATATTGATACTACTTAGACTATCCAGACGGCTTTCGGGACTGAGCTGCACCAGAAGAACGGCAGACTCCGTTTCTCCCGCCTTGCTCTAGCTGTGGTAAATGGCTTTACCCCCCAAAAACTTGAGTCCTTCGCACTCCTTCTCTTTGAGCAGTGCCAGGATCTCCTCAGGATCAGAAGACCAACCACTTCAGCAGCATCGATTGCCGCTTTTCACACTTCGGTGTGTATGAGTAGTGCTCCGTCGTCGTTTCCTTTAGGAGCTCTTTCACTTTCGCGTAGCCCTCCACTGTATTACAGTGGTTGGCATGGCGATCGTTCCCCAATCTCTTTATATTAAAATTATTACCAATGACCAACTTACACAGGTCCTTGATTGCATTTACCTCCAGTTTGTAGGTGTTGATCGGAGGCACCTTCTCTTTCTTCTTCTTCTGTTGTTGTTGTTGTTGTTGCTGCTGCTGCTGTTGTTGTTTTTGTTGTTGTTGGTGTTCTTGCCGCTGTTGCTTTTGCTGCAGTTGTTTCTTCGGCTGCTGATGGTTTTGTTGTTGCTGCAGTTGCTGTTTCTGCTCTTGTTGTTGTTGTTTTAGGGAGCTCTCTGCTTCTGATTGCTCCCTCTGCCTTCGTGCAGTTTGCCTCTGTTTAATAGCAAGCACGTCCTGCTCCAGCTTTTCTATGCTGCTTTTTATCTTGTTAATTTCGTCATCTTCGTCTTCCGACTCAGAGAGGCGAAGCTGTTGGAGCCCCCCTCCTCTTTATCGTCTTCAGCTGAGGAAACAGCACTTTTTTTTTTTTTTTGAAAGATTAGGAGGGGTATTCAACCTCTTCCACCTTTTGCTGGCTTTCGCCACGGTTATGGGAAGAGCGGGGCGCTCTCCACCATCCATCACTTGGTTTTGTTTTTTTTGTTTTTTTTGTTTTCCTATTTCTTGTTGATTTCGGGGGGGAAAAAAAAAACAAAACAAAAAAAAAATTAACTTTATAAGTGTGTCCCAACCGGGATTCGAACCGGTATCCCACGATTTGGTAACCGACGCCGCTAACCGTATGGCTACCGAGTCAACTGAGAAAATTGCGACCAATTATTTTTACGAAGCAAACCTTTTTCACTCTTTCACTTTAAGAAACGCCGAGACACATCTATTCTCCTCGGAGATCTGCGAACGACTGCCCGGATTGGATCAAGCGCTGGCATAAGTGTGTTGCAGTCTATGGGGATTACTTCGAAGGGAACAATATAGATTTAGATGAATAAACTTGTATTTTTAATTTTCTGAATAAATTCCGCGAATTTTTAATCAAGGTGGTATAACACCATTTTCATCAATCAATAACTTTGTATAGCGAAGTATGTACAATAGTATTGCATTGTTTCAATGAAACATTCACGGAAAACACATGTTTTCCCAAAATGTACTGCAAAGTATTTCCATAAATAAATTCAAACGAAGGTAAAGGAATTTTTAAAATTCATGAAAATTAAATAACACTTACACATACAATTTCAAATAAATTCAATTACAATTTTACACATAATTTTAGTATTTTATATACAAAATCGAATCCTTTTTAGAATTGTTTTTGCTATTAAATTAGTACATTGCCATCAATCTATTCTTTAATGTCCTACTTCAAAAAGTAAACATGGCTTTCTGTACATTAAAATTTAGCTCCATACTAACGCTACATCCGACTTTTATAATAAATTCGTTATAGGTACAAACATTCTGTAAAGTGTAGAGATTATACTTAAACTGTATACTTAGTTTGATTATTAGTAAGGTCCATTAACAATACAGTCCTACAAATTTTAGACGAGAGAAACCTATTACGCCGTTTCAAAAGAAACAAACCCTTGGACGTAGCGCGATAAGATGAAACCGCGTTAAAAAGCGGAACATGCAAGAACTTTCATTGGGAAGTCATCTGCCAAACGAGTCTATTTTATGATAAAAAAACTGCTTGATGAGTCAAAAGTTAGTTGCGGTAACATAAACATTAATATCGTAGGGAGGTCTTTTTAGTGAGTAAGAATTATAGCAGCACGCGCTTAGGTTGCTCATAGGATCTGATGAACAATTTTCACCGTCCCTCGCCGAAAAAAAAAAGTTTAAGACTAATTTGGAGGCAGATCGAAGCACAAAGAATAAAGAAAATTAATTCGGATTTTGAAGAGAGCTTCTTATAAAGATTTTTGCGAAAGGGTCGAAACTGTCTGTGAAACCAGTGGGCTGGTCAAAGTCAGCAAAAGGGGAAGATTAACCAGGCTGGAATCACTCAGAAAATCTGATGGCGCACCTACGCTACGTCGAAAGTAGAGATTCTCTGTCTCATGCTTGAGGCTCACTTCCCATTTAATCTAATCGAAACCAGCTGACAACTAGCTCTTATTAACGAAGCTGCTAGAGAACTGAATGAAACAACACGCCGTAGCTGGTACATCTCATCGGTGGTGGTGACGGATGAGGTTATTAAACATTCTGTTACTTCTTTCAAGGCTTTAAATCACCAGGCGACTACAGCATATACCCAGTTAAGTTACAACGTATGTTACTGGCATACGAGTACATACCGAAACCCCGGCGAAAAGTGACAGCCTTTACACCGAAAATCGAAAAAGAGGACAGGCTCGTCAAGAGTTTCGAACGTGGAAGTCTGACTTCCTTCATGTTGAAAAGCATGGAGAAAATGGTCGAAATCCACGTGCGCAAAAGTGCCTGGCGAATGCATCCTCTGTCTGCGATGTAACACGCTTACCACCACACAAAAACCTTGCAAGCGTGCGCTTTAAAATCTGGTAGGCAGTATTGAGAGCGCGCTCGACAAGAAGGAATAGGTGCTGACCATTTTCATTGAAGGTGCTTTCGACAACGCAACTTTTGACGGTATGTATAACTACGGCGTATGTAGCTCTAAGGCGCCGGCAGTCCTAGCCGTGATCGACGATTGGTGCACTAGAAATAGGCTTATAGTCAATCCTCTCCACATTGAGGTTTTACGAGAAAGAGGAAACTGTCGGGCCTGACTTATCTAGTGTTTAAAGGCATCACCATTCAATTCTCCAGAGAAATTAAGCATTTAGGTGTCATCCAGGATAATAAACTCCGATGGACTAAAAATGTTACGTTGAAAGTTTCTAAGATGATGTTGGCCTTCTGTTACCTGTCCACCACCTGTCACCGAGAAGGGTTATTTGGATCTACACGGATATGATACATGGTCTGTCATACGTCATTGCTTTTCCTTGTACGCCTGGCTCTGCTCTAGACGCATTAATGAATCTCGCTGCACTGTCAAAGCTATATTCCGTGTAGAAAGAAATGGTCTTTGGCATAACACGCACTGGAGATTACATGACCTTGCGACTCTGGTGTTATGGACATGGCACCTGACGCAATGGCACCATAACTCCAGCTGCAGAAAAAAATACGAAATCGAATCTCCCTGTGCGCAAGACTGGTTTTGCTTACTCATCTTTCTTCAAAACTTTCTTCGAAAGGCTAAAAGATTCCATTAAAAGGAACTTACAATGAGTATAATGGACAAGTTCTTTGTCTGAGTCTGGCAGTAACCGTCCGCGGGTCGGGAGACTGCTAACGAGAGAGAGCGATTTCATGTATCCACCTTAATTTTTCACCAGTATAATCATCAATATGGCTTAAACAGGTAAAACAAATAAATACTTTTTGAAAACGCTACTGTCTATGTTATATATACTTAAAAAAATTACTGATCAGATTTAAATGCTCGTTTAGTGGTCGAAAATTAGTCCCTGATTCCCCAAACCTCTTACACCCTTTCCAAGAGACAAAGGTAAGATTAGAACTTGTATATTAGTGAAACGTAGCCTTAATGTATTTCTACTTCCCAACCTCAGTGACCCTGACTTAACCGTTGCCAGACTAGAGACTGCCAAAAGCTCCTACTGGCTGGCATCGGCTTACTTTGGCCACGACCAAGTGGGCCCTCTCAGTGGTGATAACCTAGAAAGGGTGGTACTGGAAGCTGGAAGGCAAAAAACTGGCCTCATAATCGGATGCGACGCTAACGCACATCACACGCTATGGGGCAATACCGACATCAATGATAGAGGTGAGTCACTTTTAGACTATATTTTAAGTACTAACCTCTTAATTTTCAGTATTGGCAATGAGCCCACTTTTATAACTAGAAACCGACAAGAAGTGCTAGATATTACTCTTGTTTCCGACAGCATCACCCAATGGCTTACAAACTGGATGGTATCGTCTGAACACTCCTTTTCAGACCACAGATACATCCAATTCAGTCTGAGTGATGCTCCCCCCAGCCAACCAGCTTTCCGGAATTACCGGAAAACTGATTGGCCAAAATACAGAGGAATACTGTCAGAAACGCTATCCTCTGAACTATCAAGTCCCCCGCGTGATATCAATGAGCTTGATATGAAAGTCAGGGAATTTACTCTGGCTCTCAATCAGGCTATGGCCGCTTCCTGCCTTCTTATTCAACCAAGGGACAAGAAAAAGCCACATTGGTGGATATGGGCACTGGGACTGCTCAGAAACGCATGTAGAAAACTTTTCAACGCAGCAAAAAGCACCATAAAAGTGACTGACTGGGACTCATATAAAGAATCCCTCCAATTGTACAAAAAAGAACTGAGGAAGGCAAAGCGACAATCCTGGGGATCATTTTGTGACAAAATCACAGAAACCTCTGAGGCATCGCGGCTAAGAAAAATCCTCTCTACAAATCCTATGATGCCTAGCTGTTTGAAAAAAAAACCGATGGCTCTTGGACAGCCTCAAGTGATGAATCACTCAACCTGCTTCTGGGCACCCACTTTCCAGGTAGCTGCCAATTCGCGGCCAGTAGCAGCCCAAACCGGCCTATTGCAACCGTGACCAAAATTCATGGTCTGATTACGAGAGACAAACTGCTCTGGGCGCTGCATAGCTTCAAACCACACAAGTCTGCTGGTCCGGACGGTATAATACCTGCAGAGCTATAGAGGTCCTCAGATATTATTCTACCAGTGTTAGAAAATATTATGAGGAGCTGTGTAGAACTTATCCACATTCCACTGTTATGGAGAGAAGTCAATGTAGCATTCATTCCCAAAGCCGGAAAATGTTTTCATGTAGTCCCAAAGGACCTCAGACCTATAAGTCTATCATCTTTCCTTCTGAAAACTCTAGAACGACTGATTGATATCCATATTCGAGCTAAAGTTGATCCAAGACTTCTGTCTACGGCTCAACATGCCTACTGTAAAGGAAAGTCGGTGGAAACAGCTTTGCACTCTCTGACTAGCCACATCGAACGATCCCTACAATATAAGGAGTACACAATGGTTGCTTTCCTAGACATAGAGGGCGCCTTTAACAACGTCAACACATCCGCAATCACGACTGCGCTGTCAACTCTGCCTCGGTCTACCCCCTCTGCGGCATTAGATATTCTGCTTCACTTGACACCCCTCGACATTTTCAGCAGGCAAGTAGCTGCGACTGCAGCTATTCGCCTTAAAGCGACTAAACAAATAATTCATTTGGCCACGCTAGCATTCTTAATACATTAGGAATGCTCATAGAGAACACCGATTCCACCATACCTGAACTTTGGTTTGACAAATACTTCCATGTAAGCTTCCCCTCTAGATCCTTCTGGGAGGAAGTTGCTTTCATGGAGGACAAGTCAATCCATCTGTACACAGATGGATCTAAAACCGAGAGCGGAGTTGGTGGCGGTGTTTTCTTAGGTAAGTTAAATCTAAGCCTCTCTTTCCGTCTTCCAAATCAGTGCAGCATGTTCCAGGCGGAAATTTTGGCGAATCCTGGCTGAAGAAAAACGTGATATCTGCAAAGGATATCCGCATATTTTCGGATAGTCAGGCCGCCATCAAGTCCCTGGACTCGGTCTCATTATATTCTAAAATCGCTCTTAAATGCCGATCATCTCTCATGGAGATGGCATGCACCTTTGTTTGGTGCCGGGCCACAGAGACATTCCAGGGAACTGCAGAACCGATGAAGTCGCCAATATTGGAACCACTCTACCTATCCTACCGGACAAATGTATTATAGGTATATCAATCGCTACGTGCAAACTGGATTATTGGATGCCAATAAAAGAACAGACCTTAGGTGGACTGCTGGGCAAATATGACAAAGGACAAAGGCTAGATCTGAGTCGCTCTAAGTGTCTGATTCTTTTAGATAGGAAACATCGCGTCGCCATAATAGGTGTCATTACTGGACACTGCCTCATAGGCAAGCACGCAAGAAGGCTTGGCGCTTTTACTAATGATTTCTGTAGAAGCTGCATGGACGAGGAAGAGGAGGAGACAATCCCCCACCTACTCTGCACATGCCCAGCTCTCTCCCGGAGAAGAAAGCTTCATCTAGGAGCTTTGTTCTACAACAACCTAAACGATCTAGAAAACTTAAACGTTAACAGTCTCCTACGCTTTATTATAAGCTCAAACTGGTTCCAGTAGTAAGAGGATCATAGATCCACGTGGCATCACAATGGGCCAATAGGCCTAAGTGGATTGGTATTTCCAACAGCCACTCTTACCTAACTTAACCTACACCCTTTCCAAGAGCCACTAAAATTAACGTTTTCCTTTACTTTTACTCTATTACTAAGCTTATTCAAACTGTTCTCATTCACACTGTCTTAAAGATTTTGCAAAAATTAATTCGCCGATACATGCCATATACAGTTACGGATACTTCCAATCACGCAGAAAATCAGCAGATCCATTTTTTAGTTTTTAATTTAAAGCAACGTATTTAAATGCAAATACGAGGCAATAAATTATTTTGGATTTCCCATATGCAAACTAGTTTTTCGACAGAGCTAAACCCGTAGGTTTTCGAATGCCCACTGTTGGCGACATGGGCCATTATGGTGTGGTGTTGGTTTCGTTCACGTTTGCCGCTGCGGGTGGGCATTTATCTGTATCAACTGAGGCAAAAAAAAAAAAAAAAAAAAAACAGATTCCAATTCGATTCGTTCTTGAATTTGCTGTTTTCATTTTAAATTAATTTTTTTCCGCTGTTTAAAAATACATACATTCTAGTCGGGAGTTGTTGTTGTTCGATTTTATCCGTACGTGCATTATTCGTCACCTGTTTCATATTTGTCAGCTCATTGGGTGCGGTGGTCCTCTTCGCACCTTCATAAATTTTCGTGGATTTCCTTTTCGGAAAAAGTCACTCAGAATCTGTTTCTCGAGTACATGTCTCGCCAAGAGAAGGGAAGAAATTGATTGCGGAGGATGAGTTGGAGAAGGTGGTATTCGTATTTTATGTGTGTGCATATGTAGCAGGAAGGATGGTTGGATGAATTTCTTAATCTAAAAACATGGATCCCTTCGATTTATTCTTGGTGTTCCCAGATCGAATTGGGGTTTCTTTTCTGTTTTCTTATTATTTTTTAATTCTTTTTCGTTTTGGTATTTTCAAGTTTATTGTGATTAAATCGGATGGGTTTGTAATGTATTTTCGGTTTTTGGTATCTGTCTATTTCTATCTCTCACATCTACATGGAATCTATTTTCGTTTCAAATTATTTTGTGGCAATAAATCTTGTTTACGACTTGCCACCATTTTTGGTGAGGGGTATGTTTTTTTTCGACTTTTTTCTTTTTCTAAAAATAAAATAAAAGGGGAGTGTGTGTTCTTGGAGGTTAGACTCCATATCAAACGAGCACTCCCATTTTTTTTTCTTATTCGTCTCTTATCCGAAACTCGCCCGACAATTGTGCTGGGGTAAGAGGAAAACTGCCTTATCTTTGACCCTGGGATATTATAAACAAGTTCGTTTCCATTGAGAGATGTATTTATGAGTGATCGTGTTTGTGTTTTGGGAGTTCATTGTCAGATGACGGTAGTTATGATAGGAAGACCGACGAAAGGATTTATGAGTTCAAAGACACATTCATTTGATTGTGTGGTTGTTTTATTAAATGACTGAAGTAGACAGTCACATGATCTTACTAGATATGTGTTTTCATAGACATCCAACGAAATTGGAAAATGTTAATAAACAAACAAAAACAAAACATTTGTAGCTACAGTTCTAGATGAACGAATTTTGAATGCACCGAATCAAATATGAACAGAGGTAATATATTAATGCATTGATTTTAATATTTCTAAAGTTATAGTCAAATATGTCACTGCGGAAGTGTGATCACTGATCTCTTAAATCAATAGTAGGAATATTGATATTTCTTAGAAATCACCACTGCTCATTTTTGCGTTAGCGATTTTCGATGTCACTAACATAAATGGGGTATGGGATGGTAATTAATAAATTCTCGATCGCTATTGAATCTTAACCCTGGTACAATAATAATGACAATCTTGTAATCAGTTGGCAATTTGCAGCTATCTTGAGGGCGATTAACGAACGTGAACCAAATAAATAAATAACATAACATTAGGTAACAATATTTATGTTCCTACATCGGTATGCACTGTATTAATATTTTAATTTCATAATGCCTTTTTTTCATTAGAATTGGCAAATCAGTATCAAGGCAATTTCTAAGATAAAATATAAAGGTATATAAATATGTTCTTGAAAGAGATCTGTCACTGCAGTTCCCAATACAGAAAGATGTTCAGCGTTAAGAATAAACTTTATATCTAGAACTCGACTATGGTAAAGTTTAGAGAGCCGTGCTATTAGAAATTGGGTGTCTAAATTCTACAGGTAGGCTTGTTCAAGAAGAGTCCGTTGACTCTACAATGCGCACACACATAATTGCAGATTTACCTACTTACTTAAGTGGGCGTAGGTCTCAACAACATGCTTCTCCAGCCACCCCTATTATATTTTTGATGCAGGGTATAAAAAAAAGCATGCGTCTGCGCGATTGAGGAGGACTGGGAGGGTCATTGCTTTATAGAGGGCTTTTTTTGGTTGTACGAAAAGGGTCTACTACCCAATTGCCTTTTGAGCCCAAAAAAAACAAAATGTGGCAGGAGTTACTTCTAAGATGGCCCGTTGTTTATATTAATTGCGGAGTCTAAGTAGATAAAATCCTTCACTTCCTCGAAGTTGTACCTGTCTATATAGGACATTTTAGACCGAATCGTCAATGGTGTATGTCCTTTCCCGACTACAGTAGTTACCTTGGTTTTCTTTCGGTTTTTCCAATACTTGCAAATGCCTCACTGTGTTCTGCCCATAATGTCTATGTCAACCGCATAGTCTGTTTGACTTTTGAAAGGATGCGTATTTGGTGTTGGCTCGCGAGTTCTCAACAATATTGTTAAGTGAGATGTAGAGAAAATCGCACTATAGTTGATAGCCTTTTCGGAACCCTCTTTTCGCATCAAAGGTCTCGAGCGATATTTTTTCGTGTTCATTCTCTAGAGTCGGAAAAGTTGAGCAGAGGTACTATAATCGGACATGGCTTCGCACAATTTTTCTCAATATATGCTTATAGGCGGCCTTAAAATTGTCAAACTATTATTGGGTGTCAATTTGGAATTCCAGTCTCTTTCCAAGATCTGCCGTAATGCAAAAATCTTCGCCACAGTGGACTTTCAAGGTTTGAAGACACACTGATAAGGACAAATTCCATTTTTGACACTTTTTTTTAGACGAATACGTGGAGAAAATTGTTAAGACGACATTGACAGGGCTGATGCATCTATATTCGGCTTAGAGAGTCGCCATCTTCCAGGACAAGGCTTGCAACGCCGATGTTTTTTGGGGATGTTTTTAAGGTGCATGCTCTAAATAAAGTTATCTTTCGCCGCCTTAAGCAGATCAGTAGATAGGCTATCACTACCCGCAGCCTATTGTACTTAAGTTCAAAAATGACCATCCTGATTTTGTCGGGTTTATATGGAATGACTTTTTTCCAGCATCGTCTAGATTGAATAGTTCATTCAGCTGCCAAAATTCATTGTCATAGTGCCTCTCGTGCTATTTTTCCCTGCTTCTTTATTCCTAGCAATTACTAGCCTTTCTTTTGCAGCGCTGCTCTTTCTTTATCGATTGCAATGAGATCCGGAAAACCATCTTATGAATACGATAAGCTTTCTTATCTACTATCTGAACCCTTTGTTGTAGGTGGTGTCGCTCAGTCTATATATTACGGCTGTGCAAACAAAAACATTCTCCTTTCACATTATTACTTCACTAACAGTTGACCTGATTTATTTTCCAATAAAAGAATTTATTTTGAACGTTTTGCTGTTTTTCACCTGTGAAGAAACGTGCTGTAATCCGACAACAAGTTTAAATTAAGCCATCCACACTGTACACATCACATTGTCACTGTTTGGTGAATTGATTACGTTACTATGTACTAATTGCGCTATTAAACCATGATCAAAGAACTTTTATATTCAGAACTTGAAGGCACGGCTGTGAGCGATATTTATTTCCAACAGCACGGCATTGCCCTTCATGCAAGTGGTGAAACCATTTCATTTTTCTAAATGTTGGCCATTTAGGCTGCCGAGGTAGGTAGCTTAGGTAAACTGTGGGACTTTGTTTTTTGTGGTAATTTAAATGAGAGGGCTTATGCTAACGCGTGCTGTTATCGATGGAATGAAACCGGAAATGTGATGAATAATTTTATCAAAAGAGCCTGGATTGTAAAAGAGTTCATGCATGTTATTTGAAATTGATTTGTGTTATTAATGGCAACCCATTTTTCTATAGAATAAAGTAAAAATGATATCATTTCTATACCAAACGACGTGTTTTCTTGATATATTTATAAAAATGTATCCTCATATTCGAAAACCCTTTACTTCTGTTGTATGTGAAGCCCCGTTGATTCGATTCTGTAATGTATACATTTAGTTCATTACTTTTCAATTCGCTACGATATATTCAAGTGAGTTTTTGTCTCAATTTTAATATTTAGTTGACCGATTACCCAACAATTAGTTATTTATAGACGTCAAGCGTTTTTTTTATATTACCGTAACAATTGTAATTTTCATAAACATAACACACCTAAAATTTTTATGATTCTTATTATATGATGAAATCATCGTATTAGATGATGAAATACATTTTATTGTCTATTACAAATGGAAAGGAATCTTCGCCAAGAGAATATTAAAGTTATCCCTCTTACATTATTAGAAGTTAGACCTGTTACATTATTATGGCATTAAGTTGGTAAATGATTCTGCGAAAGGTTGGAAAAGCGTGATTCTAACTAGCTAGGTGGACTGATCTACCTCCTACTCTCAACATTAAGAACCTGGCCATAAAACTGTTGGTATCTACATCATTAAGACCCTTCGAAAATAGCTTGATTCATCTGTTTATCATATATTTAGACTCTTCTAGTCAGAGTAAAGGTTAATATTTCTTAAATGCAATTACTCTAACGAAGAACCCAGAATTCAGTTCATAGTGAATGGTATTGAACAGTTGATAAATTACAGATTAAATATACATATGACACGATATCATCTCTTGGTGGTTTTTAGATATCGACTGCAATTAATTTATGACGCACGTTAAAGGAGACGAGTATCATGATTTCCTGAAACGACGTACAAAAAATAATATATCGAAGCGATCTGCCACGAAAGCGAAACAACCTCTCCGAACGAGCTTAACTTTTCTTAAATAGTTCTAATTTTAATTTTAATTTTTTTTATTTTTTGCATTTAACACAATGAAATTAGTAACATTCTTTTTCCGTTCTTTATAATTATTAAAATAAATAATTTCGATTATATAACAAATATTCACATATATAAAACAGAACCCACACATTGCAGTAACTACCATGGCCTATACACAAAAATCATCTGACACACTAATCCATTCTTCGTTTGGTGAATTTCTTTCTCGGATACATTGTATTTATTTAAAAATAAATAAATAACGTGCAAACTATGCACTAGCTATAATAATAATCGTTACATCCCTAAACGCAATAAAGATTTATTTAAATTTGTATTTTACTTATAAAATATAACTTTTGCACATGAACTCATTATTTAAAAATGCCAAGATGGGTAATTATTTAAATTAGCCACAATTTTTTACGGTCTTGATTTCTTTCAACATGGCTGTTGCCAGACAAATTATTTTTATTTTTATTTTTAATAGCAATACATTTGCATGTATTTTAAACAGGCGGTCGTAATCTTAGCACGTCATCAAATTTAATGAACCACGAGTTGCTTTAGTAAAAAAATAAAATAAAAATTTATTAATAAATAATATTCTTAAACAATGGAGCTATTGTCATATGTGCTAAGGTAATTGTTATATAAATATAATTACAGTTATTAATTACATGATGCTGCAAATTAGCGAAGTTTTTTTTATTCAAAATTCAAGTGCACCTCTTGTCGAGTAAATTCGAGTTCTGGAGAAGATTGGGACTTAGATCAAATCTTCATTTATCTCTCAATCTATAATATTACCTTTCACTTGTCGGCACCAAATGCAATGATAGTAAAACAATTCGGATTATATTTTAAATGTCTATAGAAAATTAAGTTAGAATGTTTTCTTATATAACCCAATCTAACTACGCAAAACTTCCTTTAAATTACCTAAAATAACGTTAAATCTTTAAGAAACCACCTTCGTAAATCATGGTCCATGTTTTCGTATTCAGGCCTCACTCGACCAAACATAAATCAGTTTCAAAACGGGTTACTCAAATAACACATTGTCCTTCAGCTAAACCCTTCCAAAGTTCAGTCAGAACCCTTATGAAAATTCCATTTTCCATGTATCTTATGTGGTATATAAACTGTTAGTTTATATACCAAAACTAACATATACATATTCTCGTAAGTAAAGGTATGTACAAAGTGCGAAATGTAGAACATAAAAGACTACTTTACTATAAAACACTTTCGCCACAAGCTACAACAACTCCAATTCATTTATATATCTGCACGGGATGTACGAATTATTCATTCGCTGGCATAATATATGCATAACCTCGCCACAGACTATGCTCAGAAGCTTCCAGTAATAATCCTATGTCCTAGTGGTCTATGGACATAGCTCACACGCTGTATGGGATATAGGAAACTTGGTCAAACGAATGATGCTAACCCGAAAAGGGAACACATGCGCCTCTCTGGGATTCACTGCAGAAGGCCGAACAAAAATTCCCATAAATTATCCAAAAGAGAATCTAATGAACAGAAAAACGGGACACAGAATATGCAAATATTGGTGACCGGGTCGAGTTTTACTGTTTGGTTTAGGTCAAGCATTTACCAAAAATCCAAAGGGTAACATTTGGGAGTATATAGGTTTAAGAAGAATTCGAGATAAATTTCATTTATGATTCTTTTTAAACAGTTACGAGTAAGCTTTAAATGGGTAAAATGGGATGGCATATACTCGTAGACGATTTCATCAGTAGTTAGCCATACAGTTTATTCCTCCATTACCACAGTTATCATCGTAAAAGAAGTATCTAACGAAAAAATATTTCCAAACGATGATAGATCACTGGCTTCTTTTAAAATAAATTTAGTCTTTACTGTTTTCAAAAGTGATCACAAGTGTTTTCTCTAGAGTTCCATGACTTTTTAAAGCGAAGATAGCATATTTAGAAGTTTTTATAAAATTTCAAAACTTAGTCAGCGATTTAAAAAAAATTGTATAGTCAGATAATCTCTTGAGGGGCTATAGGCAGTACGTTTTCTGACATAGATTAATGGCAACTGTCTACCGGCCCCACTTTCTGGAAGTTATGCATATACATATTTACAAATGACACTACCGGGGAGGGAAACTACTACAACTAATTAAAAATAAACTAGCCTGTCAACTTTGTTTTTTGTTTTTTTTTTTAATTAGCACGCGTTCCTTTGTACACAGAAGAAAAGAAAGGTACTAAAATGTACATTGGTCTTAAATGTTTGTAAGTTATAACGACTAGGAAATAGAGAGCTTGGTATATGCGAATTCCATAAGCGAGTTGTATAGCTTAGGAACGAATCACGATATTTTAGAGTACGTCCGAAAGTGGGCTTGAGGGTATGCTGATGAGCATTCATAGCAAGCCGGATGTTACTGTTGAATTTTTGAAGAGGCGGAATGATACTGGCGGCTTAAATGGAGCACTGGTGGTGGTAAAGTGATAGAAAAAAGTGGGATAAAGTGCCAATTGACTGACTGATATGTGTATCACCTTTGAGTTTTTATCCTATCTGTTAGGTGCAGAGATGTTATAGGAGCACCTGACCAGATGTGTTCATTGTACTTCAATATTAGGCGGATGAATCCAGAAGGTTTAAGGAATGTGATCCTATAATACTAACCCTTTACCTCACATACCATCATATTTCAAACGTACATCTTTAACAAGGCAGATATTGATACAATCTAAGAAATTGAGGAGATCGTCAATGCAAAGTAAGTAAACATGCGATATTTGTTGCACCAGTTGCAAAGATTGGACATATTAGAACGGTTTTGCTATACAAAAAATTAGCTTAAGTGATTATCTGGCTCTGACCACGATTTAAGTCACTCTCTCCACTTGCTTAAAACGATTTAAGTAAAGAAATAAACTTCCTATCTCAATGTTATTTTATAGCGGCCTCATTTAAAGTTCAGTGAGAAGAGATTGCAAAGTGCCCAGAAAAAGAAATTTGACACAGAAAGCCGCAGCAGCATAAATGGACTTGCCAGGTCCATTAGAAAAATGTTACCGAAAATATATGTATATCCACCTAAAATTGTAATAGAGAAAAGATTGTCTGATAAGGAAAACTAAAGTATATACTACGTAAAAAGAATATTGAAATAAAGAATATTGCGATCGAAATAACATGTGAATTCTGTATAGAATAGTCAAGCATATGTGTCTGATAGAAAATGTGGCTATTTGCCTTCTATGTGGAGTTAGTAGATTTACATATTGGCATAGTACTTGGAAAGTAATCGCCAAAGTCACGCGATATTTTCAGAACTGGATTACCGGCATCAGCTTAATAATTTAGTTAGAGTACATGAGGCATACTAAAGGTATTATACTACACTGATTTCTGGTTGCTCGTGAAAATGAATTTTTGTAAGTTATCTTCTTAGTTCTCGCTCGCCGCTATGCGCAAACTTCTTAAGGGTATACAAAATCCCTTGTGCGCACAAGTTAAGATGTAAGAAAAATATTTGTACATTAGGAAAATAAATAATTCATACATATTGACATTTAGATTAGAATATATGTACATGCCTATGTCAATATTCAGATTAGAATATAAGTACCAATAGAGATAAGACGAAATGTTACTTATAAGTAGACTGATAAGAAAGTAGTATAAAAGCAGAATAGAATTAAGAACAAGGGTTTAATATATAGCCAGATGTGTAGCTGAGAAGAATACAAAATTATAAAAGTAAATTCAAAACTATGCGGTGAATCTGTATTTCAAGTTGTGCAGTGAAATCGTACAGTGATTAGTTATTCAAATAACTAAACACAATCATCAAAGACTATAAAATTATTCCAATTAACCACAATTAACCGAAAAAAAAACGAGATCTGCGATGCTGAAAATTTATTCGCCAGTCATTCAAACATATTTTAAATGAGTTGTTTTATGCGCTTGACCAAATCTACACTGCTGCTTTAAATAATTGGACAGATCCACCAAGGTCCAGCAATCTTATTAATTTCCAGTTCCAGCTAAGATATCGCTATTCAGATTTATTTTAGGTCGTCAGAAGGCGGTTGTTTGGCGATTATCTCGGTCATGGGGCTGTCAAGAGAAAATGCATTGGGTTTATAGTGAACAATTTAATAATTCACTCAAATCTTTTGGTCTAACTTTTATGTCCATTTCAAATCCAAGTAGGTTCCCATTTTGCCCGGCATGTCCAATTGCACTTCTTGGATGTCAATGATATCTGTTTATAGTGATCTATACTCTGAGCTAATTGTTTGGCTGCATGTTATCTGTTAAGACATCCAGCATTTATGTGAAAAACTTAAACTCGTCGTCAATTTTTCCCTCGCAGGAGTCGTCAACATCAATTTCACCAAGGATGTTTGTTTGCTGTACAATATACAGCGTTTAACATGGTCGAGCATGGTGGGCGGCATAACTCGTAACCTAAAGTGCCAGTAGTCTACTATGGGGGCTTAAAACAAAAGGTATTCTAAGCCTAAGAATACATTTATTTATTTTAATTAGATAAATAAATCCAATTGAAAGAAGAATTTGAAATCCATCTACTTTAGCATCTATTGAGACGATTTATACAATGATATAGGTATCAGATTTTGTATCACTACTAAACTCGCCTATTCGGGAAAGATGAAAAGAGATCATTTCGTAACACCCACTTTAGAAATTTCTACTCCGTCGTGTCCTATAAGTTATTTAATATGTTTCCTTCATCGATACGCTGCACCAGAAACTTCCTTAAAAAAGTTAAGTCATGGCTCTTACATTTTGACCATAATCAAATTGAAGTTTTGCTATCCTAGTTTAAAAATGAAATGCACCCAACAAAGAAATATAAATATATGTAGATCTTACTTTCTTTTCTTTTGCTTCCACAATTTGAAATATAATACAATAATAACCTGAAACCCCACAATATCTAAATTGTGTACTCTATATTAAGTGGCATCTATCTCTATTTTAAATATAATGTAATATTATTTTTATATACAGCCGCTACCTATTTTTATTATAATGCTAATATTTTATTGATTTATTTTGTTACGATATCATACACACACTTTATATGATTAACATGATTATTATTAGAATAAAGGAGAAAAAAAAATGATATAAAAACAAGGACTTACATACGTGAACTCGCTGTTAAACTATCTTCTTTAACATATATTTTTAAAAAAGTATATCGAAATTATATGGAAGTTTTGGAATAGAACATTTATAAGGAAAATTGTATTCATGAGCCTTCAATTTTGTCGAAAAGTTCAACATTAGAAATCTGAGTTTGTTTAGAGATGTAGAGCAGATGAACAACGATGGGTTTCCCATTCCAACCCGTTAGACCAATTCAATGAAGAAGATTACGCGATTGATAGAACTTTCTTTATGACTCAGGTTTCTGCCGAAATTTAGCAGCACTAATATTAAAATTTTCAAATTTAATCATTATATAAATTAGAACATGGTTTTTCAACGTTTCTGATTTTCTGCTGACATAGAAATTTTATCGCTTCAGTTGATTTCAAAACCCCTTCTTCCTTGACTTTTTGTCGGCGAACGACTATAAGTCTGCTTTTCAAATTCAATACTAATATTTTCCAGAAACAAATTGCAACTCGGCCAATAAAGTTCCACGAAGCCACCCTTTCTGAGGCACCCTTCTCTTAGTTTTATTTTTATGTTTTGTGTTCTTTGACAGATTTACAGATAGCGAAATGCCTTATTCTATACCATATATAGGACAAACGTCCGTAAGTAAAAAAAGAAAACGAACTTTTTCCGTTCTGCTTTCTGCTTGTTTTGTTGAATTTTTTTTCTTTATTCCTTGCACAACAAGAAAAACAACATTTCTTTTTGTTTTGCTCCCAAATGTGCCATTTCAATTCGCACACAAAGTGGATATATAAATAATTGTGTGCCCAAAACAAATGGCACTCAATACATCCCCTTCTATCGAAATCTACTAAGTCTGCCTCAAACGTCTTTAGTATCAGCAAAAAGGAAAAAAAATCGTCGGAAATAGGTATGGCAGAAAATAAAAGATATCCTTGCCCAGGGCATAGAAAACAAACACACAAGCCAATAAATTATCTCCTACGCTATAAAGGTCCGAATAAAAGCAATATGCACATAAATACATATGAATGGTCATAGTCTTACATATATTTATACAGTGATAACCATTAAAATAGGCCTATCGTGCTCAAATTAGCTTGTGTAATATTCAAATAGGCTGAGGTTATCTACCATGTTAAACAAATGCAGAAAGTCAAGCTATAATAGAGGATTGACAACTACAGGACATTTTATAATACTATACTTTTGAATTTCCAATAAAGGTGGAAAAGATGAAATATGTACAATTAAAATCCTTTAATAAAAATTCCACAAAACATTACCATCTAGAACGGTTTCAATCCTCAGAATGAACTGTACGTTAACAAAAACTATCTGAAGTTGACTTTAAAGCAGGTGTAAAAGATGATGTAATTGAAATCGTTTGTTCTGCAATGTGAGAACAAGAGAGGCACATCCCTGTTAAATGTTGCATATCCATTGCAATTTTAAGTGTTGAACCAACAGCTCTTGAACTTATCAAAGGCGTTGAAATATAAATATTATTTTTCGACGCTATAAACAGGAGGTATATTATATCTTTGCGGTAGTAAAATACTTAGTCTTAGAAAAATAAATCAAGCTAAGAATCGCACTTGCCTACTGCGGGTTCTTTGGACTTAGGAACTAACTGTCCATTTCTTGAATATCGCCCAGTAGTACTGAGGAGTTTATTGAAATGATACGATTAACATATGTACGAGTATATGTTGGTTTGAGAGAAAAGAGTTATGTTCGGTCTCATCTTTATAAACGCAATTTGGAAGAGAAAATACAGCAATGATAAACACGTTCTCAAAGATCCCTTCTGTACCGATAGCAACAACCATTGGAAAAATAGAACAAAACGCTAAAGAAGAAATTTCCTCTCAAAACAGCCTCATCCATTTTTAATAAAGTTCATGCCTCTGGGTAGGACTGGGATTATTAAGGTCTTATATTGGGTTACTTAAGGTTCGAGGTAAGGCTTTGTTAGTCAATTACCTTCTTAGCCCAAAGAAGCAGCGATTGGCAAGACTTATTCCTCGTTTGATCTCAGCGCTGGTATCATTGTCTGAATTAAAAGCGGTGCCTAGATAGATAAAGTCCTTTCTTGTTGACAACAATATAATTACATTGACCGTTAAATCCATAGTCGCCTCCACGAGCGACTGAATACTCAAGAAAGCACCACTCACAATCACGCTGCTTTCTTCCGATTATGTCAATATCATCGTAGTATGCGAGTAATTGGACGGGCTTTTGAATGATTGCGCCTCTTGTGTTGGGGAGTGATTTTTGCTCTAGTTTTTCAAAAATGATTTAAAGAAATCGCATGACAGCGCGTCACCTTGTCTAAATCCTTTACCGACCTTGTGTGTATCGATTGGGATAACATGGGTTTTTTTTCCAAGATCGTGATCGTAGTGTGAATATTTGATCGATGGTGACCTAAACCCACACTGATATGGACCAATCAGGTTGTTGACGAACGGCTGCAAGCGTTCACACAATACGGCAGAGAGGATCTTGTAGGTGATGTTAAGAAGACTTATGGCGCTCTGAAGTTGGCTCAGTACAGAATACAGTATTGAGGGTCGGACAAACAATGTTGAGGTTCCATTCATCGAGCATACCTTCGTCCGACCATATTTTACAGATGAGTTGGTGTATGCTCCTTACCAAGTTATCGCCTGTCGCTTTGAAAAGCAGTCAGGCCGTCCGCTTCAGCAACTTTGTTGGTCTTAAGACTAGATATGGTTATAAGTATTCACTTCATCCAGGTCAGGTGGATGGAATTGTTGGTCTACATCGTCGTTCAGGTTGGAACAGCACAGTCTAGGTCGCTTGACAGCAGCATTTGGTTCGTCATCATCGTTATACAGCATACAGAAATACACTTCCCAAATCCTCAGCATCGACTGTGACTCTACTACTATGTTCCCTTAGTCGCCTCTACAGGATTCGGTTCGCGGTTTGTGTCTGTGTCATGTTTTGTTTGCCTTTTAGTAAAACTTCCGAATCTCATTCCTGGAGTAGCTTCTCTCATGGTCCGTCTTTTTCCTCTTGACAAGCCGATGTTCGCCCGCTCGTAGAGCTCCTGAGCAGCTGTAGTCCTTCTATGCTTTGTATGCCCCTTGTTTAGCTGCAAATGCTTGCTGACACTCATCGTCAAACCAGGGTTTTCGTTGTGGTAGCCGAATGAAACCCAGCACGTCAGAGCCGGCATCTCTGATGGCTTTCGGCAATTCTGCCACTGGTCTGCGATACTTAATGCTGGCGGCATTAAGAGATTGAGGTACACTCAATCGGAAAAAGATTTGGCGATATCTTGCCATTATTATAGTCGATGTTATAGTCATCCAATATCAAACTTCCTCACAATATTATATTGCCTTATGTATATTCGGGATATCTGCAACCGTAACTTGGCTACAACAAGATAATGGTTCGAGTCAATGTTTGCCCCTCGGAACGTTTGGACATCCACAATACTGGAGGAGTAATTTGCTTCGATCGCAATGTGGTCAATCTGGTTGACGGTTGATTGCTTCTGATCCTCCAAGTCCCCTTATGAATACCAAGATGTTCGTGAAAAGTCTCGCTACGACAATGTTCTGCCCCGCTGCAAAGTCGATTAACCTGAATCCGACATCGAAGATGGTGTCGTGCAGGCTATACCTTCCGATAGTACTACGAAAGCTGCCTTATTTTCCTAAGCCACTGCTCGTGGGTCTTGTCCAAGACCTCGTAGAAGCTATCGTTGGTCTCGTTATCTTTCTCCTCTGTGGGGACGGATTCATACGAGAGCTAATAAGCAGCTTTAAACACCACTATACACCGAACAGAATGGCAAATAATTTTTCACACCCTAAAATGCGATTCATGTAGAATCTACTTACGCAGGTTACGAGCGAGGTGCTCTTGAATGTCTGATGTCGAGTTCCCCCGGGCCACGGAAGTACATTGGAATGTCTTATCAAATCGACCGCTTTCTCTGACATATATTTCATGTCACGTTCAAACCACAAATGATCGCTAACCGAACACGATATTCTGAATCTGTTTTCGACGAAATGACGTTCAAATTCATCGACTTGTAATCCTTCGGATTTACATTTCCGCTCCTCCATTTCTAGATTTACTTTAAGTTAGCGTCTCGTATTCTCCATTTTGTGGCTCTGCGTTTTGCATATGCCTATAGTTTACGCGATTCACGTTTCCGATCAGCATCATTTTCTGGCGTAGACTCTTCGCCGTTGCGTAATTAGTCTGATTTACGCTTACGAGATTCCCACATTAATTTAGCCTTAGATTTCGGAGACATTTTGCTGATATAAAGAACGAGTAATAATGATAAACAATAGCAAATAAGCACTAGCCAATGAACGATATGCAATAAAAAAAAGAAGGTAACACAAAAACGATGCAAAGAATTTTGGGGCACAAAAAAATGTTGATCCCTGCGCAAAGATATATCCATATCAAACAATTTCTGGCTGCCCACGTTGATATCCTTAGATCCAATATGGTCGTAGGAATAACGTAATAGTAAGTAATATTAATTTCTCATCTTCGCTTCTTCGGAAAACTAAGAGATGTTATTAAAAGATAGCAGGTAAAGGAAATTGAAATTAAAAAAAAGGTGTGGTCAACTTGTTGCGGTTAGGGCGCATATCATTGAGAGAGCTGTAAGTTAAATCCCAGGTTCATTACGAACTGCAGTGTGATTGGCAAAAATAACAAAACATAGACCTCTCCCTTCATTGGCTTGCCGCCTCTAAAGTCACTCCAAATATTTATTTTGTTGGCAAGAGAGTAATTTCTATTTTTACAAGTGGATTGCATTATGTTTGTTGATTCGCGCTTTTGTAAATGTTATGATTTTTGTTCGATAACTGTCACATACATTATGCTTACTTTAGAAGTAAATCGTGCTTAGTTTTGTTTATGCTTGTCAGTATAGTGTTTAAAATTGACATCGAAGTTTTCAGTGAGAGCAAATCGATATATTTAGTTTTTTTCATTTCCGTCAAGAGATGAAAGATACTTTATTTTTTAAGAACTTAGCACTCAAGAGGGTATTACTACTCTTAAATTACTGCAGCACGAGTTAAGTTTTTTTAGAAAATTGGGTATAGCGAAAGAGAGAGAATGATGTTTGGGCTCAGTGGTTATTTCGCACCATGGGTGGCATCCAACATTTAATGGCGAAACTAAGTTATTAGTGTAAATTGACTTGTTGTATTTTAGGCAACCATTCATCTCACGAAATTTTAGTTGCCTGGAAAAAAGAATGTCTTTCGCGCGGGGCTGATATTGAACCCAGAACCGTCCGATTTGGAAGCCAATACACTACCGTGCTACTACATTTTGGATTGTTCTAATGATCACCTCGATTATCAGTAAATAACTGAAGAATATAGGAAGTTGGTTGGAAAAAAGAATGCCTGTGTGACATGGCTGTTATTGAACCCTGAACCGTCCGATTGGGAAGCCAATACACTACCACTTGAACCACAAAAGAGATATGTATGTGAAGTTAATAGTGTCGATTGGTTAACTGTTATCACAATTATTGGTTTGAGAGATCCCGGTCTGGAGATTTTTTACTTAAAGATGATCAATATTGTGGTAGACCAACTGAAGTTGATGATGACCAAATCAAAGTCATAATTAAATTATATCTTCATAGGCATCACACACAATTGAAAACCACCATCAACCGTAAAAAATTCCAGATGTTTACTGTCAACCACTAATGAAACTGAATTGAAAAATCATAAGCGAATCGCGTTCCACCATGACAACGTTAGACCACACACCCTTATTGGGAAGTGATGTTGCAAACCTTTTTGAATGGTGAAAATTTCACCAGTTTTGATGACCTGAAATCTCACTTGGTCCAGTTTTGTGCTAACAACGGGTAGAAGTTCTATGGGTACGGAATCATTAAGTTACCAGAAAGATGATACAAGTTTATTGAATAATATGGAAAATATACAATTGATTAAATTCTATTTTTCGTATAAAAAAAAATTATTCCACAATAAAAAAACTCTAATTAATTTCTTGCCAACTCATATTGAGGTATACATGACGATGTCTGTTGCAACGGTCTGAGGTCATATAACGCTATTGGGAACTACATATTTAGGATAGATAAGAAATTCATCTTCCTCGAAGTAAATGTGTACTGTCAAACATACCCCTTAGTATTGAGATTTGACGATGATTGAACCTAACGCAATCTTCCGACTTTGATTTGGCGAAATAACGTTTGTGAATTTCCAGAGTCGAAACAACAACATAGGTTAGCTGAGGTTAGCGTGTTGATGTGGTATCTGGAGCCGACGGCACTCTATACCTCATAACACATGTGAAGACTTATTGTAATGCAAGATTGGGGAATTTAGAGGGGATGGGAATTTGATTACGGTTCCTAGTTTTGGTTCCCGCTTTCCGTCTCGTGTTGGTTGTCGTTTGGTCCCTGAGCGGTTTTAAGCCATGGTGCTCTATCCGCGAATCTGAAAAGAGATGTAAATAAAGTAGCAGATAGTTCTGAGAGGTGGCGGAAGTAATAACTTCCTAAAGTTTTTTGTCCCACATAACTGAGGCTGGGGCAGTGGCACAAAAAGTATAGGGTATCCTCCCATAAGCCTATGTCCCCACAGCCTCTGCAGAGGTCGTCGTCGGAGAGACGCTGCTTTACTACGTGCGCCCGTATTAGATTATGGCCAATGAGTAATAAAATAAGTGTAGATGATTCAGCTCTACTTTTCAGGAGAATCTTACTTGT
Source organism: Volucella bombylans (assembly GCA_949129095.1). Classification (NCBI taxonomy): domain Eukaryota; kingdom Metazoa; phylum Arthropoda; class Insecta; order Diptera; family Syrphidae; genus Volucella; species Volucella bombylans. The sequence goes on along the minus strand of OX422140.1, from coordinate 189,980,954 downwards.
TCTGGATTTGCTGAGTTCTGGCCGTAATTGTGTTGAAGTCTCGCAGGTTGGAAGATTTTTCCACCCTTCGTTCGTTCCATGCTTCGTTCTTATGCTCAACCCAAAGGGCTTCGATTTGAATTGGACTGCCGCGATGGCCTTGATGATAGCCTGGCTGTCAATAAATATAGTAATATTCTCGTGGGATATTGCCTTTATTGCCGCAAGCTTTTGATATAGCCAATATCTCAGCCTGGAAGACTCTGCTGTAGTCCGGTAAGCGTCATGAGCATCGTATGTTCAATTGATCGGAGAAGATCCCGACGTGCGTCGGTTTCAATCTCCATCTTTACATCTTTATGTAGTCCGTATTGGAGCATAAACAAAGTTCACTTGTAAGGATAGAGACATGACATGGGTTTGGTTTCCACCCATTAATCTGACTCAATCTTAAAGCGCTTTTCGTTGCAGATTCTTGCATGTATAGATCTAGGGGCAAGAGACCAAGTATATTTTCCAGTCCATGTCATGAGTCGTGCCAATAAATGCAATCCATTGCAATTTTGTCATTAACCTAAGGTCGCTAGTTTTATTTGTGAATTGCCACCATACTAAGCTACCGTAGATTAAGATGGGTCTGACGATAGCTGCGTACATCCGTAGGATACTCCTGGATTTGCGCCCTATTTTCACCCAAATATACAGCTGCAAGCGTAGAAAGTGATCGTTGCTTTCATAATGTACACATTCTTCGCCATTGAGCTTCCAACTTAGTTTACTATCTAGTATGATACCTAGATATGTAGCATTGTTGGATAGTCGGAGTGTTGTTCTGCCTCTGAAACGAAGGTCAAATTGTGGCGTTATTCTTTTATGTGTGAATAGAATAAACTCTTTTTTTCTGCGTTTTGATTCCTAGCTCACAGAGCTTGGGCCATTCTCGGAGGAGCATAGTTTAGAATTTCACTGATGGTGGGGAGGAACTTTGGTGTTGAACTTTATCATCCGCGTATGAAACTACTTGTATTTCCTCACTTTTTAGATTCAGAAGTACAATATTTGGGATTGTGTTCCTCAATACGATGTCAATGTGCTGCATTGATGTTCCTGTTGCGAAGCATAGAGGTTATCAGGTTAATTACTACGTTATCAATTCCGGCTTTTTCCAAGCTTCTATTTTTAACGGGAACGTTGACATTATTGAAGGCTCCTTCAATGTCAAGGAAAACAAGTTTACTCTTTATCGTAGAGACTTTTTTAATCGGGCCTATAACTTCACTTACCTTTTTTACAGGTATGCTGGTTTCAGGCTAAGTCCTCTGGGTGCAGATTACTGCGAATATGAGTGTCAAACAATTTGTACAAAATTTTTAATATGAACGATATTAAGTTTATAGGCCTGAGGTCTTTTGGATGGGCTGGGCTTACCTGCCTTGGAAATGTAAACTACCATTACTTCCCTCCAGCATTTTGTCACATATCCAAACTCGATACTAGTCGATAGTCTTTTTAGGAACGGTATCATAGTTCCGTAGTAGTTCCGTCCAATCCAGGAGGTTTGTAAGCAGGGAATAAGTTTATAACCCTTTGGGATTTCATGTTGCATAGGGAAATATGTGTCTACATCTATTACTGATGCTGGAGTAGGAGTGAATTCGGGAAAGTGGATTTCTAACAAAAAGATTTCGTGCAAATGCCATCATTTCTGACACATTCTGTTGTGCTTTCAATATTGGGGCAAAACTTTCTCCATAATTTTCTTTTACCGCTGCAAATTGCGTTCTTATATTTCCTCTAATTGCTCTTATACACATGATGTTCGCCCATTCAGAGAATAGATTGGAACTTTTGACTGCATCGAAGACTTTTCTTGTCTCTTTTCTAACGCATTGTCCATGGGGAATTCTTGGATTTATTGATCTTCGTAGGGCATGTTTTGTTAAAAGTCTGAGTGAAGATGATCTCCAGTTTTTCCTGTGTGAAATCTAATTCAGCGAGGGCATAAAGTGTTTGATCTGCTGTAAGGTTTCCCAGTTAGTATTTCTGGGATTTTTGTATTGTTTTGTACAGTAGTACAGTATTTTGTACAGTAGAACTACGGGTACGACTTTGACATTGTGCTTTATCATTCTGTGATCAGAGAACGATATTTCCTTAGATACCTCCCAGCTACATACGACAAGAGTCCCGTCTATTTTGCACTACAAATTTTGGTTTATTACCGTGATTAGCGATTAAAAGATTATGGTATATTGTGTATAGGAATAGGAACTCTCTTCGAGAGTATGTGTCCGGCTACCCCATTGTGTATGATGTGAGTTAACGTCGCATCAAATAATCACATCGGATCTTTCCTGCTCTACCCTATTGATGGTAAGTTTAAAAACAACTTCCATGGCATCTTTGGTGTGGTTGCTCATTTCAATATTCTTCCATTCTTTGCTGTTAAGCTCGGGATTTAGGTATCGGAGGTTACGTTCTATTCTGTTTTTCCGAATGTAGGGACCCGGAATGTTCAACCGTCCTTTAGGTCTTTTCAACAATACGTACATATGTAGTTCAGTTTTTGTATACGGTGCTTTCATATTGCCGACGTACCCTTACAACCATTCCAGGGTGGTTATATTGCCGCACTGTACGATCTTGAATTCGTTTTTGGTGCTAACTTGTCCGTAGAGCGGGATATTCCCAGCTTCTTTCATTCTCAGTTCTAGCAACCGCCACTTGTAGTCAGAAACCTTCCATTCTTGATTACTAAACCCGACTATTGCAAACCGGAAGTTTCCGTTGGCCTCGGCTTGTTTTGTTTTTTGTTGTTACCTTTTGGCATCCCTGCCTACATTGAGACAAGTTGTGTCATTTAATCGTCATCTTTTCGAACTGTCAACAACCTGACGAAAGGCCTTAAACTTTAAGTACTATAAGAAGAAGGGCATAGTTGGTATTGAGATTATTCGGAAACGAGATATCAGCATGGAGATGTAGACCGAAAATCTACAATACATTGGCTCGGTAACATGGAGCAAATTAACTAAAACACTCCAACTAAGAGTGTCTTCGAATATAGTCGCCTGGATCAAAGACTGTATTTTTCGTTTGAGAATCAATTCTGGTGATTATCTGTTATCGATTCGATATTGATTGTCTACGTGTGACAAAGTTGAAAGTATGTTTTAAGTATCGAGAAGTCGGATAAACTTTAAATAACATCGGCTGCCCTAGCGCAACCAGAGTACTGTTTTAGTATAAGTCACAGATGGCATATGTAGTTCAGTTTTAATAGTCTAAGAGCCGACAGTAAATTTTGGCAGTGGAGGTATAACTAAAATATATGTACATGTATGTGTAGGCATTAGCGCAGTGATATCGAATTCCACCGTCTGGTAGTTTTTTTTGCAACCATGGCTGAGGGTGAGGGGTTGAAAATTGAATTTTTTTCGATTTTTGTTTCGGAAGTTTATCCACTTGAATTAATATATAAACAGTAGAGAATAATGCACTGATTTCGAATACCTAGGTCCCCGATGTTTTGCCTTCAGCTTTCCCCTTACCAGACAACCCCCAAAGTGGGCAAAAAATCACTTTTGGTGTCAGAGGTATAAAGACACAAGCGCTATGTCAAAAAATCAGAAAAATTATTTTGATTATGAATATCTGGGTCCCAGACGTTTTGCTTTCAGCTTTCACCCCGCCAGACGCCGCTAAAAAGATGCAAAAAATCAACTTTTTAATTTTAAAGTATAACCACATGAGTGACATACCAAAAAACCGGAAAAAAATGCAATGATATGATATGTAGGTCCCAGACGCTTTGCTTTCAGCTTTCACCCCACCAGACGTCTTTGAAATATCCTAAAAGCGTTTTTTTTTTTTTTACAAAAAACATAAAACACTTTTTTGTTTTCAAATATAACCATAAGTTGACACAACAAAATATTGTACACGTTTTCCTGATTACAAATATATAAGTCACAGACAAATTAATCACAGCCTACCCCCCAACAGACGTCCTTGAAATAATTGACATGAATAAGTGTTATTATGTATAATTATTTATAAGTGTCAATGTACTTCATTATATTTTTGTTCTTAACTACCAAACATATTATACATAAGTTAAAATAGGTATACTCGTATAGCTGCGCATTTATTCGACATATTTTATGAACGTCTCAGGTCTTTTTACAACGAACTTAATGAAACATGATACTAAGAGCTTTGATACGGCAGATCGATATTACCTTAAACCTTACCCGCAGTAGAAAGTTTTAGAATCTCAAATTTCATTAAATCTCTTTCGACTATCTCTTCATCCATTTCAAAAACACATGGATGTGTATTTCTAACACAATGTCTTTGAAATTATCGGAATAAGGATATAAGAACTATGATGATGATTGATTCATGCTCAAAATTCGCTGTCCTGTGACGTCCTTAATCCATTCTGGGACAGGTACTGCCCTGGCTGAGTAAGCAGTTCCTTTAAACAATCTATCAGCTTGATGATTAACATAGACAAAATAACATGACCTGTCGCTTCTCGTAGTCCGTAAAAAATGTGTTTCAAAAGTAGATAAAAGCAAAACAATGATATATACATAGAAGAACTGGTACAAAAAAAAACACAACGACCGCATTACGTATGACTTCGACACTTTATTTTCGTCAACTGGATTTCTAACTTATATATACTGCCTCTTATGTGTACATAGGAACAAAAGAATGAGCGGTACAATGGGTTAATGAAACTTGCGGGAAAATCAGACTATCAAGTTGACAAAATAAATACCGCCATTATACTTGGACTATTTATCGGCACCACAATAAATACACTACAGTGTATTTGGCTAAAGACGGGCGTTTATATAAAATTATATCCTAAATTATATCGATCTAATGGACCACAACTTTAACACAAAATTAGTCAAGTTGATGAAAAATTAAAACAAAATATCTGATGTACATTTGTTGCAATGGTGGGATAAGTACTTTAAAAATTCGCAAAGCTGTGTCTTTATTTTCGTCACCTCCACTGTGCTATCTCTGTATATTCCTACATAAACGTACATATATGACAATTCATTGGTTTTCGATCAGATTTTATTCTTTTTTACCGTTTGGACTTCTAGGTCCTTTTTGTTTAGCAATTTCTCCCTTTCGTCGCACTGGCATTTCGATTATAAATCGAAGAATAAAACAAACTCTGAAATCCACCATTCCAAGTAAGATATCGAATTTCCAAAGAACAACAAAAAACAACAACCCGAAAAGAGAATATCGTTTCACCAACGCAGACCATACGGTGCCGTTGTGGGCAATAATAACGACACAAGAAAACGACAAACGACGAAAGCCAAATGAAGTCAGAAGAGAAAACAAACATAAAATGGAAAAGGATATCAGAGGACAAAGTGGAGTAAAAACAAAAACAGCTCTTTTACTGGGTCGATTTAATTTTCCTTTTCCCCGAGTGAAAAAAACTGGAAAAAGGACATAAAATTGCCAATGGGGCTATAAAACTAATGAAATCAATAGGTGGGCTCACGGGAAAAGACACAAAAAAAAAAATAAAATAAAATAAAGATAAAGGACGTGCAGAACAAGGCAATAAGGGAATATATCTGTATAAATACACAGATACAAAAAATAATAAGGACACGAGGTGTGAAAAAATAAAACTAACCAAACTGCAGTTACGTCCATTAAAAGGTCATCATGTCTGGCGGGTTAAAAGTAGCAACAGCGAGAAACAAACTTAAAGCAGCTGGTGTACTCGTACCAGTATCTTGTCTGGCCGTGCCATTTCGAAAAAAGTGTGTAACTGTGCTATTGTTACAGTGGTGCTGACTACGAGTACGTGACATGTTATAAATTATTATCCTTCTGCCTTTTTGTTGCGCTGCGGAAAATACATGACTATGCTGTAATTGCACTTCCAGTTTCGAACTAGCCAGCCAGTGGAAGTATGCACGAATGAGCAACATGCAACGTATCGGTTACACAGTCACTATATACGACTGCTAGGACTCTCCGACCGATTTGAAGAGGTGACTCTTAATTGCCTTTTAAAGCGCACAAGTTGAATTTGTGAGTGGATTGCTTATGGAGGAGTACCTATAAATAGACTGATTCCATGTAGGCACTGACCCCGGGAATATAACTATAAGTGAAAACTTATCGCTAAAAATATTACTTAAACCAAAGTGAATACAATCTAATCATCGAGCCGTTGAAAGGATATGGAATTAAGTAATTAGGGTGGAAAAAGGAAAATTTATCATTAATAGCGGCTTTAGGTGAAGAATTAAATTTGAAATACTGAATGAGAAAATTTGAGCACCATCTTAAGAGACCTACATTACACCAATAACTTTGCTTTTATGTACATTTTGATGTGTGGAGTTTTGAAGCTATTTCGAAGAAGCATTTTTTTTAATGCACGTTTGAGTGTTTGTATATGTTGGCTACACAAAATATGGGTTCTATAAAAGTATAAAAGTTTAACACTCTGTTATATTTTAAAGACTTTTGGTCTACATGATTAGTGGGACATTCAAAGATTTTCACGATACTGTCAAATTAATTTTATAAATATAATTACCAAAAATATAATTTTTCAAAATTGGCTTCATAGGCGGCCTGACATGCTTGTCAAATTACTTCTTATGATAGCACTTTTCATCGACGAAGAAAAGTAAATATTTCTCCCCACATTGAGCAAGGGAATGTAAACACCCTTGCATATACGGTCATCCGGTTATTCACTGTGAATACATATACTAATTTCGCTTAAAAACTATCGTAAATATCATATAACTTTTATTTATACGTCTACATTACTACATTTTGAAATTTTTATGTCGTTCATACATCATCCCTTCAAGTTATATTTTTAAAATTTTCGTAAAATTATCCAACTGGATCTGCCCGATTAATAAATATTAATATTTTGTTGACGTTGTCTTCCTGTTGTTTATTTCTTTCTTTTCCCTCTTTTTACCTATTTATCGATTGCTCGAGTAGGTCTTCTTAAATCCGATCCGTAACATCCACAACTCTCGGATTTCACTACGAACCCTTACTATTTAAATATAAAATTCGCTTTATTAACTTTACTGTACTTAAGTTAAAGCCTAAACGATTTTTCTATTCGTTTCGTTGTTCCACCAAAACTTTTCTTCATTAATCTGGAGCAAAGTTATGGCACAAATATTTCATATACTATGCTAGTTTTCGTTCTACGTGACAATTATTGCTCCAAAAATTCGACAAAAAGTATCCTGTAATTTAGAAAAAAGGGACAAGCTTTGATTTTTCAGATTGCTCGTCATAGAGTGCTATGAAGATTCAAAAACACCCTATGCAACACGGGAACCTTTTCTATGGCCATGGTGAATGAAAATCATATTATAAATCATACATAAAGTTTACAAATTTAGAGGGCAGTAACAGCTTTGGAGTGCTCAAAGTTAGCCTGGAAAAATACAATGTACGAATATTTTACTGCTTTAGCCATTTTCCGTCGTCTTAAACTCCAACCTCTTTAGATTGCACGTAATTCAAGCAACATGCGTAAGTGAAGCTTTCCAGGTTTGATTGAGGAGGGGCTTTCAAAATCACTCTAATAATAACTGACACCTTCAATAGAGTGCTTTAAGTGAAGATTGTTTCTCTAAGAGATTCAGGCTTTAAAATTCAAAATAAAATAAAACACAAAGAAATTAACTTGATGATGATTTATTCTGTTATTCGAAAGGTTATGATATGCCCTTTAATAATTAAAAATAGCGTATAGCACTGCGCGCATTGCTGATTTATCGGGATAAACTATTGAGGTGACGTAGCCCCACAGAAAATAATCCAATGATGTCAAATCGCACGATCTTGGTGGCCAATCGACGGGTCCATTTCTTGAAATGACTCTGTTGCCAAATCAAGTTTTAAATAAAGCGATGTTTTCGTTCGTAGTATGGGGTCGATCACCAACCTATTGGTACCACAATTCTGCCGCATTGATGTCACGCAAATTTTGGAACAAATAATTGTTAATCATCGCATTGTACTGCTGTCTATTGACAGGCTTTATTTAGAAGAAATAAGAATCGTTGATGCCGCCGCTGTGAAATTCGGACTAGCACGGTACATTTTTCTGGATCAAATGGCATCTGGTGAACTTCTTAAGGATTGCCTTCTCCCCAAATATGGCAATTCTGCTTGTTTACATAGCTGTTTGACCAGAAATGAACCTCATGACTGAACAAACTGTTAAGGTAAAAAACTGGGTCAACTCCCAGTTGATTTAAAGCCCAATCACTGAATAGCTAACGCTATAAATACGAGTAGTCACGGGGTTTTAGCTCTTGCTCCGATTAGATCTTATAAACTTTGAGGCCAAGATCTGCGTAAAGATCAAATTTTACAGACAGTCAATAGACTATCGACGACGAGTCGAAAAATTCGGGTCCTCTTCAACACAAACTTCCACAGCCGCGATATTTTCTTCTGAACACACTGTTTTCGTACTTGTTCCAAAAGCGTGAAATAAGTTTCACCGATTTCAAATTGCTGTTGTGGCATCAAACTTTCTGTGTTGAAGTATACTGAAAGTAAATGAAGCTTAGCAGTTCAATGTAATAGCTAATTCCACATTTAATAGCTCTTGAAAAGTCTAACATTATACAAAAAAAAAACACCCATTGCATCTAACTCTAACCAAGGTTGCAGACCCTTTACATTTTGTCGACTTCGCTTACTTTTTAAGTGGGTCTCAAAGTCTGCTTTTCTGGCAGTCTATCCCATTTCTTGTGTTCTTCGATCTTTGATCAGAAACCACTCTATTTAGATTGATTTGTGTAAAATGGGCTGAGTTTCTACGCAACCTTTTCCATCCCCCTAGCTTAATCAACCGATATTATGCTGGAGGCTGTCATATAAATCTTCAAAGATGAAATATAGAAGCAACTAATGGTCCTTATTTTTCAGCGCCTTAAATATAATTGGAATAACTTTCCGACGGTTATATAGGTACATAGTATAAAAATCGCAAGTAAAATGTTATTAAATATCAACAGGAGTGTCTAACTTCGTTAGTATGTCTACTGTAAAAATAGTTTAATTAATAATAATTAATAGCTGTACAAAAAATTTAATACAAATAATACTCGTATGAAGAGTATCCAACAAGTTAGAGGCTGATTTAGTCAGTAATTAGTGTACACAAATACCTAATACGAAAAATTATTTCCTCCTTGCAATAATTCATCTTTATAATTTATAATTTAATTGCTTATTAATATTCACATCGAATTGTAATGTCTGTTATTAAAAATGAAAAAAAAAGAATAGGTACTTACAAATTTCTCTCCCATTTCAAATCTGCAAAGGAAAAAAAAAATTAATTAAGTAAAAAAAGTTAAAAATATAATGTGTCAAGAAATAAAATATTCTGCAAGAGTAGCATACATAAAAAAATTATGAAAACATTTTATTAACTTTGAAACAACACATCAAATTAACAAATTAAATAAAAACAAATCCACAAAATCCCATTGGTATTCAAAGAACCCCACTCACTCACAATTGAAGAAGATATTTTTTACAAATTTTATTGCGCCATTAGTGCAATTTTAACGTGTATATTTCTGATTTTATTATTGTCAAAAAAAAAAAAAAACAAAACAAACAAAGTTTATCATTATCATTAAATTGGCAATTTATCTGAAATTCGATCGAAACAAAATTACTTGAACCGGTATTTGATTGCTCATACTCGTATATTTGAGAGGAATTGATTTTTTACCATATATTTCGTAAACTCCATAATCGGCCGGTCGAATGTGGCATGTTGTGCTTTTATTATTATAATTGTATTTTAATATACATATCTAGAATATTAAAATGAGAAGTAATTTTGGCTTTTTGTGATTTTTAATTCAAAACGGGTTAGTTAGTTAATGTTGACAGTTTAGACTATGTTATGATGGTGGGAATGTTTTAAAATGTATAAAAATTGGGTAGATGTTTATTTGAATAAGTTATTTGCAAATTTGTATATGTTTTTTGTCGATAGAAATGGCAATTGAATTTAAATTTTAGATTTAAAATTTTTTACCTTATTGTATGTAGCATTAGGTGGTGCCAAGAAATAACTGTTCCATTTAGTTTGATATCGGCGTAGATGGTCCGCAAATTTGGGCTAGGTGGTATTAGTAAAATTTATATTCTAATTGAGATTGTTTTTAATTTTCATCCTTACAATTTTTTTTTATTAAACAAAGATACATTATTATATTATTTCATCCTTATTTGCATCGAATATTTTCTCTTCTATTCACTTTTGTGAGAATTAATGTGTCCAAGTACAGTGTAACAAAGTTGTATTGTTGTTTAGGAGAACTTTTTTTCTTTAGTGAAAATCGTGTTTCAGAAAAGAAAGATACATGGAGCTCCAGACGTTATTTTCTGGTTACACCCCGCAGAAGCTTCAGAAATAGATGTAGATTATGAGGAAGAGTATTATGCTGATCCTAATAGAGTAATACGAAAAGACAATGATATGAAGATGAATTCCACCTAGATTCGTTTTATTACAAATTGAAATATTGGAAAGAGGTCTGGCAGTTTCCTTTATTGGCGAGCGCTGGGAGCCCCCAATTTGTATTGTTTCAGCCACTTTTAAATATATTCGAACATTTTTCAGCCTTTCCAGTATGTATGTTATATAGCAGAAAAATATAAACTATAAATTTTCGTTTTTAATTAAATCTTTACTCTACTGGGTTAGATTCATATGCTAAAAATTGAAGTGGTTGTCATAATGAATAAGTTTCAGAGGATATATGGTATATGATATATATAAAAGATGTAATTTTTTGTATTGAATCACAGAATTTCATCTGCGACAAGAAGAGAAAATGTTATATTTTTATGCGGGTGCTAGGCGTTGCGGTAGTGAATGCTTGGACACCATCAAGAAGTTTTTGGAAAAATTGGATTCAGTTGAGTTTCAACAATCGATACAAAGTTGTTGTTTTTGTTTTTCCAAAACATAAATAAAATTGATTTGGATGATGGATATCCGAAGCATAGAGTTAATGAAATCACAAATTGGCGAAAATGGGATTTCGTGCGAATGAGCTGTGAATTAGCTTCCGGGATCAAGCGATTTGAAACTTCTCGATTATTTTCTTCGAAGCACTTGAGGGCATTAATTTATTTCGGTAAACCAGCTACCATTATTGACCTGTATGTTGTTTGTACTTGATGTTTGAGCTACCGAACGTATTGTACAACGCAATTTGTAGAACTTTAACAATAAGAAGTATCGGTTATGGTGCTGCAGAATATAATATTTAACAATAAACGAAGAAAAAAGTTCAGGGTGTTGGGGAAAATAGATCAGTAAAGGAAATAGAAATACTTTTGGTTATTTTGAGCAAAAACTTTGTATAGGCAGTCTTCTCGTTTTCACACCGTTATTGTTTTATGGTGCGAGTTTTAGGTACTCAGGAAGTGTTTAGAAATAAATTGTTCGATATAGACTTCAATTGCTTAGAACAAAGCACTGTTTGACAAATACATTTTATGTCTAAATAATAAGCATAAGCAACATCGAAAGTTAACCAGGAATACCTACATACGTCGATATATTTTAACATTGACTTAACATTGACTAAGAGTTGAATTGAAACTAATAATCAGTTGTACTACGGACTGATGTCCATATCTAACGAATTTATTTCATAAATACATACACATATCGGTGTAAAAATGCTGCAAAGGTCTCCAATGAATCACTTCGAAAAATTAGGAAAAATTAAGTAATCTAGATATGAATACATGTACATATTATGTAATATGTATTCAATTTATTAATTTAAAAAAATGTATTCGGGCGTATTTATCTCATATATTTACATGCATATATGTATGTAAAAATGTATATTAATATGAAACCATATACATATGTATTGAACACTTGGCACCGAATTTTGATACTTGATTTTATAAGGGACGACAAAAATCCTCATTCAATACACGTTGTATGAAATGAGTGAAATGCACTTTTTGTCCATGAGGAATTTAGCGTCTGCAAAATATCCAGTGAACAAAACGATAGAATTAACTTTGGCTTAGGTTACAGGAGAAATTAAAATAGGAATCAAATGGGTAAAGGTGACCATTCTAGTGACTATTGCGTTACATAGCACGTTGTATATTCTTCACTAGTGCAATTCCAATTAAAGTACCTACGGTTTAGTTTCCTTGGGAGATTTATATAATATGTAATAGATTGCTCACCAAACACGATTTCTGGGAATTACTTTTACACTTTTCTCTTTTTAATAAGAAATAATTTTTTGTATTTACATTCAATCGCTTACTCTCTGCGCATAAATGGCAGTAATTATTTTATAGTTTCACTCCATCAGTAAGAAAATTTTACTTGATCGTAGCTTAAATTACTTAATTAGTTACTCAACTATTTAGATTGGGAGTATTACTAAGCTCTTTTTGTTTCACAGACAATGTGAAAAAATTTCTCCTCAGCTTTAAAACAACATAAATCTCATATTAGAAGTGATAGTATTGTAGAATGTTTTGTATCTTTGCTGCTAGAAGTACTATATACGAGTATATTTCAATCAATTTACTGCATTCCGTATTGTTTTTATCTCACGCAAATATATTAGCTTACGTCGTAAAGGTTTTTTTTTGTATACGCAAGGAGTTTTATATTTATTACTTTCTTTCCACAAAATAATTAATCTTCCTTTTATTTCTATGTATAAGTGTTTACACTTATGTATGTATTTACATATTGTACAACATCTTCAAATTAAAAGGTGTTAAATACGATCGTTACTGTAACTTACAAATTATTTAGGTTCTTATAGATCGCACACACATACACACATGAATTTGTACTATTTAGTTGATTGTCATCAAATAAATCAAAATATGAAGACATATTCCAAATAAGTAAAATAATATCAAGACCACCAATAGGAAAATCTATTGTATGTACCCATCAACAGCAAAATTTAAAATCAAATCACAGAGCCTACGGCTCATGAGTATACAACCCGAAAATCATATGTTTAAATTTTGGAATCCGAAAATTTAAAAGATAAAGATAAGATTAGCAAAATAAAGTTAGATACGAGTAATCTACCCGTAATCAAAAGAGAGCTAGTTCAAAAAGTCTAAAGCCAAAAGAATCTCTGCTTGTAGGTGAAATATTTCTCAAAATTGGTTGATTGGTTACGCGTTAATAATATTAAATCACGAGAAGAAGGTGAAAAACGGAACGGTATGAAGAATTTCAATTTGGTATGGACTGTTGCTATATAGACCAATGAATGAAAAGTCAGAAAATATTGCGAAATTGCACATTACTAAATATTGGAGATTTTAAATCCAGATATATTAAAAATTAACGAACCTCTATTGTTTTAAACTGTCAAATATCTTAGCCTCTTTCATTTATGGACGTAAGAAGGTAAATTGAACAACACAAGAGATGCTAGGTAATATTGTAATTTGTAGTATTTGTAATTATTGTATTCCTTGAAGTAGGTGCTATAAAAACATACTTTGCAAATTTAGAGAATTTTCCTCAGATCATTCAAAGATTCAAATGCAAAGACATGCATATATACCTCTTTTCAAAATAGCCTTGGCCTTATCTAAACTAAATTACAACTATTTCCTTGTTTTTCTTTTCGATTTCGATGTAAGTATATTATGAAGGATATTCCATTTTTATAACATTTAAAATATTATGTTTCCACCTTATTATAAAAGATTGTCGGATAGGTACTATCACAGCCAAGCTGTCAAATATCTAATTATTCATTGAGCTTTTAAATATATTTTTTTGGGGGAGAAAAATGATATACACGGGTAACTAAGCAACATTTTGAAACCAGTCTCAGCTCCAATGGCCAAGATAATATTGCACAAGGGACTCTACTGGTAATGAATGTATGTTCTAAAGTCAGAAAAGAAAATAAATAAATTTTCAACTAAATTGTAAGGTTTCAACCTACGGTATACTATTGCTAAATCATACATTTACTTTAAAATGTTTTTAAATAGTTACACTGCTGAAACCCCTATAAGTCTATTAAAATTTCTTATGAACTCCATGGGGAAGGTAAGACTAATTTCTGCAGATTGGCCAACGGATGGAATTTCAGGGGACTTAAAAAGAAGTAAGCATTCCCCTTAAGATTAAATATCTGTCTCTAATTAGCTGTGTCCTGTTAAGAGTAATTGTATGCGTTTACTAACTAACGCAATTAACTGCAACATATGTATGTATATGTAATGGACTTTCATACTAGCTTTGTAAAAAGCATATCCGACGGTTATTCAAAGCAGAAATTAGAATTATTCGTGTATCCCTAACCCTCAGTCCATCGGATAAAATCACATAATAAGGAATTTATTACGAATTTTACCCAAAACACTCGCTCTTATTTAGAAGCAAGTAATTGCCCTTCTATTAAAATTATCGCTACCGCAATTTTCCAATTAAATTTTCATAAAAAAAAAACATCTCCCCTCCACATTTTATGTAGCAAACAATACCAACATTTTAAAGCCGCAAATAAAATTAAATTCATTTAAAAATCTCTGTTTCTATTTAAATCCACCACAAACAGGGTAATAGGCTTTACTTTACACTTAAATTAAATTTAGAAAAAATAAAAGCAACAGTGCACTTCCAAGAGCATAACTGGCGACCACTAAAATCCTATTCTGGCGTTCACTACATTTACAAAAAAAAAAAAATAAAAATCAAATCCAAAGCAGAAGAAGAATAATAAAAATTACAATAATTATTCAACCTGTTCAATTAAAAGTTTTTGGCACGCACTACAATCCATAAAAACTCATAAAAAAGATACACCAACTGCCGTCGCTGCTGGTGCATCTATCTTTTTTACGACCAACTTCAATTGTTGCCGCACAACCGGAGAGAACAGAGAAGAATCCAACAAATACAAAGGGTAGGCTAAATACAGAAGAGAGGATAAAAATTCATCCATGAATTGAAAAATGCGCCTGTGTGTTAACCAGAGTCACCAGCTCCAGCCAGCCATGAGCCATATCCGAAAACGTTCTTCCTCTCAGTTTTTTCAAGTTTCAATAACAATTTTTCCCTTTTTTTTATTTCAATCAGTGCAATGATTTTTATTTTTATGCTTGTTGTTACGATCTCGTTTCCACTTACTTAAATCCCCGTTCTAACTGCACGCTTTATGTCCCATTCTGGCATTATCTGTTCTCTCTTCGTATACGAAGTCCAAGAACTCAGATACAGTATACATATTCATTGGTAGATAGATATTTTCAAAACGATAATGAGGCCATCTCAGTCGCACTTAAAGTGGCTATAAAAGCAATTTCTTTGATGTTTTTGTGTTGTTGTTAGGGCGCTTCTGTGTACAGCTACAGCAGAAACGGCGGCGGCGTTATACTGAGTTGCGTGCTACAAGACATTTTTATTCATTTTCCCACACACAAAATTCACTTTTTTAGTACCCAAACTTGTGAGAAAAATGCTCTATCTCTGTTAGTTCGATGGATGATGAAAGAGAAAAAAGATAGGTATGTATCTCTGACATTCGGTTTTCACTCAACAAGGCGTTTATGAGTGTGATTTCAAATCCACTCACGAATAGAGAGAGTGAAATTCAAATGGGCTTGCCAACAGTCAGATGAAGTAAAATGTAGGAAAACTTACCACCATGATGGTGTTGTTTCGGCATTGAGTTATCGGTCGTTTCGCTCGACAATCATGGCTTCCGTGATGTGCTGGAGGCGTGGTTTCCATCAGTGGCGTGCGTAACTATTTTTGATTCTCGCGGCAAGGAAAAATTCCCGGCAATAAGATAAGCTTTTACTATTGGCCGGCGGCGCGTCTTCAATACTTCATTTTTTGACAAATTTATTCAACTTTAAGGAGTATCTTTTAAACAAAGAAGACATATTACCAATTTTAAATTCGAAAAAGCTGTTAATAATAAAAATAATAACCTCACAAATTTTCGATTATAGGTACCCATTTATCGTAAATAAATGTTCCGCAAATATCTCAAAGCTATACAGAACAATCCGCACTATGCCTTAAAACAAGTTAATTTTTCACTTTTTTCACAACGGAGTGTGTGAGCCATGTTAAAACTAAACCTTCCCCTACCACCTAATTCTGGCAAATGTTGTGCATGACGTCACTCTGGTATCTAAACGTAAAAATGCACATATCCACGGACGATGGTGTATCTCAATTTGGGCTTTGGATTATAGTGTAGCATTTGCATGGTTCTTGTTTCTTTTTTCTCGATTATAATCAGAATTTAAGGGCAAAGATACGAAGTTTTTTTTCACTTATTTTTTCTGTTTCTCACTAGCAGTTTGCTTTTTGTGGAGATTAATTTTCTCTTCTAAATAAATAATCATTAGGTTGTGTGTAATTTTGTGTGACTGTTTGACTGTTACCTTCTCGGTAATTGAAATTCTAAACGATTTCAGATTTATTAATCCCTTGAACGATTCTCTTTTCTCTCTTTTTTTTTTGTTTGAAGTGAATTAATTTTTTTATGGAAAAGAAGACACAGGTTATTTTCAAAATGTCATGTAATAAATTCAATAGTTGCGTGATTTATTCATTACAGAGTGGAGGTATGAGTCTGTTTTCTGGTTAGAGATACTCGTCTCGTATGCGTTTTTGGGGAGATACGAATATAATGCATATCACATGTTTTTCGTTCAGATACTGATTTTGTGTGACTTTTCTTTTTTCTTTGAACGCCTTTGATTCATGCTCAAATTAAATTTGAATCTCAACACCAATGTTGTTGGTTATTGGATAAGAAAGACCACGATACACAATATTGGGAGCTTGAATCCATAAATATCCAAAATTTCGATGGAGATTTTGAATTAGATATTTTCATTCAGAAATAGGAGTTGTTTATATCAAAAGCTTATTTATAGTCGTGTTTTGTGGTATAGAAGTATAAACTTTTCTATTCGTTCAAAGTGTGTTTTTTTTCTAGGTCCGAGATAAAAGAAAAATAAAACTATTGGCACCCACAACGAGTTCTTTGAAAGAAACACATATCTGTTGCCTTTTTTGAGCTTTGGTTTGGTGATAAATTTCGTCCGGTGATGTCGTGATGACCCTGAATAATGATGATTTTTTAAAAATATGTTTTCATCCATACCAATAGCCAGAGCCGAAGCCACAACCGCTCATGATTTTGAAAAGAAAAAAATATACGTCGTTTCTTTTGTCTGAGAGGCCAGTGGACTCATGTGTGTAAGAAGCTTAACGCCTAACGAATGTGTAATGATTAACTTTGAAAGAGGAAATTGAATAAAAAATTTAATAAAAAAAATAAATGCATTTTGGATCTTTTTCTGTACACACTGTACTTTGTATCGTTTCTGAAGATTTACATTTATTTTAGTGATGAGTGGTAATTAATTTCGCAGACATTAGGATTCGATGAACTTGATATTAAAAAGAATGTTTTTTTTTTCATTCGCAAAATTTTTTATTGTACTTGAGCTGAACAAAAGATACAATAAAAATACGTTGACTGAAAACTAAATAGATTTATTGTTGTTGGGTCGAAAACAATTCTGGAGAGGAACCCTGATTTATTTTCTTATTTTTTTTTTTTTTTAAAGAATAAAGCATGCAGATACGTTTATGTATATAAATAATTGGAAGCCAATTTAGAAGGAGACATTAGAGACGTTCTTTTTCTGACAGTTTGTCCTCATAAAGTATACAATCTGATTGAAATTCTTGTGATGTTTCAATCGTGTAAATGGAGGTTTTACAACGCAGAAGGTATTTGCTCATTTTTCTCATAAGCTAATGATCTTGTAATAGGTAACTATATGGATCTACGCCTTCGCATGTTATATCAGATTAAATATTTTAAACTGTAAGAATTGGCGATCTAAGGCGAAAAAATGACAGAAATATAAATCGTATGCGTTAATCCATGCTAATACCTTAAGGGATTAAGGTAAGACATTAAAACTCTTGTAACAGCAGATTTCGTTGGAGAATTTGAAATACCAAAGGTTGAAGATAAATGACTTCGGTTTCATGCGCTTAGGACGGGCTTAATTTAACTTATATATTAAGTCATCAGTCCAAGAAAATGATTTTTCATTGAATAAAATATCACTTTGAAAATCAAAGAATACGAGTATATTCCTTTTAGAAGAAGAAATATTTATGTCTGATCTCCACTTTCTGAAAGCTCCTCATCGTAGAATGGCAATTCTAAGGACTCAGTTTCCTAATATAGCAGCTAACATCATTTAATTCGGATAGCAATTACTCGTGCAGAAATCAGTACTCCAATCGGGTTTCGAGTATTCTGAGTATTCTGATTGTGGAGAGCCACATATACATCAATAACATTCCTTTGTAACAGCTCAACCTGAAAACTAGCTTGCACGTCGTTTCCACGTTGTAATTTAATTCATCAAAGTTAAGTAATGGTTAGCAGGTACAAATTGATATCGAGATGGTATAAAATGGTATAAAAGTATAAGTATAAATGT
Source organism: Volucella bombylans (assembly GCA_949129095.1). Classification (NCBI taxonomy): domain Eukaryota; kingdom Metazoa; phylum Arthropoda; class Insecta; order Diptera; family Syrphidae; genus Volucella; species Volucella bombylans. Next base: position 189,962,375 of record OX422140.1, on the reverse strand, counting down.
ATAAGTAAATATTTTCTTACCATATACTTGGCTTCGGTAGGGTTTGTATTCAGATCGTTTGAAAAAACAAAGAACATGAAAGCTAACGATTCGATAAATGTCTAATTGGACGCATATTGTAATTAAACAAGTCAATAATTCGAAATGATTGTTGCAAGATCTAAAGTGAAAACAATAAGCAAAGCGTAGTACAATAATATACTTCTATAAACTTAAATCACAATTAGGAAGTGTGTAATCTATAATAGTTGCGCAATTGAAGAATTTTCTAGATATCGAGATTTAGAAGACACACTTTAGCATATTGATAGGTATAATAAAGAGTGACTAGATAAGAACGATAGGAAAAAAACTTAAATGAAACAAAAACGGTGTGAGATATAAAATTGATTCTAGCTTTATTTTGATGCTACGTTCATGCCATTGTGTTTGGAATAGCTTATCATTCAAATGCCCGCCTCGGCTTCGTTGGCAGTATTTCAAGCCGTCGGTCCAATTTTTGATGACTCGGTCCAATATGTGCGATGTTATTCCAGCAATAGCGTCTCGAATGTTGGCCTCGAGCTCGTCCAAAGTGCTTGGCTTGGTAGCGTAGACTTAGGACTTGACGTAGGCCCAGAGAAAATAATCAGTGGTATCAAATCGCATTATTGCGGCAGGCAATTGATGATCGCTCGCTGTGAGATGACCCAGTCGCCAAATTTCTCCATTACAACTTCGAGCGTTGCTTGTATGGCATATAGCGCCATCTTATTGGAACCACAGCTCGGATATGTCGATGTTGTCAAACTCTGACCACAGAAAATCGGTTAACATCGCTCTATATCTGAGAACATTGACGGTAACGGTGTCTCCTTCCTCATTTCGAAAGATATAAACCGCGCTAAACAGTCCATCTTTGTGGATGCATTGATGCTTGGCCGAACACTTGTGGATTGTATTTTTCATGGCGAAATTCACGTTGCGTATTTACAAGTGAGCCGGAATTTCGATAATATTTTTTAATAATTTCCGCACGTTCAGAAAGTGTAAAGCGATGCATAGTGAAATGGCAAACCATACTGAATATTTTGATAGCTGAATGTCATTGGTAATTTTGACAACTGCTGAGACATAATACTCGTAATTGGAAAATTAATTATTAATTCTAATTATAATTAAAAATTATAAGATATAGTCTATGAAATGAGAAAGATCTGATAAAATATTTTCTTAAAAATGACAACGTTCTGAACGGGTAAGCAGTACTGCTTTTGCAATTTGTATTTGTTCTTCCGTTCTATACGAACTATTATTCCATGAAATTTTTAAAATGAGAATTATAATGAGTTTTTATAATTAATAATATTATGCACAATCTGTAGTTACTCATACAGGCGAAAACATAAAAATACAAAGTATTGTAATTACGGTTGAAGTCAGAAGTGCAAGTACATTAATGTATTAAAATGGCTCTTTGATTCAGAGCTAACATCTGCTTTAACTAGTAAGCTTGATTAGAAGAAAAATATATTGCAAATTTAATGTGCATTAGCCGATACAGACTAAGTGTGAATTAGCGGAAGAATTTAGTACAAGAAGTCAGACATAGTGATTAGATCGTTTCGGGATTGTGCGTCATCTAGAAAGGACAACGAAGTAAAGAAATTAATGGAATCTCAAACGAATAAGAAATAACACTCATATTTTTTATTGGACGATTAGGGAAAGTATATTGTATTATGAAACAACAAATTTAATTTTGACTAACTCATCATGTGAAATGATTTACAAATGTCAAAATGAATTGGTAGAGGCCTGAAATTGCTAAAAAGTGGGCTTTAAATCCACATTGAACAAGTACGGTGGAATAAATAAGCAAATAAATTGGTGCCGCGACAGCCCAGGATGGACCAAGGTGTAGTCTGTCTCACACACTTAGTTGTTCGCTTTGTCGTTTAATGCACTTTGTAGTAAGAGAAGCCCTACTATTTTTTCTGACTTCGAACGGCGTGGCATATCTTGACCAAGATTGTACGAGTCTTCTCACTATAGGTAACCCAGGGACGCTGATCGCAAAAATAAAGAAAGGCACACAACTGGTCTTTTTATTGATGTTAATATATAATAATATGATGTTAATCTCAACAAGTTGCTGATTATTCTTTTAAATACAGGACCTATTTGAAATGATATGGAAACCAAACGCAAATTCATACCCAAAAAAAAAATGCAACCAAAAGAAATAAAAATGTAAGGAATTAGGTTAACACTCTTCTTCAGTCTATAGTTGCCTTTGGTGTAGTGTAGATTATGTCTTTATTAACAAATCTCTTTCAGATTGGTTCAGTTATAGAGAGACTCTAAAGCAAGAAGTCAATCTTATCATATTTGATAAATTGTAGATTTGCAGTTTGGCCACCAATAAATCGATATCCTCTTCTTGCCCTCTTCTTCGACTGCGATTTACAAAGGTTGATGCACTTTAAAATTAAAACCACTGGAAAATAGTCGCAGGAATCTTTTCAATGTAGGTAAGAGCACCAGAAAATAAAAAAGGATTGATGAAAGAAAATCGATTGTCCTGGAAACCCTCTCGTAGCAAAATAGAAAAATCTGCCGCGGCATCAAGGCTTAATTCATTTAACCAACCCAGCAGAGTTTAAAAATAACTGATATCACCTTGATGACATCTATAGAAGAATCGTTTTATTAGCTAGTAGACATGCATTAGTTAGTCACCATGTGACTAACAGCAGTATTCTAATCAAGTCAAATTTGTAATAAATTAATGTATATTAATAATATTAATAATAATAGTAATTAATAATAATAAACTTAACAAGGAAATAAACTTTATAAGCTACATATTCGTAGATTCAAACCATACAAATCTGCAAGATGAGAACCCATAGCAGCGAATATGTGTTCTCATGTAATTCCACAAGGTCTCACCGAACATCCTTATTTTAAAGGTACAACAGTGGAAACTCTTCTGCATATGCCAGTACTTCATTTAGCAACTTCAACACATCTGCGATCGCAAATGTTTATTCAAGTCCTTAAGTAGATAGCCCACGTGGTCAGATGGTTGATCTCTTGTTTAACTCGCCAAATAATTAACTCAGCTATATGTTGTACCATCAGACGAACGGTATAGGGCGATGTCCTATACCATCTTTTCTGTATCTACTGACATGGCTAGAAGCTAAGAAGAAATTCCCGACTTAGGAAATGATTCCAACACTGTAAATTAACTCTTATTAGGCGTAAACTCTTGGACTTTTTGGATAATTTCAGACAAGGTTAGTGAAGTACAAATATTTTTGGAACACTTCATACTACTCCATCCGCACCGTTTCATCTGACACCTATAAGTATTTGTCCACAATGAAATAAGTTGTTGCATAGCTGTAAAACTAAGTGAACCAGTAAGGCAATTGGCTATCTCTTTATGATGATCGCTACAGGAAACAAAGATTTCACAATACCCCAGTTGCAGTTCAAGTCATTTTAAGTGGAAGATGTATTCTTAGAGAATAAATCGATCAACTTTTACATCGGTGGATATACTCGTAGGTGAAAGTGTTTTCTCAGACAGGCTAACCCGTAGTCTCTCATTTTCTTTTTCTGATGTGGAAGATGAGTGGAATAAAAAGTTTTGAATTAAAGAAAATTCTTGAATTCAGTCTCTATAAACTGTAAAGTAGCTGTCGGATATGTCTAAGGGACATGGCGCAGCAGTCTCAATTGTAGCTCGCAAAATACATATCTATACTACAGATATCAACATTCAAGTAAATAGAAATAAATAGACGTGATCGACCTTTCGACATTTTACGCAACATCACAAGTGTTTTTCTTGAAATAATTTCTAAAATAAACTTCAGAAAAAATTGTGATACCAATAGAAAATTCTGCAAGAGGTTTCAATTCGAAACTCTTCTTAAAACAGAAACGCTTGAAGTTTTTGCTAGCTTTATATCTATTTTTGTTGCATATGAAGTGATGAGACTTCCTCATCTCTCACTAATTTTTTTTTAATTTTATTTATAGATCCATTGTCCATTAATGACTTACAAAAAATTACACCATCCAAATTTCTCATCCAAACTTTAAATCGATTTAATTTTAATTTATGCTTTCTTGTTACACTTGCATACTTTTTTCATTTATTCGTCCAACAACGCCCCCTAAACTCCTTTTATCGGTGCAAATCTCTGCTCCTCACATTCTCATGGTCTCGTATACAAAAGATAAATTATGGCGCTAGACTTTCATTGTTAGCCTACAAGTTCATAGAGTCATAGATGCATGTGCACATGGAGGATTCATTTTTATCAGTTCATATACACCTCGAACGAATATGAGCTCGGAGTGCAGCACAAAATAATCAAAAAATTTAACGAGGCAGTACAAGGAGGTCTGTAATAAAACATCGTTCTCCCTTCAATACTGGAACCTCGTATTTTTCGTAATGTTCCTGACTTCTGGTGGCCGGTACATCCATTCTGTTGCGTCTCTCTCGTCTAATTATAAATTATTCCAAAAATAAAAACAAAAAACATAAAATCCATACAAATATTAAGAAATAGAGTATATTGGACTCGCACCAAATGAAATTTAATTAAAAAAAAAAAAAAAAAAACGGTATACGAGTACATGCACATGGACTATTGAAAGAACTGCGCCTCGTTATCGAAGCCAATGCTTTTCTAAACATGTTTTGGCGGCTAGTGGTTTTCGATATCAGTTTTTAAATTATTTTTTCCTCAATTTTTTTTTCTTTTTCTTTTTTGTAAGGCGAATGAACTGAAAAGAGATAATCTAAATGCAGAGGGTGATTTATTAGAGTATTCAATGGGCAATGAAATATGGAAACTGAGTTTCTACGGATATGTCTTATGTAGAGTACTTTGAGAGTTATGTGATATGATTTTCCTTATAGAGTTGTAAATGTGTACAATGTAGGTAAAGTGTTATCTGAACTGAACGTGTTCAGTGAGATTGCAATGTGTGCATAAGATAGAAAGTTCTGGTTGATGTGGAATATAGTTCAGCATAATTAACTCTCCTCTAACTTTTATGATTGTGCTAATCATATTTGTTGTGTTGCCGTTTAAAGCATATAATTTACCATGGAGACCTTAATTCAACATTTTATATTGAGAGCACACATATTCCATAACTTGTAATTTTGAAAGCCTGCTATCATTAATTGCATTCCATCAACAGAATTAGCAAGGAAGACGATAAGTTAATAAAAGTCTAAACACCAACGCACTGAGGATACAACCCTGCATTCACTCCCATAGATATTACGAATTCTTCTGGAATGGATTCTTCATTCTAAACGTATGTTATGCCATGTTGTTCTCGTACATTGCTCTTATATGAACTTCTTGATACTCCTATTCCAAAAAGTTTTTAAAACAATGCTCCACGTAGGTACTATTGAATCGAATGCCGCTCGAAAGTCAACGAAAAAAGCATGCAACATTTTGTGCTGTTTTTGTAATAATACGAAGATTTAATCGACAGTTGAGTATTTTTTACCAAAACTCACGCGGGTAGATCAAATATATGAGCTGCTGCCAGGCCTAACGCACCTCCAGTCGTAATGGATACGTAGATGGCGGAGCAAACACTGAAGGTCCTGAACCTGATTAGGTTCGAACGAAGAGCCGCAATATTTAAGTTGTTTTAAGATTTAATTCATTTCGAAGGAAGAACTCTAAACGATCTACGAATCACTTAGAAGTAAGAAATCAGTGGGGACCAATGGAATACCGAACATAGCGCTTCGACATCTCCTACTAGACGCGGTAGACATGTATACCACCCTGTTTAATAGTGCAATAAACAACGCCCATTATCCAGCGCATTGGAATTCTGCGGTGGTACATCCTATCCCCAAAAAGGATAAAGACACTTCCAATCTGGCGAAACTCGAGTCGATTAGTCAAACACCAGTAAGGTTTTCGAAAAGGTGATCAATACAGTTCTGAGTAAGTGGGTTAAGGACAAACATACAGTTCCGGATAATCAATTTGGTTTCAAGGCGGGCCATGATGTTATTCATGCCGCATCGAAACTGGTTTCTGATATCCAATGGAACAAAGGCAAGAACCAGTGCACTGCTGCCTGCCTTATTGACATGAAAAAAGTTTTCGATACCGTTTGGTTAGAGGGAATCTTCTTCATGCTGAACAGGCTGCTTACAGATAGGCAGTTCATCGTGAAAAATGGCGATGTGACTTCTTCTGGAACAGTGAACATTAAAAACGGTCTGCAACAAGCTGCAGTAAATTCGTCGACCCTGTTCAACATATACAGAAGTGATCTGATAGGTTCACTTCACCATGCCATAGCGTACGTAGACTATTTAATCGCTTTTGTAACGTGACTTCGATAAAATTAAACGATATTGCGATGACTGGAAGTGGAAAATCAACTTACAGAAATCGGAAGTCATTTTGTTTAGGACGCCTTTGTCTGGGGCCTCTGGGGATACCAGAAAGAATTGGTGAAAGGTTTCTATAGCGTTGCCGCTAATCTTACACGTCACTCAAATAGCTGCGGACAGGCGACTCAACTACGACAGAGACGTCGCACATGGCAGTGAGGAGCGTCTCCGGTTCAGTAGGTCGGTAGAGAGTCGCGACAGGAGGGATGTTGCTCGGCATCATTAACATTTTTGCTGGCTTGTTGATGGAGAAGAAGCTTCATCGTTGAATTCCTTCATAGGAAGCAAAGTTGGTCAGCCTAATTTTTTAACCGTTGCCGGTTTACAAAGATTTAGGTAGGATTACGTTAAAATTAAGAAAAAAAAGAATTTATAAAAATTAAAATAATAAAAAAAAATTATAAAAGAATAAAACTTATAAAAGAATAAAACTTATAAAAAAGAAATAAAATTATAATAAGGGATAATTTATACACAAAAAAAATTTTAGTATACATGCAATAAGATAGTGTAAGTAGGTTATTTAAGTTAAGTTTTATTTTTAGGTAGTTTATACGTTTATACGTTTATAGGTTTTAGTTCTAAGTTTTATACAAAAGTCCATGTACTAAGTTTTTTACATAAAACCAATTGTTTTATTAGTTTTACAATTAATAAATATAAAAATATAAATAAATGTTAAAAACGTCTAAAGACATTGAATAAGTGTTAGGTTTAACTTAGAGAGCCCGCATAGGTCAGTAAGTTAGAATTAGTTAATGTTAAGTTCATTAAGCTAATTAAGCATTTTTTTGTCTAGCATGTACGAATTAATGAATTCCTTGAAGTAAAAATGCATTTAAAATGAAATGAATGCAAAATTGCTACCGAGGTCCCATGTGGTTCACTATCTAGGTACTTACAGCGCCCAACACTGCTTGATTTCGGTGATCTAATGGGAACAGATAAGTGTGAATTCTAATAAGTTCCGCATCAAACCACTTTTCTTTGAAAACAATGTTTCTCGTTGATGGTGTATTTATTGGATGGTCTTGGAAGGCGAAAAGTGAACAGAACGAATTTCATTGACATTTAAGACGATCTGTCAAACAGAGAGCACGCGCTTGCGGAATTTGCTTTGCTTCGAGATTTGTATTATTTCTGTGTTCTTTGTTATTGCCAGCCGCTGCCGCCTGCCAAGAGTCGCCAATAAGTAAGTATTTAAATATTGTTAGAATGGATTTTATGCAGTTTCCTTTTTAAGAAAATAAAGCCTGAATTAAACCCTGGACTACGGAAAAAAGGCGTTTTATTTTTAACGGTGAAGAGCGGAGCGACGACAAGCTTTATTTTTTATTGGCAAATAATTTTCGCAGTCAGCGGACGAAATTTAAAAGAGCAAGCGATTGCCAGAGTATTCCTGCAGTAAGCTGTCGGAAGGATCCTTCAACTTTGGGATTCCCGCAACCAGCGGACGAAAATTTTCTGGAATACCCGCAGTCAGCGGACGAAACTTGAAATCCATATGTGCCCGTATCATCGGAACAACCGTTACAGCCCGCAACAAGTGGAACAAGTTGCCGTTACTTCAACAAATAAGAATTCGTCTAAGCCAATGCCAACCGAAAGAAGAACAACAAGTCAAACTTCAAAGAAGAGCCAGGAGTCTGACGACCAAATGGACTCTTTCGACGATTGCCCCTCCCAAGACGAAGATAATAGGACAGTGCGAGAAAGCGAAGCCCAGGATCCAACAATGGAGGAAGAATTGTTGCAGCTCCGAAAATTGTATTGTATTGTATTTATTTATTTATTTATTATTCTAGGTACAATATGTAGAAGTATGGATTACATAAATTCAAAAAATAGTAAAAAAATAAAAAACCATAAATTCAAAAGAATACCCAGAAATATAAATAAAAGGAACAGTCTATAGCCAAGTTTAGAACTACAGCTAGTAGCGAGTGTCCCATCAAAAATTGAAATTCAAATATATGTATAATTCTAAAATAAGCGTGGGGGGAAAAGAAAAAGAATTGTTATTTTAATCGTAGATGTTTATCTGTTGGTAGTTAAATTCAAAGAGCCATATTTTTACTTTAGTGCAGAAAGGTAACAAATTACGTATACGTCGGGTTAAATCGGGTAGCTTGTTAAAGATTGTCGGAGCTACTATCAAGAAAACCTTTTTAAAATGCATTTTATAGTGCGATGGTACAACAACAGAGTTATTTGAATGAATTCGAAAGTAATGAATAGAACTTCTTCTAACTAAAAGATAGCCACTTCTAATAAAAATAAGTTTTAGCGCTTTATAGTAATAGAGATGCCTTAAGGGAAGAATTTTCAGTTCTTAAAATAAAATAAAGATATTTATTATGGAATCGATTTTTCTTACATATAAAATGTATAACATGAGTTATCACTCATGAGTTAGCATGAGTTCCACCCCAACAAGTGATACCATACTGAATCTTAGAATACACAATACCATAAAAGATCATAACCAGTAATTTTTTTGAACAATATGAACTGAGATTATAAAATAGTTTGGAGCAACATAGCAACTATTTTTTCAGAGCGTTAGTATGATCGAACTAATTTAATTTGCTATCCAAGATCACCCCAAGATACTTAAAAGAATGAACAAGTTTAAATAGAATTAAATGTATTGGTGCTCGATGCAGAGTTAGTTTCGAGTTTAAAGTCAAGCAGAGTAGAATACCCTGATAAATTAAAATACATCACTTTAGTCTTATTACTCAAAATCATACGATGCTGAGCAAACCAGCGTCTCAAAAGATCCAAGTCAAAGTTAATGTTAACTATTAAGTTAAGTGGAGATTTACTTGCGTTGGAAAAGGCTATGTCAAAACCAAGACCTCCTGCGGTACGAACAACTGCTACAAGAGCAACCGATTATATCCAGAGTTTTAATACCAAGTAGTGTGGTTACGTTTGGTGCCCCCGAAATTACCGCAGTTACGTCAGCCGTTTTTACGCCTGTGTTCGCTATTTCGAGCTCAACAACTGTGCCGTATGCCGCTGGTCAACACAACATTATTTTTGGACAAACCGCTAACACGGGGCACATGCCATGTACTTCCCACGCCGCATTCTTGGCCACCAGTTACCTCGGCGCCGTCTCAGTTATCTCACCAACGCCGGCTGATGCAGCACACGCGTCGATCCAATCCTACATGCATCATATTTGATGTTGCTAGGTCAGCACACGCGAGTTATATAATCTGCCCTGAGCCAAAAGCCATCACACCAACAACATCTTAGGCAGCGGTGAGTTACATACTCAGCATGAGAAGGAAGAAATTCACCACCAACATCTTAGGCAGCGGTGAGTTACATACTCTGCATGAGAAGGAAGAAATTCACCACCAACATCTCGGCTAGCTTGTGTAGCGGGACCTTATATGAGGAGATATGAATTTTGCTGTTAAGAAAACAGTTTAGTTGATGATTTAATAAAGAACACTTGTTTCTATGATAAGTTCGTGTCTTCTTTTTTCAAAATATATATAAGAACATAACTGGCGCAGTCGACTATTGCAAGAATTCGGAGGTCGCGTATATTAAAAAATAATTTTTTTTTTGCGCAATCCATATTAAGCACATACTAGAACTCCTGGTGCAAGTGAAAATTGCATTATTGGAATTAAGTATTCTATACTGACTATATTAAACGTGAACCTCGCATCAAGAGCACATTGGTGTTAAGTGAATTCGTGCATAAAGGACCAGGGCACACCTCATTGCGTGGAGAATTTGAATTCTTTGGCCCAGGACGAATCTTCGAGAAATTGACCAGCGGAGCTACCAACAGCATAAGCAGAAGCAACTTCAATCTGCACTTGATATAAGTAAGTCGATAAATTGCGTTTCAAGCTCAATACCCTATCCCTTCCTTACATAATATTACGACATATGTCGAATAGATATAAGAATAAAAAAGTAGTACATAAACCATATTATATAAGTAGAAAAAAAAAGTAGTATATAAACCATATTGTGTAAGTGTGAGTGATAGTGATATTGAAGAAGATTTTTTATACACGCGCAATATGGCAACTAATAACGGAGTTTCTGGTAACGGACTGGCAGGTATTTACTTAAATAGTGGTATTTGTGGAGATTCGGGTAACGTTGAATTAAGTTCTAACTTAAGCGGCACACTAGGGCATAATTCTCATACCGCTTTACATAACGTGAACCTTGGTAATACAAACAATGACACAAATAGTTCTAGCATTGAGAACATAAACTTTATCCTTAGCTCTTTAAAGATTCCAGATGCGATAAAAGACCTTCCTAAATTTGATGGTAATCGTAGATTATTGTACGAATTTTTAAATAACGTAGAAGAGATCTCGGGGGTCATCGGTACTGTTAACAATACACCGTATGCGCGAATATTACTAAGGGCAATACGAAATAAAATCACGGGATCAGCTAACGAGGTTTTGAACATGTTTGGAACACCTTTAGACTGGCAGCAAATTAAGACAAATCTTATTCTACATTACTCTGACAAGAGAAACGAGACCACTCTCATTAGAGATCTCCATAGTCTCAAGCAATCAACTGACACTGTTGAGGTATTTTATTCTAAGATAATAGAAATATTATCTACTCTTACTAATCACGTTCATATTCACGAAATGAACCCAAATGTAATTTCTGCAAAGAGCAGTCTTTATTCGGAAATGTGCTTAAATACTTTTCTGATTGGCGTTAGAGAACCACTGGGTTCAACCATAAGAGCTATGAGACCAAATTCTCTTCCGGAAGCGTTCAACTTTTGCATAAAAGAACACAATTCATATTATATGAAGTATGCAGACCCAAACGTAAATTTTAAGCAAAGACCGAACAATTGGTACCATGCAAATCAAAATCCCAGCAACCCTATCCCTAATCTTAATTTTCCCCAAAGACAAATAGTATATAACCGTGGAGGAAATTCGCACCCGATCTTTCCGAATAAAAGTAACTCATATTATAGACCAGATATGTACATTCCACATCCAAACCAACCAATCTTTAGATCGAACGATTATCAATACTCCCAAATTCAAAATCAAAACCAACCTGTAACTGTACCTAGACAACCTATTACACCGCAACATCCAGCAACTCCAATAGATATATCTAGTGGCAATACGCACAATACTAGAACTCAACAATCAAATTTCAGAAGTCAAACATATAAAAGACAACAGAATAACACAACACCTAATCGAAATTACCGAGAAGTTAATAACCTTTGTACATACCCACCTCAATATGATACAAACCAACATTTTTTATCGGACTTTAACCCTGACACATATAATTACACAGAACTAGACCATTTTATACCTACACAAAATCGGGAATCACATAATTTAAATTACTGCGACTACGAAATTGATGACTCGAATTTTCCATTAACAGCCTCGGACAGCAGATTGGGTACCTAGATATAAATAAACATAGTTCAAGCTCATTACCATACATAACAATACTGTCTCCTAGAGGAAGAAAACTAAAGTTTCTTATCGATACTGGAGCTTCAGCAAATTTCATTAATCCATCCCTTACGAATCCTGACTTACACGAGATAATTGATCCAATTACAATAACAACAATTCTTAACAAACACAAACTAGATAGACAAGTAACACTCCCCGCATTCAAGGAATTGAACACGGCCGAGAAGTTCAAATTTCTAGTTTTCAAATTTCTAGTTTTCAAATTTCACTCTTATTTTGATGGCTTAATAGGTTTAGAGATGATGAAGCAACTAAACGCTAAAGTCAATCTTAAAGACAAAATTTTAGAAACGAGCAAGTCCTTATTACCACTGCAATTTAAACCCAATTTCATGTAAAAGTTTTCGATGTTCCTCCAAATTTTAAAATTATAGCTAGATTACCTGTAGATATGGAAAAAGGAGACATATATGTCAGACCTACTTTAGTAAACAAATTCCTCAAAATACCTGAAGGAATTTATAAATCTGTTGACTGGTATAGTCATATAGAAGTGATTAATATTTCAGATCAAGAACAAAAACTCTTTTTAGAACAACCATTAAAAGTGGATTCTTATAACAATTTTAATGAAGTAAACAATGTCAGTATAAAATATAACATAGATCAATTAAAACCTATACCAGGCAAAGAAATTACAAATTTGCTCAGAACAGACCATTTAAATAAAGAGGAGAGAAAAGATCTTTTTAGACTATGCAATCAATACGATGATATATTTTTTAGAGAAGGCAACACACTCTCATTTACAAATGCCATCAAACACCGTATTAAAACGAATAATGAAAATCCGATATACACTAAGTCATATAGATATCCGGAAGTCCATAAAGCTGAGATTAAGTCTCAAATATCTCAACTTCTCAAGCAAGGGATCATTAGACCAAGCTACTCCCCATGGAGTAGTCCGATATGGATTGTGCCAAAAAAGAGAGATGCTTCCAACAAACAAAAATGGCGGTTGGTAGTGGACTATCGGAAACTAAATGAAAAAACCATCAGTGATCGATATCCGCTTCCCAACATAACAGACATTTTAGATAAGCTAGGCAGATGCATGTATTTTACCACCTTGGACTTAGCCTCTGGATTCCACCAAATTGAAATTGATCCCAGAGATGTTAATAAAACCGCATTTACAGTGGATAATGGCCACTTCGAATTTATTCGAATGCCATTTGGTCTTAGAAATGCCCCGTCCACATTTCAGAGGGTTATGGACAACGTTTTGAGAGACCTGCAGGGAAAAATATGCTTAATTTATATGGACGACATAATCGTATTTTCTAGTTCTCTTCAGGAACATATTGAAAATTTAAAAAAGGTCTTCTCCAAATTGCGACAAGCCAATCTTAAAATACAGCTAGATAAGTCGGAATTCCTATGCAAAGAAGTAGCCTTTCTTGGGCACCTTGTTACATCACAAGGAGTAAAACCAAACCCTGAGAAGATTGATTCAATAAAAAGATTTCCTATCCCTCGTACTCAGAAACAAATCAAATCTTTTCTTGGGTTATTAGGCTACTATAGGAAGTTTATCCAGGATTTCGCAAAAATAACGAAGCCCTTAACGGAATGTCTGAAAAAAGGTAGGCAAATTAAACTGGACGAGAAATATATTACTTGTCTTGGGCATTGTAAGGACATACTCAGTAATGACCCACTGTTACAGTATCCGGATTTTACGAAACCATTCATCCTATCAACTGATGCAAGTAACTTCGCGATAGGTGCAATTTTAAGCCAGGGCCATATTGGAAGTGACAAACCTGTTTCCTATGCATCACGTACTTTATCGGACACGGAGATAAAGTACAGTACGATCGAAAAGGAGCTACTTGCCATTGTTTGGGCAACCAAACATTTTCGCCCTTATCTTTATGGTCGTAAATTTTTCATCGTAACAGACCACAAACCACTTACCTGGCTCTTTTCCTTGAAAGATACAAGCTCTAAATTGATAAGATGGCGGTTAAAACTTGAGGAGTTTGAATACGAGATCCACTACAAGAAAGGTAAGGCAAATACTAACGCCGATGCCTTAAGCAGAATAGAGTTAAACATTAACGAATCACTGCTTAATAATATAGATGATTTGGAAGCAAGCTCTAATATATCTACTTTTCACTCTGCATCGGAGAATCTTGATGAAGGTATACCAATTTCGGAGCGTCCCTTAAATGAGTTCAGTGATTAACTCGTTTTGACTAAAACAAATTGCACCATAAACCCTTCAATGACTTACAAAATACTTTTTCAGAATAAACGTCGTAAAATTTTTAGCCAACCCGACTTACATAATGAACAAATAATCACATCGATACTCAAAGACCAACTTAGTCCAAAGAAACTAACAGCAGTATATACAGATGACGATACCTTCAAAATTGTTCAAAATGTATACTCTAAATTGTTTGCTAATCGTAGAATATTTAAATTAATTCGATGTAAAGAAAAATTAATTGACTTAGTTGACAGCGACAAACAAGACTCATTAATTAACGAATACCATCTGAAATCTAACCACAGGGGTATAAATGAGACACTTCAACACCTACGCAGATCTTACTATTTTGTTAATATGAAAACTAAAATAACTAAAATTTTAAATAACTGTGAAAAATGTCAGTTATTAAAATATGAAAGGCATCCACCGAAAATAAAATACGAAGTTACAGAAACTCCCAGACTACCATTAGACACTCTACATATTGACGTTTATGCAATCCACAATCAACAAATATTAACGATAATCGATAGATTTTCCAAATTTGCATCGGCATATATCTTGTCTGCCCGAAATAGTATAAACATAATTCAATCTTTAAGGGAATTTTTCTCTCATCATGGTATTCCAAAAAAAATAGTTTGTGACTCTGGATCTGAATTTAAGTCAAGTTTGTTCAAGGAGTTCTGTGAGCGATACGAAATTATATTACATATTACAACACCGCAAAACTCTACAGGTAACTCACCAGTAGATCGATTCCATTCCACCCTCACAGAAATCTACAGAATAATATTCGATAAAGACAAAAAACAATTATGCAAAGATATTCTAAACGAAGCCATAACCACCTACAATAACAGTATTCATTCAGTTACTAACACCATTAGAACTACTTACTGGCAGGACACCTAAATTCATCAGGACCATAAATTGTGAATCTGACCATGACTATATTTATAAATTGCGAACCTTTCAAAACAAAGTGTATGAACAAATGAAAGGAAAAATAGAAAAACATAACAGAAAAGACATAGACAAATTAAACACAAATAGAAACACACCACCAACTTTTCAAGAAAATGATACAATTTACGAATTTAATAACAGACGTAACAAACTTACACCCAGGGCTAAAAAGTTAAAAGTTAAGGCGGATAAAAAAGTAATTGTTTTAACAACAAAAGATAGACAGTCTCATAAAAATAAAATAAAAACAAAACGCAAGTTTAAGACCCACAATAATATAGATAATAGAGTGTAAGATATTATCTAGTTAAAGTAGAGAAGAAAGGATATATATATACATACATAGCTTAAGTACTTAGATATACAAAGAGATAATAGAGATACATAGAGATGTTGAAATATAGATATGTATTTTAGTTACATAGAATCGTATATACATATGTAGAAAAATAGATATAGTTACATGGGTACATATGGTATATGCAATGCATATACGTATAGAATTAGCAGTTAAGATTAGGTAATAAGTATAATGCCGGATAGAATAGATAGGTTAAGAATGATAATAAAAACGTACACTACAGGAAGCCCGAAATAAATATCTCCAAGTTTAACTCCAGAATTTCTATTCCGATAAAGTTATTTCAAAACAAGTTCAATCAATGTATGAACTTAACTGTTGCATAGAAAAATCTGGTTTTCTACACACTCGCTTACACTAGCTGAAATAAAAAAAAAAAAAAAAATATTATAAACAAATTAGCAACATGCTATGCCTAAAGTAAAATACCTATTATAACTATTCAGACATATTCAACATAAAACCGTCCCAATACCCTATAGCTTACCCTATTCCTAACCTTATGAGCGATCGAATATCAATTTTTCGATGAAATTTTTTCATGCAATGAAACCTACCAACAAGTGAGAGGATAGAAACAACACTGTGGACCATCACACACAAGGAGCATAGAACAAGCAAGAGCAACAAACTTGTCAAAGATGTTCCAGTCGCATCATTTCGCTATGCTCAAACATGTAACTTAAACATCAATCTGGGGGTGGAGGAGTTATATAATCTGCCCTGAGCCAAAAGCCATCACACCAACAACATCTTAGGCAGCGGTGCGTTACATACTCAGCATGAGAAGGAAGAAATTCACCACCAACATCTTAGGCAGCGGTGAGTTACATACTCTGCATGAGAAGGAAGAAATTCACCACCAACATCTCGGCTAGCTTGTGTAGCGGGACCTTATATGAGGAGATATGAATTTTGCTGTTAAGAAAACAGTTTAGTTGATGATTTAATAAAGAACACTTGTTTCTATGATAAGTTCGTGTCTTCTTTTTTCAAAATATATATAAGAACATAACTCGCGCTTACCTAAAAACATTCGGTAATTGAATACTTGTTCAAGTGCATTTGAATGCGACTCGTATTCCGTCTGGAATACTTTCCCACACAATTACAAGGTCATCAATTCCAATAATATTAAAAATAAATGGTAAGAACAAATTATGTTTAGATTTAAGTTTGACTTCAATAAAGAGACTTGTGTGTGAATAAAATCGTTTACTTCTCCACAGATCACACCGGCAAGTTCAGCCCACCGTCAACAGAGCAGTACGCCGACTTTCCTGCAACCTTTGAGTGGTCTCCAGACAATGCAATGCCAATACATAAATTCCCTCGTCAGCTGCAGAGCAGCCACAACACTCCCAAGGACCATCTTTGCCACAACGGTCACAACGAAAGCTCCATGATTTGCCGGACTTTGCAGGGAGGCCAGAAGAGTGGCCTATGTTTTGCACAGCATTCGTAGAGTTCACTAACATGTTTGGATATAGCAAAGTGGAGAACATGTTCCGCCTACACAAAAGCTTAAAACCAGTGACGTAGTCGAGTCTCTGCTCATCCACCCAAATAATGTGGATAAAGTGATAGCCAGTCTGGATTTTTGTTCCAAGAAGCCAGTGAAATGCACCAGCAGAGCTTAGAATGGACACAGTGCAGCATTTGTATATGAAAATACCCCACAGTCAAGCACTTCAACGAGTGGATGAACCGGATAGCTAGACTGGTCTGCATCGTAACCTCGACTCAGCTGTCTTCGTCAAGTCAGAGCGACTCGTCAAGGAGGATGACGAGAGGCTACGTTCTTCATGCCGTCGGAGTGAAGGAGAAGGTTGGAAACAGCAAGTGCCGTTACTGCGAGGGAACGTCGCATGCAATGACAGGATGTAACAGTTTCACCAAACTACTCGTATATAGGCCAGCTAAATGGGATTTTGTGAAACGACACAACCTATGCTTCGGATGTCTGAACATAAGGATCTGTCGCACAAAACGATCGTGTGGCATTGGCGATTGCCAAAGAATGCACCACCGGTCTCCTCACGTAAGCGAATCACCTACGAAGTCATCAGCTGGAGAGAGTGTAGGTTTGGAGCCTCGAAGGCCTTTGCTAAACTGCGATGACACCAGAAGCGCACGGATCCTCTTCAGAATTTCGCCTATCAAGATATATAATAAAAAAGCGATGTTTCGAACCTTTGTCCTACTCGATTAGGGCTCATCCGTCACAATCATGAGCTCAGAACTAGCCAAACGTCTTCGCCTCAGCGGAAAGCCCAAGGACTTGCATCTGCGATGGATGGGAGACAAGCCAGAAACCAAGAAATCCTTTGCTGTTGATGTGGAGGTAAATGCCGACCAGGAAGATGCCAAAAATTCAAACTCAGTGAAGTACCAACTGTCGAGGAACTCAGCTTCCCACTCAAACTTTCGTCAACTCGGTCTTGTTCCTGGATAGCCGTCCCGATATCTCCGATATCTCTGTACCCAACTACAACAACGCAAGACCTGACATATTAATACAGTCAATGGACAACAGTCATCTCGGAACGCCAACAGAGGTAGCCTACACCCAGGAAAAGGGACCGATTACTGTGCGTACTCAATTAGGATGGGTCGCATACAATGCACTACCTTCGGGACAGGGAGAAGACCCGAGAGGAAATGTCGTACTTTGCAGTAACCATGCTTGTGAACGGGACGCACGTTTGGATAAGCTCGTGAAAGAATTCTTCTGCATCGAAAGTTTTGGTGTTAGAAAACCGAAGGAGAAACCAGTATCCCAGAGTGACAAAAGAGCTTCGCACTTGTTAAGCACCCCGAAAAGGTTGGATAAGCGGTATCAGACTGGCCTGGTATGGTAGGAGGATGGAGTCAAATTACCGAACAGCTATGAACTAGCCAAGAAAAGGATTTTCAATATAGAAGGAAGAATGCTAAGGGATCCCGGCTTTAGTGCCACGTATAAAAATAACTTCGCAAGTTATGTGAAAAAAAGGGTATGCAGTGAAGTTGACGTCATCTGAGGCAGGTTCATTAACTTCCAGGACTTGGCATCTTCCACATTTCGGCGTAAAAAACCCAAGGTTCGGCCATCACAGTCACCAAACCAGCAGTCGATATTCACCGTGATGCAGTGTTCGAATTGCGTAATTTCACATTCAATTCCCAAGATGTCCTGCATAGCTTTTCGAAGGCCACTGAGACATGCAGTTCCATTAAAACAATCAGTTTGGACATGGAAGCCGCCATGAACGATAAGGTCTTGGGTCTATGTTGGAACAGTAAGGAGGACGTGTTCATGTTTCGGGTGAACTTTGCCCGAGTTAACCAAGACATCATCACACGAAACAGATGCCCAACCAAGAGGAAATTCCTCAGCCTCACCATGTTCGTTTTCGACCCTCTTGGGATGATAGCCAACTACACGCTACACGAAGTTAATATTGAAGCTGATCTGGTGCCTGGTGATCGGATGGGATGAACCTATACTTGAAGAATTACTCACACGTTGGAAGAAACGTTTGTGGATGCCAGCGAAGAAGCTTTCAGCGCCGCCACATACCTTCTCATCGAGCATCATGGAGAGATCCACGTATCATTCGTTTGTGGTAAAATAAGGGTAAGACCTAATAAACTCATAACCATACTTGGCTTAGAATTGTCCTCAGCGATCCTTGGGATGAGACTTTGTAACTCCGTCGTCAAATGTCACACTCTGCCTATAGCTGATCGAATCTATTGGAGTGAGTCCAAGACCGTCTTACACTGGCTAGGATCAGACCGCTACCGCCACAAAAAGTTTCGTAGCGTACCGCATAGCAGAGATCTTGCAGGGCAGTTAAGTCGCTCAATGGCGATGGGTGCTATCGAAATTCAACCCGGCTGACGACGATACCCGTGGCAGCCACTCACTGGAGTTCCACAGTAACAACAAGTGGCTACAGAGTCCTGGCTTTCCTGAGACTGCCTAAAACAGAGTGGCCCCAACAACCAAATGATATCTCCGACCACTTGTCAACGAAGGAGATCCGTCCGAAGTATCTGCTAAGCACATCCCGCTCAAGCAAGCCACCCTTCGATGCTACTAGGTTTTCAAGTTTCATGAAGTTACGACGCACCATGGTCTAGGCGACGGAACGAGGTAAATTAATGGCAGTAGAAGTTAAGGACGCTGAGGATCTAGTATGCCGACAAGCGCAGGGCGAGGCCTATGGCGAGGACATCGAATACCTACGACGAAACTTACCAATACGGAAGGGTAGCCAGCTCTACCAGATGACGCCATACCTGCACGAATTTGGACTTATTCGTTCACTCTGCCGAATCGACGCAGCTACAACCATACCATTCGAAACCAGACGCCCTGTCATCATGCCAAGTGACCACGCAGTAACAATGCTCCTCCTTAGTGACTATCATCGCCGCTTTCGCCACCAGCATAACGACACCATAGTGAACGAAATACTACAACGATTTTGGGTGCCTGGACTTCGTTTTGCTGTGAAGGCTACGAATGGTCAATGCCAGTTGTTGATGGCTCAGCTTACGGAGTATCGAGTGACCACTTTCGTCCGACCATTCACATTTACCGGCCTTGAATACTTTGGACCCGTGAACGTCGCCATACGCCGTCGCACTTAGAAGCGGTGGATCGCGCTGTCCACTTGCCTTACCGTAAGAGCTGTTTATTTGAAGATAGCGGCCGATCTGTACACGGATGCGTGTATCCTATGCATCCGCAACTTCGTCAACCGTCGAGGGACTACGTTGCGAATCAGGACTGATAACGGCACGAACTTCTTAGGAACCAGTAAAGAGCTACTAACCAGCGACATCTTCGACAGCGAGGCAATCAAAGCGGAGCTCTCCTCAGTTAGCATAGAATGGGTGTTCAACTGTCCACACGCCGGAGGATGCTGGGAGCGACTTGTCCAGTCCACGAAAAGAACTTTAGCATACACTCTCAAGGAGGTTAGGCCGAAAATCGATGTCTTGTATTGTGCGCTGATGGAGGCCGAAAACATCATTAATAGTCGCCCGCTCCTCTCAACAAACCTTCTACGGTCCCGAATTCAATCCAAACACCAGGGCCCGTCGACGAACGAGCATTATGTCTTCGAAAACGATGGAGGGTGAGCCAGCAGCTGAAGAACCGTGTTTGGAATCGATGGGTGCGTGAGTATCTGCCGGTGTTAATAAGACGGTGCAAGGCTTCAAAGGGTACCACAGCTAAAGGTCGGGGACCTAGTACTGGAATGCGACGAGGACTACTCGTAGATGGACACGGGACAGGATCATCAAGGTGTTCCCGGACCAAACGGATAGGACCATTCGGCCGACGTGAAGACTGCGCCAGAGGTGCTGCGAAGGCCAGTGGTGAGGCTCACTATATTAGATGTGAGTTAGGCTAGAGTCTTGATTCTTGCTCCACACGGGGGGTGGGATATCGACAAATGAGCCATGTGAACATGTCATATGGGGGCTCTTGGAAGGCGAAAAGCGAACAGAACGAATTTCATTGACATTTAAGACGATTTGTCAAACACACAGCACGCGCTTGCGGAATTTGCTTTGCTTCGAGTTTTGTACTCTTTCTTTGGTCTTGGTCATCGCCAGTTGCTGCCGCCTGCCAAGAGTCACCAATAAGTAAGTATTTAAATATTGCTAGAATAGATTTTATGAAGTTCCCTTTTTAAGAAAATAAACCTTGAAATAAACCGTGGACTACGGAAAAATTGCCTTTTATTTTGAACGGTGAAGAGCGGATACTATAAAAGCATATCATCCCTCCAAATCAATTTCTGTAACTGTCTAAGGCTGAAAACACACCACATCAGACAAAACGGTTTTTGTCATAGTCAAGAAAACACACCAACCGAAACACAATGTAACAAAACAAATCATTTCGTTTTTCTGTTTCGATTTTCGTGTGCTTTTCGACTTATTTATTGAGAAGCTCTTCACACGTTGTCAACGAGAACTCTCAAGTAAATAAACGCCAGTCAAAAAAAAAAAACTACAACAACAAAATTTTGTTTCTGCAAAACAACTTACGAGCTATTGGCAACGAGATTCTGTTTCGTCTTGTCTTTTTGTTTTGTCCCATGCGGTGTGTCCTGCGCCATAAGCAAGTGTGCAATAATCGACAATAACGCTGGTTTAAAACAAAATTTGTTGCATTTAGTGTGATTTGGTCGTATTTTCGATAATCAGTCATGAAACACATCGAGCTAAGAACATGTGTTTTGTTTCGCCTGCTTTGGCGAAAGAGAACCAGTGGATTGTTATTTCATTAGTCAAAAAACCTTTTATCTGATCCGGTGTGTTTTCGGCCTAAGTGGCCTCGTATTTTCTTCATAGTGTGGAGCAAGCACTTTGAGGCCTATCTTTAGGGCACGTGATCCGAAAATGTTTTAACTACTATTATGAAGTCGGATAGAACTGGTAGGTAGTCATCTGAAAGTAAGCAAGGGTCTATGATAGGAGATGCCGTACCACGAAGGAAGGTATATTCGCCATAAGTATCTCCTTCGCAGTTTCCGTTGAGAAGATGATAATTAAATACGTCAAATGACTTTATTCAGATCCTTAGGATACCCCAACAATTCGCCACCGCCTTCTCTTCCAAACATATTTTGCTTAACTGTGTGATTTCATTTTAATTCATAGTTCGAAAATATATTTTGAAAATTAATTTCCTCATTCTCTATTCAATGGGTTTCAAATAGTTTGAACATACATATCTAATTGCTTAATATTATTAAACAAATCAACAAACATTAATTTATTCTCCTGGTCTGCCACATTATAACTTAATAGATAGATGGATAGATAGATTTATTTTTACGTATAATAGTTTACATTTGGCTTGGGATTCGATATACTACCTTTCCACTGAATTATTATAATTTTTAACAAAAATAAGAATTTTAGAAGGAAACGCGACTAAAACCTTCCATATAAAGAAGTTATAACTTAATATGCTTAAGTCTAATTGATTGATTTCAATCAATTCAGACGAAAACAACTCATGCAGAACATGATGGATCGTGTACACGTGCACTTGTGTTTGCAGCCGAAGAACATACGAAGCCGAAACATACCACCGCTGTATGTTCTTTGATCTCGCCGATCTGAGTCGTCAATAACTTCAGTTGATGTTGCAGTCGCCGGTGTTGATGTCATCCATTGAAATTTTTCAAGTTGCTAAGGAATCCAAGAATATTGTTAAAATAAGAATCCCTGATTCATTTCCGCATCCCAACCCCAATGAAAAGTTCCATGTGAATATTTTGTTCGATACCAAAAATTTGTCGTTTTGTTAGCTGACTCTTATCCTCATACCTGCAACTAATTTTGTCTTTTTCAGACGCTTGTTAAGAAACATATATTTATGAACACGGTTTCTGGTTCCTTTAAGCTTTGGTGTATTGCAAAAGACATTCCAGACAGCTTCTCCCGATTTCATTTTTACAATGATAGTTGCTATTCGTGTATGACTTCCAGCCATGCTATATGCAGATTCAATGTCACCTGTTGCTTTCCTTAGGTAGGTGGATAATGATATTTTGTTACGCACTTTTCTGCTTTAATTTATCCAGTTCTGGATATAGAAATTTATAATACATCTTTTCTCTAATTGAAAAACTTTAGCAGATGAAGACATATCTGATGTTGCCCTCAAATCAGCCATCTCAGAGCAAACGACTCGAAGATCAACTCTTGTTGGTAGTTCCTTCACAAGCTCTTTTTTCTATCTAGAATATCTTTTCATCTAGAATTCCTTTCAGTTGTTAGATACTTACGAGTATGCCGGTGATTATTCCCATTTTCAAGCTGCTCAAGTTTGGACTAGAACGACGCCATTCACTATTGAGCTGCACCGGAGCAATCTGTAGTAGAACTCTCTTTCTCATTTAGTGAGGTTATTCTTAACCTAATTTTTGTTCTTATAATGTGTGAGCCTTAGAACTAGGACATATTCAATTTCTTATATTTTTGAAATAAAATGGCCTTTAAGGATAAAAATTCAACTAAGATACTAGAAGTATACTGTGTATTATTTGTATAAAAGAAAAATTTATTTATTTTTTATTGAGCACCTTTTTTTTGTTCCACTATATTCAAAAAGTGTACAAAAAAAATCAATAAAATCGCTTTGTCTTAAGAATTCTCTTCTAGGTGAAAAAGAAATAAACATCAAAATAATTTTAAAAAATTATTTTTAAAGTGATATTTTTATAAATAATAATAAGCAGATGAAGATTTTGTAATAAATAGATTTATGGATGATATTTGTACAAATAATTTATACACAAATAAATAATGAAACGCAGTCACCGTAATGAGTTTTGAGACTTTCTCGACTATATCCTGGGTAGTTTTGGCGATAATTTCTCACGGTCTTAAAATTTGAACTTTGAATAGAAGTTATTTGAAATTTAAAGCAAATGAAAACTCACTTGAAGTAAGAATTGCTTTTGATCTTCGTTTTTAGTGAGTTTATTATTGAATTCTTCCATTAGTTTAACTCCACGTTCAGCTCTATCATGAACTACTTTTAATGATCCGACTATTTCCTTTGCTCGCCTATAATCTGGTTGGTCATTCCAAACTGTGCAAAATGTCCCCAGATAAGCTAAATCTTTCGAAAATTTTCATAGATTCAGCTGACATTAGATCTGATGGAAGATTTTTGGTAATGAAGTGTGAAATATCAGCTGGTCTCAGATGTAATTTCTTTTTTAATTCGTCTTCCTTTTGGTCATATCCTTCCAAAACTTTTAAAAAATTTTCGCTTTTCTTCAACATTCAGCCTGTCATCGAAAAACGAAAACGCTGCACATTCCTCATTCAGGTACCATAAATGATTAAGGAACTTATTTATTGCAATTTTAGCTACAGCTTTATCATCTTCTCCATAGTAATCAAGTCTTTTTAGAAAATTAATGCCATTTAATGGTGCTTGTAAGACATCTGGCGCAGAAAACCACGATTGTGTGTAGCATTTGATAATAAAGTAGCAAATAGTTGACAAAGACCTTTTATCTTTCGCTGAAATAATATTATTTTAAGGCAATATATTCCTTTTGCTATCCATCGAGCCAAATGATAAGTTCCTGGTGCCCGAAATTTAATGCCACTTGGAGGAGTTCCTCCCAAATTAATAACTATCAGCTCTAGAAACTTCTTATAGTCATCGCGAGGGCAATTATCTTCTAGTCTTTTCATAGCCAATACTAAAATTACTTCCCTTACATCCGCAAGGACGTTCACAGCCTTCTAGCCCATGAACCATATGAAAATTTTACTTTTATCAATCGTTTTCCACTGTGTTTTAAATCTTTTAAACAAAAGAATATCAGGTCCAGAACATGGATCCAATTTAGATGTATTAAATACTCCTTAAAGAACAATTTCAAAAATGTGATGTCCGCAAGCTAGGTAGAGTATGTCTCGACCAATTTTATTTTCTAACAGGACACAAGCTCCATTCAAACGCCCAGTGTTAGATGCAGTTGAATCAAAAACAAAAGCTTGAACTTTATTTATCAATGGCCAATCTTCCAATACTTCATACACTGCAGATGATAGTAGGAGTACGAGTAGGAATTCTTGCTTTTTTCCAAAACATAAAACACTCACCTATTACTAAACTAACACTATTTGCTGAACTTAATTTCACTCTTCACATATTATAAAAAAGAACACCAAGTACATCTCGTTTTGATGGTAATTTATAACCTAGAATTTGATTTTTCATAATAGCGACCAAAAATAAATTTTCACGTGGCATCTTTTAACAACTCAATTGATCGCGGGCTACTAAAAGTTTCGATTAACAGAAATAATGAAGTGCATTTTAAATTCCATCACCAACACAAAGAAAGTTACATACATTGCATACAATAGGTACTGGTACAGTAGATGAACTTTCGTAAGAGCGTAGACTTTAAGCTCAGTACCACCCTAATATGCACAGTTGACAAGGAACATATATGGTATGTATGTAATTATTTGTATTTGAAGCCTATTTCATCGGGAAATACTTAATTTATGTAATCCCCCGTGGATAATAGAGCCTTCCCGCTATCTTGTTAGATTTGTTGCAAGATACTTCAACTTTCTTCACTGCATTCTTCGCATCATAGCTAGATAATATCATATATTGTCATTATTGTCTTCGTGCGTCAAGGTATGACTAGTCTTGTGCCATTTTATTTGTCGTGCAGTAATCTCTGTGTATATGTTCCTAACCCGTTTTCAACTACCGCTACCACCCGGTCACTAGTACTTGAACATACTACAATTTAACGAACCAATTCATTCCTAACTTACGTTACTATTTGTTTTCCTAAAATCTTAAAAAAATTAAAAAATAATTGTTGGTTGTTAAGGGCAAGCTAGAAATCAAACAATAGGTATTTAATTATAACTACAACTAAATTAATAACAAATTAATATTGTATATCACTCTATGTGAAATTAATTATTGCAAAAAATTGCATAAGTTTCGGCATACTGAAATGATTGAGGTTGACATTTGTTCAACTGTCAAGGTGGATGTGCAAAGTGCAACAGTCTATTTAATAAATCAGAAATAATAATACATACGCACTGCATATCCATAAAATAAGTAAGTTGATATTGACATTGATATAGGACTGTCATTGGACTATCATGAAATTTATTGGATAGCTTTAAACTATATAGATACTCATTTAGTTATCCCTATTCTATAAAATATTTTTATTATGTGTTGTGTTTATGACATGCAGTTTTTCATTTTTAGTTAAACTGCTTAACAATTTTGAGGGTTCATAATATACCTACTTTTACCTTCACATGATTTAAGTAATTCCATGCCTGTGAATTGGTGATTTTAAACCAGATCAGATTGGAAAATATTAACAATGTATCATATATGCACATAGCTAAACGTAAAGGTGTATTTTTTCAATCATAAACTTTACATATGAGTAGTGCATATATAATTATTGTGTGTCTAACATATCTAGCCGCTAATTTGGCAGATGAAAATATTTAATCTACTAAACATTGTTTCTTTTTACAATTACAATTAATATCGATGTAAAATAAAATAAAAATTTATTAGGATGTTGAAGCCCTTTGCATACAATTTTCTCTGACAAGAGGTATTATATTAAACCGTAGAATTTGAATCGTTAGCTGGGTTAAGGAACCCGGTTAGCTAAATGGAAGAATCCTTTAAAACTGCCATGTGAATGATGAAGAAAAAAGATTTTTCCAGTTCCAATCCTATCTGTGTCTTGACTTCCGGGTAAACTCGTCATCGCAATCGCCTCCAATTGAGAATCCAATGACTCTCTGAAGAATTTCAAGCGACTCATCAAAAAGACTGAATGCGACATTAAAATGTCAACAAATTTATCGTATCTTTTGTTTATTTTAAAATTAATTAAAATACACTCTTAATGTAGTCAAAAAAAAATCTTGTACTGCTAGACGCAAATTTATTACCTCATCAGAACCGAGAGTAAAATTCCTTTTGGTCATTTAACCGGTTGGTTAAACTTTTATAATTTTGCCTTAGTCAGACTGCGGTACAGATGGCTCGGTCAATCGCATTTCTGTGCCAACGTCACTCGTTACTGTCTCGTCGAGCATTTCTTGCACTTCATCTGATTGTCAAGGTGTTGTCTTAAAACCAATAATTTTCTCATTTCTATGCGCATCCTCTCAACGAGGCCACAATTATGTCTCGTCGGCAATCATCGTCCGTATCCTATATACCATCAGCTGCCGTCTATGCATTTTCTTCTTCTGGCGCATCTTTCAGCATAGATACTCCATATATGAGTACTGATGTGAGTATTTGGAAGGGAATGCCACCGGGTAAGAAAAGTCTAAAAGATCTACGAAGTAAGAGAAGAAAATTTTGGGGCTGAATTTTACGAAACCGAACATAAGTTTTATATTTATGTATAGCGATTAAAATACAAAATTGCTTGGGTACACCATAGATAGATAGATACTCGTACATTTGTACGAATAGAATGAAGCAGTGTGAATAAGTGGACACCATGTGGGTCTGAGTGCTTAAAATCCAAAAGTCTCTGTACTCAAAAAAGTATCTTTTTTCTTTAGGTGGTGGCAGGAGGAGATTTTTCCTCCGACACAAATTTATCTGCAGTGAGACGTAAATTGTAGATTTGTTGCTTCAAAATAAGAAAACATCTTTGTTTAATCGGAGCGAAAAAAAAAAACAGATCCTTTGAAATCGTTTCAGTTGGCTGAGTGGACAGACGACACATTTAAGTAAGACATTGGATATAACGTATGCACCTACTGACGATAACTTACGCCCACTTCGGGGATTTTTCATCGTTGGATATCGTTGTACTGCGGCTGTTGTCGTTGTGTGGCGGTTCAGCGGTTGTTTTTCCTTTTTTTTTCTGTTTTCATGGTGCACGGATATTAAATTAGCGCGTCGTGTTGTGCGAATTTTGTACAGGTATTTTTTTTCCTTTTTACTTTTGATTTTCCTGCTTTGCATGAGGCGACAAGTCGTAAATCTGTTCGTACACTGCAGGCGGCGCGGAGATAAATTGTTAAAATGGTGGTTAATCAGGAATTTTTCAGGTGAATTATGACGTCGCCGCGAGAATTGTGCGTGGTCTGCGTGTGTAAGATGGGTTTGGCGCTGCTGGTATGGTTGATTCTTTGTTGTTGTTTGATTCATCTTTATTTTGTGTATGCCCGGACTTGGTCATAGGGTGTAGATGATGAATAGAATGTATAAAAATGGTTGCGGCACCAATAGGGACTAAGAAGGACAATTTTTTTTTTAGAAATTAAAAATACTGTCACATAATTTCTAGTGTTTATTTGCCATAGTTTGGAATACGCTAGGACGTTGTTGACGTCTATTGTTAGCGGCATAAATCCACGTGATATAGTGGGCAGTATTTTGCCCAACAGGACATACGATTTTTGGGTAAACTTCAAAATCTGTTGTTTTCTGTTTTCGTTAGTTTAAGCAAACAAATTGAGTAAGTTACAAATCAATTGGGTTCTGTTGTCACCACGCGCGATGGTGGTGAATCATTTAAAATTAGTCACAAATTCGGTCTACACAAAGGCTGATGTATTCTACCAAGATTTCATCAGAACGGCAGAAGAAGCGATTGTTCAAAATTTGTTAAATATTTTGATAAATTGACATATTTAAGATTTGTTTTTAATTGTGGTAAGGTATGCGGAACCCCGATAACGTCTCTGAATATTGCTGAATCACAGTTATAAGTATGCAGTTATGCCCAATTACATATGTAGATGTTTAATTTTGCTTCAAAATCACCCATTTCTCAGTGGCTACTGCATTGATCGGTTTTCGATTTTCTATGATAAGGATCCTGATTGGGATCTTTAAATATTCCTTTCTTTTCTCAAAATTGTGATAAATATCTCTGTGTGAATGTTCTGTGATAGTTTTCGCAGTCTGTGGGTAATTAAAGGAATGGTTTGAATCGTAAACGAAAATCTCTACAGTCCTCTGCAAGTACCCCCAAATAAAGAACTGCTTGTAGTACCAACAACCGATGACCTGTATCAGCCATTATTAAAGTCTTATGCCATTTGCTGCCCCGTGGGTGATAGTGCTAGTTGGAAACCCTGCAGTCAGGTCCCTATTAGCTTAAACTTTATTATATTTGTTGTGAATTCTTTGTGAATATACAATAATATCTATTCCTCTTACTTTTAACCCCCTCAAACGGAGATAGCCAGCATAGCTGATATATATTTGACTCTTTACTATATAAAATATAAATATAAATAAAGTCGCGTGACTTGGAATGTTTTTTGCCAATTTTTACCGCATCGACATATGTTACTAGTTACTGTCATCCTTCCAAGTCAGACGAGTTTAGCAAGAATACTGATTCGAGATGTAGGGCATATATTGTATCACCTCTTATTATATTATTGAGCACAACTTTTCGATTAAAATTGAAGAAAAGATCTCAGAGATTATGAGGCGTAAGCTTCAGTTATTAGAGATGTTTGATTACCTTTCTTATGGTTCAGGTTCACAGTGTATGCTTGGGAACAACTCTGTCGCCAGATTATTTGCACCAGAGTGCTACCACCCAGAGCAGAAGAGATATGTGTGTCTTGGCTATACTATTCGGTATTAAATCCCAACCGCGCCCTAAAGACATTCCTTTTTTTCATGCAACTAAACAACAGCAAGTGCTGTTGATACTAATGATTTAGTATCTCCATTAAAAAGTGGATCCCACCCATGGAGCGAAATAGCCACTGAGTGCAAATATCTTTTTTCTCCTTTTCCAAGAATCTTAATACTTGCTCAAGCATTTTAAGAGTTTTGAGTGTTAAGTATTATGTATTATGTACTCGTATATGTATTTGAAGTCGGAAACAGGATGTTTCTGGTAAGTATCCGAAATAACACAATCACCGTAACTTTGCTTGGGCTGTTTTAACCAAACTTTAGGTCTGTATCGCTCTGGTATAGTTATTGTACAGTTATAATCAGATTCATACGCAGGCTGCAGTATATCTCGATATCTCGAATAAGGCATCTAATAGGAAAATGAAACAAACTGCGGAATATGTTTTTTTTTTCATATTGTATTTTGTAACCATGATTTAGATTTCAAATATTGTGGATCAAGATAGCATCTGGAAGAGTTTAACACTTTTTGTACTGTAGTTCCCAAACCGTACGAGTATGACGACATCAAAATCGGTGATGATTTCTTCAAATTTGCAGAAAAGAGCCGATACGTATACTGGATCCCCCATAGTGGAGTAGTAATCATTGAGCCCAAATATTCTTCTACCCCACTGACCTATATAAAGTCCTTACTCGAAGATCGAACAATTTTCCCTTAGATCTCTAGCCTTGCTCATAAATAAAAATGATTTTTAGGTGAAAAGCAGGAAAGCAGATATTTAGCTAATGACGAAGAAAGCTGAAGACATAACTGAGAATTTTAGTAATAATATCAAGATATATGAAAACTGAGCCGCCCAGAGAACAATCACAGATTCAGGAAAATTTGTCAAAAATACAGAAAAAAACATTAGAAGAATTGTCATTCAATTAATATTATTGATATTTTCTATTCTATTCGTGTCAAGTATCTGTAGCACCATTTACTGGCGACAGATATGTATGTACATATGTATTATATATAGAAACGTTTCTCTAGACTACCCAAACTGAAGTTCATTGCCTCAGAAAGTTCATTACAAGCTAAACATGAAATATTTGAATGTTAATCATTACGACTGTGATAACAAATGGAATTAAAACTGCTGAAGGCGGCAACATGCCTTTGAATCAAATTTACTGATAAAAGAGCGATCACCATGAGTTATGGTGCATCCTTATCATACTCGTATGTATTGTAAGATATTTACAATTGAAAACTTTGTCGGCATATTTCAAGATTTTTTTGTATTACCCGTATCTCCACCTTAATAATTAAGCTGCAACTTTATATCATTTAGGATTTGTAACCAGAGACACAGATGTGCTATTTCTTAATTCATTTTAATAAAAAAATAAATTAATTTAAACGTTGTGTCGTTGAAATGTATTTTATGGTTTTGTCAGCTGCTTACTTCTCGATTAGTCGTACATATTTATTTCTTATATTTTCAGTGAATGCTGCACAGTCAGATGAAATGATTAGATAAACGCTGCACTAGTAATATCATGAAAAGTAGAACTAGATTTCCGAGACTATGGATACGCACAGCAAGTTGGCTAAATAAAGATGATCGCATGGCCAAAAAACGTCTACTATTAAGTTCAAATGTCACATTTAGTATTTTGAATGTGCATATCTTTAGGAAAGCAAACATTGACTCTAACTATTTTTTTTATCGCAGTTTTAAATGACGAAAAGGAAAAAACACCAAACTTCGTCAGTTCCTAGAATAAATAACCAAATCTGCATAAAAGCCAAATCAGAAGGTGCCGTTCTTGAGGTCTCGCGATGACAGATTGAATAAAATAAAATGAGCTGTTAAGTAGTAACACCAAATGCAACCTCAGGCGCTTGATCTTTTTTCATAAGTTCCATCTAAACGTACTAGTAGAGCTACTTTCTACTATGTTGCGCGTGTGAGCTGCCACATACAGACATTTTGTCATTTATTTATTTTCATTTCGTGTAGAATTACATATTCGCTGGCCAAAAATGGATCCATTTGAGGAAAAGTTAATATGTCATGAGAAAGAACATGATTTCTTATATATATATATAACATCAAGTCGCGAAGTTACAAGAACATAGTAAAGCAAGATTTAGCATGGACCAAGATTTCAGAGCAGCTGAATAAACTAAGCAAGTTGTTGATTTAAACAAGCATTTAAGCATACAATAAATACATGTATTTCAGAGTTAAAGAATGTATAAAACGATGGAAAAGCCTTCGAGATCGCTTTGTGAGGGAGAAAACAAAAACTTTAACAGGTGCTGCTGGCGAGGTCGAGGTGTGGAATCTTTACCCATTATTGGATTTTTTATATGATGCCATAAAACCGAAAGTAGATATGTACTAATTTTGTGCCTACATAACATATTATAATGTGATTTCCTCCTAGACAATTGGTATCCATGAAATGTGTCTACTTTATTTGATGAAAGCAGCTGAACACGGCATGGTATGCTTTATCGAACAATTGAAACCCATATATTGTGTGATAACCATCCATTAACGCCTGGGTCCACAAATAATAGCAAAAGAGCAAGTTCAGGCGAATTCCACGTCAACGAGTTCTTTGGAAACAGGTTTCCAAACATTTTCGCAGCACTTCAACGACCAGGAAGGGGATCAAAACGACATGTTCATAAACAATTAAAATTCTTCCAGATGAAAGTAGGATTCGTCTTCAAGGAAAATTTCTGAAGCTTGTAAATGATGAAGTTCAAAAATATTCCTTTTTAAGTTTTATTGTTAAACAAAAAATTTTCCAACTGATCTTTCATACTAAATACATGTCTGGAAGAGAACTTGGAGCCAATGAATCTAACTCTAGGAAGGAATTCCGTTCGTCATTTCGTCATTCTCGTCGTAAATATCGAAATATTCTTGCGAAGAGTAAGCTGAATCATTTAGTTTTACAAAATTGTGCAAAACAACGGATGTCTTCACTATGCGATCAGCATTTTCATGTAGAATATTCAGTGTTGTTTGAAAAATACGCCATCTCGCCACAAAGATGCCAAAACCATTCGCATTCACTCGTCTAGCGCGTGAAAAACGTTTATTGAAGTTGAATTTTTCGTCGTCCAAAAGTCTACCTGAATAAGGGCTGATTAAGTAACTCTTCAGTGCAAATACTGCATCTCCAACCAAGTAATAATTATATATAGTACCAGAGTTGGAGAGTATTGTAGGCGATGGTAAGTTTAACTCGCCCTACAAGAAAGATGATTCAGCGAATATTCCAACATCGCTTTGGCGTCCATACGTACCAATCGACTACAGTGAAAGTGTAGTTGGCGTTACATCCAGCAAGAAGAGAAATTGAATGATGGCCTTAAAAATTAAAAAATTCGGAGCTGAAACGCAGTTTGGTAAATTCCAAAAATTGTTGAAATCTCTTGCAATTTCTTTCCAATTTGCTTCAGAAGATGAAGATACATACATACGCTGACATCAATGTCGTCCACAGGTTTTCACAAGTGTCGTATGTCTATTATTCTTGAAACTGCTCATTCGAAAAATTGGCGACAAGACTTGTGTTGGAACTCGATGAGATAACAGTGCTACTTTATATAAATACTCGTACATATCTGTATCCGAGCAACTGCTTACAACAAAACCACAAACAAGTAGCCAATGGGTGATATTGCCTGCCTTCTCTAGCGCTAGTTCAACCAAACTACGTAACAAATCAAAGGTCTCAGGCTTCATAAGAGTGTTTTTAAAAAGAACTGTTTTGAATCTCGTTTTTGGATACTTACGTAATTTAGGGCATATAATCCTTGCACGCCGAATTGAGTTCTTCGATCCGTCGTTCTCTTCCTTAAACATATTGGAACATATTGGACGAGAGCACACTGGACTAATTAACCCAGCGTAAAAATGGTTTTATGAAAAAAGGAGATAAAGTGTTAAGTAAGAAACGGGTTAAACATTCAACCAGCATTGAAATGGTTGAACATCGAGGAAAAACCAATACACACATAAGTTCTCAATTTTAAAGGGTAATCAAAATTATCAGAAATAAGACTACAATCAAAAATTGGTTAATGTATAAATATATTGCACCGCATTATACATTCAGTGTGCAGTTAAAGTAAAAGATACCTTGGAGAAAAATTGATCTAGTGTGCACTGGCCCATTTATTTATTTATTTATTTTATTTTATTTTATTTTATATTTCCACAGTAAGAATTAACTTATAAATTTGTGAAAGATAAACATTATTCAGCTTAGCTTTAATTTGAATTTACATTTTAACTTTTTTAGAAAAGTGTTTATTTAAAATGGAGTTTAATTTTGATTGAAATTGTCTGGCAGGGGTAGAATTTTCAGTAAACCTAGTTGGTCTAATTTTCAAGAAAATGTTGAAGTCCGTTTCTAAATTTTCGTGCGTCATCTAGCTCTCGTATAGTGGGTGGGAGTGTGTTCCAAAGATGTATTGCATCAACATAAAATTGTCTCTCAGGTGTTGAACTTAAAAACCGCGGAAGTAGTAAATAGGCGGGCCTGCTAGACACCGGAAACTGGATTTTTTCATATAGGTATGTCGGTTACTTGCTTTTGATAATGCTGAAGAGAAGTAGAAGCGTACGAAATTTAATATAATTTTGAAATGACATGTTTACTAAGTTTTTAGCTAGGTGTGAAACGTGATCAATTCTTTTGAGACGATAAATATATCAAATGGTGGTGTTAAATACAACTTGTAATTTCCATTCATACAAAATTTCGCATCCATAAATCAGCAGAGGAATAACTAAGACTTTGACAAGTAGCAATCTTGGTTTGGTTGATGACACTTTTGAGCGAAGAACGCCATATGCTTTTCCCACTATACAATTTATATTGTGTATAGAATTTTAATTGTTCCACGTAAGTGTTCTATTAAAGATTACGCCTAGATTTTTCGAAGAGTCAAAAAATTCAATTTTTTACCCGCTTAGCATTAAATGTGGAAAATAGGAGATATCCAGAGTAGTTTTAGAAATAACTAAACATTTAGATTCTCCTGGATTTAGTACTAAACTACGTTTTGACGTCCAATTTGTTATTCGTTGTAGCTCTTCATTTAAATCATTAGCGCAATCTTCAATGAGGCCTAAGAGATAAATTTGATAAATTTGAATGTCATCAGCGTACGAGTATATGTGCTTCGTTGAATTTAATTTACAGAATCTATATCGTTAATATATACTGAAAATAAGAGAGGGCCAAGGATCGATCCTTGGGGAACATCTTTAGTTAAGAGAAGAAAATCAGAAAAATCTATTGAAACAGTCTGTTTTCTTTCACTGAGATACGACGATATTAGTTTAATTGAAGAAGGAGAAATGAAAAAGTAGTATCTTAATTTACTAATCAGAATAGATTGCTCTACCATATCAAAAGCCTTGGAGAAATCATTCTAATAGTACTAAAAATGTAACATTGTCATTATCCAGTTTATCTATTATGTCTTCAACTACATTCAGTAAGGCTGTAGTACAGATATATTTTGCACGGAATCCTGACTGAACCGGAAGCAGCAAATTATTTTTCATAAGAAACTCGTTAAGTTGTTCATGCATAATCCTTTCACATATTTTTGAGAGAAAAGGAAGGATTGATATTGGCCTGAATTCATCAACTGTAGAGTTTTTAGGGATTAGAATTATTTTTTCCAATTTTCATGGGCAGTGAAAAATGCCAGTCATAAATGGTAGCAACGATGGTATAATTGTTTTCACAAAAATCGGATGAATCCCATTAACAACTCCTGTAGCATTGGACCTGACAGACAGGAAACTTTCCACTATGTCTGTATTATACACCCTTTTAAAAGCAAAAGACGTTGCAGTTGGTAAAACAGTGCCATCGAACACACAATTAACAACTCGGACACTTGAATTTGGATTTGATAAAAGTTTACGATTTAGGACCTTGCGATCAAAATTGGTAGAACAAATTAACTTTTGTTTGCCGACTCCTAGTTCACGAATGTTATTCCATATTTTACGACCATCGGTCGTAGAACTGAAATGGTTGGAATAAAATTGCATCTTAGCAGGCCTTATTTCACGAACAACACTATTTCGCAAGGCTTTATAGATTTGATGAAGCTCTTCCATCCGAAAGCGCTTACACTGTCGATACGCCTGATCACGTTGCAACAATTCGAATTTCGTTCGTTAACCACGCTTTTGTTCTATCTCTTACAATTCCTGTTCTGATTGGAATGTATGTATCAAAGAGAAAGTTGATGTTTCTATTTATGAAGTCGATTTGTTCATCTGGTGATGGCATATATAATAAATGAGGTTCCATTGAATGGAATTAACATGCTGTCCAAGAGAAGCCCTATCAATATTTTTCAAATCTCTATATATATAATTTGTTGTGTCCACTCAATTACCAATTTCAAAATCGTATGCTAGAAACAAAAGATCGTGTTTCGAAAAAGCTGGTGCAGCAACTTGGTCATAAAGTAATACCTTTTCGGTATCATTTACAAAAAAAAAACACATCAAACGATTGCATGTTTTCGGTTAAGAGACTTTAACGCAACAAATTAATGTTGAAATCAACGCAAATGATTACATTAGTTGAGCACGACATCTCTTCAACTACTTCATAGATGGGTGTAAAATCAATTTCCCATTCGGTCTATACACAACACCTAAGCAAATACTCCTTTCGCCGGAAATAATTTGTACAAAGAGATACTGAACAAGTGACCCACTTGGCGAATGACATTTCTGTTTACAAAACAAACCATTTCTAATATATATCGTAATTCCGCCACCAGTACGATCAGATCTATAAGCACAAAAAAGTTTGCAACCGCTCATAGCATACTCGTACACATCATTCTTCACACCCTCAACAAACCAAGTTTCCGTCACGCAGATTGCATCAACGTTTTCATATTTTTTATTTAAAACGTTTACTATTTAAAAACTCAACACCGATGTTAATATTGTTTTGAATAAGAAGGCATATGCATAGACTACCAACGCCAGACCGGCTGAAGCAATATTTAGTGTTGCAAATTTTCGAAGTCATGCGTTTAACAAATACTCGTATTATCGTAAGTCGGCAGAAAGCCTGTCACACGCATGACTGCGTGAATGCCACACTGTGATTTAATGATAAGTAAAACGCAGCAAGGTATAGTATGAAGCCGGAATGTAGAAGACAAAAATGGAAAAAAGGCACCTTTTAAGACTGTTATTTTGTTTGTAAATTAAAAGAATTGATTCTGTTGGTTGATTAAATTCATTAATTTAATTTTTACCATTAATTCGGAAAGTTATCAGGCAGATGGCTGCACCCAGAGTTGATGCACATTTAAGCTTGCTCCACATTTTCCTCAAAACTGCAGCCATAGATTCTTCATATTTTGCAGAATATGTATTTTCCTTTTGGGTCACCAAGGTCTGTGGTTTTTGGTACATTTGGTTTTAAAAAACCTAAAAGAAAGTGTCGTAAAACCAAGAGATTTTTGTTTTATGCAGTATTTACTCAGTTGCCGCCATACGACTGCTATATGTATTACAACTAAATTCAACTGTAAGCAAAACCACTTCCAACTATTTGTTAAAAACATTGAAAGGGTTATTGTTCATTCTTGAAGAGTATAGCGATGCATGATATTTTCACGAATATTCTGCTTCTGTTTAATTCACAAATGTTAAAGTAGGATTTTCTTAAGACGCTTATTTTTGTAAATAAGAAGATATTTAGGTGGGGTAATGACTATTGCGCAACCTTGTAGATATTGTTAACAAACAAAGAAGCATCCGTACACCGTTTAGGACTTATTTTCATTATTGACAACAGTAAGTTCGAGGTAGCTAAGAATTTTACCTACCTACCTACAATGGCATCATAGTGGAGACCGCTACTTCAGTTCATTTCAGTTCTACTATATGGTGGCAAGCTCTGGATGAGAAATAAGAAACCAGAGCAGATATTTCACACTTTCGAGATAAAAACTGTAAATAGAATGTAGGGATCACCAACAAGCCAGAATATATAATTGCGGAACTTGTATGATATGAAAAGTTAACACACGTCGACTACATGGGCTCTGCTTTATTAAGCTAATTGACAATAATGCTTCAGCCATCTAATTTAACTGCTTAGTGATCGGGGATACCGAGGCACTTGTTCTTGAGAAATGGAAAAAATGTGCCCAAGATCGAAGAGGAAGAGAGGTTGACGTGTTTTAGACAGGAGCTCTGCACAGTTTGGAAGCCTGTTCAGTAGGCAAGGAAGTAAATAAGCAATTGGTGTTAGGCTCAGTAGGTCATATCAAGTGTCAGTTAGTATTTTTGATAAAGAGATAAGCAATGGGTTTAGAATAAAGGAAACACATAAATTAGGTATGAATTTATAACTTCTTTTCTACGACCATACTATTACAATTGACCTAATTTGGTTTAAGTTGTCTTACTCTACAACATTGTACTCTGTTAATATTAAACGACAATTATAGCACACTCATTCTAAACTCATTCTTCTAGTGTAACTTTTACTTTTTATTTTTAAAGTAAATAAGTTATAATTTACTAATCAAAGATGAGGTCTTTGAGTGCTGTGTGTACCCTTTCAGTTTGAGTTTGATATTGAAATCATCAAGCTTCTCTATCCTGTTGTCCGATAAGTTGGTATGCAGTTAATCATACCTTATCCTTGCAGGTTATTGCGGTGAGTTCATTTTAAGTCACCAGATTTTCGAGTACATTGATTTCATAAAGCTGATATTGGAATTCTTTTACTCTGGTCAGAAGCAAGCTTTTCAAAGAAAATCGCGTAGTTCTTTGTGACAAATAGTGCGTGTAAGGGCCTTGTTCTTATCCCTTGCACTCACTGGGTTGGTAGTTGATGTTGACCTTTCCAGCAAGGAAAATCAAGAGAATATAAAACAGGTCTTGTGCCATGTATAATCCGGTTCGTTGTATATTGGTCATGTGAAACCCATATTGCTCTGTAACCCCTGATAACATTCAAATTAAGACAAATGGTCCTTTGTTTTTCTTATTATATCTTTAGCGATATTGGTTCCGAAGTTAAGCAACTATAACTATATTAGTCACACTTATATGACTTAAGGTACAATTTTTCAAAACATTACTGCACTATTTGTGTCACATCGTTCCTTAAGAAGGCCTTTAAAAGAACTGGTTTCTTTAGGAATCGTGTTGATGTAATTGGCCAGATTTTACTCTTGCCATTTGGTGTTAAGTGTTATGGTGCAAAGGAGAAGTAAGGTTCCTAATCAAACTCACTTTGACCTTCAACTAAAATTAATTAAATTCACCCCCATAAGCCATGAGATACATTTGAGGTGGGTAACGATTGTCGCATAATCCGTCTATTGCTATTGATTCGTATTCAATACAAAAATTATATCACCATTTCCCATGATGTGGGTCACTAAACATCATCATAACCGATATCGTAATAATGTACCACAGATTCGTATTCATGTCTGTACCCTACATCTAAATTTGAAAAAATTCAAAACAGATCCGCTTATGGTCGTTCAATTTAATTTAATTTCATTTCTTCGTGCTGGTCAAAGTCGGTCAGTCGAATCATTTCGTAATTCGATTTACTGCAGAAAAATCCAGGTCACCTGGGAAGTGAGCAAATATGGAGCTGCAAATTACCCCCGGTGAATTGAAAGCAGGAGTTGCCGCCGATCGAAAATGAAATTGAAACCAATCAGTTCCACAGAGAGAGGAAAAAAAATTGTTAAGAAAAGTATCCCAAAACAGTCCAAGATCTTCGTCAAAAAGAAGCTAACATAAACCTGAAAGGCAAATGCAAAGGCAAAACCAAAACGAATCCAAATCACACACACGAAATTGAAATGGTTTGAAATGGAAATGAGAAATTTATTTACCCAAAGTGTTGCTAAATTACGCTGAATTGCTTAATTTCAATAAAAAGATGCGAAATGCAAAGTGCCCCGCAGGCTTAATGGCATCGTTCAATTGGCAATTTCAGATATTTTTATGGATACTTTATTTGATGTTACGAGACAGCGGCTACGT
Source organism: Volucella bombylans (assembly GCA_949129095.1). Classification (NCBI taxonomy): domain Eukaryota; kingdom Metazoa; phylum Arthropoda; class Insecta; order Diptera; family Syrphidae; genus Volucella; species Volucella bombylans. The sequence goes on along the minus strand of OX422140.1, from coordinate 189,922,575 downwards.
ACACATTGGGCATAGTTGGGATTCAGTCAACCAGCCAGCGAATATACGAGTAGTCGTATCTCCGACAAGACTACAAACGCTTCATCTAAAGTCCGAACAGCATTTTGCTTCGAGTCATCACAAATTACTCAGACATCTCGACTGGCTGACAAGCATTTTGGCTTCAGAAAAATTCAAAAACAGAAGAAGGAGGAATAAAAAAATATCAAAATCCAATGAACATTTGAACTTTTGCTTAGAACAGCAATTTTGCTAATTTTTAACGGTCTGTTATTATAACAGAGATGCAGATACTATACGGGTGTCTAGTTGTCGTTTGGAGAGGATCATGCATATTTAATAATCGACTCGCCTTGCCTTGTCTTGTCTCGCTATCATATTCGTATGGCTGCGCAGATGAATTAATTAAAACGTTGGATCGTAAGTTTGCGTTTTTATTGGGTTTTTACTCGAACACTGAATATTTTAATGAAATTAGAAAATGTGGCGAACCTGTTGTAGTGACATTGGTGACATGTTTTGTATTTCAGATGAATTTAGCGATTTAAATGGAATTTTTCGATTTTTGTCGGATGCAAGCTGAAGTTGGTGGGGGTGAACGCCTTTAAGGAATGTGGTGCGCAGGCGTTTATACCAAAAGTTTATTTTTTTTTTTTAGAAAGAGGTTGGAAAAAAAGAGACAAAAAGAAATCTTCATCATGAACAGCCATCTGAAAGTTGGAATAGATCACCTTGTTGTACGAACAAATGGATATCGTTCCAGGTAACGTAGCTGCTTTTATAAGAAGCAATAATATGTTGATTTCAAAAGAATTAACACGTGCAAGGGTATTTAGTGTTTAAACACCTCTATGAAGAGCTATTGATCCTAGTTTTAGCTTCCTGCGATTATTCTTCGTCGAATCGTTTGAGGAATTTTTAGCTTTAACATACATTCAATATACATATACTCAATGGTGTTTAGTAGGCTATTCAGCGACATAAGATTTCAGATTTTGAGATTGGAAGAGGCTCTGATGTTCGTAGTTCCACTGGATCTCCATCATGTATATCTGCTTCGAGGCAGTCCATCTTATCTTTCCTGAGAATTAAAGTGGTTAAAATGTTTCAGAACTGTTGTGAAATTTTCATGCAAACCCTTAGTAAGATAGTTTTCAATGAGTTTCAACATTTTCTGTATTTGAGTTGAGGCCATCTCTCGCTTGAGGATTCTGCATGTACCTGGTTTTGATGTCACTTGTATTTACAGTCAAACGACAAATAATAAAATTACACTACAGTACTCTACACGCACGCTATGCTGTATTTCCTTCACCTTTATTTGGTGAAGTCGTACACATTTTGTCTCCCCGAAAGTGAAGATATGGAAGTTTGAGTAGGTATTTTGACAATTACGTTCATGGGTTCTTCTCCAGGAGTATTCTAAAATTTAACATCTTTGACTTATTTTGCATCTTTTTGCAGCCATGTTCATTGATTTTAAAGAGTGCTTCTACATTACCAATAATACATTTATTAGTGGTTAGACGTGAGCGTAATATTGTACTATTTAGTACTCTTCTCGTAATTAGCAGTACACTAATCCTGTGCAAATAGGATAATTCTATAGATTCTTGAGACAAAATCTGAATCTAAAACGGACGATATTCATCAGTTAACATCTGATATGAACATAGACAATAAACGTTGAATGACTTTGAATGCTAATACTGCAATATTACCTCATATTTTTAAATGATAAATTGGAATAATACTTATACTCTTTTTTTCTATCCACTCTCAATTTTTCTTTTTATAATGATCGCGCACTCAAGGGATTTGTGTACCTTTAAAATGTTTGTACACAGCGCTGGCGACGTACCGATGTACATTGTTCTTAAATGTTTGCAAGTTATAACGACGAGGAAATAGAGAACTCAGCAGCGCATTCCATAAGCGAGCTGTACGGCTTAGGAACGAATCACGATATTTTAGAGTACGTCCAAAAATGGGCTTGAGGGTATAGTCATGAGCATTCACAGTGAGACGGGTGTTACGGTTGAAAGTTTGAATGAGCGGAATGCTACTGGTAATTTCAGTGGAGCACTAGTGGTGAAAATACAAATACAACAATGTGAGACAGGAGACGTTACGTTACGCTGGTTTTCGATGGTGTCGAATGAATATGTAATATTGGCATCACCTATGAGTTTTATCGCACGATTTTGGATCCTATCTAGCAAGTGCAAAGATGTTTTAGGAGCACCTGACCAGATGTGGGCATTGTGCTCTAATTTTGGGCAGATAAATGCCTTATATATTTGGGCCAGATCGGAGGGGGTGAGATATTTCTTACGTCACTTGAGGAAACCTAGACAATTCGCAGCATTTTTGATGACGAAGTTGTGACCTTTTTTTCGGTTTCGACTATGTAAGTGCCATTAACGAATGATGGCTGGGTGTTTAAATTTCGCTTTAATGAAAGCATTAAGTTCCACTCTCTTAATAGTTCCCCAATTGGTTATGCTGTTAATATCGGAATTTAATGAGCTTAACATACTCTGCCGTTCCCGTTCTATAGACGAAGAGCAGGGCCGTGAGTCCGGGAACTAAAATGAGGAGCAGGGAGCACTGTCATCAACAAATTATTATATTGGATTTGAAATAGCAGACAAGACATCATTAATGAAAATTAAAAAGAGTGTCGGCGACAGAACAGAGCCCTGGGGCATTTATCCCTACGCCTTGCGATTATTTTAGATTTTCAAGCCTGCTTGACTAACAATGAGTTTTAAACAAGAAGTTTGAAGAAAACAATCTAAAATTTGTAATCGTAGAAGACATGCTTCTTTATGTAATATTATTACCATATATCCAATGACTAATAAAGGATAACTGGAATTACGATAATCATCTTGGTGTCAGCGTCACTGTCCCTGCATACATTGCCATCCTGGAGCTTTACAAACATGTCCAAACAATATAAAGGTATTTTATAATTCAACTTCCTTGAATATTGGGGTTGGCTGTGAAACTAAAATAAAGTTAAGGATGACAAGCCAAGGAGTTGGATGGTAGGTGGATATCTGATAAAACAAAATTATGAGCTCACGTACAAAATGACATTTATTCAGCAACCTTCAAGGATGAAAACATTGCGCAGTTCGAGATATAACCATATCAATTTCGTTCAGATTATACTCAATTATATTTAAACAAGAGCTGGAGGATAAATTCAGAAAAACAAACAGAACAAAACGGTGCATCACCTCGAATAGGAATCATCAAGCTAAGAAACCATTAGGGGACCATATACTGAAATGATCTGAAGCATCAATCTGAAAGCAATATCCTACCTTCTCTAACAGGTCATTGCAGACTCAAGTATTACGTTGCATGTACCACATGATAATTTAAGTCTTGTGTTGGCAATTATAAGTTGATGGTAATCCAACTACAAACACCATAATCACCCTCACATCGCGTAAACAAATTTGGCTGAAGAACTAGATGCTTTAGGGTCACATTAATAGGATGTGGATTTGCCTAATCACAAGTAATAGAAGACAAAGATGATGTAGAAGTTTTCGTCAGGATATATCATTCCCTTGTCAATTTTCAATTTTAGTACCCTTTTACATATATCTTAGTGGCTACAGCATCGAAAAAATATGATAAAGAAGTTCTAAGGCTACAATGATAAGAAATTACTTGACCCTTTTCAGATCGAGCACTCCAAAGCAGTGGACCATTGGTGACATTTAATAAGCTAACTTTATGAAGAAGAAGAAGCGGTAATGTACAAAATGACGAGCGTTACTCACAAAGTCAGCTGGAAAGGCACTAACGCAGAAGAAATGCTATGGAGTTTTACAGAGAGGTTAGATTGCTTTATGCAAATCCTGGGCAAAATCCCGCTACAATAAGAATAGGAATGCCATTTATTTCGGCAAACATATGTACCTGGTTCTGAAACAGTGATATTGACTAGCCATCTACTGAAAGTTTCGAAAGCGATATAAAAAATAAAATTGCTGATACCGACACTGCATATCGATCTGTTCAAAACATTTGATGTTGAATTGGCCTAAAGCATATACCAATTTATCTGTAACATATGGTGTAATGAAAGTATGCTTGAAGAATAAAGTCTCAGCTTTGTTTGCTTAGTTTTCGAAATGCATACAAATACTGAGTACAATATCCTTTCAATTATATTATGTGTAAACCGGAAACCCGTCACCGATACGTGATAGCTATTTCTCAGTGTAACTTTAACCAGAAAATCCATTATTTCCCTGATATATATCGTAAGGCAGATCTTGGAGAAAACTCTGGAATTTCTACTAATACTAATAAAACAATTTACTGGGGTTATATATAATATTGGGACCGATCAATTCTAGAGTCCGTCACAGAGCTATATCTCTGCAAAGCTGAATTACAGGGTATTGATGCAATATCGCGTAAATGAAGCTTTTGGTTGGGGCCCATGTACAGTACATACGTAGTTTCACAGTCAAGTGAGTGCAGATTAGTTCATAAGGTATTTTGTAGAACTGCCAGTTATAATAGATCCGTCTAAGCGTTCTCTAAAAATATTCATTACTCGTCTAATTTTTCCATTTGAAATTTTTTTGTTGGTACTAAGGCAAGTAGCCAAGTAAACACACATAAGGATATGTCCACAGCTCATTGAACATTTTTCATTTCATTTAATGCATTGTGCTCTTGAAAAACCACCTATGATCGGACGCATAAGAATTCCTACTCAATTGAGAACATCGAACAGCAAACGGGAGGGTAATTGAAATGCGATAAAAGACCGCAGCAAATAATGCGAGTACATAGCAAATGTATTTACGTATATCGCATGCGCGTATTTTTAGAGTTCAGTTGCACACACTTGCTAAATGCGTAATTATAGCACGTACGCGTCTGGCATAATTTTCGATTTTATTTTTGGGCGGGTAGCGAGCTCTTTATTGCCTGCTGCAATTACGAATATCAATATGTTCAGCAGCAACATTATACACTGCGAGGTTATCGAACCCTGGGGACGATGTATCTTTAACTTTTTTTCATCTACTGACCATTGTGGTCGTTTAATCGCATCCGACCAAATATTATATATTACCTTAAACGATGCTCACTTGACTTTGCATGGTTTCGCGCGCTCAACTCGGATGCTGCCATATAATTTATTGAAAAACTTTTACCCCCATCATCGGGAAAATAAAACGGGAAAAAGTGAGGGCAAGCATATTTTTTTATAATTTTATTTTTTATTTTTAAAGTACGCCTGTCAGTTTATCAACCTATAATTTGAGTGCGATGTATCTAAATGTTTAAAGAAAAAATTTACTTAACTACAAGTTGCGTGTGCAGCATCTCTGTATGATAGTGCCTCTCAATCTCGATGGACTCTTAAGTGGCCGCCATTGATTTATTTACCCCGTAATTTGTTTTTGTTAAGAAAAAAAAAAAAAAAACTAAAGATCCGATCGAACACTCTTAGCGCATTCATATTCCCAATTTGAAGATTAAAGGGCTACACACGGGGGTATTATGAACAGGCCATTGTAGTCATCTTGCCTTCTTTCTTTTTTGAAAGTTGAGACTGTTTAATGGAGATTAATTATCGAGAGCTGAAACTTTGAGTAGTGAGAGTCTAATTGATTATGGGCACATATAGGATAACAAGGACGTGGCAAGTGCAATGTGGCGCAAACGATGTAATAGTTCCTTCCGCTACACCATGACCTGTCATTATGCAGTTATTTGCATTATAGTGGTGGTGATGAAAAGTCCGTCTGCATCACACAGTTTAACTACATAGCATGTACTATAGTGTAACAAATATGAAGCAGCTGAATATTTGTATGTTCCGTACAACAGAGGCTTGGTGGTTAGCCTGAAATTTTAACTCCAAAGTTTGACCACGCTATGACACTACGGAGTCCACGAGTTTTTTGAAGGGGTTGGGGGTGACATGCGGTTTACTCGTAATGCGGCTATTAACTATAAAATAATAGTAAAGTGAAATTACCACAAATAAACAGGGTGTTTCATAATCATCAGGTTGGGGCTTGAGTTGAGGTTTTTGGGGTGTCAGATTTAATAAAGTTTTCGAATATATTTTTTGTTTTTAGAGAGGCATAAGGAACTTATGGTGGTTAGTTAGTTAGTGAATTTAATGTAGGTCGCGTGTGCTTTGAAAAGGGATTTTTTTTAGATTTTATAATTAAAATTGGCATTAGTGCATGCAACGCATGCAATAGTGTGGTGATGGTGCAACAAATTAAATGAAAACACTGCATGCGTGCCGAATAGATAACGACTTGTGGTAAATTTTAAATATTTATAGCGTGTTGCCTAGGATTTTGCAATTAAGTATTTGCTTTATGGTGAGTGGTGTCACTATTTGACTAACAAAAGTGTCGGGTTAATGAACTGCTGTTGGCATATGAATAGAGAAAAATTTATTGCATTAAGTGTTGTCACAAATGTGATAAAATACCACAGTTGGGGAAAGTTATTTGAAACGCAATGGGAATATAGAGTTTGAGAAAACATAAGCCAGCAAAAACGGGAAAGAAAAATCACTGAAATGCTTCCACATCACGGTAATATATAAGTTGCATTGCAAACATAATTATTAAATAAGTAATTAATGTAACTAAAACAAAAGAGATTCCTCTCCTTGGTGTATTCCACAATGGGAAAATATTCGCTCTGTAGAGCGTCGACTATATAAATAGAGTTTCCTAGTATATTTATTTTTTTTAATTTCCGCTTGTGCAGACCGGACTGTGTGCAATCACTCCAAAAACATTTCACTCAAAGAAATTTTCATTGCCTTTGATAAAATCCATACTTCCGAACTATACAGTAGTTCTGGGACGGTAATGATTTTCTACAGCGCTTTCTTTATTTTTCGTTAGCTGGATTTATTTCCCTACTTTGCCCAAAGAATCAGCGATTTGTGAGAGTGGCTTGATCTCTACGAGTGTGTCGTTGATTAGATTCAGAGCGGAGCACGGATAGACAAAGTCTTTTATATCTTCAAGACTACAGTTCTGGCATCCTATTTTTTCGACAATGTAAGGAGTTTAGTAAGCCACAGATCCATCCATGATACTCGGCACCAGCTCGTCGAAATGTGTTGGTTCTTGCTACTACTCCATTCATCCCGACTCAACTTAGCTCTATAACTCATGACAGAATGTCAAAAAAAGAAATGAAAAACAAGGGTAGATATGATGAAAGCCACGTTACCATACGGAATGATTTAAAGGAAAAGAAGAGAGAAACATAAAATATAAAATAAAAAGAGAAAAGGAAGCAGGAAGATCACATTTGACTGCCATCAGCACCGTGCAAACTAATTTAATCCTATATATCCTACACCGAAAAAAATGTCACAGAGTGAAAAAATGTGACAGCTCATTACGACCTGAAATAAGCCAGATGCTGTTGGCTGGGGAATTCCCATTGCCCAACCCACCTTGGGGATGCCCAACCCACTCTTTTCAAATCTAAATGCGATCAATTGTTACCATTCGGACCAAAACAACTCCAGCTAATTGTACACTCATTTTACAACTAAAAAACATGCTCACCGCTTCTGCTTCAATGGTCACTAACGCCCCACCGACAGCTTGTTGATTTGTCGTAATATCAATATCTTCAATCAGCATCTGCTAGTAATTATACATACCTTTGGAGTATATGTGCATGCATATGGTATTTAATATCGCAATGGTGGGCTCGCCAGATCTAAATACGGATATAAATCTCTCACATTGTTGACTTAGGGTTTCAAGCGTTCATATATTACGATAGATAAGTTCTTGATAGGGAAAACGAATTCTTTATTATTGGTCTTAAGGGTTGTTTAAGAGATGATGGAATTATATTCACTGGGTAAACTTCCATCTGATCATATTTTACAGATGCGTTGGTAATTTTAATTACAAATGCAACCTCCGCTGCTTTAAACAGCTCGGCAGAGAGTTAATTCACTTCAGCCTTATTTTTTATAAATGCATATTGGTTGGGTGGACCTAGTTGTTGTCGGTTATTTTCCACATTGAATGGTTCCTTCTGTCTGACAAGGACTCGCAAGCAGCTCTCGTTCTTCGCCTTCTATGTCGCTTGTTTTACTGCATGCGCCCTGCAGATCGAGTGGAATCTAAAATCTGGTCTGCCGTGATTGATGTTGGCGACATTGAACTTTTCGAAAAATGTTTGGGGATTTGATCAAAAAAGATCTGGCAGTCTCTTGCGGTTGTACTTGTTCAACGTTAAATTTCCTCAACGTATATATTCTATAGGCAGGCTCCTAAATATTCATACTTTGGTTTCAACAACGTTCATTTGGCCCCTCGAAACTTTAGTAAAACCATAATATCAAACTGCTTAACGGTTTTCTCGTCAGATGACTGCCAGTTGTGATACCTTAGTGGATGTTGAGGTTTGATATTCCCTAGCGAGCAATGATTACAATTTGCCTCGGCGCGAAGACAAATAATCTGAGTCTATCTCGGAGTTGAGATCGTGTAGGCCATATTTTCCAACCGTGCCACCAAAAATGTTCTACTTTCTTACCTTGATGTTAATATCTCAAGGACGATTTTAACGTCGTGTTCTTATACTTTTACCCCTAGTTTGGTTTGGTAAAAGCAAATATTTTGCAAATTCATCCTTTTCCTTTTAGTTTACGGGTCTCAGCCTGGTACGGATTGTAATCAGCCGTTCGCTAAAATGCGCCTGAAGATCAAGAGTTCCTGTTTAAATATATCTCTGGCGACATATCCGCTTTCACATAAGTCTGCTATTAGTAGCAATCACAAGAATAGTTCATCTTTATTTTGACTAGCTATCCCATCAACTTATTGGATAATAGCGATATCTGTTTTGTAACATTCTATGGCCTCCCTTATTGTTCAGCTGGATGTGAATTGTTAGGAGTATGAACATTCAGTATACACAAAATCCTATTTTTCGTTTGAAAGGGTCATCAACTGTAAGTTCATACACTCGTATATCCGAAGCTATTTTCAGATTCATAACATGTAATATTTTATGCCCAGGCATTGAGCATCAGATTCTTAAGAGGATAGTGCCAATGGCCTCCTACTTGCGCTATGTGAGCTAAAGTTGATACAGTGGATGGACATTTAACGGCATGAAAAAATGACTATAAATTTCTGGAGCAGATACGTAACAAAGTAGTCTACAGAGAAGATGATTTTGCTGTTGAGTACCCCAAAATGACCCAAAATATCTGAAATATTTTCTGAAAGAATTGATAAGGCAACAAATACATATATATATATATATGTGAGCATGTACATTATTTTTAAAATGCCAATTTGACTCAATTTTCAAAATATTTGATACTTATTTGTATCCCAGGCCACCCGCAGATTTGTTTTATATTAATCTATTCAATCTGTTAAATCTAATCAATCTATCCATTACCCAACACCTTATTTAATTTAAAATTGTCATGTTTGCCGTTAAGTTATTACTTCAGATACACGTAATTCTTTAATTATGCAGGCAAAATCAAATCAAACTACATATCCGATATTTTCTGTGATGCTCAGACCCACGTCCTTATTAATTAAGTTTACCTCTGGTCGCTTTATCATTTCATCTGATTCTTTATCCGCCCAATGCAGGAATAAAAATCCTTAACATTTTAATGACAAAAACTCAAGAGCAGGACAAACAAAAGCAACATCCATAACAAGCCGGAGTAAACAGAATATATAACTTAATAAAATTAAATCCATGTTATCGTACTTGGTTTTTTTTTTGTTGTAGAGCGCGTTGTGGTGACGCGTAAATCTTTTGGGGTCATTCATTAAATCCGGCGCACGAAACTACACCGAAAAAGTCCACAGAAACCAACAAAATATAACAACAGCAACAACAATAAAAACGAAAAACCGTATCTACGAATGCAATCAAGATAATCTACGACTTTGTTTAATCCTACTCCCCATGTACCTGGTCGTATCCACCAGAAGAAGAAATGCTGATACGTATTTAGATACTTCACGTGCACTTTAATATTTCTTACGTATCGCCTCGGTCACATTCAGTACGAAGAACTGACTGTCCATCCCGCCACTTCCTTGGCCCATACACAAAATACAAGGAATAGACCAGAGACGATAACAATGACAAGACAACAACGAAGAAAAAGGCAAACAAAGAAGCGAACAGAAGGACAGACGGACAAAAATAATAATCATGTTGGATTTTTGCCGCATGTCGGCCATTAATACTTTAACCTCTTGTACCGTAGTACTCGTACGATGGACGTATGCGGTGTTGTAACGAATATGCGATGGTTGTATCCGTATCTGTGCATGTGACACAAACCCCAAGTAAGCAATAAAAACATGGTTGACAATCTTAAATCTCTTTTAGGATAGAGGTGGCCATCATGCACATGGTTCACCTATCCCGTTCTCCGCTATCGGATCAGTACCTGGTACTCTGCTGAGAATCTGGTTACCATTTTGCAGTCTCACTTTTGATTCTTATTCTTTTCGTCTTCCTGTCTTCTGTGTCATGCATTCGATTTGCCTTTTTTCGGTTTCGTTCCTTCTACCTGAGATTCGGGTTTGAGTCGAAATTGGACTTGGAAATGGTCGAATGTTGACTAGGTACAAATATGTAAAGAGGAAGACTCTTGCTGTTCTCCGTCATGAGCCCTATTGTTGTACTCGTATCGCATTGCATGAGTGTGGTTTTATTTTACGATCGAGAGGATTCAAAACACGAGCACTCTGTACTCATGTCTCATGCAGCATTGGGAAATGACGACATGGTTCCTTATTCTGCATAAATGAACGGGAAATGCAGAAAAAAAGGGGTTGCCAATGCAAGGCAATATATTTAAGAAAGTTTTTACTAATGAATTTGCCTACATCATCCATAGATAGAAAGCATTCCATACACATAACATGTATACATCGGTAGATAGACCGGAATGAGAAAAGACGTATCTGTTGGGTTCTTCTTATTAAAACACGAATCACACAATTTTTTGATTTACCTGGAAAGATTAAAGATTCTGATTAAAACGAGCATAGTTTTTATTGTAATTATTATTATTATTATTATTATTTTTTATTTTTTTTTTGAAAACGAAAAACCAACCAAAAACGGGTAGAGGAATTTTCATACATGATGCATGGCACCTCCATAATTGGACGTCGGATTTTTGGGGACGAATAAAGGGTTTTAGGTGGAAGAGTGGTATGAGCCGATCGGCTCCTTTATACATCGATCATAAGTTCCAGAACGAGTTTTTGATGATGATACCCGTACGTCATTATAATTTCGGAGTTTTGGATGGTTTTTTTTTCATTAAACATGTATGCATGTAGGTAGGCAAATGAATGCATGCAATTCAATGCTTCCAATTTGTGGTTGTTGTGCTGTGTAATTTGTGGCAATTTAGTTGCTTTTTACTGCGCTTTCAATGGCGTTAAAGAAATCGTTATGCATCGCTTTGAAATTGTAATGAAAAGAGTGGAATTTTTAACGATAGCTTCCGGCTTTTGTGAGTAGTCTTTAATATTTGTGGTATTGGTTGGGTTGGATACTGACCCAATGAATATTTGATAAGCCTAAGTGAGATTTTTTATACATAGATTAATTTCAGAGTGCGAGAAATTGGTTATCCAAGATATTCCAAAGCTACATTGATGTGGACTATGCAATTTTATAATTTGTAAATTACATACATATGTCTTCTTCAAATGTCTTGTGGACTCCATAGGTAAATATGCTCTACATTACTTTTGCAGAAATGTGATGTTAATTCAATAATGTGGCTTTCCTAAAAATTATTTTTGTTTGGTTCTATCAAATAAATCCTAATCCCAAGTTTTTTCTCAAATGCTTACCTTGGTTTAACAGTTCCTGTGCGAGTTCAAGTGAGTGTTTGAAATTAATTGAATTATTATTTCGGTGTAAGGTACGGATATTCCACTTTATGATGCAACAATTCATCCGCTAGATGATGATGTCTGTAGACAGAGATTCTAAACTCTAGCAATTCTTTCATTCTACAGTTAAATCTATGCCAGCAACCAATTTCTTCGACTTGCTGTTTGATAATCGTTTGATTGACGAACATTTTTTGTTTTTTTTCTGAGTTTATTTACAACCCTATTTGGCCTAAGCTTCTAAACTAAGCTTATATATTGGCTCACAACCCTATCTGATAAAGAACGAAAAGGTAGGTAGATAATATCACTTAGGATGGATAATGCAGCAATGGAAAAAGTATAAACCAGATCGCACTATAAGCTAAACTAATTAAATAAAATTTCTATGCAAATTTTAGATGAAATTGTAATTCATATTTTTCCTAGAGTTATCCTTGGTAAGGCTGGTGATCACTATACTATGGACTTCCTAAAAACAATTTCGTGGACATTTGTCTATCACAAAATTTTAAGAATGTATATTTCGGCATTAAGTTGGAACCTGATGGTTTATTTTGTAGGAGCTCTTTTTGATATGCCTTGCAACAATAGAGAGAATTACGACAATAAAATATACTAAATATTTACCATAACTATTTTGAATGCTAAGGCCATGTATTACTTTCATGAAATCGATAGCAATGGTCGGCATGGAGCAGTTAATTCGTCCGCTATTTAACCAATTTTGTTTAATCAATATTATATAAATTCATACCAAATGAAGTTGAAGTTGAAGATGAAGTAACATCATTTTTAAGTTAAGAGTGCAGCAGGAAACGAGGCCTTGGTGCATCCACAGTAGGACACAGTAGAACTGTGATAATAACTATATAAAAAGATCTTATTTCTTCGTGGAAATGAATCGTATTCTTTTGTTTCCTCAGTTCAAGGAAAAACCGACTAGTATATGGGAAGTGCTTGATTCTAAGGGCTTTGCTTATTTTATGGCAGTATAGTTCACAAGCTTATTGCGGAGCCTAAATGAATGAAATCCTTTAGTACCTCAAAACTAAGGCGCAATATGTGCGCTGTTGCGGGTGAATTTTAAGTGTCCTTCTTGTTTAATAGCCGTATATACTGACAGTGACAGTCCAGTGCATGAACCTTTTAAATATATGCCCTTAAAGGTGTTCTTTTGATCCTTGAGAGTCTTCCTGCCTTCCTTAGTACATCCACATCTTTGTACAGTTTATAAAGTTCTCGGTTGTGTCTTCTTCTCCATACGCCCTCCTCACAGAGGCAGGATTTTTTATTTTCTTTTAAAAAAGACCTAAAACTTGTTCCACTGTTTTACTTATCGTCCAACTTTCGGCTCCGTAAGCCAGGACTGACAAGATTAACGCATGATTTTCACTCTTTACGTTAGGTGTTTTGACCCAACTTGTTTCGACACACCGAAGTAGCAGCGGTTGACTTGGGTTACTCTTCGTCGAATCTCCAACATGATGTCGTTTGTGGAGTTAACATTTGCCCCGAGGTAAGTGAACTCCTTGACTACCTCAAAGTTGTGGCTGTCGATAGTGACATTTTGTCCTAGGTGATGTGCGATGGAAAAGTTTTTAGTAGAGAGCATATATTTGTTTTTTTCCTGATTCACTTTAAGGCCAACTCATTTAGACTCTTCTTCATTTGCCGTAAAGGCTTCAATTACGGCACGCTGGGAACGTGCTATTATATCAATATCATCCCCATATCCCAGAAGTTGGACGGACTTGGAGAAAATAGTAACTTTTATGTTGACTTTTGCCCGTCGTACTATCTGTTCAAGTACTAAATTGAGGAAGTCACACGACAGAGCATCTCCTTTCCGGAATCCGGTGCAGATTTGGAATAATTCAGAGGTTCTATTTCCACACTTCACGACAGTGTTGTGCGACACATCCGGATCAGTTTTTCCGGGATCCCGAATTCGGCCTTCGCATTATATAGCTTAGCGTGATGGATACTGTCACATGCGGCTTTGAAGTCAATGAAGAGGTGATGTGTGTGGACTTGGAACTCGTTTTTTTTCAGGATCTGTCTTAATGTGAACATTTGGTCTGATGTCGATTTGTCGGGCCGGAAGTCGCACTGGTATTAGCCGATTTGTGCGGCACAGTACGGTTTCAGACGTACCCTGATAGGATATGATCTTATAGGCGACGTTAAGTAGAGATATTCCTCGATAGTTGTTATAGGACATAGGATCGCCTTCTTGTAGATGGGACAAATAGAGCTGATATTCGAGTCGTCGGGCATGTGTAGGTCCTCCAATGCTTTGCAAATGATCTGGTGCATGTCTCTCGTCAAAACATTGCCTCCGACTTAGAAGAACTCAAATGGCAGGCCATCCGAGCCAGCGACTTTGTTGTTCTTCAGCTTTTGATTGCTGTGCCGACTTCTTCTAAGCTGTGCGGGGGAACTAATTTTTCGACCGGAGATGTGTTCTCTTCTTGCCCTATCACTTTCTTTTCGTCATGTCCATTAAGCAACTGCTGGAAGTGTTGCTTAAATACATCCACAATTCCCTCTTGGTCAGTGACGAGATTACCTTCGTAATTTCGAAGTGCTTGAAGCCATTGGGTTTTTGGCCTTGTTAAAAAAGCTCCTGGTGTCTTTTTTTCTACAGAAATCTACGATATCCGTGAGCTGGGAGATTGCAAAGGCTCTTTTCTTTTTCCGCCGTGATCTTTTTTCCTCCCTTCCTCTGGACCTATATTCATCCCACGCTGCTCTGGCGATGCGTTGCAGCGGTTTCCTGTATGCCACATATGTTGACTTCTTTTTTTGCACACATTCATCATCATACCACTGATTTCTTCTCTGGATGGAAGTGCAGAAATATGCCCACATGCTGTTGGCGTCTGTGATAGGCAATATAATATTGGAGAGCTTTTCGTCCAGGCACTCTCTGTAGTCTCTGGCTATTTCCGGTGTGCATAGGCGTCCAATGCTGAACCGCCTTTTTGAGTGTTGTTACAGCTTTCTTTCATTTGACAGCCAATCTCTGAATCGGGCTGCTAACAGGTAATGATCAGAGTCGACTTTTGCCCCTCTGAATATTTTAACATCCCGGATATTTTAGAAGTGACGTCCGTCAATAAGCACGTGGTCGATTTGATTGGCGGAGGAGTTATCCAGGTTGCTTTGCGAATTCTTTTGTGAGGGAACCTCGTGTTAAATATCACTGTATTACTACAATAGCTGTCGCAAAGTGTGCGGGTCGGAAGCTGTTGTCTGTTGTGGTGTCATGGAGGCTGTATTTTCCTAAAGCTTCGCTAAAGATGTTCTCCTTACCAATTTTGGCATTGAAGTTCCCGAGTACAATATTAACATCGTACTTCGGACAGGCTCCATAGGCTCCGTCCAGGAGGTCAAAAAATTCCTCCTTGATAGGTTCTTCAGCTTCGTTGGTAGGGGCGTGAGCACATATAACATCAGCATGTGGTGCATTATGCTGGACAGCGGCATGCCAGGCCTGAGCTATTTGCTCAAGGATTTCGCTAGTGTATAAGATAATACCAACCACGACGATGGACCACGCAATTGGACACCAACAGACGGTCTTCACAGTAAAAACCTATAAAAAGCTTGATATTGCCATATAGAGTGCACACAATCCTTTAACTACCTCCAGACTGTCCATTGCATATGGCAGACAATGCTTCCTAAGCCTAGACGGCGATGGCGATGATGTTCCTTTAAATAACGAGGCGCTTTTCCATTTATACACATATATGGGTGGCCGTGGCTCCAGTGGTAGTAGACTGGCTTCAAAATCGGAAGGTTCAGTGTTCGAATCCCAGCTTCGCCCAAGAGACATTCATTTTTTCAGTTAACGAAAATCAAGTAAGATGAGTAGTTGACTAGAAATCAACAATAAGCCCACCTGCACTAAGAATTTAGTCTCCCCATGAAATGTTGGATGCCACCCATGAGCCCAAGCATCTTTGCTTTCTCTCTCTATCCCATTTTCCAAAAAATTAACACGTGCTCAGGCACTTTAAGTGTATTCATACCCACTTGAGCGTTAAGTTCTAAAAAAAAACATAGGAATAAAGAAAATGCTAGTTTTGAAGCACTAAATACCTACGTGTAATACTCGAAGAGTTATTATGTCCCTTCGAAGTCGACGTGACTAGTAAGCGATACAGAATCATGATAAATGACTTTCTTTTGATTTTTTGGAGCTTAAGACCAAGCGGTTTCAGCAGGATGATGTAACCGCACAAACGACATGAGTACCAGCAGAAATTCTGCAGCTATTTCGGGCGCTTAATCTTCCGTGTTGGTTAATTAAAAATTGTACTGGTCCACATCATAACTCCATCTAACGTTCTATAATCCCTGCTCCGATTTTTGAAGTGAAACTTTTTATTGCTCTTTGGGTAGTACTTTCGAACTCCGAACTTCCGCACACCCAATAGATGGCGCGATTATACTTGTAAATGTCACTAATATTATCCAACAATGATAAAGTGTTCGTTGTTTCACGACGTTGTATCATTATTTCCACCAGTAGTGCTCTTACGTAGCCAATAAAGTTATTCCACTTCAAACTATCCTTAACACCCATTTCGATAAAACGAAAAAGGGTCAGGAAATAGGAAGTGGTAGCGCGCGTTGTGTGGCAGCTCAGCTGATTGAGACATGGGAGAGGAACGAAAAGGCGATACAGTCGGGAGTAGAAAAGTAAAAGAGATGGAGTAACGCGCGTGCTGGGGCAATAACACGGACGGAATAAGCCATGGGCGGTAAAAGGGACGTTGTGGGTGAGTGCACAAAGTACGAGTTACGTGCATTACAACAGCATCAGCATCATCATCTTCACTGTTACCATCGTCAAAGTATAATATCTAACTAGACATTACTTAGTAAAACACCAAAAGCATCATCAACACTTAACGGAAAATTTCAGCTCAACAACAAAATTTGGCTTGGTTCAGCTTGGCTTTTGCTTGTCAACGCCAAGAAGATAAGAAGAATAGGAAAGCCCAGCAACAGAATTGCTCTAGCGATATCGGTTTTCCTAGTTTAGGAATAGCGGCGTTAGCAATGCAAGAAAAACAACATGATTGTTAACTGTTAACTATCAACACTTCATTGCAAAATATAATGTTTTGTATTATTCTAGGTATTATGCTAAGTTAGTTTAAGATAACAAGTCAGTCATGTGTGAAAGACCTTGAAGCAAAAGATATTATTCAAAAAAGTTGTGTTTTATTTGTAAATGCTAACAAAATACACAACTCGCGCACGGGATACCGACACTCCATCTCGTGTCCGTACTATAGACCCGAGTAGAGGCACATAGAATCCTGGCTGGCTTGGTACGAGTATGGCGAGTTCTCAAGATTTACATGAGAATTAGCTATAATGTAGAGTATCCATAGCGCGTGTTATCAGTCGTGCAACATTTGTTATTTATTGTGTTTATATAGAGTGTCGAAGTTATTGAGGTTATAAAAAAGTGCGAAATAGCCCCCAGAAAATCCTTAATAATGAAAAATGAAAACACTCCATTTTAAAGAAAACTTTTTTTAAATAATTGTAATCTAAGGTGCATCCTCATTTTAAATATTTATCGATCTTCGTGAGTTTCACTTCTATCGTCTAGCTTTCTAGGTCTACCATTTATTGTTAAGTCATAAGTGTGTACAAATAGGTCATACACCATTGTGTGTGATAAAAATCATGCCAAAAGCTGTAAAACGAGCAAACGTGCATTTATTCTAACGGCAGCTACTTGACCAATAATGAGAAAAAAATTAAAACGTCCTAATAGAAAATATCGTAGGATATCATAATGAGATTTAAACTCTGGGCCCCTGTCTCCACAAGAATGAACTCATATATTTGCCGCTGACTTTAACAGTGCAGAACTTAGGCTTAGAGAAGAGAATACAAAGAGAATATTCCTGGCAAGTCTACATTGATCACTTTGTGACGTGAAAAAATCTCCAATTCTGGCAACATAGTATTCATATCATATTCGCATATCATTTACATAAGCTAAACAAGGTTTGGAAAAATTACTTTGCTAAAACCTTAATGAAACCCTTCCACTGGCCTTATTTGCAGGCTCTACATATTTCATTGTGGAAGATTTGAAATTATAAGGGTTGCACTATCAATTTGTATTACTTTTAACCTTCATTTTCTATCTTACACTGTACTATACTAATTTACACTTTCTTTTGGAACTCATCAGTGGTTGCACTAAGTCTTAGGCTCAAATCTTAAGTAAGAGATAAATCCTCACTTTTATAAATCCGTATCTATACAATTTGAAAGTGAAATAAGAAGAGACTTAAACACAAACACTACAAAGGGGAAGCAATAAATAACTTGCCGAAAGAAAAGCCATTAGCCCACACTGTTTATGTACAGATATGTATATGCGTCAGACATTTTTGATTATTCGTCCAATAGGCGTTCAAATTTGAATTTCTAATTTTAGCTCACCTTAATCGCTTTTTTTTTCTTATTTGATTTTTAACATTTTTGGTCTTTTCCGTTTTTGAAATTTCAAACTTCAAAGAAGCGATTAATTTAGCCTCATAACAATACTCCTACCAAATCTGCTACTCAACTCGTATAGTCTACCCGATTATTGCCGTACTAATTTTACACGTCGTAAAAATATATCCAACATTAATGGCTTCCTAACGATCTATAAAAATGCTATAAATTTAAGTGGCTGGCGCTTGGGCTTCTTGGTTGGTTTTTTCCCAATCAGATGAAGAAGATGAACTTCGACAAGTGCTCTCTGGTGGTAGTTGTGGTGGTTCCACCTAGTTTCTCACGGGCATGCAGTACGACCAGTATACAATACTCTAAGCCTCTACTGTATACACTGAAAAAAAATTGTTTATTTTATAACAGTCAGGGTAATAAAAACCACAAATGTGTTTTCTCGTTTACGATTCAATCTTGTTTGTTGGGCCTTTGATGTGTGTTTGATATGGTGTTTGTTACAAGGAGCTTGCCAGAGACGATTCTGATCCCTTAATACGAGTATGCACTCTGGCACGGGTATATCTATGTATGGTCGTTTTAAAAAAAAATATATATACTCGTATATATATAAAAGAAGCGGCATATCGTCATAGTTTGTTACGCCCGCATCAAGAGTGTTTTAAAAGATATAAAAAGGATATAAAACCTTCAACTCAACTCCGAGGGCAGGATTTATGCGTGCGTGCTTCTGGAATTCGGTCAAAGCCCAAAATGTTTTACAACATAGGATTCTTTCGTTTTAATGCGGTCGCCTTTTCAAAAGGTCGGCGTTGTAGTCGTTAGTCTTGTATGGTTCTTGTGTCTGATGTTAAGTTGTTAAACGGCTGTTAAATTTGAAATTTTATTATGATGTAATGTCATTATAGACTACTTAATGGGAATTTAATTTGAAATGAATTTTAGTCCATTAAATTATATCACGGGTTGTTTTTTGATTTAATGACCTTTACATAGTGAGTTTTGTGTGTAAAGTGGAGGATTTTATATACTCCTAGTATTAATAGATAGACTAAGTATTGTAAGTTGTTATTGAAAAATATTGAGTTGGTTGAAATCTTAAGCTTACGTCTTACGGAATATTGAGTTTTATCGAAAAATTGATTTATGACTGAATGAGAAAATGTATTGTAACCTTAAAGAGTCCTAATAGGGTCAAAGAAAACCTAATAGATAAGTTTAAAGACTTCAGAGTAATACAATAGATGAGTCTAGTATTTCAAATAATTTTTATTTTAGAAACGCAATACTAAGTGAAGAAGGACTCGTCAAAGAAGAATGAACTGTCTTGATATTAGTTACGATGAATGATAAGGAACATCTACAATATTCTGTGTCTTTGAACTGTCCGAGGAGAGAATATCAACTCAGACCATTACTTTGGATCATAGATAAATGCTCATATCCCGGACCCGGCAATACAGAAGAATTACTGTAAAAATATTTGACGCATAAAAATTGCGATCTTAGAACAGTGCAGGATGATTTTACCTGGCAGCATCAAGGATAAAAGACTATTGGCAGACAAGCCTCACCGATACGTCAGCATTCAAATATTTAATCTAATACGATACACAAACAAGGACTTTATCAAGATAGGGCAAACATGGCCTCTGTTATTTGAGATATAAGAGTAAATGAAATTTGGAGAAACATGACTAACAATGTAACAGGGACCTAGTGAGAACTTTTTGAATTCATTGAGCTTTGCACTTTATGTATACCAATACGAGCGTCTTGCCATAAGTCATTAGCTTTGTTTTAGGTAGCTACGTTTAGAATAAGTAAGGGTTAGAGGGGAGTTCATTTACCATGAGCTTCCAGACACTATTATGATGGCATCACAAATATGGTAATAGTTTCGGAGATTTCAACTTTCCTCACCTTCAAGGGATACGTTCTGATGACGAGACTTATTTTCCTGCTACAAACCCACTTCAGATATTGATTTTTTTTATCGATTGCCTCACTGACACAGCCTTTTTTCAACTAAGTGACATTACTTAATCTTGCTTTCTAGTCCGACGCCGATAATTGCGTTATCACATAGAGAAAACATATTTTATTTAAACTCGACATCTTCCACCCTCCTTTATCCGTAAGGTTCGCTTACAGTAAAGAGAATAAAATAATTCAGTCGCAGCGTTCTCACCATTTCAATTTTCATAGTTGTGATTCCGGAAAATTTAACTACTTACTGAGTACTACTAATTTCGACAGCATCTCAAATATTGTATGTTGCTCCAAAATTTCCCTGGATAATACTATTAAATTTTGCCACACCCTAATCTTCAAACTCTTTCGTTTCCAGAAAAGATCCCACTGTCTCACCACCCTGGTACAATAATGAGCTAAGTTCGCTGAGCAAGAAAAGAAATTAGCTATGGCGCACGTATCTCAAATCCTGGTCTGCCTCTGACTTCTTTGCTTACCAGCAAACTCATATCCTTTTTTCTCAGATCTTTTCTTTTTCTCAGATGCAATCTGAACTTATCTCTAATCGTAAACTCTTTTTTCACTTCATAAACACCAAACGAATATCTGATATTCTCAAACGAATCCTCGAACAACCCTAAAGAAATCTCAAACTCTAAATTCTTTAGCCAATCATTTGCTAAGCATGTTGGAGAACGTGATAACAACTATATTTCTTAAATGAGTAGCAATAACCAGACTTTACTTACGTCTGTTGATATTAATACTAAACATGTAATGGAGAAAATAAACCTGCTCAAAGACCAGTAGTCTCCGTGCCCTGGCGGGCTGCCAGCCATTGTTTTGAAAAAATGTGCAAACATCTTGGCCAAACTTCTCTCCATTCTCTTTCAACTTTCTATATGCAAAATATTTTTTCTTCATTTTGGAAGAGATCGTACATAATCCCGCTGCATAAAAGAGGTCCTAAAAATTAAATTTGTAATTACTATCCCATTGCTATACTCTCTTTCACTGCAAACCTCTCTTCTCTCCTTATCTGCCTGGTTTTCTAAATGGAAGATCAACAATTACTAATTTAATAGAATTCGTGTCTACTACTATCTGTCAATTAAAAAATGGAAATGAAATAGATGTAATTGTTACCAATTTTAGCAAAGCCTTCGATAAAATTTCGCGCGAAATAATCCTTCTCAAGCTTGAAGCTCTCGGGTTCCAATCTGGGTTCTTCTTGTGGATCAAATCTTATTTGACAAATCGACTATATAAATTGTAGCCATTGTAGCCATTGTAGCCACATCTGTTGTACCTCAAGGAAATAACCTCGGTCCTCTGATATTTATATTGGCAATCAAAGATGTAGATGTCATTATCAAAGAATCCCGCATTTCCATCTTCATATAGCGATCGATTAAAGCTAATTAATCTTCAGCCGCGTAAAAAACGTCGAGAAGTTGCTGATATACTCTTTGTGAATCAAATACTCACTTGTTGTATTGACTGTCCAAATGATATCCATTAATACTAATCCACGCAACCCTAGGTTTGTACCCCTCTTCCATGTCAACTTTCACCTAACAGACTACGGCTGTAACGAACTTTTGACCAGAAGCCTGCTAACTGCGACAAACATGGTTAATGGGTTCAATTTCAACATCAGCAAACCAGTCTTTGAAATTCCCTCTCACAAACTCATGAGACACCTTGCCTTTATCGTAGTTTTTATGTCACATTAGCATTAAATAAACTGTCCGGGGTTGACCCGGGTCTCAATCAATCAATATGTATAAGTGATTTTTAAAATTATTTAGCAAATTCCTGATTTACCAATGCTTTCTGTACTCAAACAGTTGCTTTCAATCTTTTTGGATTCTGTGCACCCAGATTGCATTCTGAAATTGAAACTTCTTCTTATAGGGCCCATACTATACACAAACTGTCGCTGTAGACATATATATTTTGTTGTTGCAAAAATGGTCTGAGCAAATACAAAATATTTTGAAATTTTTTTGGTCTGTGCAGACGTATCTGCGTAGTGTATGGGCGATATTAGCTGCGGTGCAGTATCAAAACAGTTTCCCAATAATCTTATCACCTCAAAGCTGAATATAAATAAATCTAATATATCTATTTTTTTTTGCTTGAGTAGTAGAAATATATGCGATCAATTATCCATAAATAAAGAAGTCTAAAAGTAAAGTTTTGATAGTCTGTATAATGTGTAAAATATTTTCGAATATTAATAAATTAAGAAATTCAAGCAGAACTCAATTAAGGTGGTATTATATCGATTGGAAAAATTTCAGAGAAAGCCATGGTAGAGAGGTACCTCGAAGTAATCCATGTAGATTTTCAGTTACAGAAGCCAACGATATGACAACGATCCTACAAACGCCAATTATCCATTACTAAAATCACAATCCTTAATTATCACGCCTCCATTTTATGCTATCATGTATACATTATATATATACGTTTCGAGATTTCGGTAGCGATGGAAAATAGAAATAAGTAAATTGATGGCAACCTATTATAGTTTCTCCACTCACTATGTTATTATCTTGTTATTCAGCACAAATTCCTATCTACTATTTTTTACCGGCTCCGAATTGCATTGCCATTGCCCGTCGGAAAGGTGGTGACGGAAGAAAAGTTGCTTTTTATCTTTTCGCTTTTGGCCAAGATTTGAACTTAACGAATTCTCTACATTACCACTGAGAATAGACAATGGTTTCATGTCGGGCGTTTAATGTACGAGATGAAGTATCGCTTATTAGAAAGGAGGTTCGACCCATATTGCAGAAATATCGCACCAAAGATCGATATGTCATTACCGTCGATCCGGGGAAAGCGTACGACAGCGTTTCCAGAAATCTTATGTGCTAAGAAATGGCCAAAATAAAGGTAAACTCAACAATGGTATAACCGGAAAATTCGTAGCTAAATTGGAGACCACCAGGACAGTGTTTGTAGCTACGTCACTAACGAATGTCAGCTGGAGTATCAACAAGTGACTTAATTACATATAGGAGCGCGAGTCATATGCTTTCATATTTTCACCAGCACAAATTCACTTACCTTAATATGGACGTCCGCATAATAGGACCTAATGCGTTTAGCCTAGATCATTCATCTCAGCATCAAGAAAGCTTATCTTATCTATACATGGAAAAGCAAATTTGTGCTTTATTTTATCCAGCGATTTCGTTCTCTTGATATATAAAATAATTATATTTATTTTCTGCTAATAACGCAGATGATATATATTACATCATATTTTAACACTCTTACTGAAAAAGTTTTCATTAAAGCCTTTTATTTCCACCATTTTTATTTTCACCAAAACACAATTTTAACCCGTTTCCGATGCCTAACGCGTTCTTCCTTTAACTCAACTAAACGCAACGTAAAACGTCTTAGCTACCTCGAAGAAGAATTCAAACTGAGTGTTTTCAAAACAAAAATTTCACAAGATCTCCAGCATGGAAAATGCATTTCTTCAAAAACCAGAAGAAAAAACAAAGCAAAACTATACACAAAAATTTTTAGAGCGAAACTTCACGGTAAAAAGTAATAAAACTCCTTGAATCCAGTAAAAACGAACACCAAAAGGGTCATCGTAAATCTTCCATAGCGCAAATGAGGCCCACCAGCATCAGACCATAAATACATACATACTCATATCCGTTTGACTAAAATCGTAGCACCACAGAGGTAAATTGCATAACGGCATTCGTCTGCTGAAACCCCTAATTTTAGGTTTTGCAAAACGATATCATAAAAAATTACTAAAAAAAGGACTCACACCAATCAGGCAAAGATCTAAACAATAAACACCATCACCGAGGAGGCAAAGATACAGATACTTTGGCACTCCTTTTATACGCTATGAAAATATGAAATTCATAACTTAATGACTTAGCTGCGGGACTTGGTTCGAAGGTCACCTCATACACATATATCCGTTCACAGATGAATTCGGCATGCCTCAAAAGGGCATTGCATTTACAAGTTACAAAATAAAATTTAAAAATTTAACAATCAACGATGTTACTTAAAAGACAAAACCCCTTTGAACCACTTGCTACATAGTGTCCTTAGATCATATGTATGGTGACCATGTCCTTGGGCATATTGGCAGTTATAAACGCATTAAAATTCTGGAAAAAAATAGTGTCAATGTCATCGGGCATAATTTTTATGATTTATGAAGGTTACACAGTACTTAATATGCAGTTGTGTACCGTTTTTTTAGGGGAATTTACTTCATACAGGTGAGTGTGGACTACAATAACATCCGCAACAATTGAAACAATGTGTAAAGCAAAAAACTGTGCACTTTACGAGGACGACAAAAATCGCCAAATAAATTTGTAGGCCAACGAGACCAAGGACTCTTGGTTGGCAAACACTTTTGGTCTTGTCGAGGTCATTAAATTCATAAATACATTTTTTAATTACCAGGGCGTGATGGTGACTGTGACGGTGCACATTTCGAATCTCTTTTCAACAAGTGAAACAACAGAGGATGAGAGTTCTCAAGGATGTAAGCAAAATTAAAAAACAAAATATTTTTTTGGATTGCCTAGAAAATGTTTTAAGAAAGTTAGAAAAAAAGGAATAAAAAACAATCCTGTTTTAGAGTCAATATATTCAGTTCATTTATGACCAGCACATCTAATATGATTTTAGATTATTATATAATCTGGAATTACTTACAGATGGAAGAAAAAAATAGAAAGTATGGAGTTCTGTAGAAAATTCAGGGAGATAAGATGGACAAAACGAGGATGGACTAATTTGTTGTAAGAGACACACTAAAGAAAGAAGTTTTACACTTTCAGCAAGTGAAAGAACGCATTGTAATAATCCTCATCAAGGCTAAATTTGTTAAATTTACCAAGAAAATTCCTATATAACCTACGAAGATGATACCAAGAAAATAGTTACAGGACCTCCACTACAAAATCTACGAACAATGACCTAATTATGGTATTAAAGTCGTGTTAGATTAGGAAATCCTTGATAGTGCAGTCCCATATGACAGCTGTAACCGAATTATGGATAATTGACCTTGGATAGCACACGATTTCCCCATTTCAACATTCATAAATTCGGTGGTTTCCCAATCGTAAACTTTCCAACCAAATTGATCATGTTGCAATTGATGCAAGGCATTATTCATGTCCGAACATCATAGACTTACACAAAGTTGTAGCTAGGGTACGTCTATGGATATTTTACCTCAACAACGGATAGTTGCAATGAAAACCTACTCCGACCATATGCCTTTAGAAGTTACATTTAATGTTTTCGGCGCCCAAACCGTCGAAAATATATATAACACAGATAGGACTTCTCCCTATGTTGACATGGAAGCATAATTATCGGGAATCCTATAATCGTATGCTTAACATAAAACTCGGAAAACTGCAAGAGACAAATACTGTACTTAGAATTGAGGAACTGTCTATATTCAATTCATCGCAAATGTCTCCGTCCCCTGAGCATCCAGCGCCTATGGTCGTGGATGAATCCCTGCACTCACCATTTTCCGTCTGAGAACTAGAAGTTGCAATCGAGAACTCTAAGAAAAATAAAGCGCCAGGAATCGACCGTATTCCGTTTCAATTCAACAAAAATTGCTCATCGGAATTCTTACACAAGAATTCAGTAGAATATTTTCAACTGCTGATGTGTAAGAATACTTTCAGAAACCGATCATTTTTCCCTTGCACCAGAAGATATAGCTTGCCCTGCCATAAGTACTGTTACAAATATAAAACGCTATGAACAAAAAACCAGTAAGCATATTGTATTCAAAATTGCTTCATTTATTAGACCACAATATTGGTTATTAAAAAAATTGGATTCACTCGAAATGGCTACCTTTTGCTTTAACACAAGCTTCCAAACGGTGTGGCCATTAGGCTATAGCGGTATGTACGGTTTCCATGGAGATCGTGGACTCTGCTTTGGTTAATGCTATTATAAGGCTCTCCAAATTTCTATGGGGAGTCTTGCAGGCCATGTTCTCCAATTCTGACCACAAACCATAATCTAGTAGATTGAGATCTAGACTCCCCGGCGGCCAATATTGCTGATATAAAGCCATAAATATTGACTTTGAGCATGGTTCATGGTTTTGGCTTTGTGCGCTGGAGCAGAGTCTTGTTGGAAGATCCATCTATAACATTGAAAAGGGTATTGGTCAAACCCTTCACAACACCCTCTAGTACATTTTTTTGGTAAACCTTTGCACCAGTTTTTACGCCTTTTTCACAGAAATGGAGGGATGTGACACCATGGTGAGAGACCCCTTACAAAACCATTACGGAAGCGAGATGATGTCCACGTTGAACCCTTTTTTCACTTCCTTAGATAAAGTGGCATACATTTTGTCATTCTGTTTGTTGCAAATTTCATCCACAGTACAAATTTTCTCATCCGTAAACAGAATGTTTTCATGGCCATTGTCTGTGTGCCACTGAAAAAGTTGCTTGCATCTTTCCAGCCTAATTTTTTTTTAGTTGAGGAGTTACAAGATGACCCGAGGACCGACGATAGGCTTTCATATACAGATCATCCCGAATCAGCTTAGACTTGGATCTGGTTGATATATCCTTGGACATCATCTTCTGCTTTCTAAGGGGATTTCTCCGAATTCGTCTACGCACTGCCTTTACTACCGCATTCGACGGACGACACGCGGGCGACCACTTCTTGGCCTGTCCTCTACCCCAATTCGCCGAAGCAAGCAATAGATAGATAAACGAATATTCTCCATATTCCGAGTGGTTTTAGCAACTCGAAAATTTGGCCAGCACTACTTCCGCATTTACGCAACGCTATTACCGTGACTCGATTCTCTTTAACGCCCCACTCCATGTTTATAGTTTGCAAACTGAAACCAAACTGACTAGTATTCTTCACTGATCAGTGCATGTGTTCTGAAAAAAAAGTTAACGGTTCTATTCACGCAAGAAGTTTTGAACGATAAGAGCTGGACATTGTGTAACAGAACTTATGGCAGGACTAGGTACAAAATAAACGCAAAAAATTGTACGCTTCCTTCGTGGACTTTCGTGCGGCTTTTGACTCAATCCCGCGAGAAATGCTGTTCCATAAGCTATATGGGTACGGAATCTCGTCACAAGTCGTTAATGTTTTAAGAGCTATGTACTGCAACAATAAGTAATGTGTCTGGGATGGTGCTCATCTATCGGAGAAATTTGAAGTCTCAATGGGTGTCATACAAGGTTGCGTGCTTAGAAAAATGCTGTTTACCCTGTACATAAATGATATAACGTATGTAGTTAGGCGTGAAATAGATCTCTGTGGAACCAATATTCCGGAGCTGATGTTTGCAGATGATATCGTTTTTCTCGCCGATACAATAGATACTATGCAGTTAATGATCAACAGGCTAGATACCTACTGCAAAACGTGGAATTTAACCGTTAATCTTGAAAAATCAAAGATGATGGTCTTTAAGAGGTTTGGAGACAACCAGATTACATAGTTAAGCAGAATAAATATCTTAGAATGTTAATTACGCCGAACTTAAACATGAACAAGCATTTTAAAGTTAAGCTTGTAGAAGCTAAAAGGGCGATCTGTGCTGTTTGGGGAAACTGCATCAAGAACACACACATTTCCCACACCGCGAAAGTGAAAATATTCCACGCTGCCGCTTCCATCCTATTGTATGCAACGCAAGCCCAGGGTTACTGCGCATTCGAAGTCGTGGAAAAGTTTCTCCGCTATTTTCTAAGACGGATTTTTCAACTCCCGAGTAGTTCGCCCAATTATATGCTGCACTTGGAGAGTGGAGAGGCACCTCTGTTCATGAATACTCTTAAAGTTAATGCCAGGAGATAGGAAAGAATTCCGAGGTTGGTACTAGCGCAAATGCTAACATATAAGATGTGTTCAAGAGTGGGAAATACTAGAAGCGGAAAGCGGTTATAAGTTTATTTTCGCACCAAGCGAGCAGCAGGTTTCACTGAAACAAAATGTAAGAATACTATTTCAGAAAACTAGTCACAGAATTTACGACAAATTTGTATATGAAGCTCAGTCATCTCAATACAGATCTTACTACAGCAAGATGAATCACTATCTGCAGGAAAGGAATACCATCTTTAAACTAAGAGGCGAACTTTCAGAGCAGCATCTACATTTTTGCCAAAATACAGAAACTGATCTAGCCAGATTCCAAAGTATCTGACTACATTTCGATAGGTAAGAGGTTGTCCGCCTTGTCCAATGATAGAGAACTTTCGCCAATTTTTTCTGGTATCCCTAGCGGCTCCAGACAACGGCATCCTAAAGAGAATGGTTTCCGACTTCTGAAAGTTGTTTTTCAACTTCCAGTCATCGCAAAATCGTCTTATCTTATCGAAGTCACGCTGCAAGAGAGTATTAATGACCTCGATTTTTTGACCTGTTCTGTACGCTATTAAATCGTCTGCGTACGCAATAGTGTGAGGAAGTGAACCTATCAAGTCGCTTGTATAAATGTTGAATAAGATCGGCGAATTGACCGCACCTTGCTGAAGACCATTTTTAATTTGAAATATTCCGACAGAAGTCACATCGCCATTCTTCACGATGAACTGTCTGTTGTATAGCATATTATACAGAATGTACAAGAGTGGTTTACTGATCCCCAGCTCAGTCAGCTTATAGAAAAGACCCTCTAACCATACGGTGTCGAAGGCCATCTCCAAGTCAACTAGGCAGGCACCAGTCCATTGTTTTTTGCCTTTATTCCATTGGATATCGGACACCAGTCTAGATGCGGCATGCGAGATATCCCCGCTTTAAAACCGAATTGATTATCCGGAACTATACGTTTGTCCTCAGCCCACCTAGACAGAGCTCTATTGATTACTTTTTCAAAAACCTTACTGATATTCGGAAGGAGACTTATCGATCGGAGATTCGCCGGATTGGATATATCCTTTCCCTTTTTGGGGATAGGTTGAACCAACGCCGTTTTCCAATGCGCTGGATAATGTGCATTATTCATTGCATTATTAAACAGGGTGGTTTAAATGTCCACCGCTTCTAGAGGGAGATGTCGGAGCACGATGTTCGGAATACCATCGGTCCCCACTGATTTCTTAGCCCTGATTGTGTCGAAGATCTCATGGAGTTCTTCCTTCGAAATGAACGGGGGTAGGTCACCCTCTCTGGAAATGACATTATTTGCCACATTTACGTCGGAGAACCGGGTGAAACCAGAACCATCGGATCGCCAGTTCCCAATTTCATTTCGAATGCAGAATTCGTGCGCCAAGACGCGACTGTATAGGTCATAATTAGGGCCAATGGTATTAGTGGCCTTGTATACTTCCTGGAAAGTCGCCCCTATAGTCTCAACCTTCTCCTGATCCCTGATCACAAAGAAGTCGTCATCACCAGCGGACTCATTTGGATTAATACCTGCTATTGTCAGTAACCGTTCGTTGTCTGTTGTCCGGGCTATTTTAAGACACTGAAGATCGTTTTGATATCTTCTCCGAAATAGTTTATTGATTTGCGGAAACATATTCGGGTTGCTGGTGTTTACAGCCTCAGAAGTTGAAAAACGTGTCGAGCTCTGTAATGAATAAAGTGGATTCTGAAGCCTCAGGTGCATAAAGAGAGGCCAAGTACAGCCGCTTTCCACTGCGGAGCGGGATGCAAATGACGACTGCTTCCAACACCCGGAACACTCTGTGAAATTTTATACCTTCTTTAATGAAGATCGCGACACCTCCTCCACGTTTGGATCTGGGCCGGTTTCTTCTTCTAACAATATAATTATTGTACTCCAGTTTGTGCTTATCGGTTAGCTTGGTTTCGCTAGCGAAAAGCACATCAGGAGTTTGGTCTTGTAGCAATTTAAACATCACAGCTCTTCATTCGATCCTGATCAGTGAATTAACATTCACCGCAAGGACCTTCAAAGTTTGCTCCACCATGTGCGTACCCATTACGACATGTGTTGCGTCAGGCCCGGCAGAAGCGCGTAGATCTGGTCCACCCGCTTGGCCTGCTCTTGCACCTGCTTTTGCAGCTGAGCCATCTGCCCTTGGATTGCGAGCAAGATGACCAGCATGTTAGGTGCAGTTTCCGTTGTTCTCGGCATTGGCGCCGGAGATATAAATGCCACTATACAGGACTTCGTGCAATATGGGTTACTCAGCATTTCATTCCTATAAGGGTGAAGCTCTTACTGGTGAAAACCCCACTATTATCTATCTTACTTTATTGCTCTGAGATATTCTGCTGTCCGGATACAACTCTAGAAGAAAACTTAGCGTTGTATATAATAACAAAAAAAACTTCCTCAGTCAAATCTGTAGATAATATATTTATTCTATTCATGCATGTTAGGCTTGTCTGATTTCCGAACATCAGTTTTTGTTAACTCCATTCCGCTGTGGAATTCCCTGCCAATTAAGATTAGGAAAATCTAAGGCATTCATTGTTTTACATATTCTCTTAAAACAATACCTGGCATTGGAAATCTATATACAAGCTTTCATTTTAAAATGTTTTATTGTTCTCTTTTGTAACATTGTACAAATGTAAATCTCTTGTAACATTTCAATAATTACTATTACCTGTAAAAAAATTAAAAGTAACTTGTTGCCTCCTTATTGTATGCCCTAAATTAATAAATAAATAAGACAAATTCGGTTGGAAGAGGTCACTTCCCCTATACATCTTTTGGCTAAGGCGTTCGCAAGAAGTAAAAAACCATATAAAAAATATTTTATCCGATTTTTAGGATATTAATGTAATTACGGTGAAGCAACAGGTATTTTGAGGATAATATATACAACTGATATTGTGAATCAATTAATTAGGTATACTTTCATTTGATCTGATATTGGACATAAGTTACTCTATCTATGTTTCCCAGCAGTTCATTTCTGGCCATCAAATCATGAACTTAAGGTTGAATAATTGCTACGTAGATTAGCCAGATTAACTAGACGCGGATTTAATCAGTATTGACATGCAGGTAAATGGCTTGTTATCACAGAAAGCAATAATTTAATCATCTTCTACATTTACTTGTCCATATTTTTTTACTCCTTGCTAAAACAGTTGTTAGTGGGGCATAATTAGTGCCAGATGATGAAAATCTATTTAGTCTTATGGCATATAAGCTTAACCTAAGCTTCTCCTTCCGTCTTCCAAGTCACTGTAGAGTGTTCTAGCCGGAAATTTTGGCAGTTAAACAAGTGTTGTCCTGGAAGAAGAAAAATGTGATGAATGCAAAGGATATCCTCTTCTTTTCGGATAGTCAGGCCGCAATAAAATCCCTGGACTCAGTCTCATGAAATTCTAAAACCGCCCTTGATTGCCAATCATCTCTCAGGGAGATGGCATGGCAGTTACGTTGGGTACCGCAACATTGACGAAATCGTATTATCGGTATAATAATCGCTACATGCAGACTAATACTAAAGCTGGATGCTAATAGAAGAACAAACCTTAGGTGGAAATGTCTAACAACCAAACAAATCTGGACAAAACTGGATCTGTAAGAGTTTGAAAGTTCGAAAAGAAAATATCTCAGCGCTATCATAGGTATCATCACTAGACACTGTCTTATAGGCAAGCATACAAAAAGGCTTAAGGGTTTTTACAAACGACTTCTGCAGAAGCTGCATGGAAGGGGAGGAGGAGGAGACAATTCTTCACCTACTCTGTACATGCCCATATCTCTCCCAAGCTCCTTCTACAGCTGTCTGCATATATAATTGTAGACGACCTAAACAATATACACGATAACAGCGTCGTGTGTCCAGTTTTGAGGCTTGTATTGATCACACTGGTAGATTGATCAGAGGCTTAATTCTGCCACTATGGGATTCAGAAGCCCTTTTAACTTCGGTTGCAGCTTGAATTGTTAGAGGTAGTACGCCTTGTGGAAGCGTCGTGGATGGCGCTTAAACACAAAACGCAGGAGGAATTTTTCGATTTCGATTGAATTACCCAAACAAAATTAACAAATTATATAGATTGGTAGTGATTGTATATAGATAGGCCTCACCCTACACCAAGGGAGAAGTACATGTCTATATATCATTTGCTACTGATCTTAAAGGGTTTTCCCCAGGATGATTTAAAGTCATTATGCCCCTTAGATCAGGGCGATGATTAGCGTACTATTTAATCTCATGTGTGGCCTTAAACTTACATGACA
The DNA here is from genome assembly GCA_949129095.1 of Volucella bombylans. Lineage (NCBI taxonomy): Eukaryota > Metazoa > Arthropoda > Insecta > Diptera > Syrphidae > Volucella > Volucella bombylans. Next base: position 189,889,938 of record OX422140.1, on the reverse strand, counting down.
GGTTTTCAAGCTAAGCCTGTGACTTCATTTGTTCCAGTAAATATATATGTGAGGTAAGTACTATTCTGTAAAATAATTACCTAGTTTTTTGGAAGAATTCTAACTCCCCCAGCTGGCATGCATAGAATAATTGTTGAAATAAACCAGTTTTGTGACTCTTGCCAACTAACTGGTGATACTTGAATACTTTCAGAATCTGTCTTATGAAAACATAGATACAAAAAAGTACAAAAGAAATATTATAAATATGAAGCGTGTCCAGTTTAAGCTGATTTTAGTCAATAGATCTGTAGATTAGAAGAGTCTAAAGTCCGAAAACCGGTGCGGCTGGTTCTAACACTATTGTGGCAACCTATTGTATCATATATGGTGGATCTTTATACGAAACTCAACCTTCTCTTTCCTCAACTCTTTCTACTGATGTAAGGTAAAACATGGCTGGCTGCTATTACTTCTATCTTCTTCTAAGTAGTTTTTACCAAAGCGTCGGCCATTAATAGTTCCGCCATTTTGAAAAAGAGTGCAAGTACGGCTGCTTAAGATTTATTGCTCGAAGGATTAATGACATTGTTTTTCTAAAAAGATGCTGTTGGAATCAATTTATTTTAGTTTTTGATTTTAGGAATTGCAAAATACTAGTAGAACTGTGATAAAATGTGCCAACTGGGTAAGATATGGTACGTATAGGCTCCCAAATTGAACCACTCTGGTTTGACTTTGGGAAGTAGGAAAAATATGGCTGTGTTGTCCAAGACGATAAAAAAATCAATTTATCGCAGTAACACTCCAACGATAATCCACGATACTTCGTGGCATTGGGTCTGTGAAATGTGAGAAATTAGCAATTTCTGTCTACAATTTTATTTGGAAAGATGTTTGGAATACAAGACATATTTTTCTGAAAACACGGACAGCCGACCGTTGCAAATAGTTAACCAATGGCGGTACTGACAGATACTAAACGAGTTTTTTCGGCAGCAAGTTGCTGAATTAGGTCTAGCAGGATGGAGCAACCGCTCACACAGCTCGGGCAGTGATAGAGATTTTGAAACACCGATTTCCCGTGTTGGCAATTTGAACTGGCTGGCCAGATCGCTAGATCTGACGGCGCCAGACTTCTTCTTTTGGGGCTTTTTGAAATCTCATGTTTACCACAAAAACTAAAAACCTTGCAAGTCTTGAAAGCCAACATTGGAGTAGAAATCACCAATTTGTTGATGTATTGCCAGCAACAATTCAAAATGCCGTAAAACGAGCGCAAATTTGCATCAACACGGGAGATGATCATTTGACCGATATCATGTTTCCAACTTAATTTCATCAATTTTACACTTTCATGTAAATTTTTCGTTGAAACAACTATTGTTGAAATATATTAGTTTTCTTTCTTTCTTTCTTTATTGTTCTTAAATACTCCTTTAGAAACTAAATTCCTTTGAGATCCGCATAAGCTTTAATCTTATGTGTGTGAAAATAAATCGAATCACAACTTTTTTTTATAAAATAATATATTCTTTATTAGGGATAACTTTCAAACCGCGCTGTCACTTTTGAGAGTTCTTTGATATTACTGTTAAATATTGTCTATGAATAGACTTATTCCAAAAATGCTTCTCTATTATTCTAACTTATTTTTTAACTCGGTCTTTGCGAAACCGCAAGAAAACTTGATGTGTTCGTCTTCATTATCGACCAACTGAGCTAGCTGTTCGTCGTTTTGTACAATATATGAAGTTTATACTGAAGAAACTGCAGCCACTTTGAATGAAAGTGTGGTGGAAGATCTTGAATTGTTAATTTGGTGTCGACCGCAATAGCTTGCCGTTTGTTTGGCCCCTATGAGGCAAATTTTGCGAAAATATTTCAGCCTACATCTGTATAACATTCAGCTGGATTATGAAATAAAGCCACGAGACCATGGCTTGCCACGGGATTGCTCATATTGAGATCTTGAGCAGCTTGAGATCCACCCCTATTTTTATTGAAAAATCGTGTTTAGTGATAAGGCTATCTTTTTTTTGCTAAATGTATTTATAACCCAGCAAACTTGCTCTTTCTGAAGTGAGGAAAATCCAGATTGAATCACATGCAAAAAAGTGCACTGTTTAGTATAGTCCTCATGCTGGTGACACCATCGGTCCTTGTTTTTTTTTTCAAAAATGAGGCCGGATCTTGCTTCACAGCAAATGACTAACGTTCCCGGACAATAATCAGTGATTAATTCGTCTAAAATATGGACTTGGACTTGCACTAAGCTACATGACTTCGTACCTTACTGCTCATGAGACTAATGAATTACTGAGGACTCGATCTAATACAACAATATATCGCAAAATGGACCCGTAAAAGAGCCAACGAGATTGTGCGATTTGAAGGCATCCTATGAAGGATAGGCATCCAAGCAGAGGATTTTGTGTATGCTGATGAATTATTCGTACACTCGAAGTCCAAATGCCGAAAATTAGACCGACATATGTACCTTATTACAAAAACAAAAAACGAGGGAACCATATGCCTGAAGTCATCCAGAATAAACTTAATCTAATACCTATTTCTTATACCATCGGTTGACCTATGAAAGATTTCTGTCAGACGCCTAGTCAGCAGCTTGTGATCAACTTAGGTGAATAGATTGATGTGGACTTCCCGTGAATGACTACACTCTCTTAGATTATTCAAATCACATTCTGAATCAGTGAGATCAGAAAAAAAAGTTTAATCGATATGGAAATGATTCTGTAAATTGCATCCATTTTGCTTGAAATACAATTAACCACACACAACTAACTTGCATATATTGAAATATACTCGCATGTATATTTTTTATATATAATTTTTAGGCATGATACATAATATATGTATTCATGCTGTACAAGTTTATTTCACTTAAATTAAAATTGCAGGTACTCATTGTAAATAATGAATCCTCCTCCATTCAAAAACGATTTATGAAGCTTGCAACTCGAATCAAGCAGAGGGAATAAAGATCATCATCCTGATTTAAATTGATTTTTTTTTGCTCACTTTTAAATATATGTATGTGTGGATGTGTGCTCATAGGGAAGATGGAAAGGTTCCTTGTACACATTTTATTTTTATCAAGTTTGTCGATACTGATGGTAGAGTAGGTTCAATTTCGATTGCACGCGTTCCATAAATTATTGATACGACAAAATTAAATTGAAATACGAAAAAATATTCCCTTGTTCATAAATCACAGTAGAAAATGTAATTGCAAGAATTCATTTTACTCTTTTACTGGTAGTACGTATATAGGGTACATCAATATTTATTTTTGTATTGTATTAAAAACCAAAAGAAATTATATGAAAATGGAATTTATAGACAAAAGAGAAAAGCATTGTACAACTGAATCTTGTATAGTAAAGGAAAACTTCTTAGCCTTAAGTATTCAAAATAAATAGTTCTAAGTAAAATGTAAATAAAGTCGAAAGACATAGTCATACGAATTTAGAGTAGCTTAGAGCGCCTGTGTGGGGCCAATAAGTTAGTATAAGATTGTTAAGTAATTTTAAGCTAGCATTTAAGCATTTTTTGCTAGTATGTAAGAGTTTGTGGTTAAGAAAATAAAATGCATTGAAAACGGAAACTGAAACTAGTAAAGGAAAACTTATCAACATATTTTTTATTTAGTTTTTTTTTTTTAAGAACTTAACACTCAAGAGGTTATTACTACTCTTAAAATGTGGGAGCACTTGTAAAGCTTTATGGAAAATTGGATAGAGAGAGTGAGAGAAATATGTTTGGGCTCATTGGTTATTTCGTTCCATGGGTGGCATACAGCATTTAATGGGGAGTCTAAATTATTAGTGTAAATCGACTTGCTGTTGTATTTTTAGTCTACCCATTCATTTCACGACATTTTAGTTGCCTGGAAGAAAGAATGTCTTTCGGGTACGGCTGGTATTGAACCCCGAACCGTATGATTGGCAAACCAATACAATACAATAAAATGCCTGATTTTGCGTGACATTGGAGTTGGAAAATCTAAACCCGTTTCCGTGCAGAATATCAATACAAATGAGATAAATAAAAAATTCGTCTCATCCATGTAACAATCGGACGCACAGGTCTGTACGTTTACCAGTGATAGTGAAGCCATAAGTCCAGGTAGTTCTACTGTGCAATCATTTGAATTTTCTCGTATTGACGATAATGATGTGGTCGAGGGTTTTTTATTCGTCAATTCGAACGCTACAGGCATCGGTGGACAGCGAAGTATACGTTCATTTATTTGAGGTCTACGATTTTATATTTGAGCTTCAGTAAAAAATAATAAACTATCTGCAAAGTTAAGATAAAAGGCTTCATTCCATACTCTTTAAACTCTGATTGCCAAACATGTCATTTTGAGTTACTTCCATAAAACAAGCACATCGTTATTACGTTATCATTATTTGGTTTTCTTAAGAGTGAAGTGCACCATAACAAAGTAGCTGTGTAGCTATAACTTGTCCACGAGGAAGGTTCTATTAATTTACTTTATTATAATACAAACCGTTGAAAGAATTTGTTTTCAGCTCAAACTGTACATATGATACCAGAACTCCAGCTGCTGCGAAAGTATGTAGTCAAATTCCTTGCGTTCATGACTGCCCTTTATCGGCTTCTGAACTGAACAACAATTATAGTCAAATCTTTATAGAATGTTGCATTGTGTGGCAGTGGCATGTGTAGGGCAACAGTCTATATCTTCATTTGGTTTGTCTTTCAGGTGGATGTACATATATATTGTTAATATTGGCTATTAACAGTAATATCATACAATATATTAAGAAGAACTTGTGAAAGTGAAGAAAAAATTCTGCGTTTGTTGCGAAAGTCAACCTGCATTTTTTTCTTATTGAATTATAATCATATACAAAGTGATTTGAGTATAAAAAATTTATTTACAGTCGGATATCTGATTTCATTAGAAAAGTGACACTTCTAGGAGTTTTTCTCAGGATTTCAACTAGCGATTGGGCTGTATTAAGCGTTGGACTTCCCATGGGTAAAGTTACCTAAGTATTTAAGGAGTCAGCGACGTCACTAAGCTGCCAGCAGGTATAAATTTACAAATAAGTGGTTTATTAACAAATAAAAACTTTATTCAAATCTTTAATTCTAATGCAATATAATATACGGTCTGCAACTAGTGTGAGACTGGATAATTCGTAGTCTGGTGTGCTGGTTTTTTATACTCTGGATATTGTAGATAAGAAGATCGAGGGATAATAATACTTTCGGGCTTGTTTGTTTGCTACTTTTTATTTATGCATTTCTTAAGCATCTTCGTATTCTCGATACTAATGATATCACCACCGATACAAATGATATGCACCAGTGTGCTGGAAATCAATAACTAAAAATCGACAGAAAGACTAGCCTGGACAGTCTAAGAGAAGCCTTTGTGCAATAATCCAATGTCTTTGGTATCAATGAAAAACGCTGGGCATTGCTTGCTTATTTATTTACTTAAGATGGCGTTGCAGAGCGGTGTGGTCCTGGGCCAAGCAACTCCTGCTAGATCGGTCTTTAACAAGCTGCTTCCAGTTTCGCACGTTAAGTTGGCTGAGAGGCGGGTTCGAAGACTTTCCGGACCAGAGCATTGGTGTCCATCCGCTCTATATGTCCATCTTAGTCGTTGCACCTTCACTCTTCTGGCTAAGTAGAAGTCGCTGTACAGCTTGTACAGTTTGTCGAGGGACCTCGCTTAGTATAACAATATTCTTCAAGTCTAAATGTTACAATTGCAGGTAACACTTCCTCCGAGAACATAATTTAAAAGCAAAATCAAAATTGTAATACAAAGGTGATAGTCCGAGCTCCCACCAAAGCGAGCGACACACGATACCCGCGTGATCATTGAATCACAATAAAAATGATTACACAATATCCACAAAGTATCCGCTCTTGTCAGTTCTAAGAACTACCGGACGATCACATATGCAACCACTGCAACTTATGTTTTATTGCATAGGTTACATAAAGGTAACCATTCAAACAGTAAGTTAGTCTTAACATAGATTCCAACAAATAAAGTTTTAAGATAAACTCAATAAAGAACATATCGGTTTAAAATAAGGATATTTGGTTGTTTTTTTTTTTAAACAAATAGTGTTCAAAACTGACGCAGTCGGTAAGATTGTGTCATTGTGCCAAACTTAAAAAAAACAGAAATCTTTCTTGTATACGTTTACGTTTAATTGACAATCCGAAATATTTGTTATTACTAAATCGCGAACGAAAGAATCGTCGAGTAATAATAAAAATCAAACAATAAATACGAAAGAATCTTCGCGTAACCAAATGTAACATCGGTTAAACTAACCGGATAAAGAGTTAAAACACAAAATATATATACATAGAGTGGACCAAAAAAAAGAGCAGAAAAAGCGAATTGTTCGCAATAATGCAAATGTGTTCCTGTGACTTAATTATTAGTAAATGAGTACGAATGTATAATTAATATCAATCGAAATTAATAAAATATATGTATATACGAGTGCAGTAAAACATATAGTGGCAACTACAATCACCAAGTGAGCAAGGAATCCTGCCATAAAAATTAGCAACAAGATCACCATCAAGACTACCATCAAGACCACCATCAATAACATCCCAAAATCAAGGAAACTCAAATACAAAAGCACCAATTCGGTATTGGTAAGAATTAATTTTACGCAGTTTTTAACCTTATGTCCACACCAGAGACACTAGAAGACCAGGTATAAATTGTTAGACAACAGTCAAGACAATTAACCAACTGCGTGACAAACTTTCTCTACAATACTGATAACACACAAACGACCATGCTTACTATAAACATCGATCCCCCCAAATACCTCTCGCGGTTACCTGAATCCAATGGTGATTTCAGGGACTTGCAAAACTTTGTAGACTTAATTGATAAAATACACCCTATTATGATCAAATATGATCCATTAGCCCAGAGTATCTTTTCCGATACTATAAAATCCAAATTGAAAGGCAGAGCTCGCGAAGTGATCACACTACAAAATGGTTGGAAATTAGACAAATCTTTTACAATAATTTTGGCGACCGTCTTACGCTCGAAGAACTCTTCGACGAACTAAGATGTATCAGATTTAGGACACACGCCATCGATTTTTATAATGATATAAAGGGTATCTTAAGAAGACTGAACGTCAAAACCAAACAAATAATGGGTGAAAATGAAGAAAGCGTCGCAGCAAATATTGCACAAAACAAGACTTCCGTTTTAGCCGTATTCCGAAACAAAATCCCCGAGCCAATGAGATCTCTCCTATATTGTAGAAATCCCGACAGTATCGAGGCGGCCGTAAATACGCTGCACGAATCAGGCTATGCATATTTCAACCCATACCTTACAAGTTCTGGATCGTCCAATAAGGTCAAACATAGCCAAACTAGTTCTAGAGAAGAAAGCAGTAGGTCTAATAACACTAACCGTAATCAGGGTAATAAGGACATGATAAAAACAAACAATATTCAAACCGTTTCCATCAACAATCAAGTCCACATATTATTTCTAATAACCACACAAATCCAACGCCTCATAATTATACTCCAGGACCATCTTCATCCCAATCATATCATAAGCAATTTAATCAAACATTTGATGGCAACCCTCAATACCAAACTTCCTCAGAACCCATGGAAATTGAAATGGCCCAAAGAAAACCAGATGAGGGAAATAGAGGTAATACTTCAGTCACCAACGTCAGTGACAATGAAGAAAATTTTCCTTCAGATGCCTCGCATCAAAACTGACACACATAGTAGTTGAAGGCAAATTAAGACCACTAAAATTCGTTATAGACACCGGAGCAACACACTCGATCATCAATCCGGGGCTGTGCTCCCCAGATAAAATAAAATCTATCAAAAACCCAATCACAGTAAAAACCCTTAACAATCACGTCAAAATATCACAGAAAGCTATTATACCTATGTTTAAAGAATTAGGAAATCCGCAAGACAAATTCGAGATGTATATCTACCCATTGTATGACCAATTTGACGGACTCGTAGGTAATAATATCCTAATCCCACTAAAAGCAAACATAAATTTTGGGAACAACACCTTGTCTTTAGGGAAAAAGCAAGTGAAGCTGCATTTTAATGAATCATGCGCTCACTATAAAAATAGACCAACTAAGCACTTTTAGGCGAAGTTACCTTACCAGTATATCAGAGGGAAGGCCTTGTTTATTTGCCAGAGCAAAAGACGCTGGATGGTAACGCGACAATTGAAAAAGGTATTTGCGAGGTGGATGATCATAAAATATTAGCTCAAGTTAATTTTATTCACGGTACAAATAAACGCAAAAAAACCGTTCGTTTCGAGCATATCGTAACTCAACCCGTCAATGAGTAAAATTTCGACATAATTGAAAACCATGTAAAACCGCTATTAATAAAACAACTCAGGCTTGATCATCTAAATAGCGAAGAAAACTTAGGATTAAAGAAAATCCTGAAGAACTACAAAGATGTGTTCCATCAAGAAGAAAATAATCTAAGTTTTACTAACGCAATAGAGCACCGAATAAGAACGACCAATGATATTCCAATTCAAACAAAAAGCTATCGGTACCCATACATCCACAAAACCGAAATGGAAAAGCAGATAAAAGACATGCTTATAGATGGAATAATACGGCATAGCAATTCTTCGTATTCGGCACCTATCTGGATCGTTAATAAGAAGGTCGATGCCAGCGGTAAACCTAAGTGCGGACTCGTTGTGGACTACCGCAAATTAAATGAGATAACAATCGACGACAAGTACCCGATCGATGAAATTCTTGACAAACTAGGGCGATGTCAGTACTTCACGACACTCGACTTGGCCAAAGGATTTTATCAAATAGAAATACACGAAAGGGATATCCATAAGATGGCATTTAGCATCGAAAACGAATTTTTTCGTATGCCATTCGGACTGAAAACAGCGCCATCGACGTTCCAACGTCTCATGAATAATATTCTAAAGGATTATATCAATGTCATCTGTGACATATACGAGTACATGGATGATATAATTGTATTTTCAACATATTTGCAAAAGCATCTAGTATCACTAACGGAGATCTTCAAAAGGCTTATAAAATCCAATTTGAAAATACAATTAGATAAGTCGGAGTGTCTTAAGAAAAAAACTGAGTTCGTCGGACATGGTCATACTTGACGGTATAAGACCGAATCCGAAAAAAATTGAATGCATTAAAAATTACCATATACCAAAAGCAAAACCAGATAAACAGATAAAACAGTTTTTAGGTCTTACCGGATATTATCGAAAATTTATCCAATATTATTCGAAGGTAGCGAAACCTATGACGAAATACCTAAAAAAAAGACGTCAAAATGAATATCGGAGATCCCGAATATGTACAGTCCTTTAACACTTTGAAAACCCTTTTAATCAATGACCCTATTTTAACCTATCCTGACGTTAATAAGAAATTCATGTTGTCGACAGATGCAAGCCAGTATGCTTTAGAAGCCGTTCTTTCACAGGACAATCATCCGATAAGTTGTGCAAGTCGCACATTAAACGATCACGAGGTAAACTATAGCATCAGAGAGAAGGAACTCCTAGCCATCATTTGGGCCACCGGTTATTTTCATCCCTACCTCTTCGGTTGAAAATTTACTATAGAAACATGTCATAAACCACTCACTTGGCGCTTTTCTGTAAAAGAACCAAATTTAAAATTGGTGAGGTGGTGTCTGAAATTTTCTGAATTTGACTACAAAATCAAATAAATATAAGAAAGACACTAAGAACATGAATGTGGATGCTCTTTCCCGTATACTTCATCCCGAAGTAAACATTTTAGAAAACGAAATAATTCCTACGAGCAAATATTCAATTAACGTTTTTAAAACCCAAATCGTAATTCGAAAATCCCAGTCCGGTTCCCTTAAGTTAAAAAGAATACATGTTTTCAACAAGAATCGAGTAATAGGATATGCCAAAGCCTTTGATGAAGAAACCGCTTTAACCCTCCTTAAAAATCATTTTAACCCCAAAAATTTGAACGCAATCTTAGTAGAGGATGAAAACATTTTCAATATGATTAAAGAAACTTTCTTTAAATATTTCAGAAGAAATGCTAAGCTTAAAATTATTAGGTGTTTAAAGTTACTAGAAGACGTAATAAACGAGGAAGAACTAGCCACAAAATCGAAAAGGAGCATTCGAGAAACAACCACTGGGGAATAGAAGAAGTCTATAAAGAGCTAATACTTAGTTACTATAACCCAAAACTGAAACAAAGAATTACCAAATTTATCAACAACTGTGATGTCTGTAACAGTGAAAAATATGTTAGAAATCCATCCAGACCTCTTTTTAAATTAACCGAAAGCCCAACCAGACCTCTTGAGAGACAATACATACATATAGCCTTGAAAAATGGTTCAAATAATTTATAAATTTTCGATACATGCATGCGCTATTAAAACTTTAGGAAGAACGTGGACAGAGTTCAAGCGAGCCCTTTTCTTTAGTCAATTTGTACCAGTTAAAAAGATAATAGTAGACAACGAGCTAGGTTTTAAAGCATTACCACTACAGCAATTTATATTACAACAAAACATAAAACTGCATTTTACTTCTAACAGTAATCACATAATAGAATAAATGAACATATTAGACTCCTTAATCATGATGAAGTTAACAAAGAAGGCACTGTCGAAGACAAGATATTAAAAATAATCATATTTTACAATAATACGATCCATCCAACGACAAACAAGCGGCCAGTAGACTTTGTAAATGGTAAAATTCACGAAGACGAATATAAAGAAATCCATAATCGTATCCTAGAAAAGAAACAAAAGGTGATACATAAAATTCTATTACAAAACTCAGATCAAAACACAAAAGAAACATCAAACTAATTGAGACTTAGATTAAAATATATTCGTATACCCTTTTACAGATGGCGACACACCTGGCGACATTTATTCTCACAGTAATTGTGAAAACAACTTTGACACAAGAGATGACTCTACAGGACATGAACAGTAATAACGGATACATGACATTGGATTTAGGATAACATAATATTATTTAAGACTATACTAAAGTATTGCATATAATTAATACTACGGAATTAAAATAACCACATTAGAAACAATATCTTAGTGTTCCGAAATAAATCAAATTTAGTTAGCCCTGTTGCTAGAAGTAAAACTAGAAATTATTAAGCTCCGTATTAGATCAAAAAGAGGATTAATAGATTTATTAGGTTCAGGTCTTAAGGTTATCGCTGGCACAATGGACTATGAAGACGAGAAACAAATAAAAGGAAAATTAGACGAATTATTTGACGATGACAAGATACTAATCAAACAAACTAATTCGCAAGTACGGATCAATGAGCAAATTTCTGAGCAGATCCAAAACATAACGACTTATATTTGTAAACGATCATAAACAAACAAACAAACGATCATAGAAACATACCTTAACTCTCACAATAATGACATAGGGAAAAGAATTATGACCTTAGAAGACGAAGTTCTACTAATGCAGTATATATATCAAGTCAATAATGACATTCTTTTATTAAGAAACCAGATTGATTGTGTCGAACAATTATTACTTTACTTTTCTCAAGTAAATTAGGTATCCTTACTAAGAACGTTTTAGGCCCAGAAGAAATGAAATTGATTCCTGATATTGAAACTTATAAAGATGTTAAGTTAGCAATATTATATTACAAAGACCAAATTATATTGATACTTCTGATACCCAGGATCACTGAACTCCTTCTAATTGAACCTCTACCTGACTTTCAAAGCAAAGCAATTCTTATCAAAGACAAAAATATTCTAAACTATGCAGGAAATAATATTTACAAATTTCCAGTCGAAAATAATCTGAAAAGAAATTTGGTTACGAGAACAGATAGCTGTATTAAAAATATAATGAATTTTACTGAAGCAATTTATCCCAAACTATTACCATTAAACAAATTAAGGAAATTACTCCAGGAACTATTATACTTAAAAATTTTAACAAAACCCAAATTATACATAATTGTAATAATGTTAATCCAGAAATACAAGGAAACTATTTGATTAAATTTAAAAATTGTGAAATATCAATCGATAATAAAACATTTGCATATTTCGAGAAGAGAATATACGAAACCATCATTGAACCAAATTTAATGACTAAAACTAAGGACAGTAAATTAGTTAACAATGTAAAATTGGACGAACTTTATGTAAAGCATGTAGTAAATACGATGTCAATAAGTCCTTTAACGCATCTTCCATTACCCTAAATATAATAATAGTTGTAACGTTAGTATGCATTTATATTTTAAGAAAGCGAATTACCACAAATGTAAAGGTTTCATCGGAGCCTCAAGCTAACGGTGGGGGTGTTACAGTTGCAGGTAACACTTTCTCCGAGAACATAATTTAAAAGCAAAATCAAAATTGTAATGCAAATACGACTCTACGAGTTCCCACCAAAACGAGCGACACACGATACCCACGTGATCATTGAATCATAATATAAATGATGACACAATGTCTACAAATTATTCGTTCATGTCAGTTCTAAGAACTACCGGACGATCACCTATGCAACCACTGCAACTTATGTTTTATTGCATAGGTTACATAAAGGTAACCATGCAAACAGTAAGTTAGTCTTAAGATAGATTCCAACAAATAGAGTTTTAAGATAAACTCAATAAAGAACATATCGGTTTAAAAACAGAATATTTGTATTTTTTATTTTTAAACAAATAGTGTTCAAAACTTCTAACCTAGGCATTTCCTTCTGCAAAAGTTTCTAAATAAGGGTAGTTGAAGTCATATCATAAACTAAGTTCAGTAAATTCTTTGAAGCAGTTAGTCACTGCATAATTTACTTATTAATTTTTCACACTAAAATCTTTGCAAAGGGGTCTAGATGTTTCTGGAGAATTCTTTCCCGACCAATTTAGAATTTAGGATAGAGTATTTTGAACACAAGTGATTTCAAGATTTTGATACGCCTTTCTATATTTTGGTTAAAATGGATGCCACTAAATTCTTTTCATAAAGAGTTCACTTCCTATAACAGTGCCAACTACACTTAACACTTAGGAACAAAAGCAAGTTCCCGTGGAGCATAAACATCAAGACATGTTATATGAGATATTTTTGTAGCATAGGGTAAACACATTATATTTAAAATTCTTTCATTTCAGTATGTGTTCTCATTATAAATAGCGGATTTTTTTTGGTTGTAAAATACAATATGTCTGTGCATATTTATGCAGTTTATTGAATTTTTATTAAATGTGCAGTACCACATGAATTATACACGATACGATATATAGTGGCCGCTGCAAAAGTTGTAATATGAACAACGTAAACACCAGCCGATATTTCGTTTGTACCACATTTTGTGGTTTAAAGTAGCAAATGCTGGCTTAGCAAAAAAACAAGAACACGTAAATAGCGAGCCTCGATTGGATCTCTGACAGTGTGCTACGGCACTCTTGTAGATTTCATCCAACACCACATATGCATACAATAAAGTAACAAAATATGGAAAAGTAGTCTCTCTCGGTAGGCATATCCCATATAGACTATCATCTCTTGAAGCAAACAACCAACAAGCCTATGATGGTGACCATATGTATATCCGTAGGTATGTCTGACTTGAATCTTCTGTGGCTAGCTGAACTCCTGTTGCCGGCTGGTGCTGCTGCGGTGGCAAAGTCTGATTTATATCGTGTTAAATGTAAATCACAGCAATATGAAAAGCACCATTTAAGTAAGTGTGTATACAGGCACTCTGGAAGAGAGCAGTACACTTTACATACCACACCAACATTTGGATATGATGTAGAGTCCAGAGTCCGGGTATATATGCAATCTCTGGCCAGTGTGGACACTGCACGTTTATAACTACCATCGGTTGGTTATTTATTGTTGCATTCATAAGTGCATGTTGTGCGCATTTACATACAAATGTATATATACAGAACTGGGTAGAACTCTACGGTTACGGATAACAAAAGCTACTATATGAAAGTGTCCTTATGCGGCTTACTGCTGCCACATGGTCTTTCTCGGGTTTTCACCCGTTGTCCGTTCTCCTTGAATGGCTATTGTCCATTTATGTGGTGGTTAAACTGAGTGCTTGTACCAGATTTAAGTGGCATTTGTTTTAGTGCTGAGGCTGCTCTTGAGTTTTTGATATTTGACCTTTGATGGGATGGCATACGAGTACAAATAAATCTATTTAAGCTGACCACTGTCGTATTATCTATGATGGTGGAGAGAGTACAAATCAGGAAGACGAAACAAAAAAAGGGGTCAGCTTAACATCGGACCCTGATTTATAGGGTGAATGAATAATGCGATCATTATATATTCACTAACATTATTTATTTTGGAAATAAATTTTGTGTTTTCGGTTTTGGGTGGGATCTAGCCCATTCATAGTTGAACGGGTTATGTGATGGTTTTTTGATATAAACGAGTTTTGTTGTTGGAGACAAACAATTACCATATGTGCGATAGATTCCACACTAGGGTCTAAGCCATATAAAATTTTTTTACATTAACTTACATATATAAGATCAATAGACACAACAATTTTCTTTGGTTTCGGATATTAGAAATATTTTTCTCTGCTTGAATATATCTCTGACAGTGCATTTTATCCGGGTATACAATATATCATAGTAAGCTTCCCACCAGTTTGCTTTATATGATAAAGTGGTTGCTTAGTGATTGTTTGATGAGAATTTAAATATGTATGTTAAACACATACGTTGCTTTGAGCTGTGAATATCATATAGACAAACCGGAGCTACTTTTCGGGTTAGCTGATCTGTAACCAAAATAGTCATAATTTTGGAAAAAAAAACACCGCGAGGTCAGTGCTGCGGGAAAATATTAATAGGAACGGTTTTAAGAATGCCACATATATAATAGTAGACTTTTCGGTCAACGAAAATTAATATTTTCATATAGCAAGATCCCCATAGATGATATTATTTGCATTTAAATGTGAGTCTCTGACTCATTAAATTAATCAGAGGATGATAGTAAAACCAGTAAATTCCGCTATTCGAGAGGATAAAGTCTAACTTATCCGTGCTCTTCTTTAAACGAGAGTAACAACTTCCTAATTTATGTTGTGTTTTTTCAGAATTACATTAAGTCTTTGAGGACATGCATCCTGGGTGCATTAGGCATTATGAATTCCAATTTAATTAGCATCATATTCATAGATTTGCCTCCGAAGTAGTGCTGCGGAATACATCGTTTATTAACGGCATGTCTTTTTGTTTATTGGAAGTAAGAATACATACATATATAATTATTTTCCAGTATATTTTGGAGGAAGCATAATAAACCTTTTCTTATAAATATCGCGATAAATATACCTAAGCGAGGTATTCAGAGCGATAACAGATAGCAGCTGGCATTTTGTTCTTCTGCTTTTTTTTACGTGGCGTTAGTGTATAGATGCAGTTAAGCTCAGAAGATTTTTGTATAAAGAAACGATAATTGACTCTTTATGTTCCTTTAAATATTAAGGTAGTACGCACAGGTTTATGAATGGCGTCGTCACAGCACCGCACTTTATCTTTTTAATTTGCTCGACGATCGGTATGAGCTTTTCTTACGTGTGTTTTTCCCTTCCTCTGGTCAACCATATTCTGTCTGGAATGATTTGATAATGTTGGAGATAGTAAGTTCTGTAAGAAGAGCACTTATACCAAATTAATCTTGACGCTGTAAATAAGTATTTGTATTCTTAACATTATTCAAATTATACGCAGGCTTCTGCAACCATTGCTACATATGTGTACGAGCGGTTCAGATGGTCTCAAGTATCTAACAGCATAAAAGTATTATTGTCAATACACAAGACTTTTAACGGGGTACAAAACTGAATGCAAGTATACACTGAACTCGTCTACAACTACGTTTTCGGCATAAGAATATGAACAAAACAGTCTTTATTGGAGACATATTAAGTTATGTAACATAACGCCTTTAATGATACCTTAGTAAAGCCTATTCGATCTTCGTATTTGCATAGGTTGAAGACCTTGCGTTT
Source organism: Volucella bombylans (assembly GCA_949129095.1). Taxonomy (NCBI): domain Eukaryota; kingdom Metazoa; phylum Arthropoda; class Insecta; order Diptera; family Syrphidae; genus Volucella; species Volucella bombylans. The sequence continues at coordinate 189,873,830 of OX422140.1, read as the reverse complement.
ATGTAAATAGCATTAAGTAAATAATCCCTGTGCAGCTATGTTCTAGAATTTTCGTTTCATGAATTATATTTTTTTGGAGTAGAGTCCCATTTTTATGAGTAACCGGTATAGTAAGGCCCAACTAGCCTCTTGGAATATATAACATGAATCTATCATCAACCAAATACAAAACAATTATTGTTAAATCTGTATTATACCTATATGACAAAGACAAAGTTACAGCTTTTACCAAGCGTCACATTTATGAGGGTAGTTAAAACATTAGGTAAATCTGTTTGAGTAAAATCTTTTTTTATAGAGTTTCTGAAGGATCTAGTAAGAAACTATAAAACATATAATCACATTAATAGCTAGTTTGTATGTAGTAGTATATAGTATGGCCATATAGATACAGGTCAGTAAACTGGATGTCAAGAAATGAAAATGAGTTGCATAAAACCATGCGACCTTTCGATGGGCCGGCATCAGATTTAACAACCATTTTTAGACTATCTTGAAAATTTCCTTAATATTTTCAACTATAACGACAAAGAAATCAGTCCAAAAGGTGTGGTTCCGTTACCTTTCAAGGCTCCAACTTTTGATTCAAAATTATGATTTCTTCGGCGAATTTTCTTTTTATACTGTACGAGTATTAAACATTTGTGTCGATTCTAATTTGAATTTTGTCATCTATTGCTATTGTTGTTTGCCAATAGATTTCCTAAAAGTTGGTTTTGCTTTTAAACCGTGATTTTTCAAATGTACGTAAAATGAAATACTATATTCGTTGATAGTTCTTTGTATAAACCATTTAAAACTATCGATTCCATATAACTTGAACCTCTTACCATAGAAGAAGAGAACGTCAAAAAAGCGCATCCACAATTATTACTTTTAACCGGAAAGGTGTAGAAATTGAGAGGTTAAGTTAAGAGAAGTATTAAGAGGAGAGTATTATCAAAATATCTAGAAGAGAGTCAGTTCTTTCAAACGAATACTATAAAGCAGGGAAATGTACGAATACTATAAAGCAGGAAGGATAAAAATTTGCAGCCGGTGTTGATTCCTGCTGTCGTTTCGAGCTTGGTTATGTAACATATATTAAATTGCAGCAAATATTATAACTGGCAATGTAAAACCAGATAATAAAATTCAGTAGAAATTTTATTGCATTTGTTTCTGTCCTAAATACTGTCTCGATCATACGATGATGCATGTCATAGGCTTTTCAGATTATTTATTGTAGAAAACATTGTCGCAGCAGGATGCGAGTTTTCAGCACTATCGGTTTCTGGGTGGATGTTAAAAAAGCATCAACTACTTATTTTGATGAATTTGTTTTAGACAGCAGGCAAAGTGTTATTCGTTCTCTGGCTGCTATTAGAAATCAGAGAAAACTATAATCTTGAAGGGCTTTATATTCTGTTCATAGTAGAAGAAGACAATCTTAAAGCCCCAAAATGGATAATGTTAAGCCTTATGTCGTCGGTTCACTATCGCTTTGCTTATAAATCCATAAAACCATATTTTCTGAAAATACAGAGTTTTGATAGTAAGTTCTGCGGACTGTGTCAGTTATCTTACATAATACACATACATTAAATCGTCTTCATTACCACATTTTGGAAAAGTAACCTGTGAAAAAGTCAGTTTTATAAATATTAAACATTTTCATGGTGAATCAAATCCTTATCTCATAACGTTTGAACCAAATATTCATTACAACTAGAGAAAATTGGAATTCTTTGCTTAAGTATTTAGAGCAATGGATATACACATTTCCTGTAGAAAGCCCAAACATTTCCTTTCAATAAATTTCCGTCCCTTTTTAATATAGGAATTACGCCTCCTAGCATCCTTTTCAATATTCAAAAACAATATATTCATTATTGTTTATATCACACGTATACATATATGTATGAACATATGTGTGTATGAATTCATATCTACTCATATGAAAAATTTATGTAAATGCAATTAGCACATATAGAAGATTTTAGCCACAATAAGAAAGCACAAAAACCCCTCAAAGACTTCTCGAAAAAGGACGGGACAGGATAAAATCGGGTGAAGAAAAAAAACCTTTGTGAAACAGCAACTTATTATTCGTGATAATTTTCCATAAATCAAGGAGAAGAAAATTCAAAGCAGAACACGAATAAAGTTGACAGGAAAACTATTTTCATATGCCGTAAAAGTTATTTCGCTATGAGGAATTTTATCCGAACATCCGTATGCGGGACACGACAATGCTACATTACTCGTACACTCGTATACATACCCGTACCTATGATTTCAGTTTCGAGATACGAGTATTTACATGTTTTTAATTACGAATACGAGTATTTCTGTCTGTGTATTTAATTTTCCAGTTGACGTGAAGAAAATTACTTAAGGAACATATCCTAGTTGAAGAAATGTTATAATTGCCAGAGGAACACGTCATAATACACGGCACACTATTACGACATGTCGCTGAGAATGTTCACAGACACACACAAATGAATATGAGAATAAGGGATTAGGAATTTCCTGAAATAGTATTTCTTACAAAAACAAAAAGAAAATGTTAATGTCGAGCAACATTCTTCAAGATTCATTAGTGTTTTTTTTTGAAAAAGGTTCAATAGAACGGGTTAAGATTTATGTGGCATAGTACAAAACATACATATATACGTAATACTAAATTTAAAATAAAATTAAATAACGTCATCCATGATTAAGTTTCTAAGAATTATGTTTTGGAACACAACTATGCTGTCTAGACATAAAGAAGAGCTTCAGTCAATAATTGAAATAGAGCCATTTGACATAAATACATACGTTTGGTTTGTCAATTATAGCTTACAGACTAGGCTTATATAAAAAATAGAAGAATATGAAACCTATCTTGCTTATCATCCGCCCAACAATATAAGACGATGAAATGTAAGAATAATTAAAAACTTTACCGAGCATTACGAAGAAGACAAGTTGCACATGTAAGAGTTGCAATATTAGAAACAAGTATACTGTATATCACAGTAAAAAAAAACAACAACTATCTCTAAAGTGGGTCTAAAGACCACCAAGATATAAAGTCAATAATGAGCAGTACAAAATAGAAACAAATTTGTAATGAATGACGTGATCTACTTAAAACAACCCAAGAAGATGGATGTGATTTCATTTCCACTGGCAACTTAACATGCTGGCCTACAAATATGAATAATGCTAGATCTAATCGACTTCTTTATAATAAAGCAAGTTTGCAAACATTTTCTCCTAATGAATTTAAAAAAATGTTTGCCAAATTCACACGTCAAAAAAAGATTCCGTATTGAGAATCTTTTTTTTTTATTCTAGTCTAAGTCTTAGATATTAACAAAGTACGGACTGACAGAAAAGAATTACTTTTGTTTATCTAACAAATAAAAAATGCAGTCCGGAAAAGCACACGAAAATAGCAACAGTCACAAATTTTACCCCACGAATCTAAACTTAATAAATTGAATTATTATGCACAGTATACATGACACCATATCTGATACCATATCTTGCAACGGACTTAGGCTTACTGATTGTGCGGCGGGATGAAATATCACTATAGCAAGCACATGGTTTCCTCATCTCAATATACAAGGAGACATGGTGGTCTCCAGATTATGAAACGCTAAGTCAAATCGATTACATTGCGATAGACGTAAGGCATGCCTCAAGTATTCTGGATATCCGAACGTTCCGGTCAGACAACATAGACTTGGATAATTACTTTGTTGCAGTCAAGATGCGAATGCGGATTAACAATATGTCATCAGAGACGTTGCAACTGATGTGCAAGCCCTCGTGAGCTCTAAGAGAGAGAGACGGCAAGAAAATCGTCTTTTCCAGAAGAAGAAAAAAGAGCATAAGAAGCGCGCGACCGAAGATATTGAAAGGTTGTACTCCAGGAATAACGTACAGAAAAAAGAACGTATCAAGACCTGAAACTCTACTCTGTTTCCCATTGATCCCTTTTGAGTGATTGCGTCCTACCGCATGGCATATTGCTATTTCTTTTTATAACAAAATGTAACAAATTGAATCTAATAAAAGGCCATGTGGTAACGAGACATTGCCCCACATAATGAGTGATGACGAGACATTATAATACAATATGGTCAATGAAACATAGATTGGTGCCATTAAAGAGATATAAAGTCTCTGAGACACCGGTTGCACCAATTTAGTGTAATACGTTGTGTAAACTCTTAAGTTCGGAAATTTTGTTCGCATCAATAACTATGTTGTACTATACTTGCCTTACCAAGTAGTTTATAACGTCTTCGTTAGAACGACTTTTATGGCATTCCTTTTGAAAAGGGAATTTTCAAAAATACCTTTTATATGGGCAATTTTTCCACAAAGTTTAAAAAAAACGATATTGAGCTAACAGAGCCAGCTAAGAAAGTAACAAAAGCCTTGCTTAACTTATGTCAGACTTGCAATACGTTTCTTTTATTTACTAAAGCTTCTTCTCAATAAAGCCACCATTATATAAGTCAATCCATTTGCGAAAAGAACCAGAAAACTCTACGTCTTCCTCATACATATTACTCAATAAACTTTATCTGTCCTCCAGTGTTTATCAAATAGGCTGTTGGCGGTTCTACTGCAGGTGCCACAGTAGAAATGTAAACACCTGAAGTCGAGTGTGCAGCTTATTTGTAAGGGCAGATAAGACTTATACATTATTATACTTTTGGGAATGGGCGGATAGATGCATTTTTATTTTCCTTCCAAGAGCGACAAATACAGAAAAAGACCAACGAAGGCAAATTAAAATCGACAATCTATTGCAGTTCCTGACTCTGAGCGCACTGCACAGATACAATAGCAAACATTGAAAGAAGCCCTATTAGGCGATTGTCGAATATTTGTGAAAACGGCAACTGGAGGAAATACAACGATAAAGTCTACGAGCTTTATCAAGATGTAAATATAGTACGAAAAGCAACATACGTCTTTGAATCTTAGCTTAAATTTGAAACCGGTACGTATCATAGATTGAGGGTCCGTTTTTGACTAATGCAAGTTTACAGCGATAGGATTTAGTATCTCAGAAAGAACTTTTCACGGGCTTGAAAACAAAATAATTTGAAACGACTTAACTTTATAAGTATATAATTAAGCAAAAATGGGTCATGATTAAAGGAAAATCTTGAATGTGTATTTAATAGAGCAAACTTGGACGAGCCCGTCGTGTCAGTAATAAGACTTATATATGTATACTCATTCATCGGTATATCAGACTGACATGGTTTAATGGTCAATTTCTACTAAATTGCACTACAAATGTATGTACTCGTCTACGCAAAATTAAGTGCAGTTTCGGGATATGTAGCTTACTCTGGCCAGATATTCTGGTGTATTCGGATTCCAAAACAGCGTCACAAGCAATAAATGTGTCTTTTCTTTGGTAGAGATAAAATATATTTACTTATGGCTAAGTGTAACTAATGAAAAATGTGCATCTGAGACGGAGTGCTAATCTTAAAAGAAGAAATACTTAGAAATATTAGAACTTAGAGCGAAAATTTGAAGATTTTAGTGAGATGTTGGTTCTCCTAGGACTCTCATCCTTTAAGTAATATAGTCAGTTTTAAAATCTCTACATATAGAGAATATTTTGGGTACATTCTAAAACTGTCTTCGAAGGAAAGCTGGTAGTTATTGTTAGTCCACCAGAAGTCACAGGGTTCACATAAAATTTAAACAAATGCCTTCAAAATAGATGCATAATCAAAAATAAACCAGCCGAAATCGGTGCGACCCATGGGTCGTGCCAAGATCATCCTGATAAAGAGAGCTTGTAGTATTCTCCAATGGTTCTTCAGGTTAAGGTTGACCGATTAAGCTTAAAAGGTTTTGTTAAAGCTTAATATAAAAAAAGTGTGGCAGGTGGGTTCATCTTCTCTCTCCGGAGCAAGAAAGAGTTGAATACATAACATACAATACATACTTGAAGTGAATTGAAAAAAAGTTACAGGCTTTTAGCCAAAACCTTCAATTAATGATCGAAGCTGAATTAAAATATTTACTTCCATACCGTTAGCCTCACGCCTCAGTGATGAAACTTCTTTTATAAACCATACAGTTCTTGTTCTATTTAAAGAAGAAATAATTAAATTTTTGGAAGAAGTTAAGATAAGATCTGGGATGCTTTGTATTAACGAAATTGTTACTATTCCTTGAATAACCGAGATGATTCTGAACTGATTAATTTTTCAAATTTTCGTTGAAAGTGTGATATGTTAATGGATTTCCATTAGTACTGCAAACATTACGAAAGTGTCCTTTATTTAAAAAAAAAATCGTTCATGGTTTATTTTCCTACACTATCTCCGATAAACACAATAATATAAAAAAAAAAAAAAACATAATATCATAAATATGTCCCTTTCCTACAAAATGTTTGCTTGTATTTAACATAAGCAATGCCAGTACAACGATGGCATAATACCATATACAGACTGGTTGGCACAATATCTTATTTCAGTTTTGAAAAATAAAACATCATTAAAACTCAGATTGTAATTCTTTCTAATGTTGTCCGCGAAGAAAATATTATAATTAAAAAAAATTTAAAAACAAAATCGACCATAAGATTTATTATTTTGTAAGTCGCGTTCTCCCCAAATTGTGATTTCAATAAATTAGTTGATGGTTTGAAATGATGTATGGCACATAGTGCCATCATTGTTGCATTGTTGCATGGTTGCATTGTTGATCAGTCTCATCTGAATTTCGTAAAAAAGCTGCTGGAAATAAATTCCCTTAGATAATTCGGACCTATTCTGCCAGGTTTACAAGTAAAAACCTTCCCCTGCCTTATCGAGAGCATACTCATATTACCAAGGACTGGCATTCTAGCAAATCACCCCCTTCATAGGAAAAACGGATTATGACATCTTTTTGTATGCATTGGCCAGAAAGTATTTTCGTATTTCAGTGTGGAATAAAACATTTCTTCTCACAAAAAAAAACTAATTTAAACCAATTACATATTTTAAATTTTGTCCGATGACTTTCTACCATTTTTATGGCAGCTCCATGATTCTTTTCTCATAGAACTTCTGACTCCTATTAACCCACAACTGCAAAAAGTGAGCTTTCAGGTCATCATCATTTGTTATGTCTTACCAAATTTCGAATCAAAGAAAAGTGCGATGCTGCAAAGCCGGGGCTGTATGGTGAATGTGACTTTACTTTTTAACAGTGGTTCAATAGTTTTGCACGACTTACTAACAATTTCCTTACGATTTGGGAATTCCAGCCATTTCCCTTTTATGGCTTCCTCCAGTTTCATTAGCTCAAAATACACGACACCTTTATAATCGCACCAAATTGGCTACTTTACTCTATTGCAATTTACTAGTAAGAACTGAAATTACTTTCTGGCCAACCCAATATCCGGACAAGAAGTGAATGCAACAGCGATGGCACTACGTGCCTTACATCATTTCAAACCACCGATTTATTGAAATCGCAATTTGGGGAGAAGGTGGCTTACATAACAATACATCGCTCACAACTTTAGTTTTTCAATTTTTTTAATTATAATATTTTCTTCGTGAACAGCTGTTCTGGGGAACCATTATAGAGAGTTACAATCTGAGTTTTAATCATGTTTTATTTCTAAAACTGAAATAAAATATTATGCCAACCAGTCTGTACATATATGATATTATGTCATCCTTGTATTATCATTGGATATGCTGAATAAGTACAAGAAAACTTTTCGTCGAGAAAGCGACATATTTATGATATTATATCATCATCGTACTGGCCTTGTATTTAACATACGGGCAGACATTTTGTAGGAGAACGACACGTTTTATTCTCTACCTCCATACATATGCTGACACAGCCAAGATCTCGTATAAGTTTTGACGTAGCATACGTTTTCATTTTTCATCGCTGTCTTTCGCCAGCGGGGGAAGCATGTGAGAGAATCGATCCCATTGTTGTTACTATACACGATTAGAATGGTAGAGTAGTTTTAAATGATGAGTTTATTGGACATTCCGGCACAGCGCGAGAAAAGTCGGCAGTGCCCGCAATAGATACTGGCACTCTTCGCTATTTAAAAACCAATTCTAAGAGTCTTATGAGAAAATGCCAATCAGAGTGAAACTATTACATTGTCTGGGTGCCGTTGGTTTACCTCTACTCAAGGCTAAATTTCGTTCGTGTATTGCCCGACTGAATCCAGGATCTCTGTAACTCTGGAGTTTTTCGTATTTTTTTTTTATCAACAACATTTAAAGGATATAAAAATGTGTATTTATGGTTTTATGTAATTAAAAGTAATTCACATATTATTATTTATTACATTATATTCTTAATTAATATATTCGAAAGCAAACTTAAGATGGACAAACCACACTAACGTAAATTTCAAAATTTTTACTTAAGTTCTACGTTGGTACGTAGGTTTAGAACCCCTACTATAAAAAGCTTTAAGCACTTTTTTATTTTTGTATATTATTGTATTTAACGGAGTACATACACTAAGTACGTACAATGTAAATAGATGGGATGATTCTGTAGCCCTCTTTCTTGAAAATATGATACCATCGATATGATCGACATCTAATAGTACTGCATTAATGGTTCTAAAATGTTTGCTATTCGGCATGTACGTGCATCGTCTGACAAAAATCCAAATCGATAGCGCTATTCGTTCGCGGGCCAAAAAAGTGTACGTATACATATGAACATACAAACATACTCTCACACATATACTAATACATTTTCTTAATAATTTTATAGAAACATTATAGACATCTTAAAACGTAAAGATATTACCAAATTTTCATTTTCCGAATATCACACTTGTAGTATACATGATAGAATCATTCAATTAGATATATCATACAAAATTATTGTGTTGTACCACATTTCGCGGTATGCGCTATTCGGCAGTTTTGTTGTGTTGGTAAAGTATCATATCATATCAGATGCGGCCTCTTTAATGAAGTTTCTACAATGACGGACTGCGTATAATGCTGGCAACATATGATTCCTAAAAGTGTGGTATAAAACATTGTTACCGAAATGTGATCATTCCGATTGATGGTTTGTTGATCAGGGGATTATGTTAAGGTGTCGATGACGTTTACTGGCTACGACGATTTTTCGTACTGCTCTAAAGTCGATAAACCTATGTCTACAAATTCTATTGCCATTCTCGGCATTCAAATAACCGAGTCCAAGCTTACCGTAAGTTTCTTACATCCCAATATACTCTCAATTATAATAATGCGTTTCCTAATATACTTGCAGCATATTTGCATATATTTCTCGTCCGAATATATATACGAATTGCACACACACCACACCAATTCACATATCACAATTGATCCTAAAGACGCCATCATATTCAGGTTCGTTGTAAATTAAAGTGAGTACTAAATATTCTCTTCGTTCAAAACATTGCTGCAATACAGAACATATTTTCTAAAAAGATTTTACAATAAAAAAACAAAAAAAAAAAACTTTTTGTAATTGACTTGAGTGCAAGCGCTCTTGAAATATGATAAAAAATTATAAAATGATCTTTTATCTTTAAATTAGATCTGTGTACCTTCACTAATAGTTCTGCTACCGACTTGCAAAAACTGAGAGTAGTCTCAAATTATTTAGATTAGAAATTGATATTCATTTTCTAGAAACAAATTTCCCTATCCAATTCCACTGCTATATTGCATCGCATACATTCTCAGTTGTCAAATCAGCTCGACTACTTCCTATCAGATACATCTCACATTTTATAACTAAATTATAAATAATATTCATGCCTTGCAAAGTGCGAAACTATAAAAAGAATTTTATGGCTGCCACACAGTGCCCATCTACAGAAGCACGTTTTCATATCATAAAGATCCTTGAACATTGCTTCTACCCTGAGAAGGTATAAGAAGCGTTGCTTGCTGCTGAAAAAATCGTGAATTGATAAAGCGATTCGATTAAAAATTGAATAAAAATATAAAAATAAGCGAAAAAAACACAAAGTGCCGTCCCGCCCTCAACGAGCCGCCGATGATGATGACGCCTCATACTTTTTGATTTCCTTTCAGATGTTCTTCAAAATTGCGCCTTTAACTTGGTTGCTGTAGTGGACTTCAAGAGCTAAACCTAGCATGTGCGAAAAAACCAACTCCTTACAGAGCATTCTCTGCCCCATAATTACATATTACTCTATTCCTCCTGGAGCAGCGCATATTTTCCTCCTTTCCGCCCACATTTTCATTATTTACGACAACAAAATTCTTGTACCGAGATTCTAGGCTTGAGCGCTGTAACTTCTCTGGAACATAGTTCCCTGTTTTGTTGTTTTTTCTTTTCTCTCATATTTTCTCGCTTTTTATTTTGGTAACTCGTGATGTGTGTGCTGCGTGCCTGATGTTATTCAACCTCATTCCCTACACCACCACTGCCTGCCATATAGCAAATGTGACCAAGATTTATGTGACAATGGACTTTCGGGGGGGGGGAATCTCAAGTTTTCTCGTCATCGTTTCGTTGTGGGCCACCTTCGGTTGGTGGTCATTTGAGAGTAGAAGGTACCCCCTACTAGCTATTCCGGAGGCAGGGTACAACCCAACATTGGTTACATGTTTACATCGTTAACAGTTCATGTTTCTTTTGAGGCAATAGCGTACTGGACGCATATCATGTTGATTTGCACGTCCAGATATAAAAATAATAAAACCTTCTTGCGAGCACAAGACATGTCTCGCATATACATACGTACGTACGAGTGGTATATATTCCCGAACTAGTCTGGTACTCCTAAATGTATCTTTTTACACGGAAAATATATTTCAAGTCGCACGTAGGCTGTAGTTGGACGCACTACACCATGTTACGAGTACGAGTATTCGCAACCGGTCGTTACGACGTTAAGTAGAATTCCTTGACAGAGTGGTAAAAGTTTTAACACGTTAAAGGGGGTCGCGGATGCTTAGCAGTATGACCATGCTGTATTTTTATATTTCAATTGTAGGGTTACTTTCTCCTGTAGGAGATGTTTTTTTTTTAATGAAATGCATTAGGCTGATAAAATGACTTAAAAAAAGCCTTTTCACCAAAGTCGCTGTCCATATATCTACATATATAATGTTTTTAAATTTTCTCCAATCTACTGTCAATATAATGAATTTCTAGTCTAATGTTCTGTATTAAATTTAAGAAATGTTGTGACCTATCATTAACCATATTCGCCCTTAACCGATGACGTCTACATGTGGGTGTTTTTTGTGATTTCTAATGTAGTCGGCCGTACAAATCCGGTTCATCCAGGCTTTTCTTTATAATATATTCAGTTAACTTTTTATAAAAGCTTATTTTCTAATAAAAGTCTAAAATTGCTACTTCTTGTGGGAAGCGAGAAAGCTTCCTGCCTCTGTTTGAACCAATATGACACAGTTCCATCGTCTCTTGATAGCTATTTAATATAGTAAACTAACATAGTTCGCTATGGTTACGATCAGCTCATCTTTCCTTTCCAACGTTATCCCTCATAATAGGTAATTACCATAATGGTATAGCGCTTGTTCGAAGAAATTTGAAATTCGAGTATCTCAAATCATTTTCTTTGTTATGTTCCTAAAAGTAAATCTAAAAATTGAAAAAAAAAATCTGATAGAATTAATTACGGCAGATTAAAAGAATTAACAGAAATTCTGTGTTACCGCAGAATAATAGGTTTTAGAAGATATATAGACACTATCCACACCTCCAGATTCTCAATGCAATTCATTTCAATTCATCCAGACCTTGAGTCTACAACTTATGACTCCAGGGCACATAAGTTCCTTACTAAAGAGCAATCTACGTACGTGCGTACTGCCGAGAGTTCTATAAATCGTCTTCTGTACTTAGTCGAGACACAGATATGCTTCTCCTTGTATGAAAACTACGAGTACATTGCTTATATGTTAAACTCCAGAACGCTAACAAATATAAATTTAGCTACTTCGGCTGATTTTAAATTCTTTATGAAAGATGGAAAGATTTTATGAACAGTGAAAATATTTTATGCTCTATTGAAGGAGCTCTGACAAGTGTAGAACCCTTTTTTTTAGTATATTGTCTCTATTGTGTCTATTGCATATGTGTCTTTCGAAGACATACTTTATCCAAAATGAATTGTTTTTAGATCTGTTATTGCTCTTCTATTAATTTTCAGTTTGTTCGGACAATTTTTCAAAAACTATGTATATTTTGAACTTAAATCTATTCTCTAACCAGCTTAATTTAATTATATCACAACTTTGAAATGCTTTACTTTGCAGATATTTTCTTAAATGTAAACCATTTACATTCTTGGCTTGTTTTCTTGCGATTACAAGATGGAACTGCGCTTGTACAAACTAAACTAAGCACTCAGCTCGATTCCTAGCTAGCTATCTCAAGTTGAGTTGTTGACGTTCTCTTAAAGCTATGCATCCAAAACTAGGTGGGGTTTTTGTTCGCTGAAGACGTTTTTGCTCTAAACATTCAGCTATGGCAGATACGTTGTATCGACTGTATAGTTTTTGTAGTTTTGTTATATATCAGACCGAAAATTTTTCCATTGAATCAGCAAAGAATATTTTAAGTTGCCTGCTTCATACTTCTGGATGCTTCTGAATTGACAGGCAGCAGGCTAGGTATTACAACATATTTCGCTAAAATACGGTTTGTCATATATCAAAAAATTCTGTTGGTGTCAATGTAAATCTATTTGCGTCTTTGCTAAATGCTCTGAGAAGTCTTTCATGATAAACTATCGTTTGTATCGAAATAATGACTCTACATTACATTATGACATCCTCATTCTCATTACCATCGTATCTACGATATAGAAATCAAAACTTTCTTTTTCTAATATCGATATCGGTGTGCGAGTTACCTACGTCACAAAGATGTGTACATTTCCACGATGCACCAAACACCAAATTAAAATAAATAAATATAACTCCTTTTGTAATTGCACAGATGACCCTCAAATTGCAAATGTGCAAAATTGCGTCTGGTGCATTTCCGCCACGAACCGCTTCTGAAAATCGCCTCAGAAAATTATGTTTCTTTAATTTTTGTAAATCTAAATTATGGAAAATAAAATTCAGTTACTATTTGTGATTCAAGTGATAGAGTTGTTTTTTTTAAAAACCACAAGGATTCACGTATACGAGTACCTCGCGCAAGGAATTATGAACATATGTACGTTGCGTGCTGATTTCAAATGTTCGCTGATTGTAATGAGTAGAGAATAAAGAGCTAGCTACAGTATTTCTTATGGAAAAAATCTCGGTATCTCCGGATCCGTATCCGAATGGGCATAAGAGTAAACTGATGAGCAAGAAGTGTGTTAGGATTGAAGGTTTGAAGGGGAGAAATTCAACTGGAATTTTTGTTGGATTACTAGTGGTAGAAATTGCGGTAGGATAGCATGAAGTGGGAGTCATTACGTCGGCGATGTAGTACATACATATATTAATTTACAGCACAAAGTTAGTGCCACCTTTGAGTTTAATCGCGCTGTTCTGGAGGATCCTATCAAGCAAGTGCAGAGGAGTTTAATTAGTTTCAGTTGTTAGCATTGTACTCCAATTTTTGGCAAATAAAAGCCAAATTAGACAGGGTGAAACCCAATTAAGAAAACCTAGATATTTCACAGCATCGTGGGCAACGTTAAATATGTGGTCATTCCAAAGCTAATTGTCACAGATAGAATAGGAATAGGAGTCTACAAGTGGTACAAGTGGTGTTCATCGATAATGGCTCAGTGATAAAACCTCGCTTTATCGATAGAAGACATTTCTGTGTTTTGAAAACTTTAAAAGCCACACGGTTGGTGGCATATCTGTTAGATGTGTTATTGGAATGTAATGAGCTTAGCACACTACTACGCTAGCCCTCCCCTTATACTCGCTACATTCGTCTACAGCTGAAGAACAGGGACACTAGTCAGGGAAGAAATATAAGAATTGGACAGCATGTATTGTTATAACTAATGAAAATTTAAAAGAGTGTCGGAAACAGAATGAAACCCTGGATTACAGCAGCATTTATTTTGCGGATATTATACTAACCTGTCTAACTGTAAAAATCATTTAAGTGTAGAATTTCAAATCTAATTTCTTATCCATTGAAGAAGATATGCATCGATCGCAAGATCACGCATTTTGAAAAAGAGAGCCTTATGCCAAACTCGGTCTTTGAAACATTGAATTTTATTATTCACCAGATTTTTATAGACTTTGAATTCGCTTTTCAGTGAGACATGCCAGTGGACCTTTTCCTACAGCTTTTGTAGGGACGAGCAGTACAAATGCTGTTTTCAATCTACTCGAAAAGAATCATCTGGACCAGTGGACTAATGTAAAGACTAATCATGTTATGTTAAGACTGATCATCTGTTATTCAAACAGATTAATGGTTGCAAAGCATTGTAATAAGGAGATAACAAGAAAGACTTGAAATCAACAAGTGTCATCGAAGCCTAACTAGTCCATAATAACAAAATTATCAAATCTAAACGATCGGACGATATTCACTTTTCTAAGCAATTGGAGTTAATTTTTTTTTTGCATAGTGGTGAGGGATTTCAATGTTCGAAAGTGATAAATACAATTCCTAAAGAAGCAATTTTATTTCGAATAGGTTCAGGTAGTTAGATTACATATGTATGTATATGGGTGGCCGTGGCTCAAGTGGTATTGTATTGGCTTTCCAATCGGATGGTTCGGATTTCAATACCAACCATGACCGAAAAACATTCTTTTTTTCAGGCAACTAAAATCTTTTGAGATGAATGGCTAAAATGCAACAAGAAGTCAATTTACACTAATAATCTATTCTATTAAATGTTGGATGCGAAATAACCACTGAGCCCAACATCTCTCTCTATCCAGTTTTCCAAAAAAATTTACCACGTGCTTTGGCATTTTAAGAGTAGAAATATCCTCTTGCATGTCAAGTTCTTTAAAAACAAAATATATTAGTAATATCAGCTTGACGTTCACCGTCTGTAACGAACAACAGGTTTCCTCACTGGAATTCTTCTTGGGGACAGAAAAGCTAGCAAAATGGGTCTACAATAGATTACCTGGTAAATAAAATTAATGATCTAATTTGAACAGATAGAGGTGAAAAAATTCATTATGTATGATATACAACCATTGACGGTAATCAAATCTCGAAAAAAAACTAATTTGGGTACAAAAATACAATCAGACTTGCTTTACTCAATTGCTCCATTTCAAGTTTTCAGCTGCAATGCTTTAAAATGGCATACTAACATTTCCGTGAAATAACATATGTATATCTGGTCACACTGTCTCTAAAGTATCTAGGAGGAACACTCACCATAAATTTAATTCAACGACGAAAAGGTGAGTAATATTCATGGAGGCAGAGAGGACCTTGTTTATGGTAATGAAATGAAAAATTGAAAAACTCGCATCTAAAATACATTCCACGGATATAATCAAAACTAGCGCACTATACTCGTATATGTATCTGGATGGACGTGTAATTGTATCTTGATGTGAAGTTAAAGTATCTGCTCCCATATAAATGTATATATGAATATGCATGACTGCAATTGGCTAGTCAGCGTGAATGAGTAAAGGTTAATTAAATTAGCACTGCGAACGAATGACTGAATCACTATGAGTGAGCTTGGGCCATAGTTGTGATGGAAATTATTACAAACGCCTCAGCCGCTTAGTAACTAAACGGACATTGCATCTGTAATCTGATTGCGTGCTATAAGATATAACCCAGGATAGGGTTTCAATTCGTTGGTACGAGGTTTTTTTTTAATTTTTTTAATTGATGTCGGTGAGCGTTAATTTCATGTGGTGCAATTATTTTCTAATTCGCGAAGTGCATTAACAGTGAAATTAGACCTTGTTTTCACTTCTTTCGATATGGCGAAGTTACTAGTGGATCATTTGAGGTGGGGAGGTAAGTATTTAATGGAAGAATTGCCGCGCTATTATAGTTTGCTTAAGTTGTTTTTTGTAATTGTAATTGCTTGAGAAGATTAGTACTTTCACACCTGGTTGATCTGATTATTGAGTGCCTACTCAGCGGTGCATACTAACACGGGAATTTCAGTTATTTTCATTAATTTTTTTCCTGCTGTTTACTTCATACATTGTAAATTAAACCTCTTTTTTGCGCTTTTAGGAAGATATAATAAATATGATATGTTGTGGTGCTTTTAATTTAATTCGATGGATGAGGATTTCATTTGATAAAAGTTTGGGGATATCATAAGCAAAATGAAAATGGTACGAAGTATTGACTGGTGATGGCTGCCTTATACCCAAGTCGTTAATTCCAGCTCATTGGAATTATCACTAAATTTCTGGTATTACTGTTCCCGAGATAGGCAAGACTTTGTAATGATACTCAAGCGTATCTTGCGCTGCCCGGAATACGATCAATTTGGTTGACCATTTTATGGTTCATGTCAATATTGAGATGATATGATTTCCTCGGTGCTAGCGATACATACGAGATAGCTATTGCGACTATCTACTGCTATGTTAAAATTCACTACGGGAATTATATACATAAGCGCGGAGGTAGAATTGAGTTGCCAGTTGCAATTTGAAGAAACTTCCTAACTAAAAACTTAACAAAATGGGTAAGAGATATGGAGAGCTTAGCCTCATGCCGCATCTTCTCACCTCTTTTTGTTTGATTTTATTGATAAAGCATTCATTATAACTGACAAAAACTCAACAGTTACACATTTCAGAGAATTCTTCACCATCCTAAAGAAAGCTTTTAGAATAAACAATGTTTAATTATTCCACCACACCACGGGTGGTATATACAACGTATGTCTTGTCTTCCGCCGCCAACGTCAACTACAAAGGGCCAATCCTTCTATTCCTACATAGCCATCACAGAATTAAACATTCATTTCCATTGGTATCTGTATTTAGGGTGGAATTTATTTCTTTTTTTCATTTTTGTAATATTTGGCTTGGGGATTATGATCCTCTTGGAACTCTCGTCCCTCTGCCATTTTATAATGTGCGTATGGGTTTATCATGCCCCAGAGGCACAATGACAAGCTTTATCATCACATCTTCGTCCGTAGGATTAAAAAGGATCAACGAATCGTATCCTTTGCTCTCACATATCCGTATCTTTCACAATAATGACTTCAGTCTGTTCATCCCTTTAATCGTAGCACTGGCTTTAGGTGAAATAACACACGAGCCATCTAAATGGCTGATTTTCTCTTCCACCTTCGGTCAACTTTTCGACAGAGTTTTGGCTTTGACAATGCCTATGCCTGTCATAGGGTATGAATTTATTTCGGTCCATAAAACTGGTTATACCCAGCACGAAGTGCGATAGATTGGCAAGACCTGTTTTCATCAGGGTTTTCATCCTTTTCACATACCACACTAAGGACTCTCCCCCCATTCTTGTTTTAATGTGTTATTGTCTAATTATCAGGTAATGCCCGAGGACTTGGAAAGTATGACTCTGGCAATTTATTCGTACAACCCTTTTGCCTGACAGAATCCTTTTGTTGGTGAAGGTACGAATACGAGAAAGACTCTTTCCTCTGGTACGTGGAGTTTTCGAATGAAATTCTCTGCTGTGCGAATCCTTTTGGGACATATAAAGTATTTAAATTGTAAATTAGAAATAAACAAGGATTATGTTGCAGAGAAATTGCATTGTGAGATTAAATTTCCTGAAGAGGGATAGTGATTATATGGAATGACTTTTGTTCAAGGTGATTTTTATCTCTGTGCCAGGGGTTTTGTTTCAAAATAGAGATAAGAATACCTCGATATGATTTGGTTTGGGAGGATGGATGGTGGAGACTGGACGAACTGACCTTGAGCTTATTTCGGTTTAGTTTTAGAAAGACTAAAACCTAATATTCAATCTGAAATAAAGTTAAAATTTGATATATTCAAACAATGGGCAAAAGACTAATTGCATTATGAAGATTAAAATGTATGTATATATGAGTACATGAGGGAGAAATTCCACTGCCGGTTAAGATGGGTGATTCTTTTGGAGATTCTTTTTCCAGAGGAGATTTCATGAGAGATTACGCAGACATCGTGTCACACTGATATGTTATTTTTGTTCAGTTATGTTTGGCATTGTGTCATGGAAAGACTTAGATCGGCATAGCGTCTACAAATTATTCAGTTATATTACAAAAATCAGCATTCTACGATGAATGTGTTTCGTGCGCTTAGAGCAGCTATGGTCCACATAATTGGCCTCTTGAACGCAAAATTCGCTATACCATAGAAAAGTTTTAAACAAAATTTGCATTATTGGATAATACTCGACCAAATAGCTCACACCTAGCACGTAGTGAAGAAAATATAGCGGCGGTAACGGAGGTGACCGCGATGAATAGATTTGGTTCCGTTTTTAACAGCTTGACTTGTCGTATGCAACAATTTAGCATATTTTACCTGAGAATTTTGGTTTAAAAGCATACAAAATTCAATTCATGCAAGAACTGAAGCTGCCTGACCTTCCGAATTGTCACCGTTTCAGTCGTTGGGCTCTTAAAAAGCTTCAAGAAGATCCACTGTTCTCGAACAAAATTTTGTTCAGCGGTAAGTCCCTAGCTACGTCAATAGCTGTATTTGGGGTGCGGACCGAAAACTATTCGCTAAACAGTTAATTTCACGCTTTGGACCAGTGAAGTTGAGGACTAGACCATGTGACATCACACTTCCAGACTTTTCCCTTTGGGGTTACATAAACTTAATAAGTCGGCTACGATTGAGGAATTGGATGCCAACACAACTAGAGTCATTGGTTAAACACCACTCGTAATGCTCGAACCCGTCATCGAAAATTGGAACTTCAGAAAGGAATATGTTAGTCACAGTTACGGTCAACATTTGAAAGAAATAATTTTCAAAAAATAAATGTAAAGAATGGTTCTTTGTTTGATAATAAAGATTATCCGGTAAAATTAAATTTTTTCATTGCTTTTTATTTTTGAAAAAAGCACTCCGAAAATTATCACCCTTTACAAATGTAAAGTAAGATATTTATGAAATCAAATATCTCTCTCTGCGCTTCTGGAAAGATATTAAATGGGCTTTCAGCTTAAGTTTAATTCTACAAGTGAGGTATTTCTTCTGTATTATGTTTTCTGGGTCGAAACATGGAATTTGTGTCAATCTGCGACGGAGGATTCCGCACCACTAGGCAAGATAACCAATGGTTAATTAAAACACAGTTTTTTTAATTTTGAAGAAGTCATGCTTCCTCCAAAAGTGCTCCCGCCATGTTTTTGTTTGTTTTGGCAGGCCAACTGTTAAATTTGGTTAGTGCTTAATTTCAGCCCAATGACGTATGTTTTTTTTCATTTTAAGTTTCTTTGAGGCCGATAGAGGTATTTGATGTTAGAAGAGGTTTCCAGTATTTATGATCATTGAGTTAAGCAGCAAAATTCCATCGACTGATCGGCTCCAATGAAAATGCTACCCTTGAAAGGATACTTCCTTTCTCTAAACTTAACTTTGAGGTATTTCAACGACTTTTCTCCGGACAGAACAAGATTGTCTGGAATAGCTTTTCAACAAAACAAAATAACTACTTCAAACATTTTCGAGATGAGTGAATAATAAGTGAAATTAATAAGAGGTAAATTGTTAGTGTAGTCGTTATAAAGCATATTTTTTTAAGAACTATGGAATAATTGATGTTTTAATCAAAAATTTGTATGCTGTATGAAGAACAGTCTATGTATGACATAATATTTTAAACACGACTTTTGGCATATGACTTTCTTCGATATTTTTGACGAAGTGTTTTCTCTCTGTTAAATTTTTGGTCACTTTTCCAAGCACTTGGGCCTCTAACTCATCGTGATGTCTGAATAGTTAGTGGCTTATCAGTATACATCAAAGATTTTACATACCCCCACTATATAGAATTGAGTGGCGTCAAATCGTACGAGTGTAGAGAGACCAGAAGCTGCTACAGTTTCTTTTGCATGCAAATTATGTTAACGCGTTGGTATCTTTGTGTTATAGAGAGCGCATGTGGTACGAAATTTATACTTTTTTTAGCTTGTTCTTTGATGTGATCTAAAAAATATCTACTTCAGACTTACACTTTTAAAGGTTTATAGATAAACTTGAGAGAAGTGATCCCACATATGTAAACGTATCGACAACAATGCACTTTGCATATGCTCCCCTACTATCCTCGATGTGTCTTGTTTTTTTTGTTGTAAACAAAAACAGGAGTAAGACTCAATTAACAGTAAGACACATACACACAATTGAAGAAGCTTCTCTTTTAAGGATTCGGCAATTAGCCGAATTCTGTAGGCTAGTATTTGTCAGGTGGCATTTGTCCATCAGATAGAAACAGCCCTGAAAGAAAATATAGGAATTCTTTTTATCAACACTTTCCGTTGCGATATAGAACCTCTGAGTCCAGTTACTGGTAGAAGAGATACGAGGGCGGGTCAATAAGTCCGTGACTTTTTGAATTTCTGACCTCTTTACTGAAACAGCAACACTGCTCCTGTCAACAGGCATCTGTCAGTTGACTCCTGTCAAAATTTAAACTTGCTGCGTCAGTTAGTTTGTGTTTGACAGCTATTTTTATCAGACTACTCACTAATTTGAGGAGAAAATTTGAGGAGAAAAAAGACAATGCAAGGGTGCACACATGTGCAGTTGCCATGGCAAAAATCCATGAATTGGGCTATGAATTGCTCCCTCATCCACCCTATTCTCCAGATTTGGCTCCGAGTGACTACTTCTTGTTCCCAAACCTAAAGAAATGGCTTGGTGGAAAAAGATTTGACTCCAATGATGAAGTCATCTCGCAAACAAAGGCCTATTTTGAGGACCTCGACAAATCATTTTTTTGGAAGGGATAAAAAAATTGGAGAAGCGTTGGACAAAGTGTATAGAGTTCAAGGGAGACTACGTTGAAAAATAAAATTATTTTTTTATCAAAAAATCTGTGTTTTATTCCAAAAGTCACGGACTTATTGACCCGCCATCGTATGTGTTGGATTTAATTCAAAAACGTGATATTCCTTGCACTGGTAGGAAACGATACAACACATGCTTTACAAAACTTATCTGTCCATTTGAAAGTTATTTGTTATCTGCATAAGGTCTTCAAAGCGTTGTTTTTAGGAGAAATTTCTAGATATTTTGTCAACTGGAGGCAGCTGCGCATACAAAGTTGACTGAGATTCCTTTTCATTTGAGTGCCACCTTAGATGAGGTCGTCCTCTACTGTGTTGTTCTTCTGAGTTGGAGTCGAAAAATAGGCCACTGGTGCCCATGCGTTTGAGGTGTCCTAGCTACCTAAGCTGGGCTATTCAAGCTTATTTGACGAGGTTGACATCGTTGTACGGTCTGAACAGTTTACTGTTGAAACGTATCCTCAATTCTCCATTGATGCAAACGAAACTGAAGAACTTTTCTCTCGAAGCGTCCGAGAGCTTTTCATCCGGTTTTATTAGTGTCCACGGTTCTGGGCTGTAAAGCAGAACTTTGATTACCAGTGTCTTGCATAATATGCTTTAGGTGACTCGAAAGAGGAATTTACTACTCAGTAGCCTTCTAAGCCCAATGAAGAAGCGATTGGCAAGAGTGATTCTTCTCATGATATCCGCGCTGATGTCGTTATCGGAGTAGATAGTGGGGCCGAGATAGATAAAGTCCATCAAAGTTGTAGCTGCCTATCGTGAGGCTTTGTCCTAGACAGGGTTGTTGTGTCTTTGTTGACAGTATAAACTTAGTTTTTCCTTCGTGGACCTTTAAACCCACTTCACCACTTCTAGTTTAATAATCGCAAACGCATATGAAAGTAACAGACCTTTTGAATATGGTACTTCTGGCAAGTCAACTGACTTCTAGGCTTACGATAATGCAAAATTTAACCTCACTTGCTTAATGGATGTAGACGTATTGTGGTTGCAACTTTTGTATCTTTCAAATCTGATGCGATTGGATTGCATGAAGTAAGTGCTCCATATTTTAAGCTACCTTTTCCTTACCTCCTAACATAATTCACATTTAAAACTTACTACATACTTATGCAATTCTTCCTGCAAAAAGGCTTTGATACTTCACAAAAACCCTAAATAAAGGCCAATTATATTCTTGCCATTTTTATCGAATGCTTTTGAAAATGATGTTAGAATAAATGTAATCGCACAGCCTTCTGAGATATAGATGTAATCACCATGCGAAAATGAAACGCCACACTGCACGCTTATTAGTTGTCGACGATATTCCCAAACGCCTAGAGGTGAATCGTCCTATGTTCTCAGGACTTTTAAATTTCAAAAAATATTCAGCACGTTGGACCACTCTGTTCATGTGAGAAACTGCTTACTAATTTAGACTTTTTTCTCTGGGGATAGGACTCTTGTTATCTTATCTGTAGAGACGTCCCACATAATGGCAGACAATAACTAAATGTTATCTCTTCAGGGAGTTTGTTCTTGGTTCCACAGCATTCCATCCTTTGATCGATATTGTTTTTAGTTTATGTGGATGAACTTTTTTAACAACTAAAACCTAGTTCTGCCTACCTGCAACTATTTTTGTGCCGTCTGTTGGACACGATTAGTTCTGGAATCGAAATAATGAACTATTGTAGGTTTCAAAAAATCATTTAACAGTGGTCAGTTAAACAGAATTTACTACCAAATCCACCGACCATCTAAGTCGTTGTATAAACAGAAATCAAATGCATCCACCTTCCGGCTATTAAAACTAGGGCAGTGCACCAAAAAGTACGTTCACATGAACTTGTTAAGTAGTTTGGCTTTAATGATATTTAGGTCATATAGATCGTTACCCATGCGACTGTATAAACAATACTCTTTGCCTACTGATTCTGAGTTTGTTCTTGTTAGGTTCTTATCTTGTGGGTGGCAGTAAACGATTTTATTCGTTAATAAATGAAAAAAAAACAATTTTTCCACATTAGTGAGACACATGTCTCTTTATTGAAGTCAAACTTAAATCTAAACATAATTTGCTCTTGTCATCTATTTATAACATTATTGTAATTATTGTAATGGATGAGCTTGCAATTGTGTGGGAAAGTATTCCAAACGGAATACGAGTCCCATTCAAATGCACCTGAACAAGTATTCAATTACCGAAGGTCTTTAGGTAAGCGCGTGTGCTGACCTAGCAATATCAAGTATGATGCATGAAGGATTGAATCGGCGCGTGTGCTGCATCAGCAGGAGTTGGTTTGATAACTCCTCCCTCCTTAAAATCCGCGTGTCGCGGGTCAATGTTACGCTTAATAGGTTGAGGGTAAAAGTCATTGATCTTTGGTAATTGAACTTGAATAGGCTTATTCACATTTCTTAATTTATATTTATATATGAGTAGGCAAAAAGTGACAATTAGTAATACATATATAATTGAATCGGTAATCATTGACATGTTGGTAATACTTCTAAATTTATCTAGTTTTTTAACATTATTTAGGTGTAATTCATGCAAAAATTCAAGGTCTAATTTTACATCTTTAATGGTTATGTTTGATTGAATTATTGGGGGCAAAACTTGGAAGGTTCTTATTTCCTGATCGGTGTACTCGCTGTCGTTAATAGATATGGTCTCGTTGTTAAACTGTACTAGGAATGTTCCGCTTAGTAGTTTGGTTTCGTAAATGTGTCGGAGGGTTCCATTGAAGTTTGTTAGAAAAACAGTGTTTCCAGTTAGGAGTTCAATAACATGTTTATTGTAGATCTGGTTGTCGCAGTCCGCGTTTTTTCCTCTCATTAACCGAGTAATACAGTGAT
This sequence comes from Volucella bombylans, assembly GCA_949129095.1. Classification (NCBI taxonomy): domain Eukaryota; kingdom Metazoa; phylum Arthropoda; class Insecta; order Diptera; family Syrphidae; genus Volucella; species Volucella bombylans. Next base: position 189,850,015 of record OX422140.1, on the reverse strand, counting down.
CTGAGGAGAGTCCCTGAAGCTGGTTTTCGTTACAGATTGTAGCACTCTTAATTTTTTAGCACAACCCCTTAACTCCAAATATTTCATAATGTGAGACAAATAGTTGACGTCCAGGTGTATTCTCTTGTTGTTTCTGACAGTAGATCGGATCAGCACGTGATTAAATTCCCTTGGTCCAGTTTCGGGTAAAGACACGACGTACAGTAAGAGTGATTCTTTTTGTAGCATTATAGGTTCCGCGTATTCTATGGCCTCTATCTCATTGTTATACGGGAGAGTTTCTATCTGCGAAAGCACATCCAGAATTTCCTCTTTATTTAGAAGGTTGGTGTTAATGATCCCTTTCTTTGTCAAGTGCATTGCTGAGACGATTTCACTGAGTTCTTCTTTCATTAGGCCGAGCTTGTTAAATATCATCTGCTCGTACTTATCAACGCTGGAATTGCCTAGTCTTTTAACAATCCTGTTGTAACCTTCCAATATCCCTCTAGTAATCGATGTTAGGCGTTCATTAATCTTGAACTGGTTGTTGTTGTTATCTATTATGGCATTTTGGTTTTTTAATAATTCATCCCAATCTGTCTCATCGGGAGTGCCGGCTATCCATTTAAAGGCCGACCCAATCCAATTAATGGATCTTCGGTTTCTTGTGTTCTTACAACGTAGCCTGACTAATAATTGGTCGATGTAATCGAGCTGATGGATCAGTTGTGGACGTAGAATACTGGCCTTATCTATTTGATTCGTTATCATGGGTGTGAGGTTGCTGATTATATCTTCGTAGTTTGTCAGATTAATGATGTGCACCATTCTGAAGGTTCCACTGGTTATTTTGCCATTTCCTAACTTTAATGTCACTATAGGTGTGTTGTATTCGTATATGTTGACTGTTCCGAGCACCAAACGTTGCATCATCCTGAAATTAAACAGAGTCTTTATTGAGAAGTATTTTTAATTTGGGATTTGTGGATCTTTTTTCCTGATTCGGTTATTACTGTAACCTTGTTGTCTTTAAGCACCTTTTCTTTTGTGTACAAAGGCTTTTGTTTACCGTCGCGGCGTTTAACTGCTGTATAAATAGTTACTCCTGGTCCGTACTTTTTTGGAATGTTTCTTTTACGGTTCTCTCTGCTATTTTTCCTTCTTTGATTTCTTTTAATAAGTTCGGCAAGATCTTCATTAACCTTTGCTTGGAAATCAACAAGGTTTTGATAGTTGATCCGTTGGCTCCTTCCGAAGAAAATATCACTGGTCTTCTTTTGTATAACTGAGTGAATAGTGTTATTATAGCGATCCACTCCAATTTCTATGATTTCTCTCATCGTAAGATCAGGATACTCTTTCCGCAGACACCTAGATATTTCCCGAATTGTATAATGGATTCTTTCCACCGTCCCATTTACTTCACTTTTTGGGATGGGGTCAAATAGATTTGAATGCCAAGAGATTTGATATAATTTGAAATTATTGGGCTTAAAAAGCTGCCTTCGTTGTCTGTTACAATAACTTGGGACACAGAAAAATATTGCAGAATTTTAATTATTTTTTTCCTTAAGTAAGGAGCCGATTTCTCTTTTATGTGGAAGAATTTTGTGAACTTCGAGAACTTATCTACGCATGTTATAAAGTTTTCCCGGTCAAGCTCGAAAATATCCATATGTAGAATCTCCGTGGGAAAGATGGGACTGGGAGTTTCCTGGAGCTCAGGTCTCAAAGGATGTCTATCATACTTACTAGTTCAGTTAAAACCGTCGCTGTGTTCAGTCGCCCTCTTACTTTACTCCATAATTTGTGAATTTCCGATTTCGCTTTAACCCAATCTAATAATCTAATTTCTTACCCAATAATTGTTATCGCTCACTCGCCTTTTTGTTTTTTTTCATTGTTGACCTACTAGTCTGTTCATTTCGCGACAGGGCGTTTAGTGCATTTTTCATTTTTTTCTCCGCAATTTGTTTTTTGTTTTCCTGGTCTTCGTCATGTCTTCTTGTGGATTAACCAATTGCTCCATTAACGACAATACTGCTGACTTCGTTGCCTGTAAGGGGATCTGCGGAAAAATTTCCATGCTATTTGTGTTGGCATAAATAAACGAAACACGGTCTACCTTAAAGAGTTCTCCGAAAATCTACTGTTCTTCTGTGATGAGTGTATCAGTATTTCTCTCTCACATGTGCTCCTTGCGATCAAGTGCCTCAGTGACGCAAATGAATCCAACCATAACTCACTCGTCAGGCTGATAATGGACAAATTATCAATCTTTGAACAAAGTGTAAGATGTGCGGAAGACTTTGGTCATAGCATTGAAAAACAAGTTGCGCGTCTAATTGAGCTAGAAAGTGCAAGATCCAGAAATGAAGAAACATACAGGCGCCACATTGATACAGTTTTAAGTGAATTTACACCAATCGGAACCGCAATGATGGAATCAAACAAAAAAACATGTAATTCCATCAACTCTCTCCGGGAAGACATCGATATTCATCTCCAATCATCCACATCCAACCTCCATCTCGAACCTGCAACAAACAATCACCTACTCTCAAATCATTACGGGTCAATGCTTGATATCATATTCGATAAAATCAGTGAGCTTAGTGATGAACTCACCACGAATAGAACAGTGTTGAATGATTTGGAACACCTCATTGGAACAGTATGCCACAAAATTGATGGTCTCCCAACCCATCCCTCACCACACAACAATCACAATACTTCAATTTTGGCTGAATTGTTACAAACTGAAACCGAATCTTTGCCAGATCCAGTGCCGACAACTCAACCTTCACCACCATCTCGCCCTTTGAACCAAAAATCGTATGGTGATATAATTGCTGCAACGCCAACCCCTCCTGTCGCCGCCCCGCGGAAACTTGTTACACAATTTAACACGACGTGGACACCTTCAGAGTGGCAATGCAGGCTAGACCGACACCGCACAAAGAATCAGATGTTCACCACCCTACTCATCAAAGGTGCTCCTAATTATGCTGATGTTGCTTGCATTTCCGAATTCGTCAAAAAGAGGTATGGCATCACCATCAACCAATGCTCAATATTCCCAACATCTCACCACAAAAACAAACGGAACTTCAAAATGAATATACCGGCTAAATACGAATGGTTGTTTGTTAACTCATCCAACACCAACCTCAAGCTAGGAAAGATGCGGGTCTCTAAATGGACGGATCAACCAACCAACAAAAACGTAGAGAAAAAACGAAGCAAACTCTCATCAAAAAATAATTATAACTCGCCCAGATCCATTCCCTTCGCCTTCCACATCCTAAACCTGACCCCAACTGGGGTCTTAAAACCAATATATTTCCCCCCCCCCCCGTTTATATCCCTAAGCAACCCCCTTCACGTATCGCCACAAAAGTACCAAGTGCCACTCTTCCCTTAAAGCCCCAACGCGTTTCATTTAATTTAACCCCTGCCCCTGATACCGTCACTGCTCAACCACCCACACCCCCTCCCACGGTTAATAACAACTGTTTTCACAATTTCGACCTTACAACAGGAGCCAAATACCCAAACTTTATCAGCTCGCATATATTAAATCCCGCTTCTAGCTCGCCTTCCTCCTCGGTTTCAAGAGCCCCAGTCACTCTTTTTGATCCCCTTTTGCCGCCTAACGTTAAATTGACCCAAAATAATACAGACACCACAGAATGCCGTTACGCTCTCTCTAGGCTTAGGGAAATACGAAAATATACGTCTCTTTCTCTTCTTGCTTTGAAGGAAAAACCAAAACAAGTGTCATGGTCTCCATCCAACAGGAAGGCCTTCTTACCGATACAACCAGTCTCAGAAAGCTTTACAACAGGTACCACGAAATCTTCGACACACCTCCTCCAAAGGTTGCGGATGACCTCGCTGCTTTCACCAACTATGTACACTCTAAAAGAGTTTCCCACCTTCAGCGCAGCCGAGCTGACCACGACAAATTTTTTCGTTCTTAACTTGCCTTCTTTGCCTGCATCTCATCTACACTCCTCTACTCCTCCACGCAACAAACTACCTCTTACATTTTACTACCAAAACGTAAGAGGCTTGCGCTCTAAAACTCCTGCTGTCTTGTCTAAATCACACGGTCTCTCTTTCGACGTCTATGCTCTTACAGAAACCAATCTGATCCCCGACATAAAGAGCCAGGAGCTATTTCCATCTTATTATAATGTTTTCCGAGATGACGATCACTCTCTCCCTATGTTTAATGATCCTGCCATCCCTAAAGTTGATTCTCCATGTAGAGGTGTCCTACTTGCCATTCACAAGAACCTCAACTCTTCTCTCATCGCTATCTCTTTTTCTGTTAATCTTGCCTTTGCTTCAATTAAAATAACAATTCCCAACAGGTCCGTGTACGTTATGTACTGCTACATTCTTCCAGCTCAACCTATTGAATCCTACATCCTTGCTATTAAAGCAATTGACCAACTAATTGACCTAAGTGATTCCATCGACGATATCCTTATCTTTGGCGACTTTAACCTGCCCCTGCTAAAGTGGATTCCATCGGATGATCACTTATTTTTTACCGCGTCAAACGCCAGTTCATCCAAGGAATGTCTTTTCACTGATAGCATAACTGACTCAAGCCTGTTCCAAGTTAGCGACGTCCCTAATTCTATCGGTAGGCAACTAGACCTTATTTTCACTAGTGATCCTATTAACTCCACAGTAACGTCATGCCCCTTTATCCTATCAACTGTCAACAACTTTCACCCCCCTCTTCTTCTCTCATTTTTCCATAACTCTCCATCCCAGCCCACGTCTTCAACTACCACCTCTTCTTACAACTTCCATAAAGCTAATTTTCGCAAAATCAATACCTATCTTAGCAAATGTTCTTTTGATTTTACCAACCTATCCTTATCTGATGCTATCTCCATTTTCTACAGTGAAATATTTAATTCCATTTCTCTCTAATCACGTCATAAAACATCATCTATTTCCCATCCATGGTACAACAGAAGACTTCGCTCTTTACGAAACAGAAGAAACAAATTATGGGCAGTTTTTCTTCTAACCAATTTTTATTATGACTACTCTAACTATCTTGAAACTTACCTGCAATTCACCTAGCTCTATAACTGCCTCTATCAGCGCTTTCTCGACGCAGCGCAGACTAACCTTATCAACGATCCTAAGTCATTTTATCAACTCGTCAACTATAAAAGAAATTCAGACGGTTATTCCCCCTCTCTCTCGTTCAATAATATATCATCGACCGACCCACATATTATTGCCAACTATTTTGCAAACTTTTTTAAACAATCATTTGCAGACAACCCCTTTGTACCCGACTCAATCTATTTCAAGTGCCTTCCCAATTTCTCCATTGGCACCTCTCTATCTCAACCTTTTGATCCCACCCTTATCGAAGAAAAGTTACAAAATCTCAATGATGAATTTGTATCTGGTCCAGATGGGCTCCCAGCAATATTTCTCAAAAAGTGTGCCTCCAATCTTTCGCACCCACTTTCATCTGTCCCTCACACAAGGGGAATTCCCCCAAGTTTTTAAGACCTCTTTCATAACCCCGGTTCACAAAAAGGGATCAAAGAATGAAGTAGCCAACTACCATCCCATTACTAAGCTTTCTCACATACCTAAAATGTTTGAAAGTTTTTTATATGAAGTTCTCAGCTTTCAGTAGAGTCAGCACGGATTTCTAAAAGGTAGATCAACTACTACAAACTTAGTTGAATTCGTATCCATTGCGCTCTCAGCCCTAGAAAATGGCAACGAAATTGACGTTATTGCTACAGATTTCGCTAAGGCCTTCGATAAAATATCACATCAACTGATCCTTTTCAAATTGTTTTTTCTCGGTTTTGACCCCATCTTGTTAAAATGGATAACTTCTTATCTAGAGAACCGTTACTATAGCGTTCGCTTTAGGTCAGCTTTCTCAACCCCGTTTTTAGCCACTTCTGGTGTCCCACAAGGCAGCCATCTAGGTCCCCTCTTTTTTATTTTAACTATAAACAATCTTGGGAAGATTATCAAACATTGCTCCGTATCCATTTACGCCGATGACACTAAGTTCTCCAAAACTATTTCTGCACCCCAAGAATCTATTCTCCTTCAAGAAGACCTCTATAGCTTTTCTACTTGGTGTCTAAAAAATTGCTTTGAGCTTAATGTCTCCAAATGCCAATCTATGACTTTGTCTCGTAAGTCCAATCAATCCCCCTCTCGACCTTATTTTCTGCATGACCAACCTGTACCCCAGGTTCAATGCCTTCGCGACCTCGGAATTTTATACGATAGAAAGTTAAACTTCCGTTCGCATATTGATGAGATAATCCTTAAAGCCAACTCATCGCTCGGTTTTATCAAACGTTGGTCCAAAGAATTTTGCAACCCTTATGTGACAAGGTCACTTTATATTACCCTTGTCCGGCCCCTCCTTGAATATGCCGGCCAAGTATGGTCCCCCTTTCAGCGAATTCATATATCCCGAATCGAGAACGTCGTTTTCTTCGGTTTGCTCTTCGTGGACTACCCTGGAGTGAGCCATTTATCTTACCTCCCTATCGCGACCGCCTCAAACTTCTTAACCTGAATACCCTAGAAAAACGCAGAGACGTAGCTGACATTCTCTTCATTCATCGACTACTCTCCGGTTCTGTGGACTGCGCTTCCCTTTACAATTCTATTTGCTTCAACACTAAGCATCGTAATTTACGCTGACCTCGTCTCTTCTATAACCCAACCCACCGCACCTCTTATGGCTCTAACGAACCAATCTCCCGCATGCTCCGTAAGGTCAACTCAAACCTCCCCCTTTTTGATTTTAACCTTCTTCTCGTCTTAAAGCTGATCTCCTCCACAATTCCCTTACTTCCTAACCCCTAACTCTCATTAGTTCTTAAGTCTTAGTTTTTAAGTTACTTTAAACTTGTATTAAGCGTAATAAATGGGGGTGTTAGCCCCCACTAAATTAAATTAAAAAAATTAAATTGAATTAGTTTTGCATATCTCGCAGGCCCTTGCAACCTGTTTCACGAGCTTATTCATTTTTGGAAAATAATATTTTTCCAAGACTTGTTCCTTGTTTTACCGCTAGTTGCCATGCGCCCTGTTATGTTCTTCTTGAATGACTCTCATTTTATTCTCTTCATTACGTAAGTCTTCTACTATTCTCTGTGTTATACGGATTTTGAATTTGCAGAAGTTTTCCTTATATTTATATTTCATTCAGGGGGGGATATAGAGTTCTGGTGTTTTTATGCCATTGTTTATATTCGGATTGAGCTTCTCTTTGAGAGTCCTTGTCAAATTTTCTTTCGTGATATCCTGGAGCCGAATGTAATGTCTATGGACAGTCGGATGCGGGTCTTTTTGGGCAAGTTACTCTCGTCCTTGAGAGATGACTAACAGGTTCCTAAAAACGTTTAACGGCACATCGCGGTGAGGAATCAAATCTGTGCTATCTTCTTCAGCACTGTGTATGGTTTGTGAATCTGACGTTAAGGTGTTGGCTTCTGTTTTGAGCCGCGATAGGGCATCCGCGACTACATTGGTTTTTCCCGGCCTATAGATGAGTTCATAATTATACTCTTCAATCCTGGCCTTCCATCGTTTTAATTTAGCATTGTTATTGCGGTTGCTTAAAGAGAAAATGAGCGGTTGATGGTCTGTCAGAATTTTTATTTTGCTCGCACAGTACAAGTAGTTCCTTAGATTATCGAGTGCCCATACTATCGCCAACATTTCTCTCTCATTAGTGGCGTAGTTCTCTTCGGCCTTACTAAATGATCGTGAAATGTATGTTATCGGTCTGTCTTTACCGATCTCTCCTTAAGAGAGTACGGCTCCAATAGCCATGTTGGACGCGTCCGTGGTAAGGACGAAGGGCTTTCCAAAGTCTGGAAATGCTAAGACTTCTGATGACATCAAGAGCTCTTTTAGCTTATTAAATGCTTCTACTTCTGCTGATTCCAAACTTGTTTTAATTTTTCTTGATTGGCTGGCCTTTACTTGGGCTCTCTCCCCTCTCGTGAGATTTGTTAAAGGCTTTGCTATTCTCGCAAAGTCTTTTATAAATCTTCTATAGTATGCGGTAAGGCCCAGGAATCCCTTGAGCTCCTTTAGGTTTTCAGGTGGCGTTATTTTCCGAATCGGCTCTACCTTCTTTGGGTCTGGTCTTAGGCCCTTTATTGTAACGAGATACCCTAAAAATTCCGTTTCTTGTTTCAAAAACTGTATCTTGTTGAGATTCACCTTAAGATTCACTCTCTCCAATGCGGTCAAGATAGTTTCTATGTTTTCTAGATGTTCTTTTTTGCTTCTACCGAATATGATGATATCATCGATATATACGTAGCATATTGTCCCTATATATTCCTTTAATACATCATCTATTGTCCTCTAGAAAATGGACGTGGCGATCTTCAGCCCGAAGGGAAGCCTTGTATATTCAAATTTTCCGTTCATTGTCGAGAACCCGGTTGTGGGAATATCTGTCTCCTTCATTTTAATTTGATGGAATCCTGAAGTAAGATCCAAAGTTGTGAAGAATTGAGATTTTCCTAGGCTGGCTATTGTATTGTTGATATCGGGTATGGGGTATGTGTCAGGAATAGTCACGGCGTTAAGTCTTTTAAAGTCTACTACGAGTCGGTATTTCTTTTCTCCTGTGCCATCCGATTTTTTCGGCACTATCCACAGTGGGGTATTATATGGGCTATTCGAGGGTCGTATAATTCCGTCCTCTAAAAGCTTCTGTATCTGGGTGTCGACTTCCTGCCTTAGATGTATCGTATGTACTATACTACGTTTTAGTATATACAGGTTCTTCCGTTGTGGTTCTAATCTCTGCTCTAATGTTGGTGTCGATTATTTGTTCATCGCTTTTTGGTCCGAAGACTCCCTGGTGTCTATTAATAATGTCTTGAAGATGTTGGTTTGTTTCCATAGCAAGATGGTCATGTTTTAATCCCATATTGTTTACCTGGGCTGACTTTTTCTCTTCCAGCGGTATCCTTATTACTGGTTTTATTATTAGGAAGTTGTTCTTCCTATCTATGATGGCTTCCATCTGCTTGAGGGTGTCATCCTTACGTATGGTATGCTAGACAGGCGTCTATCATAAAATTTTACTCAGTAGGCTCCGTCTCTGATTCCTCTGGTTGAGGTTCATAGTGATCCTCCTGGGTGAGCTCTTGCTCAATGTTTTCGAGATATTGTTCTTCATCCTGAGTTTGAATATGAAACAACCTTTGCTTTTTCTGAGGATAGTAATTATCTGAGTTGTTTCGGGATTGTTCGTTATGCATTTGCTGATAATGACCGAGCTGCGCTGGTATAGCAGGTTTGTTCATATAGGTAGCTTGTCGAGTCTGTACAGAAATTTTCATAGGAACTGCGGGTTTAGGCTGAGTCGGTCTTGGAGGAGGAATATCGGTCCTTTGCGGCCTCGGTTGTTGGGGTTGCTTCGTACGATGTTGATTATGATGGACATTATAGGCCATATTCCTTTGTTAGTTTTTTAGTTTTAGTTTTAAACGCATTTTATTTTCTAATCAATAACTCTTACATACTAACAAAAAATGCTTAAATGCTAGCTTAAAATTACTTAACAACCTTATACTAACTTACTGGCCCCACACAGGCACTCTAAGCTACTCTAAATTCTTATAACTATGTCTTTCGACCTCATTTACATTTTCTTTATGGATATTTATTTTCTATACTTAAAGCTTTGTGTGGCGTTAATGTTCCCTGAGGTGGTAGCGGATGGTATGCTGGTTTGGATTGTCCATTTCTGGTTCGGGATAGGATCTGGTTTATCGGAGTGGTTATGGCGTTATTACTGATTTTTGGGTGTATTGTCATACTCATATAGTTTAGGTTTTGGATTTCTAAACACGAAGCATAAGCTTTCGGAAGAGTAAGCGGTTTTTGAATAAATAGCATTTTTGACAGTTCCCCATTTAAACCTCTGATGAACACATCAAGAGCTCGATTCCTGTAATTATCTACAAGATCTCGAATGGTTTCAGGACTGTAATCCTCCGTTTTTATTTTATTGATGATCAGTGAAAATTGATGATTCACCGAAGCGTAGAATTCATCAATATTTGAGTTGCCCTGGGATAAGGTGTTGAGTTGATGCTCCAGGGTGCGGATGTCCGCATAGTGCAAGGATAAGCACTTCTAGATCGAAGCCCAATCGTCAACGAATATATTGTATGAAATTAGGGCGGCGACAGCCCCACCTCTAATTTTTTGCCTTTTTCCTTTACGATCTCATAGTCCTTTAATATGTTTTCAACGTTGTGGATCCAGGAGATATATTGGACTGGATTGCCATCGAATGTCTGAAGGTCCTTGACTCCATCGGGTAATCTACTAATCTCCTTCAGATCTTGCTCACTTCTTGGAATTGCAGGTGTTGTTGGGCTTGGGTTAGATGATGCATTACCGAGTTCTATTGACCTAAGCTTTTGTTCTATTTCCCTAATTTTTTCGATTTGCGCATTCACTGCACCGGTGAGATGGACAACAGCCGTGGCCGTGGTGTAGTGGTAGTAGCAAACGCTTCTCACTCGGAGGGTCCAGGTTCGAATCCTGCCCATGGCAAAATCAGTTTTTCATTGTATAATTGGAACTCAGACAAAAAAATTCTGCGTGTGAAGGCATAACACTGACACGTAGATTTGGCTGTTATAAGAGTTTCAAGCAATGAAAAAAATACTGGGAATTATATCTCGAATCACTCTGAGTGAAGAAAAACTCTCCGTCCTATTCGGACTCCCACCCCTGGAGAGCAAACATAGAAACCAAACACACCTGAGTTTCAAACCACTACAAAAACAATTTTCCTTTCTCCTCCTTCTATCTTTCCGCCCGCGCCCTGGCAACAGTAAAAGGGTATCAACCCCTTAGGCGCGCGTAAATTATAAAAAAAAAAAAAAAAAAGCTCTTTGAGGTTCTTCCATTTTGCGGAATAATAATTGTTTATGTTTTTGTAGTTAATAAATTACGTTCGTTAGGTATGAGGAAAATTTTGAATATAATTTTGTTTATGTGACAGTATGCTATGTACCCGAAACTATATTATTATGTCAATAATAGCTTTGAAAATAATATATATGTTAGATGATAATAATTTGATAACTTAAAACTAATGAATTGAATTTTTGCAGTTACGACTGTTCGATTTTATAAAAATTACCACAATTAAAAATATGTTCTCAAAAAATAATTGCTTTTTCTGTTTCTTTGTTAAAATTCTTTAGGTTCTTTAGGTTATAAGATTTTGAGGTTCAAGTGATTGACTTACTAAGAATTATTATAATTTAAAATATGTTCACAAAAAATAATTGCTTTTTCTGTTTCTTTATTAAATTTCTTTAGGTTCTTAAGGTTATAGGATTTTGAGATTCAAGTAATTGACTTACATTAAGATTATGATATATATCATGTCTCTTCTATGTAGGTTGGGGTGCTGGAGAGTTGGTGAATGTTGTCAAAAGATGAGTTATTCCGTGTTGACTCCTTCGTAGAGGTCTTCTGTAGAAAGTCACCCTGGTGATTCACTCAAATTTTATACAATGCTCTTCGGAAAGGGTGTATTGCTCCTTTTTGGCTTATTTCGTAGAGGTATTGGCTCTGTTTTAATAGCCTACTGCGGTACACTTTCACTGTCACGTAGGGCGTGAGTTCACTTTTAAACAACTCCTTTATTCGCGTATACTTTTACATTCGCGATGTCCCTGCTGCTCGGGCGCCAGTAAACGATTCTATTCTTTAATAAATGAAAAAAAACAATTTTTCCACTTTAGTAGACACAAGTCTCTTTATTGAAGTCAAACTTAAATCTAAACATAATTTGCTCTTGTCATCTATTTATATCATTATTGTAATTATTGTAATTGATGAGCTTGCAATTGTGTGGGAAAGTATTCCAGACGGAATACGAGTCCCATTCAAATGCACCTGAACAAGTATTCAATTACCGAATGTCTTTAGGTAAGCGCGTGTGCTGACCTAGCAATATCAAATATGATGCATGTAGGATTGAATCGGCGCGTGTGCTGCATCAGCAGGAGTTGGTGTGATAACTTGGCCGTGGCTCAAGTGGTAGTGTATTGACTGTAAGGCAAATTGGCGGTGCCGCTAATCTTCCACATCGCTCGAACAGCTGTGGACAGGCGACTCAACTACGACAGAGACGTCGCACATGGCAGTGCGGAGCGTCTCCGGTTCAGTAGTGCGGTAGAAAGTCGCGACATGAGGGATGTTGCTCGGCAGCACCAACACTTTTGGTGGCTTGTTGAAGGGGAGGATGCTTCGTCGTCGAATGCCTCCAGTAGATAGCTTCATCTGAGGCAAAGTGGGTCAGCCTAATTTTTTTGCCATGGCCGGCTTACGTAGTTTTAGGTAGGATTAAGTTAGTTTTAAGAAAAACATATATATAAAAACAAAATACAAAATAAAAAAAAAATAAACATATATGTATATATATACATATATTTATATATTAAGTATATATATTTTATTTATATATATATATGCATGTAAATGTAAGTAGGCTAAGTAGATTAAGATTTAATTTTAGGTAGTATGTAGGCTTTTAGTTTTAAGTTTTATAACAAAATTAAAATAAATAGTCCATGTTTTTAAACATGTTTTCTTAGTTTAAGCTATAGTTAAGTCACTGTAGAATAAGTATAAAATTCATCATAAACGTCGAAAGTAATAATTTTTAATAGTTATTTAAGCAAATTTTTAAGAGTTTTTTTGTCTAGCATGTAGGAGTAAATTAAGTAATATAAATAAAAATGCATTTAAACTGAACTGAAAACTGAGTGTATTGGCTTCCAAATCGGAAGGTTCGGTGTTCGAATCCCAGCCTCGCCCGAAAGACATTCTTTTTTTCAGGCAACTTAATTTAAGTAAGATGAATAGTTGCCTATAATACAACAACAAGTCCAATTACACTAATAATTTATTCTTCCTATTAAATGTTGGACGACATCCATGGAGCGAAATAACCACTGAGTTCAAAAATATTTCTTTCTCTCTCTGTCCTATTTTCCTAAAAATTTAACACGTGCTCAGGCATTTTAAGTGTAATAATACACATTTGATGGTGTTAAGATCTTTCAAAAAAAAAATCACTACCTATTTTGTTGTGTGAAAATTACACATAATTTACAACAGCACAACAAGCTACATATATTCATTCTCTTACACGGAATCATACAGATACAGCAGCCGGAGTATTGCTACATTTGTCGATTTTTTGGCTTACGACAAACAGCTTCTCTGATGTGATCCAAATTCTACCATTTGTAATCAGAACGCACACATTTCATCTATGCAGGGCTTCTTTGGAATACATTACCCATTCGGGTAAGGAGAATTACAAGCGCAAGCAAATTCAAAATCCATCTTTGAAACACTTGTCCTGAACTGAACGCATGTAATCAAATTAGTTTCACTGTTATAATCTTAAGCTTGCAAGCTTTTGATTTTTTTTTTAAATCTTCACAACTTACAGTACACGATTTAATCTACGTCAAAACTGTTCATTTCTTAAACAAATGTATATGTGTGTACACCGAGATTTTATTTTTCTCATATTCTAATAGCTTGTATTCCACAAAAAAATTTACAAAAATATTTACAATTTAGCTTGCACAGTGGCTAAGTTCGTTGACTACTCGGAAGAGGGTCTAGATCAGAATCACACTTATCATTGAACACCAGAAAAGCAAATCACACAATCAACCTTTGATAGGCAAATAACAAGCCTCCGATAGCGAAATTTTTTGCCTTCAGAAAATACTCTCATTCTTCTGCCGTTCAAAGTCGTCTTCAAATGAAGATAAGATAACAGCATAGTTATTGGAGGAATTATACTTCGGCCCAGTACTGTATAGGCAGTGAAAAGGATGATTAAAATCTCTTCTTGCTAAATATTGTATTTTTTGAAAAATTTCACATAATATTTCTAGTCTGGGCCTTATATCGGTTTTCCAATTAAAGGTTATACATTTTTGTTTTTGACTTTAATATCTCGATTGTTTTACCCACGATGTGGCAAATGGCTACTTCTAGTTGAAACCACATCTCACCAACGTTGAGTACATGCCACCAAAAATAACGTTCCAACATGTCCCGATAGCGATTTCTTTTAACTCTAACGTGGCGGCCCAATGAAGCCTCCGGCATGAAAACCACGCCAAACTGACAATTGTTGTGGATGTAGTAGTATCTCATGAGCACAGATGGGTTTGTCGCCATACAATGGCACATATTTTGGTTGTTAAGAAAGTCATTTAGCCAGAAATGAGCCTCATCGCTGAAGATGATTTTGCGATGAAATTCCGAATCGGTCGAAACCATTGTAAACGTTGCTCGTTCGGGTACTGAATGGTAGACATTTATCATATTTATAAATATGATGTCATAATAATTTTTACTAAAATGGCGTAATTTTTTTGTAAAAAAAAAAATGTCATTAGGAAGCCAAAAATTTGGAATCGGAGTTGGTCGTTGAAAAGCATTGTTTTTGAGAAAATGCATTTAGAGTTTAAAGTAGTAAAATCTTAAGGAAACCTACGTTCAATCCGCAATGCCTCGGTCATAAAATTGACCTGACAAATGTTCATACGAATGTTCACATTCTTCTGCTCCTGATTATTTCTTGATGAAATTGTTGCTTCGCGAGCTTCGATTGCCTCTTTAGTTGAACTTAAAAAGCGAGCATTCGAGCATTACCTACCAAACGGCATAGTAACTTCACTCAGAAAATTGATTTTTTGGATTTTTTTAAGCAATTTTCCCCCGTATTTATAATTTACTTAAAGAAGTAAATAAAGGAATTAAAAAAAATTACTATGTATGTAGTATTACCTCTTAATAGAAAATTGTCTCTCACACAAAAAAATGCCTACACCACTTTTTGGTTTATTTGTAAATACCAATGTATCTTCGTAGTGCAATGAACTATTTAATTTGTCAGCTTAAAATGAATTTCTAAATAATTAAAATTAATTTCAGTTCACTTTCAAATCCTGAACTACTAATTTCTCTTCAGCATAAACTCATTAAATTCAACTTAGCAAGGATGGACGATGCAACTCCCAGTACAGCACTTGGCCAAAAACTGCAAGCCACAACTCCGCCCACTTGGCCTTCGAGCCAGATGAAGTTAAATTATATCCCAGCAGAACGTATATCCTTGTCAGAGATTAGCTGCTGCTTTTCATAGAGCTCAAGGGTTCAGCAACTGAAGTCGAACATATCTCACACACAATGTCCATCCAGCTCCAGAAATGCCATTAATACTAGCACTACAGCACTAGAAGTGTCGTTATGCATTTTTGCAATATTTATGATCATAATTTGGCAAGAGCCATATGTCCATTAGAATTTTGGAATGCGTCCAGCTAGCCATATTGGTCATAGTTTAATGATACATTGTACGAATATCTGCATGTTGTAGAGAGTTCAAATGTAAGTGGAATAGTTGACAATTTAATTTTGTTTTTTAATTTTATTAAAAGGTTTGTAAAAAAAACGCTGAAGATATTAACGTATGGCATTTCTTTTGTGAAATAGTAACAATGGTTTTAAATTTGTATCTTGAAGTTATTATCTTGAAGTAGGTAGTAAATCTTGTTTAGATGGCCAATAGATCAAAATATCATAAAATATATAAAATATCTTATCCTTAAGAAAAGACGATATACTTTTGACCGCAAACAGTTTTAATGAATTAATAATTATACCTGTTGAAAAACCCGCTATCCTCGATGAAACCTTACAAAAACGTTTTTACCTTTAAAAACAACCAACACATGTGAAGCTGACTAGTTAAGTTGTTAGCAACAATGCAATTTCTAACAAAATGAGTGTGCAATTGGAAAGTTGATACAACATTTAGTTAACTACGAGTAGCAAAGCATTATGATATAAAACAGGAGAAGGAGCAGACACTAGTGTCACTTAAAGCAACAAGTACGAGTAAAATATCTGAGAAACGTTAAAAACCAGAATTTTTTTATAGAAAATGAGAGATCGAAATGAGATTGTCTACACTGCTACAAAGTGGCCAATGTGGCCCTAATCACAGTTTCCTGAAAATTGATTTCGGGAAACCAATCACAAGAAGAGACTCACAGGAATCACAATGATTAAGACCTGGAGAACAAATTCAGGCCAGTTGATTTCTTGAACTATTTTTGGTTTGGCTTAGCAGTTAAGCAATTTCTTAAATATTGCTTTACTGGTACTAACTCAAATACTCCTTTGCTTTCACCTATCCATCACAATACTCGTATAATACGCAGCTAACATATGTAGACTGTGTGTATATCGTTTTATTTACCTTTCCAGAAGCGGCCTGTTATACCTATATTTGCTTTCCATAAGCAAATTGTTTGGTTTGGGAAAGACAGAGTATATCCGAAGGTGAGCTTAAGCGTATACTGATTAGCATTCATGGAGAGACCGGTGTTACCATACAATAACCTAGTGCAGTGAGGTTTTCGGAACGACTAATCATATGTAGTCACTGTTCTCCGATGTCTTATGTATTTTCAGGCCAGATCAGATGGAGTAAATTATTTTTTACAATGCTTAAAAACTTAAACAGTTCTCAGCATTTCTGGGGACTTTGAATACTTAGACATTCTAATGTAGGTTGTCATCAAAATACATACCGCGAATGGAAAATGGAATGGTTTCGGCGATACCCATAGCATTTATGGATGTATGTTTTAATTTCGCTCTAACGACAGAATTCAGCATTATGTTTTGAAAACATTAAATTTCACCCGCTTGACGGTTCTGGTTTTGAATTTTATAAGATTAGCATACATACATACATACGCAGCAGGGACATGGATCCGGGAACAATATGAGATTCAGAAACAGTCGTTGGTAAGGATATACTGCACTACAAGCAGGGGGCAAGATATCACTAATGATCAATAAAGAAAAGTAAAAAGTGTGTCGAAGACAGAACGGAGCCTTGGTCTTCGAGAATACCATTACTCGTATTTATGTGTCTCGAAATATATCATGAGGTGATGGATTATCAGAGTCTCCACGACTTTTCAAAAAAGAGAGGCAGTAATATTTGAGATAATGACCCTTAAACACTTTTAAAAAAACAATCTTAATTAACTTTTTTTTTGTTTTAAAAAAACAATTAATTAACAAAAAGCCTTACAATCTTTAACTTAAATTAATTAAATAGTTAATAATAATTGGATATAAGAAAATGCTGTTAATTTAAAAAAAATATTTATATAAATAAAACTTACAAACTTATTTTTGGGTTTTATGTTTTTATTTTCATTTTTAGTTTTTATTTTTAAATTTTTTTATTTTTTTAAATTTAAATGCTGCTTTAACCTACTTAATCTACATATTCGTATGTAAGTCGGCCAAGGCTTATAAAAGCATTACCGCTTGAAACGACTAAGAAGTTTCTTCTTCTTCACTGAGCCACCAAAATTCATTTTGTTGCTGTGTAACATCTCTCCGCTCTACCGCTCTATTAAACCTACTCCGTACTGCCATGTGCGAAGTCTCTGTCGTAGTTGAGTCGCCTGTTCGGAGCTGTTCGAGCGACGTGGAAGATTAGCCGCCTCTGGATCCAGGATAAGCCCTGTTTTATCCAAATAGAGGAATACTTCTGAGTGAACAAAACGGTTAAAGCGCGCACTCTCGTATGATTAGGGTAATAAGTCCTGGAGATCAGGGTTGGTCGACATCATTGTTTTAGCAGTGTGGCTTCGAATCAGTTTAATAACAATATTGTCCGCTCTTATTAGGATCGCTATACATCGTTATACAAGACCTCATTTGGTATTCTGTTCAAGCGAAGACAACTCTTTTCCATTAAACTTGCTCTCACGTTGAACCACATGGGATAAGCAAATACAAGAATGGGCGAGGGCCATGTAGCAGATTAAATTCAGCCTGGCATCGAGTTGGCTGCTATAAAACAGTCTCTTTTTAAAGGCAAAAGCACCTTTTGCTATGACCAGAACCACATCTATTAGCTTATAGATATTGATCCCACCTCTACCAGTGAGCATCGAACTTTTCGAGTTGTAGAGGCTGAGTAGGATCAGTGAATCTCGAGAAGAAATTCTCCAGACGAGTCCTGAAACCAAAGGATGCTCCTCCCCCCACCACCGAAACCTCTCCCGTTTCCCCTGGGCTGGATCAAGGTGTCATACCGAAGATCAACCTGGCTGAGGGCCCAGCATCTCCAAAAATAGCTCAGTCGCGAACTGAGTATCCGGATACCTGGCGAGCTCCGGATTAGCTAGCCTTATCTGTATATGCCGGATCTCTGTATAGATGGACTACCCTTTCTCCGCTACTCGTGGGACCATATTATGGACAACTCCTCAAAAAAAACAAAACCCGAGGCCGGTACTCCTTTAATACCGGACGGCAGAACGGTGACTGCACCGACTACCTGCAAGGCTCCTGCATTGTAGAGATGAGGTAAAACTGTGGCAGGCCATGGTGCACCATCCTCTAAAGGCAAACGCAACGAGCCTAAAAAGAAAGATTCAAGGAGTGTTAAGACTTGTGGCAAGCCATGGTTCAACCATTTCCTCCTCCCCTAGCAGCAGCAAGTTTGTGGTAGGCCACGGACTTGTCGCTGATAACAAAAGTCCTCCCCCCACGGGGGAATCTGGAGCTCAGCCGCATAAACATCAGACGCCAAAATGTTTCACGCATAATCAAAACCTTCGGATCCATTCCGGAGGCTGAGAGAAGTGCGGACGTAAATAGCAAGATTGGGTTGGCTAAAATCTTCTTAAAAGACGGATTACCCACTGCTTCCACTGCTCCCAAAATTCCAAAAGACTCTTCCAAGCGCCAGAGATCGTTGGAAGAAACCGTGCCAGTTTCCAAGAGTCCCAAAACATATAGTACCAAAACCTCTGGGCCATCCAACAGCACATCTCTGAGGTCTTTCAGTTATGTCCTTACGTTCACTTAAAGGTCTACAAAAAGGATGAGCTGGATGCTAATGAGCAACATCCTCCTCCTTTAACGCAGACACTAGAAAATACCACCTTGAACCTTGGAGCGTCGACATCCTTTCCAGAAATGGAAATCTATGGCCTCCAATCAATCCGAGGTGACAATTAAGCCGTCGGTCACCTCTTCTGACACCCTGTCGGAAATGGAAACCGATGACGAAGGAAAAAGAGGTCCTATACGATCAGATGAAGAAGATGAGGTCTTTGGCACATCTTCAGAATCGGAGGACTCGAACAGTACCATGGTTTAGGCTACTCTGGTAAATTGTAGCAATGATCCTGTTTCTCCAGATTAATCTCCATCACTCAAAAAAGGCTTCGGCCGCACTCAATCTGCGTTTTTCAAAAACGCAGAAGATATTATCCTAATCCAGGAACCATGGATTGTAGAAGGCGTTGTTTGTGGACTTAGGACACCCGTATACGCTCCGCTCTATGCAAGAGACAAAGGTAATATCAGAACTTGTATATTAGTGACACGTAGCCTTAATGTATTTTTACTTCCTAACCTCAGCGACCCCGACTTAACCGTTGCCAGACTGCCAAAGATTTTATTGGCAATGAGACCACTTTTATAATTAGAAACCGACAGGAAGTGCTAGATATCACTCTTGGCTCCGACAGCATCACTTAAAGGCTAACGGACTGGATGGTATCGTCTGAACACTCCTTTTTAGACCACAGATACATCCTATTCAGACTGAGTGATGCTTCCTCCAGCCAACCAGCTTTCCGGAACTACCTCAGAGGAAAACCTCTGAGGCATCGCGGCTAAGAAAAATCCTCTCTACAAATCCTATGATGCCTAGCTGTTTGAAAAAAACTGACGGCTCCTGGACATCCTCAAGTGGTGAATCACCCAACCTGCTACTGGACACCGACTTTCCAGGAAGCTCCCATCTCACGGCCAGTAGCAGCCCGAACAGGCCTACTGCAAACGCGACCTGCTCTGGGCGCTGCATAGCTTTAAACCATACAAGTCAGCTGGTCCGGACGGTATAATAACTACCGAGTTACAGATGTCCTCAAATATTATTTTGCCTGTGCTAGAAAATATTAAGAGGAGCTGTGTAGAATCTATCTACATTCCACTGTCATGGAGAGAAGTCAAAGTAGTATTCACTCCCAAAGCCGGAAAATGTTTTCATGTAGTCCCAAAGGACCTCAGACCTATAAGTCTATCACCTTTCCTTCTGAAAACTCTAGAACGACTGATTGATATCTATATACGCGCTAAAATTGATCCAAGACTTCTGTCAACGGCTCAACATGCCTACTGTAAAGGAAAGTCGGTGGAAACGGCTCTGTACTCTTTGACTAGCCACATCGAACGATCCCTACAATATAAAGAGAACACAATGGTTGCCTTCCTGGACATAGAGGGCGCCTTTAACAACGTCGACAAATCCGCAATCACGACTGCTCTGTCAACTCTGCAGGTAGACGACTTACTTAGGGAGTTGATCAGTCTCATGCTAAAAAGCAGGATAATCAACTCCAAACTGCTATAACCACCTCAGGTAAGCATCTCAAATCATTAAAGAACTACCTCAAGTAAATTTCAATAGATTAAAAAGCTGTGGATTGGGAATAAACCCCATAAAACTGATCTTGTCCTCTTTTATAGGAAATACAAAATTCCAACTATAGACCCTCCTTTCACAAACGGTACCAGTTTAGTATTTTACGATACAGCAAAATATCTGGGTTTCATTTTTGAAAGGAAACTAAACTGGAAACCTAACATTCAAGAAAGAGTCAATAAAGCTACAATAGCTTTATTCTCTTGCAAAAAAGCCATTGGGAATACGAAATGGGGCCTTCAACCTCGCATAATACATTGACTGTATATCTCGATCATAAGACCGATACTTACTTACGGGGTGGTTGTCTGGTGGACGGCCTTGGAAAATGCAGTCAACCGCATTCAACTAAGCAGAGTCCAAAGAACAGCATGTCTATGCATAAGCGGAGCCTTACGGTCTACCCCTCTGCAGCATTAGACATTTTATTTCATTTGACACCCCTCGATATCTTCAGCAGACAAGTAGCTGCGACTACAGCTATTCGCCTTAAATCGACTAAACAGTGGACAAATAGTTCATTTGGCCACGCCAACATTCTTAACACCTTAGGAATCCTCACAGAGAACATCGATTCCACCATACCTGAACTTTGGTTTGACAAAAATTTCCATGTAAGATTCCTCTCTAGATCATTCTGGGAGGAAGATGCTTTCATGACAAGTCAATACATCTCTACACAGATGGATCTAAAACCGATAGCGGAATTGGTGGCGGTGTTTTCTGAGATAAGCTAAATCTAAGCCTCTCTTTCCGTCTTCCAAATCACTGTAGCGTGTTCCAGGCGGAAATTTTGGCGATTAAAGAAGCACTGTCCTGGCTGAAGAAAAATGTGATATCTGCAAAGAATATCCTCATCTTTTCGGATTGTCAGGCGGCCATCAAGTCCCTGGACTCATTATACTATGTTCTAAAATCGCCCTTGAATGCCGAATGCATTCATCTTTGTTGGGTGCGGGCCACAGAAATATTTCATGCTAGACAAAAAACCCTTAAAAATTAGCTTAAATACATAACTTAAAATTATCTTATTCTAACTTACTGGCCCCGAGCACTCTAAGTTAAACCTAACACTTAAACTATGTCTTTCGACGTTTTGACAGGCTTTGTTTTTATTCTTATAGTTATAACAATACAGCTTAAGCTAAGAAACCATTTTTAAAAAGAAAAAAAAAAATAGTATTAAGGACTCTTTTGATTTTAATTTTATTATAAAACTTAAAAACTAAAAACTTACAGACTACCTAAAAATAAATCGTAATCTGCTTAACTTAGGTGCTTACATGTAATACGTGCACACACATACACACATATATATATAATATATACTATATATAAATATGTGTATATATATATATATATATATATATATATATATATATATATATATATATATTTGTTTTTATAAATTTTTTTTCTTAAAAACTAACTTAAACCGACCTAAAACTATGTAAGCCGGCCATGGCTAAAAAAAAAAACAATTAGGCTAGCCCACTTTGCTTCACATGAGGCTACCTATCACTAGAGGAGTTCGACGACGAAGCATCCTCCCCTTCATCAAGCCTCCAAAATTGCTGGTGCTGCTGAGCAACATCTCTCCTGTCGCGACTCCCTACCGCCCTACTGAACCGGAGACGCTCCGCACTGCCATGTGCGACGTAGTTGAGGCGCCTGTCCGCAGCTGTTCGAGCGACTTGGAAGATTAACGGCACCGCCAATCTGTCCTGGATTTTTACTATCTAGATAGAGGAACGCTTCTGATTTTCAACTTCCAGTCATCGCAATATCGATTAATTTTGTCGAAGTTACGCTGTAAAAGTATATTAATGACCTCAATCTTTGGACCTGATCTGTACGCGATTATGTCGTCTGCGTACGCTATGGTATGGTGAAGTGAACCTATCAGATCACTCGTGTAAATGTTGAATAGGTTCGGCGAATTCACCGCACCCTGTTGCAGACCGTTTTTAATGTTAAATGTTCCAGCTGAAGTCACATCGCCATTCTTCACGGTGAACTGTCTACTTTAGAGCATATCAAAAAAAATATACAGCAGTGGTTTACTAATGCCCAACCTGTCTAGCTTCAAAAGAGTCCTTCTAACCATACGGTGTCTCCAAGTCAATCAGGCAAGCACCACTGCACTGATTCTTGCCTTTGTTCCATTGGATATCAGAAGCCAGTTTAGACTGATCGTGCGGAGATTCGTCGGATTAGAAGTGTCTTTATCCCTTTTGGGGATAGGATGTACCACCGCAGTTTTCCAACGCGCTGGACAATGTGCATTATTCATTGCATTATTAAACAGGGTGGTATAAATGCTCACCGCTTCTAGAGGGAGATGTCGAAGCACAATGTTCGGTATTTCATTGGTTCCCACTGATTTCTTACTTCTAAGTGATTCGAAAATTGTTTGGAGCTCTTCCTTCGAAATGAACGGGGGTAATACCCTATCGTTGGTGATGACATTATTTGTCATAATCTCGTCACTGAACTGGGTGAAACCCGAGCTCTCGAATCGCCAATTCGCAATTTCATTTCGAAGGTAGAAATTATGCACAAGGACTCGATTCTCCAGATCGTGGTTCGATCCAATGATAACTTTCGCCTTGTACACTTTCTGGAAAGGCGCTCCTATAGCCTCTACCTGCTCCTGCGGATCCTCAATCACAAAGAAGTAGTCATCATCAACAGCCTCATTTGGATCTATGCCTGTTGCTACCAGTATTTGTTCGTCGTTCGTCGTTCGGGCGATTTTAAGACATGGAAGGTCGTTCTGATTATTTCTCCGAAATATTTTATTTATTTGCGGAACATATTCGGGTTGCTGGTATTTACAGCCCGAATATTATTGTTCCAATACAAATTTACAGATGCTCTATAATTTTCTTTTATTAATGTTTGGAGGTTTTTAATCGACGACTTCAGTGTCATGATCTCCGGGTTATGTCTGTCAGTAAACTTTCTGTACAGGGTTTTTAGTCTTGACAGCAGCCTACTTTTTTGTCGGTCAGTGCGTTAATAGTTGCGTTGCGGAATAAGTCTTCTTCGCCAGTGTGTTGGCACCGAGGTATCTTTTTGTCCATTGTTCATTTGATTCTCTCTTCCATTAGTCTTAGATACCTGTCAATCTCCTCGTTTGACAGATTTCTGTTGGACGGTGGGTAGAGCGAATTCGAGGAGAGTGCTCTAGTCAGTGTTCTGGTGAAGTGTGTTCAACGCACCCTACTATAATTGTAGGAATGCCTTTGAACAAACTCATCCAATTCCGCAATTTCGTTGGGAACAGTTATTTCGGTGTTGAAACCGCAATGGTCACTGTCATACACGAAAGTGCGTAGACAGTTTGTAGTTTCTTGGTTAGTGCATGTCAGTTGTATTCATGAGTCGAACAGCAGAAGATCCAAATAAGACCCGTGTCTGGGAAACGACGGACTATCCGACGGCTTAAGCCCGAGTCGATACATCACACTGTGTTGATCCCTCTAGTATTTGGTGTATTATTTCCCCAATCGCTTTGTTTGGCGTTCAAATCTCCGCCGATAGTAAAATAGTTGTCTTCCAATTCCAGTCTCAGGAACCGAAAAAGTGTCTCGAGCTCTGAGATGAATAAGGTGGATTGAATAGCCTTAAGGGCATAGACAGACACCATGTATAACCGCTTTCCACTACGGAGAGGGATATACACGATGCATGCTTCCACCACCTGGAACCTACGTACTACATGAATGTATACTCTTTTAAAACGTATATCTTTTCGTATGAAAATCGCAACGCCTCCTCCCTGAATGGAGTTGGGTCGGTTTCTCCATACTGTTTTGTATCTTCTGTGCCTCATTTTGCCTCTTTTGGTAAGCTTAGTATCGCTAACCAAAAGCACATCAGGGGCTTGGTCTTTAAGCAACTTAAATAATGCGGCTCGTCCTTCGAATTTAATCTGTGAATTCACATTCACTGCAAGGACCTTCAGGGTTTGCTTCGCCATGTACGTACGCATTACGGCAAAATGTGCGTTAGGCGAGGCAGCATCGCGTATATTTGATCGACCTGCGCGGTCTGTTCAGTTAATTGACGTTGTAGCTGAGCCATCTGTACCTGGATAGAAAGCAAGATAGCTAACATTTCAGGTACTGGTTCCGGTGCTCTGGGCGCTGGGGCCTGAGAAGCAACCTTCACTCGCTGTACCGTATTTCCCCTACCTGCTGCCATTTTTGCGTAGGTAACATGGTGAGTAACGGCTGGAGTTCGTAAATGCATGGGTGGACGTTTAACTTCTACTTTCTGCTGCCGGGTCAGAATTTTTCTTTTGATGTACTGGAATTTGAGACAACCCCGATAATTTGCGGTGTGTCCCGTGTTTTTACATAAACACGTGCTGTTGTTGTGGCTGTTGAGAATCGAGAAGTTCTCCTAGCTGCTCCTTCTCTCTCCTTGCTATTTGTTTTGCTTTAACAGCTAGCACTCTTTGCTGGAGAAGCTCTATGCTATTTCTAATTTCCTCTATCTCTTCCTCTTCGTCATCTGACTCAGAGGCCGCCAGAGATGCAAACATATTGTCATCTTCCATACATTGGCCTTTTCCACCATCGGACACATATGGGAAATGACCTTTGAGTGCCTTTTTCCTGGTTTGCTGTTCTGCTGCTGCCCTTGTTAATATTATTGGAGCCTCTTCCTCGCTACGCCGGGCAGCTTTTCTGCTGATGCTGACAGGGAAGGGCGCTTCATTAGGTCCGGCGTAGGCTTTATCTTCCTCCTCCTCTTCATCTTAGGTTCTGGTTGGCTTGATGCACTTGAAGCATCGCCTGACTTATCAGCTGGTCCCGCTATTGGCTTTGCGGAGCGCTCCCCGGAATGCATCGCCTGATGCTGATTGCGCACTTTTTATTTTTTATCTTTATTTTTAAATTAAAAGAAAGAAAAAAAAAATGGAAAAACTTTTTTGTTCCACTTGGAGTGGATTCGAACCCAGGACCTGTGATTTGTCATCCGAACACACTGCCACTGCACCAATTGGAGCCTAATAAGACTTGTCAAATGTCTTTCTTATTGCTTTTATTACTCACTCGCAAGCCGAAACACGCCTAAACTTCACTGAGGTCTATGAACGACTGAAAAATATTTCAGGAAGCTGCAGAGCCGATGAACTCTCCAAAATTGGAACCACTCTACCTATTCTACCGGAAAAGGGTAGTATAAGTATACCAATCGCTACGTGCAAACTAGCATTAAAGCTGGATGCCAATAAAAGAACAGACCTTAGGTGGACTGCTGGGCAAACATGTCTAATGACCAAAGAGATCTGGTCAAAGCTGGATCTGAATCGCTCTAAGTGTCTGATCCTTTTAAATAGGAAACATCTCAGCGCCATAAAAGCACGCAAGAAGGCTTGGCGCTTTTACAAACGAATTCGGTAGAACTGCATGGACGAGGAAGAGGAGGAGACAATCTTCCACCTACTCTGTACATGTCCAGCTCTCTCTCAGAAAAGAAAGCTTCATCTAGGGGCTTTCTTCTACAACGACCTAAACGATATATAAAATATAGACGTTAATATTCTCCTGCACTTTATCGTAAGCTCAAACTGGTTCCATTAGTAAGAGGATCATAGATACACGTGGCATCACAATGGGCCAATAGGCCTAAGTGGGTTGATACTTCCAACAACCACTTTTACCTATCTACCTATTGATCCCAAGATATCTGACTAGATTTCGATAAACAATTGGCTGCCCGATTTGTCCCACGATCGAAAACGTTTGCCAGTTCTTTCTGAATAATGGGCGTTTTCATTGCATTATTAAACAGGGTGGTGTAAATGTCTACCGGTTCTAAGTACAATGTTCGGATTTCAATCGGTTGCCACTGATTTCTTACTTCTCAGTGATTCGAAGATCGCATTTAGCTCTTCCTGGAGCGAGGGTAGCTCTCTCCCGTTGGCGATGACATTATCTGCCTTTCTTCATATAATTTCGAAGGTAGGAATTGTGGAGAAGGACCTGATTTTGCCTCAATTCTGGCCAATCACATCATACGCCTTATACACTTCCTGGAAATTCGTTCCTATGGCATCTACCTTCTCTTGAAGATCTTTGAACATAAAGAAATTGTCATCATCGACAGATTCTTCTGTACCTATGCCTGCTGTTAACAGTAATTGTTCTTTAGACATGGAAAGCAGTTTGTATATTTTTTATTTATTTGCAGGAACATATTCGGGTTGCTGGTGTTTTTATCCCGAATTTTATGTTCCAATACAAACTTACAGATGTAATTTTCATTTATTAATATTTGGATATGCTGACACCACCAATTGAGTAGTAGGTTCGCTCTAGTTAAATTCGCATTAAATTCTCCGTCGATTATGAAACAATTCTCCCCCGGATTCTGAAAAAAATGAGGTGGATTGGGTATCTTCAGGTGGATAGACAGAGATCATATATGTAGGTACAACTGATTTCCACTGCGGAGAAGGATGTACTCGATGCTTGTCTCCAACACCTAGAACCTTCGCATCAGACGGCTATACACTCTTTTGAATCGCAAGTCTTTTCTTAAAAACATCGCAGCACAACCTCCTTGTATGGAAGTCGGTTTCGTCGTACTATTTTATACCTTCTGTGCCTCATTTTGGGTTTTTTGGTAAGCCTAGTTTCACTAACCAAAGCACCTGGACGTTAGGCAATTTAAACAGTGCGACTGTTCCTTCGACCCATATCAGTGAATATTAGTGATGTGTTGGAAAAATGATTTCTTCATCCGCTCGGAAGGAGTCTTAAAGGGAGGGATTGATGGGAAAGCTTATAAAGTTAGTTTGACAGCGATAAAAAAAAAATCCTCTTCAGAAGAAGGAAAAAGACATTTAACTACTCTAGCTACTACACAAATGCGATAGTACAATAGTTTCGTCCAATTGTTGATTCGATGGGTTCTTATATATATGGTAAAGGCAAATGCGATAATCTAGCGTTTATTAATGAAGTGAGCATCAAGCAGACTCTCCTATTGCTAACGTCACTAGTTGACGTTCTTTCCGTTTTTTAAGGTAAAATGAGTTTTAATGAAAATGTGAGGAGTATATAGCAATTCAATACAACACAAAAAGCACTAAAGTAAGCTAAGACAGCGGATGGATTTGAATTTTCGAACTTACCACATGCATACGTATAAAATTGGAAAATGTGTCAGGAAGATGGTGGAATTCATTGGTTGGATTTGAAAATGGTATATATATGACCTTAGCTTTAAATGGCGGCTTAAACTTATAATTTTTTTATTTATTTCTTTTTTTAAGGGATTTGATCCGCCAATTTCGGAGTCACTTCGACCTGAAAGATTTTGTGTACCACAAAATCAATATTAGGAAGTCAAAATAAGCTCAACAATTTTGATGAATTTGAGAATCTCACTGGTTAAGATTTTGATTGTGGTCACATTAAGGCACTTAGAGCCATGCGTTCACATAAAATGTGTTCCGCAGTTTCGTCATCATCCATGCAAAGACGACATCAAATGCAACCAGTCTTCTGATATCATCCCCCTTTTGAGTTGAAGGGATTCTTTTGATTTTTGTGAAACTTTTTGATGGCTTTTTTAGTCTGGCGAAGCACTGGGATGTTTTCCCAATGAGATATACACATTTTATGCTCCCAAATCTTTATTGCTGAGTTACTTTCGGAATTCGGTATATTACTGAACGGCTCAGGTCCAATGAAAGAATCAGCCGTTTCTAGCCACTACGTCGGCTATTTTATTTCTGATAGTACCTTTATGACCAGGCATTCATCAAAGTTTTACTTTATTCTTGTATGAGAGATCTTGTACTGAATTAAAGCAGTGTAAAAATGATTTGGGGAGCCTAATGCTTTAATGGCTGCTTGACTGTCCGTTAGTATATGGATGGGGCGCCCTACGTACACCTGAATGGCATGGCACTGGGCCTTTTTCCTATTGGTTGCGAGATTCCGGTGCTTAGATCAAAGAGCACCCACCCCGGTGTCCATCTTTGGTCCATCCGTACACCACTTGATACCTTTAAAGTTTGAGGTGGGCTTTTTGTAGTTCCATACTTCTCGCCTTGGGATCACTATTTCAATATAGTTCTGCTTAAGCACAGAGTCTTAGGTAGGCGCAGATCATGTCAAGATTGGAGATTTCGGAAAGAAGATTCATTTGATCCATGTTATCTGATATCCCCTATTTGTAGTATCCTGAAAATGCTTCGAATTACCTTTTTTTTATAAAGTTAAAGAGTCGCGTTAAATCAATGAAGGCTTTTGTATCCGGTGATGCTAAGGCGTTCTAATGATGAGTAGATAATGATGGGTCCTATCATTATTGTACATATCCAATGGGTGACCTTTGGGGTTATTCCCCAGGTCTTACCGTAGATACGACGGCAACCTCACATGGCTTAAGTCGCCTTGGTGATTTTATTATTAATATGTGAATTCAAATTTAATTTTTATTGAGAACCATTCCAAGATATTTTACTTCGTTGGAGTATACAACTACTGTACCGTTAAGTGAGATCTGGACAACGCTCAGATTTCTTTTACGAGTGAAGAGAACAAGTATATCTTTGCTGGGGTTGATTGAGAGATTTTCCTTAAATTTTGGCACCACTCACAGGTACTTACAAATGATTAACGACCTATTTTATCCAACTTTATACAAGGTTGGGCACAAGTAATGTCATAAAGTGAATGAGCTATATTTTTTGCAAATGGCGTCAGTTGTTAGCAATGGAGCGATACACATCTGAAGAATGCGGAATTATTGTTACTGCTTATTTGACCAATTTCAGGTCTGTCGTTTTAACGCAATGTAAATTTCGTAGTCGTGTTCCTCGTCGTCCTGCACCATGTTCGCGAACAATTTAGCGTTTGGCTGAGCATCTCACGCAAACTGGATCCAGTAGAGATATCGCAATAAGTAGCCGGCCCCGCATTGCTCGGTTGATCGAGAACATCACTAGAGAGGACGTCCGAGAGAGTCCTCAAACATGGGCGAGACAACGATGCACACAATTTGACATCAGCAAATGTTCGTTGCGTGAAATTTTGGTGAAAGACCTGAAGATGTTCTCTTATAAAGTGCAAACCTTTCACCAATTGCTGCCTGCTGACCGTCTGTTAAACCTATGACAAGAAGAGTATGATTTCGTATCCAAAAGCAAAATGAGCAATAAAGCCCATTTCCACTTACGTGGTTACGAGGGGCGTTCAATATATTCTCGGTATCGATATGAATGGAAAATGCGAATTCAATTTAAATTGTTTTTATTTTTCAATATAATCTCCCCTAACATCAATGCATTTGTTACATCTTAACATAAGCTTTTTTAAACCCTCAAAAAAATAAATTTCCTCTTTCTCTGCAAAATACCCATTTATTGCCGACTTGAGTTCTTCATCATCCGAAAATCTTTTTCCACGAAGACATTTTTTCAAATCCGGAAACAGGAAATAATCACTAGGGGCAAGGTCTGGACTATAGGGTTGGTGTTGGATTTCTTCGAAACCATAATCTCGCGCAGCAGCCTTGGAAACTCGCGCCGTGTGAACAGGAGCGTTGTCATGAAGAAGCAACACACCCGCTGCGAGTTTACCCCGTCTTTTCTTTTTAATTTCCTCCCGCAAATTATGCAAAGTGGAAGCGTAGGATGTGGCGTTGATAGTTTCACCTTTTTTTTGTATTCAATGAGCAAGATAACTTTGAGTCCTATCATCGTATCAGTTGCCATTATGATTCTGTTTAACTAGAGATAAAACGCGAATTAATAATCACATTTATATGAAATTTTACATGAATGCACTAAAATAATAGTATTACTTAATAAATAAGTCAATTTATATATACAACCACAGCTTCACCCCCGATACCGAGAATATGTTGAACGCCCCTCGTATGTGAATAGACAAAATTTTAATTTTTGCATGAAATGCACGAAGATGAATTTGGTCTCGAGCATTGTTGGTTCCAGTAGAACGGAGCAACCACTCACATAACTCGAGCAATGTGGAGATTTTGATTCACCAATTTCCAGTCCCGTGGGATATTCCGTTTTGGCGATTTAAACTGGATGTCCAGATCGCTAGATCTGACAGCGCCAGGCTTCTTCCTTTGGGGCTTTTCGAAATATCACATTAACCACAACAAACCAGGAAACTTGGAAGTCTTGAAAGCCAACACTGAAAACTATACTCAAAACTATACTCTTGAATTAGGAATTCTTCGTGATCAAATTTAAGAAGTATTATTCTTCTCGATGAGCTAATATTTAAGGTATATGAAACGTGTGATAGATTTTTAACAGGGATTGCGTTTATGCAGGTTACGTATTCAGTAGCGGTGCATGTTCGTTACCCGAGCCTCTCGACATTAAATTTCTGAAGGTCAAACTTTGAGAGGTAAAGGAACACACACGTGTGACCCGAATCCCGAGAGAGAGGGGTTAGCGCACGCAAAAAACTTATGACTAAAACGCACCCGTGTGATCAGATTCACTATCGTTCACTGTTCTAATATGCTGATCTAATTGTATGTCCTTTGAACTTATGATGCAATTGCACAGGTGCCATTCAACAGACACCGTGCAATTGCTTCAGGCATCATACAGAACATTGTGCATTACAAGTATTTTCGGAGAATTTTGTGAATTGGGTCATATATTCAACATGTATTATTCAGCTAAATCAAATAACAGTCGGACTAATTTTGAGACCTACTGGTTGAAGAGTTGAGTTGCAGATAGTTTCCTGGTTCCGAGGAACCAAAAGTGTTGCTGCAACTGGTATTCGATAATCTGTATCACCTGCCTTCTGATAGATTTGTACTACAAGTGTTCTTTGGCTACTTAAACAAAGCTAATCTAATATATGGTATGCATACGCGATGGGGTTTGATCAGCAATTCGGAATCGGCAACCATAATTTTTGAGTATTACTTTAGGTATAAAATGATAAATGATTTCGTCCTTGCTACTATCACTACTATTGGACTGCCACAAAAAGATTTCGAAACTTTGGCAGAAACTTCAAAAAAATACCGTACATGCAATTATGTCTTCTGCTTGCTATCTTTTCCTAAAGTCTCTGAGTATGTTTAAAATTCAGATACTTGTATATACAAAATTTTTGTTTTGTTTTTTGGATCACATTTTTTTAAGCATTCCCAAAGTACAGAGACCCTTGTTAAGATTCTTCCCTAAGGGCATAAACGAGCTCTATCATCACAAAAACTACACCCAAAGCAATTTAAATGCCAAAAATGGAATCTCATCGAAGATGGTCTGCCGGCCTTAGAATGGTCGTCGTGACCATCATGACCGTGATGGAGCTCATGCCTAATGCATGATTTAAGATAATTTTGCTTTTCGCACGCTTAACACTGGACAGTTGAGCATCATCCTCCACGTCATAGTTGACACACTGCATTTTCGAGCGTTTTGTTATTCGACTTCCAATTGGGGTTCTCCCTTTGTTAGATCTTTTCTTATTATTTCTTTTATATCAAAATACTCGTAATTCCTAACCATGCGTAGCAGGACCGGTTCTGAGGTGCCACTTAAAATTCTCCGTCGGCACTGACCCCTGGTTGGATCTCGTGGATGATTCAAAGAATTTAAATGCCGAGATTGTTTCTCTTCGAGTTTGAGCATAAAATGTCGGAGGCTTATTTGATTTTGTTTACTTATTTATTTTGTGTTGTCTGTTTTATTTTTGCAGATTTTTTTCTGTCCAAAACCTACCATATTTACCATGGCACAGTATCTTGCAGGAAATCACCAAAAGGCGCGCAATGGTTACAAAGCGGTATGCCAAGACCAAGACCGAAGCAAGCCGAAACCAATACCAAGACCAACACCAAAAGTCCGTCCTCCGGTGCACGGTTGCTGCTGCCAATCCTCTGTGTGATAAATCTGCAAATAAATCTCGCATTGTTGTTTAGCTTAAAGGTCCGCAAGGTTTGCTAAAGATGACAGCGAAGACGACGACCGACCTGCTGAGGAAAAAGACGACAACGGACGACGACGATGGATACGACGACATTTTATCGTTGACATTAATTTCTTTTCTGCTCAGTGTTGTTTTATTTTAGCTTTGCACTGGCGGGTTATGTTGCTGCGTATGTCCTTTTTGTCGTTTCTTATTATTTGTTTGTACAGATTTCTTGGTTCAGAAAGTGTTGTTTTTTTTCGGTTTTTTTATTTGCCTTTACCGGCATTTTGGGCCTTTTGTATGATTTTCAGCTTTAATGGGTTTTGTGTTTTTTCACCTTATTGATGAGATGAGATGAGCGCTCTCGAAATGGCTTTTCTGCGGAAGAAGTGAGTAAGTAGTGCAGTTAAGGGTTGCCATTTCTTTTTAAATTTCTAGTAAGCAGAATTTGGAAAAAGACGCTGCTCTTAAAGTAAGTCTTAAGATTTAGAGCAACTCTAGACTCAATGAGTTGACGGGAGTCATATTATACTGGGGACAGAAGAAGTTCTGACATATCCAAAACGATTTTCTGCACGAGATACATATACAGATGTTTTTTTTATTTTTTTAAAAGAACATAACACTCAAAAGGGTATAACTACTCTTAAAATGCCGGAGCACGTGTTAAGTTTTTCGGAAAGGTGGATAGAGAGAGACAGAAATATATTTGGGCTTAGTGGTTTTGTGGCTCCATGTGTGGCATCCAACATTTAATGGGGAGACTAAATTATTAGTATAAATTGACTTGATCTTGTATTTAAGCAATCATTCACCTCACGATATTTCAGTTGCCTGAAAAAAATGTCTTTCGGTCACCGCTGGTAACCGTCTGAATGGGAAGTCAATACTCTACCACTTGAGCCACGACCACAAGTGGTTCTATTAAATTGCTTCATAAAATACAAATTAAAACAATATGCAAAATAAATCAAAGTGTAATTATGTTGCAAAAACGAGCAATAACCATTATATGTAGCGAACTTCGTTGCATTTAAGGGCCCGAGGGAAGAGTTTCAAACGCTTTCAATCTTTCGGAAGAGTTTTTGATTACTCAAGAAACAAGAGAACCCAGTCACCTTTTTCTTGCATATCTTAAGTTAAGTTATGTGTTCCCATTGTATTAGCTTGCAGGTAGGTCATAAAAAGTTTCAGGGCCAATAAACAGGGATTAAACACCCTATCTGACAGGTTTTTTCAACAGTTTTACTGCCAGAGATGCCTCTTTCTTCAAGAACTCATATACGAGTATGTCAGTGTTATTTTTTGGTATACAGCGACTTACATAAGGGGTGTATATACTGCCAAGTCACTTAAGGCTCAATGTTAAAAAACTTAAGAGCTATGAAGACTGCAATAGGTAAATATGAGATCTTCGGAGGTTTATTCATACGAATTCTCTGACACAGACCCTAAAGCATTAACTCCTGCTTGGAAATTAGAAGTGGAATGTATTGTTCAAATAGTCGGCATCCGACTACTACTCCATTGGTGTTTCTGACCCATTTGTATTGCAATCTGAGGAATTTAAAGATGATCTCAATTACTGTGATTCGAAGATGATCTTTAATAGGTGATTTAGATTTACTTTTATCAGAATAAAGTCCGGGTGCAAATTGCTATTAAAGATAGCAGCACGATTTCCATAGATATGTATAGCTGGTTCAATGTTTTAAATGGTGTATTTCAGATGTCCAGATGAAGTCCCCAGTTTAGTATTCTCCTTGGGGGCGAACCGTTGATTGTTTTTATTAAGATCGAATTTGGTTCTTATTCTGCTCATGAGCAGGAAGAACATCCATTTATAATTACATGGTTAATGACTTCGGTATCTGGACCCGATGAGCTGATAACCGGATGAATCAAGAAAGCGCGAGTGAGGTTTAGAATCGGATTTATCCAGTGTCTGTGTTGTAAGGTGACGTTGTGAATAAAATATTGTGACTTCTTGACACAATGTCCTCAATTACTGAAAAGTTTAGAAAAAATACAGTGATTGATTAGTAGCACAAATTCACCCCGTAGTACGATTTATTTAGCTACGTCGGTTATTCCAGTTAAGCGGACAATAAAATTGACCAGGTGATCATATTTAGAAATTGCGAAACATACCGGTGATATTAGCGTTCAACGATGAATGAATTGATGGCTGACACTAGCCCTTTGTGCTTTTTGCAGACAGTATAGCAATTATCGAGAGATAATTTTTCTTTGCTTTAATGTATGGCATGAATCAATATTGGGTTCTGGGAGTAATTTTCTATACCAATCACTATAGTATATGTTATAGTTTTTATACTATTTGACCCAGCCTATACCATAGAACTTCTTGAATGGCAATGATATTCAGTTTATACATAAGTAAGAGCATCTATAATACATATATTATAAACCATCTCGACACATCCCGATGGTGGAGAATTTGATCTTTCGAAAGTTAGCATATCACTACATGGTACCACCGCATCCGTTGCTTTGACATCGGTGTCCAGAAATTCTTGAATAAGCTGAGCTTAGAAATCATCGGAAAAGATTAAAGACCTTATAACTGAGTCAACTTCCGACGTAGCTGTTGGCTGCAGCAATGTTTAATTCTGGAAAATGGTTCTTGTCAGTGAATATAATATATATATTCTATAATCTGCATAGATGACAATTATAAT
Source organism: Volucella bombylans (assembly GCA_949129095.1). Taxonomy (NCBI): domain Eukaryota; kingdom Metazoa; phylum Arthropoda; class Insecta; order Diptera; family Syrphidae; genus Volucella; species Volucella bombylans. Next base: position 189,814,742 of record OX422140.1, on the reverse strand, counting down.
ATCATAAAATTCAAGTAAACCTCTACCGAGATTGAGTAAATTTGAACGAGCAATTCTGGTAGCCGAGTGTATTTTAATCAGGCCATATATGTACTACATAGCAACATGTGTAAGTCTTTAACAACTCCGGCAATAGGCCATTAGCGCCAATGGAATTCAAGATTTCATTACAACTAATGTTTTCATTAGTGGCGATGTTGTGCCAATTATTTTCTATGGAGAAGAAATCGTCACATATTAAAATGAAATGAAATGAACAAAAATGAAATATCAATACTATTGGAAAGTGTTGGCTCGATGTCATTGTCATGAGGTCTTGTTTCCACTTTCATCTTTGCATGCAAATGTCCCGATTCTAGTTATTTTTATGTTGATCATGGAAGCAAACATTTATGATATAAGGGTTAAAATCATTTGGCACTATTCCATTATCATTGCAGAAGCAATAGAATCAAAAGAATCCTTTGTTGTTCTTGATATACCCGTATGTATCATAGAGCTCAAAAAAGGCAATTATTCCAAAAATTTTGCTAAAATAAAAACAATTATCAGATGCTCGTTTACGAAAAATTTCTTGCCAATCATAAATCCAATGACAAAATCAGACCTGTCCATGTTATCCGCATGCAGCAGTAGTACAATATACATATGTACCTAGACCCCTCTCACGAGAAAAGTTTTCAGTTAGTTATGATATTTCTGAATTACATTTAATCCCTTATTTAAGGCATGTTGGAGATTTTCATTGAATGGAATTTTCCGTGGAGGGTTCGGAGTACGAATTATAACTTCTCTATTGAGTTATTTAGAATTATTTCACTTCCGAACGGATTTGGAAGGAGCTATTCCGAGCCTCCACAAGAGGAGTTGCGAAGTGACAATGGTCATTCTATTTAAAAGTAAGAGGAGACGTTATTACATATATTTCGTTTGCAATTGTCACTTTCGTGCTTCTACATGTAATGCAATTCAAGTTAAAACTTAATTTGCCCAACGGTGAAACCAAGCACCATTAAAATAATTTTAGTTTTCGCTCTACATAAAACTCTGCGAATTCTTGGCAACCCTAAGCAAATTAAATCTACCCATCTGCATAGTACCTTAACCGCGTCCAATTACGCTATCTACAACAGCTAACTCAGCTCAGTAAATTCCTCTGCCGTCGTCGCTCAGATAGAGACTATGCCTTTTTGAGACGGCGGTGTTGGTGGTTGGTTCTCTCACGAACGGAAAACAGTGAAGATACGCCGCGGTGCCTGTTTTTAATTTAATGTTATTTTCGGTATCGCATATAAAGAATTTTGCGTCTTAATCTTTGCATCCGAATGGGATCCAACTATTTATGCAGGGCCGAGGAAACTTCACAAGGCTCTTTCATGCAGCAAAAGCAGACGACTGACCGGCTACACATAGCCACACGTACTACCTCCAAAACAGGACTAAAATTTATTTCTTCATTTGCATATTTTAAGGAGTTCGCATATCCATTCAATATTCTCAACATGAAGCTACATAGATACAGAGGCGCATGTACAGTATACACCGATATGTTGAGGAACAAAATTTGTGACTATGCAAAGAACTCTGGGCTTCCTCGTTTGCATTCCCTCAATGTGCCAGCTGTCTAGCTTACTTTAGCTTGTGTATTATTGTACCCGAACTTTATGAACTTGAGTCGTGTGGATTTTATTTTATTTCTCAAGATGAATCGAATGATCAAGACCTTGCATAGGTTCGTCCACTTGGACAGAGTAGAGGTCTCAATGCAGGCTCATCAATTAACTGTTTCGATATTTCAACTTGAAAGTGCAATAAATTTAGGACCTATGGTCTGGCCAAGGCAATAAGTGTGTGTGGGATATTTTAATTAAAAAAGCAGTTAGTGGAAGGGTGAGTAGTGGGTAGGAAGAGTGAACTTTACCAAAGGTAATGCTGGAAATTCATATCTTTTGGCCCCGACTTTATTCCGACAGGAAATCATTGTTTGGTTGCGATCATTGAGTTTCGAATATGCGCCATTCAACACTTGTGCGTACGATAGTACTAAGTGCAATTGGCGGCAGGAGGTGAGTGGGTGCCATTATTCATACTAGTACCAGTGCAGATCTGAGGTAGTTTGTAATGTAATAACATGCATGTTTGTGGGCTATTTGCATGTTGTGTGATATAACTCCCCTCACCATATCATTCACTTCAGTAACGACGCACTGAAATGGGAAAGTTTTGTGTTTTCCCTCGTTTTATTGGCAGTAACTGCCACTCACTTGCATGTGGATTCGAATATGATAGATGCTTATCGAAGTAAATAGGGGTGCTGGTCTTAATAGTCACCTGAAATGGTGCAAATTATTTCGAGGGCTTGCATCATATACAGATTCGAAAGTATCTTCAAATAGTCATAGTCATCTAACTATCTCGAAAGTTTGCTTGTGAACCTGAGCAACGAACCAATGATACACTGAGTCGTAGTAGTAGTTTTCATGTCCAAAACAGGTAAGTTCAGACTTCAGGGTTATAAGCATTACATCATTTAATTCTAAAACCCTAGAAAAAATTACTTGAATCTCATATTTGCAATAAGCTGCATGCAATACAACGGCATGAAACTTACTTTAAGGAACGGAGAGGGCATAAAAATTAGACCGAAAAATACAGCAGCAGTAAAATACTTTAGTATTTACCATGACTTCATAGTATTTACCATGACTCTCGTGCTAACAGTAAGGTACCTACAGATCACATATATCGACTGGCCGCTGAAAAGCCTTCAAATATGTCAAATACCAAATACATCAGTTGTAACTATAATGTTCTTTTCCATTAGATCAGCTTTGCTCTACCCTCGTTTATTATTAGACTACGCCATTGAAAAGAAGTAGCCAGCGTTATTGGGCGGAGGCCCACTACCAGACCATAGATTAAGTCAGTATTTTACGTGAACACTTATCGTGGAGATTTAAGTCCACGAGATGCCCATACATCTATGGGGGCCAGCAACCATGACGCTTCCACTAGGGGCCTATCTCTTCTAAGTCAGACCCGGACCGAAGTCTGCCCCTAAGACTAATATCTACTGGTCTGCCCCGGATTCATTATTAGACTGCACCATTGATGGTCGTAGCTTTGTTAATTGAGCAGCGGCTCACTACTGGAACAGGCGAAAAAAATAGCAATATTCCATGAGGATACTACAATATTTATTGCCAGCCAAGCTGGTATAAGGTTCGTCACCGCGATCCAAGTAAAATCAAATATTGTAAAGGTCTGTTTTTAAAACCTGTATACTATTGATCCTAGCATAATGTCAAACTCTACAAGAAAGTAGAAGGGAACAAAAGCGTAAACGAGTTAACTTGGCAAGTTTCTTATCAAAGGCGCCCTCCCAACCTCTGATGCTGATTGGATCTCGAATTTTTTTCGAAAATAAGTACTGCATCACCATTAGCCACTGCAATTTGCTATCACAGAAGCAAGCGTAGCTTCAAACTCAATGTTTCGGCTAAATATGAATGATTATCCCGTAATTCAGCTAGTGACAAATTCAGTCTTGTAATGTTGCAAAATAAGTGATCCTCCTACCATCGCCAACTTTTTTGCTACATTTTTTAAACAACCATTTGCTAACAACTCTTTCATACCATACTTCAATGACCTACCAAATTTCTCCGTTGGTCCCTTTCTCACTCAAAATTTCGATCCTGCAGTTATTGAACAAAAGTTGCTAGATCATATTCTTTCTACCCGCCCCAGATGGTCTCCCCGACGTTTTTCTAAACAAAATGCTCTTCCAACCTGTCTCTACTCCTTTCCTACGTATTTCGTCTATCCCTTACACAGGGAGAATTTCCCCAGATTTGGAAGACCTACTTTATAATCCAGATACACAAAACGGAATCTAAGGATGAAGATACCAATTATCGCCCTAATCTCTCTCATATACCCAAAAGCTTTGAAAGCATTTTATACGAAGCCTTAAGTTTCAAATTGAAGCCTTTTATTTCGCCCCGACAACAAGGTTTTCTAAATGGCAGATCAACTACCACAAACCTCGTAATCTTACCTCCCTATAAGGGCCGACTCAAACTTCTCAATATGAATTCGTTAGAAGAACGTTGTACGAGTAATATTGCTGACATTCCATCGGTCCCCTTTTCTACACTATTTCCTTCAACACCAACCCACATAATCTACGTTGTTCTCATCTATTATGTCAACTGGTCCACCACACCTCTTGTGGCTCCTACGAACTAATTACCCGTATGCTGCAAAAGGTCAACTCAAACTTCTTCGTTTTTGATTTCAACCTAAGCACACCTTGTCTGAAACAAGATCTCTTCCATCATTCCCTTAAGTCTTTTTGTTAGTTTTTAAGTTAATTCAAGCTTGTATTAAGCCAAATAAATGGTGGCATAGGCCCCCACAAGAATTAAATTTTCGAGGGAATTGCTACTGACTAACATCTAGTGGACCAAAATATCAAGATCCCACCCTGCAGTTTAAAGTTTCAAGTGGGGCAGATAATATAAATCCTTTACCTTCCAATGATAATTAAAGAAAATTTGTATTTGTGAAACGTCTTATAAAATAGAGAGTCGATGCAAAAACGTGAGTAGTCACTCACAGGACATAATCTCCTGACAGTATAGGCAATAAATTTGCGTCTTGAAAACGAAGACTTAGGGGAGAATACCCTTAAATACTCAGTTATTGCCCCAGCCTTAGTAATCTGAGGAAGAGAACCTTATAAATTTACTACCTAAATGATCTTGCAGAGTTATCTGCTTTTTATGCAAGGACCTTCACCAGAAAGTCAGTTTACTCTAACCTTTTTAGAACAAAATTTTCCATTACAACTCTCAATATATAGATAAAGCCTAATAAATAAAGTCTTAATCGCAAGACTTTTTGTGCGGTTCATACCAATAATCAGATGAGATGTGCATCTCAGTGCGGTTTTAGGCTTTATAATTCCACCAACAAACAATTGTTCATCTAACGGCGAATCTTCGTAAAAATCCGGGATCTGCAAATATTGAAGATCGACAAGAAGAAGTGCGAGCGAACAATTTGTTTGCTACACTGCATATGTTACTAGGACAGACAATACAGTGTACACGGATTATTAGTTTTGTATATACGAGCAAAGCTAGTGAATAGTACTCTGAATGTGAAAGCTGACTACAGCCAGTATATGAAGGTGGGAGTGCTTAACACAGTAAATAATTATAACGCATGCATAGTTCTTAGGAATATGCAGACGATGTTGCTGCCCTATCAATTAAAGCATGCCGAGCGACTTTCTGCTCAGGCAGCACTAGACATTATCGACAATTGGTGCACAGAAAGATGCTGCTAGTCTATACTTTCAAAACTTTTTACAACATAGCGAAAGCTAACTGGTCTGACTTATCCATTGCTTAAAGTTATCATCATCAGTTTCTCCAATGTAGCTACGAGTAAGTATTTGGAAATCATTCTGAATATCAAACTTTTCTGGATTAAGCATGTGTTGATGAAAACCTCCATGATGCAGTGGTCTTTATATCAGTGTGAAGGAGGTATCTGCAAGACATCGGACTTGTCCTACAGTAGGGAAGTGCTGTAAAGTGCTATCGTGCTAAGTACTTAGTGTGTTAGTCATAAGCTACACAACATCTTGCTGTGCTTGCTGTCTACGTTCTCATCAGTGTGCAGGTCCTCGGCGCTGATTTGGTGAATGTTGGTACTGTAAGCACTTTGCTCATATTTCTATAAAAGAATGAGAAGGTCCAATAAAATGACATACAAGAAGTAGATCTTTGTCTGAGTCCTCTCTTCCGACAGAAACAAAAGATGTCAACATCATAGATGTGTTTATTAATGCAAAGAATTGCAAGTCTAAAAAATCAAAAAGGTGTTTTTGGTATTTTCACCGAACTATATGTATCCACGTGATGAGAGGGTCATCTGCACGTTTCTCGTTTGATTAAATATTATCTTGACAATGATAGTTGTCTCTTCTTTTTCGTTATTTTATACTAATAATTCCGAATCGTGATATACTCGTATACCTTCAGACTAAACAAAATGTATTGAAAATTATGTTGGCAGACAGTACTCAAGCCAATTCAAGAGCGGTGGCCATCTGTATACGGCTATATTACATAACTAATCGGAAATTCTACATTTGTAATAAAGCAACAAACTTTAAGAAACGAAGGATTTTGTAGTGTAATTTTAAATGTTTATGAATTTATTTATTTTCCTGACTCACTACTCTCTCGTCTTAATGCACCACTTCTGATTATTTATATAAGAATTTACTATTCTCAGAACACACTATTGTTTGGCTCACTGAAATTGACTGAATGGGACCAGAATTAAAAGAAATAAATATGATTCACCAACCAATTATTCAGAATGAAAGTATCTTATTTACATAAAGTATAGTACATATGCCCATGAACATCTAATCATCTACTTGGTCAGTACCAAAAAAAAAGAAAATTCTTGATTTTCTTTTCCGAAATAATGGACCCCGACTTGGCGAAATGGAATTTCTCCAAAACTCCAAATCACCACTTAACTATTGGGAATCCAATCCTGAATTCTTCTCATCCCCTTTCCATACCAAAACCAGCTAAAGCTAAAGTCAATAATTGACTCAACAGCAAACAATGGAAACAATATTTCACGTCACTCATACCCCCAGCTCTTAAGCCACATAGACTGTTGCCCTTTAAAAATGCCTAGCCTATCATAGCATCCCAGGACGTTGCGAAAACAAAAACGGCAATTACCAAACTACGTCACCAGCCAAGGAATCCAAGGAACCCACGGACAAAACAACAAAAACAAACAAACGCTTCCGAGAGACGACAATAATAAATTCCCCATCTGAATTTCTGCTCCATGAATTTCGTTTCCATTAATTCCACTAGATTAACCCCCAGCACCATCTAACTGGTAGTAGCGGAAATTCAACCATTTTTTCGATTGGAGTATGGGCTACAGTACTGTGCTGGTGGAGTCGGGAAACGACCGACGGCTGACAACCAACAACTAACGACGAAGCGACGACGATGGTTGTTTCAATGACGCTGAAGCCAATGCCAAGCTCCTTGTGGAGCCATCCGCTGAGGTGTAGGACAGTGGAAAGGGGAAACCGAAGAAGAAACTGGTTTGCTTTGGGTTTTGGATTCTTCTTTCGTTAGTGTTTTTATATTCGAACCTGAGACTGGGTCCAAGCCATTTATCAGTGGAATGAAACTCACTCAGCGTTTGAACTGAGTTGAAGCGGCAGAAACGATTATTGAGCTTTGAGTCATGCAATCAGACGTTACAGTAGAGTCGACAAAACATTGAACCGAAAGCGAATGCCTGAGTAAATCCTTCTGAAGTTTTGAAGTCACATTAATCAATTTTGAGCTTCCTTATGCTTGTAACGATTATTATGGAATTTAAATATAAAAAATGTGAATCTATGAAACAAGAAAGTATCGACGATGTAGGAGTTTCTTTTCAAGTTGAATGTCTCAATAGTTACTTAATTAATATCTTATTGTATCTTGTTTACATCGCTATAAATGAACGAAAGACTTTGAAGATTAATTGAACTAGAAAAAACACAATATGCTTGGGTAGATGAGCCATTAACTATATTATATATTTAAAAAGGTCAGAAATTGGACAGTTATGTAGTTTATGTTCGTTAGTGGCCAAATTTTTCAAAACCAGGTCCGACAAACAAATTGTGGTATTAGGCTTTTTGTATCAATTGAATTGTTTACAAAACTATCCTTTAACTTTTAGGCCAGATAAAATCTCAATCTTAGCTCTTATTAAACAAATGCTTTACATAAACCAATGTATTGATTCGAAAATAAAACATAATTGTGATTGTAATAATTGTATCAGAAGCACTAGTGAAAAATTAGTAGTATCAGCAATGGTTGCGAAAAATGTGTTTCCATATACAAAGTATTTAGGAAAATCTTAAATTTTCTGTAGTGTACAAAGCATTTTCCAGTTGTGATACTGCAGTTGCAGTTGCCAAATTGAAGGATTGGAGCTTTAGACTCCAAACTTAATATACATATTTCTAATTTCTAGAAAATATTTACCATTGTGTAGGTACTCGTACGTTTCGATTCTTCCGTCGGAATCATGAATGATTGTCCTATTAAGTCTCCCGCAATTTTTCAAAACACATAACTAGGTCACACCTTACACAAATGACTCTTGACACATAAATCATTGAATGGTAATTTATCATATATTGATTTGGTTACGATATTTATAATTGCAAAGAGAACAAGTTTTTTATTTTGTAGTTTTTATTTATTATTAATTTTTATTCCAGTCTAAGGTAGGGCACGTATTCTATTTGGATGGATTTGGATGGATTCTTAGGTGTCAACGATGAATGTTGGTATAGATTTCATAGATACATAATGAACTTGAGCTGATCGCAGATTAACAAGGAATTACTGGAGTTGAGCAAACAATTCATCCATCCGTATTTAAATTGACTCAGCGATTTAGATCACAATCCATTTAATTTCAAAAACGTAAATCGCAGAAAAATCGTCGGAATTATCTTCTTTAAAAAATATAATGCTCCTCAGTTCACATATATCCGATCGAAAAACGTAGACAGTCTTAAATATTTAATAAGGAAAGTGCATAAAGTAAGCTTGGAAAAAAGAATTTAGAAAACTCTGATACCTATAGGCCTAAATTAATCAAAATTAGTCTTAAGTACGGCTACAACATCATACACGAAAACGACAACGTTATTATGGATTATGACTCGAAATCATTTAGAAAGATATTAGCGTTGTTTTCATCATAGTTCTAAGATCCGGTTAGGATCACCAAAAAACGAAAGCAGAATGTATTATCTAACTTTCAGTGAAATTTGTCACAACAAATTTTACCCAATTACTGTCGGTGTGTGCAACTTTAGAGCACTCAGCACCGGCTAAACCCTCATCCGCACTAGTTGTGTGACTAGATGTGCACTCCACTCCTGTTTTAATGTCTATATTTTAAACTGCTCTATAATGTCCTGCCCATACAAGTCCACTTTTTGAATAGTTCAGTTCAGATTGAAATCAAAACTTCATGTTGGTTGGGTGGGTGGAAGTGTTATATATTTTTATTCATACGGAAAAATTCTCCTTTTAGTGACAACTATTGCCACTGCTCAATAGCATGCTGGACTTTTCTTCCCAGATACCAGTACTGACTGCAGCTCTACCCTAAAGTTTCGTTTCTCTTATCAGCAGGTTTAACGACAACCTTTTAAATATTTTTGTAGAATTTGCGTTTTAAATTCTCGCTCATTTTCATTGCAGAAAATAAAAAGCTCTCGTCTTTCGTCATTACAACGCTTTAAACATGCAACCTAATAGGTGGCATGCAATTACTACCACCTTAAGTTAAACGTGAGAAATACTCAGTGTTTTGGTTGGATAAATAAGGTCCGCTCTCAAATGCCGCTTTGAAGTTGATAAATAGGAAAAGGTAATCACTTGGACATCTTGGGCTATTTACAGAACCCCCCGCAGTCACAAATTGTTGAGTATTAGATCTACCCAGACTTCACCCCCGCTGATGGATGCCCATGAGGCAATGTACTAAAGGTTTCAGGCATTCGTAAGATAAAAGAAACAGAGTCTTGTATGAGATATTGGAAATTCTGTAAAATTTATAACGGTGAATCTATTTGAGTATTTTTACCCATATAAACTCAAAGAAATACATTCAACTATTACTCAAATCTAACCGAAGAGAGAAGTGCTCAAACGCATAACTAACTGTATTTTTTTGAAAATAATGTGATTGTGCTATCTTATTATCGCGGTGTGTGGTAGCGACATATAATATTTATTTCATTATTCTCAGTTATTATGAAAATGGGCATTTTCATGTCGCAAGGTTTGTGAATTTTTCGATTGATCAAGTTAATAGTCTTTCTGAATCCATAATTCACGCAATGGTTTAACGCATTAAAAAAAATTATTCAAGCAACATAACTTTATGCTTGATTTTGACCGCTGATCTAAATACTCAACCGAATAAGATCCAAACGACATATGATGTAGTAATTCCCCTCAATAACTCCGGGAACGCAGAAACAATTTTTTTATCAAAAGCGATTTTTCTAATGAATCAAATTTTTATATGGACACAAATATAATTAACGAAAAACCAATGCATTCCAAAAAGTTACTGTAGTATGGCTTTTCGACTGTGGTATGGCTTTTCGACATTGGGCCATTAGTCGCCGTCAATTAATTGCCATCGAGACCAAAATCATGTGATTTAACTTCGTAAGACTTCTTTTTACGTGGTCATTTAAAAGTAAGGTCTGCACCAATAGTTCCAGAACAACTGAAGCACAACATTCAAACTGGAATAAAGAATCATTTAACAAGGTGGCTCAGTTCGTTTATTGGGTTCGATTCTCGGTTCATACATTAAAAAACAGAAAATTAACTTTGATTTCATTCATCTCCTCACCCTTTGGAGTTTGAAAAACACCTTCGGCTTCTCTGTTTTTGGAAAAATAACTAGACGAGCAAGTGACTTTGGTTCACATCGGACTGGAATTGTAATTAAAATATTTCAACGATCACAACTGATTGAAGAATTTAAAGAAACATATTCTCTCACTTTTTGATGAAACTTTACTCCTTACCGCTGAAACCGGATTAAATCGAATACACCAGTCTACAATTAATAAGCCTAAGTCTATTTTCAAATGGCATGCCGCATTTTTTTACATTCTCGCTTATGATTTCCATTAACTTGCCATTAAAGTTGCTTAAAAAAGGAGTATTAAGAAGAGTCTTTAAATGGTTGGTAGAGGATCTCATATAAACATTACTGAGGAAGACGCATATGGAAGCATCGGCTCAAATTTGGTGTAAACAATTTACTCTTTCGGGCATTTGTCCAGGTGTCAGTCTTCAATGAATGTGTATCTTTATTTTCGGCACAAGTCAGACAGTCAAAACGATTTACCAAATATTTCCAATTTCAGGCCTCGCAAAATGTCCTATCACTTAGGTCCTTCAAATTAAATTCTAAGTCCATAACTAATTGCTAAATATGCTACTGCCTAGCTATGTAAGTTTTTTGAATCCCTCCCCATATCTTACAGAGATTATACCGCGTGTCAATCTAAAAAGGTCACATCACAACAAACTCTAAACCTACCATTTTCTCATCACCCATTTGAAAAAGACACCTTGCATTGAATTCGAATAAAAATGATAATAAGGCTCAGCTAAAATGTACTGCCTAGCTACTCTCGACGATATCAGATTAATGTTGCATTTTATCGCCAATTGGCGCAGGTTGCCGCGCTGTGCTACAATGTCCTGCCGTTGGCTTCCTCTTTTATTTTTTGTTGTCGACCCCCTTTTTTTCACTTTATTGGTAATCCACTTAAGCAAATGACACTTAGAGTCATCATTACAAGCGTTTTTACTGCAGTAATGGCACATCTTGCACATAGTTTTCCCAATTTATTTTTATCCCTCAAACTCACAATATCACGTATACACAAACATACATAGAAAGACTTATCCATGTATTGAGATATGTACATTCTGTGTATCAGTGAACAGAATGTTACCTTCTGCCTGGTAAATCTAAATTTAATCTCTTTCTTCCCTGTACAGGGGGATACTCCAAGGAAGGTAAGATTGCGTAAATATTTTTTCTTTTCTCGTTCCTTTCCTCTTCGTCTTTTTATCTTCCAACAGAACTAATCGAAAAGGTGCAGAGGTAAAAAAAAAACCAACTGTAATACCAAGAATTTGTTGCCCGTTCCTGAAGGGACAACAAAACAAGTATACCAACCTTTATATCCTCAAGACGGCAAGATTTACCCTCCATTCAAAAGAAGAAAAAAAATAAAAATAACATACAGAAGGAGGAAAAACGAAAAGAAACCCAAACCCGGGAAAGAAAGGAAATCCAACAAAAAAAAAGCAGGACAACAAAAAAATATGGATATTGCTTCCTTTCCCAACCCCACAGGAAACCACCCCTTCTCTCAGGCCACGGTAAAATAACAAACAACGCAACGGCGAAGACTGAAAACTGTACACTGAAAGCTGAATGACACACCAACACCATATATCGCCATTACCCATACCAAACAGAGCTAAAAAGGAGCAACGTTGGCGCGCAGGAAACGGAAAGGGTGAGTGATTCACTATGGAGCTGTCACTATAGTCTATCCTGCATGCAGGGATGCTTAATTCTATAGCTACGAGTATAGCTGTAACCCAAACTAGGGCTAGAGCTGTTTGGATTTTTCACATTTAATCTAACGAAAACACTGCTCCTGGGTAATAGCTTTATCTGCTGACAGAATTATGGCCTCCATAGTGATTCATATGCCCATTTGCGGGAAAGGAATCACCAGCGCGCCATCGCTGTGTCGTCGCCGCCGTCGCCGTCGTCATCCTAGTCCTCGCAAACGATCAATACTGCAGCAATACAACAGAAGATAGAACAACAGACAGACACATATATTAAGAGAGGGTGTATAAACATACTGTATAGAAGGTATGTATATATGTATCCTTCCATGATGTCAGCAAAGGAAGATGTTCTTTGAATTAATATTGACTATGGCAATGTCAACATCGTAGACAAGAACTTTCTATTTTCAGTCATCGAAACTCTGCCTTTTTGAAAGATTTTCAACCCTAAGCCGCCAATGCGCAGGAAATCCTTCTATCAATAGAGCACACTTACATAGTAGAATATAGATGACTATTCGTTGAGTTTATATATGGAAAAGGTTACGGCACTTGGTAGCACTTTAACGCTTATTTTTGGGACTTACTTGAGATATACGATGACAACGACGCTACGACTGCGACAGTGACGGTGATGGTGATGGTGATGGGAAATCTATTGGGTGTGTGTGTTAACCTATCAACATCATCAATATTTGTTCACTGAGCAATCATCATGGGAGAGACCCTTCTGTTAACTACCAGTTAGTGTCAATGTTTAATGTGCACTAAATGTTTCAACCTTATTTACGATTTCAGTAACAATTATTTCTTACCGTTTGTATTGTCTCTCCAAATATTTAGAATGAAAATTGTTTTTGATTATTCAGTGGAAAAGGATATGCCGAAAGAGAATTTGGTTGATTTTTCATTTTTGTAAGGATATGGCTTCATTTTTTTTAAATCGGAAGCGATTTGGAATATATTTTGTTGCCATCAATCGAAGTATTGTCAGGCTTAGAATAAAATTTAAATTATCATATATGTATGATAAACTCAGCGGTCTTCAGCGATCTATCAGTAATTCCTACGGAAAACAAGGATGTTCAACCGACGGTGTTTTTAAATCACACAGGTGGTTTAATATCGGAAAGGTTTGAAACTTGCTCTAGATTTTAGTGATTCCTTTACCATACTCTGAATGTTTGCTTACGATGGTTGCCTGAAAAGTTTCCGACCGCAACGTAAAGTTAGCGGCACTCGTCGATAAAAGCTAGTGAATGCTAGTTGTGCATCTTTTGACAGTTACTTACCGATGTTTCAGTCATTTTGGACACGCAGTCGTTTGAGTGAGTCGATGTGAATATTTTTTGTGAAAATGGAAAAAAATGAGTATTGAGCTGTTATTAAATTCTTGTTTTTGAAAGGTAATACGCCTACGCAAATTAAAATTGAGTTGGACTCTGTGTATATGGACTATGCACCATCATTTACTACAGTGAAATTTTGGGCAGCTGAATTTAAACGTGGCCGTAAGAGATAAGGAGATGATGAACGTTTGGGACGTCCAAAAACTACAACCACTGACGATAACATTGCTAAAGTTCACCAAATGGTGTTAGACGACCGCCGAATTAAAGTGAGAGAGATAGTAGAGGTATGAAAATGTCCAAAGAACGTGCCTGTTACATATTTATTTTTTTCTAATTTTTATTTATTTATTTATTATTAATTCTTATAATTTTCTTTCTTATAAATTCATTAAACAATTAAACAGTTAAATAATACATAACATAACATACAATGTAAGAGAATTCAAGTTCTAAGAAGCAAAATATAAAAAAATTATTAAATCAAGATTTAGGCATGAGAAAGCTTTCCGCGCGTTGGGTGCCGCGGTTGCTTATGTTAGACCAAAAACGTTTTCGAAAAACGCCAAGTACTATTTAGACGGGTTAGAGAGATGGGAGCATCGCTGGGAGAAGTGTGTAGAGTTACACTATGTAGAAAAATAAAAAAAAAATTTGAGAAAAAATGTCTTGTATCATTATTTGGTCGGAAACTTTTCAGACAACCCTGAACTACAAATGCAGCTGGATAATTAACTTCTTTGGATTAAATATGTCACGTCGAAAACTGCCAAGGGGTAGTCGGATTTCTGAGAGTGGGAAGGAGATTTCGGATGGTATGAGGCTTGTTACCGAGATGGGTCATTTGGATCTACAAGACCAATTATATCGTATGCGTTGGTTGTCTAATAGAACATGGTTTCACAAAAATACTGCTTTTATCAGACCCAAAGAGTGGTCTACTTAATGTACTTATGGCTTTCCTCGATCTTGGTGCAGTGTTGCAAAGCTATTTCCCGTTTAACAATAAGTAGTCTTTGGTACATGCGTGTTACAATGAACTTTTGAAGACTTTGAGCCCAGACTGTCTTTTGACTCAGGTTTTATGGACTTGTTGTCTGATGCCATGCCAAAATACGGAATTGATTTTCCCTGTGCATATATAAGATTTCGGTCAGAATCTGGGCTTCACGTATGGCTGAAAAACTGATATTTATCACGGGACACTTAGTGTGCTATGCATAAGTGATAAAACATGCTGAAAACAACTTGCTGAGCCATTGATGAAGAATTGGAAAAATGGAATTCAAGCTCAAAAAGGAAAAAAATATATATATGACAACGAATTTAGACCATATATGCAAGTTTAAATTATCAGGGTGCCTTGAAAAACATGAAATATTAACTATGAGATATAATATATGTCACAGAGGTAACTACGAAGACCGAAAACATGGTACCACTGTCCGTAGATTAATAGGTCGTATCTGGCTAATCCATAACAATGTACACTAATCGAGAATAAGACCACTTCTAAAATGGAGTTTAAGTTAGTTCCCTTTGCTGTGAAGGAAACATTACAATAACAACAATTTAGGCTAAATATTTTACTATTTATATTTAAATGGACATGGACCGGTATTGGCTTAATGCAATTTATGCAAGACCAGCCTCTAATATTCTGGATGTTTGAAGATTCCTACCAGCAAAAATTGTGTTAATGAGCATTAGAGTGATTTTTCGCAGGATTTCCCCGCTGTTGTCGTTGTCAGAGTTCATTGCGGAACCATAAAAATAAAGCCCCTTATAACCTTAAAGCTGCCTATCGTGACGTTGTATCCTATGCGCCGATGTTGTGTGTCCTTCTTTGTTCATAGCATGTATTTTATTTTTCCTTCTTTGACCGGTAAACCCGTCTTTGCCCCTTATGTTTGAACAGCCAGTTTATCTATTGTGGAATTTCCTGGTTTTACCATATGATATTGGCCCGACAGACTGCAGAAATTACCTTTCCGTTCAGTACCGACTTCATGAGTATGTTTTCCTATGAGATTTCCTTCTCCATTTTGAGGGATGCCCATCAGTTATTCAAAAAACTGCGTCAATAACTGACTGAAACCACTCCATTTATGAGTAGAGCTGACATTTCAGTCATCGGGCAAGCATTCTTCCACGCATACTCGATAAAGGAGTAGATGAATACTCACCATTTATACATCACCTCCGTTCTTGCTTATTTATGTGGGTAGCTCGTCAGAATCAGCCGTTTCGTTGTTTTGCAGCCTCTTAATTGCTGAGCCAACTTCTTCACGAACAAATCTGGAACTGATTTGTATCCTCTTACTCTCTCTAGCTGATGTCTATTAAAAGGCCACTACAATTTCTACGGTGTTAAATGCACTTTAAATTAAAAGTTAGTTTAGTTTACTTATTCCAAATCGAGACATTTTCGTAAGAATGTTCGGTATTTTGCCTTGCTGATATAATTTTTTGTGGCTTCCAAGAAAAAGATATGATGTTTTTCTGTGGTAGTCGTTGGCCTGAAGTTGTAGGCTTTGTACGCTGCCAGGCGTGAATTAAGCTTTTTAGTTTGTTCATGTTATGTCTTTATGCTATACAATCTCGCTAGGAGTCAATTGGCGTCCAGAAAATAATCTAATCCAACATCTTCGTATTTAAGAACATGTATTGCTAGTATCGACGAGCATCTGGTTAAAAAATTATTGTTAGCAGCATATATCATTTTTCTGAAGAAACATGTGCATTAGTATGCATATCTGCAGCTGATACAGAGTTTGCAATTTCATATAGCTCTATACTTCTTTTGTTATCTCATTGATATTTTGCACAATTTTAAGTTTTTAAAATACCCTTTTTGTTGCAATTACTATACTGCCATTTCAAGCAATTTGAACGACAACGACAAGAAATTTCATTTCTCTATAGCGTTCTCTATCCCATCTACTACTATCTTGCGGCAGTAAGAAAAGAAAATAAATGGAAAAAACAAATAGCAAGGATAGAAAAATTGCACAATGTGCTACATTACTTCGATACTCGGGACTCGTATCCCTATACAAAAAAAAAGTGGGCGGTACGGTAAACTTTGACGAGTTATGATTATGTGAAAACGACGTCGTCATCGCTGCTCCCTGCTGCAACAATTCTCATGGCGTTCCTTACGTTTTGTCCACTGTTACTCTTACCCCATCAGCTCAGAATCTCACACAAAAACTCACACACAGTCCAACACATACTCGTAACATCCGTCGGATGTTTGGAGAGGTTAATGTTGCTTAAATGGGTTCATATTTTCTTATTTAATGTAGCGAAAATGAACTAATGATTTACGACAGCGGCGACTGTAATAATAATGAGATCTCCCGAAAATTGTTCACCCTGTGTAGGGTTACTTTTTCAATTTTTGTTAGGACTTATTGTTATGACGGAATCGCCTTTGTTAAAGAAAATCGCGCGAAACTGTTGCGAATTGAATTGAAGTTCATAGTAAATTCGAAATCAGTACACAATCTATCCGTATTTATTGAAGAACAAATAAAATTGAAAAAAGTTTATCTCCAGAGGCGAAATGTCTAGACAGCTATACCATTTAAGTTCGTGTACTTTGGATTTTGTTTTTGTGCGGGAACTGCGTCCATTAGTGAGCTACGGAAAGAATACGAGAGCCGTGTGGGTGAAAAATTTAATTGAAAGGAGTGTGCGGGACGCTGTTTTGTTCTTAATAGAAGCACATGAGCATTAATGGATTAAATTCAGAAGCACTGACCACAATTTTCAGTATTCAATCAATTTAAGTAAATTATCTGAGAACAATACTAATTTCAAAAGGTTGCCTCATATTTGTGGGGCAATCTTCTCGAATGTGGCAGGCGTGGGAGCGAGACGATTTTGTTAAGGTTTTATCTTTTAGTGTAAACCAGTTTTTGCAATTCTAAAATTGAAAATAATATACTTTTCGAAGGTAGTTTGATGCCATTATCAACTCTCGGTATACCCAGAAGATAAACACATCCCAAGTCTAACTGCATTTTAATAGCGCAGGGCAGTCAACATATGCTGTACGAAACGGGGAATCCCTCAATAGATTCTATAAGGTTCTATTGAGAAGTGGATTTAGTAGCTTTATCACATTGATTAGAGGTATTGTAATATCCTCGAGTTAAATCTTTGTGTGAAGCTGTGTTTGTCTTCTGCAGCAACGTAAAGTCTTAATAGGAAACGTAGACCTGTTGCGCTTAGTCGGTTTCAATTGCAAAGACTATGCTAAGCTGTTTCTTCGTCTTTTATGCATATTTTACATGCATTCTTATGAGCTTTTCATATAGTCGTTTTCACACTGCAATGTCCTTAAAACATATGGGTGGTGCTAAAAAAATAGTCCCGCAGAATAGTTTTGGTATCATTAAATATAAAGGCAGATAAGCCCACAATGTAATGGCACTGGATTAAGTGAACTCCATTTTTGAGTTTATCTCAACTACTTTTATAGCAACTGAGACTGCTTTATGTCAGAGAAAATAAAATTGTTACAGTTAGTAACAAAACTGATCAAATTACTAGTAAACTCAAGCTCTATGTTATTGCATGTATCTCAGCTTGAAATAGGGACCTGCTTCAGATCCAAATTGGGTGTTGGTTTCATTGTACCCGATGAACACACATAGAATATCATTTGTAGTTTCCTGAGCCTAAACTATTTTTGTTTTGTTTGACTTCAAATCAAGTATAGAAAACTTTAGGCCGAGCAGACTTGTATATGAATTTTTGATGTCTTTCAGGTAAGCTTCAAGATCAAGATTTGTTCCCTACAAGTTTGTTTTCATTGAAAACTTAATAAATTTACCTACTATCTTTTGTGTTGAATTTTTCTTCTTCTTAAGCCTTTTTAGGGCTGCGGTCAATCATTTTGACCAATTCATTATGAGGTTAAAAGCTCACTGGTCGCGATCTGAGGAACTAATAGAATATAAATTAATGAAGATATTTTTTCCGAAACTTGTCACAGCAATGGCTCTGAGATGCGTGTTCCCTAGTGAGGTATCAGGTATTATTCAGAAAACTTGGTGCTCTGTCAAAGTCGGTAACGACTTAACCGAGACCTCTGACGTCCAAAAAGGTTTTAGACAAGGTGACGCGCTGTCATGAGACTTCTTTAACATCATACTTTGTGCGAAACTCACAAGTGAACACTGGAGGCACAATGTTTCAAAAGTTTGTGCATCTAGTATTGTACGTCAATGATATCGACATAATTAAGATAACGCGGCGGGCTGTTTTTACCGGCGCGTTCGCTTGTATTGGAACAAAAGGTGCAAAAATGGGTTAATTGGTAAATGAGGGCAAAACCGATTATATGCTGTCATCATCGACAAATTAGATAGACCGTCACAGCCAACAGCTATAATTGTGAGTTCGTATTGTACCTTACCTTTTGCTATAAATACTGCCAACAACACCTCAGCAGAAATAAAATCCAATCCCATAAAAGCCAATCGTCATTTCTTTGAGTGAATTGAGTAGTAAATTCTTATCCTGAAAAACTAAGGAGATTCTATATAATACATTGATCATCCCAGTCCTAAATTGACTTAATCAATAAACGACGACAGAGCACTACTCATTCACACCGAAGTGTGAAAAGCGGCAATCGATGCTACTGAAGGGATTGGAACCGTCTTCTGATCCTGAGGAGATCCTGGCACTGCTCAAAGAGAAGGAATGCGAAAGACTCAAGTTTGTGGGGGTAAAGTCATTTACCACAGCTAGAGCCAAGCGGGAGAAATGGAGTCTACCGTTCTTCCTGGTGCAGCTCAGTCCCGAAAGCCGTCTGGATAGTCTAAGGAGTATTAATGTCCTAGACTATCAGGTGGTTCACTAGGAAACATTAAAATGGAGCGAAGGCGTTATACAATGCGTTTGCTGCCAGAGGGGCAAGTCGAACTGCCAAATGCAGCAACAGTTCTGAGGAGTGTGCTCTGGGTATTGACGGAGCTCCGATAAGACGCAGCTCTCCTACGTATTATGTGAGAACGTGGGACACACCGCAAACTATCGGGGTTGTCCTAAGTGCGCTGACATTAAAAAAGCAAACCTGGCTCAGCAGCAGAAGGTGGAGGTCAAACGTTCACCTGTTAGATTTCAAACACCAGCTGTCACGTTCCGAATTTCCTACGCCCAAATGGCGTCAGGTAGGGGGCTACGGTACAGCAAGCGACTGTTGCTTCTCCGGCGCAAATGCCGAGAACAACGGAAGCTGCACCTAACATGCTGGCCATCTTGCTCGCAATACAAGGACAGATGGCTCAACTGCAACAGCAAGTATAAGAACAGGCCAAGCGGGTGGACTAGATCTACGCGCTGCTGCCAGGCCTAACGCAACACATGTCGTAATGGGTACGCACATGGTGGAGCAAACTTTGAAGGTCGTTGCGCTGAATCTTAATTCACTGATTAGGATCGAATGAAGAGCCGCGATGTTTAAATTGCTACAAGACCAAACTCCTGATGTACTTTTCGCTGGCGAAACCAAGCTAACCGATAAGCACAAATTGGAGTACAATAATTATATTGTGAGAAGAATAAACCGGCCCAGATGCAAACGTGCAGGCGGTGTCGCGATCTTCATCAAACAAGGTATAACTTTTCACAGAGTGTACAAGGGAGTGTTGCGCAGGTTCCGGTTGTTGGAGGCAGTCGTCATTTACATCCCGCTCCACAGTGGAAAGAGGCTGTACTCGGCCTCTGTTTATGCACCTAAGGCTTCACAATCCACTTTATTTATTACAGAGCTCGACACGCTTTTTCGACTTCTGGACTTCTGAGGCTGGAATCGGGGGAGAATTATTTTATAATCGGCGGGGATTTCAACGCTAAACACAGAGATTGGGGAAATAATTTAGGAAACCTAGTACACGATTGGTGGAGTCGGCACGATGTCATGAACAGACTCGGCCTTAACGCCACGGATAAACCGTCATTTCCCAGAGGCGGGTCTTATTTGGATCTACTGCTATACAACGAACGTATACGACTGACAGGTACGAATTTACAAACGCTAAACTGTCTGCTCACATTCGTGTATGACAGCGACCATTGCGGTTTTAGCACCGAAATTACAGTTCGGAACGAAATTGCGGAATTGGAGGAGCTTGTCCAAAGATACGAGTATTCTTATAACTACAGTAAGACTCGATGGACACGCTTCCTCTAGAAGCGGTGGACATTTACACAACCCTGTTTAATAATGCAATGAATAATGCACATTATCCATCGCATTGGAAAACGGCGGTGGTTCAACCTATCCCCAAAAAGGGAAAAGATATATCCAATCCGGCGAATCTCCGGTCGATTAGTCTCCTTTCGAATATCAGCAAGGTGTGTGAAAAGGTAATCAATAGAGCTCTGGTTATGTGGGTTGAGGAAAAACATATATGTAATTCCGGATAATCAATTCGGTTTTAAGGCGGGACATGATATCTCACATGCCGCCTCTAAACTGGTGTCCGATATCCAATGGAATAAAGACAAAATCCAATTTACTGGTGCCTGCCTTTAATTTAGTGGGGGCTAATGCCCCCATTTATTTTGCTTAATGCAAGCTTAAACTAACTTAGCGGTTAGGAAGTAAGGGAATGGTGGAGGAGATCAAATTTATGAAGAAAAGTACTCATGTTAAAATCAAAAAGGGGGAGGTTTGAATTGACCTTACGGAGCATGTGGGAGATTGGTTCGTTAGAGCCATAAGAGGTGCGGTGGGTTGAGATATAGAAGAGACGAGGACAGCGTAAATTACGAGGGTTAGTGTTGATGGAAATAAAATTGTAAAGGGAAGCGTAGTCCACAGAACCGGAGAGTAGTCGATGAATGAAGAGAATGTCAGCTACGTCTCTGCGTTTTTCTAGGGTATTCAGGTTAAGAAGTTTGAGGCGGTCGCGATAGGGAGGTAAGATAAATGGGTCTCTCCAGTGTAGTCCACGAAGAGCAAACCGAAGAAAACGGCGTTGAATGTTCTCGATTCGGGATATATATATTCACTGAAAGGGGGACCATACTTGTCTGTCATATTCAAGGATGGGCCGGACAAGTGTTATGTAAAGTGACCTTGTCACATAAAGGTTGCAAAATTCTTTAGACCAACGTTTGATAAAACCGAGCGATGTGGTGGATTTAAGGATTATTTCATCAATATGCGAACGGATGTTTAACTCACTATCGTATAAAATTCCAAGGTCGCGCAGGGATTGAACCTTGAGGTACAGGTTGGTCATGCAGAAAGTAAGGTCGAGAGGGGGATTGATTGGACTAACGAGACAAAGTCATAGATTGGCATTTGGAGACATTAAGCTCAAAGGAATTTTTTAGACCCCAAGTAGAAAACTTATCGGGGTCTTCTTGAAGGAGAATAGAGTCTTGGGGTTAAGAAATAGTTTTGGAGAACTTAGTGTCATCGTCGTAAATGGATACGGAGCAATGTTTGATAATCTTGCCAAGATTGTTTATAGTTAAAATAAAAAAGAGGGGACCTAGATGGCTGCCTTGTGGGACACCAGAAGTGGCTAAAAACGGGGTTGAGAAAGCTGACCTAATGCGAACGCTATAGTAACGGTTCTCTAGATAAGAAGTTATCCATTTTAACAATATGGGGTCAAAACCGAGGGAAGACAATTTGAAAAGGATCAGTTGATGTGATATTTTATCGAAGGCCTTAGCGAAATCTGTAGCAGTAACGTCAATTTCGTTGTCATTTTCTAGCGCTGAAAGCGCAAAGGATACGAATTCAACTATGTTTGTAGTAGTTAATCTACCTTTTAGAAATCCGTGCTGACTGGGTTATATAAGTGATTTGCACTGAAAGCTGAGAACTTCATATAAAAAACTTTCAAACATTTTAGTTATGTGAGAAAGCTTAGTAATGGGACGGTAGTTGGCTACTTCATTCTTTGATCCCTTTTTGTGAACCGGGGTTATGAAAGAGGTCTTCCAAACTTGGGGGAATTCCCCTTGTGTGAGGGACAGATGAAAGAGGGAGGAAAGTGGGTGCGAAAGATTGGAGGCACACTTTTTGAGAAATATTGCTGGGAGCCCATCTGGACCAGATATAAGTTCATCATTGAGATTTTGTAACTTTTCTTCGATAAGGTTGGGATTAAAAGGTTGAGATAGAGAGGGGCCAATGGAGAAATTGGGAAGGTACTTGAAATAGATGGAGTCGGGTACAAAGAGGTTGTCTGCAAATGACTGTTTAAAAAAGTTTGCAAAATAGTTGGCAATAATATGTGAGTCGGTCGATGATATATTATCGAACGAGTGAGAGGGGGGATAACCGTTTGATTTTTTTTAGTAGTTGACGAATTGATAAAATGTCTTAGGATCGTTGATAAGGTTGGTCTGCGCTGTGTCGAGAAAGTGCTGATAGAGGCAATTATAGAGCTAGGTGAATTGCAGGTAAGTTCCAAGATAGTTAGAGTAGTCATAATAAGAATTGGTGCGAAGAAAAACTATTTCGTAAAGAGCGAAGTGTTCCGGTGTACCATGGAGGGGAAATAGATGATGTTTTATGCCGTGAAAAGGGGACATAGAGAGAAATGGAATTAAATATTTCACTATAGAAAATGGAGATAGAATCAGATAAGGATAGGTTGGTAAAATCAAAAGAACATTTGCTAAGATAGGTATTGATTTTGCGAAAATTAGCTTTATGGAAGTTGTAAGAAAAGATGGTAGTTGAAGAAGTGGGCTGGGATGGAGAGTTATGGAAAAATGAGAGAAGAAGTGGAGGGTGAAAGTTGCCGACAGTTGATAGAGTAAAGGGACACAACGTTACTGTGGAGTTAATAGGATCACTAGTGAAAATAAGGTGTAGTAGCCTACCGATAGAATTAGGGACGTCTCTTACTTGGCACAGGTTTGTGTCAGTTATGCTATCAATGAAAAGACATTCCTTGGATGAACTGGCGCTTGACGCGGTAAAAAATAAGTGATCATCCGATGGAATCCACTTTAGCAGGGGCAGATAAAGTCACCAAAGATAAGCATATCGTCGATGGAATCACTTAGGTCAATTAGTCGCTTCAATTGCTTTAATAGCAATTGCTGGGAGCTGAGAGAATGTAGCAACACATAAAGTACAGGGACCTGTTGGGAAGTGTTATTTTAACTGAAACAAAGTCAAGTTTAACAGAAGGAGAGATAGCGATGAGAGAACAGTTGAGGTTATTGTGAATGGCAAGTAGGACACCTCTACCTGGAGAATCAACTTTAGTAATGGCAGGATCATTAAACATAGAGAGAGAGTGTAAGAGCATAGACGTCGAAAGAGAGACTATGTGATTTAGACAAGACAGCACAAGTTTTAGAGCGCAAGCCTCTTACGTTTTGGTAGTAAAGTGTAAGAGGTAGTTTGTTGCGTGGAGGAGTAGTGGAGTGTAGCTGCAATGCAGGCAAAGAAGGCAAGTTCGGCTGCGCTGAAGGTGAGAAATTCTTTTAGAGTGTACATAGTTGCCTTAAGTATACAAAATAAATAGTTCTAAGAAAATGTAAATGAAGTCGAAAGACATAGTTATAAGAATTTAGAGTAGCTTAGAGTACCTGTGTGGGGCCAGTAAGTTAGTATAAGATTATTAAGTAATTGTAAGCTAGCATTTAAGCATTTTTTGTTAGTATATAAGAGTTAGTGATTAAGAAAATAAAATGCATATAAAACTAACTAGCAGCGAGGTCATCCGCAACCTTTTGAGGAGGTGTGTCGCAGATTTCGTGGTACCTGTTGTAAAGCTTTCTGAGACTAGTTATATCCGTAGGAAGACCTTCCTGTTGGATAGAGACCATGACACTTGTTTTGGTTTTTCCCTCAAAGCAAACAGAGTCGGATATATCGTAAAGATATGCGAGACAGAGACGTATATTTCCGTATATGTTTTTATCCCTTAGCCTAGAGAGAGCGTAACGGCATTCTCTGGTGTCTATATTCTTTTGGTCAATTTAACGTTAGGCGGCGAAAGGGGATCAAAAATAGGGACTGGGGCCCGTGAAACTGAAGGAAGGAGGGATTTAAGATATGCGAGTTGATAAAGTCTACGTATTTGGCTCCTGTTGTAAGGTCGAAATTGTTAAAACAGTTGTTATTATCCGTGGGAGGGGGTGTGGGCGGTTTAGCAGTGACGTTATCAGGGGCAGGGGTTAAATGAAATGAAACTCGTTGGGGCTTGGATGGAAGAGAGGCAGGCACTTGGTGCTTTTGTGGAGATACGTGAAGGGGTTGCTTAGGGATATAAACGGGAGGAGAAAAATTGGGAAATACATTGGTTTTAAGACTCCAATTGGGGTTAGGTTTAGGATGTGGATGGGGAAAGGATCTGGGCGATTTATAATTATCTTGCCTTGTTGACTTGGAGAAGGCCTTCGACACTTTATGATTAGAGGGTCTTTTCTATAAGCTGAATAGGCTGGGGATCAGTAAACCACTCTTGTACATTCCTTATAATATGCTAACCAACAGACAGTTCATCGTGAAAAATGGTGATGTTTCTTCTGTTGGAATATTTCAAATTAAAAATGGTCTTCAGCAAGGCGCGGTCAATTCGCCGATTCTATTCAACATTTATACAAGCGACTTGATAGGTTCACTTCCCCATACTATTGCGTACGCAGACCATTTGATAGCGTACAGAACAGGTCGAAAAATCGAGGTCATTAATACTCTCTTGCAGCGTGACTTCGATAAGATAAGGCGATTTGGCTATGATTGGAAGTTGAAAATCAACTTTCAGAAGACGGAAACCATTCTTTTTAGGACGCCGTTGTCTGGAGCCTCTAGGAATACCAGAAAAAATTTGCGAAAGTTCTCGTTCATTGGACAACACGGACAGCCTCTTGCCTGTCGAAATGTAGTCAGATACCCAGGTATCTGGCTAGATCAGTTTTTGTATTTTAACAAAAATGTAGATGCTGCTCTGGGCAGAGCTAAAGGCGATTTTGCCCTTACAAAGAGGCTGTTTTATAGCAGCCAACTTGATACGAGGGTGAAGGCAATCTGCTACATGTCCCTTATCATTCCCATGCTGGTATTTGGGTGTCCCGTGTGGTTGAATGTACGAGTAAGCTTAATGGAAAAGATTCGGGTGTTTGAGAGGGCTTGCCTTCGCTTGTACAGAACACAGGAGTCGGAGTACAATTTTTTTTATCCAAATGAGGTCCTTTACAACAGGGCGAACCTAATACGGGTTGACAACTTCGTAATTAAGCTGACTCGATCACCAATTACCTTTACTACGGGAGTGTGCGCTCTGACGGCTTCGTTCCACCGGAAGCATTCCTCTACCTAGTTCAGATAGGGATGATCCAGGTTAGATCAGCGGTCCCGTTAATCTTCAATGTCGCTCGGACAGCGTGGATCGTCTCAGGTTCAGTAGGGCGGTGGGGAATCACGATAAAAGGGATGTCGTTCGACAGGACCAGCATTTCTGGTGGTTAAATGATGGAGAAGATGTTTCGTCGTCGTTTCCTTCAATTCCTCACTAATGAGGCAAAGCTGACCAATCTATTTGCTCTGTAAATAGCGATGGCCAGCTTACATAGGTTTAGGTTAGCAATTAAGAAATATATACATATATTGATATATACAATGGTATATACTAATATATGTATATTATTGTGTATAATGTCAGTATGTGTGTATTGTGTATGTAGGTTAAATAGACTAAGGTTTGTTTTAAGTTAGATATTAAGTTTTTGTAAAAAATAAAAAATTATGTCCATATGCTAAGTCTTTTGCTAACAATTTTTTTTCTTAGCCTTAAGTATACAAAATAAATAGTTCTAAATAAAATTTAAATAAGCTCAAAAGACATAGATATAAGAATTTAGAGTAGAGTGTCTGTGTGGGGCCAGTAAGTTAGTATAAGGTCGTTAAGTAATTTTAAGCTGGCATTTAAGCATTTTCTGTTAGTATGTAAGAGTTAATGATTATTAAAATAAAATGCGTTTAAAACTAAACTAAAACTTGCATTAATCAATCTAGTAACAATACTTACAAGAGTGGAAATAAATCATTTAAAGATTCCCATACCTGACATGCTAGCTATCTTGCTCTCTATCCAGGGGCAGATGGCTCAGCTACAACGTCATTTAACTGAACAGACCGCGCGGGTGGATCAAGTATACGCTCTGCTGCCTGGCCTAACGCACCTTTTGCCGTAATGGGTACGTACGTGGCGGAGCAAACCCTGAAGGTCCTTGCTGTGAATGTGAATTCACTGATTAGGCTCGAACGACGAGCCGCACTATTCAAGTTGCTTAAAGACCAAGCCCCCGATGTGCTTTTGGTTAGCGAAACTAAGCTTACCAAAAGACACAAAATGAGGCACAGAATATACAAGATAGTACGGAGAAACCGACCCAACTCCATTCAGGGAGGTGGCGTTGCAATTTTCGTACGAAAAGGTATACGGTTTAAAAGAGTATACAGTCGTGTAGTACGTAGGTTCCAGGTGCTGGAAGCATGCATCGTGTATATCCCCCTCCGTAGTGGAAAGAGGTTGTACATGGTGTCTGTCTATGCACCTAAGGCTACTCAATCCACTTTATTCATCTCAAAGCTCGAGACGCTTTTTCGATTCCTGAGGCTGGAATTGGAAGACAACTATTTTATTATCGGCGGAGATTTCAACGCCAAACATAGTGATTGGGGAAATAATACACCAAATACTAGAGGGAACCTACTATTCAATTGGTGGGGTCAGCACAGTGTGATGTATCGACTCGGGCTTAAGGCGACGGATAGTCCGTCGTTTCCCAGACACGGTTCTTATTTGGATCTTCTGATGTTCGACTCACGAATACAACTGACATGCACTAACCAACAAACTACAAACTGTCTACGCACTTTCGTGTATGACAGTGACCATTGCGGTCTCAGCACCGAAATAACTGTCCCCAACGAAATTGCGGAATTGGATGAGTTTGTTCAAAGGCATTCCTACAATTATAGTAGGGTGCGTTGGACACACTTCACCAGAACACTGACTAGAGCACTCTCCTCGAATTCGCTCTACCCACCGTCCAACAGAAATCTGTCAAACGAGGAGATTGACAGGTATCTAAGACTTATGGACGAGACAATCAAACGAACAATGGACAAAACGATACCTCGGTACCAACACACTGACGACGAAGACTTATACCGCAACGCAACTATTGACGCACTGCACCGACATAAAAGTAGACTGCTGTCAAGACTAAAAACCTTGTACAGACAGTTTACTGACAGACATAACCCGGAGATTATGACGCTAAAGTCGTCGATCAAAAACCTCCAAGTATTAATAAAAGAAAATTACAGAGCATCTGTAAGTTTGTATTGGAACAAAAAAATTCGAGCTGTAAACACCAGCAACCCGAATATGTTTCCGCAAATAAATAAAATATTTCGGAGAAAAGATCAAAACGACCTTCAGTGTCTTAAAATCGCCCAAACGACGGACAACGAGAACATACTTACAGCAGCAGGCATAGATCCAAATGAGGCTGTTGATGATGACAGCTTCTTTGTGATCGAGGATCCGCAGGAGAAGGTTGAGGCTATAGGAGCGACTTTCCAGGAAGTATATAAGGCGAATGACATCATTGGCCCGAACCACGACCTGGAAAGTCGAGTCCTTGTGCACAATTTCTGCCTTCGAAATGAAATAGTGAATTGGCGATTCGAGAGCTCGGGTTTCACCCAGTTCAGTGACGAGAATATGGCAAATAATGTCATCACCAACGATAGGGTACTACCCCCGTTCATTTCGAAGGAAGAGCTCCAAACGATCTTCGAATCACTTAGAAGTAAGAAATCAGTGGGAACCGATGAAATACCGAACATTGTGCTTCGACATCTCCCTCTAGAAGCGGTGAGCATTTATACCACCCTGTTTAATAATGCAATGAATAATGCACATTATCCAGCGCATTGGAAAACTGCGGTGGTACATCCGATCCCCAAAAGAGATAAAGATACTTCCAATCCGGCGAATCTCCGCTCGATCGGTCTTCTTCCAAATATCAGTAAGGTTTTCGAGAAGGTGATCAATAGAGTCCTGACTAAGTGGGTTGAGGACAAACATATAGTTCCGGATAATCAATTCGGTTTTAAGGCGGGGCATGATATCATTCATGCTGCGTCGAAACTGGTTTCTGATATCCAATGGAACAAAGGCAAGAAACAGTGCACTGGTGCCTGCCTGATTGACTTGGAGAAGGCCTTCGATACCGTATGGTTAGAAGGACTCTTTTTCAAGCTGGACAGGTTGGGCATTAGTAAGCCACTGCTGTATATTCTTTTTGATATGCTCTCCAGTAGACAGTTCATCGTGAAGAATGGCGATGTGACTTCTGCTGGAACTTTTAACATTAAAAACGGTCTGCAACAAGGTGCGGTAAATTCGCCGATCCTATTCAACATTTACACAAGTGATCTGATAGGTTCACTTCACCATTCCATAGCGTACGCAGACGACATAATCGCGTACAGATCAGGTCCAAAGATTGAGGTCATTAATATGCTTTTGCAGCGTGACTTCGACAAAATTAAGCGATATTGCGATGACTGGAAGTTGAAAATCAACTTTCAGAAGTCGGAAACCATTCTGTTTAGGACGCCTTTGTCTGGGGCCTCTAGGGATACCAGAAAGAATTGGCGAAAGTTTTCTATCGTCGGACAACACGGACAGCCACTTGCTTGTCGAAATGTAGTCAGATACCTTGGGATCTGGCTAGATCAATATCTGTATTTTAACAAACATATAGATGTTGCTCTGGCCAGAGCCAGAGGTGCTTTTGCCCTTACAAAGAGACTGTTTTATAACAGCCAACTCGATGCGAGGGTGAAGCTAATCTGCTACATGGCCCTTATTAGGCCCATGCTTGTATTTGGATGTCCCGTGTGGTTCAACGTGAGAGCAAGTTTATTGGAAAAGATTCGGGTGTTTGAGAGGGCTTGTCTTAGTACTTGTCTTCGCTTATACAGAACAACAGAGTCTCAGTACATCAAATTCTATCCCAATGAGGTCTTGTACAATAGGGCGAACCTAATAAGAGTGGACAATTTCGTCATTAAGTTGACTCGAAGGCACATTGCAAGAGCAATGACCTCATCGAACAACCTGATCTCCGGGTCTTTCTACCCCAATTATATGTATCACGAGAGAGTTCGCTTTGACGGTTTTATTCCTCCAGAAGCGTTCCTCTATCTAGATAGTAAAGGTCTGATCCAAGACAGATTGGCGGTCCCGCTAATCTTCCACGTCGCTCGAACAGCTTCGGACAGGCGACTCAACTACGACAGAGACGTCGCACATGGCAGTGCGGAGCGTCTCCGGTTCAGTAGGTCGGTAGGGAGTCGCGACAGGAGGGATGTTGCTCAGCAGCACCAGCAATTTTGGTGGCTAGTTGAAGGGGAGGATGCTTCGTCGTCGAATACCTCCAGCAATAGATAGCTTCATCTGAGGCAAAGTGGGTCAGCCTAATTTTTTTTTTTTAGCCATGGCCGACTTACATAGTTTTAGGTAGGATTAAGTTAGTTTTAGGAAAAAAAAATATAAAAAACAAAAAAAAAATTAATAAAAATAAAAAATGAAAAAAAAACAAAATATATATATATACATATACATATATATTGAGTATATAGGTATTATGTATATATATATATATATATGTATGTGTGTGCGTACGTATTAGATGTAAGTAGGTTTAAGTAGAATAAGATTTATTTTTAGGTAGTCTGTAGGCTTTTAGTTTTAAGTTTTATAAAAAATTAAAAAATGTCCATTCACTAAGTTTTTTACTTATAATTTATTTTCTTAGTTCTAGTATTAAGTAATGTTAAAATAAAAATATAATGTAAGATTCGTCGAAAGACATAGTTTAAGTGTTAGGTTTAACTTAAAGTGCCCGCATGGGGCCAGTAAGTTAGAATAAGATTATTTGTAAGTAATTTAAGCTAATTTTTAAGCGTTTTTTGTTTAGCATATAAGATTAATTTAAGTTAAAAAAAATAAAAAATAAAAATGCATAAAAACTGAAAAAAAACTGAACTGACGAATTTGAATTCGTTCTTGGTACAACTGTCCTTAAAATTCTCACACAGTACCACAGCATGACATTTGTGAAAGGTATCGGAAGGTTTTAAAATAAAGAAGAATGTCGAAATCCCAAACGTCACCCAGTTAAAAAACAAAATCAAAGAATAGACCACGTACGACTCTATCGATGGTCTGCTCCAAAATATTTTTCATTTACATTTACATTTTTCAATGCGAACATTCTGTGGACATTGCCA
Source organism: Volucella bombylans (assembly GCA_949129095.1). NCBI lineage: Eukaryota > Metazoa > Arthropoda > Insecta > Diptera > Syrphidae > Volucella > Volucella bombylans. The sequence goes on along the minus strand of OX422140.1, from coordinate 189,783,813 downwards.
CTAAAGATCGTATGGATCTTCGGGCGGTATTTTATCAAGGAAGTATTTTAGATCTATGTAAAAGCTTTATTTAAAATTATTGAATAACAATTTTACACTTTTGGGGCATTTTAACGACTGGTATTGTATTTGGAAATCTTATTGTCGAGTCGTTAGGCATGTAAGCAAGTATGACTTTTAGTGGAATACTAATAAAGAGCGTTTTAGTGATATTGCGTTAAATAATAGTGGTTCAAATTACTCTGTTGTGTCGGTGTTAATGTTGTGTTTAAGAAAAAAGGATTATTTTCGCGGTGTTTCGAAACTAGAATTCATTGACTGTGCAATTAGTGATCATATTGTGATAACCACTTAAATGCGAGCAGCGACATCTAGATTTACAGAGCAGAAGATGTCGATACTCGAAGAGCAGAAGATTTCTATACTTGAATATCAAAGTCTCAACCATTGACGACTGGAGAGCGGAATCGAATTTTCTAGCAAAATGGAAATTATATGGGACGCTGGATGGCGAGGAAAAAGATAAATGAAATTTATATCGTTCAGCAATATTTTTATTTGTTTATTTTAAATGGGGAGATGGCAACCCTAAGCGAAATGCTCTTTCTCTTTGTGGTGATTCATCATAGCAACCCTATGCGAGCTTTAAAGAGGGACACATTTAAGCATGTCATTGCAACTAGACTAAGAGGCAAATGTCCTATCTTCCCTGTACTGACATTTATTCTTGGATAGACTATAGTGACGTATTGTAGACTTGCGATTAGTAAATGAGGCTTTGGATATCGAATAACACCATGTTTATAGTAGTATAAGACCTTAACAAAAAATATGCTGTATATCAACCGACGGCAAATGGAAAGCTGCCTGGTGAAGGCAGTAAATCCACATTATATACACTATCTTATAGATATTTGGCATATATATAACAAATGCGTTGACACGGCGCGGAACAACTCCTTTAAATTAAGTTTAAAGTTCACAGACCCCGAAACCACTGTGCTAATAATTGAGAGAAAAAGTAGGAGCAATCAGAATTTGGCACCTCTTACAAACAAGGATATTACAATTGAACTCATACAGAATAAAGTTGATAGAAATGCAAAGTAACTTCTAAAAAGCCTCAATTTGTAACATATAATAGATATCAATTTGGAAATACCGGGTGATTTGCCGGGTGGTCACGGCTTAAACAATACCCGGTAAAAAAAACTTAGGTGGCCCTATGGTCATTTCATGAAGACTATGTAAGAATATGGGCAGAGCATTTCACTCCTCCACATTTAAGTTGTGTATTCAATAGCGACTTGTGCTCAAGTCAAAATGCATTTTAAAACAACTTAAGTTTATCATTTTTTCTAGCAACATGGCGACACTACTTGTATTCCTGAGAACATCTAATGAAAGCAAAAATAATGTTTTACATCCTGGGAATCAAAATTCACAGGGTAGATTGACCTCTAGACGGATTATTATTGTTTATCAAAATAAGTGGCTAGCGTCCCATCAATTTTGTGACAAGGTTCAGTTTATTTTGATGAATCCAGATGACTCCGCCATTAGGATTATCTTACTTTTTGTGCTGCAGGGTTGCATGCTCTTTCCCCATGTACTATTGGCACAAAAATTTCATCGAAAAAACTATAGATCGGAGCAAAATAACAAAGACTCAACTGCTTCCACCACCAAACAGCATATACTCGTACAATAAAAGGAAAAGCATCTGCACAAGCTTTTCATAATTGTTGCTGGGCAACATCCGTTGTCCATAGACTCATAATAATTATATGAACAAAATCAAACTTAATCGCAAGGCAAGTATTGTGCAAGCGTGCTACCAAAAGTAGAAGCTCAGGGGACACCATAAGGAAAAGTCCCGTAGTCTTGTTCTCAAAACCCTCTGGTGTAGCGAATGACGTCGTGGTGATCTCAGTGCTTATCCAACGCGACTGGTACTTTTCACCAGAGTGCATAAAATTCCTAAATTTTTGCAGAATTAAGCACAGGCAAGGCTTGATATATGGAATGCAGATCAAAGAGGAAGCTAGCCTGAAATGAAAGCATGTACTTAATCGTGCTGTAATTCCACCAATGGACATAGACTCTAGATTGTACAGGCAGTCCAGCGTCAAAATAGATTTACACCTTAGTTGCCAAACCGATATTCATGTATGGTTTTATGGATTTTTAGTTTACCCAGGAAGTTAAGCGAGTTGACACTTATAAATGCAAGATTCTAGCTTCAAACGAAACACTAAGACATGCAAGACAAGCCAGCATAGTTGACGGATCCGCTTATCACAGACGGATCATGTGAAATGGTTTACATGAACACTTTACCAACATTGGACGAAAGCGACACTATTAACATGCGGATTGAAACCCACGAACCGAGTTCGTGCCGAAATCTTCTCATTTGATCTAGGTATTCAGCCATTTTTCAGCCTTTTCTGCCATTATACTGTCTCTCATGCTAGAACCTTGACAATTAACTGCTAAAAAAACGCTCTTATGATAAGGTCAGCACTCAATCGAGGTATTCGATGTGCGACGTCAAACGAGCAAACAAGATCAGAAAATCCAGGCCACCAGCCATTGCATTTTACACGGGCACTTTCTTGGACTATTTCGGGAAAATAAATAAATACTTTTGCAGTGGTAGCTCCGATGAAGAGGAAGACAAGATCACAATTTACTTCTTCTACAATTTTGAACATATTGAATACATATCAGAAAACGCATTCTTTTCTGGTCTATAATATGAAAGGAAAGACTGAAAGGATAATATTTGTAAGTTGATCACCAAGAGTTTTTTACAATTATTCTACAAATGTATGACCCCGAACGCAATGGCATTACAATGTGCTGATCATTGGTTTGCTGCTCAGCGAAAACCCAATCAAGTAAAATTATTAGCAATAGGAAAGTTTAGGAGCAATTAATAAAAGTATCAGAAATGTAGAATTTCAGGAAAAATAGATTTCTGTAGGCGTTTTAGGATTGCCTTAAAATTTCATACACAAAAGGTATAAAAACCGGGATTCAAGGTGTATAAATATATAATATATGAAATCTTAGGATGCATAGAGAGTGCCTTTAACAATGTCAACAAACACAGGATAATCAACTCTAAACTGGGTAAGACTTCTGCTAAAAAATGTGTCAGCAGAGGTACGCCGCAAAGCGGTGTCCTCTCTTCTCATCTCTGGAACTTTGTAGTTAACGAACTGCTGATATACCTAGAAGCAGGTGATTGCCTTTCCGGATGACATTGCCACTGCAATGTCTCAGGTAAGCATCTTAATACCATTAAAGAACTGCTTTAAGTAAATCTCAATAGATTAACCCGCTGGGCAGATCGCTGTGGATTGGGAGTGAGCCCCCATAAAACTGATCTTGTCCTCTTTTCCAGGAAATACAAAATTCCAAATAAAGACCCTCCCTCAATAAACGGTACCAAGTTGGTATTTTCCGATACAGAAAAATATTTGGGTCTCATTTTTGACAGGAAACTAAACTGGAAACCTAACATTCAAGAAAGAGTCAATAAAGCTACAATAGCTTTATTCTCTTGCAAAAAAAAGCCATTGGGAATAAATGGGGCCTTGAACATAGCATAACCCACTGGCTATACATCTCGGTCATAGGACCGACACTTACTTACGGGGTTGTCGTCTACTGCATGGCCTTAGAAAATGCAGTCAACTGCAATAAACTAAACAGAGTCCAAAGAACAGCATTTCTATGCATAAGCGGAGACTTACGGTCTACTCCCTCTGCGGCATTAGACATTCGGTTTCAATTGACACCCCTCGATATTTTCAGCAGGCAAGTAACTGCGACTGCAACTATTCGCCTTAAAGCGACTAAGAAATGGACAAATAATTCATTTGGCCACGCTAGCATTCTTAATACATTAGGAATGCTCACAGAGAACACCGATTCCACCATACCTGAACTTTGGTTTGACAAAGACTTCCATGTAAGCTTCCCCTCTAGATCCTTCTGGGAGGAAGTTGCTTTCATGGAGGACAAGTCAATCCATCTGTACACAGATGGATCTAAAACCGAGAGCGGAGTTGGTGGCAGTGTTTTCTCAGGTAAGTTAAATCTAAACCTCTCTTTCCGCCTTCCCAATCACTGTAGCGTGCCGCAGGCGGAAATTTTGGCGATTAAAGAAGCTTTGTCCTGGCTGAAGAAAAACGTGATATCTGCAAGGGATATCCGCATCTTTTCGGATAGTTGGGCCGCTTTTTAGTCTCTGGACTCGTGATGGCAGAGCAGTTAAATCCTCACCTTTCCTATGTGCCGAGCATTCCAAGGAACCGTAGGGCCGATGAACTTGCCAAAATTGGAATCATTTGCTATACCAATCGCTACGTGAAAATTAATACTAAAGCTGGATGCCAATAAAAGAACAAACCTTACGTGAATTGTTGGACCAACATGTCTAGCGACCAAACAGATCTGGCCAAAGCTGGATTTGAACCTCTAAGAGTTTGATCCTTCTAAATTGGAATCATCTCAGCGCCATTATAGGTGTGATCACTGGACACTACCTCATAGGCAAGCACGCAAGAAGGCTTGGCGCTTTTACAAACGATTTCTGTAGAAGTTGCATGGATGAAGAAAAGGAGGAGGCAATATCCATCTACTCTGTACATGTCCAGCTCTCTCCCAGAGAAGAAAACTTCACTTAGGAGCTTTTTTCTACAACGACCTAAACGATCTAAAAAATATAGACGTAAACAGTCTCCTACGCTTCATCATAAGCTCAAACTGGTTCCATTATTAAGAGGATTATAGATCCACGTGGCATCACAATGGGCCAATAGGCCTAAGTGGGTTGGTATTTCCAACAGCCACTCTTACTTACCTACCTACCTACCTAGAATACTTGCTTTACTGATCCATATACGAGTATTGAAAGAGACTTAACCAAGCTGCCGCTTTCAATATCCAACAATAAAAGAACCATTTACTATAACAAATTCCATATTACCATAATAGTAAATTTGAACATTTACACGCTCACTCAGAAGGCTTCTTGAGTTTCTCAATTTTTTTACTTTAATTTGATTTCCTGGTATTTCGAAAACTACCAACTTTAATGGAGATTTATTTATCAACTTATCAACAAATTCTTTTTATTGTAAATAAATTGCGAAAAAGTAAAAATTAACCTAATGTCGGTCCATTAAAATTTGCAAAATATTGACTACCAAAAATATCCTAAATTAGATATTTGTCTTGCAAAAGGTTAAAATTCAATTCAATCTGTCACATTCCATTGAATGGACGGCCAATTAAGACAATTGTGTGAATTTGAATTGACACTTTATGGCCAATCGATGACATTTTAACGGCAACCGTGATCGTTTCGAACCACAAGTCAATGATAATGTTTTGAGCTTATTTTATCCTGCTGAAAAAAAAATTAAATACATAAACAACAATGTTGCTTTACCCTTCGATTTCCAACGAGTTAATCTATTGCCGTTTATCTCCTCTTGTATCTACGAGTATATGTTAAATAAACTAAGAAAATAAATGTTAATTAGAGTGAATAGAATTTTGCCGGCTATTTCAATTATCTGTTTGCATAATAAATCCGTCTAATGGCTTGTGTCCGGATACGGACAAAAGTTCTCAGCTAATGAAATGTATCTTTGATGCTTTGGAGTAGACAAGTTAAAATGATTTTGCTCCATAAATGGACTGCGTATCTTAATAGTGACAAGAAGCTACTAACAGCCTCGATGAATATGTAAATTTTCTTGATAATTTAATTTGTTTTTACTTTGATTGGAGTGTTTTAGTTGATTTCGCCGGAGAGGGTTGTAAGATACCGCATAGGATGCAATAATTTAACTCGATACACAACATTGTCTATGTGGAGTTTTTTCTTTCAATTGAAAATTATGTAGGCCGTCAGATATTTCATTTAAATCGTACTTGCAAGTGACATGTCATGACACTTATAGGGATTTTATTAGTTGTAGTTCATTGATATTGTGAAAGGTTCTGTAATAATTGTCAGAAAACATTGTCTACTACTTCTGTATTTATCATGGAACATAAAGGCTGAGTTAAATTATAGCACCGGCCTTTATTTGAAATTGTAACTTAAATTCAGATTAATTTTTTTGATATCAAAACCGTGTGGAAACAAGGTTATTTAAGATATCAAGCAGCTACTAGTTTGGGTGTTTTTATTTCTGCCGCGTGGAGATCGTGATCACAAAACGAAAAGAACTCCTGGAATAAAATTTTTGATTCTATTTGTTTCTTATTTTTTGCCTTTAGTTGACAGTTTTTCTTGTATTTTCCTTCTTACAATTTTCTGATATATTGTTTAGTCTCTCAATTTATCTTCCCTTTTAAGAAACTAATCAAGTCTCTGTGTTACTCGTATTTAATGTGTGATAACGATCTATCACTGTAAATTATTAAAACTATCTATTCAGCTATTTAATTTTCCGTGAAAATTTAAATATATGTATACTCAACCAATATCGACACTTGCAAGTTCTAACTAAATGACCACCTAATTGAACATGACCTGTAATTTGTTCTTTTTTCTTGTTAAACTCGGTTTTTGTTCTTTAGCTCAATAAAAAAAATTGCAAACCACGGTTCTGCTTTTAAAATGCCACATATGTTAATCCTAACTAACAAAGTTGTAAATCTGAAAGTAAAACGTTTACATGGTCCGAGTTATTTATTTTTCTCTTCATGAGGACTTCAATGCTTCAGTAAATACAATAAGCGTCGGTTGGTCAGTGGTTCAACGAGCGCTCCAAAATATCATATTTGTTCGGATTGTGACAAGCAATGAGTTACAAATGTTCGCACATGACAGTGATATCACACTGAATTGAAGATATATGTAGGTGGCAAAACATATCCTAGAATTTTTTATTAAATGCGCCCCAACTTCTTTTTGTTCAATAAACAGATTTGTAAATAAATTATCAACTTCATTTTTATTTTTGATTGAAATATAGTTGACACTATTACTCGTAGGTATGAAATATGACATCATAATTTAAATGTCTTTCATGGATCCCTTTGCGTAAGTCGGTGCACTTGACTCAATTTTCAATGACTTTTTTGTTGATTTAGACACCCGTTTTGTGGACAATGGTACCATCCTGTTAAAATAATACATTCTCCAAGCCTTTCAGTTCCAATTTAAAAACTTGGCTTACTTGGAACGATAGCAGTCTCCGTTGTCTGTAACCTGCACATCGGCACCACCTCGATAGAAATACAACCCAATTACACGGCATGAAAACCACATCAAACAATAATTTGTTCGGAACCAAGGCTGCAATTGGAACACATCCGGCTGTGTGATTAACCAAATGTGGCAACATTGCTTAGTCACAAGGCCATTTAATAAATCAGAAATGTGCTTCGTCGCTGAAGACGATTTTTCCGTGAAAATCCGGCCTTCTTCAATTTTACATAGAGCCCAAACAAAGAAAGTTTGACGTGCTTTGGCTTTATCTCTTAGGTCATTATGATCCAGATATGCCCAGCTTTTGAAAGCGAAACGGGTCGGAATTTTTTTACTTTTGGCGATACACGGTCTTATAAGCTATGGTTTATAAATGTTATTGAAGCATATATATACGATTAAATCGTAGACAATCTGGAACACATGATATACTCGAGTTTAGAGAATCCCTATTGGGAAATGGATAGCGTCTAATGAGACAACCCAGTCAAGAATTGTGGAATAAAGCTTTGTCAAGAAATACTTAGAAAACTCTTTTTAAGAAAATTATCGTTCCAGTCCTGACTTATTGCACAGAATCATGGACATTAGCAATGGCAAATGAAGATATCTCTGGTCGTTGTGAAGTCGAAATCCTTTCAGCTATACTACAGCACTAACTTCTCAAGACTGACGCGCACTTTGTCAGTCTCTTGAGGTGGGTATAAACTTTGAAGCGTTTGGAAATTATCAATTCAGGTAGAAGAATATTCTATTTCTACCCGGAAGATCAATGTGGTAAAAGAAGACCTTATATTGGAGCACACAACTGGAGGAGTTCGACAGGTACCCCGTTAACTGGGGAGTTTTACAGATTGAACCCTAGGTTCAAGACTGTAGTGGCGTCTTATCAAGTAAGACCAACCAAATTGGAATCAGACACGAGTCCGTCAGTTAATTAGAGTAAACGTATTATTTCTATATCTACGAATTCATTAAGTGACCGAATATAACATATATTGACGGCGACATTTCGAGATTGAATAAAAAAGAACAGAACCTTTCAAAGTTATCATATTAACAAACGAAATCACGATAGAGGAGAAAACGTATAACGTGCATAAAATTTATTCTAAAAATAATTTGTTGTATTGGTCTTAAACTACAACAACTTGTCAACTTAATAATTGATAGTAAAAAACATTCCTTTCAGAGCATGCACTTTTTAATTGAAAAAGAACAAACAAAAATCATTTCAATTTCTATGATTTGATAGATTTTTTCTGTTACACTTATACCTCGCTTTGCGCGATTTTCATATGCCTACCCAGATTCGATTTGCGCGAATTCGCTTTGTGCGAAGTATCGGTTTTGTTTTTCAAACGATTATGGCGCTCTATAGTTTTTCCGTCAACAGATATGCACATATGTACAAAAGAATCCTAGGTGGATACAATGGATGCCTTTGAATACAGCTGTTACTCGGGAAAAAGCATTGCAATTGTATGAGCGGTTAAAAAGGGAAGAAGGATGTTGGTTTATAGAAGAACAGTTTTCGACAAGTAGAGGCTGGTTTGACAAATTCAGAAGAAGGCGTAATCTTCACAACCTGAACTTAAAGGAGAAACAGCTAAGCAAAACAAAAGAACGAATGACGATTTTATTATGCGCAAATGCTGATGGTGATTTCAGATGTATAGGTAAGCATTTGGTTAATCACACATCTGATCTGAGCATTTCTAAGCCGCATTTGTCTGTTCTCTGGAGGTCGAGCGGAGAATTTTGCAAACAGTCCAGCATATCCTTCAAAGCGCTACTTGTCCTGGACAACGTACCATCATATCCACATCCAGCATATTTAGCAGATTTGCACCCTAACATCAAAGTTGTTTTCTTACCTTCGAAAACAATCGCTTTAATCCAACCGATAGACCAAGGGGTAATTCTAAAATTAAATTACCTTAAGCACACATTTTCTGAGCTTATCAAAGCATCTGATGAAGAAAATGGCATTGGCACCATTCGAAGATTTTGGAAAAAATTTACAGCGATACAGAGGTTGATTTGGAAGGACTAATTCAACTTGGAGGGAAAATTACTGGACAAAATTTTACAGAGCTAAATCCAGAAGACAAATTAAATCTTAGACGCTGATGAGCCTAACATGGCTGCTGAAGATATGAAAGTGAAGAAGTTTCCAGAATTAATCCTGATGAAATAATTTGCACAGCAACATAAAGGCATCTTTGGAACCTTAAAGGGCAGTTTACGTAGCCAAAAATCTATCGTAAAAATAAAAAGCAATTGGTTTTGAATGACTTTTTTGAAACGAAAAACAAATTAAAAAAATTGCTTACACGATTATTACTGTTTGTTTTTTCTTACTCGTTTGAATTCGAGGTTAAAGTTTTTTGTGTTTTTTCTGTTATCTTTATTGTTCGTTGTTAAATATATATATTTATTTTATTACTACAATAAATACTAGATACGACTTTTAAATTCCTTTCGGGTTCTCATATTCCCCATTTTTAGGAATGCAACCCCTCATTTTATAGGACGTTTTTACTTCAATGTGCGCGGCTTCGCTTTGCACGAAGCTTTTCATTCCCCTAACCCCCGCGCAAAGCGAGGTATGAGTGTATTTAATTTTTGAATACAATTTAGGGCATGTTGCCACCTCGAGTCGAGTAAATCGCACTCTATATCGCTTATTAATACTCACAATATTGGCTTACAAGTAGTCAACAGTAAACGTCTAAGTCGCATTAACCAGTGTAGCCATAAGAAAAATAGCCGATAATTGACCAATTTACAGGTTCATTTTACGTAATCCTCTTCTTGATATTGTGATTTCTATAACCCTATGAATTGAGTTTCTGCATGGCACGTACCGCCATCCTGTTGACGCCAGCATTTTCTTAGAACACAAATTGGTAACGATCTCTATTTACCATAACGAGAGCTCTGGCCTAATTTAAAAAAAAAATAAGGACCACTGACGGCACTTTCAACCACACCAAATCGTATATTTTTCTGGATATGAAATGGAGTTTCATATATCTTATGAGGACTCTACTAAATGGGATAAACCGCTCTATGACGAACAGAAACCGAACTTTGGAAAGAAACGTAAACGAGACGAAAACGTTGATAAGTGAGTGTTTCTATGATGATTTATTAGATATCTTTAAAAAAAAAACGTTTTAATAATAGGTCCCCAGTGTGATCTGATCGGGTCAACAGTATTGTCAATCATTTTTCAAATCCAATGGTTAACTTGATAAAAGACGGATAGTGTCTGTGCCTAGGTTCTCGATTAACACTGTTGCCGCCAAAAACAAATAAACAATTCGCACCACTTTTCACAACATCATTCGATTCTTCCCATCATATTGGCAATCCTACTTCCAATTTTTCACAGCACTTGCACTTCGCCAAACAATGCATCATCATCCACGGTCGCCGAAGAGTAACGGTATTTGTGACCGAAAAGTAGAATTTACCTTTGCACTTGCTTGAGCCGGTGTCGCTCCCGAGAAGCGGTATTATGGACCCACGACAAGCAAACAAGCATGTTAAAAGGGCAAGAAGTAATGAAAAATGGGACAGTCCACTTAAAGTTGTCATTGGGACAACACACTTATTTCAATGAAAATACATTTGTTTTAAATTAGAAACCGAAGTTTCCTTTATTCATTGTTATTGATAGCATTAAAATGCTAGACGATTCAAACACTGTTAACCTATTTACTTAGTTTGCTTGTTTGTATCTATACAGTGTTTTAACACGTTTTTCTTCGCAAGATTTGTAATCATCTTTCCTCAACTCAAGTCAACTTTCCACAGCTGTAGACAAAAAATGTATCCATCAGTATCAAATTAAATTTTCCTCCGAATGAATTTTTCAGCCATTGGCTGTAGTAAGACACATTTAAGGACCAACCATGAATAGGAGAAAAGAAAATGCCAAGGCTGCCACCAGTTTTCACGTTGAAAAGACCATAGTTTTAATACAAAAAATTAGAAACAGAAGTGGAATCTGCAGAGTACAGCCCATCATCTGACCAACTGCTGAATGAACTATACATTCCTCAGCTATTTCTCCCGAATACTTAGCAAAGTGAACTTTTGATTAAAGGATTTCCTTGTCGAGATTACGTCTTTTATAGAGTTGCTCTTTCAATTATACTAATCTGCGATTGCGAATGTAACTTTTCGCTAAACTTTGATAACTAAACTTACGGTGTCTTCGTTTATCACTAGGCCCGCGATTTCCACCTCTGTTTTAATACTCGCAAGAGTAACAGTGAGTGAGAGTAGCAATGCCCTGCTAATTTTGTTCCATAAAATCAATAATATCAGCGTATCCATACAGTTGAAATTTTGAAATATTTTGTGTGTGGTGTTGACTTGCAGGTTTTGTACAATTCTCCAAGGTAAGTTGCAGAAGAAATTCATGACACGCGTTACTCTTCTATAACATCCCAATTTACACAATTTATTGCCTAGTTGAATATTGAACTTCAGTCGACGTTAAGCTGTTCATTTTGCAGAAGTAATCATTCTTTATTTAATCAACAGCTTATTTTCGAGCTTTGCCTTTACCATTTCGCAATCTGATAATTTTTGTAAAAATTATATATTTTTATATTACTTCTACCCCATTGCCAGGATTTAGTGCATGCCGCTTTGTTCAAAAAGTTCCCAGATTAATTAAAGCGTGCCGCTTTTGGTTTTCTCAAATTTTAGCATAAAACAACTTTTTTGTTCTCTACGATTTTTTAAATTGATACAAAAACTGAGTAACAAATTTGTATTACATTTTGTGCTACAATAAATATGAAATTGAGGTCGCACACACGTTGGAAATGTCGAAAATGTGTTTTACAACGATGCTCTAATGAAAACAGTGGCTTACTGTTGCAGAAGTTGTCGCAAAGCCACAGAAAATTACAACCGTTCTGACAGACCATCGACATCAACAACTGAAGACCACGTCGATCAAATCAAAAAATTTCGGGTCGTAAACCGCAATCGAATCGAAATCGAATAAAAGTCAATAACAAAAGTGAATTCTCAGAGAAAAAAATGGATGGTGGGAAAATTTCCATAAAGAAAGATATCTTAAAGAAGCCTCTTCGAGCTTCCTGAATAAACAAACAATTTGACAGTAAAAATCTCTGTGATAATGTAATCAAAGAGGAAAAACAGGGTAGTAACCCAACACATAGAAAATTCATATAATTGGACAGCAATGCAGAATGAAAACTCCAACTGTTACAAAGAGAAAATATACGACAGTAATAGTCCTGATTGAAACTTTTAAGCAGCAAACACTAACTATCAGCGACTGTTATCATTACCAGTAAATAATCAAAAATTTAGTAAAGTGATAATTTGAAATAGCTTGAGTTAAAGTTACTGTTTCATAAATGATAAGTAATATGATGATGATTCGACGAAACCTATCATGAAAAAATCGAATCCGACAGATTTCAGCATTTATCCATTATTTCTGTTTAACGTTTACAAAACAGCAAGGGTCGTCCCGTTTTGCTTGAATCCTCTGCATTTACTGACAGATACATAGACGAAATTAAGGGTATGAATTTATGATCATTTTCAATTAGAAATGAATATGTAAGTAACGATTTCATTATTCTGCCAAATTCATGTACAAGTGTAACAATAAAAATAAATTCACACAATCGTTATTATGTAAGCATGTACTTGTGCGAGTATATGCCCCGCAAGTTCTCTTACTCATAGTCATACTCGCAGTCGTACTCGTTGTCATATACTTAAATATACTTGGCCCACACACATTTTCCAACGACGCGCAAGACAAAGTTGAGAAGTACTCGTATAGGTCCCAATTGCTCGTAATGACTTGCGTTATGACTTCCAATTGACTGTCGCCCATCCATTGCAACATTCACCCAGCAATAATTTAGCAATAAGAAAATCATAAGAACAAATTATTAATGCACCCTTGTGCATATCGCGCGTGACATGGACATGTACGACGCGACGATGCCGACGCTCAGCATAATCATCCCCGACGGCGGACATTAAAATGAATGGCGGACGTGTGTGCATACGATCACGGCGACAACAAATTCCGAGGGATGCGCGCCAAACGGCTACTTACTACAATTTTAATATAAATAATGGAGAAAGTACATGCCAACATTGAGATTCCAGATGAAGGTACATATGAGCTGCCAGAGGCTGAAGTCGTTCATATATACACACTCTTGTATGTCTATTATTGTAGATATGTAACATCTGCAAAAGGAGCAGCGCTAACATATGCTATGCTCCACTTGGGAAACCTTCTTTGTTTGTTGGAAATTTCTACAAATCCAATCTTCAAGAAAATGACGACCGCGTCGTGTTTTGCATACGACGAAGGCGGCAGACCACCCAAGAAGCGATTTCTATCGCTTTAGTCGTTATAAGAAGACGACAACACCAAATGAACTTGTTAGAGACCAGAAAGATTTGTGGAAGAAGTTTAATCTAGATTGCGAAATCTGTTTTGTGGAATAATTAATGCAAGATTCAATGGGAAACTTTGTCTTATCAGACGAGTCAATTAACCAAATTATAATAGACTTTGTAGTTACGGATTTTTTTTCCAAAAGTATATGTGACTAGGTCTCAGTATTCCTGTATTAAAGAATATGGAATCCCGAAGGCATATGCATGCTACTTTCCACGAACTTAGAGCATACATGGATATGCTAATATTATATTAGGAAAATATGTATTTAGCAATAGTATACAAGAAAACAAAAAATAAAAACAAGATAAATAAATATGTGTATTCAATGACTACCTCAATAGAACCTGTTTATATGAACAAGACATCAAATTTGGTCTTTAAATACGAGTAGTTGCTGAAAATCGTACGCTTTAAATTGTATAAACTACTTTCTTTTTTATCTACGTCTACTTCTTAAACAAATATTCCCCGGCAAATCTTAATTCACAAGTAAACAGATCAGCTTTTGAAAATGTTCCTTTCACTGCATCGTATGGCAGAACTAGGATTATGAGATTATTATCTAATACAATTATTATCTGGTTCTTTTAGAGAGGTCTTAATTTGTTTAAATCCTTTTATAACCGCAGAGGTAAAGAAGCAAGTATGTAGTTAGCAATAGTTACTCACGACCTGGTTTTCTTATGTACTAGTGGCATAATCAGAGATAACGTTGGTGCTTACGTAAAAAAAATTCCCTACCTCCTCGAAGCATTGCTATTTATGGAGGATCGTCCTCACAATATACGGTGTAAGTATAGTATAACTCGTTATATTTAATGACATCCACATATAACTGGGTTTTTGCGCCTCTGCTTCGGAGTTTGTAAGCGATATTCCTCCAATAATGTAACTTTGCTCTGCAGATCTACACATGCCAGTAATCGAGCCGGTTTTTGAAAAGCAATACTCTAGTACTTTTGTGGTACTATCGAAGGGCTCAATGAAGTTCCCTCCGAATTTGAAGTAAGTTATACTTAGTAACCCTGGACATTCGAATATATAATAGCTTGATAGAGTTTAGAATAGCCAGTCTTAAGACATGTTAGAGCTTACGTATGTTGTCGGTATACTTTTCTGCTTTAATTCGTACCAGATAGTGACCAGTAAGAGCATACGACCGACGGTATCATAGGGTGTCCAGAATGGTCGCCTTAGCTTCTCTGGCAGTGCTTCAAGCCGTCGTTCCAATTTTTGATGACTCGGTCCAATATGTAAGGCGTTATTCCGGCAATAGCGTGTCGAATGTTGACATCGAGCTCGTCCAAAGTATTTGGATTGTTCTTGTAGACTACGGACTGGACTTAGCCCCAGAGAAAATAATCGAGTGGTGTCAAGTCGCATGGTCGCGGCGGCCAATTGATGAATGCTCGCCGTGAGATGACCCATTCGTCAAATTTCTCCCTAACAACTTCAAAAATTGCGTCGCTTGTATGACATGTAGCACTGTCTTATTGGGACCACAGCTCGAGATGTTGTCGAGCTCTGACTACTGAAAGTCGGTTAACATCACTCTATACCAGAGACCTTAGTTAATTCTAGGCAGCATTTTAAGGACTTCTCCGGTTATTAAATCATAACCGGCAGGGTTTTTTAGTTCTATTTTTTTTTTTTCAATGCTGGTTTCATTAGCGTTGCATTTGTCACCTTGTAATTGTCCAACGCTCCTTCCGGTTTACTGATATTGTGGATAAGAGCTTGTCCGTTGAAGGGCGTAAAGGTCTCTTCCAGATGGGAAGCGAAGGTTTCCGCTTTCTCCTTATCACCTTTCGCCAATTCATTGTTATTTTTTCTAATTCGTTGCGCGGAGGCTTTAAGACTTTTAGTACCTTTTAATGCTTGCCAAAGCGAATAACTAGATTCCCATTTTGGTTTTTAAACTTTTTAGTTGTCTCTCTTGGCAGGTTACACAGGTTATTAAAACGTGCTTTATGCAGTAGATAACGACTTTGTTGCCATTTCTTATGAGCTTTTATTTTTTCCCTTACCATTTCTTTTATCTTCGGCAGATAATTTAGACCGTAGTTTGTCAGTTTCTTTCTATGATAGGGTGTGTTATATTATGCGGCATATTTAACGAAGTGATCCACCTCGATTTCCAGTTCATAGGGTGTCTTAACTCATAATTATTCGTCAATTTCTTTCTTGGAGCCTTGTCAATTTGTTTTTCTTTCACCAACTTTTATAAAATTGTCAGATATTCGTTTTAAAATGCAGAAATTGATATGATTGGGTATTTTTGCCCGGTTTGCCCCCCGGAATGGAAGTCATAATTGTGCTTCATACTAGCTTCACAGAGCATTCTACCTTTCTATAAGCCTCAGAAGGTGTGTTTTACATTAAAATCACCTCCTATAAGAAAACTAGTTGCAAATAATTTAAATATATTTTGAAGACACTCGGTGGCAAGTAATGGGTGAAATGCTAAGGAAATTGTGTTCATTTCTTACACAGATTCGAGCACTATTTTAAGGTATTCAGTATATTTAATAGACCCTAGTCCCTTCAGATGGATGATAAGGGTGATAGTCCCTAAAACCTCTTATTTTTGCAAACGATCCCCTTTTTATATGGGTTTCAGAGATCAAGGAAACGTCAATATTATTCCCACGTATGAATATTTCTAATTTGTCAAGTTTTTGCAAAAGTCCGTTAGCATTCCAGATAAGTATTTTGAGCACGCGTTCCATATTCATGTTCTCGATTTAGTCCGCTTATTGTGGCAGTTATTTTCGATCTTAGCCTTCTCGAAAATAAGTTTGTTTATTTTCCTTTGCTCCTCAAGTTTCACAAGTTTCTCAAGTGCGAGTATAATAGAGAAAATACGAGTATGAGAAGCAGGGTCCGCCGAGTTGTCGGTCCTTTTGTTATGCAATTTATGCTTGGGCATATATTAGCTTGTCCGATAACCGCCGTAAGGCTTAATGGTTTCTCCTCCATCACGTTTTCTTTTATATTTTTGTGATCGAAACATAATGGCTTTTCGTTGGGTATTTTTAATTTACCAAGCTTGGACTTTTCCCTACTTGCCAATTTTGAGTGCTCATTTTGCGGGTTTAGGAATTTGTCTCGCCTTTTTTTGCAATTACCCGGCTACTTCGCAACCTAATTTTTTTCCGGCTTAATTCACTTAGCTTCTTGTTAAGTGATGATTTTGGGTAAGGAACCGGATTTTCGTTTCTTGGCTGATTGTTTCTGTAGTATCCAGTCCGCTTTACGACTTAAGTTCTCTTCGTCCGTTTCATAGGTTGCTTTGGCTGACGAGTTACAATTTATTGCAGACGTTTTCCGAGTTTGAGTTATACACTTATAATTTTCGTCTTTGGCTTTTAGTTTTTCCAGCTCTTTCTTATATTCTTAGCAGAGTATTTCCATTTTAGATAGCCTGGACCGCAGTTCCATATTTTCCTCACGGAAGCTTTCAGTTTTCAATGAAGTCCATTGTTCGTGCACCGACAATTTTTTATACGCATGTAGTTATTTGAGATCTATATTGTGGAGATCTCAATACCCGTGAGCTTTTCACAAAGGGGTTTATTAAATGCAATAAATGGATCTCTCCAGAATCCGTAGAGTATCTTCCACAAGCAGTGTCTTCCAATCAGAGGTTCTGGCTGTCCTCAGGGCGGCTGAGCTATTGCAGATAAGATCGTTATCCGAAAGAGATATCGCTATCTACATCGATAGCCAGGCCGCACTCAAGGCAATGGAATCAACCAAAGTCAACTCTGATACAGTCAGGGGCTGTCGCACAGTGCTCATGGCACTATGCAGTTAGAACTGTGTAAGACTGTGCTGAGTGTGTCCTGTCATCCTGCGGTATTAAAGAAAATGAACAAGCGGATGAACTTGCAAGAAAAGGAGGGCTACTTGACAATAGTGAGTTTGCCAATACCAAACCACCCCACAATTTCTTGCATTGAGATACTGTTGTAGAGTGCAACCTGGTAATTTATTGCAGAATTCAGAGATATGGTTATATCTGCGGAGACATATCGTACAGCATCATTGAAAGCAACTAAGAGCTTACGTTGCGATAGTGAGCTCAAATCGGCTCCAAAGAAATTGCCATTATCCTTACGTACCTTCGACCCGTCAACCGTATCAACCTATGCGATGAGCTATGAATGCTCATCATCCGGCAACTCATCGTGAAGCCACGAACGATCTTCATATCGTATTTATAGACTTTTAAAAAACATTTGGCAGAGTTCCCAGGGATTTTATTTGGCAATTAAGTGTTGTATATAGGAATAATATGGGATATATACTCGTACGATGACATCAAAACGAAAGTTATATGCACAGCGAGAATAACGAGTAAATTCGAAGTTGAACTTGGAGTATACCAAGGCACTGACAAGGCCCTTAACTTTTTGATATTGTGCGAGATTCTATAATGATAGCGCTGTTATAAGCAAAGCCACTACAGCCCTTCAGGTAACATTTTATTGGATTAAGGCGCTAGAAGTAACAGGTTACGGACAAATCATACTTAAACGAAAAGTAGAAGTACAATAGTCATCATAGAGTCAATGTGGAATGAAAACTCCTCCGTATATTAAGAGAGAGAAATACCGCTTACAGTTGGAGTTTTGTTATATATGAAGGTCGTTAATCCGAGAAAATTAAGGAAAAAATGATAGTGACGGTAATGTTGCGAGTATTATTGGTAAATCTAGACGTGATGTATGATATTATAATAAGAAGTATGCTCATTCACAGAAGACTCCATATTGGGAAACCGATTATGGATAAACTTCAGCTTAACAATTAGTAGGTTCTAACATGTCCAAAGTATCTCTGGAAAATTGCGGCCTTACGATAGGTTATCCAGATTAGAAAGGCCGGTAAAATTGTTCCTATGTCTGCGATTTTATTCCACCCAACATGCAGTACAGTAGAAATACAGAAACGTGGAGAAATGGTAAAAATATGCAGTATTCGATGCAATTGCATATATAAGTTATATTTAACTATTTAATCGGTTAATAAAAAAAGAAAAGTAGAAAAGTAAGCTAAAACTCCGAAGGGATAAAAGCTAACTTTTTAACTTGGGGAAAAAAACCTTGTTTTCTTCCGGCTAACCAGCTAGTCATCAAAGAGGGTACAAATGATGTTAGTCTTTTGTAAAATACCTGGCCATCCCGCTTAATATAAAACTGATTTTTAAAAAATATACCACTTAAGAAAGGTAGCATTGTAGTTAACATGTTAAATCCATGCGTTAGTAGACCACAGTTATTTTCATAGGATAATAAAACATTAATATATAAAATCATTTGTCAAGCAGTTCTTTTGTAGAACTGAGCAAGGTAGATGTGTCTTGTGACATAAAAAAAGTGTAAATGGTAAACCCAGACCGCAATCTTAAATCGAATGCTGAAGTTAATTAGCGGCATTCAATGCGTTATTGGTACTCTTAAAATGTTTGCACACAGCGCAGCGAAGAAAAGTAAGACGTTCGTCTTAAATGTTTGGAAGTTATAATGAGTAATATTATCATCATCTGTGAATTTTATCGCACGGTTTTGAATCCTATCTAGTGCAGAGAGGATCTGGCAGCTGACCAAATGTAAGCATTGTGCTCCAATTTTGAACGGATGAATGTCTTATATATTGAGGCCAGAAAATATTTCTTTCATCGCTTGAGAAAACAAAGATATTTATTTAGTTTTATTTATTCAGAATTTATGGAACGCTAGACAATTAAGAATGAATCTTATAATTTTGCAAAAGCTAATTACAATATATACTTTAATTAAAACAACCAATGCAAGTTTTAATTTATTTCGGTTAGATGTAATTATTTTAATTTATTCGTTTGACTATTAGGTCAAAAAAGGACTAGAAATTACTTTAATACAAAGGATAAAATTTCAAGAAATTCAAAAAGTAGGATACGACACGATAGCTATGAAAAAACAAGACAGAAAACACATGGTATTAACAAGATTAACGGCAAAGAGAAAAAAAAGACAAAAAAAATCAATTGTTTTGATTGGATAAGAAATGCTGCTATTCGTTTTAAACTTATGTATGTCGCTTAGTGCTCTCAAAGAGTTTGGCGGTGAATTCCAAAGACGAATGGCAATAACGAAGAATTGCCTCTCAGATATATGATAATGAAATCTCGGCATGAAAAGGGATGTATTAATAGATCTAGTTGATGATGGAAATTGAAGGTTGTTGCAGAGATATGGAGGCTGCCGTGTTTTGAGGATGTTGAAAAGAAAAACCAAAGTTCGAAATTAAAGATATTTTTCAAATGGCATGAATAAAACCTTTATGGAAAGGTATGAAAAGTGGTCATATCTTCTGAGCCCATGAATATATCGAATAGTGCTATTAAAAGCCACTTGTAGCTATTAAAAGCCACTGTAGTTTTAAAAGTCTGTTAAATATAACTCCCAAGTTCTTAAAGGTATCCACAAAATCAACGTAGGAATTGTTTAAAATGATTTGCGGGAAATATGAAAGGTTCTAGAAATGACCAGGCTTTTGGACTTATAGGGGTTTAGTCAAAAACCAACCAAATATGCAATTAAGGTAGTGATTGATCTTAAGTGCACAATTTTCGATAAGACCTAAAGGGCAGCTCTGATAAATTTGGACGATTGTGGAACTGAATCTGGTATTTCGTTTATGTATAATGAAAATAAGAGAGGGTCCAGAATTGATCCTTGAGGTACCCCTCGAGTTAAGTTTCGGAAATCAGATAAGTTATTATTATCAATCGATACGATCTGTCTTCTATTGCTTAAATAGGATGAAACCAATTTAACAGCTGATGAAGAAAAACCAAGGAAGTGGCGCAGCTTTTTGCAGAGCAAGGTATGGTCGACAGTATCAAATGCCTTAGAAAAGTCGAGAAGTATCAACAAGTAAACTTCATCTTTGTCTAAACTTGATTTTATATCTTCAACAACTTTCATAAGACCGACTGTACGTGTGCCAGCATTCTGTTTCGAGAAATATACCCATCCAGTTGCTTTTTTATAATGCGCTCGCACACTTTGGAGAGAAATGGCTGAATTGAAATCGGTCGGAATTCATCTCCTATTGAATTTGGGTATTGGGATTAATTTAGCCAATTTCTATTAATGGGGAGAAATTGCTGTTGTCATAATAGTATTTAAGATATGTGTCATATACGGAAGGATCGAAGGAAGGTTGGCTTTAATAAATACTGGGTGAATTTCATCGACACCAATTGCACAGGGCGTAATTGACAAAAAACTTTCGACTACATTTGCGCTGTCAACGTAAGAGAAACAAAACGATGTTTGCGCTAGAGGCGTATGACCATAATTCGAATTTAGGTTCAGGTTTGCTATCCCGGAATTTCCCGAACGACAGTCCTCGCAAAGATTTGTATACTCGGTGGAGTTCTTCGATCCGAAAACGCTTACACCGATGATATGCTTGATCATGTTGCCTTATTAATTGCTTAATTTCTTTTGAGAACCAGGGCTGTGTTGAACTTTTAATTGCTTCTATTTTAATGGAACATATAGATTTAGATAAACATAGATAGCTATATTAGATAGATAGATATTTCGCAGCATTTTTGACAACATCGAGTGTGTGGTCACTCCAACGTAAATTGTCACCGACACACATACCGATAGTCCCTTGGTATGTAAATTTCGTTTTAACGACAGCAGACAGCTTTGTATTTTCTAAGCATTAAACCCACTCTATTGATGGTTATTAGTTATGCTGTTCATATCGTAGAGCTGCTATTCCCGTTCTACAGCCGAAGAGCAGGCATATGAGTTAGGGAACGAATTTGAGAAGCAGAGAGTACTGTCGTCAGCAAAGGAGTATATTGGATTAGAAGTAGCAGACAAGAGATCATTGATGAAAATTAAAAAGAGTGTCAGAGACAGAACGGAGCCCTTCAAAAAAAAGGGGAGATATGTCATCTGGAACACTGGTCCGTATTTGTCAGTTAGCAGGCGTATGAAAGAGCTTTGCCTTTTCCATCCGTCACTTGGAACATTTACAAGATTCAATTGGTGCAAATACTGACGACATTAGATCATGGCATGCGTTGGAACTTCGATTAGTGGGCTCAATGCCAATTGCAAGATGAAATTGTGGTTCAACGCCTACTTCAATAAACAGGATTCCCATATTTGAAGTACAAAGAATCCCCGAAGTGACTCTTCAGACACCTTCACCATAAAAGTGTATTATTTGGTAAGCTTATGATGTGGTACCACTGTGCTTTAATCCTTTAAAACCAAGGCTGGAGCTCGCGTTTCAATCAATGGTGACCTATAAAGAAAGGGGATCAACGAAGAATTGCTTCCAGATTTAGGTGACATTTATGTGTAAGATAAGTGCTTCGATACATAAGATCGCTTATCTATGTGAATAAATTATTATTGATTGAAGTCTTGGAAGAGAATGTATGGCGAGTTATGGCGGTTAGGTAATCCGAATTATTCGAAAAAATGGTCAGAAATTGGGTGGAAAATAAACACTTTGTATGTATTATATAGTAATTAGCAGGTACGGTGCTCACATGCCCGAAATCATACTTAATTATGAAATGATGAAGAATTACCTTTCAAATAAAAGCATTTTGTGAATCATACCCTAATGCCGTATATTTTTATTAACATTTATTTCCCGCACCCTCTTTAAAAACGCTCCTTATAACATCAATTCACCTTCTTATTTATTTATCTTATTGCTTCTTTTATTTTATACACATTTATGTATTATCTGATAATATTCCAGCAGGTTAACAGCGAATATTCTCCCAAATTCCTCGTTATTAGCATTAACAATAGATTTAATATAGCCCAGAAAAAGTGTCTAAAATTATTAAATCGCAGGAGAGAGACGCCTATTGGCCTATATTAGTCTTGGATACACGCACTATGGCAATGTTCTGTCTAAATCAGATATCCTCCAAGCCTTCCAGTTTCAATTAACCTAAAAACATTGGTAAATATGGAGCGAAAGCGGTCTCCATTGACTATTGGCAGCATTTCTGAAGAAGAGAGGTCCAATGACATCTTCGGCCGGAAACCTACGCCAATCAGTCCTATTGGAGGATGACTTTTCGGTGGAAATCCAGATCTACTTACTCCCTCCTTAAAGCTCTTGGGTCAATACGATTTTACTTGGACGAATATCCAAGACTCTTCGCAAAATATGTTACAGAGATGTTGGAGAGATGTTCAGCTCACGAGATCGTCGTGTTTCGATGGGCTGCCTGCTTAGGCAGCAGGACTGGAATGTTTTCAATAAACGCTTAATTATTCGCTTATCGGGATAATTATAATGAAGGCAAATTGGAATGGGAATTGCAAAAAACGTAGTCGTTACTGACCGCGAATTTTCACACCAAATTTTGAAGTTAAAGTGGTAAACAATCTGGAATACAAATTTTGACATCTATCACATACTATGTGCATACGGAGAATCCGTACTTGAAAAATATCTGTACGAGTATATTCCGTGTAAATTGTGCGATATCAAACTTTAATTCATAAACAAATAATTTAACTTAACTGCGTAAGGCTCTTCATATTCATAGCATATTTGGGCTCCCTATATGTCTGATTTGTACTTGTGATTGTCACTTTTTTAATTCAAGTCAAATATATCAAATTAATGAATCATGCTTAAATTTTGCAGCTTATCTATTGTACATTTACAGAAATAAAAACAGTTTGTTGTTACTATTTAAATTAACCCATAGGAGGAATTTGCTTAATATTACCTTTCAAGGACTTGAATGGATTTTAATGGCGAAATAAACTAGGTAATGATCTTATGTGTGTACGTACCTACGTAAAAGGATACGGTAGGAGTAATAAAATATTTATAATTTCTTTTTTGTAGAAGTTTAATCATCTGCAATCTCTCTGGTTGTAACACAAGAGAAGAAGAAAAACAATTCATCAAAAATGATTCAGCTTAATACCACACAATAAAATTAATTAAATTGTCCTTATATATCTTTTTAAAATGCAAGTTAAATTAATAAAAATGTAAATTCTTATAATAGACTTAAATAAATGTTAAGGAAATAAATTAAAAAAGTAAAAAATAAAAGTTTCAAACAAGTTTAATGTTTTCATCAAGATATCGTCTTTACAAATTAATCTATGTAGTTGATTTATCCGCATTATTATCACATCATCTAACCAGTATAGACGGCCATTAACATCCCGCGCCATCATAGACCGTTTCCATAATGGCGATGACGATAGCCCAACTACAAAACTATCTACAGCCACGCCTTGAAATTGGAATTTCATCCAGCAGTCCCCCAGGTCAGTTAGTATTAAAAGATATAAGTATATCCACCCCTGTTCATAAACAGTGTAGATATATAGAAAAGAAACAAACAAAAAAAACGAACCCTACACTGGGAAATGATCACCATTGTTCTCTCTTCATTCTGTACAGGTAATTTATGGTTGTATCTAATAGATAGTTACAACAATGGCACATACAAAAGGTGTATCTTTTTATCTTCTATAATGTTTGGTCTTCTCTTTCTCTACCTGTGTCTGGTCTGTTTCATAGGTATGAATACAATTCTCATCGGTCTTCTCGGACTGTGGATAAAAGACAAATGGGAGTCTATTCAGGTGGAATGGACTGAATGTGTTCATTTACTAGTTAAATAGATAAATATGTATCTTTTGTTGAAGTTTCTTGTTTGAATGTGCCGCAAACGATCCAATTTATCAATTTAACTACATAATTTGTTTTCCAAACGAAACGAAAAAAAAAAATCACTGAATTTGTGGAGGAAAAAGAAGAAACAAGACACTCTATAGACATCTGTGACATTGACAATATACAGAGGATTTGAACTTGTACACTGTTCAGTCACTTTTTTCGCAAGATAGATATAGATATTTACATCGTATATGTAAGTGCTCGACTGTATGTATCTACAATCTTCAGGCAGGCAATTACCGATTATTTCCAACAATATCTGCGCCCATTTTGTTGCGATAATGCCAATATTTATGCGTGTTTGATACCATTTAATGCCGGGTTCATGCCATGGTACATGCAAAATCATGTAATCGTAGATCTTTATAATTTCCTCTGGATACCGAATGCCAGTAAGGTCGTTACTGCCCCCTTTTGAATTTGATTTCGGGATTGGGGTAGTGTATTCCAAGTTGGAGCAGGGGTTTTGTAACGATGAGATTCGGTGAACACATGGAATAAAATAAAACAAAATCAAACACCGACAGCAACAACATTCTAATAGCATACACACATTGGATTAGGTGAGAGCAATTTATTGATATGGTCTTTTATAGTAGCTCCACGATTTCTACTTATATATATTATCTACATGCTACCCGCAGGTACGAATAAGGTACTCTGTACAGTACATACCTATGTATATTTAACTATGACTATATAGGTAGACCTTTTCCCAATTTCAAGTTGGGAACGTTGTTGTTGGCTGTGCTAAATCGAGAGAACTAGAAGGCATTCGGAAATTGTATGAAACTGCAATCAAATGAGGAAGAGAAAAGCAATTTGCAATAAAGTGTAATTCCGCACTTAATGACAAAATAGTGTCTCTATGCTTTAGGCGGATGAATATATCTAAAAGGAGAGAGAAGTTTATTCTGTGCTTCCCAGCACATATGGTATGTTTATACGTATACACATAGGTATTTGGCAGAGTGGAAGGACCAACTAACCCAAGGTGCAATGTTAGGCTGTATTATGAGGTAACTCTAATGGCTATAAAGCCCGATAACGGCCAAATAATTTGGCTACATACCAGAGTTAGAGAGGGATGCTTCTAAGGTTCAGTATTTGCACACACAACCGACCACAGAGAGCAACACAATTACCAAATTGCGAATACATATGTAGAAGTTAGTTAATGTCCATAATAAATATTTGAAGAGTATCTTCTGTAAGCTGTCAGGAGTGTGACAATTAATTTCGATGCATTTAATCGTTTGAATTGTCAATTGTACTTTAGCTTATGAGTTTTGGCACTTAAAAGGAAATTGAGGTTTGAATGCTAATTTACTTGTTGTGGAGCAGTTTGGCATGATGAAACAAATGAAGTAATTTGAAGTGTTTTTAATATTCCACAGGCTTTAGTTTTAGTTTTGGAAGAAGCTTTGAGTGAAATTCGAGTAAAATAATGAAAGGCTTATTAAAACAGATTTACTCTTTCGAGGTCTGTATCCTGTAATTTATTTTGAGATTATTTCTACAAAATAGTTCTTTGACTCATATGCAGTTTTATATATGTATGCATGTATGTAAAATACATTTCGCGCCATGCAACCCGAAAGAAGTTAGGAAGACATCTTATATATGATACTTTCAGTGAGTTTTCAATTAAGAATGCTTCATACATAAAGCAATACTGACTTGGTCTTTGAGTGGAATTATCGATACCAAATTTTAGCACTGCAAAGACTGGTACCTAGTGTTTTACTGATTCTGCATTGCACATCGAAGGCAAAAATTTAGTAAAGAAAGTAATAGATATCATCCACATTTTTTCCAGCATCTATTAGCTTGAGACGGTAATCCATTGTCCTATATGAAAATATACAAACTTCCTTGCCGCAGCCCAAGTGCTTCATTGAATATCTCGGCTTTCGTTGCAGCATACGAATTACTACATTAAGAATAGTAATACTAAACGCATGTATACACATAAATTATACCCTGCGTTGGGCTTTGAAATCATTTATTAATTCACTTTTATATATAATGCTATAATTACCCCTTTAAAAAAGATCAGAGGCAAATATCCTAAGAGCAAATCTACTTCAACTACCGCAAATATTCTATTTAAATAGTTATAAACAAGAAATCCTAATTATTTAGTTGTTCAAATTACTATTCACATGATATTTTTATCTTTGGAGATTGTAGGAAGTGTACGTTAATATTTGCTCAACAAACCTATAGTAACAGATTGTCAACAATTTATGCCCAGTTTAATTTATACTACACGCGCTGGTGTTCAATATTGACAAGTTAAATAAACAACTCAATGTGACTGTTTTTAGAGCAATAATGGATTTTATTTTCAAAATTTCTTCTCAGAAATCTGATGATTACAGTAGGACAGAACTTTATGATTCCACAGCATTCCCTTGAGATCTTAGTGCCACAAACCACATTCCTGTTTTATTTTTTAGTCCATAAACGGTGGTTAATAAATTGTTTGTTGAAACCATAGAGATGATGTCGTGATAACTTCAAAATTGCTAGCTCTGAAAGATACGAAATTACACTTATTTAACATCTTTGTAAATCATGTCTATCTCATCAAAATGCAGCACTTAAAGAGGTTAGTCTATCAGTCTATGTCTACTTAGTCCAGAATTTTCCTCACTAACGTTTTTCTACTCAATAATACTAGTCTGGTAGTAAAGCTAAGTATCATAGCGGTAGTCGCACAATTAATCAAAACCTTAGGTCGTATAATAAAATTGCTGTCGTAAATTTGTGATGGGATCGTGGTAAAAAGTAGGATGTCAATAGTTATTTAGTGCACAGCAACTCTCAGCACTTCATTTCCATCTACCATTCGCCCTTAGATATCTCCGCTTAATTTTTCTTTCCTACTTGAATAGTTAATGAAGAAAAAAGCTACTATGATAATTAGCACGGAATTTCAACGCTAAATTTTGGTGAGAAGGGGTACTTTGGTTAAGATATTCTACATTTATTCTACATATGCACAATAGCTTCTGCAATATTTGATTGAATGAGAATAATGATTTATCTACAATACATCTCTCTCCTGTTCTTTACTGTAGCGATATTAAAAACTATTATTTTATTAGATCAACCTTTATTTGACGATTGGTCATCTTTGGATAGAGATACTCGTAGAGATACGTAAATATGTCATATTGAAATTGCCGACGGGGTGGTTTTATACCAAAAATGTTACTCTGTATGAAATGTAATTATGAAGTAAGGAAAAATTTGACTAATATGTCCAGCATTTCAAAAATATAAACCCTTCGGGAATAATGACGTTGTTTTGATATCCAATGTCACAACGATTCCTTAATATCAGTCAGTCCTTGTTGAATTTGGGCTAGTATTTAGATTGTAAACATAATTTGATAAGAAGATACATTTTTATTCAAAAAGTTGTTGCAATATGTAGCTCCTTAGGGGTTGGGATCCCATTTTCGCCTTTTCGAAGAGGGATCGAGACACATTGTATTGTCAATTGACACATTGATCTCAATTAACGTTATAAAATGTTACACATACTCTTACCTTCTGTATTCATTTGACTGAAACCATCCGCCCAGAAACTTGTCATAAGTTATAAAAACTAGAAAAGTGACATTCAGGTAAGTAAGAGGTAGAGATATTCATGTTGCTCAGAACATTGCTTAGTTCTTATAACTGGTTAACTTGATTAAATAGAAGAAAAGAAAAAAAAGTATCCAACAGCTATTATTTCTTTATTTAAGTATATTAACAACAATTGATTTTGAAATACGTGTTTCTGGCGGCTTATCTGCAAGTAGTTAGAAATCAACATCTTTTTACATACAAAAATGAAAAAAAAGGTTATGAACCATTGTTCATAGAATTTACAGAAATAAAATACAATTTAAGATGTTTTTTGCGTTTTTCTTTTAAGTAATGCAATTTTTTAGATTGGCTGGTTACTTTGTTCTTGTATTCTAATTGTGACTTATAGGTTGTTGGAATCTGTTGTCATCGTAACACTCGATTAGTGTCGTCATCTTAAATATGCTCTTGACATCTAGAACTCCGAAATTAGTGTTGTTATTATTTATGATTCTAACTAAGCGGCGTTGAAATCTCCGAGACAACTTTTGTAGGCGTTTCGCTAAGCTAAGATTTCATATCGCATTCGGGACTCAGCTGACGAATAATAAATATTTCTCTGGATTTCGATTGTGGTATATTCCTCCATCGCAACAATTTCACTCTTCATTTGTAGACGAAGTCTATTAATGTATTCGCGCCAAGTAAAGTGAATTATGGTTTTAGTTGTATGAAGGTTTTTATGCTTCACTATAATGGCGATATCGCTTGCGTATATAAATGCTGTTGATTTTGTAAAAATCCGTAGAATTTCATGAGAACGAATAAAATTAGAGAATTTTACCATTGCCATTCTATCTGTTAGATAGTTGTTTATACATTGCGCTATGTTGCCTCTTATTCCGTGTCAAAATCATCGCTGAAGTCTAAAAATATAATTATAATGTGATGGCTCTTATTCAAACTCTTATGAACAACGTTTGAAAGTTCTCCAAAAAACATTCAGTGCTCTTTATTTTTTGGAAGCTGTATTGATTGGGATGAAGAATTTTTTGCCTGTCAACAAAACTAGACTGAAAACAGCTATAAGTAGTCTTTTCATTCATAAAATATATATATGCAAAGCGTATAAGTACATTTTTCTCTCACGTATCCACATTGCTACTGCGCCGGTTAGAGAGTTGGTTGAATTTGCGGATCTTACAACTATTGTAGGTCTCTCCATTATGGATCACCTGTTTAGTGAGGTATGTTAGTATTTTTGTACTTGAGTGATCCAATAATTTTTCTTTTATCTTGTTATTTGAATCACGGCAACCTTCGTTGAACTTGATAAAGGCAGCTGATTTGCGCAGCCTAAACATCTACTATCAAACTAATAAAGTGAACAACTCGTATTAGATATTAGGTTGGGGGAAAATATTATGAGGAAACAAAAAAATGTTTACTTGACTTTGAAGTATCATAACTTTAAAACGGTTGCTTGCATATATCAATCATCTTTTTTTTGTTTGACCGCTGACAGATCAGCTAATCATTGATCAACAATTCCATTTTAATTATTCCGTTGTATGAAACTTTATTTGAAAGTAAAAATGAGTGAAATTTCTGTAAGAATTTGGCATTTATTACAATTTTACCACGATAAAGCGAAGAATGCGGAGCAGGCGTCAAAAGGGTTTGTACTACTTATGGTGAAGGTACTCTATCAAAAACTTCTGGTTTGTTTGCTTTCGTTAGGGAAATTTTTATGTGAAAGTTGCACCTCACCCTTGTCAGACCATCAGTGAAGAAGTCAATGTGATAGATTATCAAGGCCGGCACATAAGCAGTCACGACATCTTTAAGTTCCATATGCGAATCACTATTAAAACGGAACGAATTCGAGCCATTTTTGAATCGAATTGTAACGAGTAATGAAAAATAGGTCACATACGACAAATTTTTGCAAAAACGGTCTTGGTCGAAAAGGGATGATGAATCTTAACAAACGGTAGCAAAGTCAGGATTGATGGCAAAGAAGGTGATGCTGTATTTTGTTGGATTATAAGTTTACCATCCGTCCTAAACTACAACCTCTGGTTAAATGATTGATTCGAATATCTACTATTACCAATTAATGCTATTGAATCAAACAATTAAAAAAACGGGGCCAGAACTGATAAAAGTGAAGGTGTTACGTTTCATCATGGCAACGCCAAACCACTCAAAAATCGAAAGACCTTGGCTGGTAAGTTTTGATGCACCTATCATGTAGTTCGGACATTGCAGCCTCTGATTATCATTTGTTCCGACCGATATTAATTGCAATCATTCGAAAGTATGATACCTTTAGAGAGGTATTTTTGATCAAATACCACAAAAATAGCTTTTAAGTGAAAAATGTCCGAATGTGTAGATGCAACAAAATAAGACGCTATATGCGTACAAAATATGCAAAATATAACAAATAAAAGTCTTCAGCGGTGAACAGGACGTAGGGTGAGAACAAGGACAAGGAGAGAATAATTTTATTTGTTCTATTGTATTATACATAAAGCCGTTCTAATTGTGTAGATATTAGGCCAACCAATACGCTTAAAGGCAATTTACCTCTTTTCTTCAAAGCTGTTTCTTATAACCACGACTTAAACGTGTAAGTTTATCTCAATTGCTGAGTTTTAGCTTTTCAATATTGAATATGTAAGGAACATTAGCAGGAAAATAGTGACGTTGTACTTTCTTGCGGCTTGAGAACGGAAATTATAGCTCAGATGCTCATTTGCAATGGGATAACAAACACACATGAAAAAATATGTACATATGTGTATATTAAGAGATGAACCAAAAACGAGCTTCAAAGTGAATAGTCTGACTTGGCAAACGGAACAAGTTAGGCCAAAATTTAAAAATTATCATGGGCAAGAAAAATTTAACAGAAATTGGATATCTAAGATATCAACTATATTTACAAGCAGTTACAAAGGCTAGTATTTTTGATTAGAGAAATCTCTGTATCGTTTGGTTAATGCAGAAAAAGCATGTATAAACTATAAATTATGGATTCCAGCTGAACTCGCGTTTCTTTTCAATATGACAACGGAGAAATTTCGGCACTCATTTAGTGCAGAAACGGCGGATGTTAGAAAAATACAGTGGGATAAACTTCTCAAAATCAATACATTGATTTACTCGTAATAGGAAGCACGCAGTGGGTTTACAGTGGAGCATTTACAAGCAATGCAAGAGAAGTTTCTTCAGTGAATAAAGACGATGGTAACTGCTAATAAAAATAACATGCAACAACGACATTTTGAACACAATGTTTTCATTGACAACTGAAATTTTTAAGTTGTAACTTAGGATAAGAAATTCACTCCGATAACGAAAAGCTGTCGACAGTTTCTCTTACCAATTGCTTCTTATTTGGACTGCAAATACAACTAAATTTCTAAGCCTTACCCCTGTAGTGAGTAATTTAATATACACTATGTAATTATAATATACGAATATACTATTTTCAGTTCATTTTTATTGAACTACACTTGACTTCAATGTAAATATTATCATATATTGGAGTTAATGTATTTGCTCCATTTTTGTCGTCAACTTAATAGAATTTTATTGCTAGAAAAACAGCTGTAAGGCTTATTAATTCCCGAAAAAAATGCAATGGAAAAAGGCCTCATGCAAGGGTAATAACAGAAGAAATTTATGTTATGTTCACTACAATCTAGTTAATGCACTTCATTTCATATGATGTCTTTCCAGGAAGAGCAAGAGAATTAAATATTTTTCAAGTTAAAGATCTCAACTTTGACTTACAGAGAAGCGTCCTTTAAAAAAAAAACATTATTAAAATGCTTGAGTCATGAAGAAATGAAGATATTGTCTTTTTATAAATTTTTAGAATTCGTGATTTCTTACCAAAGATATTTCAGATATACATGTATTCGCAGATAAATACCAATTTATATGAATAACTGCACAACTACACTGTTTTTCAGTATCTTTAAAAGATTTTCTTTATTCGAATTTCCAAATGATTTTGCAATCGAAACACGTAGATGTCTTTAAATTTCTAGATGCGTGCATATTGCTTTTAATGTATTGTTTTCCTTCTCATTCTCCGGTCCATGTCGTGTGCTCAATCCTAAACCACCACAGGAACTCACACTTACATATACTCCTGCAGCTTTTATAAATGTTCAAAGGAATGGAAGAATGAAAATGTTTTCCATCGTTTAATAGATAGTACAACGTGCTTCAAATTGCTTTTAATAGTCGTTATAACGTCTTCAAGGCGTTCTCCTTTCTTTTTTTTATTTCTTCCCTTTGGCGTTTATCTTCTTGTTTTTTTTTTTTAATATCTTTCCCCTTTTTTTCTGATCTGTGGGGCTTTTCGTAAGAACATTGTATTTTGTATGGAACATACCTTCTTAATGGGTTCTTGAATGGTACTATGTAGTATCCTAGCATGTCCTGTTTTGTGCAGCTGTGGCTGGCTGTATTTGTATCTATGCACCCTTCACCACCTACCTCTCAAACCTATAGCTTTACTTTATTAAGTTTCTTTAAGAATTTGTATTCTACTCCTTAGTGCTTTTCTAAA
Organism: Volucella bombylans; assembly: GCA_949129095.1. Taxonomy (NCBI): domain Eukaryota; kingdom Metazoa; phylum Arthropoda; class Insecta; order Diptera; family Syrphidae; genus Volucella; species Volucella bombylans. The sequence goes on along the minus strand of OX422140.1, from coordinate 189,751,155 downwards.
AAAAGAAAAAATAGGAAAATAGAAAAATGTATTCACCAAGGCAACAGGGATCGGTTGTTATTTTTTTGTAGATAATTAAATGAAGCACGCAGGTTCTCATAATGCCGGCGAACGTGAAGAAATTAGGAAAATCTCTGAAATTATGATGGCAATTCTTTGCAATTTTCATCCATGTAATGGCAATTTTTGGTGTCCCATCATTACGGTCATGTAAAATGAGGTCTAGCTAATTAGAAAGGAGGGCTAATGCCAATGCCAAAACAAAATGATAAGATGGCTTATTCTATCTTGAATAAAGTTGGTATCATTTTCATAAATTTCATATGAAAGTAGGATTATACTCGTAACATAATGTACATTACAAGTAACCTCAATTATAACTTAAATTTTATTAATTTTATGGCGCTTGTTGTCAATCCAAATTGTTTGCACACTCGACAAATGAATGGGTGCATTACATTCGATAAACGAAGGAGCTCTTCCAGTTCAATAATCGAGGACTAACCAACACTAACGAAGGTAAATCTCCCGGTACGTCGAAGTATATATCGATGGCTCCAAGTATTTGAATCAAGCGAAATTATTTGAAACTGGAACTATTAATTTCAAAAATTTAAATTTTATGAGAATTCCAAGGAAAATTGGTCACAGTTTGTTGTTTCTACATTGTTGTGGTCTCATGACTCCAAACCAGAAAGTTCAAAATTATGCTCTGTTTTCTGTAATCCAATCACTGTAATCCATACTTGTTCCATTTAATGAAACCTCTTAATATTTTGTAATTCTAGAAAAGCTACCTAGAGTACCCACTACATCATCCACGATCTGATGCAAGCGCTTCGTCAAGGAAAAAGTGTTTTACAATGTTGTAATCATTTACAGAACAAGCATTAGAAGAAATTGTTCTCACGCGCTTAACAATAGCAATATGCCAGTTAATAGCTTGCAGTCCTTTTCGTTGGGAGATATACAGAATGAGCTTGAATTTTTAGAGACGTCGAGAATTGATTGCGTAGTCTACCAACATGCAGAAAGATAATACCATATACAGTTTTTCTTACGAGAAACCCAATTATCGCTAGAAGAGATGATAGTAGATCCAGTACGGTCTTGGAAATATTATACTGCTAATTTATAGCATACTTTGAACTCAAAGCGAAGGAAGCATGAAACTGAACACGGAAATTCACATGTGAATAGAGGTTAATGTTTTTGAAAATGTAATGAGCTCAGTATTGGGATAGAAAGATCAGTCTTGGTGATATAAGATCTTTGAAGATGTAGAAAATTGTTGAGAATTTAAGTAACTACTTCATCAGCCGATTAATACATCTAAATTTTTACTTTATATTACAGCTAGAATTTCTCTTTTATTTAAGTGGGAAGCCAAAAATTATATATATATATTTATTATTACGATGATAGATGTTTAAACCAGATTCTTGGGAAAGGTGTTACACATACCTAAGGATAAATAAGTGTTACAAAGAATAGAAGAATATTTTTTTCAACCGCAATGCAGACATAATAATTGTCTACAGAAATTTAGCCCTCTACCAAATAAGCTATCGGAGCTCAAACCCGAATATCCATCAAATATATTTTATGCCACCCGGCAACAACGTCCTATTAAGGCACATATGTAACAGCGTTCATTTTATTTGTTTGTGCCCAATTTTGAAGGCACTAGTGTTTTGTTGTCATTATGTCGAATTCTATACAGTATAACTCAGGTGTTATTGTTTTTCTGATTAAAGGGAAACCACACCATGTGCTGGGGTGTCTCTTGGGCAATGATTTTTCAAATTCTCTGGCCTTAAGTCGCCATTTTTCCGATGCTAACACATTTCCATAGCTTAAAAATTACGAATTATCTCGCAGTTCGAACTTAGAACCTTTGTTTTTTAGAGTGAAAATCTCTCTCCCCAAACTAGGTGAACCAATTTCTAATTTTTATCTCACTATATGTTTCAAATAAGCCGTCCCGCTTGTTCTGTCGATTTTAAGTAAAATTTCTATTAATTGTTGTCAACATAATCTGGTCGGTTGCCTTTTTTCAGGCTAATACTTATAATACGCAGTTCAATATCTTCGATCTAGCTTCAGTACGGCAAGTTAGCTGGTAATCTTTGTCAACTGCGCAGTCCACCCACTGCCATAGATTCAAAAAATTTTCGAACCAGAGCATATTAACCAGATTCATTTCGCTTTTGGGATGAAAATTTAATTCGTAATACATTCTCTTCCCTCACTCAAAGCACATAAACAACACAAGGATGATAAGGATCTTATAAGTGACCCAGATTATTATATATGTAGTTACTTATGAGTAATTAATTAGGCCCATCATAATCAAAGCGTAGTATTTCTTCTAAAAACTAAGTTATCAACGAAGTTTCTGCCATTAGTATTAACTGAGCAATTTCCGTTAACATGCGTCAGGTTATACGAAAGGTGATGTCAGCATTGGAGATAGACCCGTACTGTAGAACGATTTTTTTCTTCGAATATAACCCGGAATCATTTCCCAAATTATCGTTGACGAACTAGGGGACACCCTGTATATTGTAAGATCATTGCTTCTGGTTTTCTATGTATTGTATATCTACTGAATTGGGAATTCTCAAAAATTTAGAATACTCGTACGTCAGATTTCATCATAGCCTATTGTTATCATGTTTGTTTAGCGTTAAGGTTATGTCGTCCGTCGTTGTCATCTTTAGAGGTTTGACATTGCCATTCGAGATGAACATTTCTTTTTTTTCCCGGCACTTGGCCTAAAAATAGTATTCTGCTATTACTGACATAAAATCGTGGTTTATAAAATTTACAGTTCCCAGCCTTGCATTACTCGTAAACTGGCTCACGAAAATATCAATTTGTTGCGATTATCCAGCACATTAAACATCTGAATTAAGATATGTTAAGTGATTTGATAAAACGTTTGTTTATTAAATTAGAACTTTGAAAAATATTGACTCCTTACTGATGTCTGGCACAGGCAGTATTCAATAAATTCAGTGAAATTATAGTATATCTGCAAGACAGACTAGAAGCAAACACATTCTATCTAATTTAAAAAAACAATGGAGCGTAAGTTCATCTCGATTCAACCACATTTCTGAAACATTGATTAAACATTTCCCGCTGAGAACTAAAACAGATGTACCTCTGCAATTGAAGTTATCATAGGGAGCGCACTCATCCAGTCTTTCAAAGCAATCCCAAGTCAAATTACGAACGACGCATTCTATACTTCCTCTAAGCCTAAGGCGTTAAACATTCGGGATTTTAGTGACCTAATTGCCAAGTTGATTTTGTTCACTATACTCCAAATAATAGGTCTCGTTTTGAATGGCCTGTTCGGAATTGGACAAGACACAAAAAATTAGTCTTCTAAAACTAGATTTGCTTTTTTTTAATCCACTTTGTGCAAGTGAATGATGTGCCGGAACACTTTATTTAAGGATCTGTGCCTTAGTGTAATTTCAAAATAATATCCAATACTGTTCAGTTTCTGCATTGCTAAGCAATTTGCAATTTTATTGGACGTCAACGAACTAGTTTTAAATAGCATAGCGGTCTAAGTTAATTAACTTATGTAAGGTATAAGCCATGATTTTCATCATTTAAAACGGTGCAGTTTTTTATTCCCTACCACCTACCACAGAAGACAGCGATTCAACACCATTTATATGCAGCTAAAATTAACCGCCACTTTTTTCCCACTTGTGACGGAAAAACAAAAATTCAGTCAAACTATTCGTATTTTCTCAATCTGTTACCTCTCCCGGGGTATATATAATAACTGACGTGTACACTTTAAAAATATTCTTTTTGTATTATTATATTGCCTATATACCTGCACTTATGCGAACCATATCTGCCACCTTTTTAAAGGCAACATCTACTTCATCTCAGGAGTCTTTACATTCAAATTTTTGCACCAGTGCTAGAGCCGTTGAGACTTCATTATATTCTTCTCTCAAAATGGCTTTAATCATAATATTCTACCTGTTTATATAGGACCTTGAGTATTTTAACAGTCCTCTTTATAATCACTATGGAATCCATATTTTCCTTAAACATTTATATTTGTTAATTTAAAAAATCAGATGACACTTTAATGCATAATAAAACATTTCCATCATTCAGCACGTACTTTCATTTAAAGCCCTCCCTCTACAATATGTTATTCCTCTACAATTACCAACTTGGGAGTCCTTAAATTAAAATTTTAAATATATCTCCACAAGTGACAATGATACTCTTCTTGTAACATTGCATCCTTGCAGTCAACTATTTCCAACTCCGACACCAACTAACACCAAATGCTCACAACTTCGTTTCTTCTGTCACAAATACTCATAGCTATTTACAAAAGCTTCCGAAAGAACCACTTTACAAAGTCCGCAAAATCTTGATTTGAATTCTAAAATATTTATAGAGACCTTGCTAACAGGTACTACTCTGAATGTGACTTCATGCATGGGATGAAAGGTCCTTCCCCGCTCGCGCCCTCTCAATATCCTAGTTGGACTTGGTATCATTTATACCCAGTATGTCTCTGTTTTGCATTAACATCGCATATAAATGTGCTGCTAGTTGCACACACAAAAGAAAGGACAATCCTTTGAATTTTAAACAGATATCCACTGGGATGGAAAAGTGTATACATATATATAGATATATTAGAAAAAACCCTACAATCTTCAATTCCCTTCTCTAACCTCGACTATCAAAAACGTTCATACGGCCCCTTTCCGTCTCGACTGCTTTTGAAATTCGGTATCATTCCAATGCGCCAAACATTTAACGATTATTGCATCCCATTAAAAATAACAAGAGAGAGAAACTTTTAGTTGCGTTCTTTCTTTTTGTCGTTTTTGGGGAGTCTTTCCTTTCGGTTACTTTTTATTTTTGTTTCGATTTGGTTGTTGTTGGATCCATTTTCGTTACTTTCTATTTTTCTTTTTTTTCCCTCTTTTCGCAATTTAAAAGTTTAATATAATCCTTTTCAATTCGAACGTTGTAGCTGGGGGGGTACAATGAAACGTACGAATTAGAACAGAACAATGGACTTTTATACGCCGTGAGTAATAGCTAAAGTTCGATTAGATTTATAAAAGTCCTTCACTAATAAAACAAAAAAAAAAACAGAACACAACCCTTCTGATAACGGCCGTAGGAGCCAATAAACCAAGTATTTACAAAATTTTCAGACATTTTAAATGGCTTGTTAAACTTAAATGTATTAGAAACATGCACCTACCAAAGATATATATAAAAAAAAGGTAGAACACTTAAATAAGGCAATCAAAATGATCTACGCGTATCAAATGAAGAGATTAAACCTCTATAAGAAAGAGTCCAATTATTTTATTAGCTAGTTCGTTTATTCGTATACAATTATTAATTTAGCAACCGAGGTATAATGACATACATAGATCGCCTCTCCGTGGTACCCGTCGGATAACCCTAAAGGATCTATCGGTTAAGGAAGCCATACGAGAAGATAATCATCCTTGCCGTACTACAATAAATCAATTGTAACCAAAACAAGAGCAACGCAAATACCAACGCTAATACTCATATTACCACTATGACCAACACAACCGGTACAGCGCCAACTAACAAGGCGTATCGGATCTTCTGTTCAAATATGCCAACTTAACATCTAAGGCATAAGAAAATCCAAAAGCGACCACTTATCAAAACAATTATTGACTAACAACATAGAAGTAGCCGTCATCCAAGATACATCTACTGCATCGGACGATCCTCAAAAGGCTAGAAAAACTGTATGCGACTACTGCCTGATCGGAGCTGTTTTCCTAAAATCATACGGACAGCAATCTATGTCATAAACGGCATAGTGGACGCAAAACTGATTAGTACAAACTGCCGCAGCAACATCTTTACAATAACGATCCAAATTGGAGGCATTTACATTGCAAAATGTATATAAATTACCCGCAACACCGTGGCCGCCTAATGTCTGCGAAGTTGCGGATCATCACTCAACCTTCATTGGCGATTTCGACAGCCACCATAACATGTTGGGGTATGAAAAACACGATAACAATGGTGACATTCTAATGGAATGGGCAGACTCAAGCCAACATGGAATTTCAGTACTCTTTACAATACTGTTGGACTCGAAAAACTAATGAATACCCAGCCGGTATAACAGAAAATTCGAATTGTTGGCCCGAAAATGAAGAGAATAAAAACAGAGTTTTTCATTACCTACAATATGTATAGATTGCAATAAAAATAAAGACTGTTGGATAAATTCTATTGGATAACGATTTTGGCTTGCTTCGTGAAATGAGCAATGTCCAAAATGTTACATTGAAATTATCTTATAAAAGTTTTAATATATTATTTTTAAAATGTTTGGCCTACGCACAACATACATGAAATTACGTATAAAAATCGACTGAGACCTTTGTGGCAAAATGGAAAATGGTTTGCGTATCGATTGATCGGGAAACTGCTGAGTGTCCTATGTCTTGGTTTAGTCCAGCAGCGCAACAATAAAGTTCGCAGCGAAGTGTTTGCTTTACCTAACAGTGATGATCTCCGATAACTGCCGGTTTTACTCATAGAGACTAAAATGGTAAGGGCATGCCCGACCTAGGTTACGCCGTCATAGGGTTCACAACCCTATACGGAAGAGACGAACAAAATAACGACCTCGGGGTCAGCAAGTAGAATGTTCTGACCCTTAATAGGCCACGTGCAGCCGAACAATTAGCAGAGGCCCTTGACTGCTATCACGCAGATGTCACCGGATGGGCCGGACATAAGGCGGATGGAAAACTCTGATATATTTTATGGTGATTCTACAGGGAAAAGAAACAACGCTTATTCGGGTGCGCATTTACCATATGCAGACTTAAGCAATAAGTCTTGAGTTTCCGATAAATGAGCGAGCGTCTTATGAATTAAATTAACTAACATCAGCCTAATATGCTTCCATGCCCCTACGAAAGACAAGGACGGCGCCACCAAAGAATGTCTCTACATGTGAGCAATGTCCGAAGTATGATTCAGGGATAGCAAAGGAGAACATCTTTGGTAGGATAGTTGGTAAGCATAGTCTACACGACACCACGTCTGGCAACGGACTTAGTCTTATCGACTTTGTAGCGGGACGAAATATTACTATAGCAAGCACATAGTTTCCTTACTTTGTATATTGAAGGGGACATGGCAGTCTACGGATCATTAAACGCTAATCAAATTGATAATTTTGCGATAGATCTAAGGCATGCCTAAACTATTCTGGACGTGTTAAAGTTCCGGGCAGAAAATATTGACTCGAATCATCACCTTGTTGCAGCCAATGTGCGAATGCGGATTTCCCAAGCGTCACAACAAAGAAGAGCTACTGTGAGAAGATACAGCGTAGAAAAGTAACAAAATAACAATCGCAATCGGACTATTGTCCGCAATAGTCCGATTGCGATTGTTACTTTTCTACGCATCGGTCCTGACGGTTTACCGGCCGAGGTATTTAAAGCTGCTGGAAATGACGTTGTGGAGAGAATGCACCAACTCTTTTCTTAGGTTTGGTCAGAGTCAGAGTGTCTGCCTGATGAATGCAACCTGCGCTAATTATAGACCGCAAAAAACTCAAGAGGTCCAAATCGATATCCACCATTTTTTCATCGGTTTTAAGGCCGTATATGAAAGCATTTATAGAGGCGATTGATATAGAACCATACCAAGTTTTGGTAATCCTTCCGAACTCGTCTGCCTGTGCAGAATGACGATTGAGAACGCTCAGTGCCCCGTTAAAGTCGGTATCAACTTAACCAAGACCTTTGACGGGTGGCCGTGGTTAACGTGGTAGTGTACTGGTTTCCAAATCGGACGGATCGGTGTTCAATACCAACCGAGCCCGAAAGACATTCCATTTTTTAGGGAACTAAATTCAAGAATGATGACTGCTAGAATACAACAAGTCCAACTATACGAGCTCTACAGTGGCATCGACCTAGTCAAAAAACTGCGCATCAATCGCCTGAGATGGCTGCGACATGTACGAGTAGAGCCGATGGACACCAATGCTCCGGCCCGTAATTTTTTCAAATCTAAGCCGGGGGCACAACGCATTAGAGGGAAACCTCACCTTAGGTGTCCTGCACAAGTAGAAGGGGACCTCATCTGACTTGGAGTGCGCAACTGGAGTCAGTTAGCTAAACACGGGCCTAGTTGAAGAGGCTTATTAGTTGAGTCCCAAGCTCACCGCCAACTGAAGCGCCACCTAAGAAAGTAAGGGGCAAAATGGGGCAATTACAAACATTAGGTTTCCGCTCTAAACCAAAAAAACATGAACCAAATTGATCCCGTCAATATTGACGCAAAACACATACCCAGTATTTTTGATGTCTATTCATTCACAGGCTCACGCATAAGTACTCGTACTTGATCCATTGCTTTGTTGTGTTCAATGTTCATATACAAGAAACAATGTTCAAAAATTTTAGTAGTTAGAACAATTGTAAGGGTTTTCCAATACGGACTTGACAACTTTGAATTTAATTTGTGAACGCACTCTTTCTCTAATCATCAAACTGTCACTGTCAATTTATTCAGTAAACTCAACATTTTCATTACGTTTATTCGTGTACTTTACGAATGAGCAACGTCTGCAAATTACAAAAATTTTCTACCGAAATTCGGAGTCAGTGACTGCAACTTTAAGAGCGTTAACTCCAATTTTCGGTCGTAATTCTCGCCCTAGTAGACAGGCCATAACAAGTTTAGTGCAAAAATTTGAGTCTACATATTCGTTGTGTAATGTTGCCGTGTCAGTGAGACAATGGGTTGGTTGGAGTACCGTTCTGTCGTCCGTAGCAAATGATCCAAATCAGTCAATTCCACGGCGTTTTCTTGGGCATCGCTCAAACCACATTATGGCATATTTTGCGTAAGGATCTTGGTTTACACCCATACTTAAGCTGACTCAAGAATTGAAGCCGATGGACCACTTGAAACGACGAACGTTCTCCGATTGGGTTCTGGAGAAGATGCGCCAAGATGATGAATTTCATCGCAAAATCATCTTCAGTGACGAAGCTCGTTTTTGGCTCAATGGGTTCGTCAATAAGCAAAATATGCGTTATTGGTCGGGTGAAAATCCACGTGTACTTCATGAATCACCACTTCATCCACAAAAAATAACTGTTTGGTGCGGTTTGCATACCGGCGGCGTTATTGGGCCATATTTTTTCGTCGACGATAACGATCGTCACGTTACTGAGAATGGTCAGCGTTATCGCGCCATGATCACCAATTATTTTTGGGCCTAATTGGAAGATATGGACGTGGACGACATGTGGTTTCAACATGATGATGCCACAAGCCACACAGCACACGCTACAATCGATTTATTGAAGAGTAAGTATGGTGAACGTGTTATCTCAAGAAATGGGCCAGTCGATTGACCGCCTAGTTCGTACGATTTAACGCCGCTTGACTATTTTCTGTGGGGCTACGTTAAGTCATTGGTTTATGCCAACACGGCGACGACGTTGGAAGAGCTCAGAGCCAACATTGAACGCGAAATAGCGGCCGTGTCGGCCGAAATGTGTGTCCGAGTCGTTGAAGATTGCGTCCAACGAATCGACCGCTGCAAACGTGCCGCTGTGGCCATATGAACGAAGTCGAGTTCCATTCATAAATGTTTTGATTGTACTTCAAGCTGAAAATAAAGTTTTTAAAATATCTCAAATGGTTTGCGTTTTATTTAAAAAAAAATTGTCAAGTCCTTATTGGAAAACCCTATATTTCGAAGACAAATATAATGATACTCGTATTAAAGTGAAAGTCTAAAAATAGACACAAGCGAAAATCAAGTTGTCTGGCAGAATGCTCCCTTTACTGCGCAGATTCTGTGAAAAAATACAGGAGTTTCAAATCGGTAAATATTTTCTTTTCATCGACTTCAATCCGTATATGCCCGTCTAAATTCACAAGATCTATGTAGAATCACGACTTGTTTCGCTATCCCTACTAAATTCGTAGGCTTATGCTGAAGAACAATTTTTTTACATAATATTTGAGATAAGCGCAAGAAACTTAGAAGTCTAAAACGGGAAATTTTTTTAAATGTGTTTTTTACTTCTGCAGCTATACGCCGATGACACTGGCATTGGATGATTAAAGCAAGACAACACTATAACAAAAGTGGTAAAAGTGAGGTTAGCAGTTAACGGTATGTAAAAGGTATGACTTCGTTGGAATGAGGGAAGAGGTAGAGGTACTAAGGGATAGGGTTCGCTATCTATCAATAGCACACCATAGATCAAACAAAGGATCACACTTCGCATTCGTTAAGAAGACAATTGAGCACCAGGTTACCCTATATTCAAAAAAGACCTTTCTTATCCCAGTACTGTTTTATGTCTACTGAGAATCTTAAGATCGTATCTTGATAGAATGAGAAAAGTTTCGAATGGTTCGCATGGAAAGTTATCGCAAGCTTCGCATATAGAGCGAATGGATTCCCACTCTGTTGCCCTGAGTCTAACCAAGAGCGGCAATCTAGCAATGGAAGACCGTGCTATAGGTATGATACATAAGCTGAACACGTCGAAAAATAACTTGAAGTATACATACCAAAGACTATTGAAAAGGGAAGTAGCCTAGGACTCGCTTTGTTGCACGATCATATTTAATTTTCCTATTATTGTTGTTGCATCGAAAGAATGAAGAAATCAGTCGTCAAAACAAAGGCAAATGTAAACTCCTCACTATGTGCATATATAGAGTTTTACATCAGATGCGCCACAATTGTTTTTTTTTTTAAATATAAAAACGTGGGCTTAAGTTATCAATGAAATGTCAACTTAAGATATATGATTAATATGATTGATAGCGATAATTACTAAATATGACAATATTCCAATGTCGTCCCTGGAACCACTTGCGTGAGTGGAACCAATGTTCTATGACTATATCCATTAATTCGTCGATATTCCAGTAATTTGACGTCCAATGTTAGCCTCCAAGTCGTCTTGTACAGAGTCTAAAAGTGTTAAAAATGCAGGAGTGGAGCCGCTAATTGGCAGGGCCATTTGTGGGGATACCAAACTTCATCGTCAATAAATCGTTTATGGCATGCGGTGTGTGACACTTGAAATTAAACCAAAGAATTCATTTTGTAATACATAATGTATGCTGTTTGAAGACCTCGTGCTGTTCGCTTGAGCCCAATCAGCGAAAGTTTGACGCGCAAGATGGTCATTTGGTTTGAGCTTTTGATTCAATATCATATATTAAATGGACGTTTAGCCAAGTCTTTTCGCAAAATGCGCCACAAGGACGCGTGAAAGATTCTCAACTCTTTATAATGATCCCGAACGGATTGATTGCGGTTTTGACTTACCAACCTTCATATAGCCGCAATATTTTTTTAACTTATGACACCGCACCGTTAAGGGGTACATAAGTCGATTAAAATTTATTAACTATACGCTCCACTGTACGCTTAGTTGGGGCGCATCTAATGACAAACCCTTTATATAAATTCAGCTAAAACTTTTTGACTGCTGACTCAAAAAAGCGATATAATACAGTTGGAATAAAAAATGCAGTTCAACAATAAGAAGCATCATCTTGCTTTGTTTTGGAAAACAAGTCGCAAGCGCTGTTACTTTTAGTTACTCTTTACATTAATCAAAGGAAGGTGTCTCATATCTTCCTAATTGGTGACTGATATCCAAATTTAAGAGAAAAGCAAGAAAGTTCAGGATAATTCGACGAAAGATGCAACTTACAAGTACAAAATGCAAATAGATTGACGACAGTAACAATTTTGTATGAATTTATCATGGGATTACAGAGGATCTTAACAATCAAGTAAGTAGAGGTAATTAAAAAGGTCTCTACAGCTCCTGTGAAGTAGTGAGCAGCATCGCTATATGCCTAAAGATTGAATGTTTAGATTACGCTTTTGTATTAACCTCATCATCTTCACAGTTACACAAAATTTCTCCAGGTGACCAAGTATCCATCAAATGTAAGTATTGAACTTTTTGGCCTATGTGTCAATATTGAATTACCCTCGACATTTATGGAGAGAATTTAAGTATTTTATATATGCTAGGCTATCGATTTCAATACAGATGTCTTAAAAAGATATTGCAAACATTTGTTCCTGAAATTTCTTGGAGTTCTTTGATAAAAGGAAATCGATTCGCAGTATGAGTTATCCAGAGATTAAACCATCTCCCATCACTTGTTTCGAGCTATTAGTGAAAACGCAGATAGATTCTTTCCTTGGCCTAGCAATACTCAATCAGTCATCCATAAACGAGATTGTGATACTAAAGCTTTTGTCGAAACTGCTGGAAAGAACAGTATAGTATTTGAATTTTAGGATGGCCTATTTGCATACCTCGCGCTGTAATTTTCAAACTAATAGTGGAGCAAGTCGGCATTTGCTTGCCATAGACTTCAAATAATTGTCAATTAAATACCATATCTAGTGCATTTCCGGCGCTAAAACTTAAATTATCACTGACGAAATTCAAATCTTTTCGGATTCCACACTGAAGACGGAAGATGTCTGTTTTCGGCAAGGTTGTAAATCTTCGAAAACATCCTCGTAATTGTTATTGTTAATCTGCAGACACACGCGACACGAGGATAGCTTTGATAGGTTTGAAACAATCCAGCGTTAAGAGAATATGAAGCTGCACCAGAGTTTTGTTCAGGGAGATGTTAGCTAGTGTTTTTTCCATCTTATCAGACGCTATTTAACTTTTCTCATCGCGTCGGTATATCACAGTGATTAACATCTTCTTTGTGTAGGAGAGTGATGCACGTGTGCCTTTGCAAGTTTTTTTTGATAGCGTGAATCATTCTAAGCCTTAAATAGATCTATAAGTTTCTGAATTAGTGATTTTCTAAGGAAGAACGAAATGGATAACAAAAATTTTCTTCTGACTTGACAATGGCCCTGATTATAAATGGCGTTTGGATTATCTTGTAAAGGCCGTATAGCCTGAAGTATTTTTGTGATTGATTTTATGGTATGCCCTGTATTATAGACATATTTATTAAAAGATGTATGTTTTAATAGGGACTAAGTCCAGAGTACGTGGAATAACTTCTTTACCGGTTCACAGTGGAAAGATAACCAGATGCTCAACATGCAAGTGAACTCGAGGCATGTTTTCAAATTTAAACAAAGCCTTGCCTTTCGAATTCCTTGTCATATCCCTTTCATAAGACATAGAATTCTTCTCTCTTTTTTTTATGACACCCATTGTTCGTTTTTTAGCAAAACATTTACTTTTGCATCAACAGAAGGTGGATTGGACTCACTACCTAAGTTTCTTTTGTTTCATATGATAGCCACCTCTAGACGGATCCTACCGCGTCGTTTTGCAGTTTTTTACTTAATTCTTATGTTATGCCCAACATGCAAGATCTGCCATCATAAAACATTCCACGGAATAGAGTTGAAAATTAACACCATGGGAATTGTCGTCGTCGGTCGTCGCAACAAAGAAAACGTCTGCAGCAGGATGTCACAAAAAATCGACTCAATTGACTTCGAAAAAAAAAATCCAAACAGAAGGAAAACGATATCACAACATGGACTCTCCGAGGGCAAAAAAAGGATACATACACTAACGGAAAAGAATAAAAAACACATGAAAGAAATGTCAACTCGCTAAAAACAAAAAACTGTCGTCAACGAGTATTGTTTTGTTTGTTGTTTGCTGGGTGCTACGTATGAGGACTTGTATTTTCGTACATGTAACGTTTTCCGCTAGTCGTGTTGTTTGATCCTTTTTAGCTACGCTCAAGCACACACTCCGAATGGCCTCCGAACTGGACAATTCAATTGGTTTTTGTTTATCCAAGCTATAACATAAACCATGGGACACAATCCTGCTTCCCAATCGCAATCCGAACGATTCCTATTCGTTTTTATCTTGGTTTATTATCATCATCGCATTGATGTCGTTGCATGCGGCAGAAGTACGAGTATCTATGGATAAAGTGTGGATGAATATGTACATATGCATTTCATATATGGTGTGGCGGAGGAATTATCCTGTGTCCTGGTACTCGTTGTCGAGTGAAAACTCATTAAATTTTATTTGAAAGCTTAAGAGGAAATATTGTTCAACATTTTCCTCATTTCACTAGATGTAGTGCGATGTGCAATTGGAAAAGGGGTGGTACGTACGTATGTCCATACGGTTGGATCATGCGGTTTATTGCTGTTGGAGGACGCATGTGTGCACTGCATGTATGCATGTGAATCCATGCGATTAAACTTCCGTTGTGTGTTCTTAAATGACCAGGCGAAAGGCTTTAACTTTAAAACAAGTTCATTCGAGTTTGACTTACCTATCTGAACTGGCAGAAGGATTCAAGTATCCAAACTATTGAACTATTATATTTAACTAAAATTTGAAATAAAATCTAAAACTTCTGAGACTTCAATGATTACACTTATGTAGAATGTAACGTAGGCCAACAATAATTTGGATTTAATTTTAGTGCAAACAAACTCATTGATATATTTGATTGTTTTATCAGACCGATTATGGTTTGGTCTTCAAGATCCACTTAGTCACATTTTTATTGATTCAGGCAGATATGGTCAAGATAATGTAGTCGATGTATGTTGACTTTTTCGACTACTTTACATCTTTAAGTTTGCGACTCTAGAAATCGGTAGTACACAATTTTCGAACTATAGACTCGTGCATAGTAACATATACCCAATAATAGGCATCAATACCCTGGAGATAATAAATTCCCTTTCTGATACATGATTTATCAAAAACGTAAGAAATTTTGACATCGTTCATGCACGTGAACTATTATTGTACGAGTATATACAAATATTTGCTAAAAATTGTTCCCTCCGTGCGTTCATCTGCCTATAGTATCATATCATCTTCATTTAAATTTGGAAGAAGCTACATAACGACTCGGCTGGGTAAATTTTGATGGCACTCTGAATACTCGTATATTGTAGAAACTACCATCAAGAGCTCCTGATGAGGATGTTATCATGTGCGATTTTAAATCCATCTGTCTTCTCTAGCACTTGTCTAATTCGTAATATTTTAATATTTGTATGTACCGCCAAATGTTTTGCACATGCTGGATGAAATTCAAGATGAAACGATTTGAAAATATCATAAATGTATGTCATTGCGGTTGTTTTCTAGATAGTACTTATTTATTTACTTATTTCGTCTTACTAGAAAATCTTATTGTAGACTACTTCCAAATAGTTACAAATTATGTTAGAGATCAATTTCATATGAAGGATAAAAAAAAAGACACTTTAGGTGGATGGTTTTTTTTTTGATAAACTATTTTAAGGTTAACAATTAAAGATAGCAGCTTTGCAAAGAACACTATTTATGTTAAAATCTATTAGATTATTGTATAAATTGTAGTTCACACATGCCGTGGCTATTGGGTCACTTTAGCAACAACATTCTCTAGGTCGAAGAATGCGTGACGGGGCATACAAATTAAACAATAAGAGTAAAAACCGTAGAATCAATGTGAGCAGTTAGTACACCATGTGCAGTGGTCACAGAGTAGTATGTTCTTTTCTTATCAAGAGTTTTTAATTTTGTGAGCGCACATCTAACTTCATATGACTGTAAATCATTATTCATTTTAAGCATTTTAAGCAAATCAAATCCCATGAACCGTACTCGTTCTATACGAACTTCAGCATTGCGATAATAAGGATTTCAAACTACGCAGCAATACTCTAGTATAGATCGAATAGGTGAAATATACAATGTTTTGAAGGTGTAAGGATTGTGAAACCTAACATGCAATTTGCCTTGTTCACTATGTAGACCAAGTGCAATGAAAAGGTTAAATTAGTGTCGAAGATCACTCCTACTCCGTTTTGATCAGTAACTCCTTTGATCACTAATTCCTGAATAATGTAGCCAAAGATAATAGGTTTTTTTTTTTCTAACTAAAGATTATACTCGTACGAGTAACTGAACATTTGTTTATATTAAAATATAATCCATTAAGAAAGCACCAGTCATTAACTCGCTTTACGTCATTTAGCAGTTCAATTGCCTCAGATATAGTGTACACTGACATATATTTTAAGTCTGCATATAATTCATATTCAGACCAAGGTATGAAGTTGATATTTAAATTATGGGGAAAGTATTTCTCTGTCCTTAGTTGACTACTGGTGTATCATTTTCAAGCCAGAAAAAACTCATCCAGATCGTACGTCTCAAATGGTTGTTTTGACAGCTGGCTATTCAAAGTGGCAAATCAAACAGATTGGAAACACTCAGAAGAACTGGTGGTATCTACACTGGCGAAGGTGAAGAGAATTTTGAAAAGTAGTCTCATACCAAAAATCAGAAAATATGATTATTTCCAAGACTTAAGGAAAGCTACAACCATGTGCGCAAAATCGTGGAATAGAATAAAAAAAAATTAATGCATTTTTTTAAATGTTTATATAGGCATTGAAGTTTTTTATCCATCATGTTAAGTTGTCGCCGCCATAGTTCATTACCATTTGGGATCGTTTTATGGCATTTTCCATGGTTTTCTTCAGAACGTCGTGCGATAGGTTATCCACTTGTTGATGGATGTTCTCTTTGAAGGCCGCCAGAGTTTGTGATTTGTTCATAAAAATCCGTGACTTTAAATAACCTCATAGAAAGAGTTCTAGGGCGGTCAAATTGGGTGATCTTCCGGGCAAGTGTAAATCGCCAAAACGCGATATCAGACAACCGGGAAACGCCTGCTTTAGAATGCCGGTTGTGGCTAGAGCAGTATGCGCCATTGCTCCGTCCTGCTGAAACCACATGTCGTCCATACCGAATTCATCCAATTGAAGAATGAAAAATTGGTTGATCATGGCTTTGTAGCGCTCACTAGCTATCTACATTGACCATTGCTGCGCCTTAAAAAAAAAATAAAACAACTCATCCAGCGTAAACAGCACGCCATGCAATGGCTTGGAGTGGATGTGATGGCTCTTTGTGCATTACCCACGAATTTTCAGTACCTCATAGCCGTAAATTTTGTTTGCTCACGTATCCACTTAGTTGGAAGTGGGTGATTATTTTTGACGCAAAGTCGTTCACTTCGTTTTTGAGATTCAGGAGGGCGTGAGCGTCGGTAAGACGCTATTCACGGTCAATATACATCAGCTGATGGACTGTCTACAATTTGTAAGGAAACAAACAAAATGCGCTGCAGACACGTGCGTAGAATGGGCAATTGCGTGGCACATCATTTGGTCGATGTCGGCGGAGCCTCTACGACATCTTCGCAGCCACGGCAGCGATATTATCGGCCGAACGAGAGGTACGAGGCCTGCTCTGTCTCATGTTGTTGCAGTCTCTAAGAGTGGTGCGGCTAAATGCCGCAGAGTACGATCTGTGGGAGCCGATGGGGCAGGAAAACGGGCACGAAATATACGATGCGCCAAATTA
The DNA here is from genome assembly GCA_949129095.1 of Volucella bombylans. Classification (NCBI taxonomy): domain Eukaryota; kingdom Metazoa; phylum Arthropoda; class Insecta; order Diptera; family Syrphidae; genus Volucella; species Volucella bombylans. Next base: position 189,733,669 of record OX422140.1, on the reverse strand, counting down.
ACTGAAGACTTGTTCATTAGAAACATCGTGACAATTATTCCGCATTCTTCAGGAGTGTATCCTTCCATTACTTATTCACATGAATTCTAATTCGGATTGCTTCGCAAATGTCAAAGCTGACATTCGACTCCAGACTCCATTTATAAAATCTATGGCACTTTACGATAGGGTCCTACATTATGGCCCATCTACGAGTAGTATGTTATATAGTAAGCGTAAACAGGGGTTGCCAGCAAGACGGCAATGTGCCTACACTGCTATGGTGCATGCATATACAAATGCACTGACTATTAGATCATGCCTAGTGATTGTCTACTCCAAAGAGCAGGAAGCCATAGACGTATTGGACAGTTAACGCACTAAAAATGAGTTTTCAAACAATCCAAAACTGAGATTTTTCTAGCTGCTTCGATTTATTTAGTAGTTAATGGTATTTGGGACACCCTAAAGAACAAAATTCTGTCAACTTTCTGGAAGTGTAAAAGAGCTTTTGATAATGCACTGACTTATCACTAATGAGAGTCCCTGAGATGTACACGGTTTTGTGGTTGGACACGCTTTTACTTCTAATTTCATCAGACTCCAAAAAGCGCTCTGTCTCAGGTGCAAAGTCAACTTCCCCTGTAACCTTAAATGGTTTCGCCCAAAATGTGAGTCAGGAAAGCAATGTAGTCGGGTCTTCATAGATGGCTCCAAGACTGATCTAGAATGCGACGTGACTTTTTGGAGGACGACAATCTTAGATTACACACCTCGTTAAGAAGAATTTCTTCTGTCTTTCCTGATGGCAATGAAATCTATTGTGAAGAAGAAGAGGAAGCAAAATATCTGCGTCTGCAGAGACAGCCGAGCTACGCCAAGGGTCTCGCCGAACTATCTCATCACTTCTGAACTAGACAATGTAAGGGTAATCTGAACGCAATCAGAAGGCTGTATTTACTGAGCCTTATTTCGGTCCCAGGTCACAATGGAAATAAGATCGCCGATGAACTTTATAGGCAAGACTAAGAGAAGAGTTCCTCAGGAAGTGAACCTGCGTTAAGACTGCCCGCGTCCTCGGTTAGGACTTTCATTGAGAACTGGGTTTCATGCAAGCATTAATGCTATGAAATGACTCCCCAGGATGTCTCGAGGACATATGAATGCTTTTCGCGTTTCTCAGTAAGAAAGGTTATAGATTGATTACTGCGGTTTTGCTCAGCACCTAAGTATGTATATTGGAAATAAGTGACTCAATATCCTATGACAAGCTGACTGTAAGAGTTAAGATGACACCATGGAGCACTATCTCTCTAAGTTTTTGGAATACGCGGTACTTGCCTCTGATGTGGTAAGTGCTGCTACAATAGGCAGCTTATCAGTGAAGCGATTACTCATTTAACTATTTCTTTATCTGAATACTCTGTTCTGAAAAAAAAACATAGGTAATGATATCTTCTATTGCATCTCCTAAATTTAGCGCCGATAAGATCTCGATGTAGAATTATTTACGCCACGGCATTGGGATAAGAAATCTAGTTTGCTTTTATCATACTAGTAAATACTGTAAGGTATTTCAACTTTAAGCACTGGACAAAAATTTCCATAAAATTAAAGGAATACTTGAATCTTATTTTGCACAAATATTAAAAACCACAAAAAAACATTCTAATGTTTCACGGCCAATATTTAGTAAATTGAATTTAATTTTAATACCCGACAGTAGCCTTTTCCACCCACTTACTATGGACTTTTTATTATTTCCTTTGTAGGCCCTCTTTGATTTCTTTGTTTTCCATACCTTTGACTGCAAATTTGTTTTTCATTTCTTCCTATAAATGTTGGTCAGGCAATTGTTTATACGGTTCAAAATTGTTATTTGCATTTCATGGTAAAATTCAGAGAGACTCTTTTGAAACTTACACATTGGCTAAAAAAGCATTACATATTCATATTAACAAATGCTCAGCAGAATCTTGACATTTCAACCCCTTCATTAAAAAACTCTTTCCTAAATATTCCCTTTTACACCATTTGTAAAACTTATAAGATTCCCAAAGTTAATTTCTTGCATAACCCCTTTTACAAAATGAGTTCACTACAACTTCTTAATTAAGTTGTACATCTTTCCCACCCATTTGAAATGTCATTGTTTATGTTGAAGAAACTAGAAAGTCTCCCCTAAGAACAATTAATTCTCTTAACTAACACAAAACAATCCTCGAATAATCATAAGTTTCCATTAGAACTGTTTGCACAAGAACCAACCAGATTGTCTTTATAACTATCTTTCCCCCCTTAATTGCTAATAAATTATTTGGTCCAAACAGAATTCCAAGGATTCAACCACCAATACCCCGAGAAATAACTCCGATGAGCTCAATCACTAGAATGGGACTTCTAAATGCCAAACAACAGCCCAAGTCGCATAAAATAACGCAAAAGGCATTAATAAGGTATTCATGTGTGCGTCGTAAAGGACTTCTCATCGCAACGACTACCTAAGAGTTCCTTTTCTCAATAAGAATTAATTCCATTGTTGTCATGTCTCACCTATCTGTCTTCTTTTTTTTGTAATAAAAAATCATATTCAATATCGAAATTAATTTCTTCCATCATCAAAGGACAATTAATGCCATCTTCAATCTCAGTCTCAGTGATAGTCTTTGTTTCATTGTCGTAGGCAATGTCAGTTGAGGACAATCAGAGGACAGTTGAGAAACAATTACAAAAAGTCTTGCCTGTGCGTTTATAACTCCATGCCCGCAACCTATAAAAAATCCATAAAATATTCCTGGGGCGAGTCTGTTGCCAGTAACCATACTTTCCTTTTTTCCAGAACTTCCAGGGTTGACTTAGCGTGCAAAATTTTACGAGTTCATAGCTCGTTATTCTTAGTGGTCGTAAATTAACTAACGACCTCTGGAAGTGCTCCCGTGATTTTTTAAGTACTACCCGCTCGCATCCACTCCTTGACTTAGACGTAAACAAAGGTTGGTGTTTTCTTGTGTTTGTGGTTCGATCACGGATCTCGTAATTCGTAGCTCGTATCTCGTAACTTGGATGAAAGGTTAACATGGTTATGAACGCAACTCGCTTTCGTATGTCATTGTTGAATATCGCGACGAAACCTAATGAAATGTCGCGGTAGAACTTGGCGGTAATTATGCGAAGAGTTTGATTCGTTGCCGACGTTTTCTTGCGTATTTTTGGCGATTGTCAAAAAGGCAGTGGTGTTATTTTCTCGTTGTCGATTTCCCCTTTTTCGTACATAACAAAAACGGAATGAGATTTTATTTTCATTTTATGGGTCATAACTGACATTTTGGTGACAACATTTCAAGAAATAATCGTAAAACCGAATTGTAGTGGAGAGTTGGTAAACTGTTTTGAGGCATTCAGCTCGTTAAATGTTGACTGCTGTTGCTGCTGGTGCTATCATCGCTTGCTTGTGGATATCTTTAACTTGGTAGTAATTATGATTAGTCCAGAATCCTGTTGCATGTCTGAAATAGAGTTTTTTTGCTTTATTTATAGTTATTTGACCAAGGTCAAGAGTGCAGGCATTCCCAAACGCTTTTCTTTGAATATTTATGAGTTTTCTGATTCCAGTATAGGTGTCAAAGTACGATGTTGTATATAAAACCTATGTCTATAGAAGCTGCCTACAAAAAGAAACTTTTTGGTTTGAAACTTTGAGTTTTCCTCGCGTGCTTTCCTGAAGAATAACTATGCTCACGTAGAGCTACATATTAGATTGTTGACGATTTATACCATTCAGAATTAATTTACATATATACGTTTATGTAGATATTAATTCTAATTATGATAGGTAAAACCTTCCAGGTTATTTGTTGATTTCAAAATATATTCAAAGTATCAGAAAATATAAAATGTAATAAATCGGAAAATAGTCGACCATATTGTTGACTATTAGAAATATAAAAATAGTTTAAAATTGCCACCGTTCGGCATACACTTTTGGACACGTAATTGGGAAGGGCTCTGGTATTTTTTTAAGAGCTGGACGAAATCTTCGGACATCAATAATACTCAATAGTGCTTTAAAAATATCGCAATATAAAGAACCTCATTATAAATCTAAAGACAGCACAACATAGGCTTTCACTGTTTTTACTCGCTTCATATAAAGGGTCCGCCATCTAACGTTCTTTTTTTCAACTAGTGCTTATTTCGTGAATGATAACACTTAGCTCATGTCTGCTTTGACAGATAATTAGTTTTATCCTTCCGCTGAACGAATATGGGTGTGCATGTACTTGAACAATGCTGGCAAATATTGCGACATTACTTTGAAAATCATGGTAATGTTGCAGAATGTGTGCTAAAATTGCGTACGGATTTTGGAAGAAGAGAAGCACCGTCAGCTCCGTATGTTCGTTATCTTGTGAAAAAAGTGAAAGAAACTGGCATCCTCATCGATAAACCAAAGCGTTAAAAGCCAAAAACAGTGCATACACCCGAGAATATTGCTGCTGTGGCAGAAAGTGTGCGTGAAGCGCCATCAACATTAATTCACCGTCGTTCTCAACAATTGAACATTTCGGAGACATCATTGAGACGAATTTTGCATAAAGACCTTGGTATGACGCCATACAAAGTCCAATTGGTTCCTGAGTTGAAGCCAACTGAGCATCCAATGCCTTTTCGCTTCTCTAAGTGGGCCTGCGATCGACTTAGAGAAGATGCCGATTTTGCCAAAAAAATCATCTTTTCAGATGAAGCTCATTTTTATCTTGGCGGGTATGTAAACAACCAAAATTGTCGCATTTGGGGCACAGAAAACCCGCACGCATACATTGAAAAGCCGATACACCCAAAACGAGTCACTGTTTGGTGCGGATTTTGGTCCAGAGGCATAACTGGGCCATTTTTCTTCGAAAATGAGTGAAAAAGGAGTGGCCGTTACAGTCAATGGCGATCGTTATCGGGCCATATTGAACGAATTTTTGTTCACAAAAATTGAAGAGGAGGATATTGGTAACATTTGGTTTCAACAGGACGGCGCTACGTGCCACACAGCCGAAGCTACACTGGATGTTTTGCTCCCTGTTTTTGAAGATCGCATTATCAGCCGCAGAGCTGATGTCGTTTGGCCACCTCGGAGCTGCGATTTGACACCGTTGGACTATTATTTGTGGGTAGCCGTAAAAGACAAGTGTTACGCCGACAAGCCAGAGACAATTGACGCTTTAAAGGACAATATTCGTGAAGCCATTGGTGAAATACAGCTGCACACAATCGATAATGTGCTTAAAAATTAGATCGATCGTGTAGGCTACTGCATGGCCAGCCGAGGCAGCCATTTGAATGAAATAATTTTTTGTTATTAACCGGAAGGATGAAACTAATTATCTTCCGAATCAGACATGAGCTAAGTGTTACCATTCACGAAATAAGCACTAGCTGAAAAAAAAAACCTTAGATGGCGGACCCTTTATAAATACGAGTACATATTCATATATTTTTAGATATATCTGACTATTTAATGTTTCAAACATTATGAGTAATAACTAAGGTTAAGCTACTAAGTGCTTAGAGCTATGGCTAGACTATTGCTGTGACTCAAGTGGTAGTGTATTGGTTTCCCAATCGAACAGTTCCGGGCTCAATTCTTTTTTTCAGGCAACTAAAATCTCGTGAGATGAATAGTTGCCTAAAATACAACAACAAGTCAATTTACACCAATAGTTTAGTCTCCCCATTAAAGGCCATGAGCTTCCGTATACGAAATCATTTTTCGTCTCCTATTCAAATCCTTAAAAGTTGTTAAAGAGAATCTATATTTTATTCTATTGCTGTTGTTGACGTTAAATTCCAAACAACGTAAAATATTGGCCAGAATCTGATCGGGTCATATACATCTGTCGTGCTTTTCCACATTATTGATTGCAGTTAAGAATTGAGGATAAACATAAAACAGTTCGTTTGGATTTAAATCCACAGCTGCTCAGAGAACTCTATCACTTAGACCTTCTGAAGCCCTAACTCTAGATGCATTTTCGAGTAAAGTTTCTTACAGAAACTTTGGGACCAATTCCGCGCTAATTTGCCTAGGTATCTAGGCCGAACTCATCATAAATTATCTCCCTAAGTGATGAAATTAACCCAATTTTGAGAAAGAGACAAAAATAGTTAAGTTAAGTATAAAAAAACAGAACGGTACACAATTACTGGTTTCAGAAAAAATGTTGTAAATAAGAGTTTTCCTACCGCTGCTACAGCCAGATTTTAAATAATGACAAAATCGGAGATTTCATATATTGCGTCCTGGTACTTGTTGAAATCATCGCCAACGGTGATCGGCTCTGCGATGTGAAAGATATATTGCACCACAGAGTCACGATAATCAGTCTGGTGGAAATACTTTGCAGTCACTAAGCCATAGAGCCACGTAGTATGTGGGCTGATGGCTCGTCGTTTCCATTCAGTTTCCAGACGAATAAGTTTATTTTAGTGATATCGAGGCAATGGCAATGGCCCGTTAGAAAGCTGACCAGCCTTCTGATATTGACCCTTTTGAAGCCAGGAGATATTATTGGCAGATATATTGTATTTATATTGTAAAGGTTTCATAGCTCTTTTAGCTTGTCGAACCCCGTACGTTCTCCCAACTTTTAATCGTTGAACTTATTGCTAAATACGGGATACCACAAAAAAGCTCTGAGTTATCACCTAAGCCTTTTCTATCCAGTTTTTCGACTTTTTATTGTCACACAGTACCTTGGTACCCACCAGAGCTTGACCTTGTACAACCAATTTGGAATCAAACAAGTTTATAGTTAAAGCTCACTAACCGTGAGTATTTAGATGACGGCGTCTTTCATTTCTGTAGAATGGGATTGCTACATTATTGGATGGCATGATGCTCAGCTTGAAAGACCCTTAGACTTTTTCCCATTTGTCTTACGACGCCTGTATTTGGGCTACGGGTAACTGTACCTCCTCCGGTGTCCATTTTGGCTCCATCCGTGTACCACTTTTTACCTCTAAGGTTTGATTTTGTGTTTTGGTAGTTTCATGCTTGTCGATTTGAAATCACCATACTGAACCTCCTGTCAAATCATAGACTTGATGGTATCCGGTCATTTACCGCGAATTTCATGTCGAGTTCAGAAATCTCTGAAATGAAGCGTGTGAAGTCCGATCGTACTGTGAGTTTTATCTCTTCTGTTGGTAATAACTTGACTGTACTGCGAATTACCACTATTTTAAAACTATTTAAACAGCACATCTGATGTCCAATAATTTTATATTCATTTACAACAATGGTAAAGGCCACCACTGCTATTATATGAAGCATTCTCGCGGCGATTCTTGAAAACTCTTAGATCTTCTTCTGTTACATGTGAATACAAAATATCAAAATTATGAATTAGAATCAAGTTGTGAGAGAATTGCTCTTTTTTAAATTGTTGACCCTGTAAGTGGACGTCAAGAACAAAACTAAACTCACATGATTTTGATAATACACATCAAATAAGCATAAGAATTCTTCGATTATGTGATCAGTAATAACCTTTTTTTTTCAGTTTCCACAAAGATCGCTTCGGGAAAACTTTATAACCTAGAGTTTCAGGGCATTTTCTACAATCTACAATAGATGTCCTTAAACATTGTCGATATTGTTATTGGTAAACTAACAGAATTTAGACTACGACATTTTTAACGATGATGTTGCCATTTTTGCTTTTATACAATACTTTAACAGTCAAATAATTGTAATAACTTGATGATAGATAGCCCACCTGTTAGCAATTAGACACAATTTCGACTTTTTTCTATTAAACATTATTTCAAGAATAGGGAAAGTTAACTCCCACTATACGTAGATTATTTAATTTTTAAAATATATAAAGTACATCAGCTCTGAAAAGAATTATCAAACAATTATATTGTAGAAGACTGCGTCTACTGGTAACAGATTATTAGTACGTCTTCATTCAGGTCATTCGTCAAAATTTGGATGGTAATCAGAGAAAATATGATAATATGTTCGGCGTCATGGTCAAGAATTAAGCGAGCACTATGAAGCGTATACTTTTGCATCTTCATATCCGAAAACTCCAACTGACACAACAACTCAAGCCTACAGATCATACACAGTGGAGAGGGTTAGTCAATTTGTTCATTGAACGATAACACGTAAAAGACAGTAAACGTCACCGGTAAAAGGTATCAGTCTCGGGGACATCTGATTCCAAAAAGACAATGGTACAATACTTGTCACGCATCATTTCGAACAATGGCATTATTCAACCGCGGTCATTTAACTTCATGTTTGAGCAACAAGAAATGGCTCCAAGCTTATATCAACAAACCCAAGAGGAGATTAGACACTGTATCACTAACAAACATTGACTGCAAATTTCGCAATTCATATGTGTTGTTCCATACATAACTGACCAATGTCTACTTTATGATTAAATAAAAATTTCGGTTTTTTTCTTTAAAACAAAACGGTGTTTTATTTAGTTTTAAATTTCCTGCCCTTGTTAGGACACCATTTAGAAAGCCCAAAATGTAATTAATTCTCTTTGAAGTCTGGAACAATTCAATTTGATTATAAATATATGTATTTTGTGTGTAGATATCTTTTATAACTAAAATTACTTTCTAGGGATATTTCCTTAATAAAATATTGTTGGAGTTCATCCTAGATAAACTTACTCATATCAGGTATTCTGCTTAGTATATAATATAAATTTGTGTATATAAAACTAAGCCCTCCACATCAATGCTATTTCAATGAAACTCCATCGAGAGGGTAAAAAAATCATTAAGGCAAACTTAAAGAAACCTTTGCAAACGGATGACGGTAAAGAAAATACTCATATCTGATTACCTTATTTTCGTTGATCTCTCTCTGTGGGCTTTCCTTTATGGTTATTGCTGCATTAAAAAAAACGAGTTCATCGAAAAAACAATTTTAAAGATGAAAAATCCATTAACAGGTAGGTAAGAGTAGGTATCTTTTTTTTGCTACCAATTGTTTGCAAAATATGTTCAAAATATATTATTTTGAAGGACGTTCTAGGATTACTTGTTCGCATTACATTTTTTACAAAGTGCATTTGTAACAATTACAAAAAATAGTTTATAAAGATAATTTGAAATTGTTTTGTATTGAAACCATTGACCTTGAATGATATTTGAAATTCATGGAACATAGTCACCTGCATTTTTAACCAAGGCGGTATTCTAATTTTTCATGATATCCAAGTGAAATGGTCATTCATCATAATTCGTACATGTCCTTGATTTTTTTTAACTACTGTTAATTATCGGTAGGACAGAAAATTTTATTTTCAACAAAAAATCTGTATTTTGTATCGTCATGGACCATTTTCATCTGAAAAAATCACGGAATGATAGTTTTTGAAACGTGAAATGCAGACTGAAATCTTTCCAAAAAATGCGCAAAATCATCGCATAGATATAAGTAGACTTAGACCAGAATTTGCACTTGCTATTTTTGACGGCATTGCACTTTGGAAGAATTCAGAGACTATAAAAGCAAATGTAAGATTCTGATCAAAACGTTGGAAATAAATTTTGATTCTCCGTGACTACAGCAGCGGTTTAGTATAGGTCTTCATCGAATTTAATCACATATGGCAAGACTTGTCCCTTATTGCATATATGTATGTATACGTATCTGACCAGATTGTGTGCAGGGACAGAAGTCCGGTGGGTAGAAGAAGATAGATAGATAAGTTTTATTTTCTTTTGAATTTTACAGTGTGTTATTGCACAATTTATGTTACACATGAATAAAGATTTGACATTGTTACATATCTTTCTACTAGGCAATTAGAGTATTTCATAATATATTTTAAATATTATATAATATAATTAAATATTATAAATATTATATAATAATATTATATAATACTTAATATAATATTATATAATAATATATTTTAATTGCTAGCAAAATATGAAGGAAAAAAACAAAAAAACAAACCTCAAGTATAAGCAGGCATATTAATAAATAAAATTATAATAATAATAATTATGATGAGAAAATAATATCATAGTATACATAACTATAACATTAAATTAATAAGTAAGTGAATAAATGAATAAAAGAATAAACAAATAAATAAATAAGTTAAAAAAATAAACAAATATATAAGTCAAAAAAGTCATCAAGCAATCTTTCAAACTACATATTGGGTATTCTAATCGTTTTTTTTCACACTCCATAGGTCATAGAACGTTTAATTAACGAATAAGATAGTTATCAGAATGGTTGCATTTGCTCAAATTGTACATAAATGTTTCATTAAATTTGTGTATCCTATTCTAATTCATCTGAACGTGAGCTTTATCATGTAGCTTTAGCTAAAGCTGTGTTGGACTAATGTTGAGTGATGCCAAGGAAGATCAAGTATCATTTTTGATAATTTGTTTTCCGACATTTGTAACTTTCTGATACACAATTACCCAACACCTGACACTCGTACAAGAAAATTGGATGAAAATCACATTTTTTTATCGTTTTACTACTTTCTGTTTATAAAAGGATATTACATCTTATCAGCGATATTTATTTTATTAAATGTTTGAGTATTATAATAAATACTTTCCGGAGGTTTTCCAAGGAATTTGATGTCTATTAATGGTAAAATGGTGGGGCGGGAGAAAGCAAGATTTTCTTTTACGTGAAAGAAAAATCGGTTGCATCTTTTCCGAAATTGCTTTTATTTTCCCTCTTTTGTAACATTCAAGCAATATTTTCGTCGTATAATTGCTGTTTCACATTTGTATACACGTTATACAAAATTTGTCCAATAACAGAAATTTGAGGAGAATCAATGAAATCAGCTGTACTGCTACTAACGTGTGTAGCAATTTGACAAAAAAAAACTTTGGACAATTTTGCTGAAAAATAGGAAGAATTGAGATCTAACAACTTATAAAAGAGACCATTGTGCCATACAAAGTCGAAGACCATTTCAAAATCAAGCAATATCATTCCGGTTGATTTGCCGCCTGCGCGATGTTTTAGTATGCTATTATTATACAAAGCACCAGATGAGATGTACTGTGACCACTCCGAAAACCAAATTGTTCTTTGGGATATATTTTTGGATAATTAATAATCTTTAGAATTTTTTTCTTTACAATTTTTTTCATAAGTCTTGCTATTACACCTAAAACAAACTTGTTGGTCTGTAGCTTTCCGATTTAACTGGGGATTCGCCCGTTTTTCAATAGGAACCACCTTTGTTGTTTTCCACTCATCTGGAAAATATTGCGTTTAAATATATTTACATACGAGTATGTTAAAAATTTGACTTCTGTTTTAGACGAGTTGTTAAAATAAACTTTTTTAATTTGATAAAGTCCACCTTTGTCCAAAATGTCCAAAAAGAATTTTGTGTCTTTTTCGGATACGAATCCGACTATCGACTATCAATATCAACTCATTGAAGGACTCCACAGCAGCGCTTACAAGTATGTCGGTAAGTGTATCCCCTATATGCACATTATTTATATGTACTCGTACATTGTGATTTTATGCAAAATTTAAAGCAAGTGCTTGGGCTTTGTCGGTATCTGTAAAGTAAATACTGTTTGGATTTGTTGGTTTTTATTTCTTATGACTTTTGCTATGTTTCAGAAAGATTTGGAAGCTGAATATCTGAAGTCAATCATATTTCCATAACTAATGCAATGTCAATGTTATTGTTGCCTCTGGCATTCATTGTTATGATATTCATTAGATGTCAAATTACTTAACATTATTGTTTAGAAATGTAGTAGCTAATTTTGCAAAAGACTCAAATTGGTATATTCTAGTTTTATCTTAACCTAGACTCGTAATCTTTTCCATAATGAGCAAATTTAATTCGTCCAGAGACAATAACTCATACTCACCGGTGATGCTAGCGGCTGACACGTTCTAGTTCTTGTTGATGTTGAGAACAGCCACAGAATCTGATGCGCTCGATGAAATCTTCCATGCTTTTGAGTTTGAGTTGACAAATTTGTGTTTCACATTTTCATACTGTGTGCAGTGTTTCGAATGAAACGTTTGTGGTATTATTATTTTTTTTGTGCAAGTACTGCGATAGTTTTTAAGTAATAATTTCTTCTTGTTTCGGCTCACGCATGCGAAAAATTTGTGGTGGTCTTATGGTTTCCCTTTGTTCAGTTCGCATATGTTCAGTGGAGTTATTGCAATCAATGGTTTTGTGAGGCCTTGCGCAGATAGATCAGTAAGATTTCCCCTGGATTTTTTTTCGGGTTGACCAACTATATGTCAGTTTCGGTATTGCAATACACTGTTTTTATTCCGTCCTTGAAAGCTCCAGTTCACTTGATCGTTCATTTATTCATTTATGGTCATTCATGGTGATTCATTTTAACCGTGGCACTTTCTACATAAAGAAACTACAATATATAACAAGTATCGTTGTAATTAATGATCGTTTTATATCACCGCTTCAATTTCCCCACACTTTAGTCCAAGAGTTATGAGTTTGTTTTTTATTTCACTTGTGACATATGCATTTAAACCAAAATTAAAATGCTTTTTCGCTTTTGGATCTTGTGTAAAATATTGACAGTTTTCAGACTTTAATTTGCCGAGGACACAGTTATAAGCTTTAATACTCGTAGTAACACATATTATTTCAATGCCGATATACATCTTTTTAATGAAATAGTTCGAAACACCATATGCTTCTATTAACGTGCATATATTCACAAGATTTATGTACTCGTAGGCATGTTATGAGGGTACAACTTGTTTTTGGGTATTATTTGTCAACACATATTGTTCATTTTCATTTTCGTTCATTTTCGTTTTCACTATCGGACAAACCATTCAAAGTGATCCAATAATTTGGATCCGTTTTGTTTGAACACGTTTTATAAAAAGATTATGGATTTGATGTCCTCAGAATTTGGTGATCTCTTGCGTTTACGAATTTTGTTGAAAAACAAGGGGAACAATAAAGATATCTATGTTGTACAAAGATCGATGCGTATAGCACAAAAGCTGCAACCGAACTGGTGGGTAGAAGAAGTGAATAATTGACACAGGCACAAAGTGGTAAAAACTTGGTTCTTCACATTTTCTAAGACCTATGGTAGAGTAGGTACCTATGTTGAATTGTTTGACCTTGATATAATATTCTGTAATGACTATGTTTCATATATTAAGTCAGTATTTTATTATAATTCAAATTGTTAATATAATTACAATAAACATTTGGGTCTCTTCTGTTGTTCTCAACATGAATAAGCTTATCCCAACAATAAAACCGGACAGGTGGAGGCAGTTATTAATCTTAAGAATTTAGATGCAGGATGATAAAACAATAATAGTGGAAAATCATTTGACTACAGCAATTCCTTACTGCCTTAAAGTATAATTTATCTTCTATTCGTAGCCCTTTTTCGAACACCAGAAATTAAGTTTGTATCAATATTTTTTTTCATAATGAAGAATAATTCTTCATGCCGGTTAAATATTTGCAACCAAGCATTTGGGGATCTGCCTCATCAATAACGAATTGAGTATTGAGTTCCAAATTAGGTATAGTTTATCAGCATACACTAAACACGAACAGATGTAATCGAATGGCGTCAAATCGCACGGTCTCGGTGACCAATTCACTGATCAATTTTGAGATAGAATAATGTTGTTGTTGAATCGAATCTTCAGCGTCATCTTTCTGGAACCCCATATCTTCCGGGTCAACGTCGTCCATATTTTTGCAAAGGAATAATCACTGATCATTTTCAGATAACGTTGGGCATTGAATTCTGGCCACATTTGTGAAAAAAGCTGTATGAAGTTGTGGAGAGAATTTTGAAGATGAAGCCAGAAACGGATATATTTATCGAAATAACTTTTATTTGTATTCAACTTAACTTTGTTACAATAATAATTTAAGATAACATACAAAAAAGTACCACTTGGTAGCGAGGCGATCCGAGCAAGAGCCAAAAAACGAAGAGACGAAAAATAGGAAAAAGGAAAGCCAAATTCCCGAAAAAGAAATGACAATTAGTCACAGAGATGTCAAAAAAAAAAAAACTCAAATCTTTCCAGATATGTTACAACATTCCGCCCGTCTTGTTACCTTGAAGAGGTAACGAAATTATAAATTTTAACTAACAATTATTAGGAACAATATTTCATTGGTTAAAGATTACTTGAAAACTTAATTATGAATTTAAACAAAGCAAAGTATTAATATTTAGTTCAGGTGACATACTTGTAAACTTAATTATATGACTATAATAAAGCAAGTACAAAAATTACGTTGGAGATCTAATAGGCAGTGGACACAGTTTCACAACAGGTCTCTTGAGGATGGAATTCTTGGTCTTGACTGTAACCACACGAGTTAGTCCATCGCGCCCAGGATGAAGTTCCAATATGCGTCCAAGAAGCCACTTAGCAGGAGGATACCTTTCATCTACGATGAGAACTAATGAGTCCTTTTTTATAGGATCAGTTACCTGTTTCCATTTTGAGATGGATTGAAAACGTTGAATATATTCAGAGGACCATCGAGTCCAAAATCCATCTATCATTCGTCTGATGTGTTGCCAGCGAGAGAGTCGTGAAATTGAAATCGTTTCAGATGTTAGTGGCTCAGGCAGAGTGTTAAGTGCCGACCCAATCAGAAAATGACCAGGTGTAAGAGCTTCGATGTCATCCGGGTCATCTGATAAGGGGCATAATGGCCTCGAATTAAGGATGGCTTCGATTTGTACGAGTAAAGTCGAGAACTCTTCATATGTAAGCGTTGTTTGTCCGATGACACGTCTGAGGTGAAATTTGACTGATTTCACCCCAGCTTCCCACTTTCCTCCAAAGTGAGGAGAGGATGGGGGATTGAACAGCCACTGTGTTCCATCATTTGCGAGAAGGTCCGCCAGGTTGCCTAGTTGTTGGGACGCGGATGAAAAGAGTCTTCGCAGTTCGGCGTCTGCTCCGATAAGATTCGTTCCACAGTCGCTGTGGAGAGTTGAGCAAGTCCCACGACGACCAGTGAACCGTTTAAACGCAGCGAGAAATCCCTCGGTTGAGTAGTCTGTCGCAACTTCTAAATGCACTGCTGTTGTTGCGAAACAGATGAAAAGAACAATATACCCTTTATACGTTTTCGCTGAACGCCCTCTCCAAGTCCTTAGTGTGAATGGTCCAGCGTAATCGACGCCTGAATTGAGAAATGGTCTTGCAGGATTAATCCTTGTCGAGGGTAGCTGTCCCATTAGTTGTTTTGCGGTGATACCACGATGCCGAGTACAGATAACGCAACGTAAAATAAAGGTTCGAACTGGCGTTCTGCCGCCAACAATCCAATAAGTTCTACGCAGAAATGCCAAAGTAACTTGCGTGCCACCGTGAAGAGTCTTTTCATGAGCGTGATGTATGATGAGCTTCGTTAGTACAGAGTTCCTAGGCAATATAAGAGGATGCTTAGTATCTGGATCCAATAGAGAATTGCGCAACCGTCCACCAACACGAAGTAAGCCCAGTGAATCTAGAAAAGGTATTAATTTTATTAATGGATTCTTATTGGATATTTCATGACCCCGAATTAACGTGGATATCTCTGATGAGAAATAAGTTTTCTGAACTTCTTTTATCCAAAAACAACGAGCCGCATCAAGTTCTTCTGTTGTTAAGGGTTGGATTTTCACACTGGGAGATTCTTTCCGAAGAATTCTGATTGCTCGTTGGCATGCTGCAGTAACTCTGATGAGGCGATTCAAGGTAGAGTAACGGTCGATTACATCCCACAGCTTTGGGTCCTCAATGTTATAGCTAGTAGATACTTGAGATCTTTCCTCCAGATCTATGTTGTGTTCTAATCGAGATACTGTAGATGGCCATAAAGTTGAGTGTTGAGAGAGCCAACGTGGTCCTTTCCACCAAAGAGTACTTTCGCTGAGTTGACGAGGTGACACTCCTCGAGACGCACAATCAGCAGGATTTTCCTTTCCGGACACATGATGCCATTTAGCCCTAGGAAGAGTATCTTGTATAGAGATAACACGATTTTGTACGTAGTCCTTCCAGCGAGAGGGGTGAGATTTAATCCACGTTAGCGTCACGGAAGAATCTGTCCACAGGTGCACTGTAGCTGGGTCAAGATTAAGCGTCTTGCAAATGTGAGCAGCCTGTTTAGTTAGCATAGCAGCAGCACAAAGCTCTAAACGCGGAATTGTAATTTTCTTTGTCTTGTTCTTGTCGATTGGAGCAACCTTTGTCTTTGCTGAGATTAACGTGATTTCGATATCTTCCATGGTTTTCATTACTCGCAGAAAAAGAACAGCTGCCATTGCATCTTGAGAAGCATCCGAAAAACCATGTATTTCAACAGCACAAGCGTCCGAGGTGAGTCCTAGCCAGCGAGGTATGCGTATTAGAGTTACATCATCGAGTTGATTGATAAAGCTAATCCATCGAGAAGAAAGTGCATCCGAGAGCTCGTCATCCCAACCAGCCTTCTCAAGCCAGAGAGCTTGCATGAATACCTTGGCACGGATAGTAACCGGTGCAAGCCATCCGAGGGGATCAAATAGTTGTGCAATCCGAGAGAGTACTTTCCTTTTGGTTAGAGGGGAATTATCCCTTTCCCAAGGTATCGAGAAAACAAATCCATCAGAATGCGGTTGCCAAGCAATTCCTAATGCTTTGAACAGAGGATTTCCATCGAGATATTTGTCAACTGAGGTTGCAAGGTGATCTGCTGAGAAGTCTGAGAGAATGTCTGTATCATTAGAAGTCCATTTAAGAAGCTTGAAGCCGCCCGCCATGCAGAGATTATTGAGTTGATGAGCCAACTGCTTAGCTTCGTCTAGAGAATCTGCTCCACCAAAACAATCATCCACGTAGGTACCATGTTTGAGTATTTCTGCAGCCAATGGAAATCGATGGCCTTCGTCAGTTACTAGCTGTTGGATGACTCTATTAGCCAGGAATGGAGCTGGGCCAAGTCCATATGTCACGGTTGTCAATTGGTATTTGCGGACTGAATTCATACTTAAAGTGGTTGACCACAGAATACGTTGAAAATCCCAATCGTCTTTATGGATCAGGATTTGTCAACGTGAAGGAGATCGTTGAGAGATCTTCCATTGGATGAAGGAGATGAGCCGTTAAAAACAACTCTCAGCTTTGTGGAGGTACTGGAACCCTTAAGTACTCCGTGATGTGGCAAATAATAACCGAATCGTGGTTCTGGGCTATCATCAGGTACTTGAACCATATGACCTTGTGTCAAGTATTCTTCTAGAAAATCTGAGTAGAGAGTTTTTAATGTTGAATCCAAAGCAAGTTTTCTTATCGTCTTTGATAACATTCGGGTAGCAGCTGGTTGCGAAGTACCGAGATTATTAAAGGAAATCTTAAAAGGAAGACGGACAATATATCTTCCTGATACGTTCCTTGAATACGTAGAGACAAAGTGATTTTCACACTCTTCTTCTTCTTTGGAGAACAACGATGGTGGTACTTGTACTTCTTCTTGAAGCCAAAATTGTTGAATGGCTTCTAGTAGATCGTTATCTGTCGAACACTGGTAGATCTGCATTGGGGTAGCGTCTGGAAGAGCTGATGCCGGACCAGAGATTATCCAACCAAGGCCAGTGCGCCTAGCGAATGGTGTTCCTGGAGGTCCTTTAACTAGATCAGGTTCAATGAGTTGAGCGTAGAGGTCGATTCCTATTACAAGATCTATTTGTCCTGGATAGAGATACGATGGGTCGGCTAATGTAAGTCCACGCAGATGAAACCAATGCCCATTGTCTGATTCAAATGAGGGCAGGTCTGCTGTGGGCCTCGGTAAGATATAGGCTGTTACGTCCCATTCGAGTTCTGAAATAAAATGAGGCTTTAGAGTAAATTTTACCATACCTTTTGTCGTTCCTGATAGTTGAGCCCCAACTCCGTAAAGTGGAATGCATGCACGTTGGCGTCTGAGACGTAGTTGTTGTGTGGCAGACTCACTAATGATTGTGAGTTGAGAACCCGGATCGATAAGGGTACGAAATTGCAATTCTGTTCCTTCTGTAGTGCATATTCGTACGAGAGCGGTTGCCAGTAGAGTACGAACACGTTGAGTTGTAACTTGTGGTATTGCTTGGTGAGATAAAACTGATGGAATCTCAGCGTTTGAGATATTTTGAGGATCTGAGGATGATTGGTTGATATTTTCCTTATTAGATTTTGTAGATGTTGACGCAGTGGACTGTAACGGATGTGAGTTTGATAACGAACGATGGATCGAAGTATGATGATGTTTGTCACACAACAGGCATCTCTTAGTTGAACGGCAAACTGCTATTCGATGAGGGCCAAGACAATTAAAACAAAGACCCTTTTGTATGAGAAATTCATGACGTTGATTGGGCTTCAAATTTGCATAAACAGTGCAAGCAGATATGTAATGTGCCTTGTTACACATAACACACGTCTGAGTAGACGCAGTACGTTGAGTATGAGTAGATTGTGATGTTCCCGACGAGTTCTCCATAGAAGCAACGTGTATTTTCGCAGAAAAGTTCTTTGACGATTGACCTTCGGATCTACTTGCTTTGTTAATTGAGGAAATGGGATTTCGTGTTTCCACAATTTCGAGTGCACGTATTCTGCCACCGAGGAATGATTCGAGTTCTTTAAATGACGCAGGGTTCGTCGACGCACCACGATGAACTTCCCATGCTTCGTGCGATGCTGAATCCAGGCGACGTACGACAATGTAAACTATCATGTAGTCCCAGTGTTGAGTTGGAGCACCAAGTAAGTTCAACGCTCCCAGAGACTCCTTCGTTAACGCTAGGAGACTTTTAAGGTCACTTGCTGATTTTCTTTGAATTGGTTTAAGCTTAAAGATTTTATCGAGATAAGTATCAACCAGTAACCGCTTGTTTTCATAGCTGGCCACGAGAGTATCCCAAGCACGTGTGAAGTTTTCACTGGAGATTGATATATTGGCAATAAGAAGAGCAGCTTCATCTCTTAAACATGTTTTGAGGTAGTGTAATTTCTCTACGTTTGTGAGCTGCGCATTGTTACTTATCATTGAGGTAAAGAGGTCATGAAAACTGCGCCAATGATGGTATTCTCCCCTAAAGGTGGGTAATATAATGTTAGGAAGAGAACGTACCTGATGAGATGGACTTTTCACATCTACAATTGGTTGAGAAGGAACTAATTTTTCCATCATGTCCATCATGTCCATCATGGCTGCCCGGGAGTCTGCATACACCTCTTCACATTTGGAGTACATTTTATCGGTAAAGTATGGAAGTTCTCTGATAGCATCCGTCATACGAGCGTTTGTGAGGCGATCATGTCCGGTCTGGAACTTTTCCCAGTTGGCATCGAGAATTTTCAGTCTGGTTTCAATTTGAGATTTATTGATTTTATCTTCTCCAAGAGCACGTAAATTATTAACCGATGCACAAATTGATTCAAATCGTTCTTTTTGTTTTTCCACGAGATTTTCTTGGGCAGCAGACATTTTGTTGAAAGAGACGCGTGCTTAACCGAATTTAATCGGTTTCCATCCGGCCAAGAAGGACCAAAAAATGTGGAGAGAATTTCGAAGATGAAGCCAGAAACGGATATATTTATCGAAATAACTTTTATTTGTATTCAACTTAACTTTGTTACAATAATAATTTAAGATAACATACAAAAAAGTACCACTTGGTAGCGAGGCGATCCGAGCAAGAGCCAAAAAACGAAGAGACGAAAAATAGGAAAAAGGAAAGCCAAATTCCCGAAAAAGAAATGACAATTAGTCACAGAGATGTCAAAAAAAAAAAAACTCAAATCTTTCCAGATATGTTACAACAGAAGTCTACAACAAATAGTCCACCTTTTTTGATGTAATTTAGTCTCGAAAGTCTTTTCTGGATTTGCCACATTCCAGACACGATAATTTTGCTTATTAATTTAGTTTAGTTTATTATTATACGTTCAGCCAAACGTAAATCACTAAGCACGAATTTTCAATAAAAATAAGGGTTGATTTCAAGCTCCAGATCCCAATGTGAATACTCACCACGTTCTTCAGTCTATTCAAGACGCATTCCTACGCCCCTGGCATCAAATATTTAAATAAATGTAGGTTGTTTTTACATCATATGGTAGGTACGAAAATATTAGATCTTTTTGGTTTTTCTTGATAACTGGCACAGGAGCACTTAATTGGTAAGAGACTTGCACGTTCCAAAACTGCACTAATAAATTGTAATCAGTTATATCTCAGATTAGGCGTTATTAATGAAGCTAGACTACTTGCAGGTAGTCTTTTATGTATTTTATAGATGTAACTTTTGCAAGTACGTCAAACATGCTCCCAATATTAATTGAGCTGTGAGTCCACAATATACATATATAGTGGCACTTGCAGATGCCTTAGAAGTATGTGGTTGACGGTTTGGTAATCTGGAGACTGAAAAGTTTTGTTGTAAATTCACTATCCTATTTCCCTGAGATAAATGGGCGTACACTATGCTTCTATTCTAAACTTAAATTTTAAGCAGATTATAAGCACACTTTCGCACTCATGTCCACAAATTAGAACTTTTGGTTTCATAGCTGTATGTAAGTCAAAATGATAAACCAGAAAAGTACAATTTATACTAAGTTTTAAGAAGATAAAGGACTATATCTACCTAGACTTTGCAGTATTGACTTCAGCAAGGAGATCAGGCAAAAAGAACTCTTACTAACTACTGTTTCTATAAGCTAAAGCAATTAATCATGAAAGCCCAACATCGAACTTCGTTGCTATAACCACATCTGTATGACACCCTTATCATCCCTGTCTTGTATGCATACAGCATATATCATGACTCATGAGCATTCTTCAGTTCGGATGAGAACTCTCTTGATTACTTTGTGGGAAAGATTTTGCGTGTGACCTTCAGTACGGTATAACGCTGAGATATACCGGCTACACAAGTTAAAAGGCTGCGTATAGGTACATCGAATAAGATGGCTAGATTGGATAAAACGGCATGGATACCAGTGATCTACTTCAAAGACGCTTTAAATCGAACCCAGTAGGCGTATTCACTGATCTCAACCAATCCGCCGTATGAGGACATGTAGATTGAGCTTGTGGGGATTGAGACCTGAGACTAAGACTGCCCCGGTATATAAAATGCCATCCAAAGTAAAGCAAAGTAAATGAGCATTATTATTGAATGTCAGTTTGATTTTTAACTTAAAATTATGATACCAAGTGACTAAAGAAGCAAATTCCTTACAAACGATATTCGTATTTATTAAAATCCACTATCAAAAGGTATATAGTATGAATGCCTCTTGAAAAGGAAAATAATAAAGATCAAAACCTAATAGCCTGTCAAAGATATCCTTCATCCTCCTTTATCAGTATCCTAAAATTAAATCTCTCAAAGTCTCTTGTCAATTCAAGAAAAATTTTAAGATCAAATACATTCCCTGTAAAGACAATTGGTTTTCGCAACAAGTACATCTGCTCACTACAAACCTTAAGCCATCGTCACCATTTTACAACAAAACTCCTCACCTAGTCCTTTTCAAAAAGGAAATCGTTTAAAATTGCTTAGAAATGCGGAAAATAAAATCCGCAGTCCCAAATCCTGCTCCACCATAAAAGTAATTACAAAAAACTGTGTGAAATTCTTCTACAATCTTCTACAATCCAAACAAACTGCCAATAGAGCTATTCAAGTACATAATGCTCTCCGCTCACGTGGTAACCATACGAATATACCCCAACGAAGCAACAAAGCCAAACCCAAGAACATATCCAAGTAGGAAATCTTTTCAAAATTCTTCTTAAAAAAAAAAAAAAAAAAATACAAATCCCAGCGCATGAGCACTTCTTTTGAACCAAAAGCAATCTCGCTTTGCCTTGCCTTGCCTCCTGAAAAAGGTGACACTCTTATTGATTTTAGTAGCACATTTACGTCCACATTATCGTTAGACTCTGATGGTTGTTGGTATAGCATTCTATGGCCAATAGAAGGATTATGGCTACTACCACTCGAATGGTAGCATTTCCACGCCACACATTCATGGTACAAATTTTTCCACACCTCCCCCATTCATGAGCATTCTAGAGCCGTAGCTCCACTATACCGAAGTGGATGCCGGTGCCAAGCGAACAAAGTCCTTGTGCGCTGGGCGAACCAAGACGCAATGGAAGGTACTCCGTATTCTTATAGCGTGATTTCAACTCTTCGAAACGACTTCTTATTGGTCGTTAAGATCATTTCAAGGAGCTGTTTGGATGGGAAAACGTTTAAAGGAATCTACTACATTCCCGACACCATTCCATATCACCACTCCCATGACGAAGGAGAAGTTCCCTTGAATATGCCACTACATCGGGGTGTGGAGGAGAAGCTGAAGGAAAAACTTTAGCTTCGCTTGAGTTTGAGGACGAAGACAACCTAGCAAGAAAGAGTCAAGAAAACTGAAGAAAAAGTTTCCGTCTCGGTTTGTGCTCCAAAAAGGTGGCATACCGTACTTTTTTTTTTTGCATTTTGTCCCCCGCCCCAGGATTCCCTTTTTACTGCTTGCCAGTATTAGGTGGTAACTTTACAAGCACGTTTGGGTATATACCCGGATCTTATGTACTATTCTACTCCCGCTTTGCTATATTCTACAAGGGAAGTCCTTTTAAAAAGCTCAAGCACACATACTCCTACATGTGCTGTATAAATGCGGTAGAAAAAAAAATAAAAAATAAAAATAAAACAGAAGTCCAAAGAAACCTTTGTGCGATGAGATAAGGATGCGACAGCGGTATAGACGAAAGACGAAACACAACTGGCAAGAGGAAGAGGCAAACTCGTTCCAGATGCCGAAAATTGTTCTACATATTCATGATTACAAGAAAGGGCTTACCGAAGTCAACAAAGACGCAAGACGTCCTTGTTCATAGTAATATAGTATAGCAGAGAGAGAGGGTGAAAAGAATAATTCTATGGATATATGCCCAGTGGGATGCGATAGCAAAAATATTCATCTACTACCGTGCCGCATCTTAAGATACGAACCAACACTGTATGTACATACCTTCTCCCCTCGTATGGTGATCAAGAACGTGCGGCCTTATAACAGCGCGTCTTGGCAATAAATCTCTTTTACGAGTGCCAAGAACTTTTGGCTAAGGAAGCTGCAAGCCATACGCAAAAGCAGAACCAAGGGATGGCCGTCTCTGCGGCCAGAGGAAATGAAGCGTTCTTCAGATCTTCGTAGTCCTTTTCTTATACAATAAGGGCAGATTATAATGTGAGAGAAGATAAATACCAATGCCATTCAAAATGGGGCCATCAAGGGTGGTGCTGGTGGTGGCACTGTAAATTCAAACCTAAAAGAAAAACAAAAAAAAAAACAATAGAAGAGGGAGAAATGATAGCATGAAATTCTTACAACTCCATGAGGCAAATGAAGAGTCAGTCTCATAAAAGAGGGAGTTCGTGTGTATAAGTGAGTGAAGTGTTATCAGACGCAATTCCATGCAAAAATATACTTTTTTTCCTTTTTTTAAATTAAACGATTTCCTTTAATTTTCAGTTCATGCTTGGATCTCATGTATTCGTACTTGTCCTACCCCTATGTCAGCCTTATAAAAATTATAAATATCTGCATCCACAAAGGGTGTTTTATCATTGTGGTGTGCAATGTAACCCCTAGGATAGATATGCATGCATACTCGAGGCATGTTGGGAAAAAATATGGCCAGGATATTTGCATAAAAATAATTACAATAAAAAGAGGCCGTCCTTTTTTTTTATTAAAAAAATAAAGAGCAACTGCCAGGATGGATGAGGGGAATAAATTGCACTTTGTCAGGAGATTATAGGAAATTTTTTTAATTTGAACTGAAGTTATCAATTTTGGGTGATCAATATGCACAGTGATTGTAGTAATATTGCAATTTTTATAGGTTTCCTGTGGGTACGTAAACTACTCGTATACGAAAGATATACATGTATGTACTTATTGAGGCGTAATGGGTGGGTTTATATTTTATCAGAATCATGCGGGAATATAATGGACAGGTGGTTAGGAGCATTTTAGATGGCATCTTAACTGTTCAATTATGATTGTTTGTGGGAAAGTTTTTCATCAATTTGGATAAAATTATGAGAATGCACGTAGCCAGAGTTCCACTGAACCTATTGGAGTTTGGAATGAGCTGCAAGAACAGTTAAAAGATGGGAACCAGCTTATATTTCTTCTAAATATATCATGAATAAACTTTTAAAAAAAGCTAAATGTATTTTTATGACAAAAACATAAATTCAATGGCTTTACAGAGATTATTGTCATAGTGATAAAACTAAGATTGAGGATTGGGAAGGCAACTTAATATGTTAGGGGAAGACTGCAGCATAAGTCTATTTGCTTCTACTATAGATTAAATGGCAACTAAATTACAACAGGATTTTAACAGTGCTAAACGTGTGCTTTTGAATTTTCGAGTAATTCTCCTGAATGGAGTCGCAATGTGGAATCTTTGGAGTTTGGACTATTGAAAGAAGGGCCAGCACCGACTTTGAACCTAGGCATGGAATTTTGGGTTTTGGACTTGTGACCGATTGTTCGTTTACGAATCCGATCCAGGTGAATTCACCAAAAAAAAAAGTTTGAAATTTTATTATGAGCGTTTCGAGCTAGAGTATTTTTGATGTCCATGAGTTTTAAGGAGCCATCATCTACTCAGTTCACTAGCTTGCTGTAGGTAAGGTACGAATGTGGACATCACAAATATCTGAGAACTGAAGAAGTACTACGAAGAAATTTGGAACCTGCAATTGCGAGTGCCTTTTCTGAAGAAATCTCCCAAAAATTCCGAATTCATAAAGTCATAAAAGATGGCAAGTTTGATACGGTGGACTTCAACAATGAAACCAAACCGTTCGATACATGAATGGAGTTAACAAAGCATGAGACATACAAGGTGGAATATCGAAGTAGGATTAGAGCTCCCCTCATGCTTTATGGAGCTTTAAAGATCATACTTATATGCAAAACATTTTTTAAATGGTCGGTTTATATGAGAACCGACTAAAGTAGGTAATATATGTTTGCAAAATGATATGAGCACTAAGTCTAATTAGCGCATAATAATGACATATTATAAAGAATCCATGATTTGTAGTTTTAAGCATCTAAAACTTAAATCTATTATAAGGAACCCCTGCAAAAGTTACAAATTAATGGCCTTTGAATTGAATATTGCTAAACGTGACCATCTCAACAGGTGTATCATGAACTCATACAGAGTAAAGATAATGACCTTTCCATAAGGTATTACGCCTTTTATACAATATAATCATATTTGTTTCCCAATCCAATATTTTCTAATGTTTCATAATGTTCATTCTTCCTACTTTAAAAGAACTTTAAACGTTCCGACAATGGTTTTTCTACATTTTATTTTCAGGAAGGCTGGGCCCAACTTTACGCTGTTTCTTCGTCATTCCATTTTTACTCTTCGTCATTCCATTTTTACGTGAAATAAGTCTAGGCATTTAAATAAGAAGTTCTTTATGGCATATTGTGTTCATACACATGTGGATTTTTCTGCAGAATTGGTTGTCACGAGTATAGGGTATTCGTATAGTTCATCCTTTTGTTTTGTTTTTTTATGAAATAAATCTACGTACTTACTTAAGTGGTGCTGTAGTTCTCAGGCTACTGATGCGCAATTATTTGACCAGGTCAATGTCGCTGTACAACACTTATAGTTCTTCGTTGAATTTTGTCCTCTAAAGCACGTCAACGCAAACGGTACCGAATATTTTATAATATATATATTTTATATTTTTATATTTTTATATTTTTACCGATTTATATCTCGAAACGGCTGAAGATACATTCATCTGCTTTCGATAGAGTCAACGCTTCAGCGCCATAGCCCAAAGGAACAGCGGTTTGGGGCAAGGGTGACTCTTCGTTTCATTTCTGCTGAGGTGCCGTTGGCAGGCTTTATAGCAGAGTCAAGGTAGACAAAGTAACTTGCTACCTCGAAATTATAGCTCTCCACTGTGACATTCTGTCCAATTCGTCGATGTTCTGTGTCCCTTATTGTTAACAGCATATACTTGGTTTCTCCTTCATTTACCCTTAAACAAATTTCTGCAGATTCCCTTTCAATACTAGCGAACGTGACGGTTACAGCCCGCTGTGTTCTCCCAATTATGTCTCCAGTGTTCGCTTGTGAGTTCCGCGCAATTCGTTCAAGTATGGTATTAAAGAAGTCATTTTGTATAAACACTTTTTTTACATCAAAGGTCTCGGTTAAGCCGTGACAGACTTTGATAGAGAAGCGAGCGTTCTCAATAGTCATAGACTCTCACATACGGACGAGCTAGACATGGCTTTACAGAACTCACCTCTATAAATACTGTCGTGTGCGGCCTTAAAATGTATGAAAATATGGTGGGTATCGATTTGGAATTCTTAAGTTTTTTCCAGGATCTGCAGGAGTGTGATTGTGGTCGATTGTGGATTTTTATGGTCTGAAACCGCACTGATAGGAACCAATCAGGCTGTTGACGATATTATTATTATATTAACGCAATATGGTAGATAAGATCTTATATGCGATATTGATGGGACCTATGCCTCTATAGTTGGCGCAGTTGAGGGGTCTCCTTTTTTGTGGATCGGGCAGACGATGCTAAGATTCCATTTAATAGGCATACCCTCTTTTGACCAGATCTGAGATATCCACAAATTCATTTCCAGCAGGTTTGAATACCTCGGCTGGTAAGCCATCAGCTCCAGCTCCTTTGTTAGATTTCAGCTTAGATATTACTATCTTTACTTCATTTTGGTCAGGTAAGATGGAAGGTTTAGCTATCATCGTCTAAGATAAATGGTCTATCCTGGCTGGCGGCGGAATGTTGGGTTTGTTCGCCATTATATAGTTTGCAGAAAAAGGTTTTCTGTATTCTCAGCGCTGATTTTGACTCTAATACAAGTTTTCTCTCCTTCTATCTATAAGCCACTGTACGCGTCTACGCTTTTTTGTTTTGTTTTTCACCGAGCGCCTCTCGTCCTTCGTTGCCGCACCGTTTTGATCGTTTCTTGTTCAACTGCATGTGCTTCACGGCATTCTTTATCAAACCGGGGATTTTTTTGGTGGTGGTTGGCTGAAACCCAGCACATCAGTTGCCGCGTCTCTGGTACCACATTGGCAACTTTGCCACTGGTCTTCGGTACTTGATGCTGGTGGCATATGAAGTGTTTAGAGATTTCAGAATACGCGTTTGGCGATGCTTCGGTCTCACAAATGGTGGTCTCTTGCGATTTCAGCTTCGCTACGTTATATCTTCTCACAGTAGTTCTTCTTTGTTGTGGCTCTTAGTAAATATGTATGATCCTAGTCAAAGTTTGCTGCCCGGGAGATAGAGATGTCCAGAATACTGGATGCATGCCTTACGTTTATTGCAATGTGATCAATTTGACTCAACATTACTTAATGCGGAAACCACCATGTCCCTTGTGCCTGGTATACTTCGTCGCAAAGTTAATAAGCCTAAGTCCGTTGCTGTGTAGTGTCTCTAGTGTCGCGTTGGCTATGCATACCATCTGTCCTATCAAAGATATCCTTCTTTCCTGTTATATTTCTGACATTGCTCATATATCTTGTAGAGGAGCTCGTCGAAACTTTCTTCGATGGCGTCATCCTTGTCTTCCATAGGATGATGCCCACATATTAGGCTTATGTTAGCCAATTTAATCTTGATGCGGATTGTCATAAGACGTGTCGAAAGTACAAGGCTTCCTATTTCTTACCTACCTACTACCCATCGTACTTCTTGGATGCCGGTGATATCTGCGTGACAGCAGTATAGGGCTTCTGCTAATTGTTCGGCTGCATGTTATGGGTTGGATTCTTACATGTGCAGATCTTAAGGGAGTTGTGCTTTAAATATTTGCAATGGTCGTCAAAAGTGAATCCATTTTTATCCGAGACCATTAGTTGGTTCAGATCTTTTTAATCTCTTCCGCATAGAGTTGTGTGTCCTATGTATTATGCTACTGACCGAGCATGACATTTTAGTCTGCATGAGTAAGGGTTTAATTATGCAGTTACCGGAGACTAACACTGGGAGTTAAGGCAAGCATTTCGCTGCAAACTTTATTGATTCACTGCTGGCCCAATTTAAGTTATAGGACAATCAGCAGTTCCCCAATCAATCGCCACGCCGATCTCCACGTAAGCGAATAGATCAAGTTGTTAAGATTATGGCTTTTCAATAACTTATTACACACTGTCTGGACTTGGTTTCATATTGTTCATGATATTAAAGAAAATAAATTATCGATACTATATTTCTTATGCAATATTAGCTGATTATGCAATATTAGGTTTTGAAGTTGGATCATAGAAATCGTGAGAAGATTCGTAGAATTTCATCATCTAACTGACATCCGTACTAAGGCTACTGCTTACGCAACTGCATAGACAAGGCTGAAGATTTTGTCACGGCGATTGTGTTTTGACTTAACAATAGCATGGCAAATCAAACCAAATTCAAAATTTCCTGCCGACTACGAAACTTGGTTATCAAAATAAATATCCGAAAAGAGTGCGAATTTACAGTGCCTTAGTTTGCCCATAAATCCTAATTCCGTAGGGCACTCCAGAATGAACCATTTTTTAAGATATGAGCACTAAACAAACAGTGCTATGTCTAGCATATGACTGCTTGCTAGTCCGGAACTTAATTCCATGCAAATATATCGGAATCCAATAGCCGGAGCAGTATGTACAAATTTGTGCAATTTTTAAAATACCGGAGAAACAACAGGGAAAGCGACTTCATTATGATGAGTTTATGCGCTGGTAAAATACATAAAACAAGTTAGTCCGATAGTATATAAGCTGTCTATGCATCTCAATATGAAATATAATTAGAAGCATTCTTAGAATTGATCAGTGTGCAGTTGACAATAATCCTAGGTTAGTTTAGTGAGGTAATCTTAGCTTTGCTTGTATAGCAGTCCAGACCGCGCGCAAAACATCAGGAATTATGACAAACCATAAATAATGATAGTAGTCAGGGACTTGATATATGTATATTAATACCAAATATGATATCCTAGAGGAGGTACAGCGAAGTAGGACATTAGCCATCAACTTCTACTATTGTTTGACAAACAGGTGGCCTTAAAGCTTTTTCCTAGACTGTATACTCGTTTGTTAGGAATCAAATGTTTACATTAAGGATTTTTTTTATTTAAACAAATAATCACCTCAGGAGATGGCAAGCATATAGGCAGGCGTTTCTCACTGAAATGGAACAAAATAGTGGAGTATACCTTCATATAAGTACATATATGTGTTTCTCCCTCGCCGCTATGGCCAAAATGTTAGCGAAATAAATGCTCGACAACCGACTTCAACTCCAAATATCGACTAAGCAGGTTTTCACTCTGGATCTTCCATTAAAACGTCATGCAGACCATTAATATGCATAGGTGTTGGCTTTATCTGCCTTACATCGACTTCGGGTAGACTTTTGAATTAAATAATTGAGACCTGGTATGGGCAACTCCATGTACCAGGAGTTGTCTTGATGGAGTTATCTCTACTTTCAAGGCTGTGAAGGTACAAGCCGACATATTTTGCACAATTTTAACTGTCCGATCATTTTTAAATTCTAACAGGAATATGACAAATCTACATTTTCTACAAGCAGAGGAACCGAAAAAGCGTTGACGATATTTGCCTTTTTCGCTGTAAACATTTCCCAGATAATCAGAACTTATAAGCCGAAGAAAGCTGTATTTGTCATAAGAGGAATCAGTTGAAAACCAAAGTTTTCAATTTAAATATGATAAGTTAAAGGTAGAAGATTAATTAAGGGCATCGTCTCGGTTGACTGTGACACCAGACTAATGTCAGCACCAAATGCTGCATTTTGCATGATATCTCAAGTCTCTTAGCGAATAATTATTTTTTAATTGCAAGCTTTTAATTTTTGAATTAAATAATTGCATCGCCGCATAAACGAGTCAGATGAACAAAAAATATATGAACAATTTTTTGGAAGCTCATTCACTTATTTTTATTTATTTATTTGTTTCTGATATTACTTACACATTGTAAAGTTATAAATATGGAAAACAATTTTGAAGGAATATTTAAAAGTGAACTTTACAAATAAAAGTTTACTTAAAATTAAACTGAAAGTCACTGCATATGTATTACATGAAAACAAAGTAAAGCATGTTTGAAAAATAATAAATTAATAAAAAAAAACATAAAGAAAATCGAAATTAAGAAAAGATGCCATAAAAAGGTTAAACATTAATCGTTACGATTGGAAAAGTATGGCTGTAAACTTTTTATAAAAATTCGCATGTCGCCGATTTCTCTTAAATTTAGTGGTAGTGAATTGCACAGTCGTATGGCAGCTATAAAGAATTGTTTTTCTGATATCAAATATAAAAAGCGTGGTACAATTATGCTGAAAGATCTCTGAGATGCCGCTAATTGGAGCTTGTCATATAAGTATGATGGTTGACGCGTTACAAGTACATTAAACAATTGCTTTATTGTGCGACATTTAACAAAATTTTCAAATGACATGTTTAGTAGGTTCTTAGATAAATGTGATACGTGGTCATATCGGCGAAGTCCATAGGTATATCGAATTATACTATTAAAAGCTACTTTTAGCTTTCTTTTACTTTCGGCGTCACAATTAGAACAAATTTCACATGCATTTGAAAGTGTTGAAATGTCTAAAGATTTGGCTAACATCATTCTAGTTAGGAATGTCGTATACATTTGAGCTGTCCAAGGCGATCGCAGAATTCCGTAGGTCTTTCCAACATTTTTATTGATGTGGTCGTTCCAAGTAAGGGTCCCGTTGAACACTATACCCAAATTCTTGGCTGACACGACGTATTAAATATGTGAATTATTTAAGGTAATAACTGGGAAGTACGAAAGATCTAATTTCTTTCGGAATATAACGAGACATTTACATTTACAGGGATTTAGTGTTAAATTGTTCTGCGCTGTAGTGCAGCTGTGTTTCATAGGAAAACCAAACTGTATTTTTGTTAAAAGCTCATTATTTCTCAACTGTGTGTTAATTTGTGTTTGCAAAATTCTTTCATAAACTTTTGATAGAAAAGGGAGTATGGAGATCGGTCTAAATTCAGTGCAATCGAGGTTTTTTTGTATTGGGATAATTGTTGCCAATTTCCACTGGTAAGGATATAACCCGGTAATGAAAATCGTATTAAAAATGTTTGTGATATAGGACAAGATTATTGGCAGAATGGCCTTGATAAACACTGGATGAATACCATCCACCACGACCGCATTAAAGATTATTAACTCCCGAAAATTCAAACAAGTTCTCCGGTGCTGAAAACTGAACGGGATGAACATTGTTTTCACTCATAGGTTCGCTTGATTCTAGACGTAAGGTTGTGGAGTTGCTTGGAAAGACTGACACTGGAGATGTAAGAAAACTACTATTCAGGGCATTACCATCGACATAACCAGAATCCTTAGACATTGATTTTCCGATGCCTAAGTTTCGGAGATTTTTCCATAGTTCACGGCCGTTTAAATTAGTTTGAAGCCGACTTAATAAATACAGAGTTTAAGTTGCCCTTATCTCGCGAACAACAGTATTTCGAAAACGTTTATACTCTTCGTGCAATTCTTCAATTCGAAAACGCTTCCAACGACGAAATGCTCTGTTCGCGTTGTTCTATTAGTACTCTTATATCTCCAGTAAACCAGGATTTTTGAACGCTATAAACTGTTTTTGTTTTCATTGGTACATGTGACTCAATAAGCATGTTCAAATTGCATTAAGAAATTAAAATTTCACGTCTGGTAGTTGCATTCTAGATATATTATCCCACGGAATTGAATAAATATGTTGTTCAAGTGCATATTTATCAATGTTTCTAAAATCTCTATACTTGAAAGAAGAAGGCGCGGGATAAGTAGTTTTGAAATCGTAGATAAGATATGTTAAGTCATGCTTTGAAAAAGCTGGGGCAGACAGTTGATCATAAAATAATATACTGTTTCTATCGTTTACAAAAATAACATCTAGCAATGTGCTTGAAACAGACGAAAAATGAGTTGGAACGGTAAAGTTGACGGGGTGAAGACCAAAAGAATTCATATTATCAGTTAAGTGATTCTCAATTAAAAGGTTGCTATTTAAATCTCCACAGATAATAATATTCGGGGATCTAGTAGAAATACCTTCCAAGGCAGCATAGAAACATGTTAAATCTATGTACTTATTGGGTCTGTACACAGTGCCGACAAGAAGACTTTTACCACCACAAACTATTTTAACAAAAACACACGATCACAACTATCCGAACGGAAAACATGGTAGCCACTTAACCTAATACGCATTTCGTCATCACTGGCCGTTGAGGGAAACCACGTTTCGGATACACAAATTACATCTATTTTAGATTGAACAAATATGTCGCTAAATTGATCAATTTTCGGCGGCAAACTTAGTGCATTGATGTGGCATATTTTCATGCCTTCTTTTTTCGAGCAGAAAACTTTGAGCATTGTACATTCCTCTTTCGCTGCGACATATGAAATTCACATTTTGATCTATTTCGCCTTAGAATAAGCGACATGCGAAGAGAGCGTACATTTTCCCTTTTTTTATACTATTCCTTATATATGGCACTAATGGCAGAGATGATAAATTAAAATAAACGAACAAGAAAAAAAAAAGAGAAAATAATAACAACAAAGAGAAATTGAAAGTATATATAAAAAAATAATACATGCATTAAATGTCGTTTATGTTTCAATTTTTCATTGACGAAAATATATTTTCCATGACCGTTGCGTCGTTTCATCGTTCACTCCAAATACAAATAATTTAATGACCTTCGTGGATTCACTGTGTTTATTTCATTTTAAGTTTATAATTGTTGACGTTGCTCTGACTCTTTAAGAAACGACAGGCAGATATTCTGCATGCACGTAATTTCCAGATAATTCTTTTTTTTTAATTTTGTAAAGAATGTGCATGCCTTTTTGTTAAATGTATTACTCGTAAATTACTCTGTAAAAGGCAAACTTATTGAACACAAAACAGTAGAAATGCAAGGTTATCGAGTTTTCAAGGAGAGTTGTATCAAAGAATAATTCTTTTATAAGTTGACTTTCAGGTGCAATTCTAAGAAAAGGCCTATGTTACAGTGGCCAACAACTTTGTGGAGTCAATTGAAAGCAGCGGTGACATATTTACAATACTTGAAAATCAATTCGACTTAACACCTTCGATAGCACTTTGCAAGCACCTGCTTCAGTCTTTCTCTTTGCTCCTCTAAGCCAGAGACCGCTTAGAATGTATCTCTTTGCTATTGCTTTTGACTCAAGCCTGATTATGCTGATATATCTAGTAACTGGCGCTTTGTTGCGTTTACAAGAAAATTAATTGGAACTTTTCCTACTGCATCTGAAACTCAATTAAAATGGGTTCTGGTAGCTGCATTCATCGTTTGAATGGATTCAGAGTCCCGCATTTTAATCGACGCAATTAGGCGGAGGATACTGTACATATTTCCATATTACTATAATGTACATATTGTGCAAACCCATTAGAAACTGTGTAAACAAATCGTTTAAGAAGACCTTACTACAAGTTAGCTCCTATGTGTATAATTACAACTAAAAAGTATGCAAATTATTCCCATTTAAGCTGTCATAAATCCCTTTTTAAATGGATGGGGGACAAACAAACACCTAATAAATATAGAAATCTGGCATCTGCTACAAACGTTTTTCATCTCTATTTGACTACAATTGACGCTTTCAGTTTTGTCCCAGATATAACATACTCGTACCTAGATACAACCCAGACAAATTTACTCTATAGTCTTGGCAAAGCATCAGTAAAATTATTTTTTCTAATATGCCGTAATGGAAACATTTCACTGTCGAATGAGTATAAAGAAAATAAAGAAATTCCCACCTCCAGCTGACCCTAATGAATTGCGTTTTTGTCCGCCAACCACTCCCTGGCAAAACACACTTCAGTCGGTCAGTCAGCGTTAGTTTATAGTAGTGCCAGCCCCTGATGATTACTCCCCGAAAAATAATTTATTACGAATGGTAGAAACCAAATTAAAAAAAACAACGAAAGAAAGACCTTAAAACGCTCTTCCCACTTCCCACTGACAATATTATTTATCACTTTTAATTATTTACCCAGCGAGTGGTTGTCATTTGTTTCGTCTCGGTGGTGGTGGTAGTGACGTGGTGACGCGGACCGGACCCACGGTGATTGCATAAATTACCGTCTTCCAGATCTTAACTGAACCCAACCTTGGCAATCGCCCTGACTACGACTCTGAAACTCTGACGTTGGCTCTGGCTTGCTTACCCAGGCATGTAAGATTCTGATTACGGAAACTTCGACTCCGATCTGGGCTGTTGCTTTGTCTTCGAAATAGAGATGTACAAATTCGTACTTGTACATCGAAATAAAACCAGACTCAGGGTTATTTATTACCTTGAAACAACCGCCATTTTTTTTTTAATTTTCGAGATACCAGTACGAGTATTCGATGTGCCCAAAAATGGAGGGACGAGACCACAACACAGAGGGTCTTGTCTTGTTTTTGTGTTCCCGCTCTCTCTGGCTAAGGTTGAGTTATTTCTTTTTGGATTTCGACAATAAATTTGATAAATTCTCGTTCGGTTTTTACCTGATCGCGCGGTATTTTCAGACGTAAACGCAAACCCAAATTCAGATACAGATATACAAATTCGTGTAACATATAGGCAAAGAAAAGATGGGGTAACCAAAATCGAATCAAAAGATGGAAATAAAGGGCAGCGGATATAAATTAGTGCGTCTGGTTTGCAGGCTACAGAGGCCGCAGACTATCTTATATGGAATTTTCGATGAAGAGATCCAGTCGCGCTAGATGTCGAAAGAATTCTGACATATGCGCATCTTGATTATGTTGTTGGATTGGGGTTTCGACTAAAGACCCTCTGAGCTCAGTGAATGCTAACGAACATGTGGTTGTCGGCAATTTTGAACATTTTTATTCATTAGAAGAAAATTTCTGTTCTTTATGTGAGCGTGGTTTTTTGTTTTTTCTTTTTTTTTAGGAAGCTTAGTGGGAATTTAGTCGAGAGTTGGCCTTTTGTTTCGGAAGATAACATTTCAATTTTTAATTCCATGAAAGGGTCTACGAAAATATATCCCAGCAGGACAGTTGATGAGTTGTCATTGGTTTTTGGGTAGAATTTCAACTGAAAATGAAATTAATGGTAAATTAAGAGAGATTCAACTAATTAAAGTTGAAATTTTTGATGGGGGGAGGATGGGGATTACTCATAGTCATAGAAGAAGGGTAATAAAATTGAGTTACGGTCGGTGAGTGTTTGAGATTGTTTAAATGGCAATGGGGTAATCAATTTCATTGTGGCTTAGGAATTTTTAAATGTTTGTATTTGAATCCTTTGATGATTCATTTAATTTAAGTCTGATACATACTGGGTGATTTTTAATTTAGAAAACAAATATAACACAATGCCGTAAGTATGTCGCAAAAATCGTTTTAGATAATTAATAATGCCAAAATAAGAAAAGAGGACAAACTCGGTAGGAAGGAAGGAAGGCAAAGCTTACATGAAACCACACCTGCAAATAGACTAATTGATTTTGCTTTGGGGCAGAATATAACTCTAGCAAGGACACGATTTTCTCCCCTCAATATTTATAAATTGAGCTTCTCCTGAGAAAAAGAAAGTACATTGAGATCCGCTACTCTATAAAAGGCATTTTGAAAATGAAGCAAAATTATAAAGAAATGTGTCTAGCCATCAAAATCTTTACAACAATCTTTAGAGAAGAACAAAGTATATAGTAATAAAATCAGTACATGCTAAACGAAGCATACTATCTTGTTGGTATCAGCCTAATTTCTGTCCGGCCCACCAATATGAGATAAAGTTAACAAAATCTTAACTAAAATAAAACATAGCAATGCGGCCAGACCAGACGGCCGAGAAGCCAACCTTTTTTAACTCAACAGAAAAACATGCCTGGTAAATGGAACCACAGCATCTTTTGTCTTATCCATGAGGAAGGAGCCCTTCTAAACTGTCCAAACTATAGAGGCATCGGTCTCCTTAGCACAGCGTACAAGATTTTATATATTGTATTGTTTGGATTCCTTAACCATTTGCCAATAATCTGATTGCCCTCTACTGGTGTGGCTTAAGACACGTTAAGTACATAACTGACCATTTACTCACACTGCGGCAGATCCCAGAGAAAACTGATGAAGCACAGATCGATACTCACCCTTATATCGATTTTAAAGTTTCTTATGAAAGCATCTACAGAGACATATCTATGATAGTTTAGGCAGCCTTGCCTAGATTGTGCAAAATTACAATGGAGCTCACTATATTTAAGCTTTCTTTCCTAGCATAGTTAAGAAATTTAGAGCGCTATCGGTTATGTTTCAAGCAGATCAATATAGAACAATTTTTCGTTTCATAGAAAGTCTATATATATCAAAAAGAAAAAAAATTATGTGATTTATTTGGTCCTCATAATTGAGTTCACTATACATCATGCATTTCGTACCACATATTTTTTAAATGACGAAAAGCCAACTACGAATCAACGTTATGTGCGTATAGGTGAAACTGTAGCCGGTTTAAGTGAAAGTACCGAAGTGCGGACAATTGTGTTATTAACAAGCTTGACTTCAAGCCCTTTTTTATTCAAAAATCATGTTTAGTGATCCGACTCACTTTTGGGTCGACGGGTTTGTGAAAAACCAAGATTTCCATTTGTGGATTTAACACCCATAAAAGTGCATTGCTTGGTGTAATATTTATGCTGGTGACATTACCGCTCTTATTTTTCAAAAATGAGGCCAACGCTCATTACCGGACAATGGAGCGCAATAAAGTGATTTAGTGAACTTTCAAGACATTTGAATACAGCGCGGGAGAGGGAAAATTAGAGAGTGAAAGATAAATACCGATGTTCTTTGGTTTTGAATATTTGCAGGTTATTATGACCAGGAAACAAGGAGTTTGACAGGGTATTTCATAACATTTCACAGTACATCCGAAAGTGGGCTTTATCGTACTCTTTTGCATCCTATCTAGCAAGTGCAGAGGGGATCTGGCATCTAATCGTGATCCACCAGATGTAGTCATGTACTCCAATTTTAGGTGGATAAATGTATTATACTCGTATATTGAGGTAGGTTCGTAGGCTGCAAAGTATTTATTTCATTGCTGGAGGCAATCAAGACATTTTGGGATGGCAACGTGTCCATTTCAACTTAGGATGTCACTGAAACATATGAGTTTATGTACGCTGAATGGAAGGTTATTCGGTTTCGACAATGCAAGTGCCATTCATGGGCAATGACTGGGTGTTTAACTTTCATTTTAACGACACCATATAGCATTGTGTTTTGGAAGCATTAAATTCCACTCTGTTGGTGGTTCCACATTTGGTGGTGCTGGTTATATCGGAATTTAATAGCTTAGCATACGCTGCCATTCCCGTTATACGCTTGAAGAGGAGTGGTAAATATGATAAGCAGAAAGTACCGTCGGTTTCGGAGATAGAACGGAGCTCTGGAGCACTCCAGCATTTATTTTGTGGATTTTAAGCCAATATCGTAAACTGTCCAAACAAGTTGTTTTGGATGTTCCGAAAGGTAATCCCTAATCAATTGAAGAAGAGATTCGTTGATCATAAATCCAATTTGAGGCCAAATTCATTTAAATACCTTAAAAATATCAAGTGCAGTTGTTTTGCTTTTACCAGTTTGGTGGTTCCACTTTTCGATGAGGCATGCCATCAGATTACCAGCGGACCTGTTGCTACGAAAGCCGCATTGCCGGTTGTTGTGAAGTTTTTGTGTTACGATATATTTCACGTGCTGACAGTTTATCAGCCTTTTCGTGACAGTGGAAAGAACGGACGTAAGTGGAATGGATTTGTGCATTTTTAGAAGGCGTGAGAAAAATATTCAACTTTTTTAGGGACGGCCTGGAGA
This sequence comes from Volucella bombylans, assembly GCA_949129095.1. Lineage (NCBI taxonomy): Eukaryota > Metazoa > Arthropoda > Insecta > Diptera > Syrphidae > Volucella > Volucella bombylans. The sequence continues at coordinate 189,695,595 of OX422140.1, read as the reverse complement.
AATGCGGTTTTCATCTATTCGACAAGGGAAAAGTCTGATTAATGAATAAGTTAACCAGTAGTTTTTTTCATAAAATGAAGACTAGCTATACATTCTGGACCAACGGATTTGTGTATACTAGTATTAAAATATTCAAGTAGTTCAGTGGACGATACGTGGTTCCACCAGGGTGGCACTACGTGCTATTCCTTCTACGTATTCCTGGACACTCGATTCTATAACAACAAATGAATAAGTGAAATGGCCACCAAGATTGTGCGATTTTACGCGACTCAATTGAAGCTTCTGTGTAAGGTCTTTAGTGTATGCTGATAAACTGCAAATTATTCCAAACTATTCAGGCTTTAAAGGATAACATTTAACGCGTTATTGTTGAGACATAAACCATTCCTCATAATGAATAAAGATTTTTGATTAAGGCTTGTGGTTATTGTTTACACGAAAAAACAAGACACCCTTTGTTTGTGTAGTTTTTTAAGTTCGCTTTTCTTCTTTTATAACACATTCGCATTCACTTAATTATGCTTTTCAATGCATTAAAAAGATAAAATAAATTTTCACTTGGTTGGCATACATACGAGTATATCAGATTTTCAACATACAATAGTTTAATTTCAGGTCATTCGGCATCATCTAATCTCATCCATTTTACATCTTTTGTAATTAGAAGTGTTGACAGTTATTGTCAGATTGACGCTACTTACGAGTACGAGTATGTAGACCTTAACAAGACATTAGATGTTATTAACCAAGTATAGCTGATAAAATTGAAAGCAATTTTAAAGTTCGCTTTCTTATAATTATGTTGAAGTTTATTTCATTATTCTAAAGCACCGGGTTGCAGAAATTCTGTCTTGATGGAAATTATTGAAGATTACTCTGTTGCATTGCTGGAGTTCCATAGGAATAATCATCTACGGCCCTTCCGGTCCCTTTAATTATATTTATTTATGGCATTATTTAACAGCTCAATTTTTGTAACTGTATGTACGCGTATGATCTTAAATTATATGATTGCATAAAAGTGTATTTGAACTCCTAATAGTTCATTGATTGGTGCATTAATAGCAGCTTAAAGTAAAGTGCTAGAAAACCCGCAGATTTCTCTTTCACAAGACCTCATGTACAGAATTAATTTCCTCGCGTGTTCACGAGATTTTTTATTTCCGGTTTTACGAGTATATTATCTACCTTAGTCAGGATGGTATTTGAATAAAGATTTGATGGAAACTATTTTAGAAAACTATTTAGTTTTAAATGTCGATTTGAAGTTATATTGTCACTTAGTGTAAGAAGGTGTGCGCAGATCATGAAGTTGAGTCTCGTATTTCCACAATGCAAACAAGAGATATTTTATTTAGTTTACTTTATAATTCATTACAGTAATTTAAATAATAAACTTTAATTTAAACTTTTTTTAAATTACTTTTCAGTTTTTTTTCTCATTGGATGTCAAAAGGTGAAAGATATCAAATAGTAATTCTAAGTCAACTTGTATCAAGTTCGTCAATGTAACTTTGATGTATATTTCTTGGATAACACCTCCACACAATGCATTTAAGTCAACAAAAAGAAAATCGGTTCAATTAAAAAATAAAATAAAAAAACATTGAAAACCTTTTTAAAATATTGTAAAGAACCGAACATTACTTAACAAAAGAGACAAGATTTTAAGGAAGCGATCATAATCTTTCTTTTGGTGCTTTCAAAGTGGATACTTAAAATGTGATTCAGTTAAATAAAAAAGCAAATTTTCCTGTTTCTGTTGACAGATTTATGGCTTTATTTTATTTCTTTCAAGTCAATTTATTTATCAACGTGCTCTGTCATCGACCACCACAACATCGCAATTACGATGTTACGGATCACAGATACATTCACATGTACAAAAGAAGCTAACTAACAGAGTTCAGTTTCCCATGAATTGAAGATGCTGGCTATTGGACATCTAACTTCAAATCGTGTCTTATCCTAAATATACATATATTTGTACACACATGTTGTGTTTACATATTCTACGATCGAAAGTAGCCCCCGATTGGGTTAATTCAAGAGCCAAAATGTACAAAAAGAAAACTAAAAATTCTCCACAAATTTGCATACATCCAATGAAGTAGATATATTAATTGCTACAAATCAAGTGTACGAGTAGGTTTTTGAATGAATGAATGACTCGTTAAGAAAAAAGCAACTGTTCTCCGTTATTTGAAGAATCGCGCACCCGCACCTTCTCCAAATGCTGCCGAACTGAGCTTGAGGAGTGATTAACTTTTTATTTAAATTTACTGTATGCGGCATGGAGCTCGCAGCCAATGCACGACGCCGGTCACCGCGCTGTCCATTTGTCCCGGCAATAATTCTTAATTTATTTAATAAAGAGGCATTAATATACATGCATTTGGTTTAATAAAAACCAATTAATGGCGAATTCAATGGCCATTGGAGGAGAACGTCAGTTACCGAGTTGTTGAAACGTTTACCGGATTGGAGGGTTTAAGCATGAGGTTGCTACTTTGTTTTCTTTGAGGTTCTTGTAGTTGGTTTTGTTCCGTTTGTCGGTTTTAATTCATTCGTCTTGGTATCGTCTTTGTTCGGAAGGGGATTTGGCGTTTTTAATTGCTGAAACAACTTCAATAACAATCTATAAATAAACGATTATCTTATGAGCTACACATAAGAGCACATAAAGAATGTCAGTATGGGATTTAGTTTTATATTTAAATTATCTGTGGGATTTCGTAGAGTTGGGGGCTTTCGATTTAATTTAGAGCTCTTAGGTTATACCTATTTTGGTACATCACTTTATTGATGTACAAATTCATATCGGAGATACCGGAAACAGTTTCTGTTGTTTCAATTTGAAATACCTTTTAGAATCTTCTCTGCCAAATGAAACTAAAAATAAATATGAGAGGTGTATACAAGGCAAATACATATAGTTGTTTTAAAATTTTAAGTTTATAGTTTATGATTATAAATAAACGAACCAAAACTATAATAGGACAAAAGCCTTACAGATTTACTTAGATGTATTAAATATAAATTTACATACTTCGGCAACAATCAGAGGAATAACATTTTTCGGAATCCTTAAGAAAAAGTGATATTAGACTATATGGCACCATCGACGACCCCCGCAAATTTTGAAAGAAGAACTACCTTTGATCTGCACGAGAACCCTTAACAGGCCACGTGCAACCGAACAATTAGCAGAGTCCAGCGTCTTATGACAATCCGCATCAGGGCTAAATTCGCTAATTTTGGCATAATATGCACCCATGCCGCTAAGGAAGACAAGAACGGAACCACCAAAGAATGTTTCTACGAACTCCTCGACAAAAAATATGGGCAATATCCGAAGTATGACGTTAAAATCATCCTAGACAAATTTAATGCAAGGAAAGGAAAGGAGAACATCTTTGGTAGGAACATTTATTAAACAAACCTACACGACATAACGTATGGCAACGGAATTAAGCTTATTGACTTTGTGGTTGGACAAAATATCACTATAGGAGTAAATGGCTTCTTTATTTCAATATACACATCATGAAATGCTAAATCATATTGATCACATTGCGATAGACATAATTCACATCTCCCGTATTCTGGACGTCCGAACATTCCGGGCAGCCAACGTTAACTCGGATCAGCACCACCGGCAGGTAAGGTACGAATGTGGATTTCCCAAACGCTACAACAAGGAATAACTACTGTTAGAAGATACCATATAACGTAGAAAAGCTGCAATCGCAAAAGACGGCCACAATCTTCGTACAGATGAACAAGAAAACCTTGTACAAGGTGAGGAAAAAGTGATGTCAGAATATCAATGTGGCATAACTTTTGCAAATAGCGTGAAGTGTCATTGTGCTTTGACATTTATGTTATAGACAGATGGAGACTATAAGCAATGGAGTCATACACACCTGACAGAATTATTGTTACTGCTTATTTGACCAGCTTCCAGTCTGTTGTTTTAACGCAGCGTGAATTTAGTCGTCATTTTCTTCGTCATTTTCCACGTCCTCCTGCACCATGTGCGCAAGTAATTTAGCGTTTGGCTGCTACTCTCGTGCAAACTGAGTCCACTAGTGATGTCACAATAAGTGGTGGCCGTTCGACAGGGAATATCACTGCTGTGACCGATCATGTCCGAAATAGTCCCCAAACATCGACGAGACAACAATGCACACAATTTGGCATCAGCTGACGTTTGTTGCGTAGAACCTGACTTGAAGACGTTCCTTTAGAAAGTGCAAACCATTCATCAATTGCTGACCGTCCAGTGAGGTTAACTCACTCCCGTGCTCTGTTAAACCTGCTGCAAGAAGAGAATGATTTCATATCTAAAATCATAATGAGCGACTAAGCCCATTTCCACTTAAGTAGTTATGTGAATAAACACATTATGGGGCACGAAGATCCTCAAAGTAAATGTCTGATCTGGCAATTGTAGCGAAAAAGGGATTGACCCTTTTATGACCCCTATTTTTTTTGAAGATGACAGCAGCACCTCCGTAACCGTGACTGGTGAGCGCTACAGACAGATGTTAAACTAGTTTTTTTTGCCGCAAGTTGCTGAATTGATTTCAGCAGGACGGAGCAACTACTCACACAGCTCGGGCAACGATGGAGATTTTGAATTACCAATTTATAGGCCGTGTGATCTCTCATTTTGGCAATTTGAACTGGCGTCCAGGTCGCCAGATCTCAACAATTCAAAATATCGTATAACGACCACAAATGTGAATCAACTCAGAATATGGTCATTTGACCAATACTATTTTTTCAACTTAATGTGATCAATTTTACACCTTTAAATAAGCTTTTCCTGAAAACAAGGCCCACTTTTTTTCATTCCTAACTTTTGCCCCAACTTTTTCTGCAGACTGTATAACAGCGAAGAATACCAACACCCCGCCTTCAGGCACCACAGTAGATTATTCAACTTAGACGACGATAGCCAAAACTTCTGTCTACCTGACCAATATCTAAGTGTAGGCACCCTGCAAACTCATCCGCGTGTGCAGAGTGACGATTGTGAACGCTCGCTGGAGTTCGGTAACGACTTAACCGAGACCTTTGACATGTGAATTTTTGAATATCATACTTGAAAGAATTGTGCGGGACTCACATTCAGACACTGGAGACACAATTTTTCAAAAGTTGCCAATGATATACGACATAATTGGGAGAACACAAGGCTGTCACCGATAAGTTCGCTGGTATTGAAACGGAAGCTGCCAAAATTGGTTTAGCGGTAAATGAGGGCAAAACCTAGTATACATATGCTGTCAACAAGAAGGGACACAGCTAAACTACTACTACTTTATCAATTCTTCACAATTCCAAATAAATTATACATAGTAATAAACAACTTAAGTAAGATTAAGTTAATTTTCTTAAGTATCTGCGATCTATAGTTCATAGGGAACTACGGCGAAAGCAGTGAACAAAGCATAGATAAAAACCATTACACAATTTTCAATTGTAATGGGTCACAATAAGTTCTTTACTCTTTCTCCACTAAATATATTATATATAAAAAATACAATTTAAGAGCCAAAACTTATTAAAATTAATTTGCTATATGAATAATTATGTATAATAGTTGTGCACAGAAGATTAGAAATATCATCATAATAAAGTTGTAAAAATCATTGTTTCACATTTTTAAGAAAAATGAGGAAGGCGGTTAAAAAGTTAAAAAAAAATTGTGATATGGTACTGAAACCAAATTGTGATTTTTAATTCTTAGGTTGCAGCTAGAGCAGCATGGACGCAATAGATAGTCAGATCTAATGAAGAATATTTTTAATAATTTATAAAAACACAAATGTTTTAACGGAGTAATCTTAAGGCTTCTGAAAAGTACTAAGCTATTTGATTGTCTTTTTTTATTAAAAATAAGACTGACAACGTGTTTTTGCGAAACTAGAAGTGGGTTTATTCTGTTGTTATGTGTACCACCCCAGAAAATAGTGCCATACACAAGCTTAGAAGGAACTAATCTATTTTATATAATAGTAAATATATTTAAGCAGATCCCATGAGCAATAAGATTTTAAAAAATATATTTGCCTATTCGCAGCTATGAGATATCTATTAAGTGCATCGGTATAGGCATTCTCAATTTTGAAACACTTATCAGAGCATATACGCAAGTCTAAGTGCCTACTTCCTACTTATTACACTTTACACAGTGAAAAAATAATTGTCGCTTATTTACTTCTTTGCCACGTACATAATTTTTGTTTTGTCATTTTATGCATTTTAAACCAATGGCGTAAGACGTTTAGATCACAATTTATACCAGCAGCATATGAAAAGCACTTGTAAGAAAAGCAAATTAATGAAAACTAAGAAAAGAATCGGACCAAGCACTTAACCTTGGGGAACTCATGTGGAAATAAAACTAATAGAACTGAGTTGTCCCGTAACTTTCACACTTTGCCTTATATCAGATATACGAGAATAATATGAACATAGCTATTTATGCATTATGCATTTAAATAGTTTTTCCAAAAGAATTCAAAAACTTTTGTTATTTCAATAAAAAGAGCAACAGATAAATTCCTTTTATCAAAACCATCATAAACCTTCGGTCAAAAGTTCAAAAAGGCTCCTTAAGTTGAATAATTAGAACGGAAGCCTAATTAAAAATCACCTAAAAAATAGTTTTTTTTTCTAAAAAAAGTCATCATTCTATCCTAAACAGCTTTTTTCAAAATACTTTGAAAATACCAAAGGGTATTCTCCCTTTTTAAATAAGGGTATTAGTTCAACTTGCTATAAATCTTCTGGAAAAACACCGCTAAAAATGATTTTGTTATGAATGTGATATAAAATATCACAAATACTCAAAGCTACATTTTTGGCAAACTTAGTTGAAAAGCAACTAGTTAGAACCAGACTAGAATTTTTGAGAGAGACGATGATTTTATATAATTCAAACGATGTTATGGGACGAAAATAAAAGGTCTGAGATGGGGACACATCGTTAGCTAAGCATTCGCAATTGGAAAAATTAGCGCAATTATCTGATACTATTTTGTTACAAATAGAGGCAACAAAATCATTGAAATTATCTGGATTATCAGCTAAATCCTCGGGATTAAGGGATTAATTATGATAGTGTTATTATCTTTTAACATCTGAATTTGAATGCTTTCAGTTGGTTTGTTCAGTACTTCTTCCAATTTCCATTCTTTTTTCCATCAACTTTAATATCACGAAAATTGTTTAAGTAGAAATTGTTTTTGCATAAAAAAACATCTTTGGAAATACGAGTATCTTTACGCAATCGTTTGTAAGCAATAGTGATATTGGCTTCATTCCGGTGTTTAACTTTTTCCTTGTAACGTTTATTTTTATCTTTGATTTTGTAGATTAACTCAAAATTTAAAAGTTGTTGTCTCTTTTCTCGACCGTTCTCAAACATTACTTTACATATCTAGGTATTTACAATTTTTGCAAAAATAAAATAAGCTCTAGAAGGATCACTTTCATTAAGTACGTTTTCCGAACACCCAAAACGAAGTAGATTATTTTGTACAACAAAATCAGTTTTGGTGAAAGAAGAACCGGAGTGCAAGTTTTTTAAAGGTGCATCAAAAATAACCTGTAGGCTCAAACATGTCATGCAATGATGGGTTAGCTGCATATCAATAACAGAGCTACTGAGTAGGAATCTTTGGGATTGAAATAGGCACACCATGATATGGTCAATGCAAGTACTAGAAAAGTTAGAAATTCGCGCTGGTTCATTGAATCTATATAAACAAATACTTGTTAGTTTTTTATCGTTTACATTGATTTTTAAGATATCACAGCTAAATAAATGATACCTATATGTTACAATATTTTTCGTGACTTTTATAAAAGTGCCAACGCCACAGGCTGCATAATTATTATTACAAAAGGATTCACATTCATATCCTGAAATAAAAAAAAAATATACTTTTCCGTATTTCCAACAAAAATACGAATTCAGGCTTATACCCAAAAGAATCTATGTACTCGTAGGTGCACAAGAAAATTTAAAAAAAATGTACGCATACTCCGTATATTTTGGTGAATAATCAGAAAATTATGTGATTAATTTTGGTTAAAAATACTGCTTTCAAAAGATACTTTGTTGTACCACTCAAAAATTCGTTAATATGAATTTAGCTGATTTTGTCACAACCAAAAGTTTATTTTTATTACTAAATTTATTCTTGATTACTCAATTTTTCTTTAACTTAGAAACAAAACTAACCACTGAATCATTAAAATTATTCATATCAGAATTATTAAACTTTTTAACATTTTTGACATAGCAATTATCAATATCAGCTTCAGATATATTGTAGGTACATATGATCTGTGCATACACCTTTTGAAAAAACTTGCAAAGCACAATTAAGAGCATTGGAATTGTTAACATTTGGAACACCCATTTTCCTCTTTTTTCTTAGTGTGTCTTACACATTTACTTTTTTTTATGTTCACTCACGATTTGCAAGAGTTTTTTTTCTCTTTATTGTTTTCTCTGCTCGTGTGGCCATCTGCAATCTACTGTGAAGGTCTCTTAAATTTGCTTTCACCAAAATACGAGTTTTTATAAAATGGAATTTTACAACAACAAATATTCGAAAATGATCGCTGAAAGAGAAAAACAAATGGAAGAGGACGTGTACATCCATGCGTTATCATTCTCTAACCCTCTCTGCGTATGTGACCGTTAGCCAACTGTTTTGAATAGCACTATAGCACTATGTTGAATTTGATGTTGATGTGGATAATTTGGATGACATTGCTGTTGTTGTTTTGGCTCTTGATCATTGGATTGTTGTTCTTTTGCAGCTGTAAAGCTGATATAGTCCGTACCAACTGAGTTTGCTAACAGTCGATTGCGCAGAGAGAGATTTAAGAGAACAAAAGTGGTACGAAAGAGTAAATGTTTTTGCCTGAAGCTTACAATGCCTAACCCAACTTTAATGGCTTAGAGTTAGAACTAAAATGCTGTTGCATAAATTACTGTATTTTTTTTATTATTGGGTCGATAAATTTCAACGCACTTCATATGTAATGCTACTTGTTATCTAGGGTGGGATTGGCAAAAAATGCAAATCAGATAAACAAAAAACGTTTGCTGTGACACTGAAGTTCACTAACTTTGCCAGCAATAATGATCTCAGAAACCATAATGAGCAAATAATCACCATTTAGCTACATAGAAACACAATCAAACAATCAATTCATGCGAGACCTTTTGCTTCATTTATCCAATCGTCATCATACGCAAATCCCATACAGTACCAACAGATATACAGAACTTTTTTTTATATTTTAATAGAATATAATTTTCTCGAAGTAAATTTGGTATATAAAGATCTACATTTCCTCTCCCACCAGGGGTGTAATAATTTTGTGGAAAACTGGATATATACAAGGATTATAATACAGGTAGAAAATGGCCGTCAGTTTAATAGAAGGAAAATAAAAAAACCACCCTCAGTCAGATCGCAACTGCGACCTTGAAAGCAATGTTGGGATAAAGATCTTTTTTTTTTATGGCTCCACCCATTTTCCTGTTTCTTAGGTCATATTTGCAAATTTAAGAGAGGTTAAAAGAAATTTTCTTTTAGACCTGCGCAGTAGAATGACAAACTCAGTTGGTACGGACTATACAGCGTATTTCAATAGAGTTACTGTCATAAATTTTGTTAGTGTAGGAAATGCTCTTGTTGTTATTTCCCTTAAACTGTCAGAGGGGGAGACCCAGCTCGTAACGAAGCAGCTCTTACACCGAAATTGTTTTTTTTTTTTTTTCAAATAGTCAACATCAGCTGGTTGAATATTTACATATTATTTACACAAAGTATTTATCGCAACCCACACATTTAATTTTTTTTGATTTTATTTAATTTTACAAATACAAGGAATTCTAATTTATTTATTTGTGTTGTTAAAGAAAAAGACTAAAAATTCACGAGCCTATGACATTACGTGTTGATCCCACAATACCACGAACCTAAGTAAGTAAGTACGAGTACTATGGCACCAGCAATAAAGTTAAGACAAAGATTTGAATATTTCCGTAAAATATATTTGAAAATTTGGTTTTCATACCAAATAAAAACTGCTAGAGCTCTACGGGCCGGAAAGTGACAGACAGACTGTTTTTAGAGAAATAAATATGTCGTACTAGTGTTTCTCTATAGATTAAGTGTAACAAGAACTATATTCAAATATATATGGCCGCTAAATGCGACAATATATTTTGATATATATATGTACTCGTATGTATACCCCTCGAATGGAATGGAATGGACAGATTCGTACTTACGAAAATTCTAGCCGGATAAGAATTTTCCAGTGACGTATTTGTAAAAACAAATTCATCGATGGTTCATCGAATAGTTTGATCAGGCGGACAATTATAAGCTTCAAAAGCGGAAAAAGCACTCTATAATCTTAGCGAAAAGAATACATACCAAAATGCCATTCATATCTGCAAAATTTCGCAGCTGGTTTGGTAGTTTTATCTATCGAAATTTATATCACTCTTACTTGGGAATATTAAAAGATCAGGTCATTTGACGATTTTCCAAGACCTCTATTTCCCATCCATATTAGCATAGGTAACAAACTATCGAAATAGAGATTGCTCGGGTAAAAGGGATGGAAAACTTTGACATCAGCTTCTCTTTGAACGCTTATTTGGCTTCAGAGGAAGAGTAATCATGCATGAAAACATGTTTACGCTTAGCATCTAAATTAGATCCTCATATTTAAACAAAAACCACTTTAAAAAGATTGACTCTTTGGACTTATCGGCAAGACGATCAATGTCCCAAGCACAACGTTCAGATGATTTTGAGTTATTTTGAGTTTATGCCTTCTTAGTTTGTTTACGTTTGTTACAACTCAATACATCTGAAATCGGCCTCGAGGCCGTTGGTTAAAAATCTGTCGGCCAGATTTACTTAATAATTAATGACGCAAGATACAACATTAAAATAAATATATTACTGACACACTCATAGTCTGGTTTGAACCAAGTCCTAGTCCCCTCTACTCGACGTGGACCTACAATTATACTCTCTGCGCCACGGTACCAACAATCAGGAACCAACATTATCGCGAAAAATTATTATGTTGCAGGTAAGGCATGAATGCGAATGCAAATGGAATATCGAAGGAACCTGCTTGAGTATTTTCTGACCCAACCTCTTGCAATTTCTCAACAAGTCCTATGCTAAAAGCAAAAAATACAGTGAGATCATAAGCTGTCCGTTAAAAGACAATAACTACCAATTAGCGAACTCTATGAGCATATTCAGAAGGACAATTAATTGGCTTCTCTGAAAAATGAAAGAAAGGGTGAGAGATAGATAGATAGACGACGAGCCCTATACAGATGCCTTGTACGATAGCAATGGCTACATCAATGGAACCAGTGAAGACTAAACGGACACAACTATTACTACAAAGACGCCAAGACTACATGGTTGAATTTATAGAGCCGACTAGGCTTGTAACAATATATAGAAATGGCTGCGGCTTTGCGGCTGATGACAACGATAATATAATATGTAGCTGCTATTTTTAAACAGAAAAATTATACGAAATTTTTGTTTTAATACCTACTATTTTCTCATATTTCACTTAATATAACATGCCTGCAGGAACGTTAAGTGTGGGTAAACCATTTGGGTAATTTTGGATGTACGAGGAGTTTCAGACCTCGAGTGAGTTTTGCATTTAGAGGAGCAGATACAACAGCGAACCCTACAAGCTACAGTACAGAAATACCTCGCCTTAAGTAGCGTTCATAAGTGTAAGAAAACCTTAATCACCTTGCAGTGTGTAACTGGTGGCAATTGACCAACGATTACGTTAACTAGATAAGTAGGTACATTGCTTAAGGCCTGATTCCACATCGGATTAAGATATCCTTAAGATTTCAAGATATCCTTATCCGATCCACATTATATTTCTTAAGCTCATAACGGGATGTTAGTTTCATTGTAATTCTTTTCAACCACTTCATAATTGCATATGAATATAGAAGAGTTCTTGTACCCACTTATTTGGCGGACTGCGATAAGCCTCTCATAGCAAGTCTGCGGAGAGGAATAAAGAAGCTTCTAACCCACGCAAAATTATTTGTAATTCAAAGTTTTATTCGGCATACTTATAAAGCAAATTGCAATATAGCACTACATAGATATATAGGGTTACTGTATTATCAACTGCCATTCTCCAAAGTATCCCTTCATCGATAATGGCACAACCAGCACAAATGTTCCAAAGACTCCCCCCCCCAATCTTAATACCTTCAAATGCTTATTTTGAAAAATAGGCCTCAGGGACATAGAACAGCAGTTTTACTCGCATTCCAAAGTTCCAAGTGAAATAATTTTCACGTTTTCAAAACCTCCTTCCAATCTACAACTTCCACCATCTTTTATGCACCAAGGCCCTAAGAAATTTACAAAAAAATATACAAATACAAATTCCCTGCACAGCGGCGAAATTATCAGAAACATAAATAATTTGCAATAACTCAGAGGATTCAATAAAAATAAATCGTTCAGAGGGTAAACATTTGCGTATTCAGCGGCTGGTTCAGAGGGACCTATCCGTACCGTATAGTATGCTCCCCAACATATCCAACTATACCCCTCTGCTCCTGCATAAGCATTGATATCTGCGACTAATCTTACCACCATAATGTTCAATTTGCTCTTGGGACCTACCTTCCCCCAATCGCCTTCATCTCCGCTCTTCTGTATCCTTTGCAACAACCTAGGAATCCTTTTAAATTTCTTATGAAAGTTTCAAGACAGCAGGCGAAACGAAGCCGTATCTTAAGTTGGGCTCTTCTCATCCCAACTTGCCAGAGTGGCTGTATCTCGGCAAGTGAATGGGACGCAGAATTTATCTGTTAAATATTCAAAGGAATTATATGTTTGTATCTGTGTATCTATACCGGGAACAAACTCTACAGCATCCATAACATCACTGCCTTGGCCTATGTATAAGTTTGGTCGACTTTTTTCCATCCCTCTTGCTTCTCTGCGAAGCAATAACAATAAAAGTGAAAAATTTCCCTGGGCCTAAGCGATTTTCGAAAGCACCAAATGGGCGTATAACTTCTTTTAATGTGTGTGCCGCACCGTCTTTTGAGCATCCATCCTGTTCATTGCTATAGTGGTTCCGGGGGTGAGAAATCCCTGACAGTGGGGAGTTGAAAAAAGCCCTTGCCCGTGGAATTAAAATGCTAAAGCAAATTTATGAAATTAATCAGAGGGAGCCTTGTGTACATATACGCGTACGGCAACTAGGCCAGAATATACTCGTACATCCTGTGCGCGTAAAATTTTAATGAAATTTCGTTTTCGTTTTTACTTAATTTTGTCGGAAGGAGGTCTGGAGGTGCCACATGAAGGTACGCAAAGCAAACTCGAATGGCCTTGATGTATTAGTCAATTGAGAGAGCGGGAACCATGGAGCAAGGAATACGAATACGGAGTATCTTCGAGGCAATAAAATTCCATTTTCGAGCAGAATACGTAATTAGGGAGTGTACCGCGAAAATCTTTACTTCCGTGTACAAATCTAAATGGAAATGAGTGTGTGCGTAAGCATAATTGTTTTAATTATGATTTAATAGTTAATTGGAGCGATAAATTCATTTGTTGTATGGCATACCGATGCCGATGCCGTTGTGGACACTTGTTTTGCTTGCTCCTTGAGAGTTACTTAATTAAGCATAAATGAGTGTATTTATGCTGATTGCAAAAGTTCCGGTCGTACGCTTCGAGGATGGGTTGTTGACCCTTTTACGGTCAGTGGAAATTACTAATAACTGGGTATGTGAAATACGATATACTCGTAGCAACCTTTGAAAATCGCATCATAAACGCTAATTTGTGAGTCGAAAGAATATAGTTGATTGTTTAGAAGAAACAAAACAAATAAATTTGGAATGAGATGGAGCAGAGGGCCTGGTACGTATGTAATTGGCAACTGAGGACAATACCAACAAAATTCAGAGTTCAGAGTGCCTTCAATCGGTTTAACATACAGCGGCCCAATAAAGTAATATGACGTTTGTGCTATAAAATCAGGTCGGAAGTCGAAAGCTTTTGTTTATCAATCCACTTTTTTCCCTATTAGAGGAAACAACAAATTGCTCTCAAACACATAGTACTAGAGGTATGCGAAGCCTAAATGCCATTCAAGAAACAAGGCGACAAAAAATTACGATATCTATGTACTTAAACGATTAATATAGCGCGACATGTATCCGGTATGGTAGAAATCCCAATTTTTCAAGGGAGCAGAATTGCCCTGGACCAAAGCCTAGAGATCTCGGCTACTGTAGAAATGAGGGTCAGAAATTGTCTTAGAGGATAATAAAATTCAGACCGAATCCTGACCGGAAATATCCTATTTCGAAGTTCGATAAATGGAATCTTAACTAAAGAAAAGTGGATTGCTGGGAAACCCACAGACGTACTATATAAGCATACATTGCATCCAAGGTATTTAACATACTGAGATGGCGCTACAGTCCAGGATCTCAGTTAGCGTGTTATTTTGCCAGGTGCCTACAATTGCGCTCACATATGGTTGCTGAGATCCCCTTCCACTAAACCTAAAGAAGTAGTGATTAGGAAGTGTGATTCCTCCCATGATTTCCGCGCTGATGATGGTTTTGATAGCGGAGCCACGTTAGATAAACTCCCTTACTACTTCAAAGTTATATCTGCGTATCGTGACGATTTGTCCTAGGCATTGATATTATATGTCCCTCTTTATTGGCAGGATTTATTTTTTTTTTCATCTTTGTCGCTTCTTTTTCAATAATCGCAAAAGCTTAATTGACATTATGTCAATATCGTCTGTGTGTGCAAATAACTGAACAAACTTTTTAAAACTGTGTCTTAATAGTTGGCTTGCGAGTTTCGGCAATTTTTTCATGAATGACGTTGAAAACATCAGATGACAACACAACGCTCAAACTTATACTGCATATTTGAATGAGCTTTGCCGGGATGCCAAAACAAGACGTGGCTCTGTATTATTCCACCCTACAGATCCTCTCATACGCGGCAAAATCCACATGGTGGATACTCTTCGCTAAAACTACACTGACAGGGTTTACGAAGTGTCTATTCACATAATAGGCAGACCGGTTTTGATATGTGAAGTAGAGGAGACTTATTCCCCTCTAGTCGGCGCTGTTCAGGGGATGTCCCTTCTTTAGGATCAGACAAGCAATGTTGGGAAATAATTCGTCGAGCCAGATTTTGAAGAAGAGTTGTTGTATGCTTAGTATCCAACAATCACCCGCTACTTAAAACAGCTCGCCAGTTAAAATATCGGTTCCATCAGCTTTGAAAAGGTTAAGGTTGGAAATGGCCATCCTGACTTCATCTTGGTCGGGTGGACGCAAATTTTGTCTGACTTGGTTTAGGTTGAATAGTTCATTCTGCCTGACAGTGGAATGTTGTTCATCAAAAGAGTTTAATAGTCTGCAGAAATAATCTTTCCAGATTCCAGGTTCTCTTTCCCATCTTCGCAGAATTTTTTTCGAGCTTTACCCCTGCGGCATGTTCTTCGAGTTTTCGTTAAACTTCCAAAGTTCATTTTTTTTGTATCACCTCTCTTAGGCCTTATATGCTCATTGAGTTCAGAAACCCCTCTCGTTATTTTCTGTAGGGCCGCTATATACATCCGTGGTTTTTCTAGATTTGTCTGACTACCTTCGTCCTTGGACCGGCGTTTCTTTGTTTGGGGGAGATTCAAAAAGGCGGTCTCTTTCATAGCTCCTTGAAAGTGATCCAATTGGGCTTCTATGTTCGATGCTGGCGGCATCGTACTCCTTGAGAAGTTAAGGAAACTCAATCAGAAGATTGCATGGCGGCCTCTTGCGATTGTAGTCGTTCGATGTTGAAATTCCTCACATTGATTCATTGGCTTTGAGCTGTTACAAATATCCGCATCCGTATCTTGGCTAGCTACAAAAAATCGATATTAGCTGCTTGAAACATTCGGACATCCAGAACACTGACGGAGCGTCTTGCTCTAATTACCATTTTTCAATTACCATAAATCAATTTATTTGACGGTTTATTGGTCAGCAGTCAGCCAGGTCCCTTTATGGATATCAAGGGGTGGAAGCCATGTGCTATCCTTTGGTAAGGTTATCCTTTTCCTCTGTTGGGGTGTGGGGGTTTATGAGGCTTATATTGGCGAATGCCTGAAGCTCAAGGCTTCTTCATTGAATCTTCACCTCACTTTTGTTTATCTTTTCCATGTGGAGTTGTGAGCCGTATGATGGCGGAAGTTAGTATTACGCAACCGATTGAGTAGGCCGTTTTAGCCTGCATGAGTAAGAATTTACTCATGATTTCACTTGGAATCACCACTGGGAAGAAGGGAAGCACTTCGCTTCGAACTTGATTGTTGTGGTGCTGTTCTAATGCAAGTTAGAGTTTCCCGACCAATCGCAGCGCAAATTCGCAGGAACATAGCTGTTCATAAAATAATCAACCGAATTGATCATATTACGATCGATTCAAGGGATTAATCCAGTAGTACAATTGTCCAAACATTGCAAGCAATCAATGTAAACTCGTACCACTGCATACTCGCATCTAAGTTACATAGGTTACGGATATCCCACAGGCAACTAAAATTTATAATTATATGCAACTACTTGCATACGCTGATAACGTACATCTCTCCAGAAAAGCGCTGCGAGGTGCCACGAGTGCGATTGTAAGCACGGATTCAGAAGGTGTCAAAATTGAGTTTGTTTGTTGTAAATGAGGGCAAAGCGATGTACATATATGCTGCCAAGAAGGGACGCAGAACATCGACGAATCGGACAAAGCGTTACGATAGACAGTCATAACTTGAGATAGTACTTTGGTAAAGACAAATCAAATCAAATCCCACTTCTTTCGTCTAAAATTGCAAGTGAGTAATAAGGCTCATTTCATTTCTGCTATATATGTAGCTCGGAAACATAAATTTTAGCGAAGGCGGATGAAGATATCTTTGGTCGACTTGAGCGCAGGAATCTTCGAAAGAAAAGTCTTCAATTCCAAACCAGAGGCACAGAAAGACCCAGGTAATAATATGTAATATGTAATAATATGTAATATGTAATAATATGTACGAGTAATATGTAATAATATGTAATATCTAATATGTAAAAATATCTGGAAATGTCGCTTTAACATCTGTTAGGTTCAAGGGTTCAATTATATATGGAGGAAATCTGGCGAATAGCTTCAAGAGTGATCTTTATCTCAGTAAGATGTGTCTGCACCGTGAACCATCCTGGTGGGTGGTGATGGAAAATAACTGCAAGAAACGGGGAAAATATGAATACTCTTGCGGTTTTGGCTTTTTAAAACAGCAGAACACCGACCCACTACCACGGATGGAGCTCGGAGAGAAGTCGCATTCACACCAAACAGTGACACTTACAGCGTGCATTGGCTTCCCATCAATTTTGCTTGCTTACGGAACAGGTAACCATCAAAATGAAAATGGACCTCTACGGTAAAGATAATTTTTTTTGTAAAACTCAATATACGCTCGTAAGCATGATGCCGAATGGCCATATTATGTCGAAGAGTCTTGTTGAATGATTTGGGTGAACATATGTCCAAAGTCTGAACATTTTCTTACATTTCTAGATTATTCTTTCCATAGTTGATATATAATACTTGAAATATTTTGATTCCCAAAAATGTAACCTAATTTGCGAATGATGGCAGTCAATTTTCACTAATTTTGAAATAATGTTTAACAATAAGAAATCGTTATTATATCGGATAGTTTTTATTAATGGCGGAATTTTTAACAATGGCGGAATGCCTTTTATCGTATAGTATCGCATAATGACTTGGCTGTTAAAGCACAAACACAAAAATGAGGCAATGTCCCGCTCTTGTTCAATCTAAGAAGCGTGTCATATCACATTTGTTTCTTGAGCGTCTCTTTATCCTTTGTGACAAATAATAAGGTCGATAAAATATCTAATCAATCCAAAGCACATGTGCCATCATATTTCGCATAATATTCACTCAATTGGTACAATTATTACGGCATATGAAAAGTTATATCGTTAGGTTCAAGGGTTCATAAAGCCATCAAGTAAAACGATTATTGCTTAGAAAATCGTTCCCGTTTGCCCAATTTAAAAAAAAAAATTAATTAGTTACCAAATTTCTTTCTATAAGAAAGTTGACTCCAAAACGCCTTCGATAGGTAATATAGGCTCACTTCACCTCATAATGTCAGAATGATATGTGCCATGAAATCTAGGTAGAGAACAACCTACTCAGCCAGAAATTTGCTTATGTTTAAAAAGTTTTTGCCGCAAACTCAAGCAAATTTTCGTGTCTCTGTTAGAAAATACTCGTACTCATCCGTAGTGGTACGACGTTACGTTGTCAAGTCCAAATCACGAATAAGATTTATAGTGGTTTTTAAATCATTGGAATGCTAATAAAAGAAAATATTAATTGTTTCAATTAAAAAAAAATCAACTTAAAGTTATTTATAAGCAGTGAAGACTTATTTCAATGTGAATCCATTTCCTATTAAGTAAAATTAATTCAATTTTTTTTCCAAGAATAAATAGATTTGGCATCACCCTAGATTAGTAACCAGCATCCAGCGGCGTCATCTATGGGACACTAGCTGTAAGGACTGAAACTTTTGTGAAAGGACTTGAATTCGATGAATGAATTCAGAACACAACACGGTTTTATAAAAAATGCTGCCTTTAATTGCAGCTAAAAAAATTTTTCGAATAGAAATCTACTGTTATAATGATATTTTTCTATCTAGGTACAGTCGACTCTCGATAATTTGAAACTAAAGGTACCAGAAAAAAGTTTCAAATTACCAAGGTTTCAAAATAGCAGAAGTTCAAATAAACGAGAGAGAGGAAAGAAAAATTCAAGTAAATGAGAGTTCAATTAAAATTCGTAATTTATTACTTCAAACATGTTCATTTTTAAAAAAATCTGTAATTTTTTGTTGAGTAAGTGACTTTTGTCTATCTTTGTCCAACGAATTTTCAATTGTGCTGAGAGCTGAGAAAAAATCGTCACTTGTGTCATTTCTGAGGGCGTAGAAGCGTAGGGTAGCAAGAGAGCTCCTTGCCTCGCTCAATGTGACAGGAGTTGGTGGTTGTTCTTCATCGCTCTCTACCTCGTCTTCATCCAGAGACACCATGCTCAACAACAATTCAGCATCACTTAAAACACCTTGGACGCTGATGTCATCGTCAACTTGAGTATAATCTTCAAATGTAAACTCTCCACAGTTAGGTAAAAGTCCCCATCCTGAGTCAGAACTTGTAGTTTTTGGCGGTTCTGGTAATTGGTCTACATTATCGGTTTTCCTAAACCCGCATTTTCTGAAGCAGTTACAAATAGTAGATGAGTTGACGTTTCTCCAGGCCTTATCAATCATGACAACAGCCGTCAAAATTGTTATGTTCACCTTCTCAACTTTTTCAATGCTGTCCAATACAAGAGAAACAATTTCTCTACGGTAGAGAGTTTTGACGTTTTGTATAATGCCTTGGTCTAAGGGGTGCAATCTTGATGTCGTGTTAGCTGGAAAAAAAAATCAATTTCACGTGATCTAATGGTGGTGAATTATTATGCACGGTGCAGTTGTCCAAAAACAATAAGATTTTGCGTTTTTCCTTTTTCATGTCATTGTTAACAGAGGTCAACCATTCATTAAACAATTCCGTAGTCATCCATGATTTTTTATTTGACCTATAAGTTGTGGGTAGCGATTTAATCCCTTTAAAACAGCGTGGTTTCGCAAATTTCCCAATGATGAGTGGTTTCAATTTTGAAGAGCCATCCATGTTGCAAGCTAAAAGGACAGTTATTCCACCCTTGCTGAGTTTCCCTCCATGACACTTTTCGTCTTTGAACGTTAGAGTGCGGTCAGGAAGACATTTATAAAAAAATCCTGTTTCGTCTGCGTTAAAAATGTTTCTTGGATCATATGTATTTAAAAGTTGGACTAATTCGTTGATCCAATGGTCACAAATCGAAATATCCACGCTGGCGCTCTCTCTGCAGATTTTTTAAAAAGTAATGGCGTGTCGGTTTTTGAAATTGGAAAGCCACCCCTCACTTGCTGCAAAACCATTAATTCCAAGGGACTGCGCAAAAGACTTTGCTTTTTCTTTCAGCATGAAACCACCGATGGGAACGTTTTGTCCTCTACACTGACGAATCCATTGAAGCAAGCACTCTTCAAGTCGAGGGAATTCACCATGACGAGACCTTTTTCTATTCGCAGTTAAGTTACTGCTGGTGACGCGATCTTTGTTTTTCAAAATCATTGATAATGTCGAAGGTAAAATTCCAAACTGTTTAGCAACATCTTTTTTTAATTGTCCATCCTCCACAGCTTGAATCACACGCTTTTTTTCACTTATGGAAAGACACTTGT
The DNA here is from genome assembly GCA_949129095.1 of Volucella bombylans. Classification (NCBI taxonomy): domain Eukaryota; kingdom Metazoa; phylum Arthropoda; class Insecta; order Diptera; family Syrphidae; genus Volucella; species Volucella bombylans. The sequence goes on along the minus strand of OX422140.1, from coordinate 189,675,087 downwards.
TTTTCCTTGAATACATTTTGATACTTTAAAATTCGCAAGCAAACAATTAACGTAACGCAGGTTTAAAAGAAAACTAGACTGCGAAACTACGCATATGCATATCTTATTCGAGTAAACAATCGACAGCTGTCTGTACATTTGCAATGTGCATATGTAAACAAACGACAGGTCGGTTCATGAAAAAATACTTCAAATTATAGAGTGTAATAAAATCTTACTTCAAATTATTGAATGTCGGTGGGTGAGATACTTAGTTGTATTTTTTTGATGCGTATTTTTCAACTTCAAATTACCGAGAAGACCAGTTAATATGTATTTTATTCAATTTATCGAGTATTTCGCATGGGACCGGGAAAAATGTTCAAATTAACGAGAGATTCAAATTAACGAGTGTCAAATTATCGAGAGTCGACTGTATATAATGCCTAAGTAACGTTGGAAGAGGCTGAACTTTTGCCTGCACTTGACAGTCAACAGAAGTGGAAACAAAAGAAGACAAATGTAAACAAACAAATACGTTTTGTGTGGTGCAGTTTTGACAATCTGAACTGATCAATTTTGAATTTTTTTTTTTTTTTTTTTATAATTTACGCGCGCCTAAGGGTTGATACCCTTTTACTGTTGCCATGGCGCGGGCGGAAAGATAGAAGGAAGAGAAAGGAAAATTGTTTTTTTGTGGTTACTCAGGTGTGCTTGGTTTCTATGTTTGCTCTCCAGGGGTGGGAGTCCGAATAGGACGGAGAGTTTTTCTTCACTCAGAGTGATTCGAGATATAATTCCCAGTATTTTTTTCATTGCTTGAAACTCTTATAACAACCAAATCTACGTGTCAGTGTTATGCCTTCACACGCAGAATTTTTTGTCTGAGTTCCAATTATACAATGAAAAACTGATTTTGCCATGGGCAGGATTCGAACATGGACCCTCCGAGTGAGAAGCGTTTGCTACTACCACTACACCACGGCCACCCCATTTGTCTAGTAAGTAATTTATTTATTCATACGGAAGTATGTTATTCTAGTATAAATGTATCTATTTATAAATTGATACATACATTGTAAATTCATTGCAGACTAACGGGAACATTCATCCAAGACAGAAGTCGCTATATGGTACGTTCTTTCCTCAGCAAGCCAAGAATTTGTTGACTGTTATGATTGGGCTGATGCAACCCCAAGCAAGAAAAGAGCGATGAAAGAGATTTAGAGCATTTTTTGGGGGGGTTGGACGAGGCCGGCGAAACACACCTTAGTGCGCCAGTTTCTGTCTGATTTGTTGAGGATGAAACCCTTGCCGGAAGTAGGGCGCATTTGCCAACATGCAGAATTGTTAGCAAATAAAAACGAAGAGCTGCTGAATTGATTATGAATAATCAACTTTAAAGACTTGCATTTTAATAATTGTTTTATTTTTAATATTTTTAATTTGTTATTTTTTTTTTACTACAGTAGAATAAAACTGAAGAACATCATTTTCATCGTATTGATCGAAAAACTCTGGTAAACAATAATCATTGTCATTAAGTTTGACCAAATTATGTAAGACCACGATGTTAGGGAACATCTTCAATGTCGTATCCATGATCTGTCATCTTAAAATCAATATTCCGAGCGTGTTCTATATTACCTGTGGAGCCCAAGATTTTGCTAAAATTGTGCTTCAAGTCGTCGAGTAATTTTTCGGGGTATGGCCGCATCAAATAGGATTCCAATGGACCGACCACCGACCATGTAATTGTTGTAAATGTAGTCCAAGTTGGAAAGTTAAGATCATTTGATTTTATCTTTTTCCCAAACGATGATTCTATAAATATTCCATAATCACTCTGACTTCCTTATGCTCCGATGTCAAGCGTAGTGATGCGCTTCCAATCATTTTCCATCGGCTGCGACAAAGGCATAAGCGACATCCAAAGTTGAATTGCCTATACAGAACATCCAAGACAACATTCACAAATCCGCTGGTCCAGATGGTATATCTCCCTTTCTTCTGAAGAGGTGTTCTCTCTCGCTAGCAAAACCACTGAGTAAGCTTTGTCATGAATCCTACTCTTCAGGACTCTTTCCGAGCAGATCTTCTCCTCTCCCCTCCTACAGACCATTGCACTCACGTCCCTTCTTTACAAGATCATGGAAACACCGATAAACCGTCAGCTCATGAAATATAGAAATATTATATCTCGAAACACGAAAACTTCTCATGGACAGGTAGTACGGTTTTGGTAGCAACAGGTCCATTGGTCATTTGATGGTATGACTCTCCGAAAAGTGGAACCCAAGCTAACATCAATCTGGCAAAAGCAGATAGTTGCACTTGATATTTCTAAGGCATTTGACAGAGTTTGGCATCTGGCTATTTTGTGGAAAGTGCGTGTTTTTGGGATCGATGACTCTCTTCTTCAATGGATTAAAATTACCTTTCGGAACGTTAAATTCAAGTTGTATTAAATGGTTTCATGTCTGATATCCACAAAATGAATGCTAGTGTGCACCAGAGCTCCTTCCTGTCACCGACACTCCCTTTAATTTTCATCAATTATCTCTTGTCTGCTACTTCTGATCCATTATATTCCTTTGCTGACGACAGTACCCTCTGCTTTTCATATTCGTTCTCGAACTCACGTCCCTGCCCTTCGGCTAGAGAACGGGAACAACAGCGTATACTAAGTTCATTAAATTCCGATATTAACAGCATATACAATTTGGGAAACTATTAGTAGAGTGGAATTTAATTCTTGGAAAACACAATGCTGTCTGCTGTCGATTAAGCGAAATTTAAATACTCAGCTATTATCCATGAATGGCACTTGCCTTGACACCCTGGATGCCCTTCTTTTATTTGTTCCAAGTTGAGTGAAAAGAACCCCTCCGCATCTCTTCGCAAATTCAGCTCACGCGTCTTTTAGGTTTAACTTCTTCTTGTTCCAATAATTCTGTGTAGCCGCAATAAGCAGTAAAATTTATCTTTAAAACTGATAATACTTTTTAAATTTTTGACGACATGCTTTCGATTGAAAGAAATTGTCAAGCCGCAAACAATTATACGTCTGTCCCAGCAAGATTTTTGTAACAATTTGTAAAAGAGAATACTTGGCTTAAGTTTGAGAAGTAGGAATAAATCCTTCCTTAAGCCCAAAATCTTGCGGGAACACGTTTTTGTTAAATGTAACAAGTAAATAAAAAACAAAAAAGAAATTGTAAAACAGATGGAAGATTTTTAGATTGGTTATTATTGCTACTTTATTGATGTATGTAATATGTGTTTAATGAGTTCTATTGAAGCTCTTTAATCTCCTCTTTGTTCATGTCTAAGTCATCTTTTGAGTTAATTTGCATAAAAGTGTCGCAATTCACACAAATTTAAACTTTTACGAATTTGACAGTTCTTTTAAAATTTAATTGATTTGAGGTTTTTTACAATTCCTGCCGAAAGAAAAATTTCGTATAGAAATTTGTAAAAATTTGCAGGGTGGGGAAATTAATTACTCTCTCAAATGCGTTCTCTTTTACAAATTTGCTGTCACGGGAACAGGTTTTTGGACAAATTTGTAACATACAAATTTGGAGTACTGGAATAAAGCTAATTTTTAAAACGTAATTTCCAAGCGAACACAAAGCGAATAAAACGTAACGTGATCAAAGCCGAAGCGCTATATGTTTTGCCTATAAATGTTACAACCACTATGCAAAGTTAGGAGTATGATGCATCAACTACATTAGGTGCACACTTAAATAGGAAATGGAAATTTTCTTTTAAAAGAGGAAACAATTTTCCGAAGTACAAATTGTCAAACAAGCTGTATATTCGAGTTTATTATTCAAGCTTAAATTTAAATTCGTTTATTTAGTCCATTCAACATCGGAAAAGATGTATCTAGGTATTCTATGATGCTTCGCGATGTGTAGAAGTCATCGGTAAGGGAAGGTTCAGAATAGAAACTTTATTTTTCAGTATCGAGTGGCCTTTCGATATATAATTGATCTTTTCGTTCTAGGTTAATTGTTTTATTGTTTTGGTACATAAAGATGCGAATTTCAAGGGCTCTAAGCATCTCAGGTTTTCTCCCCCAGTAAATACCGGAACTGCAGATCACAAATAAAACTACAAATTAAACTTTACTACCTTAGTATTTGAATTATATTATGTATCTAAATTGCGGTATTCACTCCACTTTTACTAGGAATACGAAGTTCGAACTCTGGCGATTTTTAACTCGGTTAAACATTTACAGTATTTTTCTCTATTACTAGTTAACACATGAGCAATGTTCTTCCCTGAAAATGAATAACCGTCTCAGACACGATTTTTGACTAGAACTTTAATCACCTGTAGATGTTGATATCGCGTGCAAAGGTGTACTTTTCCATTTCCATTTTTTGCTTGTTATTGTGATAACACTACTGCGATTATTGAAATACAAATTAAAAGGTTGTCCTTCAATAAGTTTGCATGTATATACAGCGAGCTATGTGTTTTTTTTTCCTTTGATGTCCGGGCGATATCTTTCTCAATAACGGAGACTCTTTAAATTGCGCTAAGTATAGTAGAATGTATATTCGTTTATACGAATCTTTTCGCTGCACGTAAACACTTTGTTGTTTACCAACAACCTGATTAGGCTTTAAAGCTAGTAAGCCCACTGACGGCCAGCTTTTCAGATTTCAGCAAAAAAACATATTTTTATATACACCATATTTTTATCGAAACAAATGTTTAATTGCCAAACTCTTGCGATTGGGAGAGATATCGATAGAGAATGCTGCTTCACGAAGCTCGGTAAAATTCTCATAGACAATTATTTCAAAATAAAAAAGTAACCAAAGCGACGCCATGCTACGCGATTTGTTTAATATCATCCACTCTTTCAAATTTCCGTTCAGTCACGCGCTTGTAAACAGAAAACAGACACTTAGTACATACGTCTTGGACTTCAAACTCGTCAGTTTGGGGTAGTAAGCCATTTTGTCTATCTGGCTTCTGACAACAACTGACAATAACTCTTGCAAGTCGCTTTGTTAGGGCGTCAATTAAGAAGCAAATCTCTCCCTCGGAAAACTAATGCGACTACATAATACTGTAATTCCCAGCCTTCTATGAGGTAGAAACATGTACTTTGCCAAGAATGGATGAGGTCGCCCTATGTAATTTTGGTAGAAAATTTCTTCAGCTGAATTTCAGCCTCATTTCCATACACAGCATATGAATTGGTGAACCTAATAGCACGTACAGCGACAAAAGGGTTTGAATACAATAATTACGACGGCTGAGGCACATAGCTCGCATGAACATTAGCACTCCGACCCAGAGGATACATTCTAAAGAATGACGCAGTAGAGGACGATTTTCACTCAGGTGGCGCGCACTAGTGAACTACGACCGCAACCACTATGTCGTGCATTAGTCCAGGCAGAATCCAGCTTACTGTGCTCATAGACAGTTCCTGATACACATATGCTGATCATTGCATTTCCTCATCTTAAATGAGATTCTAATAATCTTGCAGAGTATTTGAATTAAACTTAACTTGGTAGCGACTGTCACCAGATTGAAATTTCACGCTATTCTCAAATATTTTGAGGCATTGTTTTTTAGGTATGTACGTTGTTTGCAATTTCTTTCGTTTTGGACGCCGGTCAATAATTCTGTTGGAGTATAACACTGTCGAGTGTCTAATAATTAATCTTTTTAGTGAAACAGCTTTAAGGCAGACGCTGTGTATAATAATTGTCAGAAATTGTGTAACTGAACCTAACCATTCTTTAACAAAAATAACTTAACATATACGAGGGGCGTTCAACATATTCTCGGTATCGATATTATTATTTGCGGGTTTAAAAAAGCTTATCTCAAGATGTAACAAATGCATAGATGTTAGGGGAGATTATATTGAAAAATAAAAACAATTTAAATTGAATTCGCATTTTCCTTCATATCGATACCGAGAATATATTGAACGCCCCTCGTACTTTCACTCAACAAAGAAACAATATCAAACTTTGAGTAAAAATTTCTTTGACTTTATATATAACCTAAATAATAAATGTACAGAGAGTACAGTAACATCGTCTGCATGTACCTGATCACAGATGTAATACACTATTGAAAGCTTTCGGTGAGTCAACCAACATACATCCAATAAGAATGCCACTCAGCGATCACATATTGGCCCCAACCAGCATCCGTAATCAGGATTATATTCACCAGAACTGCTTTTATCCACAGACTCACAAGATCTTCTGCTTTGGAAACAGCAGTCATTTTTCGACAACTGAAACAGCGATCTATGTGAGCTAGACACGTTAATTAAAAATATTGACTGTGAGCAACTAAACCTTAGTTGCAAAATTGCCCAGGTTTAAATGTGAATTCGGCAACGTCCTTCCAACTGCCCATTATATAATGGTGTGAAACTCCTTAAACATCCATTGTTCTACACCCACGATTCCTGGATGACTATTACTTATGCGATGCATAGTGATGCGGACTTGTTAAAGTTAAAGTTTAATGCGAATAAATAGAAAAGATAATTTGGAAATAAAGTGGAAATTAAGCCTTCCAAATTGCAGCTAGGAAGGTGAGTCATACCTAGATTTAAAAGTCTTAACAGATGCCTTGCTTAAGCCCACAACGAGATTCTTTCTTGTTTTCCCAATTTTTTTGCTACCAGTAAGAATAGATCTTTTACATTTCAGTACCGAGTCGACGGTCCTTGGTATAAAGCCGCGTCAATACGTCCTCCATTTACCAGAGTTGCCTCGGTATCCCGAGGATGCCATACGTCAACTAAGTTAAGAATTCTATGAGGAATAGTAAAATCTGTTTGTGTATTCTTTTTTTACTAACCACTGAAATATGTATGTAACGTGTATCAATACATCTAGCGCTACATATTTCTCTTTCCTATTCCGCGGATTGCGGTGCTGCCTAAATCTGCGAGCTCGGAATAATTTTACGTGCCACTTTACTCTCGATCACATCGTTTGGGTTTACTTATATTGTTGCATTTGACTGAACGGATTTTCCGAAGACCTTCGTTGAACATGGTAAAACCAGTTGATTTTCTCACTTTAATTTTTGGTGCAGTAATTTTTCCTTTACTTGTATAAATTTTTCGTACATTTTCCAACATTGCGCATGTTGAAGCTCGTGTATATCAAATCTTTCAGCCTTGGAGGTACTTTTCTGTGGCGATTTAGATCCGGCGCATTCTAAATATTTAAGTTTTCGTTAATTTAACACGATAAATGACTAGACATTGATCCGTCCTGAGCTGTCACGTCAACAGATGACAAAAATGCAGCGCCATCATCTTTAATAAGAAGATAAGTTATTTCAGGCTTGTGAGTTATTCACGACATTAAAAAGCAATGGGCTTTTAAGTTACACCAACTTTAACTTCGAATTGTAAGGTTATTCCCTCTGTGCATTTAACTTTCGTTTTAATGTCATCGTACGTATACGCAATCATTTTTATATTCATCTCTGGTACATATAGATCTCTGGGAACTCTATTGAAAGCTTTTTCCAAATCGATGAAGATGATATGCAGATCTTTGAAAGCAAATCGATTTTACTTCGTCACCATCCGTTAACTTTGAATTGCGTCGTAGTCGACCTGCCTCTCGACCGCTTTAACTGCCATCGAATCTAATAATATGGCATTGCCAATTGTTAGAACTGTCCTATATATTTCAATAGGATGAGACATTAGTTTCACCGATCGGTAGTTCTTCCAATTTCTCGTGTCGCCTTTACACGGTGCAACAAAAAAATTCCTGCTTTTACCGTTTAATCATCTCTCAAAGTTTTACCTGCGAGCCATTTAAATCCAAGGACTCCGATTGTTGTTCATACCTCGGAGGGAACAAGATCCGATCTATATTTATGTGGTTCCGGTTCATTTATTTCAGTGCTTCATTAACTTCAGCTTCCGTAAATTCTACCTTTTCCTCTTCGTATGCGACAGCAAAAGGAATGCTACTGTATGGAAATTATTGGTTTAGCTAAGTCTTTAAGTATTCTTGTTATATATTCCGAATTTCGTTGCTCCCCGTTAGCGAGTATCCCTTCTCATTTACAATATTTTTTGGCGATCGTATCTCCACTGAATTTTTCCATCGTTGCGCCGCAATCTCAAAAAATGTTAGCTCGTTTTCCCGTGCTTCGAAGTCGCATTTCTTCTACTGCCTGCCACCTGCTTGTCCTCTTATTATTCATGATACAATGCCTCTACGGCTTCAACACGTGCTCTAGCTACCGTTTTTTTCGCCTAATTTAAGCGGCATTTTAACTTTTTCGATATTTCCGCTCTACTTATGTTAGGCTACACTTTAAAGTCTTGCGCTTTGTTTTTTACCATTATTATCGTGTCTTCGTTCCACCATCACTTGCCTTAATTTAGAGCCGGGCTTTTGAGAACTGGCCCATTTTCTTGTTGAAATTGTGCCTGTCCGGATGTCGGTTGTCCTTGGGTTTTCGTGTCAGCAAAAGTCTGCGCTGACTGGGCCGTCGTTCAGACAAGGTCACCGTAAGGTCCTGCATAAGAGGTTATCTATCTGAGTCTTATGCCCACCGCTCCAAGTTCCGTGTTCAATTATCAGTTTGATTGCCATTAGTTTGTCGATTTTATCTAGGGGCTCAGTTGTTAAGACTTTTGCCCACCATCGTACTGACTTTAGAGCTTGCGATACGTAACTTACTTCGCATCATATTGCTCGAGCCCAGAAAGCGTCGAGCTCTGACACGAATATTTCTATTCGCCACAGGATCGCAACTCCACTGTGCAGGAGAAGGGGAAGAAGACTTCTAAGATGTCGCACTTTAATGTTTCTTTCCATCGTTGTGGAAGAACGTATATCCGTGTTTTCTTTTGCCCCACTGTGGAAAACTATTCACGTAAACAGAGCTCGAATAATCTCATAAGATATTAATGGTCACAAGTTCGTCTTAGGCGTTAAAATGACTTAGTTTAGCCTTCCAGTTTAGTCGACTTTAACAACAATCATGGTGGCTTACTGCGGCATTCGAGTATTAATTAATGAGATTTTTCACTTTGTTCTTGATATCGTCAACTGTACGAGAACTGTACAACTAGAAGATTATCGATCCACAGCATAAAACCTGTTTTGTCTTAAAACCAAATTCGAAAATTTGAATCAACAATTCAACAATTTTACGAAACTAGTTTTCACTCCGAAAATTCATTTAAATCATACGCACACACCCTACATATCTGATACAAGAATCATATGCTGCTACCCCTACCACTCAATAGATGGCAATGAATTTAATATATGATTCACACCCTACTTCATATCAAAACCATTTATACCAAAATCACTTAAACAGAGATGTCTTACGACCAATAAAATTATTTATAAGTGAATATCTTCTCTGTTACCCCAGCATCAGATTTTTAACACAATTTTTATTGCTACTTTACTGCCATTAAACCCTCTGGGTGATGTCAAGAGAAAAAAACGCATCATCAGCTTCTTACGAGCATATTCCCTCTGTCAACTTACATAAATTCAGAATCCGATTGCGAGTATCTTAACCCACTGACAAGTTAAAACATAAGATACATCACGTATCGGAAAGATCGTCACAGATACACCACACAACACAAAGCACCGAGCACTCGTACACATGTCTCACCACTTAGCCCCTCTCTATAGCAGCTACCAACACTTTTATTCGATTTTAAATACACTTTTATGGCCACCACCATGGAGAAACGGAGCAATAAAAATGATTTTTATTAAGTGTGTTCTTTACTTTTATTGTGATTGTGATTAAATTCGCATAAACAATCAAGACGGTCCTGAGCCTTGCCAAAATGTACGATTGAGAGCCTTCTGGGATCTGTGACACTGTTCCTGTGGCGGTACGAAAGTATGAGCGGTCCGCAGTGTTGCGGATCGTAGCAGAATTGTTCGTAATAGATTTTACGAGCCCATAATTAGTTTCCGCGGGGATTAATTGGTAATAACACTGAGATAAATGATCTTTCCGAGTCCTATGGTGTTCGTAACTGGTAACTGCTGACCCAGGGTTAGGTGGTGAAAAGTTCTATCGGTTTGTGGTGCGCCGAGATTTATTGCTTTCCCTTAAAAGGTTCCGATGTTAATTTTTTTTTTCTTTAGAATCTATTTCGGGGGCCTTTGCGGATAGGATCATTATTTTTACGACCTTCAGCAATTATAAGTGATTTAAAATTCCAAAGTGGATTTGGAATTGGGATTTGCAATTCGTCAGAAAAATCTTATAAACTTTATTGATGAGCTATAAAATCGGTTGGTTTGCATCGATGGAGCTATATAGCAAGAAGAAATATGGTAAGAATGTGAAAAAGATTCTCTCAGAGTAGGAATGGTGAGCTTTGAAAAATAAAAAAAAAACCGTTTTGCTGAGGGGTAGCTGATCTGTTTTTCTAGCAAAGGGCTTAGAGCGGTGAATCACTTCGTTAAAAATATGTTAGGCACAGAAAGTTCAAAAAAATTAAGGTCATAAACGAAATATTCTTGGTCAGCTCGAAAGTCCACTTGATATTATAAACCTCTACTGCCATCTATAAGCCTATGTGTATGTATCAAACGAAGCCAAACTCAAGTTAACATTCAATGACCAAATATCGTTTAACCCTGTACCCTATAGAAATCCAATTATTAACATGGGGATCACAATTTTGACAGCTCATGTTCTTACAAAATCTATTCTTCTATATGCAACGCATATAGTAGTTGCATGTAAGTATTAAACTTAACTAAACTAATACTGCCCTTATTTGTAGCTCAATCAGCCTTCTGGAAGTCGTAACCGATAAATTTTTACTTTCGTTAGACTGGTCACCAATAAAATTATTCAATTCAATTAGTAATTAGTTTAAAGCTAAAGTAGAAGTCAAAAACTCACACTAGCTCCATTTTGAGTTCTTAGTGCTACAAAGGGATCAGTTAGGGAAGCTAGTAGAAAAGTGTCATTGTATTTAAGTGCTTTGTAGTTATTTTATGGTTGCCGCGATGGATGGAGAATCCTTAAAGGTACTCGTAGACCGTAGTGACTTGCGTGTATAACTTCACTGGGTTTGTTAGGAACTACAATAATACGAATACTATAGTATTCTTAGCCCTTATTCTCTACATATTTTAGCTCATACTGTGCGAGCAACAGACTTATAAACAGTTATCCTCATCATTTTTATAACAAGCGCGCGCTCTAGATGTTTTGGTCTACACTCAAAATGTTTGCACCCTCGCGGGCTATGATTTAATTACATAAATTAGGCCTGGCAGGTTAACTTTTTTCTCTACGAAGCGACTGCAGTGGAAGTTTGCATATTCCTAGTCACCCTCTTAGTATGAAAGGTAGAAGAGTGAGTTTATCCTGTTTCAGTCTATTTTTTATACTCATTTTATCTTGACAGGAATTGGGTAAGATGGTGATTTCAGTCCCCACTTGTTCTTTTTTCTAGGAAATTTTACATGCAAATGAGGTATTTATTTTGATCTTTCTTCTGGTACCACTGACCACTCACCGGAGTGCAGAGATGCATTCGTTACTTTAGTTGAAAATATTCCTGTCCAGATGGGAGAAGTATACTAAAAGATTGAGTTGGTAAAAAGAATCCTGTAGATATACGAGTATATAGGTCCACCGATATTCGGCGTACCACCCCGGAAAGCCCTGCTTCCACCAGTGATGCTTTTCCACTTAAGTAGTCGATGTGCGTTTCGAAATTCAGAGCGTTAACCCGCTTACTTAAACCTAATGGTTTGGTCCTAATATGAAATTGTTCATATTCTACAGTTTTTCGAGTAGCTTTAAGGACAACTTCGACTTGCGGTCAGCTAGTTTTACACAGGTATACTCTAATCAAATTTTTTATCCAGGGACTGCTTTATTAAGCCGTGTTATATTTTATGCATGTGTTTGGCTACGCTAACTACAGCGATATCGTATGCAAAACCTATCACCTAAATTCCAAGATCAATCCTAAAACTTTATTATACATATTTTACGACACGAAAAGACCAAGGACCTACATTTTTGTACCAATATTGCTTCAGTTGCTGAATGTAATATCCGTTATTCTTTCCAACTACGAGTAGTTTGCTCTTTGTAGCACATTCTAGGATCATTGCCAATGTATGTAACTAATTCTCGTGCGTTGCCCGATATGAAAAGTTCTATAGGAGGCTTGTTTTGCTTTGGAAGCAACACCGGATGTTGAAGTTTCCTTTGTTTAGGGAAGATTCCATTCAGATGGTACGTAGAGATAGTTGACATAAATATGTCTAGCCTGTTTCCAACTGCTCTTTGACCGAAATATTATGGACGCCGTTAGGTTGAGGTGTTCTATCGTCGCATATCGTCGCAAGTTTTGTGCGCATAATCGGCTATGATGAAACCATTGTTCGTCAGAGTTACTGTATATGAAGTAAAGTTTTTGCTTTATTCGAGATACAATTGCCTCAGCTTACTCGCTGAAATCGCTTTCGATCGTCATTACATTGAGTAGATTCCAAATTAAAATACTGCTACCGCCAGTCGAAGTATTTCCCGTGTTTACTGAATAGGGCTTAACTTAAACGTAACTGTCCGAAAATTAAAAGTCTGGGTAGCGTTGTTCAGATTTTGTTCCATGAACTCTTCAAACTTAAATTCGAAATTTTACTGGCTTATGTACATATATCATCATATTCCGTTGACATCTTGATCACCGTGGCTTCCTTCCTTATGGCCAGTGCTCCAAATTAAACCCCATAAAGAAACTAGACAGCATTTTTTCGAGTTTAAAAGAGGAACAGCTTGCTGGATGGAGAAAATATCGCAACAGTATTTTTTCATTTAGCTCATTGAGACTCACTTAGCAAAAAATCATTTAATCCACACCAGCCTACCTAGTAATGCTGAAATAACAGCAGCTATCAAGACGCTAAAGAAAAGTAGTCCAGATCGACAAACATGTCGGCGTGGTTTCTGCAGCCAGTAATCAGAAAAATTTTCAAACAGAGATGTTTCCTGAAAAATGGAATGAACACGCAACCTTCGGGTCTTCTGGCATCGATTAAATTGACACCCAACGAATCAGTAATAAACAGTGTGTCGAATTTAGATTTTCGCTTTATCTGTTGTTAATAGATTTCGAGAGGTATATACCAGGAAAACATAAAAACCCATCCTTACAGGAGGCAAGTGCTAGTGATTATAAATATTGTTCACCGGGCAGCATTTAGGCATTAAAAAAAGGCACTTTTTTGAGCTAAGAATTGCTGAACGTCAGAGGTACTTAAATTGTTATTTGGACAGAAAAACAAATGCTGGCAAATATATGGAGTAGTAATGTTTTCAATATAGTAAGGAAAATCAGATTGTTCTGATCCAATGTCGGGTATTTCCATGACTTTGATACTAAATAGGTGACCCTAACGTCTATACCAGACCGACCGGGTCAAGGACCTGTGCATATAAAAACTAGAGATGATACGACGCCAATATAGTTCCATGGCAAAACATCGTGCAACGCAACTTATTTTCCAAAGAGTGGCCTGCCCCAGGCAGGCATGTATAAGTCGAGAAAAGTTTCCCCTATGCACCAAAAGTGGTGAAAGGATTTAGTTAGAGCAATCTGCTCTGCGGGCTTATATTTGTCAGGGCTTTTAGGCTCATTAAGCTCTTTTCTCTCTCTCTCTCTCTATTAAGACTTGAATTGTTTAAGGAAAACTAGGTAACAAAATTCTAACAGTATACGAGTATGTATGTTCAAATTAGTGGTGTACCCCATATCCAAATGCATACTATGTATGCCTATAACCATAAATTCTATCAGCCTACGTTCGTTTGCGGAGAAGAGAGAAGTTTCTCCGGATTTTCTGCCAAACTGCTTTTCGCACTCTAAAGTTGCGTTTGCATAACCACCAGCATTGTTCCTTAAAACACTCGGCTTAGTTTATGCGGCTGTTACGTGAGGTCAATCACAGCTTATTTTTTGGATAGTTTTAATGATGCCCTTGCAGTAGTGCAGGATCTGCTCCACCGCTGCAGATCACATGCAGATCAAATAATTGCAGTCTTCAAAATCAAATTTGTTAATATCCAAATGATATTTGTCTTTGGGGTGTGCTGGCGAAACCCATGGACAGAGTATTGTCATAGTGGGTCATTATTTTTTAGACTTCTGATGTGCAGAGAAAGATAGATCAGCTGAAAAAGAAGCGAATCTTTCTCCGTCATTATTAAGAAATTACCACTCCATCTAATAGATCTTCTCATCGAAATATTTCGGGGCAGTATCAATAATTATATTATGTAACAACTCCATTTATTTCACGGGTTCAATCCTGGATTTCCAATCTGTGCATTTTTGGCTGTCCGGACGAATTGAAACATTGGAATAATAGACATACGATTATCTTATCTAATGGGCTTTTAAGTATTGTTCTTGGTTAATAACAATCAATATCATTATTTATATCTGCAAACTGATTTATAAATTATTTTTATCATTCAGTTGTCATAAGTACTCGCTCAGTATTCGATAAAACAATCAATAATCAATACAACTCGGATCTGACTGAGTTAAGCATAGTACAATAAAGACCTTAACTGTGAATCACAGTTTAATTATAAAAATTCAGAATTTCATTGCTTATTTTGAAATCAACACAATAATGGCGGTGAATAGTTTATCATCTCATACAAATTCATATACTGTTTCCACTAAAATCATTATTTACTCTGACACCTTTTTCAAGATGCCCAAGCTGTGCAACCCACTGGAACATATTGTATGTCAATTTTTCCATATCTATTGTATGAGAGGTAAATTTAAATAAATTCTCAATTCATGTTCGAAGATTGACGATACGATTTTAAAATAAAAAACAATAATATAAATAATAATAATAATGAACTTGAATTTTTCCCCAGCGTTCCCAGAGCTCTAAATTAAGTTGTCACTACATAAGCGGCTATGAGACATCAACAAATTAAGAGTTTAAATGGATGTGTATTGATGTGTATCGAACACCAAATCAAATGGAATTGATTATTAGTCAACAAATTTACATTGCAAATAATTTATGTTCAGTTAAAGATATCCAATGATAAGATACGAGTTATTCTATTGACACATGTGGTCTTAGCAGAATTAATGATCCTAAAATTAGATTCCTTCACTGAATTGATTAACCACAGAGAAATTATAATGCATAAAAGGCATTTGTGGCTTTTATAATACTCATTAAGCAGTTTGGAACAATTCAGATGATATGGACCCAAATATTTATATGGAAAATCCATTTTCCGCATATATGTACCTAAGCTTGAGATTCTGGGTGATGATTGGGTTGCACTGCTATACAATAAGCTCATTCCTAAGGTAAAATTAAGTTTTGTATTTAAGTTTAAGTAGAGTCAAGTCGATGAAAACACACCTTGCATGTTCCCCAGCTTAATTGGAAAGGTGACCAAATGGGAACAAAAAGAATATTCAGTCACATTAACACCAAAATGTTAGTTAAAGTGCAATACTTACTAATTACACAGAGTGACAAGGTTTTGGTAACATAAGTGATGATACGTGTAACTGTTTCTTTACAGCTAGTTAAAATAATAATGGTAAGCAAGAGTGTCCTATCACGTCGATTCTTGTGTTATTATCGCATTTATGAAAGATACCTTTATGCGTTAAGTGCACCAATAATTCAATTTAGTTGTCCTGCTCGGTCGGTTGGCAAACGAAATAATTAAAAAAAAGTAATTTAAGTATTTAAGTTATGGTGAGATAGTTTTAAGTGAAAGTACAATACAATCTATAAACTAAATAGGCAAAAAATCGGTTGTCGCACTTGTGAAAATTTCCCAAATAAATTTTGTTATGCGTGTGGCCAATATATAGTAAAGGCCCAAGAAAGGGCTGTAACTGAAAAAGTAAATCAGGCTTATCAACTTTATTTTAATCATCCTATAAAACAACACAAAGGATGGATTCCGAAATTGTTTTGTATCTCTTGTTATATTACACTTATCGAATGGTTAAATGGGAACAAGAAGTCGGTGTCGTTTGCTATGTCAATGATTTGGCGTGAACAATTGAATCATTAAGATGACTGTTATTTTTATTTAACTAAAGTCAAAGGGTTTTCAAAAAAAAAAAAAAATTAAAAAAAAATAGAATACCCTAAAGTAGCTTCTGTGTTCATAACAAACACCTCACATTGATGAATTTCCTGTGCCCACGCCAAGAACCCAAGAACCATGTGCAAAATCAAGTAATGAGGATAACAGTGAATAAAATTGTGTGCTAAAGAAAGAAATATCCGAATATATACATCCTAGATGTTCATTGAATGAACCACACATGATTCAGCAGTAAGAGTGGAATGATTTGTTCCGTGACTTAAATTTATCCAACAGACAGTCTGAAATTCTCGGTTCTAGACTACAAGAATGGAATCTGTTATCACAAGAAACTGTGACATTTTTGCCAAGGAAAAGGAACAACCTTTAGCTACCTTCTTCACACAAAATGAATCCATATGAGAACGCTTTCACCAGGCCATAAAGAAGATGGAAGAACATTATCGAGGTCGGTGGAAGCCATTTTATGGGATTACTGTTGGTTTTTAATGCGAGAAGATTCAACAAGTCACAAAGGTAAAAGCTGAATCATAGAATACATGTTTTATAATGAATACGATTTACAAATATTTATGTTTTAAACTTAATTAAATAGTTTACCTTTTTGAATTTTTAAGTTTCAATACCAATAAATATTTTGTCACTTCTAATTTTGTATGTATTTTGATATTAATTCTCGTATCCACAACACGGAAACGGTACGTGTTACAAGATAATCATTGCTATATCCTTAAATAGAGTTCCCAATTGATAATGTTACACAAAAAAAAAATTAAAATTGTCACGCAGTGTAATTAAGACCACCCGGAATTTGTATGCGACTCAACAGACACTACGAGGGTCTTTTCAAAAATAATGCATACTCTTTTATTATACAATACAAAGTTAACATTTATTTTTAAACAGTTTTTATGTAGTCCCCTGCTTCTCAATCACCGCTTCCCAATATCTTTGAAGGTTTGATATGCTAGCTCACCACGTTCGGCTGCCGAATGCACTGGGTAAATGATTGAGAATGCTCTTTTAGAGACGAAAAATACAGCGCACGCATTAGCTAATTTAACCTTGTGAACAAGACGTAGCCTGATAGGGTTATACCTTGTACTTTCATAAATACTACTTCAACTTTTAACGGTTCCCTACAGCCTCTGGTGGACATTTATGGACTTGCATTTGGTCTATTCATACACAAACTTAAATTGAAATTCGCAAAGTTTCTAACATAGAGTTGAGCGATAAGGAAAACGGGATTGCGGTTATTTCTATCATATGGAAAAAAGGGCTAAACCCTAAAAAGCTGCAGCCGGGAATCAGCCGCATGTTAATCTATCGAGCCAATAAATTGTTTGAGGATACTGGTGATGTCAAAGATAGACAAAGAATGAGAGGACTACTTACCGTTAGAACAACAGACGCTACAAAGCTGTGAAGGCGCAAATCAGGTAAAATCCAAAGCGGAAGCGAGAAATCATCTCGTGAAATAGTCATTTCACAAATTTGAATGCCCGCATCATCAAACAAGATTTTCAGATTTGGTATACTGGCCATTTGCTGACTAACGCGCTTAAGGAGAAAAGAAAAATCGAAGCCACTGCTAGCTGATTACGCTGGTGCTGAATTCCTTCGAAGTTCACTTTTGTGAAAAGGGAGTCTAAACTTCGACTGCAGTCTTCCAGGAAACTGTTTTGGAAAGAGTGATGAAACCGTTGGAGCAGTTCCTCTTCCATTCCAAAACAAACCTTGGGCTTTTCAACGTGAGAATGGCTCACGGAAAATGTTCCTCACTTTATAACCAACAAGACCGGATCTTAATCTTTTGTACGAGTATTACAAGTTATGGTCCGTTTTGGAGGGCATGGTTTGTATGAAAAGACATCCAAACCCGGAGAAGTTTAAAATTAGCCCAAGGAAAGCAGTCAATAGTTTGCTAATGGAAATCGCGAGTGCTGCGATTGATGAATGGCTAACTCATCTCAAGGCTTGTATGAGAGCAAATGGATGTCATTTTGAACGAAACAATTTCTTTTTATATTAAGAATAAATCAATAAATATTTGTTGAACAAATGTTTTTGTTTTTATTTTTTAGTACCTGTTTACATCTGTAACAATACTTATGATAGCACTAGGTATACATTTTACTTCAATAGTGTTGCTGTCAATAGGTGTGTTTTCTTCTGTTCGGCAAGCAAACGGTGCCAAACCAACAGGCCGACATTTTTTTTTTCTGCAAATCATTTTTTTAAAATGCGGAAAACAGATGCATAGAATATTTCCTGACACGTTGCTTGACAATCTTAATTAAAAGAATCTGACATAAGCTGACATAAGCTTCGTTCATCAGTTGACGTTTTCTGTGTTGAACCTATGAGCTAAAAGTAAAATCATTCATAAATTTGAATATAAATATGTACAATACATACAGTACAACATGGCGCTTTTTAGGAACATATTATTAAGCGTTCAAAACAACAGATTTCAAATTGTCGCAGGCAGCGCCCGTTTCTTATTTTTACTAAGGAAATCTATCACAGGAAAGAGCAAACAAAAAGAATGGAATAGTGGAGCAGCAAATTATCTTCAGGTTTTTTACCAAGAAGGGCGTGAATCCAACCGAAATTTTTGCCGCGTGAAAGGTAAAGAGCGAGAGCCACGATCACCGCCCAAGTACAAAGGCTAACATTGCGGCAGTCCGAAATCTTATAGATGGAAATCGGCGCATAGTGTTCAACGGACTTGGAATTTGGAAAAGTGTCAGCGTGATGATATAAATGTGATATAAATGTTTCGCAGCAACTTTTCTATCGATTCCAGCACGAAGGTGAGACCTTTTGAATCGAGTCGTCATCTATGACGAGACTTGGGTACACCACTACACGCCTGAGTCGCAGCAGGCGAGTATGGAGTGGAGAAAGAGCGGTGAAGGCAAAAACGCGGTTGTCAACCGGGAAGGTAATGACAATAATTTTTTTTGATCGGCAAGGCAACGCTTTTCACGTTCTCCACAATCGACGGAACTCTCATCCGCAATAGTCAAGCTGACTACAGACGAGAGCACACGCAATGTTTGTGTTCTCGTAAGATTCGCTAAATTCTGTGCTAATTAAAAAAAAAATCTATCCACCTCCTAACTAACCCGCGCACGAGTGCACCCATGAAAAAAAATTAATTCAGTGGTAAAAGCATCCTCCATCGGATGGTTACTCGGTCACTGCCGTTGCTGTATCACTGTCATACGGCAAAGGCATATGACTTAGTGCATGTAACACCCCCGATGTATAGCGGGTTTTCAGAAATTATTCAGCAACAGACCAGCCGCTTTAGTATCTAGTGCAACATAGGCAAATCCCCGCCCATACCTCTCTGATCACTTAGATCTGAAGCCACCTGGCTACATTTACGTGCATACTGATATAGCTTACCAAACTCCGTCATAGTGCAATCCCCTTTCTAATGCGAAATTCCATTTTATGTGATCACAATTCCATCTCCGTAAGCAAATTATTTACAGAACCGCAAAAAACACTTCGATTTTTAACGAATGTGATGCGCTGTCCGACTCCATACAAAGAATTGTATCCCGGTATCGTCATACTGAAGTCGTTATTGCGGTCGATTTCAATATACAAAAACATTTCTGGGTGGCTTTGACATTCTGGACAGGCAATACCGCTATACACAATACGACAGGACGGTGTGTGGAGATCTTCAATGCGGAAAACAACTTGACCTAGCAAAAATCTTTCCTGATTTTTTAACGAAGCACGTAGTTTCGGCCATATTTTAAGCCAATTTGGAAATCATTCTCGACGTCGTCCAAGGACTGTGCACTTTGGGGCTTATCAGTATACCCCAACGACTTTACATAGCTCGACAAGAATTAATTGAGTGGTGTCAAATTACACAATCTCTGTATCCAGTTCACGGTTCTATTTAGCGACAAAATATTCCGTTGAATCGAATCAGCAGGAAGTGAATAGTTTTATGGGCAATTCGGTAAGTAGCGTCGTCTTGTTGTAACCACAATTCTGTCTGGATCAATATCGTTCAGTGATCCAGCTGATCACTATATTATTTTTAATTTTCATCAGTAATTTCTCTGCTTCTCATATTCGTACCCGGACTCACGTCTCTGTTCTTCGGCTGGAGAACTGGAACGACAGCGTTTGTTGAGCACATTAAATTCCGATATTAGCAGCATGCATAACTAATTGGAGAACTATCAACTGAGTAGAATTTAATGCTTCCAAAACACAATGCTGTCTGCTGTCGTTAAAGCGAAATTTAAATACCCAGCCATTATCCATGAATGGCACTTGCATCGCCGAAACCGAAAAACTTTCCATTCTCGATATGTGTGTCAACACAACTTACGATGGAATGACCACATATTCGATGTCGCCAAAAATGCTGCAAAATGTCTAGATTACGTCAAGCAATGTAAGAAATATTTCACCCCTTCTGACCTGGCCTCAATATAGGCCGTTTATCCGCCCAAAATTTGAGTACAATGCTCATATCTTGTCAGGTGCCCCTTAGACCTCTTTGCACTTAGGATCCAAAATCGTGCTATAAAACTCATAGGTGATGCCAATATTACATATTCATTCGACACCCCGAACACTGGCGTAGCGTCTCCTGTCTCACATTGTTGTGTCGGTATTTTCATCACGAATGCTCCACCGAAATTGCAAGTAGCATTCCGCTCCTTCAAACCTTTACCCGTAACACCCATCTCGCTATGAATGCTCATCAGTACACCGTCAAGCCCATCTTCGAACGTACTCTCAAATATCGAGATTCATTCCTAAGCCGTACAACTCGCTTATGGAATCCAGAGCTCTTTATTCCCTAGTCACTATAACTTGCAAATATTTGAAACCAACGCACATCGGTATCTTTCTTTTTTCCCTCCCTAACTTCCATTCGACTGTGCTATAATTGTGCAAACATCTTAAGTGTACATAAAATCAATTGTGCGGGCGCCAATTATATGAAAAAAAATCAACTGCTTTTAATGTATTTCTCAATAAGGGTGGCCGTGGCCCAAATGGTAGTGTATTAGCTTCCAAATCGGAAAGTTCGGCGTTTGAATGCCAGCCTCGCCCGAAAGGCATTCTTTTTTTCAGGTAACTTAATTCTGGTAAGGCAAATGGTTGCCTATAATACAACAACAAATCCAATTACACTAATAATTTAGTCTCCCCATTAAATGTTAGATGCCACCCATGGAGCGAAATAACCACTGAGCCCAAAAATCTTTCTTTCTCTCTCTTTCCCATTTTCCTAAAAACTTAACACGTGCTCAGGCATTTTAAGTGTAATACGAGTAATACCCACTTGAGTGTTAAGTTCTTTAAAACAAAAAAAAAGTTACAAACACATATATCAATTTGTAGCCAAATTACATTACAAAAAACACAATAAATTGAAATGCCTAAAGCAATAGATGTCTATTCCATTAATAAAAAAAATTACCTAATAATAAAAAGAGGTTTTATTTGATTTTAATAATAATGCTTGACTTAAGAACTGTTATGACATGTCGTGAGGTTAAAATTAAATTCCTATTCGGAGAAATAATTATTTTAGTTTTAAATTAGCTAATAACGTAGGTAATTCTAAATAGGAATGTCAGGTCACAAACGAAATTCTAAACAAAATTAAATCAAATATATATATTACTATTAACAAAAATAATTTGTATGTATCTGACTCTTTAGAAGTTCCTAATTTATTTAATAACTTTTTTCTAACATTGGAGTTGGTCATAATTGTGATATTTCTACACTGCAATCCGACAATACTATAAAACAAACAAGATTTCAATCTGAAAGCTTGATCAGTTTACCTCACTTATAATTGAAAAAATTATTACATCGCTTAATGCATCTAATTTCAACATTACAAGTTTTTTTTAAGCATATTTTTGATATTTAATCTTACACAACTTGCAGTTTGGCTTTAGAACCGGGACATCTACTAAAAGTGCATTTGTAAAATTTACTGGCGAAATTTACGACTGTCTAAGTTCTTCACAATTCTGTCGATTTTATTTATTGACATCACTAAAGCTTTTGATATGATGAACCATATATTGTTGTTAAGCAAACTTTTAACGCAAGATTCAGAGGATTTTATACATTGTTGATTTTCTTCTTATTTAAGTAATCGCAAGCAAGTTGTCAAAATAAATAATGTTCTAAGCTCACAAAATGGTATTAGTACTGCTGTTCCTCAAAGCTCTGTGTTGGGACCGATTTTGTTTCTTATATATGTTAATTCGTTATTTATCCAACCTTTTAAGAGCAACATCATAGCCTTTGCTGACGATACTGCCCTTTTCTATTCGAACAAAAGTTTTCTTGAATTATATGACAAGAATAACGGCTTAGATATATTGCGACGATGGTTCAAGCAACACAAACTTATTATAAGCAGCAAAACTAAATTCATGGTGTACAATATCAAGGGCAAACAATTCGATGATTAGCCATCAAAGGCTTAATTGGAAAGATAACACTTTCTACCTAAAGCAGTATCAAAATAGGATTGTAAGGCAACTCTATCAGGGTTTAATATTTTGCCAGCTGCTTATTCTAAAGTTAGTTTATAATAGTCTTTTTTAAATCAAAGCTAGAGTACGGCATTTCTTGATGGGGAGGCACATATTTTAGTACAATAGAAACCTTACTTTACTTTAATTATGCATAAAGTTAATCGCAGAACGCCCAGTTTTGAATTTTTCAAAAGGCTCGATATTCTTCTTCTAAAAAGGTTATACTGTTACAAAATTCTTTTAATTTTATTTTCTAAAAATTCCCAATACAATGATTTTAAAGTTCATGACAATTATAATTTATGAATCAACACGAGAAACTTCGTGTCAGTTCGAACAATCCACAAAATACACTGCTCACGACTTTATCATGTTACAGCTCCACGTTTGTTTAATTCACTTCAAGAAATCCTAAGGTGTGAAAGAGTGAAAACAGTATTTTTAAGCAAAATAAATAAATGCCTTTTTTCGATTAACTATTTGCATGTGGAAAATTTACTTGCTCAATTTCGTAAAGACAATTTTTTTTTCGTTTTTGTTATTCAAATGCTTGTTTTTCCCCATCAATATTTTTTTTGTTCTTGCGTAATTTTTACTTTAGATAATAAGAACACTCGCGTATTGATATTTGGTCAATATAGTGTACATATTTAACTATTTCAATCGAAACCCTGCAAATATTATTATTGCATTATTCAAAATTATACCATTTTAAGGTTTGTTCTGAAATTAAGAATTTAAATAACCAAAAGAAACCACAAGTGTCAACACCACACCAAATAGCGCACTTTTTGTATTTATTCGAGTTTCATCAGTCTCTTCCGGATTTGCCACAATCCAGTAGTTGCCGTAACTCAGCCCAATCCTGGAACTTTAGTTCCTGGATTCTTTTCCTATAATTTTCCACATAGGAAATGGACAAAGACATCGAATTGACAATTCCGAATCATCCTAATTACATAAATGTTAAAAAAACAGCACTGCTTGGAGGATGTCCCTATATAGCAAAATCTTAAGGTCGCATGTTGGCATGAGATTCATTGAAGTATGCTAAGTTTCTTCACCCAACATGTGGTTTATCTTTTAGTTTTTGATGTCCCGCCTGAATTTTAACCCAGATATTTTAACCAGTAGTAGCGGAATTACAGTATATTAATTCTGGAAAAATAAAACATGAAATGAGCATCTCTGTTGCCGAGGCCTATGATGAGCTCTTGATTTTTGGGTATACAGTCCATCCAGATCATTCCCTGATTCTTCTTATACAGAGGACATTTTTAGCTTTTCAAATATCATCTTATAAAGTACCGATTTGAATCTTTGAAAGAAAACCTACATATTTCTTGTTTATGATTTCAATGGATGTGTATTCTAAAAATAAAATGTTTTACTGATTTAGAAAATATAAGAACTCATATAGCAATTCAGAATTGTTTTTGGAAGAGTTTACAGGAAAATCGCAATCGTAAATATTTTTTTTAACCCTCTTGTGTTATTTGAGTATGAAACTGTCGATTATAACCCGTAATATGTAGCTTTTATATCCAAATGTCAACAGCATTGTAGAGTGCCCGATGAAAGTAAGAAAGTAGGCCCAAAATTGGTTTGAGGAATATTTGTGCAAGTTATTGTTTATATAATAATTAGGCGCACCTCTAATCTTCGAATTAAATTTTAAATGAAACGATTTGGTTAGTTTTCATTAACTGATTCAAGTACTCCTCGCACTACACATATTTTATTCACAATTTTTTTTTGAGTTTATTACAGTTGAGAACTGTTAATGCAATTTGCCAACATTCAAATCAGTGATTAAGATTCAGTTACAAACCTTAACTTTATCTCATTACATAAGTTTTCTATGCGCATTCCAATTATTCCAAGAACACCAGAGGAAACACGAAAACTTCCAACCCAACCACACATAGAATACGCATCCATAAAAAGGCACGGACTTCTTAATGGTACATAATAAACCAAGAATGAAAACCCAATGCCAGACGCAAGTCACTTAATATGTATGACACATAGGGCACTGACCACCTTCAATTGTGCAGTCTTCGGAATCGAGTATACTCCGTCACACTGAGAACATCTCCAAAGAAGAACCACAATCACCTCATGATGTTCGGCCAATTGTCACTGACCTAAGTCAAACTGTTGTCACATACTAATATCAATATCATTTCAATATTCTCCGTCAATATCCATCCATTTCGTAGCAAATTGACCATTGCGTCCGAATTCATTTGCCATGGCAACGTTATGTCCGTATGTACTACAAGTTGTAACCCCGGCCACAAGAATCTTTTAGGCAAACCTATTGACAGCATAATAGCTTCAAAAGCAGGAATGTACTTGTATGTACGAGTAAATTATAAACGGCTCCTTTCTGGCTAAACTGAATTGATTACATGATTGATTCTGCATGAACTGTTACAGCGCACGCTGCTCATTTTAAGCTAATTTAGCTATCAAGATTATGGATTCCAAAGCTGAATCTGTAGATATCTTAATTAAGCCACACCGAGTCAAAGGCAGAAAGACAGAGAGACGGACGCTTAGAGTTCAGTAGCGGACCTGAATGCCTTCCACCTTGGTGTATGCATGTTTATTTGTTCATTAACATTTGCATAAGTGGCGCGTATTTTATTGAAACTACTCGCTATTGGTTATAAATTCTGTGCCTAAGTTCTGTTGTATTTCGTGTTCTAGTCGGGATTTGGTTGTTGCAAACCCGATTCCAAGCTAGAGACTCTGGTACGTCACCGTACACTGGTTAGAATTTCGTTGTCAGTGTGGAATGTCTTCAAGTTGTAGCAACCCCTTTTTAGTTTGGCTTCGCTGCATTTGCATGGGAATAAAATGGTGGTGCTTAGAGGAAAACCCAAGTCCGGTTTTGACTAGAGCCCAAGTAAATATTTACAGGCGAGCTGCCATGGTTTCAGTGATTTATGGCTTGAAGAGTACAAGTTCCAGACAATGGTTGCACTAAAGTATGTTTTTTTATAATTTGTTCTTTTCAAACTCAATCCAGCTAAGAGAAACAATGGCTTTGTGATCTTGTTGGGTGACAGAAGGAGGGCCATTTAGCCGGCGGAGACCAAACTGGATTCGAAATGAAGTTATTCTGTCGCTGAGTTATGGAGAATTTAAGTTGAAATATTCAGAGCGGTAGAGGCTCATCAACTGAGCACCAAGCCGATCTTCAGATTAACAACCGGTATTGGATAATAAAGAAATAAATGGAAAAAAAAACTTGTATGAGGGTGATTTATGGTAACGGGGAGTTGACAATCGAATATTTGGAAAGACAAGAATAAGAACTCGCTGAGAATGATTTAAGCGGGTGCAATCATTACGAAACAATTGGTTGGATATAGTTCAAAAAATGTTGGGTTTAATTCATTTCATTTAGAAAATTCCAGCCTGGTCTACAATCGCCGAATTGGTCGAAACATTGCTTGCGATGTGGTGAGATTGGTCCTACGGCGAAGCTATGCAAGAAATATCCAAAATGTCTACTATGTCAGGGTAAGGTAGGCATCGGTAGTAACCACTCTACGGATAGTCATAAATACTCGTCGTAGGACCTACTTTGAAAGATCTACTTTGGAAAAAATTAAAACCCTTCAGCTAAACCTAAATCATTGCGGGGCAACCCAAGCTATCTTATCACAAACAACCGTATCGACAATATGACAATACGGTATGAATAGCGGACATTACGGGTAAAGTTGCAATATGGATCTGCAGAAAACGACCCTTCCAAGAAGTAGCACTAAGTGCTAATTTGCTCGGGCCAAAATCGACGGCTACTACACCTATAGCTGTAATTCTCCACCTACCCCTACTATCGAAGAATTCGATAGTTTCCTATTGTAAATAGGTTAATCATAGGAATGGGGCTATGCAAGAAAAAACTGGTGAGGAAACAAACTATTAGAGGTATTCACGATCCTATACTCTGCGGCAATGAACACACATTCAGCGGGAATGGAGCAGGCTCTATTATCGACCTCACTTTTGTAAGCAATTCATTTGCGAGTAGAACAACATGGAAGGTCAGCACTCACTATGCTCATAGTGACCACCAGGCAATATTATGCGAGACAATTTACTAACGAAGATCACGCCATAAAATTATTATAAGTGGAACGCTCAACACAAAAGGATGGAAGACCAGCACATTTGATGAATAGTCTTTAATCCATATGCCAGCGGATGTAATGACGCCTGGCTCATTCAATGAGAAGTCTGTTCAATTAACCGCCCACATTTGCAGGGCGTGCGATGTATCTATGGCAAGAGGGACGACTAATTCACATTATCAACCAGTTTGTTGGTGGAATAAAGAAATCGCGCAGCTACAAGCTGAATGTCACCGCGCAAGGAGACTGTATCAACGCAGCCGTCAAAGATGCAATTCCATTGATCTCCAGCATCGGTATAAATTAGTCCGAAGAAAACTTAAATAAACTCCAGAAAACACTTGAGGGAGGGCCTACTTCGATCCTGTACAGATGTACTGTTCAAAGGCGTTTTCCCCAAGACAAAAATTCATCGGAGGACGAGCTATCTACAGCAGAACGATAAATAGATTCACAGCCGAAGATATACATGGAATACAAAGTATAGCCTTTAAGGCTGCGGTTAAAGCCAGAATGATGGACATATTTGTGGACATTTATAATGCTTGCTTGAGGAAATGAGTTTTTCTCATGGAAAATGGAAGAAACAGAAGCTCGTATTATTACCAAAGGGTGGCAAACCCGCAGGGGACCAATCAGCCTACCGTCCACTATGTATGCTGGATACGGGGGGGAAAGTATTGGAGCGTACCATCTCCAATATATTAGAAGCAGGAAGACTATGAGAAAATCAGTACCGTTTTCGAATGGCACACTCAACAATTGATTTCATTAAAGCAGTTGTTGATACAGCAGAAATGGCCATAGAAGAATGACAATGGAGAAGAGACACAAAACAGTACTGCTGTGTTATAACACTGGACGTCAGGAACGGTTTCAACACCGAGAGTTGGGTATACCATACAGACAGTGGTTTAATGGAGTACACGGTCACAGGAGGAGTACCCCAGAATCGGACCTGGGACCGATAATGTACGATAGTATTATTCATCTTGATCTACCAGGCGAAGCTAAAGTCGTGGGGTTTGCGGACGACATCACTCGTAATAGCAACATATTTAGAAAAAGTTGTCCAAATAAGCAACGAAATGATTTCAATAGTTCGGTGGCTGGCATCATCTGGTCTCACACCAGCTGAATCAAATAGAGATACATAATCACACCCACGTCAACAGGCAAACACTCTCTCTCAGGTAAAAACCAACACCCAGACTATCATCCACACATACTCACATCCCCAAAAAACGAGTGCAGCCATAAGCAGACATACCGATAGTTTTCGGTCGAACAAATCAACGATAGGACAACAAAATGAGTACTTGGACAAATAAGCCCATGAATTCTATCTTAAAGCTGCTTCACTACCCCACGAAGTTATGCCTTACGATGGTTCCGAGGGGTGAAATAAGGACAATGATTCTTTGCGGAGGTTAGTTTTAGTGGGTAAGAGTCTCACATTGGCATCTGCAAGGTGTGCAGTCATCATCCCTACCCCACCGAAAAAAAAAAAGATAAAAGCCTGGTCTACAAGAATGACCGAGTGAATAGAGTTTTAATCCTTTTATGCAGAACTTTCGAAAACTAATTAATGGTGATTTTGTAATATTGTAGTAATTAAGGATTTAAATGCAAAGTCAAGGGCTGATAAAGCTGCACTCAAACTACGACACCATCTCAACAACAACCCCAAACGTGGTTAGCATTAGAATCCCACGATTTTAGTGTTGATGGAACCAACATAATCTGCCAATTTTACAAGCGTGCTTATTGAGCAGGAGAAAATAGTAAACATAATAATGTCCTGTCACAAATTCCTGAACCTCAGAAGGAGGACGAACGCTTGTAATTGGCGTTATTACATCAATGGGAGCGTGATTCGATTCGATGAAAGGGCCATTCTAAAGTATTTGGGGCTGAGGTCAATACGGATTTTTCAGGCCTATTCAGGGTACTGAGCTGGTCATGGATGAACCCAGAATGGGTCAACAGCAACGGGTTACATTCATCCGGAAAAACGACGTGGCCTTCAAGATTGATGTTGTTCGTAGGGCTAATTACTCGGATAGGTAAAACCCTACTGCTGCGAAGCAACCGAGAGCTTCAGATAAAGACAGATTTTCTGTATATGCCAGTGTCCGGTGTGGACCTGGTCTGAACCACCAAGCGTTTCCAGCCAGCTCGATCTTTAGCTAGCTGCCTTCAGTTTCGCACGCTGGCTGAGGTCCCTTTCCACCTGCGGGGGTGGATACGAAAACTTTTCGGACCGGAGCCATCTCAGTCGTTAGACCTTCACTCTTCTGGCTAAGTCGATGTTCCTGTACATACGTATAGTTCGCCGTTGTATTTCCATGCCTCTGCGCCATAGACAGGACTGGGATTATTAAGGTCCTATATAGGGTTACTTTTGTAGTTCGAGAGAAGGCTTTACAAGTCAATTGCCTTCTTAGCCAAAGTAGAAGCGATTGGCAAGAGTTATTCTTCGTTTGATCTCCGCTCTGGTGCCGTTGACTGAATGGATAGCGGAGCCTAGGTAGAAAAAGTCATTAATTACCTCAAAGTTATATCTATCGAGAGTGACATTCTGTCTGAATGACAGCATGTCCTTTCTGGTTGACAGCATATACTCGTATGTACTTGGTCTGGCCTTCGTTGACCATTAAACCCATCAGTCCTAATACTTGCGAAAGTCATCAATATCGTTGGCGTATGTGGGTATGGGCAGACTTTTGAAAGATTATTCCTCTTGTGTTGGCGCGTGAGTTTTGCACTATTGTTTCAAGAATGATGGTAAAGAAATCGCATGGCATCGACTTGTCTAAATCCTTTTTTCACATCAAAGGTCCCGATGAGTTTTTTACCGACCTTGATAGAGCATCATGCACTCCCCATCGCCATCCTGCAGAAGCGGATGAGTTTGGCAAGGATGCCAATACTAGAAATTGCTCTGAGTGAGTCCGATGAGTTTTTCCAAGATCTGCCGTAGTGTGAGTATTTTATCAATGGTTTATTTTTCTGGCCTGAAGGCACACTGATATGGACTTATCAGGTTGTTGACAAACGGCTACAGGCGGTCAGAACGTTGTAACCGATGTAAAAAAGACTGATGTCCCTGATGAGTTGGTATATGCTCCTTACGAAGTCACTGCCTGCTGCTTTGAAGCGCTCGGCGTTCACTCCAGCAGCTTTGTTGGACTTAGGCTTGGATATGGCTATCATATCCAATATTCATGTCGGGTGGACGGAATTGTTGGTCCACATCATCTAGGTTGGAAAGTTCATTCTGCCTGATAGCGGTATTTGGTTCATCATCGTTCGTTCGTCATTTGGTTCGTTATACAGTCTGCAGAAATGCTCTTTCCAAATCCTCGGCATCGACTGCCACTCTACTACTATGTTTCCTTGTTCTTCTCTACAGGCTTCTTTTCAGGCAACTTTTGGTAAAATTTCCGAATTTCATTCCTGGATTAGCATCTCTCAATTGAGGGAATTTTTTTCCTGAGAAGCCGGTGTTCGTCTCTCCTCTTCTCTATGTAGAGCTCGTAAGCATCCGCAGTCCTTCTATGCAGCACATCAGATGCGGTATCTCTGGTGGCTTTTTGGCAATGTTATACTTTGATAGGAAAACGATTTGGTGATTTATTGCGATTGTAGCTTTCCGATGTCAAATTTCCTTACAGTATTAGCTTGTTTGTGCGATTTTTACGATATCCGCAACAGCACCTTGGCTACAACAAGATAATGGTCGGAGTCAACGTTGCCCCTCGTGACTGGTGACGTGGTGGTGACGTGGTGGTGACGTGGTGCTGTCGTGAAAGTATAGCCTTTCCGACAGTAATACCAAAGATGACCTTTCTTCCGTCATACATGTTATCACCGATGACAATTGTAATGTCACAACTAGGGCACTGCTTATAAGTCTTGTCCAAAACTCGTAGCAGCTATCTTTGGTATTGTCATCTTTCTCCTCTGTGGGGGCGTAATACTCACTAAATATTAAGGCTAAATTAGCGAACATTAGCCTTATTATGCCAAAAAGCCACCAGAGATACGTTATGTGGATTATATACATGCAGGAAATTCAAGACTTTTTGCCTAAGTCTGCCTCTAACAACAAATCTAACAACAATGCCGTCGACAAAATGTCGCGGGTTTTCATCACATCGGATTTCTTGGATGGTTACCCGATGGTTACCACTTGAAGGTAAAATAAGCACAATTGATGTGTAGAAACAGTTACAACAATATTTATTGCAAGGTTGACACCCGCTCATGTAAAATGAAAAAAAGTTAACAGGATTGTGATCTGCGAATGGAATGTGTGGGCTTTAAAAAAGCTACGTGCTATGGCACAATAACTAAAGACCTGCCGTAGGCTTCTATAAAGCCATCAAGGAAGCGCATTTGGATGCGCCGAACGAAAACAAAAAGAGAAGCTGTGACATGTGTTATACTACTGTGAATGCATTAGAGAACAAAGTACTTTTGTGGATGCGGATCTGTTGTAGGTGGCAAAAAATTCGTACAGCATAAGCCAAATAGCAATATAAATCAAGGCTTAATTCATGTCCCGACAGATGAAATAGACGATGGTATCAAAAAACGTTTCTATGGTTTAGGGAAGAAGGACATCTTTCGTGCTACTGTCGGGAAGGATAGTCTACACGACACCACTAGGAATAGACTGCGGACAGAATATCATCATCGATAGCATACTATTCTCTTATCTCAATGCGCTCAAAGGAAAATAACGGTTATTTGATAATAAGACAGTCGTCTGTTATCATTTTGCGTATTATATCCTGTATTATAGACTTCCGTCCGTGAATTTTTATCCGTCAATATAGACTCAATATGTTAACATAGCAGAATCTATAGATGCGAGTTTTACAGCGCCATGACCAGTACCAAAATCTCTCCTCATGTAAAATGACAGTGGAGAATGCTCCGCAAAGGTCGCATATAGTTTCAACGAGACCTTTGATATTACGATTAAAAATGTGTTTAAACAAGATAATACGAGTATGCTATCATTACTTCCTGAAAAGTTTAGTCTACCTTTCGAGCAAATTATAATAGCAGTCGCTTAACACAAGCAAGGCATCAATCTCCTATCTGTGACGTTAATGGATGAAACTACTTTATGTTCTACCGACTCAATTAATACAATCTAAACGTTTGATCGGAGATTGAACTGAATAAGGATTTGTAAGCTCGAAAATATATTTCTACAAAGTCTTCCATAAAGTAGATGGACAGAGTTCCAATGCTGTGCACGATGGTGAATCGACTCATTTCGGTCCTCTTCAATACTCGCTTCACATCAGTAATAGCTTCTTTGGTGTCCACTGTACCGAGTCTCTGCGGATGCGTATTATAAAATAGAGTATGCATGTGTTATCTATTGGCATTAATCTGGCATTATCAATACGGAATGCCCCGCATCATAACCACAGCATTCCGCAACGCCATCATTCTGTTATAGCATCATGTTATGTATCTCTACTTTCTTTCTGTTCTTTTATATCATATTTGCTAACGTAGCGTTTCATTGTAAGATCGTTGTTGTTGTTTAAGTACAATATGTTTGATACTCCAAAGAGGGAAGTAGGGTTTTTCTTTGTAGTTGTTCGTGGTTGTCTTGAATTTTACACTATACAGTAAGCCGTTTAATTACTAAACCAATTTCCGAAATAAATTTGCAGAATTTTTAAGCGATGTTCCGGCGTTAGTCTATTGATAGTGAAATGCCAAACCAACCCAGCTGTCAAATTGGCTGTATTGCCAAATTAAAAAAATAAAAAAAATATAGAGAAAAACACAAAAGATTTGAGAATTAGTCTCGCTTTAGCCTGTATTTCTAAATTAACTCCATGATGATAAGGCGGACTTTTAAAGGTACACCTATAAAATTATATTGACACATGCACTGAAGACTTATAGTTCTTAAGCTTTGCGCCATCCTGCTGGAATCACTGATCGTCCGGATCAATATCGTCTATATTTTTGAAGAAATAATCACTAATTTTTGTCCAGTAACATTAGTTATGAACTCTATCGCGAGGCATGACCTCATTTTTGCAAAATGTAATGACTTGTGATGCCACCAGCTTTAAAACCACACCAAACAATACAATTAAGTCTCATGAGTCTCTTTGGATGTGCTTTACAACAAAACTGTAATTTCAATTGAGCCAAAAGTGTGCCTCCTCAGTAAACACGATTTTGAAAAATAAGGGTAGACTTCACGCTGCTCAAGAGCCCTATTCACTAATTCTCGTCGCAAGCCGTAGTTTAGTTCCTGCACTTGCTAAATCTTATACATTTTGTCATAGTCTAGTTTTGTCTAAAGTACGCATTAAGAAGGACAGTACGAAAGTAGTGACAATCATTAGTGGGCCGACTGTAATGTCTCTATTTCAATAACAGGTCTGCTGTGTAAAACCAACAGTCTAAAAGAAGCTTCGAATTTGATCCTCTCCGTATTTCAGATTCAAAACCCCATTAGGTTTCATCGATTACACCCTGCATTGTTATTATCTATTCAAACTATCATAAATGTATTTACCTTAAGGTCCATAATAACATAGTAAGAGGTCGTCTTTGCAAAGACTCCGATAATACTCGCTTTTAATTTCTTCATCAAGACGCAATTAACAATTTCTTGCACTCAAGAAAACTTTTTTCAGCTTATCCAAACTATTCAACGTAATTTTAGTTATATAAAAGTAAATAAAACCATTGCCCCTTTTAACACACCCATTGATAGCACTTAACTATATTTTATTACAAACATATAAACTCAGTCGTTAGTGCCTAACTTCTCCATTCAAATTGACGTTAAATAGAGGCAAAAGCCTTTAAGACCCGGCACAATGGCACATTTCGTAATTTAAACACCTCGTTAGAAGGAGCACATCAATAGGACTAGAATGTGCCAATGGAAATTATTACTAATAAACAATTCCCCCCAGTACAAGTCCCTCTATCACCAACATCGTCACAATTGTGCCGAATTGAAAAAAAAAAACCCTATGTCGAAAAAAGACCTAAATAATAAATAATCTGAAATAAATGTAGCGTGTGCAAGTGAAATAAACTCTTATCCCTAAATCAAAAGACAAAAAGGTACCAATTGACTAACGATGCCAAGGCATGTAAGGATGGGTAAAGGGAAATACAATCCAATATCCAAGAATCCGAAAATACCTATAACTAAAGACAAACAATTTGGGTAGGTACGAGTACTCGCATATTTCTAGGAGACAACTTAACTTGCGATATCGATTGAATACCTGTTTATTTATGTACTATTTCCATAACTGTACAATTAAAAAAAAAAAAACGAAACAAAACATAGAACACAAAGAAGAGGAAGATACTGCTTCCTTGATCCTTTCCAGCAATGGCGCTTATCACATATCGTGTCGAACGAGATGGGCCATAGAGTATCCCATGTAAATCTCTGGGTGATGCTAAAAATATCCAAGACAGTACAGGTGCTAATGAAATCGAGTGTTCTACTCTGGGTATCTGTATCTATATGGTAAACAGGCTACAGAAAGGTGTCAGTGATATGCCAGAAATGGGATGCCAAGAAATCTAATAACACGAATCTTCGCACACGAGTTATAGTAAATACGCGTGAGGATTTTCTTAGTTCACACCGGTAATGTTTCTTGGAATTGTGTTTGAGGTTTGATATGTGTAAATATTTGAAATTAGAAGTGACTTTTCAACGGTGCAAAGGGATGTTATTGGGTATTAGGGAGAATATTTTCAAAGGAATTTAACAATTTTCTCTGAATTTTGCTTCTTTGGAAGGGGGTATCTTTGTGGTCCGTGGTTTACCGTGGTTTACCGTGGTTTAGGTCATCGTATTCCCAACATAATTAAATTAAATAAGCAAACATAGAATACAATGATTTTGGTACGCATTACAGTGTACCTACTTTATTGGCTAAGGGACAGCATTTAGTACTAGCTTAAAATCTTAGCCTACAGAAATTGATCTGGAGATAGGGGTAACAAAAAGTTCGGAAATAGTCTAAACAAATTATGTAGAAACTAAAACACAATTCTTGAAAAATTCGGCAACAAACAAACAAACCCGAAAGTAATATCATCCCTCGACCTTTTTATCTACAATATGCAGAGTATAAAAGACCAGCACACTAGACTTCGACATGTCCAGTCTCACACTACTCGTTGTTACAGACCGTATTAGAATTAAAGATTTGAATAAAGTTTTTGATTTAAGTTTTTTAATAAACCGGTTATTTGTTAATTTGCATATGTATGTCACATTATTCGATTTTCAGCTTGAGGATTAGTAGGCGCGCAAATTAATTGTGGCCAGTTTTAGGAGGACAAATTTGTACTTTGTTCTGATGTTATTAACTTGTAAGAGATACCAAAGTAAGTAAAAGCAAAAACTTAACATCATATGCATTAAAATGCTTTAGATGGCCAGACTCTCAAAATGCAAAAACTTAAGGATCGAAACGAACAGTGGATTTAGTACTCAATAATCTTCACATTCGGTAAACCAACGTCAGAATTTTCACTTCACAGCCTTGCTTAATATCGTCGGTGTTTTTGTTTTCACTTTTCTGCGTACGTTCACATCTGTAAGTGCAGACCAGCTGTTTTGGCAGGTAGATCCCCGACCACCCCTCTCAGATCTTCTGATCTGAAGCTGCCTGACTACGAACTAGTGTCGTTATTATTTTCCCACCGTGCCTAGTAATGTAGCTTACCAAACTCCACCACAATGTGCTTCATGTTCCAATCCGGAATTCAACTTCATGTGGTTAAAATTCCATCTCCGTAAGCAAATTGCCCACTACTGCTTTATTTACAGAAGCCCCAAATTGGATAGCAACTCGACATTTAGTCAGTTTGATGCGCTCCATACAAAGAATTGTATCCTTGTATCCTCATACTGAAATCGTGATTGCGGGCGATTTCAATATACCGCTTTTATTCGTTTGTCCAAAACATCAGAAATTCTACCTCATCCTCCATCCCAACTCTCATTTACAATGACATTCCAGCTGTCAGCGCTTTGGACAAGGCCAGTCGGCTTCCTGCACACTTTGCGCCAGCTCCACACTTCCAGATTGTGCTTTATCTCTGCCTAAACTTGAGTGTGTCGAATCCTCAATGGGACGAATTCACTTTCGCACTCTTGTAGTAGCAATAGCACTTAAAGATCTCAACATACATAAATCCGCTGGTCCAGATGGTATACCTTGCCTTCTTCTAAAGAGGTGTTCTTCCTCGCTGTAAAACCCGCCTTTGACCAGCCCGTCCCTAAAAATCTTCTCCTCTCTCCTCCTATAGACTCATTGCACTTAGGAGTACGTTCCTTCTTTCCAAGGTCATGGAAACGCTGATAAATCGTTAGCTCATGAAATATCTCGAAACACGAAAACTTCTCAATGACAGAGAGTACGGGTTTCGTAGCAACATGTCCACTGGTGGTTTGATGGCATGTCTCACCGACAAGTGGAACCAAATCATATATCAATCTGGCGAAAGAAAGATATTTACACTTGATATTTCTAAGGCATTTGACAAAGTTTTTCATCAGGCTCTTTTGTCGAAAATGCGTGCATTTCCTCTCTACGGCTCTTCAATGGATTAGAAACTATCTTTCGGAACGTTCAATTCAAGTTGTGTTGGATGGTTTCAAGTCTGATATTCACAAATAAATGCTGGTGTGCCCCAGCGCTCAGTTCTGTCTCCAACACTCCTTTAATTTTTATCAATGATGTCTTATCTGCCACTTCTAATCCAATATATTCCTTTGCTGATGACAGTACTTTCTGCTATTCATATTCGTTTCCGGACTCACGCCCCTGCTCTTCGGCTGTAGAAGGGGAACCGCAGCGTATGTTAAGCTCATTAAATTCCGATATTAGCAGCATAACCAATTGGGAAACTATTAGAAGGAGAATTTAATGGTTCCAAAACACAATGCTGTCTGCTGTCGGTAAAGCGAAATTTAAACACTCAGCCATTATCTATGAATGGCATTTGCATCGGCGACACAGAAAAACTTTCCTTTCTCGGTATGTATATTTGAGAGGTTTCTCGCCCCAGTTAAAAAAAAACATCTTCTTTGATGAATTGTAAAAAACACCAGCGCTCTCCAGGGAAATCTGACTTATAACTGCAAAATCACACATGTGTGTCAATGAAAACTTAAGTTTCGCCAAAAATGCTGACCTGACCTCAATATGTAAGGCCTTCATCCGCCCAAAATTGGAGTACATTGCACATATCTGGTCAAGTGCGCCTAAAACTTATCTGCGCCTGCTGGATAGGGTTCAAAACCGTGCGATAAAACTCATAAGTGATGCTAATATCATCCAGTCAATGGACACCCTTGAGCACCTACGAAATGTCTCGTATCTCACTTTGTTTTATTGTTATTTCCACCATCAATGCTCCATAGCATTCCGCCCATTCAAACCTTCAACCGTAACACCCGCCTCGCTATGAATCTCATCAGTATACCCTCAAACCCACTTTCGGACGTAATCTGAAATATCTTGATTCGTTCCTAAGCCGAACAATCCGCTTGTGAAATGCCCTTTCGGGCTCTCTATATCCTAGTCATTATAACATTCAGACATTTAAAGCCAACGCACATCGGTATCTGTCTTTTTTCCTCCCTAATTTTCCTTCGCTATACATTTGAAGGGTACATTAACCCCCTGCGGGTGAGCTACTTAAAAACAAAACACCACAGCTACCAATAATTTGAAATTGCAGATGCATTTAAAAAGCATTTCCAGCAACTCTTTCATGGATATAAGTTAAAGAAAGTTGCATAAAGAAACCATGGATGCATTTAACATTAAAGCAGCCTAATCTCCGAGAAGAGCTTGATACAGCAATGAAAAATCAAAAAAAAAAGAACCAAGTCACTGGCCTTACGGACAATCAGTAACACTAGTAATTGCTGGAGGTGATGCTCAAGAATGCGCCAATCACAAAATCACTTAAATATGGGCGGATAAATGAATACTAACAACTTGAATATCAGCTCTGTATTTACTCAAGCAAAGAGATCCTGCAATAATTCATTTAGCGTTCTATATGAACTTTCTACTCGTAGGCAACCACCACTATGAAACCAGCCTCAACAAAATGATGTTTTTTTAACAGCTACAGAACTCCTCTTGAAAGAATAACAGGAATTGAGTTTGAATCAAAGATCTTCATTTATTATGAAAAACGGGTCGTAACATTATGTTCAGAATATAACTTCAGACATAATGATTCTTTGGTGAATTTTGTCGAATTATCCTATCGGTCAAATTGTGCGTCATGTCACTCTTGAGAGCATTTGGGCTCTCTTCCACAAATAACGTGCTGAATATTGGCTTCTGAAACTTGAAGCCACGGGTTATTAGCATACTCAAAAAACTTTACAAAACCAAACTAAAGTAATGGAGTGGCGTTAAATCAACGATCTCGGTGGCCAATTCACTGTCCCTTTTCTCTATAAAATGTTGCCATTGAATAGAGTCCTAGTAAAACAATGGTTTCATGGACAATATGGCACTGAGCTGCATCCTGTGTGAATCAGTTATCATCCGAATCAATGTCATACATATTTTCAAAGAAAAATCAGTGATCGTTGTCCTGCCAGTTTGGCTTTTAACTGTTTTTCAATTTTCAATTTATTAATTTATTATTTCAATTTACTATTATTGGCATATTTCAAGTGTACATTAAGATGGGGCCCCTGCCCAATTATCAAGGCTTCGCCCATCAATAACGTTGCCTAATAATGAACGGGGGCAGAGCAAAGTACTGGTCTTATCGTAAACATCTTCAGATGACGCTACCGAAGGTTGCTACGATTTGATCAGTCACAAGTTGCCTGTCATAGGTCTTGTTGGCGGCTGGACCAGCGGTAGTCCCTACCAGGACTTAATTCACGGTACCATGGGAGTCAGGA
Organism: Volucella bombylans; assembly: GCA_949129095.1. Classification (NCBI taxonomy): domain Eukaryota; kingdom Metazoa; phylum Arthropoda; class Insecta; order Diptera; family Syrphidae; genus Volucella; species Volucella bombylans. The sequence goes on along the minus strand of OX422140.1, from coordinate 189,636,262 downwards.
GCCCCCGGATCTCGGTCCGGGCCTGACTCGTAGAGGTAGGCCTCCTTGTGGGAGCGTCATGGTGGCTGTGGTTTAAACCCAAATCGTGGGAAGGGTCTTCCCGTTGGTTTTGACCCAATGTAGAGTTGCAATAAGTACTGGGTGCTGTGATCCTATGAGGAGTAAAAGGTTTTAAGTCGGCCTCGACTCATACCAAAGGTGGAACTTGTGCCGGCAACACAGTTTCGATTTGGTATCAATGGAATGACGGAGACCGATGGCAAGGCGTATCCTTCCCCCATGGATGTATGGGAATCGCGTAAACATAAGTCTACACGACAGGTGGGTTACGTTAAAAATCAGACGATAGTTGTACATTAAGAACATTTTCTTTTATAGTACATAGTACATACTTTATAGTTATAGATATGTTCTGAATATCTAAGCATAGAAACATTACTCGTAGCATAAAATTCAGCAATTACAAATTTCAGAAACTATAGTACATATTAATTGTTAATAATAAATTCAAAAAAATTAGTTAATATTAAAAAAAAGAAAAAAAAACGAAAATACAAAATAGAGGAAAAAAAGAAAATATAGTTTGTAGAGACCACAGAAGGAAGTGATGAAATGAAAGATATAGAAGTTCAGATTGAAGAGAAAAGTGTAAAAGGATTGCATTTTTAAAGTTTATGGCATTTTTAATACCCCTGATGTGTTAGGGAAGGGACTTCCATAGTCTTACAGCGTGAACAAAAAACAGAAGTGACGAATTTAAGTAGTTATAGACAGGTTGTATAAGGTTTTTTAGTTCTTTGAGATCGTGCAAACTGTATTTTGTTATATAGGTACGCTGGGGATTTAATATTAATGACCTGATGTAGGTAAATGCAGTTCAAGTGTTGAGATACGAGTATTGTTTCAAGGTACATTTTAATAAGCTTTTTGAATATGCAGAAATATGGTCATGTCTACGTAGCACATGTAGCTACTTGAAGTTTTCTATGAGATAAGGAATCAAAGTCACTGTATACCACCTCAGAATAGATTATTAAAGGTACAATTAAACAATTAAAGCCCTTATAAATTTCTGTCGAGTCGCCATTGCTGGGAGAGCAAAGCTAGCTGAGAGCCAGAGCTTTCGTAGACATCCGTAAATTTGAACAATGACAAGGTTTGTATGATTGTACCCGGATTAGTATCTACTTAAGATAAAACCGAGACTTGTTTTTGGCTCTACACGTTTTATCCTAGAGTCAGCGAGCCATAAGTCTGGTACGACGTTAATGTCAAATTTTCGATTAGATATCGGGAGAACTTTTGATTTCGCTGGGTTAAGCAACAATCCATTAGCATTTGACCGATCACATATTTTTGACAATCTTCATTTAATTCAATAAAACTTCTAATAAGCTGAACACCTTGCTCACTGAAGCCAAACAAGTCATGTAATTTCCAGCGAAAAATGTTACCATTTACCTTATCAAAGGCTTTTGAGAAATCATGTAAGCAAAGAAGTGTTACGTATCCCTTATCAATGTCATGCCTAATATCATCTAAGACATTAATCACAGTCGAAGAACAGCTATGATTACTTCTGAACCCAGATTGGAAAGAGTTAAGGAGATTATTAGAAGAAAGATGACTTGTTATCTGCTTCGATATAAGTTTCTCAAAAACCTTTGGTAGACACGGTAAAATGCTTATGGGCTTAAAGTCACTGACGGAGGCTGCATTCGATTTTTTTGCAATCGGTATAACCTTTGCAATTTTTCGAGACTGTCCACAGAAATGTGGATGTCATTAGACAGTGGTTAAGAATATGAGTCAGGTGGGTTACAATTTCGGGTAATAAAAGCTTAATGAATCGAATGGGTACACCACCTACACCAGTTGAGTTAGATCTAATTGCTATAACACAGTCACCAACTTCACCTTCGGTAACCACTTTGAAATCACCCGACATATGGACAAGTGAAACAGAAATTTGATTTACAATAGATGAAAATCAGACGTGTCGGGGTTACTTCCCAGAAAGAAGTCATTAAGGATATCAGTATCTAGGTTACACTTAGCGCTGTTCATACTACTAGGGACACAAATTCGACGCAAGTTAGTCCAGAGTTATTTAGATATCATCCTGCCTCATTTATGTAAAAATAAGGACCACGTGCAAACCATAAAGAAACGGTGCACTTTTGTGTTTGTATTATAATTATACTTATAAACTTCAGAGAACTAAATTTTTCTTGTTCACAAACCGATTGAGACAAAAGTGAGCCACGACACTAAAACCCCAATCTTTCAATAAAATTGAGGATCGACTTCAAGCTCCTCAAGAACCCCTTGTAAACTATTGTCTGATGGCTTACGTTCTTGCACCAGCTGATTCTTAGATTCGTGTAAGTAACGCCAGAAAATAAGGATCTTTCCAGAAAATTTTCGACAGTTTGGGTCATCCAACAAGAGGTGTTATTTTAAAATAAATTTTAAAATAATTTTAAAATATTTAATAAATTTTAAAATAAAAGGAGAACACAACATTTTTATGAAAAGTGGTAATATTTTTATTTTGTTCCAAAGTAAAAACTCTGTGTTTAGTAATGGAATACAACATCTGCCTAGTATGTATCTGCCTCGCTTCTGCCTAAAACTAGTTCTTCTTTTGAAGAAATTTTTCATCACATCATCAGAGGATAACAATTCTGATATTTTCTTTTAGTGCATAAATCGTTGCTGGAGTATTGGCGTAGATTTTGTCCTTAACATTACCCAAAAGGAAAAAGTCTAATGGTTGTTGAATCGCACGATCTCGGTCAATTTAAATCTCCATTTTCAGAAATAACACGTCTAGGAAATTTTCCACGCAATAAAGCCATTGTTTCAGCAACTGTGTGGCATGTAGCGCCCTTCTGCTAAAAATAAACGTCGCCCACGTCTATACCATAAATGTAAGGTAAAAAACAGTCAGTCATCATCGCGCGTGGCTTCTGACTTAAATCCTTATGTCAATAGGACCTTAGAAACATGTAGGCTTTATAGGCCCTATTCCGCTTCAAGTCACACTCTCACCTACAGCGGCGATATTTTCAGCTGATATTGCCGGAAGAACACGAGTTGGAATCTTCATATAACTACCCCGTTCGAAACGTTCAAATTTATCGATTAAATTCACTATAGCCGTGCGAGATGGCGCTTAATGATGACCAAAACATACTGTCTTTTCTTACTTTACGAAACATTTTCGCGATATTTTTACCGTTTTTTGTATTGAATTTTTACTATTTAAACGCCTTGTGCGAGTGTATATGGATAAATATTTAATAGCCTCCTAGTTTTTAATTACCAAAAGTCATCGCAGTGATAGTTGAGTGTTGACAGTTCAACAATGGCGCGAAATTCCAAATGACACCTCTTGGATGCCCCGCTATTTAAAGCACAAAAGTTAAACTTTTAAAATCGACATCTAATTGACAATACTGGATTTTCCGAGGAGTTATCGTGTTGTTGACCTTGCGTTTTGTAAAGCTTATATGTATGATATGAAATGTTTTCACAGTATGACGATAAGCGATCTCAGTTATCTGTTTAAGAGGATAAAAATATATACGAAAGCATTCTTCTAATTTAAGTCTATTCATGATGATTTGCTAAGCAATACATAACATAAATACCAAAAAAATGTCAGAAATTATAATCTGCCTTAAAAGTAATCACCATTCCCTAGATTTACGAGTATGTGTTAGTAAAAAATACGCTTTATTAGTAAATGTCAACATTTCAACATCTTTTCACATACTAGAAAGGCTGCATGTGACAGCATTCATCACCTGAATTTCTACAAAATGATAACTCACATAGGGACTCCACACACTCTAGTTCGGATCTTTGAATTTAGAACTGGAAAAATAGTGTGACAATTGTTAACACGGAGATTAATATTTTCGAATTATTCTGCGGCACTGATAAGCATAAAGATGGAGTAAACATTTGGTTTCTTCGATAAAAAATATTTTTTTGAATACCCAGTCCCATGTACAAAGATGGTTAAATGAGTTGTACCAAAATGTGGACACAGTTCGAAAGGATGAATACTACATACATAGGCCCAGCTATATTAATCCCAAACATAAAGAGAGATTTCTTGACAACTTGATATGATGATGCCATAAGAAACGCTGTATCAGAGGATATTCCTAAGATTTCATCGACAAAATCTTTCAACAACAACTTAACCCAAAGGCGAAAGTGAAACGTTAGTTCAGATTATACTGATGGACCTTTAAGAGGGAGATATACTGGGTGAGTTTTTTAACTTGAGACATCCAAATTACTTGAAAAATACGCGATATCGCGAAAAATGTTTCAGGCAAAAGTCACAAGGTTCTGAAGGGGACATAAGATGGTGATCATGAGTTTGACCATGAGCCCCATTTTCAAGGTCAAACGAAGATCGCTTTTGATTTCTGCGTGAAAAATTACAATTCTTTTACATGAAACACTTTTTTCAAAAAGCGTTCTTTTCCTTTCAGAGGGGGCCATAAAACTTAAGACATCAAAATTACTCGAAAAGTACGAAATATCGCGAAAAATGTTTCAAACAAAAGTCACAAGGTTCTGAAGGGGACATAAGATGGTGACCACGAGTTTGACCATGAGACCCATTTTCAAGGTCACTTTTGATTTTTCAAATAATAATTCCTGATTTTTATTGCTCAGTCGTATTGCTCGTAGGCTTGTCATTTGTTTTTACATACTGCGTTTAGCGTAACCCAGAAACAACGACGTGGACGTAGCAGTATTTTGTTTTCTTCGGGTGATTAATTAGAGTGGGTCCCCTTGTCTCCCACTGTTGAATCATTGAATTCTTCCCATTTCGACGTTTATTTCCCGAGACGATTTCAACAAATGCTCGAAAATGTGACCATTCACTTCAATACACTTGTCTATCCGCGCTCTAAATGAACCAACAGAACTGAGAAGTATTTCTGGCGTAATCTTCCGGCAAGCTGAATTCGTCTTTTCATGTCCTCACGTGTTGTTGGCTTTTTTCTGTAAACCTCACTTTTTAAGTAGCCCAAAAAGAAGAAATCAAGTGACGTAAGATCAGGTGATCTAGCAGGCCATTACCTCGGACCCCCTCGTCCGATCCATCGTTGATGCTAAACATTGTTTATACGCCCCGGGCTACTTGGGAATAATGGGCTGGACAACCATCATGTTGAAACCACATGATGATGATCCCGCAAGAAGTTTGCATACTTTTCGCCATTCAAGTTGCCTTCAATAAAATATGGACCTATTCATTTATCCCCAATAATTCCCGCCCAAACATTAACATTCCAAAGGGTTTTCGGTAGCCCAGTAATGCATATTATGTCGATTGACCGTATCGTGATTGGTGAAAGTCGACTCTTCAGAGAATAACACCTTGGCGAAGGAAAGGAAAGGAAATATCTTTACATCGGCATAAATACCATCCTTATCATGTTTTAATGCATCAAGAACTTTCTCAACCGGGTTTCCTTTTATCAATGGGCACTTCAGCAAATTGAACGAGACCCCCTTTCCTTCGCCAAGGTGTAAGATATACAGACAGTCGTTTGAGAAATTCCTGATTAACGACTTATTTGGCGAGTGCTAATGTGAGGATCGTGTGCAACGGCAGCTAACACTGCTATTTCATTGTCCTCAACAGCTTTTGCACACTTTGGTTGCACACTTCCTTCACCAGTGAATTGTTGGATGACCCGATAAAAGGAAGCGCGCGATCGTATCTGGTCTGGGAAACGTTGGGCGTAAAGAGCAACAGCACCATCGATGTTCCTTCCACTTTCTCCATAAATCCATATCATTTCACTTTTCTCTTGAATTGAAATAGCCTGCATTATTAATCTGGAAAATGTTACTAATAATAATCAGTTCCTCAAAACAAATATCGAGCTTCTAAATGAAGTACAGTTCCGTTCAAGTAGAAAAAAAGGGCAGAGTGCACATCATACACTCTCAGATAAGTTTAGGACAATTTGTCTCTATATGAAATTTCTTTGAGTTTTAACTTCACTCGAGGCAATAATGACTTCCTCAAAATAAATCTCGACTTAACAACGTTGGAAACCGATTAATGATTTAGGCGTACCAGTGCAGTGTTACCTAGCACTGAATGAATAAGACCTTTGAGACAAAGTCGTGTGCCTCATTGAGGAATACGACTGAGCAATGAAAATCAATGAAAATGAAAATGAAAACCCTTGAAAATGGTCTCAAGGTCAAACTCGCGGTCACCATCTTATGTCCCCTTCAGAACCTTGTGACTTTTGTTTGAAATATTTTTCGCGATATTTCGTACTTTTCGAGTAATTTTGATGTCTTAAGTTAGAAAACTCACCCAGTATTGTAACAATGAATTCTACGAGCTATACAGCAACTTCGAGCTGGTCCTAAAAGTGGCCATCACTCATATGTAGAGCAAATGAAAATTAAAGCTACGTCCCAATGGCTTTAATTTCAATCTTGTTTTAGGTGGCTCTTATAAGCGGAAGAGATCTCAACCATTGTGGAGTGTTTAGGGAGCAGTTGCTTAAAAATCGCACTAATGGTTAATATTTATTTGTCAGGTCTATTCCGGACTTATCTATAGAAGTATGTAAGGGAGAGACATTCGACATTTTGATTTATAAGTTGACTTATCTACAACGTTACCCAACGTTTTCTGCTCATTCAGACATGTTCATTTCTTTATCAAACCATTCACTGGTTTTGGACGTTAAAAAACCTTCTTTAGTATAGGTGCAAGCTATACATCTTTGTCTATACATCTCTAACATTTAGCGCCACATTATTAATAGTACAGTGGCTAAGTCAGAGTAAGTGAAGTGCCATGTTATTGTCTACTGATGATATGACAACTTAACCTAGCACATAGATGAGTCCGCGCAAATACCTGACATTGATAGTACCACCCCTAGCAGCCTCGACTTGCTTCTATCTTCTCATCCTGATAAGTAAGCCTTTGAGGTGTTATCTCTTATATTCTGGTAGGACCACTGCGTCATATCAGCTAATTACTTGTACGTGATCTACGTTGCACAGTAAGTGAAAGGCTCCATAAATTCTATAGCCTCTCAGAAGTAGTAACAATTGTTGGTAGCTCATTCATAACATATATAAGAAATTCGGCATTTTCTTCCACCCCAACGCTAATTTTTAATGACATTCCAGCTATCACTTCTTGGACAAGGCTTATTTGTTTGCCTTCCACTCAACGTTTCCAGATTGTGGCACATATATTTCTGCCTATACGCGTCGAATATTAAATGATAGTATATCTCCCCCTCATCGGAAGAACAGCTCTTCTACCTTGACAAAACCTTAACCTAAGCCTTTCTTTTACTCCTTACTCCTTAGAATTCTTTATGAGTGGATGGAAAATAGTAGGCAACGTAACCATTACACTTGTCCCCCATCTCCAAAGTCATGGAGACTCTTATTAACCGTCAGCTCATGAAACATCTTTAGAAATCAAAACTTCCTAATGATAGGCACCAGTAGTGATTTTATGGGATATCTGACCGAAAGGTGGAGCTAAATTCCATACTAATATGATGAAAACTACAATAGATAGTGGCACTTTATATTTAAAAATTATAGGGATCGGTAAATCTCTTCTTTAATCGATTAGAAATAGCTTTTCGAGATGTGTGATTCAAACTGGTACTGAGTATTATCAAATGATAATTTTTTGAACAGATATAACGGATATAAAATATACAATTTCTTAGATCAACAACCTCTTTCAGAGTGCAACGAAGTAACCTATGAAGTAGAAGGAAATATGGTCGTATCTACTAAATGCAGCCTGAAGTTTTCTATGCGATTTGTGTTTCCAGTGGGATATAATACCCATAGATACCCATAGCATACGCGAACACCCGTATTTACGTCAAACTATTTTATTGGCACGGTTATACGGGGTTAACTGGCTATTTATAGTGTAGCCAAGATTAGTTGCAACCTCGACAAAGCATATTTTCCTAACTGCAAGCCACAAATCTGCAGTTGGAGATCGGAACTATGAGTATTTGAGATTTAATAAGGTTAAGTAATAAACCGTTTGTTACAGAAAAAATTCCAGCTCATTAAATCTAGAGAAATCATCTGCGTAAAGATGAATAGAGCTATTGTATGCATATTGATGGCAATTAATTAATAAATATGCAGAACAAAATCGGACCAAGTTTTGATCCCTGTAGTACGCCTTGCTTGAGGAGCTTAAGAACTGAGTGACAATCACCGCATACTACCTTTTGATACCTCTCAGATAGGAAACTGCCAGTTAGTTTGGCTACCAGTTCACTAAATCTAATAAAGTTCTTATGTTGCCAACATAAAGCATTATAATTTATTTTACCAAATGTTCCTGAAAAATCCAAAAAGCCGAGAAACATTACCTTTCCAGAATAGAAACCAGTTCTGATTTCTTGGAGCAGAGTTATCATAGCCGTAGAACAGCTATGACCAGCTCTGAAACTAGGTTGTTGCGGATGTGTATTCAGATAGATTGTTATCTGATTTGATAAGAATTTTCGAAGAACGTTTGACATGGAAGGATGCTAACAGGTCTATAATCGGCTGAATAAATTGGATCTCCCTCAGGTTTAGCAATTTTCCACAATTGGGAGAAAGGCTAGACTAGTAGATTTATAGATTCGTTTATGGTGACTTCTGAATATCACTTGATGATTCAGCTAAAGAATTTGAATTGCAATCGATTCAACATCAAAAGGTCAACAGAGATTTGTATCATTATTAGAGTTACTGCAGTAATTAAAGTTAGAAATGTAATGTATACCAACGTAATAGCTGCGCATCTACGGCTTAAATTCATAGATTGAAATCAATGTCAAAAATTACTTAATGCACTAGTGGGTTTCAATTAAGCCCTATTAAAACCGATGTCTGACATTAAATTACAATTAGTATGTGAACATCCGACGGTAAAGGAATTGCTGTACTTTCCAATATCTGTACTCATTTACCTTCCATCATGATATGACTTTCTTAGCTGATATAACAGGAAAAAAAATCTTTACTTAAACCTTTTAATTAGGTTTCTGCAATCACATCTTAATTTACTAAATCCATTCTGGGCCATGTAGATATCTGAACAAAAAAAAACAACATTTATACCCAAATATCCGTCTTTACTTCCTGTATGAAGTCATAAAAATTCTCATGTACCTATCTACTTTTATTAAACAAAATTCTGAGTCATTACTTTGATTCTCTTTGTCGGAGTTTGACAATTTCATATAAAACCTCTGTAACTGTCTCATATATACATAAATACTCGTATATTTGAGCTTATAAGTGATTCGTACTCCTTTTCACCAAGTTAAGTGATTCATATCTCAACCCAAACAGGTATTGTATTGAAAGAATACCATATGTGTACACGAATACACGAAATCCAAGACAAAGTCTTCCCATAACCGAGAGCGAAAATCGAAAGCAGTCGATAAAACTACAATAATTCAAAAGCAAAGTCAAAGGCATCGTTGATAGACCGTCCAGTGTTCTTAGTGAATAAAAATATTGTGAATGAACCTGTCAACAGTTCAGTAAAAACCATAAAATCGACATCAAAACTCTCATCAAGATATGAATTTCAATTTCTCCCACTGACATCAAAACCAATTCTGGCTCCCCGACAAACGCCAACTGCCAACTTATTTAAATAAATAATTTAGCGCACAAAACTGTTCTTTGCACAATCGCCTTTAGAGCGAATGATTTGATATGGGTACGAGTACGAGCATCTACCTTCATCTGTAGTTGTGGCTTCCAGATACAATGTATCTAAAATTTACAATTGCCTTCTTGTCTAGTCTGTCGGGTTCTCCTTTTGGAATCAGTTACCTCTGGCAATGAGACAACTCTGGTAATTTTGAAGCAAATCCAACATGGTAGAAAGTCTCCAAATATTATACTCTTCAGTCTCCATGTTAGAGGAAGCGGGACAAACATTGCGTACGTCCCTGAATCGTTATGACTCCCAAGTTATCCATATAATGCGGCCATTACTTCGATTTCATTTTATCTCTTTCACACAACTAACCACAATTGAGTGTTAGATACAAAAACAACACAGGTGATGTATTTATTTACCATCGTTGAATGGATCGATAGTCGCTGAGAGGCAGAATCGTTTCTGGTTCTGCAGGTTTTTTGCATCAAACTTCAGCATCCAGGTGAGAAAGAGAACGAACCTGCCACAATATTCAGATAGGAAATGTGAGTAGGTAGGTGAAGTATCTTTATCAGTGTGACCATTTTATGGAGATTATATGATTCGACGTTACAGAGAAGTCTTATCTGTGATGCAATAGAACCAGTTTTTCACCAAAAAACAAAAAAGGCAGACAAGAGCGATTTGTTTTCTACGCTTAATTCACAAATAAATGAATTGTATGGATTAGTGATTGGTGTATTTCAACTGAAGTATCTGGCTACTGTTGGTTTAATTTGAGATGTCATGAGTAGATTTGACGTAGACCTTGCGTTTCGGGGAAGTTAAAGTTGCATTGAAGTCGAGAACTACGAGTATGTATGATCGCCCGTTCCTTGGTGGAAAGCAGATCTGCAGGGTCATCATAAAAAACCATAAAACTTATGAACATGTGACTTAAGACTTAATTTGGAGGAAGATTGGAATCTTTACAGATCAAAGCAAAAAGAATATAACATGCTCATTCTGATTTCGAAGAGTGCCTCTTACAAAGATTTTTGTGAAAAGATCGAAACTTTCGATGAAACCAGTATGCTGGTCAAAGTCCTCAAAATGGGAAGAATCGAAAGCAGAGACTCTCCGCTTCATGCTTGAGTCTCATTTCCCAGGTAACCAAATCAGATACCGCTCACAACCAGCTACTATTAACTAAGCTGCTAGTGAGCTGAATAACACAATACACCGTAGCTGGTATATTTCATCGCTTGTGGTAACGGATCAGGCCTTATTGCTGATTATTGCACGCCGTTGCTTCCTTTGTTGGCTTCAACTCGCCTGGTACCGATGGCATATATCCAGTTATGTTACAAAATGGTATAGATCATCTGCTCGTAACCACGAGGAGAATCTTCACTGTTAGCCTGGCATTGGTATATATACTGAGAACCTGGCGGACAGAAAGAGTAGCTTTTATACCGAAAATGGGAAAAGTACACTACACGCTTGCCAAGGGCTTCAGACCTATAAGTATGACTTCCTTCATGGTGAAGAGCACGGAAGGAATGATCGAAATCCATGCGCGAAAAACCGCTTTGCGAATGCATCCTCTGTCTGAGATACAAAATGCTTACCAACGCGGAAGAGTTGCACTCATCTAGTGCTTAAAGGCATCACTATCCAATTATCCAAAGAAGCTAAGTGTCATCTTGGATAACAAACTTCTATGGACCAAACATATTACGTCGAAAGCCTGTAAAGCGGTGTCGGCCTTCTGACAGTGCAAAGGAGATATCGGCAAGACATGGAGTCAATCAGAGAAATGGGTCCTCTGGATCTACACGGCTATGATAACCCCAATTATATCGGTGGAATAACCTCTCACGAAAATAAGTGATTCCTGCTTTAACCAAATTCCAAAGAACGGTCTGTTTAGGCTGGGTCTGGCTTTCCCAATCACGTTTAGCTACACTTTAGAAGCATTGATAATTCTCCCCCTTTGATATTTATATCATGGTGATGGCACTCTCAAAGTCATCTTCCGTTTAAAAAGAAGTGTTCTTTGGTTCAAAATGCACTGGAGCAACGCACTACTTGTGGAGAAGCAGTGGAGGGTGCGAAGCATTTTCATCTGTAGCGACAGCCAAGCTGATCTTAAAGCCTTGTTGAACCCTCTTATGATTTCCAAGCTAATTGAAAATGCAAAACATCAGTGAACGCAGTCGGAAGACTAAATTTACTGAGTAAATGGTCTGGGTCACAGGTCACAATGGGATCACGGGTAATTAAATCGCCAATGAACTTCCCAGGCAGGTTCAGAGGAGAGTTTTCCAGAACCCGAACCTACGTTGGGTCTGCCTAAGTCCTCGGTTAAGGCATGCATTGACAGTTAAGTTTCATGTGAACACAAGTCAACGGCATGCAGAAAGACTGCAGGTTGCTAACTGGCGTCGTTATGGGGCCTACACTTTTGCTAAGCCCAAATATGTTCGACATAAGTGATACAACGATGTTTGCTGTAAAATTGATGACTACACCGTGGAGCATAGTTTTCGTAAGACTAAAATATTTCATTAAAAGGAACTTTCAAAGAGTATAGTGGACTAGCCTCTTTGTCTGAGTGCTCTGTTCCGTCAAAAAAAAAAATACCCCAAACCTTTAGGCTTACAGGTAAGACTAACTGTTACCATTCTGATTATTATGATCCTGAATCGATCGAAAAGGATTACTTGCGTTGGCGAAATGGCGGCGACCTTTCTCACAGGATATAAGTCAAAGTAAAAAAAGGGGGCAGATGAACAAAAAGAATGCTCTTCCATCCAAAGTAAGCACACACAGGTCTTACGAAAATGTTAATGTTCTAAATTGACAGTGCTACTATGAACTCGTGTGGAATTTATGTTTAAGATACCAGTTTTCAAATTTGATGAAAGACACACTTGGTGAATACTTTTTTTTGGTAATGCTCGTAAATCACTACTGATTATTTGAATACCAAGGAGAGGCAGATTCATCATTGTGCTTACCAAAGAGCCCGTCATACTAGGGAAAGGCCTTATGCAATCAGGACAAACACTTTTAGCAGTGACGTACTTTTCTGAAAGCTTGTCCGTTCCACAAATCAACCGACGAATAGGATATATATATGGATATAATTGAACTTATCATAGTCTTGCCAAAGTTGCCTGATGTCTTGCCAAAGTTGTTTTATTGATGACTGCTAGGTCATTTCTTGGTCCAATTTCTCAAAACTTCTCAGGATGTCATATGATGCAAGCCTCAGGTGCAGATGACCGGCGACGACATTGTCAGCAGATTATCAGAAATGGCACATCTGATGTACTAAATGCTTACAAGATAGAGATGGAAAGAAGGATGAAATGTACTCGCAATTTTTTTGAGCAATGTAGAAGGAAGGCACATCGGCTTCCAAGAAAGAGATAACAAAAAGGAGGTAGAAAATGAGAGAATAGTGAAAACGAATACCATTCAGCTATTAAACGGACGAAAATTGAATACAACAAGGACCAAACAGAGGTACGGAAAGGGTTATACATTGTTAAACCCGCGGAAACTTCAAATAAATAAAGACCACATACTGTTAATCGATTTTGAAGCAGCATATGATGGCGAGCTATATTAGGAAACGAGTATTTTTTTGTTTTTCTTTCTGAAATGAGCACTCGGATAAAGAGCTAGTCCAGTGTACCCATTGTAAGTTCATTTTAATGGAATTTTTCCGTCTGTCAAATAAGGACGAGTAAGCGCTTCAGTGATAAAGTGCTTATAGTACTAGCACCCACCATGTCAACGTCAAGTAGGTGCAGCCTGATGCGAGCCTAAGCCGGACCTTCACAGAGGTAGTGCTCTGCGGTATCATCATAACTTTCGCAGCCAGTATCGCAGGATGTTGTATCACTTATGCCCAGCACCAAGGTAATATAGAGGGACCTGGTCACGTATGGGTTGGTGAATTCTTTGGTCCATCGTTTTACCAAACCTAGTGCAGAGTTGGCTTTGAGGATTATTTCATCTATATGTAAACGGAAGTTGAGGTCCCTATCACACAAAATGCCGAGGTCGCGAAGAGTTTGAACTGAGGGGATAGGTTGGTTGTGGAGAAGGTAGAGTCGGGGTGGAGATTGGTTCCGCTTATGTGAGAAGGTGATGGATTGGCATTTGGCGATGTTAAGTTCCAAAGAATTTTTGAGGCACCAGATCGAGAAACTATCAAGATCTTGTTGAAGGAGGAAAGAGTCATGGGGAGAGGAAATGGTTTTGAAAAATTTGGTATCGTCGGCGTAAAGGGAGACAGACGAGTGTTTGATGATCATATCGAGATCATTTATGGTTAATATAAAATGAAGGGGACCGAGATGGCTGCCTTGTGGAACTCCAGAGGTGGCCAAAAATGGAGCGGACTGGGCTGACCTAAAACGAACACTGTAAAAACGGTTTTCGAGGTAAGAGGATATCCATTTTAACAGTATGCGTTCAAAGCCGAGGGCAGACAATTTGAAGATTATTAATCGATGATAGATTTTATCGAAGGCTTTGCTAAAATCGGTTGCAACTACTCGACCCATTTTCTAGGGCAGAGAGGGCAAAGGATACGAATTCAACGAGATTTGTGGTGGTTGACCTACCCTTTAGGAAGCCATGTTGTCTTGGGGAAATAAGTGATTTGGAAGCCTAGAGCTTCATACAAAATACTTTCGATGAGTTTGGGTATATGGGAGAGTTTAGCGATGGGGCGGTAGTTGGTTATTTCATTCTTTGATCCTTTCTTGTGGATCGGTGTTATGAAGGAGGTTTTCTAAGCCTGAGGAAATTCTCCTTGTGAAAGCGATAGACGAAAAAGATTAGAAAGGGCAAGGGAAAAAGAGGAAGAACATGGAAATATGGCGGGGAGGCAATCTGGGCCGGGTGTGAATTCGTCATTGAGTTGGTGCAATTTATATTCGATATAAGACGTGTCCAAGATGTGAGAGAGAAGTGGGCCGTTGGAAAAGTTTAGTAGGTAACTAAAATAGGATGGATCTGGTACAAAGGAGTCGGTGGTGAAGGATTGTTTTAAAAATGTGGCAAATAGGTTGGCAATGGTGAGTGGATCGGTTGAGGATTTGTTGTTGAAAGAGAGGGAAGGATGGTAACCATCGGACTTTCTTTTGTAGTTAACAAATTGGAAAAAGGACTTAGGGTCGTTTATAAGGTTGACTTGCGCATTGTTAAGGTAGCGCTGGGAATAGTAAAGTTCGGTGAAATGAAGATAAGCACCAAGATAGTTGAAATAGTCGGAAAAGGATCTGGTACGCAGGAAAACAGCCCATAACTTGTTTCTCTTATTCCGTAAGGAGCGAAGCTTGTGATTTTACCAGGGAGGACTAGTAGATGATGTTATACGGCGGGAAAACGGATCGTAAAGGAAAAAAGAATTAAATATTTCCTTATAAAAAATGGATAAGACATCATTTATACTAAATGATCTGCTCATTTTGTGAAAGTTTGCTTTATGAAAATCGTAGGATGAGAGCGCTGTGGGGGGAGTGGACTGGAATGAAGAGTTATGAAAAAATGAAAGTAGAAGGGGTGGGGAGGGGGTGGTAGTTATCGATTGTTAAGAGAGATAGGGGACAAAGTGAGACTGAGGAGTTAATTGAATTAGTTGTGAATATAAGGTCTAATTGCCTGCCCATATAATTGGATATACCACTGACTTGGCATAGACTTGAGTCTGTTAAGCGATCTACGAAGAGACATTCCTTAGCTGAGTTGGCATTTGAAGCGATGAAAAATGATTGATCATCTGATGGAGTCCACTGTAGCAGAGGAAGATTAAAGTCACCGAAAATAAGGATATCAATGGTTGATCGCATCGATAAAAAGTTGGTGAGATTCGATAGGTTGAGCTGGTAGGATGTAGGAATATATAACCTAAAGGGACTTGAGAGGGAGTGATATTTTTATTGCGACAAAGTCGACTTTAGAGCATTAAGAAATGGTAATGGGAGAAGAGTTAAGGCTGTTGTGGATATCCAGTAGGACGCCTCGACAGGGGGAATCATCATTTGTGCGGTAGCATCGTCGTCGCGAAAAACATTAAATGTAGGGGGGAACAATCCCTGGTTCTTTATGTCGGGAATCAAATTGGTTTCGATCAAGGCGTAAATATCAAAGGGGAGAGCATGCGATTGACGTAGGACAGCATTGGTTTTAGGGCGAAGACCTCTTACATTCTGGTAGTAAAATGTAAGAGGGATGTTGTGGGGTGGAGGTGTGAGGCGGGCTGGTTTAAGTACTGGCAAGGGAGGCACGTTATGGACGAAAAAAATTCAACATCATAGTGACATTATTCTTAAGATGACATATCAGCTAAGACAACGTAGTCGAACTTACAATTTTCCTTGATACAAAAGCGCCACACGCAGTTTGTTATCTATGTTAACCATCGGAGAGTACCAGCTGTCAGTTTACAACGTGACTTCAGTGAGATCAGAATCAAATATTTTATTCGTAAAAAAATATGTTTTTTTTTTGTGAAAGTGTAACGGTGAACATTTTGAGAAGCTACATAAGTACTGTCTTCTGTCTAATGTGTTTTATGGGTACAATCATATGTGTTCGTAGTGATATTTTTATCATATTACTACTAAATTATCGTTGCTTTTCTATTCGGTTATCGTAAAAATCTTAATGACGTGAATGTAAATTTTAGAAGCTCGGAAGAATATGTAATATACGTTAAAATTAACAACAGCGCCCTCGCCATAATACCTGTTTACATTAATAGCAGTCACTGGCAACGCGATTACGACAAGCTTAATGAAACGTTACACAATATAGACGTAGTAAATCTTATGCTTATAGGGGATTTCAATGGACGGATTGGTGTGTCTCAGAACAACTTTGTAAGCGGATATAATGCTCCAATCATACATGTGAGTCGTAGATCGAAAGACGAAGTTTGTGACAATAAGGGTACAAAACTACTTGAGCTGGTTGATGCCTTCGATTGTAACATTTTGGATGGATGCTGCGAAGGTGACTGTGATGGCGAGTATACTTTTATTCGGGGAACAGCCGCATCTGTAATTGACTACTGTTTTATCTCCGGAACTTGGAAACAACTTGTGGCCGATTTCCGAGTAGGTTGGAACACTTTTCGGATCACATGCCCCTCGAAATTAAATGCATCGTAACCGGTTCATCAAATGAAACCAACACCACCCAACTAAAATTATTACCAAAACTGGTTTGGAACGAAAAAATGCGTAGTAGCTTCCAGAATAACATAAATCTCCACCTAGAGCGTTTATACGACTCAAACACTCCGTTAAATATTGAGGCCTTGACGAATGTTATTAAAACTGCAGTCCCACCGTTCAAACCGCAGGATATTAAAAGCCCCTACAAGCAAAGATGGTTCGACATAGAGTGTAATAATGCTAGATGCAGGTCTTTTGGCTTTTTAAAATTGTACCGAGAACAGAACACCGAAATTTTTAGAGCTATGTACAACGAAGCAAACAAGGACTTTAAACACTTGTGTTACAAAAAAAGGTAGCTTATGAACAACAAAAGATTACTGTTGTAAATAACTCAAGATCATCCTCTGAGTTTTGGAGAGCGGTAATGTACGTAAATAGACAAACAAATACAATCGCTACCACGTTAAAAGCCTCACTTTTGAGAGAACACTTTCGCAGCCTTCTCAACACCACACAAAGTTCCGCTTTATTCCAGTATGCAGCTCCTCTCTTTACAAACGATTTTCTGGATGCACCATTTTCAATTCAAGAAGTACAGAAAGTAATCGATAACTCAAAAAGTAGAAAAGCGCCAGGAGAAGACCGTATTCCCTATGAGTTTTATCAAAACTGTACTCCTGAATTCGTATATGCGCTCACGTCAGAATACAATCGAATATGTGAGTCGGCAAATATACCGGAAAGTTTTAAAAAAGCAATAATATATCCACTACATAAAAAAGGAGACTTCAACGATCCAAATAATTATAGAGGAATATCTTTTTTGAACACGTCAGCTAAGCCTAGTACTCGTATATAACAGACTAGCTCAGTGGGTTAAAAGTAACGAGATTTTGTCAGAATTTCAGGCAGGTTTCAGAGAAAGCTATTCCAGTGTCGACCAAATATTTGTTCTTGCTAATATTGCAGAAATTTATAAAAAGAACGATAAAAAGTTGTACGCGTTCTTTGTTGACTTCCGAGCGGCATTTGACTCCATACCACGTGAAGCACTATTTTACAAACTGTACAAAATTGGGATCTCGAGTAAAGTCATTCATACTCTAAGAGCAATGTATGAAAACAATGTTGCGTTTGTGTGGGATGGAGAATCCATATCTGAAGAATTTACATCAACAATGGGTGTGAGGCAAGGGTGTATTTTGAGCGCATTACTTTTTATATTGTTCATCAACGACATAACAGATGCTGTAGGCGGAGGAATTAATTTTTGCCAAACGAAGATCCCGGCGCTGATGTATGCGGATGACATTGTCTTCCTTGCTGACACGGCAAATTGTATGCAACTCATGATGAATAGGCTCAGCAAATACTGTAAATGCTGGAACTTGCTTGTTAATCTAGAGAAGTCTAAGACAATGGTATTCAGAAATGGAGGCGGCAGATATTCCAGATATGAAAGATGGACGTACTGTGAAAATGTGCGCTAGTATAAATACCTTGGGGTTCTGGTAACAAGCAATTTAAATCTAAACAAACACTTGGAGGCAAAGTTATCAGATGCTAAACGAGCAATTTCTTCCGTCTGGGGGCGGTGCATTTCGAATAACTATGTGTCTCATAGTTCAAAATATAAACTGTTTCGTGCAACCGCTACGTCAATACTGTTATATGGAGCTCAAGTTTGGGGATACCGTCCTTTCCCAGCAGTAGAGATCTTCTTTCGATACTTCTTGAAGCGAAGATTTCGCTTACCGTGTAATATACCAAACTATATGCTATATTTGGAAACTAGAATGCCCCCTTTATTCTTAGAGACTCTTAAATTACACTTTGACTATGTAGTCAAAGTAATGTCAATGGATGGAAATAGCTTGCCGAAAATCGTCCTTACACACATTATTGCAACAGGAGCTATTTTCGTGAATGAGTGGCGGAATCTAGCGTCAGAGTGTGGCCTTAGCCTTGAAATTACAGAAAATTTGGAGCCTAATTTAATAAGAACTCAATTTTCATCCTTACTTAAAGAAAATGCTAAATACTTGTATGACAAATTTGCGAATGAAGCCCAATCATCTCAGCACAGGATGTATTATAGTAAATTAAAGTATCATCTGCGAGAAAGTACATATTTTTTAAATTCCTACTCAGCAGATAAAATAAGCACAATATTTAAATTGAGAGGAGAGCTGATAAGTCTGAATTTTATACCACACCGCCCAGAACTACCAATCCTGTGCAATATGTGCAACCTAAAAGTAAGAGAAGATATTTTTCATTTTCTTGCCATCTGCCCCATTTTGAGGGAATTCCGTTTACAATTCTTTGGTGCAAGCATCATACGAGTAGATGAAGAAGAAGCAATCCGCATTTTGAATGGACAGCAAGGATGGGATTTATTGTACAATTTTGCACTGAATGCCCTTCGCTATAGAAGACATATTATCGAGGAGGACTTTTAAATTTTATTTACATAATGTAGTTTATTTTTTCTTTATGTTTTTATTTTTGTACTAATTTTATATATCCGGTCTATTGATATACAAATAATTGTTAATCTGGTAGACGGCTATCAGCCATGCCAAAAAAAGAGACTTAGAAATTACTGTTTTTGCAAACTACTTAAAATGAAATAAAAGTCATTTATAACTAACTAACTAACTAACTAACTTATCGTTGCTTTTACTGTTCTAAGCATTTTCAGTTGTATCAGGTAAGATGAATACCATATAGCCCAATATGTCATCTTATCAAACAGGTTGGTTATTGTTTTATTTTTGTATATTTTAATCTCAGTATGCCGAGCAATTATAAAAGAACATCTATTAGACATTACTGGCCAAAAAGCAATATGAATAAAAACAAAGTCTATATATACATACTTTAAGCGTCTAAGTTTACTTGAGCTCTGATGTAAACTTATATAACCGCAAAGTTGTTAAGAGCAAACAGAAATCTATCGATAGCGATAGACAATCGCTGTTTCTTTTATCTGAATCTTGAAGAGTGTTTCTTTAAGATCTTCAGACTTTTTATTTTAATAATACGCAAAGAATTTACTCTAATGACGACTTATTAAATTTAGTCAAAAGACTATTTCATGCCATTTGATATTTAAAAATAGTTTCGTATATATATCTACCAGGGCAGTCTCGGGTTAAACGCTTTGAAAATGTCCAATTTTTGACCCCTTTTTCTAGCATGTATTGCGTATTACTCGAACAATGCATTGCTCCAAAGCGTTAATCGTTTCTGGTCTTTCCGCAATAGCATCTAGTGAATTTCTTAAGGATTGTTCTGGCTCAATGTACGGCAACTCTGCTTGCCTACGCAGCCTTTTATCTAGAAACGAGTTCGATCGCTGATCATTTTTGAAATTTTTCGGTAAAAAACTGGGTCAAATCCCAATTGATTTATTAAAGATTTAATACACGAACAATAAATGTTCACATTTATTGGATCTCTTGTACTAATTGGATCTAATAAAACATTCCTTCGACACAAGCCTCCACAGATTCGATAGATTCTTGCGAATGCACTGTTTTCATTCTTGTTGGTGTGTGCAACGCCAGTAGCATGATTTGGATGCGAAATTCCTCAATAATTCGATAAATAGCACGTTCAAATGGCCGATGATATCCACAGTAAATTTTACGAAGTGCTCCATAAGTTTCGCGAACATAGCTTCGATCTTCAACATCTTCAGACTTTCGGTCTCTCAGGGAGTATTTTCCTCGCCTCTAGAAAAGCACTTATATAATCCCTATTCATAAGAAAGGACTCAAGCAGGATATTATTAACTACCAATCCATTGCTAAGTTATCCTAAATTCGCAAGACCTTTGAGAGCATCATTTACGAGGCAATATTTTTTCCCTTCCGATTTATCGTAGCACCGAACCAACATGGATTTCTTAAAGTCAGATCAACTACTACCAACCTTATTGAGTACGTTTCTAGTACATTGTGTGCCCTAGAGTTAGGGAAATTTAGCGCATAAGTTAATTCTCTTCAAACTCAATGCATTGAGTTGACCTGGACTGATTTCTTGATTCAAATCATACTTGGAAGAACGCTATTACCTAGTCCATTTTCATTCTCATTTGTCTAAACCAATTAAAGCCACTTCGGTTCATTAATTTTAATTTAGACTATTAATGATGTTCTAAATATTACAATATAAAGAACTCGCACATCTCTGTCTATGCTGATAATATGAAAATCAATAAACAAATTTCCGAATTTTCGGAAGCGTTCAACAATTCCTGTCCGAACTTACTAGACGTATATCAACTCAAGTTGTAGCTTCAGCTACTTCAATGCAGGACTTCGGAGTTGATAGTGAACTCCATTTCCGCATCCACTTGATTCCATAATTAGCAGAACTAAATAAGCACTTGGCTTTGTTAAACGATGGTCCAAAGAGTTCTCTGACCTTTATTTCACAAAATCCCTGTACATCACCTTTTTTAGGCCACTTCTCGAATATGCGAGCCAGGTATGGTCCCATTACTACGAAAACCAATATTCTACGCGTGTTTATCCAAGCTGTCTAACGCAGATTCCTACGATTCGCTCTGCGCAAGCTTCCACGGGCTGATCACTACATCCTTGCGCCCTATAATCACCGATTAAAATTGACGGGTCTATTATCACTGGAAAAACGTTGCGAATCGACCGATATTCTCTTTTTCGTCCAAATAGCCACCGAATGGCATATGGTTTCAACGAACCACTGTCTCGAATGCTACGTGAAGCTAGCAGGCTTTGAAAAAACACCCTCAATTATCATCTCTCCCGACCCTGATCGTACCCATACTTTAAGTTTAGTTTTAGTTTTAATTGTAATCGTAAGAGCAGTTTTTACTAAACTAAATAAAATCGCCCGATGTTATCGCCTGGGGATGTAAAATAGGAAATAAATTTCTACAATTTGAGATCGCTGTTGCGTCATCAGTCTTTTCATCATAAAATGACAATTTATACTGAAAATAAATGAAGCTAAATGTGACAGCTGATTTGATATTTAATCGCTATTGGAAAGTTAAACACGTCGAAATAAATCATCCATTTCTTCCTTTTAGGAGCAATGGCGAAAGCACAATAATGAAAAAAATCGTTACCCAAAGATCTTCAATGAACCAAAACATAATCTCAGTGTGCTTCACTTATAAAAAATCAGACCTTGGCTTCTGGGATTTATTAACAAACTATCCTGAAAAAAAAAATTAGCACAAGGTCGAAAACGAATCCTTAGATTACTATTCAGAACTCATGAAGTCGGGAAAAAAACGCAACTAAAGTAATTAGCCTTAGAGTCGTCGTCACCAATTAAATATTTAAGTTAATGTTCCTGTAAAGTTTTGACAAAATTACGGTTGTGATTCCTTTTATTATTGTGGTTTGATAAAAAATTTGACGCGAATTTTGTACCATTGTCAATTAAAATATATTGTACAACTGAATTCTAACTTTGTAGTACAAAGATCATCAATGAAGAGCATCCAGATGAAGAGTGATTGCTTGTTTGAGTTTGCTTCGCTAAGATAATGAACCAGCTTAAAAGTTATCTAATAAATTCGGTTACGATCCTCCACCTTTTTTTTAACTTAACTTTATATGGTTATCTACTATTTTACTTACAAAAACATTAGGCTTGATGTATTAAGCTAAAAATAAACTAGGTATGATATACGAAAAGAAAATCACTCAGTTAGGACACTCACAACGATTTACTTATTGACCAAGTTCGTTCTTGACGTCCAATTGGACTGCTACGTCAATACAAATACAAAACAATTTTTCTAGAGCTAGTCGAACATTTGTTCTTTTCGTATAAGTACAATTTGACTCTTCATTGGCTGACGACCCTAGATTAAGACATCTTTAACAGTGACAGTTCTATGTACATTAAATACTTCCTATTAATTTGTTCTTCTAAGTAGTTGTTTAAAATCGTTTATCGGACAAGGCCATTTCCTGTTTTTTTGTCTATAATTCAATTCATCAAACAGCACAATTCTCAAAATAAATAACCAATTTTATATTTGGGAAAACGAGTATAATAACTTACTTCCATATGGTGTGCATTAGGTCTTCTTCTACTGCGTC
Organism: Volucella bombylans; assembly: GCA_949129095.1. Taxonomy (NCBI): domain Eukaryota; kingdom Metazoa; phylum Arthropoda; class Insecta; order Diptera; family Syrphidae; genus Volucella; species Volucella bombylans. The sequence goes on along the minus strand of OX422140.1, from coordinate 189,613,238 downwards.
GTTGCTCCTATAATTATTTGAACATCGTGCATAGGGCAATGCTAATAGGTTTTGTTCAGGAGCTCGTAGAAAGATTTACAGCATCCTTTGTATTTTCTGTGGTTACGTTAGCGCATATTAACCTAATGTGGAAGTATTTAGACTGCGAATTACAACATCATTCACTAACCGAAGAACACCAATAAGAATGTTGTCAATGGGGCATCAGAAAGAATTGCCACTGATGTGATTGGTGGTTTGAAGATGAATGTAGATAGGTAGCACATAAAGCACTGCTGCATCGAAGGACAAGAACTACTTTTGAGCTCTACGAGCAGACAAGAAGGGAAGAGCGCAGGCTTCACGGAAAGAAAAGGAAAGAGTATGAGAAACACGCGATCGAGGAAATGAAGAGGTGTTGGTACAGGAATGATGTTCAAAAGTTTTGTCAGAGAACAAAATAAATATGCCAGGCCTGCAAATCCAGAACGGCAGCCTACAAAAGTTGAAATGGACAACTAGTAGTAGATTCGGTTTCGGTGCTAAGAATATACAATAGAAAAACCACTTCTACAGACTCTATAGCGGTGATGATGGTAAAATTACTGCTATCAGTCCGGATAAACCATTATCGAAGCTAAAGTCAAAAAAAGCCGCTGGCTGCTGCGCTATTTAAAGTATTGTAGCTGGAGATGATCTGTTTGGGAATATGCAGCAGCTCATCTATAAGATATGGTCTGAGGAAAGCATGCCAGAATGCATGCATGAATCTCAGCATCGCCTTCCGATCCACATGAAAGGGACTCTTTAGACAGCATAAATTACGATCGTCTATATAAGAATAAATCTCATAAGCAGCGCTTTTAAAATCTTGTCTGCTGTTTTATATGAACATCCGAAACCATTCATGAACAATCTGGTTGGTCCGTAACCGTGCGGTTTCAGGCCGAGAAAGTCCACCATCGATCAAATATTCACACTACGACTGATCTTGGGATTTTCAGACCGAAACTCAAAGCCGCATACAACAGCGTGGATAAGGACGCGTTATTAAACACGCCATGTCTAGTTTTGACATGCATGCTAAACTCGTCAGGTTGTGCAGGATGACTATGGAAAAATTCTCAATACTCTATCAAGGGATATATATAAGCCACAATATAAAGATTATTTGGACTTTGGGGGTGTAGACCTATGATACTGTTTTACATTAGAGTAGAGCTTAGAGATCAGTTTTTGACCTCGTGTGCTAAAGGAGGCCAATTATTTTTACCAACTCCTAAAATTATTATAAGTGTCTTTGCAGTCACTTACCTTCTAAACAGTTTTTTTTTTGCTGAAATATTGTTGATAAACACATTAAAGAAAAATCTGATAGCTTTTAGACGAATTCAATCTTTCCTTCACATGGTTAACCAGAAACACTTGACAGTTCATGTTCATGAAAACCCATTATATCAAGGTCTCTGTTTTCTGACTATTTGAAGAAGTTAAATTGATATAAATCTAGGGCTTCAAACCATTTGGTAAACATCAGATGGCCAGTTATAGATAGAATAAAAGGTGTTAGCTTTAGTCTTACGTTTGGCCAAATTCATAGTGAAATTTACATATATGCTCACTTTAGCTTTTGAAATGACTTCTCCACTTTTTCATGTATCGATTTCTACACCAAGATATTGTTGCTTAACTAAGTGAAATATAAATATGTTTCTACAAACTTATGTAAGTCATACCTACTCACATGTTGTAAAAAAATGGATGTTTCGAAAATAATGGTTTCGAGAACTTCCTCTGGTCACACTGCTCAAGGTATAAAATGAAAAATTCTGCTATGGATGTGTTTGACTATCTAAAACAAGTAAGCATACTTACATAAAATCTGTATCTACCGTACCATGTTGCCTTCAATTCAGGTTTCCACTTGTATATGTACCTACAGAGTGCAGATACATTGAATCGAATTGAATTGCTGATGGACTTTATTATGGTTTTATTGAGGGAATTTGCAATAAAAATTTGCATTAACGTAAAATTGCTGAATGCGTGCTCCCTTCTTGGGCTTAAAATACCCGATACCCGATGGCCGATACCTCATGCCCGTTATCACCGATACTCCATTCCCGGTTCAAAGACGTGTCTATGAGAAGATACACTATCTCGTGCCCACAGAGTTGTAATTGAAATTGGGCGTGGGACGTTTGGATAAATCGACAAATCAACGAATCGATGAATTGGTGGTCGGTCTCAACTGAATTATGGTCTATGTGTCCGTTTAATTTGGTTCCCATAATTGCGCCATAAATCTTAAGCGTGACACTTTATGGGCCAAGTCAAGAGGAAACAAAACTTAGCTCTCGATACTCAATCGATATTTGGATTGTGGGGAAATTTGTCGCACGCAGATATTAGTTACGAAGGGAGTTACGAAAATGAGTACGACTATGTGCATGCCTCGTTATTTGCTTTTATTTGTATTTCGTTTTGCCTTCTTTCCAACGCTTAAGTCACTCAGTATATCTAAGTATCTGAGTATCTAAAAGCCTTTGGGTTAAATTTTACGACCAATAAATATGCCAACAGTATAATTCTGTGTGTGCTTAATGAAAATGCATAAATTGGCGCTTGGCACAAAGGCTGCGAGCTGTTTTTTTTTTCTTTCCTTCTTCTCTACTCTTCCCGTTCCACTAGTGTAAACAAGTGCAGCCAACTTTTAGTTAGGGGGAGTTGTGGGTTTGGCCCGAATTTTGACGATTTGTAGGAACGGGTAGAGGTAGGGAAGTTAGGACTGTTAATGTTAGAAGGAGGCGTGCTAGCAAATCATGTATATTTGAGATTGTCTCTTAAAAAAAGTTGTCAGCAAAAGTTAATTAACTTGATTATCTGAATGCAGAGGTTCTACAAATAGAGATATCTCTCCGGTCGGTCGATGGATAATTACTAGATTTTATGGCACTTTATGGAAACTTTGAAAATACCACATTAATCTAAGAGATAATTGCTTTTATTCGTACGAGTATCTCATCATGTTGGGAAAGATTTATTAAATATGCGCTGGGATTAAAACCGAATTCTAATTAGTGAAAGATTCTATTAGTGAGTTGATGAAAAATGACGGGTTTCTTTGATTTTTCCAGCAGATTCGGTTAATATGTAACGAGTGTGATAAGTGTTGACGACGATATCGAGAGATGTGAAACGAATTAAGACGCAAACGGTTTTTTTATAAAAAAAATTATATGTCTGGCATTGTAAATCAAAATATTGTTTCTAAATTTTGTCCTACTACCTAACAACATTTGCATATTCAAAAATTTATTATCAGACGGATTAACAAAGTAAATTTCATGACGAAGTATTTGGTTTTTTAGATAATATTTCATCTTTAGCATGGGGTAGGTATGGATTTAAAATCCTTTTCATCATTTGTTTTAAAAGGATCGATTGAGGGTAAAACTCTTTTATTCTCGACTATATTTTACACATATAAGTTAGTCAGTCAATTTACTTTTTGACCATTTTTTCGAGTAAATCATACGTCATGAATAAAAGTCACAATATCGGCTTCTAAGTCGTTAATAGTTGGTGGTTTATCCGCATCCTCGTATCCTCGGAGGTTGAATGATAAATGAACTTCGCCATATTATCAAATTTTGAAATAAAATTGTATAAAACACTATACATAACAACTGTTTTTAAGGCGCAAAAATGTTTTTAACTGAACAAAAATGTTCTATACATCTGCCAAATTTAACTCTCGACTGCTTGCCGTCGAGGCATCACCCAACATAGTACAACTCACGGATTGTTACTTTTTAAGGATCAGCTGTAAGATAGTAGACCGAAGGCAGATTTTGCTCTGTAAATTCTACTGTACATGTCCGGTGTGATACCACCATATTGTGAGACCATACTTTCTAGCTATAGAAAAATTTGTCTCCCATTAAATGTTGGATACCACCCATGGAAGTAAATAACCACTGAGCCCAAACATCTTTCTTTCTCTCTCTATCCCATTTTCCAAAAAACTTAACACGTGCTCAGCCACTTTGAGTGCATTCATACCAGCTTGAGTGCTAAATTCAAAAAAAAATGTTAAGGAATCTAATTTGTATTTCGAAACGTGTTGTTAATAGAGATTTTCGCGTGGCATATGCCCGATGATTTGTCATCCCCTAATGAAGATGTTTCTTAGACCATAGTGACCGTAAAAGAAGTTGATAAGATTTCTTATATCAATTCTGTTGTAATTGATGATATCACTCGTATTTTAAAACTTTTATTCACGTGGGTTTCCTAGATCGTCTAATTTTATAAATGTTACAGCGGTAGTTAGGTAATAAAACGGTATACTAGAGTTTTTAAGTTCATGCAATAAGAACGCAGAGCCTTAAATGCTTAGTTATCATTGAGTATAGTGCATATGTTATTTTGGCATCTTTTATGAGTGGCTCGGGGTTAATTTTGGTGCACATATACGAGTTTGGCAAATAACGAAAGACACTTGGGTGCATCCTTAGCACCTTTGGAATTTTTGATTGTAGTCAGTTTCCCAATATGCACGGTTACGGAATGTAATTAAAAAGACTCTATCTAATTACAGCGTAGAAACCTAGTTGTTTACTTGTTCTCCTCTGAACGAATGAATATTGCTGCATTACTTAGTGGTGAGAACAGAAACATGCTTATCTTTGAAAACACTTCATGATTAATTTTTTGGGTTTGATAAGATGACTACTATACCTTGTTCAACAAAAATCCGCAGTACAAGGATTATGGGAGAGCTGTTTTTTCGAGCACGAAGTGCCACAGAAGTGTTTTTTTTTTTATAAAAGAACTTAACTCTCAAGAGGGTATTACTACTCTTAAAATTCTTGAGCACGTGTTAAGTTTTTCTAAAAATTGGATAGAGAGAGAGAGAGAGAAAGATATTTGGACTCAATGGTTATTTCGCCCCATGGGTGGCATCCAATATTTAATGGGGAGACTAAATTATTAGTGTAAACTGACTTGTTGTACTCGTATTTCAGGCAACCATTCATCTCACGAGATTTATTGAACCCCGAATCTTTCGATTTGGAAGCCAATACACTACTACTTGAGCCACGTCCACCCACGGTTTACATTGAAATTGCTCCTGTAATTCTTCTAACAATCGGATACAACCCCAATGCAACCATTCTGCCCCGAAGCCGGAGACCAATTGCATGTGTATCCGCCATTGATATCCGATAGATTTTCTAATCCATCCCTTTTGATTTTTGTTGTTTTAAGAAGCTGATGCGTGCTTTGACTAATCGAAAAGAGTCCAACGTATGTGAATATACCACACGTCTATTTGTGTTAATTTTTTTATATAGGTATTAAAATTCGTGGTATAGAAATCATTATACATACGAGTATATTAATAAACACATACGAATTTTGGGTGTAAGGGATTACCGGGTGACCAGATAGCAATGATAGTTTTTCCAATTGTTATGTTTCAGCAGCTGTCAAAGTTACCAATGACATCTAACTGTCAAAATATTCAGTAAGGTTTGCTATTTCATCATGCATCGTTTTACGCTTAGCGAACGTGCGGAATTTATTAAGAAATATTATCGAAATTCCGGCTCATACGCAACAAGAATTTCGTCGTGAGGTCGGTCGGCAGTATGGCTTCAGCGTTCAGGCAATTTGTCGCACCGTGGAAAAGTTTAAGGGTGAGTACACTCTTTTGAATCTTAAGCCATCAACCAGACAGAGATTGGTGCGAAATGAAGACAACATAGCCGCTGTAGCGTCCAGTATCGAGGAAGACCCCGTGCTGAATTGGGCAATTGAAAGACCAGGCAGTCAACCCGACTTATTTTGCGGTTGGATTTGGGGCTACATCGGTATAAGATTGTGCTGATGCAAGAATTGAAGCCGGGCGACCATAGTTGTTTTATTTTTTTTCTCTATAGTTCTTATCTGGTCAGCGTTTATTATTATTTTTGTTGTGCTTCTAAAAAAGTACAAATAAACATTTAGTACTTGTAAAGAAACAGATCTGTTGGCAACAATTATAAGCACCGTAGCGGCCAGTATCGAAGAAGACCCAGAAATGTTGATTCGGCGGCGAATCACCTGAAATGGACATCGCCAGAGAGTCAATTTGACTTATTTTGGAGTTAGATTTGGGCCTACATCTATATAAGATTGTGCTGACGCAAGAATTGAAAACAGACGACCATGGACAACGTCATCAGTTCGCTAATTAGACGCTGGAAATGGTGCGTCTTCTCGGACGTGGCCCATTTTTGGCTCAGCGGTTATGTCAACCAGCAAAATAGACATTACTGGAGCAAACACAATCCACAAGTGTTCGGCCAAGCATCAATGCATCCACAGAGATTGACTGTTTGGTGCGGTTTGTTGCGGTTGCATAGCGGCATCATCGGACCTTATTTCTTTTGAAATGATGAAGGAGTCGCCGTTACGATCAATGGTCTCGTATATAGAGCGATGTTAACCGACTCTCTGTGGTCAGAGCTCGACAACATCGATATATCCGAGCTGTGGTTCCAACACGATGACGCTACATGCCATACAAGCGACGCAATGCTCGAAGTTGTAGACGAGAAATTTGACGACGAAGCCCTAAAGCCTAGATAAATATAATTGATATAAGATACATTTAAGATACAAGAGAAAGTAGATGCTTAAAACTAAACAAACATACATACGTATGTTGAGAGTTTAGTAATTAGGTTCGAAACCAAATTCTACCTGGAAAGTGGGTGTCCAGAAGCAGGTTTTATCACTTGAGGTTGTCCAAGAGCCATCGGTTTTTTTCACACAGCTAGGCATCATAGGATTTGTAGAGTGGATTTTTCTTAGCCGCGATGCCTCAGAGGTTTCTGTGATTTTGTCAAAGAATGGCCTCCAAGATTGTCGCTTTGCCTTCCTCAGTTCTTTTTTGTATAATTTGAGGGATTTTTTTGTATGAGTCCCAGTCAGTCACTTTTCTTGTGCTTTTTGCTACGTTGAAAAGTTTTCTACAAGAATTTCTGAGCAGTCCGAGTGCCGATGTCCACCAATGTGGCTTTTTCTTGCCTCTTGGTTGAATAAGAGGGCAAGAAGCGGCCATAGCCTGATTGAGAGTCAGCGTAAATTCCTTGACTTTCATGTCAAGCTCATTGGTGTCACGCGTGGGACTTGATAGTTCAGAGGATAGCGTTTCTGACAGTATTCCTCTGTATTTTGGCCAATCAGTTTTCCGGTAATTCCGGAAAGCTGGTTGGTTGGGTGGAGGATCACTCAGGCTGATTTGGATGTATCTGTGGTATGAAAAGGAGCAAATAATGTATACAAATTAAGTGAAACGATATAAATGAAACACTTGCTAGCCTTAATCAAGATCAGTTGAAATTTATTTCTGTTATTGTGTTTTTTGCAGAAAACTTTCCGAACACTTTTCGACGTAAATAACTGAACAAATAACGCTACGTATCATTCAAGAAAAAAAAACAAAGTTCATTCATCTTGCGCCAGAAAAGAAGAAATCAAAACATGGAAAACATGGTGAAAGATGAGTTGTTGGACGTTGTCAAAAGCCATAATGATAAACTTGAGGTCAAAGTGGTAGATAAGCTAGCACAAGTGGCAGTACTACGATTGCCACCTTACCAGTGCAAGCTATAGGCTTAAGTAAAAGGATTACATTTTTTTTTCTCAAAATGGTAATTATCTTCAGAAATTCCTGTCGACAAATATGCATATCATGGCATCCCTATGAGAGTTTTTAAGAGCGAAGTGCTCATGCATTTCTTTATTTTTTTTTTATAATTTACGCGCGCCTAAGGGTTTAGATACCCTTTCGCTGTTGCCATGGCGTGGGCAGAAAGGTAGAAGGAGGAGAGGAGAGGAGGAGTTTTTTCTTCACTCAGAGTGATTCGAAGGTTATAATTCACACTTGTGAATCCAGCCAAATCTATGTGTCAGTGTTATGCCTTCACACGCAGAATTTTTCTGACTGAGTTCCAATTACACAAATGAAAAACTGACTTGTCATGGGCAGGATTCGAACCTGGACCCTCCGGGTGAGAAGCGATTGCTGGTACCACTACACCGCGGTCACCACTGAGTGAGAGGCAAATATTCCTATCCCTATACTCCAGATTTTTATTGAACAGGGTATAGGTAGGTAGGTACGTAATAAAGCACAAGCATGCATGGAGGCCCACTGGTCTATCGTGATTGTATGTTATTGATGATGTGGTCCTACATAGCTGGTGTTGGCTGAAAACCAGCAAGAGGTTTTAAAGGATCTAATGGGATCTATCACTTTTGTTTTGCTGACGTCCTTAAGTTCTTTAAAAATCTGTTAGGGCAGTCGCCCAGTAAGGGTGTGTCTCTATTTCCTCTTCGTTCCTACAGATTCTTCAATAATCTGGAGCAATATGGATGTCTTCTTTGTTCAGTCCGAGGAAGGTACGTATTCTCCCGCTGTCTAGATTTGGCCAAAGGGAGTGTGAGATGACACAATCATTCCTGGAAATCCATGTTTTGTTGGTTCATTCTATGGCTATAAGCACCATTTTGCATTTCAGAGTTTCAATTGGTATATTTATGTCATTGTGTTTGTTACCCCTGTGCAAAGGCACCCTCTCTTACCAGCTCATCCGCTTTCTAATTCCATTCCACTCCACAGCAGATATCGACTCATTGTGACTGGCGACATTTTTGTACCTCTATTCATTTTGTGGGTTCACTTGCTAAAGCTTTGAGCCTGTGTAACTTTAATAAAGACAAATATTTCTGTCTGAAAAATACTATATTCGTCCCGAATCTTGAAGGAGTCCCGGATCTGTAGCATTCCACAGTAGACAGCTCCAGTGCCTTTCTAAATTCCGTCCATGTGGACGTGAAATTTTTCATTGTTGGTGGCAGTGCTAGTTAATCGGTCATGTCTGCTAGGAAACGATGTGGAGGAACTCCTATCAAAGTCCAACCTTGAGATGATGTACTCAGTACACTTCGTCAGTTTTGATGGTTCCTATTCCTGTATTATAAACGCGTGTCCTAAATTGTGTCCAAAGGTCTGATTATTTTAGTCTGGTCGAGCTTTAGGAAGCCATGTAGTTAAGGAATTACTGCGACACACGCCAGCCTTTGAAGATCTTGTGTGAGTATTTTGTGATAACTAGTCCCTTCCGGGGCTTTCCACCATACTAGTGCACCATTGATAATAATGGGTCTAACTATGGTCATCTACATCCATTGTATTATATATGGCCTTAGTCCATAACGTTTACCAAAGATTCGCTGCCATGTGTAGAATGCTCCTAATGTTTTTTGGTTCTTTCTTTGAAGATAACTACTAACTCGCAAAATTTACTGACTTTTAGCTTGGCTTCGATATAATGATTTTCCAGTACTCTGAATTAACACTACGGTAAACATAATATGCCTATCAACGTGAAAGACTTTATTCGAACTTTCTTGAAAATCTATTAAATGGACTTGAATATCCAGCCGATAAGAAAGAATACGCATTGTGAATTATTATCGAATTGAACACGTCTTTGATAAAGCTTTTTTAATGGCTGTGTTTTGTGCCGCTTGTTTTGTGCATTACATTCATTAGAAAGCCTAGTGAATAGAACTTTGATGGCAAAAGCTTATTGCGGTCAGTATATGATGGCGGGTATAAATAGTGATTAATAAGTATTGCCGCAGTACGAGGACTCTTGTGTTGTTAGGACATTTTCCAGCAATCCTTGTAATCCTACTGGTTACGATAGGACACGCTTAATCCTATGGGTAAATTGTTTGTTGGAATAGAGGGTCTCTTGAAACGTAGATTAGAATCCAAACCAAGAAAGGGACTCATCAAATAAAGTGGTGTCTTCGTGAAAGAGAACAATCTTAGACTCCTCTGTCCGTTAGGAAAGCATTCATCTATCATCCGGAGATATCAATTACGTACAATCAATTTACTATCATATAGTGTGAGAAACAGGTCAAAGGTTTAAAATATTTGTGCCTTCATCGATAGCCAGCTCTTTTTAAGGCCCACAACTCTTTCACCTTTTCTGTGCTACTTAGTTCAAGAATACAATAATTGTTGTCAGAAGGATGAATTCATTAAATTTTTTTGATTATTATATCACCATGAGATAACGGGAAGTGAAATTGCTGTTAAACTTATTGGCCAGGGCGGAGACAAGAACTCCTAAGACTTGGTACTGTCTGCGCTTTTATTTCAGCGTTGAGCTGGCTTTCTTGTTCTTCGTATGGATTCATAAATAATTGAAAGGACTAGACTGACTGCTCTCTTTTAATATAACCAACATTAATAAATTACTTTAAATAACATATAATAAGTGCTGATAGAGGAATATTTTCTTTAGATCAACAAAAATACTCCATTACGGCAATAGTACTTTTTTTTTATCAAGTTTATCATATAGAAAAACTAGTTGGTAACCGGTAGGATTTGTCGAAGGTACACACCCACTAACTTCACAAATTATCATTAATATCTGAAAGTAGGTCCGCTTTGCATTTTTATGTGGTTAAGGCATATGAAAATAAATTGTATTATATTAATTTCTTCAAGTAGAAATCCAATATAGGCTTTTTAGAATGCCATGAATAGATTCAAATGGCACGCTTTTATAATAACTGTATAATTATAATATATTATAATAACTGTAAGCACACTAAACACTACTTAGCACTTAATTCTTGATACAAATATCTTAAAATTCGCATCAATAAAGCAATCTTTTGCAGTTAGTATCGTTTATAAAGTCACTTCATTGAAATGTAAATATAAAAATAAATATATATGTAAATACTCCCCTTTCCATTTATAAATATCCGGTAGCAGTTGTATCTGTGTAAGTACAACAAGATTGAGGATATATGGTTACTAATTACTTGGCAGGTTTAGAAGTTTTAAGCCGTGTTAGTCTCTCCTCCATTGTTTTGAATAAATGTATTCCAGTGCAAAAAGAAAAAAAAAATAACAACAGACTCAGAACTACTCTTAATTAAAACTTAAATACATGAATATATCCCACTCGCTGTGGTTCGCCAGGAGTAAAACAAAACTGTTCTCCCTCCTTAGCTCAACAGAATACCACATTGCACGTGAAGCCAATTAAGCTTAAATAAAAATGTATGCATTTCAGTAGACACGGCAAATTAAGAACACAAGCCACAAAAAATAACCAAGCTGAAAATTAACCTCTATGGAAAGCTACAGACACAAGTATCCATGTCCGATATAAGTAGACTATATGATTCGTATCTGCATCAAATCCAATAAGCGATTTCAAGCTCAGATTTTCAATTTCATGGAACCAAAAAAGCCCCTTGAGTTACCACATGCTCAAAGTATTTTAGCTAAAAAGGTGTATCACAAAACCGCATAACCATGACTAAAGACCCAAAACAAGAAATGTACTATAAATTTCCCTGGACATCGCACGGTTCGTTCCCAAGGCGGTCGGTGGTAGATAGATATTAGATGCTTCCATATATGTATTTTGGTTTAAAGATACATGTATGTGCATTGTACATATATATATTATGGTTTGGTACGGAGACAAATTCTCAGATTCTCATTTACGAAAGTGTACGAATCAATGTGACCGCAATGGATTTTATGATTCAATTTTGGAAATCGGTTTTTTTCAGGTGAAATATTGATATTACGTTCTTTGTAGAACGATCGCCAGTAACTATTGTTCGTATTCCAAAAGCATGTCTTTAGTTTGTCGTATAAAAGCTATTTCATTTGACACCTGTTCAATATAGGATCGAACGCAGTCCTTTGGAATAAAACTCTTAGAATTACAGCTTTGATACTGCAATTAATGATAAGCACAACACCAGTATTCTGGTCGTCCGAAAGTTTCGGGGCCCCGATGGTGATTTGACCTCCATTTTATTGTACCCGAGGTGAATAAGTGTAAAACACTGAGAAAAGGACTGTGGTAAAAATTTCTCAAGAAGTCCTATGCTGCAACTATCCAGTATAGAAGGTCAGTGATAAAAATTACAGCAAGCCGTCAAAAACGGAGTAATGTGCCACATAATATGTCTGGAATATGTTGATAGAATGAACACCAAAGAGTGAAAACAACCAACTTAGCGGATTTATCTGAAGACAATGAACAAATATTGCATAGAGAGAGTTACTCGTATTTGTTGAACTTCAGGACCGACCCACACTAGAGTGTCTCATCAAGAGAATTTAAATAAGTCCAGATAAATTTACAAAGTGTGTGTAAATAGCTTCCCATCCAGCACGAAATAAAACCATTTCAAAATTCCTTTGCAAAAAGAAAATCGAGTTGATACCAAAGGCAAGTTTGCAAGTTCTTGTATAGGTATCCTTGTTGTGTACAAGTATTTTATAAATCGAAAAAAATTGTAGGAATACCTTTTTGTGTGGTATTGACTTGATATGAAGAAGTCAGTGCTTTCATTTTATTTTAGTATGGTATTAAGGACCTTATATTTTCTACAATAACCTTTCTAGAACCTACGGGTAATAAATGATTTTGTTTTATTTGCCATCTTTTTTAACACTCACTATATAAAAATTAATGTGTCTCACGGACTCTTAATAACGCTACCCCTGTGTTAACAAGACAGCGGAGAAATCGTTAAGCTATCGTATCTTTCAGAATAATATTAAAGTATCTCTATCCATGCTGATTTCTTTTTTGTTGGCCTTATTGTACAACTTCTTTAACTCCTGTTGGATATAGGTAGATGCCAGATTACGCTTTTCATCAAATTGTCAGAATCACTTTTCTTACGACTGAATGGCACAACAAGTTGTTAGTTCTGCTTAGCAGAGAATGCTGTTTTTTTCGTCCTATACTTGTAGCCAAATTAGAATATACGTGTTTAGTGCGACATATACAAAAAAGTTGAAATCTAATATTGTAATTGCTGTTTCGTTGTCGACTCTTGTCTAGATTTTGCTAGGCAGTAGTTACTATCTTAGCTTTTATGCCATGTATATGCTGTACATTAGAGTGTCGACTAATATTTCCTGCATTCAATGCTTCACTATTCTCTTTGCTAAATATTGATTTGAAATTTCTAGTATTATAATACGATAATTTCATTGTAAATACTCGTAATAATACGAGTACGTCGCTTTTGCTAAATTGGTTTTGTCTCAGTCGAGCCGATACATCCTTTAATAATAATGTGCCAGGAGGTCTTGTCATCAGTTTGCCTAAAAGTTCAGCCACGGTTTGAAAACAGCAATGTCAGTAGTAGTACTAGTAGTAGTTGGTAGTTTGAACTATTGTTGTTTCATTCATTCAAAGTTTCTTCAAATGTGTTAAACCAGACCAGAAATCGAGTATGTATATAAAATGTGTTAATAGACGAAAAATGATCTGGCCACACTGGCAGAGCTATTGACTGGTAAGGTGCCAACGCAAAAGAGACAAACCAAAGTAAGAGTAAATTCTTCAACTCCATTGCATGAGATGAGATGAGATGCGATCCTCTTGTTCATCTGAAATGTATACATGTCCTACAACGACTCTTATCCAAAGTCCCACTGTCACACAAAAAAGATATATTGTCCTACAGGTAAGCTGAAAACCGAAACCAAAGCCAATGTATGTCTACGAGAGTATTTTTCCAGTATATACATACTTGTAGATACTTTAGTAATCACATGAATATTAATCTTCAATATAAATAACGAAAAGAGGCTGCGAAGAACATGGATATAGGTACGACTTGCTATCTTCTTGGGTTACCTTAAACAATGGTTCGAAGGCTGGGAAGCAAAGAAGATACACAAAAAGATTTAAAAAAAAACCTTTCGCAGGGCCATAGCCTTACGTATGCCTCTAGATTTCAATGCACCTCCTTTTCCAAAAGAAAAAAATCGAATTCCTCGTGAGGCAGTTTTTTACCTTTCTGTTCGGTTTCAATTTATTTTTATTTTTTTTTATAAATTTTGTTGTTTCGTTTGTTGATTTTCAAGGTACCCATATCCACACATTTAATGGGCTTTCTGTGTTTTATCTTCCGAACGAATATAAGGAACAAGATGGAAGAAACTTTTATTTATGTTAGGCGGTGCATCTTTTTAATTTCCATTTTTTTTCTTACTTCGTTTTTTTAGCCATTGGATTTGTTCGTTTATAAACATTGGAAAAGTGAATAAGTTAAAGGAAAAGGATTCAATTTCGTTGTAGTTGCTGTTGTCGGCCTGTGCTGTTGGATGATACTCTTGGTAAGAGATTACATCAAGTGTATGGTCGGATGAAGTGCTGAACTCGGGTATAGTGACTTCAAAAGGAAAATTAACAGAGATATTATAATCACTTTTTATTTGATAGCTTATCGTTATGTTACTACTTGGGAACATCTAGATTGAGCTTTTAAATTTTTCAATTAAGCGGCTAGAACGAGTTCATAGAGTAAGGAATCTATTTCTTCATGGTCTGTACAACACCGTGGCCATTGGGAAGTAGATATGTGATTTTTGTGTTACACCTGCTACTTGCTAAGTGGGGGACATATTTTAATGAGGTACTTACAGAATAACTTAGTTTCAAAGTGGTAATTCACAGTATAAAAAATAAATATTCAACGTTATTTCACATCTTCGAAGGGAGAGCAACTAATCATTTCTTTAAGTTATGAAGATTTGTGTATTTATCCTGAACTAAAGAAAGTGAACATTCAACAACAATTAATTATATTTTAGAAATGAGGTAATTATTGCTTTGCTACATTACTTTTAACAAATAGTAAAAGTATAAGTTAAGACTATAGAGTTTCAGCAAATTACTGGTTGGATTAATGCTAGTAAACACCTTTAAAATACTGTACTCTACGCCTTTACAGTTCACTTTCTGGGATTCGTTTTTTAGATAAATGCATACTTTTCGTTAAATATGTAAAATAATTAAAGTCTCCTGCGGTAACAAGAAAGAGTTTTGCATTACAATGATAATCTTTTAAAAATGTATTACTTTAGAAAGTACTAAAGAGACAGTCCTTAAAATGATAAAGATTCTGACAAGAAATTTTCTTGAGTTGGCAGTGCCATATTTACAGTATGATATGACTTAGTAAAATAGACGAAATAGGAAGATTCAAGGCAACCGCAAATCGTATTGTAAATAGTTATAACGTTTATCAGATTTTGTGGCCACTGTCATGTCCTTTTACTTTGACTTACTCATAATCAAGCTTTACGTATGCACGGTTACTGTGGATGTACAGTAGAAAAGAACAACTTTTCGAAACCGCTGTTTCATTGTCAAAGTAGGCAAATGAATAAAGGTAAGGAAAGCAATGAAGAAGATGTTAAATGGCGCGTTAGCCTTGATATGTTCGAAAACTATTTTTGCCTTAATTTTGTCAACCTTACTTACATGACATATAGATAAAACGAATACAAACCCTCCGAAGTAACTTCAATTTATACCCTTTTACCTTTCCTATCTGCAGCAGAAGGAGCGTAGGTGGTGAGGCACCTCAACCATCTTAGAGCATACAACTGGAAACTGTTTGTCAAAAACCGCAAAAACTGGAAGTGTTTATTGGTTAAATAATAATTTACGCATTCTCCATTATTCCAGGAATTTAGTTCTTATGCAAATTCACTATTGTATGCATTCACTCTAACACGCGCAAGATGAGCCCTACCGAGCCAGCATTTACACGTCCACTAGTTGAGCAATTTGGTGAGATAGGTATTTCAACCATTTTTAAAACTGATAGCGATATGTAATCATATGTAATGAAAACTTACCTTCACTTACTTAAAATTCATTGTACAATGAAACGTAAATATTGCATCCATCTTGAAACCAGGATGATATAGGATAGAAAAGCTTCTGCGGTTCAATCAATGCTGGTGAATAGAACTTTATATGTTATTGCAGTTTTTCTAAGACAACTAATACTCGTTGGTAGTATCTTTTTCATTTTCCAAATTTTTATTTTTTACTATACTTCTGATTCAGTACAGCATATTCTTGACGCTGGATCAACATAACTATAACGTTGGTAGGTAATGCAAAGAAGAAATCTGTGGTAAAGAGCCGCACTTCATTCACATTCTTCGACGTGTACTTATTTGTGGTATAAAATTTGTGTTTTTCTTATCTATTTAACTCTCTGCAATAAGCCTGGCAGCCTGTGATATATATTTTTAATATAAGACATTCAAAAACCTATTTTATATACACGGTTTCAACATATTAATTTCGAAAAAGGTTTGGTTTAAAAGCATTGCTTTCATAGCTTTCAAATTACAAACATATTATAAGTAAGTTTTCGTATAAAAAGCGAACACGTAGAACTGAGTGTTCCTTAGATCTTCTGTTCTACAGTCTATCAAATTTTTCTCGATGCCAAGGACATCATTTCTGTCAGAGAGCAAGAAACCATTGGAAGTATTGTGACAACATTTTTCAAGCACATGACGCTAGCATCATAAATTTCATATTATATACCTGTATCCTGCAAATATATTACCGCTATCAATTTACCAGCATTATGAAATTAAAAAAAAAAAAACCAACGAATAGAAAAGATGAAGGGAAATTGCCATATTGCTATTTTTCCTTCACAAGATATCATCGGCACAACATCTTATATCCCTTACTCAACACAATAGAAAGCCACTTTAACAGATGTCATCAATGTCGTCGTTGTCGTCATCATCATCCACATCATCTTGACTTTCTCCCAGATCTGGTAAGCCATATCCTTGTGTCCTTATGGCGATTATAAGTGATAAACAGAAGCCCTATGGGTAACCAAACATTTCTCCTTTCACTTACTACCTACCTCCGATTTTTACCCCTCCTGTCTTTTCGTGAACCGTATTGACACAGCTCATAAAAATGAAATGAGAAAGGATGACACTTTTGATATGCGACAACATGTACGTATTGGTATTAAAGACAAGCAAAATAGCCAAAAGGCGAAGCATTTATTCTTCACTTCACTTCACGTCGCTGGATTCCATCTTGTGTTGTATGTGTCCCTTTCTTCTGTCTTTTTAGTCTTATGTCGCTTCCCTGACTTTCAAGATACTCGTAACAATTTCTAAATTACATTTATTACTGTAAACACCCATAAAACTGTCATCTGGCTATCGACTTTGGGTCCATAACTGTCTCGGTTTGATTTGAAATTATTAAAAAAAAAAAAAACTTAAAACCAAAAACAACAACATCAACAAGACATCCAAAAACAGCGACACTGTGTACCGACAAGAAAAAAAAAGAGAAAAACTGAACTGGAAGCACACAGTTTCCGTTGTGTTTACTGTCAAGGAGATAGAAATATGTAGCGCTACCAATACCGCAGCAGATAACATCGAAGGTCAGATATTTATGTTCGCTGATGGCAAAAGTTCAACCGAAACAGCAATCCTCAATTTAAAAGTTAATCCTAGTTGTTGCGATGGCATTCGGCCAAAGTTAAATCGAAATTTTGGCCAGGATACGGAAACGCACTGCAAACAATTTAAATTACATCGTCCGAGAGGCAATTACTTTGCCTAAATTATGAGGTTGACTTTTACGAGGGGAGCTAAAAATGAAGCAAGAAAGGCTGCCGCCTTGTAAATAGCTTAAACGCAAATTATGGTTTCGCTACTACGGATACCACCATCATTTCCGTTACCTTCAGCGCCATTGCTACTGACTGCCGTCAGCTTGGAATGCAAAACAAAAGATTATCAGATACAGACTTATGGTTAGGGGTTAGTGGAATTGTTACGCTGTTACATTTAGTTAATTGACATTCAAAAAATGCACAAACATGCATGCATATTTAAAGTTCATCTATCTCAGAGTTTGTGTGTGTTATATGCTAGCTTAATGTCCCCCTAGCGAAATTAATGCGCCACAGAATGTTACATGGTACAGCTTACAACAATACAACAAAACTGTATTTTCGTATTCGTACATAACCACGAGTTTCTAATTTCCATAGCAACAGGGATGATCCAGGACAATTACAAGTATTACCTACCGTCCTGCTTCTAGTTTCACAGAAACAAAAAAAAAATAATTGAGGCGTTAGCTGGACCGTAAAATTGGACCTTCAATTAAAAATAAAAAAATACCAAAAACAAAATCACAAACTCCGATATTTTCTGGCAAAAATAACGAAAATAAAAAATAAAAAGTATTTGAAAAATTTAAATTCTCATTTAGGGGTGAAATCCGTTTGGGGTGGTGTGAGAACTATACAAACTCACGTAAGGGGTGATTCGTTATCGTATACAGTATTACGCTCGACTCAGACACACACCCTACGAGCGTATATATCTCGAAGCCGGTAAGAAGGGTGAAAAAAAGTGCAATTCTCCTCTTCTTCTGAAAATTTATTGATGGAATTTTAAATCAGATTCATGCTGAATGTTAAAAAAAAACTCGGCGTGGTGTTGTCGAAAACAAAAACATTATGGCCGACGTTGCTTATGATGTTCTGTTGTGTACAAATATATACGTTCATATAACATGTGCTTATAAAATATTGTAAAGGTTAACAAAATTTATATTTTTTTCCATTTTTGTTTTTTATAAGCTACTCATTGACTTGTTCTTTTTTTACAGTCAATCTGACGAATATATCGTGCGTCATGAAATTTTGTATCCGTATCTAGGAGTAACAAAAATGGGATATAATATCTTAGATAGAACGTAATTCAGGATAGGTACAAGGATGTTATTTAGGATTTATGGAGAAAAATTTTTTTTAACTTTTTAACTCTCCTAATATAAAAACAACATACAAAATTGATGTGTTAAACTTCTTTTTAAAAGCTGCAATATACATTTATGTATCTTACAAAGGACCAACGATGAGTGTGTGCTCTTTTGTGTTTTCTAATTCATCCAGAAATAAGATGTTTAGCAGATGTTTTTTTCCAATGAAAAATCCTGCTTGTTCTGCTACTTGAACGCATGTTATGTACAATATGTACACGATAACACCACTAAAGTTCATTCTAGTGATAACATCGTAGATATATTTTCCCAAAAGGTTTTAAATGCAAGTTTTGTAATATCATGGGAACTGAAATGCAGTGTATCTTTTTATTTTATTTATTTCATTGATTGCAAATACATTAAGATATAAGATAGTATAGTCTTGGGAATTTGATTTGTGGATGGAAACATAGCATACATGTACATAACATAAACGTATCAAAATTTTCCTGGAATTTATTCAGAAAATTAAAAATACAAGTTTATTCATCCAAGTCTATATTGTCAACTTCAAAGTAATCCCCATCGACTGCAACACACTTATGCCAGCGCTTGATCCAATCCTCGCAATACTCGGTTTTCGGTATGTCCATCAGTGCTTGCTGCGATGCTTGCTGCGATTTTTCCATTACTTCCTCTCGGCTGCTGAAACGCGTTCCCCGTAGTGGTTTTTTAACTCGATTGAACAGAAAGAAGTCACAGGGAGCCAAATCAGGTGAATTCGGTGGCTGTTGGATGGTATTTGTTGCATTTTTCGTCAAAAAATTACGAATAATCATCTCTTTTGCGACGTCAACACGGTCTCTTTTTTGCATGAAATTGAGGTCTTTTGGCACCAACTTTGCTGCTACACGACGGAAACCCAAATCATTAACCGAAATGTCTTGAACGGATCCATAGGCAATGTCCTCCGCTATCTCTCTGATGGTTAATTTGCGGATATTGATCAACATTTCTTTTACTCCATCAATGTTTTCGTCGGTTTTCGAGGTTGATGGTCTGCTACTGCGTTCATCATCTTCGATTGACTCCCGACCACTTTTGAACCGCTCGTGCCACTGGTAAACGACCGTTTTCTTTAGAGAATAGTTGCCGAAACACTTTTCTAACATTTCCAACGTTTGCGCACCATTAAATCGGTTTTGTACGCAAAACTGAATACATGTTCATTGTTGCAAATTTAAATCCATTTCTAAAATTGTAAAAAATCGCCAACAAACATAAAAATAGATGTGCTCTTGGCTACGTAACTTTTGCAAATGTTGATTTAGAGGGAATGTCAACAATAGACTTACCAACTTAACAAAAAAAACATAGTAAAGAAAAAAGTTTAAAGCAGAAGCTAATATTTTGATGTTCTGAACAGACAGGTGAGTTCTCAACCGAATAACATTGATAAAAAACGGGCGTTCAGATGTACGGCAAGAATATCTTGTATGCATAATGTGTCGCGGTCTCATTGATAAGAACATTTGTCATTTATTAAAAAGACAACTAGGTCGATGTGTCTGCATAATGTTGCTTTTTTTTAGTTTTTATGCATTTTTATTTTTTTAACTTAAATTACTCTTACGAGTATATGCTAAACAAAAAACGCTTACAAATTAGCTTAAATTACTTACAAATAATCTTATTATAACTTACTGGCCCAATGCGGGCACTCTAACTTAAACCTAATACTTAAACTATGTCCTTCGACGAATCTTACATTATATTTTTATTTTAACATTACTTAATACTAGAACTAAGAAAATAAATTATAAGTAAAAAACTTAGTGAATGGACATTTTTTAATTTTTATAAAACTTAAAACTAAAAGCCTACAGACTACCTAAAAATAAATCTTAATCTACTTAAACATACTTACATCTAATACGTTCACACACACATACACACACACATATATATATATATGTACATAATACATATATACTTAATATATAATATACTTATATATACTTAATATATAAATTTTTTATTTTTATTAATTTTTTTTTTTATATATTTTTTTCCCTAAAACTAATTAATCTTACCTACAACTATGTAAGCCGGCAATGGCTAAAAAAAATTAGGCTTACCCACTTTGCCTCAGATGAAGCTATCTATCACTGGAGGCATTCGACGACGAAGCATGCTCCCCTTCAATTAGCCACCAAAATTGCTGGTGCTGCTGAGCAACATCCCTCATGTCGCGACTCCCTACCGACCTTCTGAACCGGAGACGCTCTGCACTGCCATGTCCGACGTCTCTGTCGTAGTTAAGTCGCCTGTCCGCTGCTTTTCGAGCGACGTGGAAGATTAGCGGCACCGCCAATCTGTCCTGGATCAGACCTTTACTATCTAGATAGAGGAACGCTTCTGGAGAAACAAAGCCGTCAACGCGAACTCTCTCGTGATACATATAATTGGGGTAGTAAGCCCCGGAGATCAGGTTGTTCGATGAGGTCATTGCTCTAGCAACGTGCCTTCGAGTCAACTTAATGACGAAATTGTCCACTCTTATTAGGTTCGCCCTATTGTATAAGACCTCATTAGGATAGAATTTTATGTACTCAAACTCTGGTGTTCTGTATAAGCGAAGATAAGTTCTAA
Source organism: Volucella bombylans (assembly GCA_949129095.1). Lineage (NCBI taxonomy): Eukaryota > Metazoa > Arthropoda > Insecta > Diptera > Syrphidae > Volucella > Volucella bombylans. The sequence continues at coordinate 189,591,906 of OX422140.1, read as the reverse complement.
GACAAGCCCTCTCAAACACCCGAATTTTTTCCAATAAACTTGCTCTCACATTGAACCACACGGGACATCCAAAAACAAGCATGGGCCGGATAAGGGCCATGTAGCAGATCACCTTCACCCTCGCATCGACTTGCCTGTTATAAAACTTGCCTTTGTAAGGGCAAAAGCACCTTTGGCTCTGGCCAGAGCAACATCTATATGTTTGTTAAAATACAGATATTGATGTAGCCAGATCTTAAGGTATCTGACTACATTTCGACAAGCAAGTGGCTGCTCGTGCTGCCCCACGATCGAGAATTTTCGCCAATTCTTTCTGGTATCCCTAGAGGCCCCAGACAACGGCGTCCTAACCAGAATAGTTTCCGACTTCTGAAAGTTGATTTTCAACTTCCAGTCATCGCAATATCGCTTAATTTTGTCGAAGTCACGCTGCAAAAATATATTAATGACCTCAATTTTTGGACCTAATCTGTACGCGATTAAGTCGTCTGCGTACGCTATGGCATGGTGAAGTGCACCTATCAGTTCACTCGTGTAAATGTTGAATAGGATCGGCGAATTTACCGCACCTTGTTGCAAACCATTTTTAATGTTAAATGTTCCAGCAGAAGTCACATCGCCATTCTTCACGATGAACTGTCTACTGGAGAGCATATCAAAAAGAATATACAGCAGTGGTTTACTAATGCCCAACCTGTCCAGCTTGATAAAGAGTCCCTCTAACCATACGGTATCGAAGGCTTTCCCCAAGTCAATCAGGCAGGCACCAGTGCACTGGTTCTTGCCTTTGTTCCATTAGATATCAGAAACCAGTTTAGACACAGTATGAATGATATCATGCCCCGTCTTGAAACCGAATTGATTATCTGGAACTATATGTTTGTCCTCAACCCACTTAGTCAGGACACTATTGATGACATTCTCGAAAACCTTACTGATGTTTGGAAGAAGACCGATCGAGCGGAGATTCGCCGGATTGGAAGTGTCTTTATCCCTTTTGGGGATGGGATGTACCACCGCAGTTATCCAATTCGCTAGATAATGTGCATTATTCATTGCATTATTAAACACAATGGTATAAATGTTCACCGCTTCTGGAGGGAGATGTCGAAACACAATGTTCGGTATTTCATCGGTTCCCACTGATTTCTTACTTCTAAGTGATTCGACGATGGTTTGGAGCTCCTCCTGCGAAATGAACAGGGGTATCGTTGGTGATGATATTATTTGCCATATTCTCGTCATTGAACTGGGTGAAACCCGAGCTCTCGAATCGCCAATTCACAATTTCATTTCGAAGGTAGAAATTGTGCACAAGGACTCGATTCTCCAGATCGTGGTTCGATCCAATGATAACTTTTGCCTTGTACATTTTCTGGAAAGTCGCTCCTATAGCCTCTACCTGCTCCTGCGGATCCTCAATCACAAAGAAGTAGTCATCATCAACAGCCTCATTTGGATCTATGCCTGTTGCTACCAGTATTTGTTCGTTGTTCGTCGTTCGGGCGATTTTAAGACATGGAAGGTCGTTCTGATTATTTCTCCGAAATATTTTATTTATTTGCGGAACATATTCGGGTTGCTGGTATTTACAGCCCGAATATTATTGTTCCAATACAAATTTACAGATGCTCTGTAATTTTCCTTTCTTAATGTTTGGAGGTTTTTAATCGACGACTTCAGTGTCATGATCTCCGGGTTATGTCTGTCAGTAAACTTTCCGTACAGGGTTTTTAGTCTTGACAGCAGCCTACTTTTGTGTCGGTGCAGTGCGTTAATAGTTGCGTTGCGGAATAAGTCTTCTTCGTCAGTGTGTTGGCACCGAGGTATCGTTTTGTCCATTGTTCGTTTGATTGTCTCGTCCATTAGTCTTAGATACCTGTCAGTCTCCTCGTTTGACAGATTTCTGTTGGACGGTGGGTAGAGCGAATTCGAGGAGAGTGCTCTAGTCAGTGTTCTGGTGAAGTGTGTCCAACGCACCCTACTATAATTGTAGGAATGCCTTTGAACAAACTCATCCAATTCCGCAATTTCGTTGGGAACAGTTATTTCGGTGCTGAAACTGCAATGGTCACTGTCATACACGAAAGTGCGTACACAGTTTGTAGTTTCTTGGTTAGTGCATGTCAGTTGTATTCGTGAGTCGAGCAGCAGAAGATCCAAATAAGACCCGTGTCTGGGAAACGATGGACTATACGTCGCCTTAAGCCCGAGTCGATACATCACACTGTGTTGACCCCACCAATTGAATAGTAGGTTCCCTCTAGTATTTGGTGTATTATTTCCCCAATGACTATGTTTGGCGTTGAAATCTCCGCCGATAATAAAATAGTGTCTCGAGCTCTGAGATAAATAAGGTGGATTGAGTTGCCGTAGGTGCATAAACAGACACCATGTACAACCGCTTTCCACTACGGAGAGGGATATACACGATGCATGCTTCCAGCACCTGGAATCTACGTACTACACGACTATATATTCTTTTAAACCGAATACCTTTTCGTACGAAAATCGCTACGGCACCTCCCTGAATGGAGTTGGGTCGGTTTCTCCGTACTGTTTTATATCTTCTGTGCCTCATTTTGTGTCTCTTGGTAAGCTTAGTTTCGCTAACCAAAAGCACATCAGGGGCTTGGTCTTTAAGCAACTTAAATAGTGCGGCTCGTCGTACGAACCTTATCAGTGAATTCACATTCACAGCAAGGTCCTTCACGGTCTGCTCCGCCACGTACGTACCCATTACGGCAAAAGGTGCGTTAGGCCAGGCAGCACCGCGTATACTTGATCCACCCGCGCGGTCTGTTCAGTTAGATGACGTTGGAGCTGAGCCATCTGCCCCTGGATAGAGAGCTAGATATCTAACATGTCAGGAACTGGTTCCGGTGCTCTGGGCGCTGGGCCTGAGAAGCAACCTTCGCTTGCTGTACCGTATTTCCCCCACCTGCCGCCATTTAGGTGTAGGTAATATGGGGAGTAACGGCTGGAGTTTGCAAATGCACGGGTGGATGTTTAACTTCCACTGTCTGCTGCTGGGCCAGATTTATTCCTTTAATATACTGGAATTTGGGACAACCACGATAATTTGCGGTGTGTTCCGTATTCCTACATAAAGCACAAGAGAGTTGGCTTTTTACAGACGCTCCCTCCTTACCCAGAGCGCTTTCCTCAGACTTGTGGTTCTTTCCGCACTTCCCGCATCAAGGCTGCATTTCGCAGTTCGACGCGGCGTGCCCAAACCTTTGGCAGCGAACACATTGTAAAACCATTGGCCAGTGTACAACCTGGTAGTCTAGGACCTTGATACTCCTTAGACCATCCAGATTGCTGTCGAGACTTAGCTGGACCAAATGGCTTGACCCCCACGAATTTGAGCTCTTTGCACTCCTTCTCTTTCAGCAATGCAAGGAGCTCCTCCGGAACAATCGACGAAGCATAATGCTGGAGAGCATTATTAATGTGCGATAAATTGAGAATTTGTCGGGAAAAGGTAGATGTCTATAAATATATTGTGTGGTGTTATTATATATCGTACAACATTGAGCTTACTCCTGTTAGAGTAACTACAATTTCCGAACACTTCATAACCGTATGTTAATATTAGGACAATAAGTATTTTAGCTAGAACTAGCCATTATTTTGACGGCGTATAACGTTATATGACCCATACTTTTCAAAGTACGCCATACGCTTTACCAATAAAGCATTTTGGCTTAAGGGGACTTAAGAAGAGCCTGTTTTCCGCTTACCACTGTGAGATTTTCCTTATATCTCCATTAGTTTTATCCATATAGTCTTCGATGAGACTAAGTAGCGAGATTTTATACAATTGGACATCGTCCACATACATAAGGGACAATGACTGTGTTATTGTCCAAGGAAGCTCATTTATGTACAATGAGGACAAAATTAGACCTAGAATCGATCCCTGTGGAACACCCTTGAATGCGGGAAGTAGTTTGGAATACAATCCTCGACAACCACAACCTGGTTTGTGTTACACAAGTATGTATCTTGCCACACAAATTACCGTGATCTACAGTGTCAAATGCTTTTGAAAATACCAAAAGTACTAAAAAAAGTGACTTTACCCATACCTAAATCTCTCATTATATATTCAATAACATTTATAAGTCCTGTTATGCAGCTGTGGTTTTGTCAAAAACCGACTTGTTTGTACGAATATATATTATACTATGAGCATTAACATAACAATTCATTTGTTTTTGCATAATTCTTTCAACGACTTCTGATAGGAAGGTTATAATTGGGCCTAAATTCCTTATAGGTTTCATCTTTTGGAATTGGTATCACTTTATACATTTTCCATTGGCTGTGGTAAGCACTAGTTTTCAATATTGTATGAAAGATATTTGCGATATAGGGCAATATGATTGGTAGGACGGTTTTAAAGAAGATAGAATCCATTTAATCGATTCGATTTTATTACAATATTTTTCCGTAAATTTTTATTTATTCAAAATAGGATCAGTTGGCATCTATGACATTCTTCCAACGTGATACAAATTCAAATATTCCTTTTTCGTAGAAGTGCTGACTTTTTGAGGTAATGAAATCTTCAAAGGCTTTTATGACCTCTGCTTGGTTCAGGAAGACCTTCTTCCGGAAAAATAAATCCAGATTGCGGAAAAGATGGTAATGCGTTGGAGAAATATCAGGAGAGTACGGAGGGTGCAGAAGAATTTCAAATCCCAACAAACAACAGTTTTTTCACCGTTGCTTGTGAGATATGGGATCTAGCATTGTCATGCAAAAGGATCAGACCGCGTCTGTTGACCAACGCAGTTTGCTTTTCAGCCACTTTGGCATTCAATATGCCGATTTCCTCACAATATTTGATAGCGTTTATCGTTTCTCCTGGTTGATGAAATGAAAAGTGGATTGGTTCTTTCGATGTCCACCAAATTATCAACATAATCTTTTTTGGGTGAAGATCCATCCCCGAGGGTGTGTTTTGGTTTTTCCTTTGCGTCCAACCACTGTCCAGATCTTTTACGATTATCATACAATATCCACTTTTAATTACAGGTGACTACCCGGTGCAAAAACGGTTCAGTTTGGTTTCTTAATGTAAGGGATGCGCAGATTTCCAGGTGCCGTAGTTTTTGGGATTCGTTCAGTTCATGGGTTACCCACTTATCGAGTTTATTTATCTTTCCTATGGGAAAAAGGTGTCGACTTATTGTCATTGGGGATACTCCCATGCTTTGTGCAATCTCCCGCACCGATTTCGTTGAGTCCGCATCCGCCGTTGCTCTTAAAACATCGTCGTCAACTAACGTTTCCGGTTTCCCACATGGTCCATTTTCGAGGCTGAAATCCCCTGAACGGAACTTTGCAAACCAAAGTTGTACAGAGCATTCGTTTACCGCTACATGCTACATTAATGTGCCATTTTAAATTCGTAATGGAAGAGGGTTCATATTTGAACTGCCGACAGCATGGTAAATAATTCCTAGAAAAAAAAAAATAACGATCCTTGTAACGAACCCTAAAATTCTCACACGTCAAACACATGTACCACTTTATTTTCTAAAAAAAGATAATTTAACATTCTGGCACAGATGTCCACTCGAGAACTTCTTATTTCCGACTGAGCGAAAATCGGATATTTCATGTGGTACAATCCAATAGATATAATATTGTCATCGATTCCAGAGAAACCGAAGGCAGTTCTCGTAGAGTTCATAAGATTTGTACCCGAGTACCGATCCACATATATTTACGTGCATTGAAGATGCTCCTCCAAGAATTGGGAATGGTAAGCTTACAAAGCTTTGGTTAAGTGCATTGCAGTTTTCAAGTCTGTTGTTATTTTTTTTCCCCCAAAACCAGTTAAAGTAAATTTTTCCACAATTGCCATCCACTAATGGATTGATTTAATCAGTTTGCATAGACAGCCTTTTTTTCTGCACGTATCTTGATTACGGATATTGCAGTAGCTTCGGCGATGCGCATTGAACCTAGTGCATTTCCAGCGACTATAAACTTGATTACAAAGCCGAATTCTGATTGTAAACCAGAACTTTTGACCAAACTTTATTTCTAACAATCGGATCATGAGCGTTGAAGAGAGATTGTATGTTATGATTCAGGAATTCTATTTCATCATTTAAAGATATCATGGAATAAGAACGTTCCTAATAAGCACTTCGAACATTTTCTTCCAAAAGAGAGTAATCAATTATTTTAAGCCTCGATTGGTGTACGATATGTATGTGCATTGAGGGTCAAAACCAAAAGTGAGGTATATCAGGTCGTGCCTTGAAAAGACAGGTGCCGTGAGCCTTTCATTGGACAATATATGAACGATTCACATCAGTAACAAAAAATACAACCAAAAGCGTACTACAACTTGCGGAGGAATGGCTTGGATTAATATTATTAACTGGAAACATATTAAATACTCTCATTTTATTAACGAGAAAATTGCCTTCAAGGAGGTTACTATTAAAATCCCCGCTGATTATGAGTTCGGGTGTGATGACAAATAATTCTACCATGAGTTGGAAAAGAGCGCAAGAGTTATGTTTTTATACGGTCTGTACACATTTCCCACGTCTTCTCCGTTTGTCTTCTCCGCATACTATATCAACAAACACATATTCAATATCACTACCAGCCTGTGAAGTACACCTCAGATAGCAGTTAATACCTTTCCGCACATATACAGCAGCTCCAACTCATCTTCGTTCATATCTATTGGCACTTTACTTTGCATTTCTGTCGAAAATCACGATACGAATATTTAATCGGGGAATAATTTTACGTTTGTATTAGACCTACATTAAGAGAAAATTAATCGTAAAAAAAGAATCAGTCATACTTTAGCCTTTAACTTCGGTTATTCGCTCTTAATTTGTATCATAGCTTTGTAGAACTCTATTATTAACTATATTTCCAAAAGTTCGTAAGGTATTGATGTACAACTCTGGAGTATACTCTGGGTCAATTTTTAAAAATTTTTAAAATATAATTTTTGAGTACGATTTCGGATATACGAGTATGACCATTTCGACTTAGTTTTGCAAAAGTTATTCCATCAGTCCATTTTTTGACTAAGGACTGATGAGGGCACTAGCATGTACAGTACACCTGAACATAAATAGTGCATTTTTTCAGCCAATAAAAGACGTATTTTTCGGTCTTGTGGCTTAAATTCCAGTACTAACTGGACCTTATACGAGTGTGAGCTAAAATCTTTTAACAAAACTGAATTTTGTAAATTCTCGTAAATTTCCGTGGCATGGAACAGCTGTTGAAGCGTGAGTTTTTTCAAGATAATTTTCAAAAATATACTAAACAGAAATGTCATACTCGTACTATATGTCAATTGTCATGTTTAATAATAATTATCCCTCTCACTCAAAAAACATACTCTTTATAAGAGGATCTTATTTTTAATGTTAAGTTTGAAATATTCTGCAAGTAATCCGAGCATTTCTGTAAAAGTAAAAGTTAAAGTTACTAACATTCATGTTCCCACGTGCGGTTCTCAACTTTTATGTCGATTGTTCTTTCGAGATATTAAATCTCGTTCGCGGACGGTATGGTATTAGTTAGGATGAAGAGGAGTGGACCTAGGTGACTACTTTGAGGAACACCTGAAGTGGAGAAGAAAGGGGCCAATAGGGCAGTCCTGAATCGAACACTATAAAAAAGATTATCCAGGTAAGAAGATATCCATTTTAGCAAAATGTTTTCAAAGCCCAGGACGGACAATTTGAACAGGATTAGTTTGTGAGATACCTTGCCAAAAGCCTTACTGAAATCAATTGTTATAACGTCAACTTCTTTACCACTTTCTAAGGCTGAGAGAACAGAGGACACGAGTTTGGGTACATGTGAAAGTTTAGCTAGAGGGCGGTAATTAGTGACTTCGCTCTTTAATCACTTTTTGTGTATCTGTGTTATGAAAGAAGACTTCAATATCTGTGGAAATTCACCATGAGTGAGCGATAACTGGAAGAGATTTGAAAGGGGGTGGGAAAGTGTTGAGGAACACTTTTTAAGAAGGCCATCTGGGCCGGGTAAGTATTCATCTTTAAGTTATTGTAATTTATTTTCTATCATTGAATGATCAAAACTTTGAGAAATAGGGAGGCCAATAGGGAAGTTAGGTAGGTATTTGAAATAAGAAGGATCCGGTATGAAGGAATTATCGGCAAAAGATTGCTTAAAAAAAGTTGGCTATCGTATGCGGATCAGTTTATGATATATTTTCGTATGAGAGGGATGGAGGAAAACCGTCGAATTTTTTTTGTAGTTAACGAATTGGTAGAAAGACTTAGGGTCGCTTATAGGCCTTGATTCCCCTCTATCGAGGTATCGCTGGTAGAGAACTTTATAAATTTGGGCGAATTATAGGTATAACCCGAGGTAGTTGGAATAGTCCGCAAAGGAATTGGATCGAAGGAAAACTGCCTATAATTGTTACGTAAAGAGTGAAGTTTACGATTATACCAGGGGTGCTCATAGAAAGGTTTGTTTTTGCGAGAAAAGGGGGCTTAGAGAGAAGTATAATTGAATAATTCTCTGTAGAAGATAGAGAGAGCATCACTGAGGGACATATTGGCAAAATTAAAAGAACACTTACTAAGATATTCGTTAATTTTGCCGAAATTCGCTTTATGAAAGCCTACCCATATATTTGAAGACCCCACTACCTTGTCATAAGCTAGAGTCTGTAAGCTTATCCAAGAAGAGGCATTCTTTACTCGAGTTAGGGTTTGCGATAAAAAAAAAGATTCATCTCCCGATTGAGTCCAGTGCAATTGAGGTAGATTGAAATCGCGGAATACGATGATATCATCGAGAGGATCAGATAAATTAATTATTTGATCAATTGCATCGAAAGTGAGTTGGTAGCATTCGATAGGTCGCGCCGGTAGGATGTAAAAACACATAACGTATAGGGAGCTGCAGGGGAGTGTTATCTTTATTGAAACGTGTCAAGCTTAGAAGAAGTAGAAACAGCGATTGGAGAAGATGTTAAGTCATTGTGGACGGCCAGTATGACACCTCGACACGGAGAATCATCTTTTGGACGGGTAAGATCGTCGTCCCGAAAAATGTTGAAACATTTCTTTATATCGGGAATTAGATTAGTTTCGGTCAGAGCGTCGACCTCAAATGGGAGAGCGTGAGACTGGCGCAAGACACCACGGGTTTCAGATCGCAGTCTGAAACCGAATCGAAACGACTTTTATTGGTAACTAAAAAGTGCAGAAATCTAATCCCTGTGTAATTTATATTCTGTCCTGTACACGAGTCACAAAAAATAACAAGATTCTTGTTTTCTATCGTCAAAATCTTGTTAGAAAAATTGTACAGCATCCAAACAACTCCATCTGCACCGTTTTTAGCGACAGATTCATAATAGGTGTAGAATATGGATCTTGAATTTGATATAATATGAACGTTAAAACTGATAAAGTTCAACTGACGATTATAGTAAACATCATTCGTTGTGATGTTAGAGCAAGGAAGATTTTTTTGATAATTTATAGTGATCGCTTCCATTTAGCACGATTTAGAGGAAAGTTTTTCAAAAAATAAAAACGCTCACTGTTTCTTAGGTGTAGTTCTTTTCATGTGTTTTTCGGGGCAGATCCTCAAAAGTCTTCCTTTTTACTTCGTCATCACAACTATTAATGATATCTCTGCCATCAGAGCATCATACATACTGCTACTATCATTCCTTGGGTACCCAAAAGATATATTGAAATCTTTTTCAAAAATTTTACGGAAAGACTCGTAAGGGTTTATAATCGTAAGGGTAGTTAGGGTTTATTTCAACATACATCTTGTGGAGTTTACTCCGAATGTCAATAGGTGGTTTACCAGTTGAAGCTAAGGAGTCTCTTACAAATCTAACTCGACGTTCGGTGACCACGTGTAAAGCTGCAAAAGCTTTCAAACAAACTGGAACGTCTTTAGTATTTCAGTCGACCTTTACACGAACACGATATAAAAAAGTAGCGTACTTGCCTGTTGATCTTTCTCTGTCTCTTCGGGGACGACTATACGCCACAGAAAGAACGGTGACAAGACCAGTAAGATAAGAGTTTCGGAGGTCTATGTTTCTAAGCTCGTTAAATTTTCGAATAATTCTACTGCACTCAGGTCCAAAAACTTTTGCAAAACAGTTAAAACGCTTGCATTTGCAATCATGCCCAAGTTCATGTGTGGTAGCACGCAATACCTTCATTACGTCTTTTGATGAACCCGTTTTTCTTTCGTTTCTTAGAATCTGTGCTCGGAAGCCTTTGTTCTTCTTCTCTTGACACAGGATCCATTTGAATAAAAACTACATTGTAAAATCACACACTGATAAAAACACTATGATCTAACAACTTCATGCGAATTTATAACCGCACTCTTACAGATTGCTGAATATTACAATATACGTGGCTTTAGCTCTTGCACCAACTGGATCTTATAAGCCTTTACCTATCTTTACGTAAAATTTTCCATATAGTGTCCATAAGAGGAATATATCCTCTTCAACACAAGCTTCTACAATGCAACCGCGATATTTTCTTCGGAACGCAATGTTCTCATTCTTGTTGGTGTGTGAATATCTAATATGGATATTAGGGTGCGAAATTTTTCAATAATTCTATAAAAGGCACGTTCAGTTGGCCGATGATTTCACGAGGTGCTCTATAAATTTCGACTTTAGAAATAAATTTGATAAATTTCAAGCTTGACAGCTCAGTGTGATGGCTGATTTGGCATGTAATCCCTAGTGAAAAGTTTGGCACTGCAAAATACATTACATAAAAATATTTGAAAATCTTCTCATTAGTTTTCAACCAAAATTTTTATGTCGCGATCGATGCGTAGCACCCTTTTAGTAATATTTAAGTTACAGATACATTTTTAAAGTTTTTTTTTTATTTTTTAAATAGTTTGTTTTATTGACCTGTCTAGTTCCTTAGAAATTATTCCAATATACAAATATTGTATCTCTTTAGTAGGCTTTTGAGACCGATTCTTATCTACTCGTATGTACTTTCCGTAGAGCCCTCTCTTAGTTATTTTTGGGAATGTTTCTGGGACCTGAACCCAGCTTGTTAGGTTAAGTTTTTTAAGCCATAGAACCAGACGCAGGCGCTTTAAGCTTGGGTATCAGTGAATATATTGATGGTGGTACCGTTTATGGTTACATCGGGGTTGGTATTGGTTAATGTAAACAAACTCTACCTAAAAGGACTTGAAGACATTCCTAGTTCGTCATCAACATGGTTTGGGATCTTATTGAATTAATTGAACTACGGAGTGGAATTTGTTGCTTTAATAAAGAAATAGACCATCCAGGCATTAAGATAAGCAACTAAAATAAATATTATTCAGCTTTCGATTCAACCGATTTTAACAGAACCAAACCTATTGGAAACCAAAATGGTGAGAATCACTTTTCAAATATTTCTTCTGCTATACTCGTATAGCTACGTCCACCCGTTTTGTTTAAGCGACAACCCATATCTATAAATAAAATGTCGCGAAAACTCAGACGCAGGTACCCGGTATTCGAACCTACTAAATTTTTTAAAACTTCATATTACTCGTACCAATATATGTTAGTTCTGTGGCATGCACTGCTAGTTGCTGTCATAAATTCTTAAGGTATTATTATCGTCGCGACAATTGATATTTCTTAAGTAAATATTCTAGTTTTTGGAATGAAGAAAGATATTGATATCGCTTTTATCCAAAACCGACAATATCTGTCTACGTCTTGTCCTGAAGTTTGTGAGGTATATTATATTGCAGATTAGCTACATACATAATATCCTATTTATAGGTTGTACTCGTAAGTGTTATCTACATTGATTTCCGTGAATATGTCGAAGCATTTAGTAGAACCTGAAGATTTTACCTGTATAAAGCCTAATTAAATCAATGAAACTGGACATACTAGGAAAATCTGACTATATTATAAGGATTAAGTTCACTCATTTCCCGGGTAAGAACAATCTAAAACTGGCTTAAAAAACGAAGCAAGAACGATCTTTCGAAAAATTATTACACTCCCTCTTTTCACAAAACGAGCCTTAAAATATTCCGGATAAATTAGCTATAGTGTTTGGAGGCAGTAAGTGATGCAATCTTCTAGAAATATTCGCTTTAGTTTACAAAAACTTAGTTAACAAACAAAAATAAAGCACCCCCAGTAAACGTTACACAAACAGACATCATTTCCGTCAACGTACAATATGTCTACCCGAAAATCACTAAGTGAAGATTTAAACGTACTGATTATCAAGACTACGGCACAACCAAAATTCGCTGTCCTGTGGTACAATAGAAGATAGTGATTGGATATTCCATCTCAGGACTGAATCTGTAGAACATATTATGGAGGAACTGAACAAAATAATGGTGCGATATGGCAAGTCAAAGGGGACTGGAACCAAGCAAGGATCACCATATTAAATGTACGAAATATGTTCAATAGGGATAAAATGCCTAACAACTAGAATACAAGTTCACTAATCTGTGGATTAGATTAACCTGTGAAAGACTGCTTACAAGATTGTTATAGAGAAGATGAATGGGAATAAATCTTCGCAGATAACATGTCCAACAATATTAAGGAGCATCAACACAAAATTTTAACACAATTTCTAATTTTCACGTATCGTGACGTATAATTCATCATGGTACAATAGGTGAAATATCAGAATTCATAGTATACAATATAATCAACTGGTGACTCAGCTTTATTTTTAATCCTATTCTCCAAAATAAAACTGGAAGTTGAATGTGACAGCAGAATTGAGCTGTGACCTGTCATCGACTAGCTGATCGCCCATGCAATCCCAATGAATCATTCATCCTTAGCCATCAAAGCCCCATGAGGGAAGGAAATACGAGTATAGTTCTGCGGGCTCAATGCATTAAGGGCTATTAGTGGCTTCTGAAAATTATCGGGTAAAACAGCTTACGTTGTAGACCATATATTTCGGACAGCATTTCGAATAAACGAGATAAACTGACTTGGTAAAAAAAAAGATCGACAAACCATGTTTAGAAAAACGAACATTATCAGGCCCGTCGAGCAGCCGTATTGTCATTTGGGATGGCAGCGCTCGTGTGAGTTTTCTTAAGTGTTCCGGTGATATGTTAATTTCCCCAAACTCACAATCAACCAACTTTGCCTTCCACGCTTACAAAGAATGCTTATTCGAATAAACTGTGGTTTTATGTTTCAATAGCAGTAACCGGCGCGCGTTGCTGCGTCAAAAAAAGTACGTACTTAATGGCAACTGTGAAATTAAATTTCTTTATTTTATCATAATGCTGGCAGATAAGCATTTGTTATTGATAATTTTATTTGGTGAAAAAATGTAAAATTTTTTCAGTATGCCAATTCGGGAGCAAGCAGGTGGCGTCATCATTCAAAGCTGTCCAAATCCAATCGCATTTTATCTTACTCTTTGCCATTTCTTTTTATAAAAATCCAAAACTTTGAACATACCTAAATTGTAGCCGACCATTTAGCTCTCGAATATTGAATTTCGAAAATAAGAAAAAATAAATTACTTACGATCTTCGGCGTCTAAGATTGTAAATGAATCGTATAAAAGCTTGCGGAAATTTCGGCCACGTCTCTTTTTTGCACTTTTTTTCTTCAAGCTGGTTGGTTCCCCTATTCGTACGTGCAGTACGTATATATTGTACAATAAATAAATTCTAAATTAAGCTCTGATATGTGTATTGGAAGATTGCTGTGTAAATTGCTGCCTCGGTGCAAGCAGAGCTCGCAAATAAGAGTTGACCGTTTTTCTCTTTGCGGTCTGTGCAAAAATTCATGCACACTCGCTCTCGCTCTGAGCAGAACACTTCGTTCGTCTTCGTTTTGGTTTTCGGTTGAGTGTTCTCGGGTGAGCTATATGTGTTACGCTCTTTCAATAACACCTTAGAGAGAGCGATTTGATTGATCGCTCGCACATTGAGAGTCAGCAGATGACCGAAAAAATTAAATGCTCAGCGCAAACGGTCTTTTTTTATCACTTTGCCTTGTTTACAATGATGTCCTCTCGTTTGCGTAAAACTCTTGGAAAAAATCTGTAACCAGAAAATTATTTTAAATATTTTCATGCACTTCGATATTGTCGTTGCTGTCTAATTCGTTAAAAATCTCGGCATGTTTAGCTATCAAATGGCGCTTTAAATTTGTTGCGTACGAGCCAGACATTTTATACCGCATATGTTGCACTTCGATTTATTTGTTTGTGCATCGAATTTAAAAAATTGATGCACTTTTTTATTTTGTTCACGGCCCATGTTTCCCGAATTACCGAACGCACTTAATTCACAAAGCCAAGTGACAAGCTCAAAAAGACGCCTCACTCGTTAACATGTATACAAACGCAAAAGACTTTTATTTTCTTCGCTCGCGTCCAAACGGTCAGCGAATTCCCCGAACAAAAGACAAACAACAATTTCGGTTATTCGTTGAGCGCAGACCGTTTTACTTCAGAGTCGAAGTGAACGGTTCATCTCTGACCTTTGTGGTCAAAGAACCTGTAAATGAGACTTATTTACGGACAACGAAGAAGGGTCAATTGTTATTTGCGAGCTCTGGGTGCAAGTGCCAAATTGGCGAGACTCCAGATTCCTGTTTGCAGGTAGCTGATTGATCCAGATGGAGCTGAAGCGCTATAAACGCTGGCGCTCCGATAGGATGAAACGTAGTTCCCGAGTATAAATAGGCGTGGTTTGGTGTGTTTCAATGCATACCTATATACTTATATAGAAATGAGTACCTACATATAACTCATCACACCACCAGGAATCATCATATCCATCAGCTTATCAAATAACTGCACCTCATCAACCCTATCAACGTTTTTTTTTTATTTGCATCCAGTTAACCGTACTTTAGGTTAGGTTAGGTAAGAGTGGCTGTTGGAAATACCAACCCACTTAGGCCTATTGGCCCATTGTGATGCCACGTGGATCTATGATCTTCTTACTACTGGAACCAGTTTGAGCTTTTAATAAAGCGTAGGAGACTGTTAACGTCTATTTTTTCTAGATCGTTTAGGTCGTTGTAGAAGAAAGCTCCTAGATGAAGCTTCCTTCTCTGAGAGAGAGATGGGCATGTGCAGAGTAGGTGGGGGATTGTCTCCTCCTCTTCCTCGTCCATGCAGCTTCTACAGAAATCGTTAGTAAAAGCGCCAAGCCTTCTTGCGTGCTTGCCTATGAGGCAGTGTCCGGTAATGACGCCTATTATGGCGCTGAGATGTTTCCTATCTAAAAGGATCAGACACTTAGATCGACTCAGATCCTGCCTTGGCCAGATCTGTTTGGTCTCTAGACATGTTTGTCCAGCAGTCCACCTAAGGTCTGTTCTTTATTGGCATCTAGCTTTAGTGTTAGTTTGCACGTAGCGATTGGTATACCTATACTACCTTTGTCCGGTAGGATAGATAGAGTGGTTCCAATTTTGGCGAGTTCATCGGCTCTGCAGTTCCCTGGAATGTCGCTCTGGCCCGGCACCCAACAAAGGTGAATATTGAGCTGCTCTGCCATCTCCATGAGAGATGATCGGCATTCAAGGGCGGTTTTAGAATATAATGAGACCGAGTCCAGGGACTTGATGGCGGCCTGACTATCCGACAATATGCGGATATCCTTTGCAGATATCACGTTTTTCTTCAGCCAGGACAGAGCTTCTTTAATCGCCAAAATTTCCACCTGGAACACGCTACAGTGATTTGGAAGGCGGAAAGAAAGGCTTAGGTTTAGCTTATCTGAAAAAATAAAATAATAATAAACCGCCACCAACTCCGCTATCGGTTTTAGATCCATCTGTGTAGAGATGGATTGACTTGTCCTCCATGAAAGCATCCTCCTCCCAGAATGATCTAGAGGGGAAGCTTACATGGAAGTTTTTGTCAAACCAAAGTTCAGGTATGGTGTAATCGGTGTTCTCTGTGAGGATTCCTAATGTATTAAGAATATTGGCGTGGCCAGATGAATTATTTGTCCACTGTTTAGTCGCTTTAAGGCGAATAGCTGCAGTCGCAGTTACTTGCTTGCTAAAAATGTCGAGGGGTGTCAAGTGAAGCAGAATATCTAATGCCGCAGAGGGGGTAGACCGCAAGGCTCCGCTTGTGCATAGACATGCTGTTCTTTGGACTCTGCTTAGTTTAATGCGGTTGACTGCATTCTCCAAGGCCGTCCACCAGACAACCACCCCGTAAGTAAGTATCGGTCTTATGACCGGGATGTATAGCCAGTGGGTTATGCGAGGTTGAAGGCCCCATTTTTTCCCAATGGCTTTTTTGCAAGAGAATAAAGCTATTGTAGCTTTATGTACTCTTTCTTGAATGTTAGGTTTCCAGTTTAGTTTCCTGTCAAAAATGAGACCCAGATATTTTGCTGTATCGGAGAAAACTAAACTGGTACCGTTTATTGAAGGAGGGTCTATGATTGGAATTTTATATTTCCTAGAAAAGAGGACAAGATCAGTTTTATGGGGGTTTATTCCCAATCCACAGCGATCTGCCCAGCGGGTTAATCTGTTGAGATTTACTTGGAGGAGTTCTTTAATGGTGTTAAGATGTTTCCTGAGACGGCTATGGCAACGTCATCCGCATAGGCAATCACTCTGCCACCACCCGCTTCCAGGTATATCAGTAGTTCGTTAACTACTAAATTCCAGAGAAGGGGGGAGAGGACAACGCCTTGCGGCGTATCCCTACTGACATATCTTTTAGCAGAAGTCTCACCCAATTTGGAGTTGATTATCCTGCTTTTTAGGATTAGACTAATCAGCTCCCCAAGTGAGCCGTCTACCTGCAGAGTTGACAGCGCAGTCGTGATTGCGGATGTGTTGACGTTGTTAAAGGCGCCCTCTATGTCTAGGAAAGCAAGCATTGTGTACTCCTTATATTGTAGGGATCATTCGATGTGGCTAGTCAGAGAGTGCAAAGCCGTTTCCACTGACTTTCCTTTACAGTAGGCATGTTGAGCCGTAGACAGAAGTCTTGGATCAACTTTAGCTCGAATATGGATATCAATCAGTCGTTCTAAAGTTTTCAGAAGGAATGATGATAGACTTATAGGTCTGAGGTCCTTTGGGACTACATGAGAACATTTTCCAGCTTTGGGAATGAATACTACATTGACTTCTCTCCATAACAGTGGAATGTGGATAAGTTCTACACAGCTCATCATAATATTTTCCAACACTGGTAGAATAATATCTGAGGATCTTTGTAGCTCGGCAGGTATAATACCGTCCGGACCAGCAGACTTGTATGGTTTGAAGCTATGCAGCGCCCAGAACAGTTTGTCTCTCGTAATCAGACCATGAATTTTGGTCACGGTTGCAGTAGGCCTGTTTGGGCTGCTACTGGCCGCGAGTTGGGAGCTACCTGGAAAGTGGGTGTCCAGAAGCAATTTGAGTGATTCATCACTTGAAGTTGTCCAAGAGCCATCGGTTTTTTTCAAACAGCTGGGCATCATAGGATTTGTGGAGAGCCGCGATGCCTCAGAGGTTTCTGTAATTTTGTCGCAGAATGACCTCCAGGATTGTCGCTTTGCCTTCCTCAGTTCGTTTTTGTATAATTTGAGGGATTCTTTATATGAGTCGTAGTCGGTCACTTTTCTTGTGCTTTTTGCTGCGTTGAAAAGTTTTCTGCAGGCGTTTCTGAGCAGTCTCAGTGCCGATGTCCACCAATGTGGCTTTTTCTTGCCTCTTGGTTGAATAAGAGGGCAGGAAGCGGCCATAGCCTTATTGAGAGTCAGAGTAAATTCCCTGACTTTCATGTCGAGCTCATTGGTGTCACGCGGGGGACTTGATAGTTCAGAGGATATCGTTTTCGACAGTATTCCTCTGTATTTTGTCCAATCAGTTTTCCGGTAGTTCCGGAAAGTTGGTTGGGGGGGGGAGCATCACTCAGACTGAATTGGATGTATCTATGGTCTGAAAAGGAGTGTTCAGACGATACCATCCAGTTTGTTAGCCTTTGGGTGATGCTGCCCGTACTTTAACAGTACTGTAAAAATCATCACATCTTAATCTTTTTCTTCATAATTTGAACGTCTTTTGTTTTATTAATTTTTTTATTTTTTTTTGGCTATCTTTATCTTTGGCTTATTTTATTTAAGTAAAATCTTATAACTGAAATGTATGTACATATGTATATACATATATATATATATATATATAAGTATGCTTGTGGAAATATCTATACCAATCAAAGTGTTGACGAAATTTAAATACTAATCCTACCTACATCTACAAATGAGAGAAAAAGAAGAGAAAGGAATTCAATGAACCTACAGACCCGTAATAGCGGAATATCGTGCATGATCTTCAGCTATAACCTACGGACGTACATACGGCATAAACGTGAGTACCTACACAGCTTTCTTTACTTTCTTTTAAAAAAATAAAGATTTTACATTACAAATTAATTTAAATATACATATATATACATATAACTATTAGATATATATCTTTAATGTAAACTAATGTAAATAAATATCTCTTAAATAAATATCTTATAAATTAACTTAATTGCAGCGTTACATATACAATACATACATATTTGCTTAATTATAACTTTACAAAATAAGAATTTATATTGAAATAAGTTTAAAATCGCGATTACTATCATAATTGCGTTGAATTTGAAAATGAGTGAATTTTCTTTTTTTTTCCGCTCATACATAGTACATACATATATGTTTATTGAATATATATGTTTAAATACATATTTAAATAATCATATTTAAATAATAAAAACACAATAATCATAACTTAATTAACTTATGCTAACTTACTGGCCCTTCAAACGGGCGCTCTGAGCTAAACTAAAATATATTTTTATTTTATGTCTTATTACTCGGTTATACTCGGTTTGCCATGTACTAGTTAGAAGCGGTAAGAATCGGTGAGATGTTTGTTTAGAGCAGTGTTGGTATCTTAAATAGGGTCTATTCCCAATAATGACAGCAAGAGGAGAGGAATAGACTTCGGGGGAGGGATTCCTCAGATGTTGCAAACACCCACAACATCATCTTAAGACACATACAACCTCTTTTTCTTCTTTTTTTTATTTCCACAACTCCCTACAGTGTTCTCGATCGAACCAGAATAGACATATGTACACACGTGTGTCGCAATTAGTTAATTTGTTTTTTTGTTAATGCTGTTATTCGACATGATTTCTTTGTAGTGAATAAGAAGTAGCAGCAAGATCCCACCCCTCCGACGAGCTAGGTCTGAGCAACCGCAAGCATGCCTACTGCTGCACAATCGTAATAGTTAATTCCCACCTTTAACTATTCCTCTTATTCGCCACAAGCAACATACGATTATCCATCTGAAAAACACGAATTTTCCAAGTCAAGTTCAAACTAGCAATAGTTACTGATAATTCTTGATGGAAATCGCGAATGCAAAACGCAAAGGGAACTGAACCCGCTTGAATTCGTGGAATCAGCACGTCTTTTCCTTTGTAGTTACCGCTAATGATTGTAGCTTCGATCAAATTTGGTGTTACTTTTTTTGATTTGAAGTCTGGTTCCATTGCACAGCTTTGGGCGTTTAAGTTTCGAATGAGAATGAGCATCACCGGGCTCCATTGAAATTAGAAATTCGGTTGGATAAGTTTCCATTACTATGCCGATTGATTTGTATTTGACTGGATCGCCGTGGAGTTTCAATTGAATTGAATTTGTATCATGATTTTTGAGGGCTAAGAATGCACGGTCGCACAGCCAATCTGGATTTTTGTAGTTGCTTGTTAAATGTGGAAATATCTTGTCCACAACAGCTTGAATATTCCGCTGCATTTGACAAAAATTGGGCAGAAACGAAATTTGTTGTGCTATCAATTGTAATTTTGCCGTTTGCGATGTCCACAAGCTACGAGTATTTTGAGAATATTTGGGTAGATGCATCTTGCAGCATATGCACACACATAATTCTTTTGTACTCGATACTATAGATATGATGCTTCCAAGGATACGTTCAACTCATCTGAGGGCGTTGATCGATGTATAACGGTCAAAGTTTGCCAAACATCACCTGCAAGAAGAATCAGAGCACCTCTCATCGGAAAGTTTTTTTTTCGGAAATTTTTTGTGGCCCATGGTGCCAAATTTCAATTTTTCATGGAATTTTTACTGATGTTGCATGGTTCAAATTCAACGGAAGGTTGAGTGCCCAATGTGCTGTATGGCTGCCCTCGAGTAGCATTGATGCAATTCCCAATGATGCCACTGATTGTGCAATCCCATTCTGCTTTCAAACCAACGTATGTAAATATCAAATTGATGAGAAATGCTTTTCAGCGCTTCCTTGAGCAACTATCAAAAAAAATCCCGCCATTTCCGCAACACGCAACACGTTGCATGGCTTTGTCATAGCATTTTTTTGAGGAGCAACTAAAAGTCTTGTTTGCATTTCCACAAAATGTTGTTGGGGGTCTATATTGAATTGCTGTTTTTGCACCAGGCCTCTGTCTTGCACGTCATTTCTGTCGATACGAGACATACCGGCATACCGTATTGACAAAGGACTTTGTCGTTGATTGATATTCGTATGCATAAAACCTCAATTAATATAAGAGCTTCATTGAAAATGTCGTCCGAATACTGCTGATTTGGATCGATTTGGCGTGATTGATTGAGAATTTTTTCACTTCTTCACTGAGACTTTCGCGATGCACTTCCCATAGTTCTCGGGGATTCGATGGTGCTAATGTTGTTAAAATGTACATTGTACATATTTGCTTTGAACATGTTGTGAGCGATGACTCTGTGAATGTAGCGCTCTAATAATTTTCCCTATACGTTTGTCATACTAACCCATCTGCACCGCGCTTTCTTCTTACGAACCTCTTTGCCGATGTGGTCCAAGTTTAGCATTATCACATCGTGATGTACCAACGTTATAAATAACTCATCGGATTCACGCATTTGGAAAGAGGCGACGAGCGTTGAGTTCTTCGGTTGCTCTGCTCTGTTTTTTTAATTTTCATCGGCAAAGTAAATTTTCTGACTATTTTCCAAGTGAACAGTCTGATGTTTAGCAGTTGGATAGCGTTCATAAATATTGAATGCGAATAACCGGCAAACTGCCTCGTTGCTGCTGATGTAACATCCCATTCGAAATAATTCGATTCATTGCCTTGATTTGCTATTCAAATACTGCCATGTCACTGCCCTTGTTAATATATTTGCAAACGTATTTGATCGACTTCAAAGAATTGCAGTACTCAACATTAATGTGAGCATCAAACATTTTTGAAGGAAGCGTTGAGTAGTGTACGATCCACCTATTGTCCATGTCACCGTCCACATTTCGCATTTTGATAGTAGTTGTGCATCCAGCATCATAAGGCTTTCTTCGCCTATTACAGAGAATATCCATCACCTCCAGTTTGAGTTCCATTGATTATATTACATGGAAATCGCTTTTAACACTTTCCATCCTTCATGCATGGTGAATTTGTATTAAGTATTTCACATGGCCCATGTGAATCATATTTTTCTTGATTGTTTCCAAAAAAAATGGAATCTAAGTCTCGATTCGGAATCTCAGTAAAAAACACGCTGTCAATTGGTGTTGGTGCAATTTTTTGCTTTAATCAAATTAAAATAGGAACGCGCGGCAAGCATGTTTTCTGGAATTCAATTGAATATATTCAGCATGGGGTTTCTCCAAAAATAAGATTCTTTATGATAGGTCTAATTAGGTTTTGCTTGAAAACTCGTGCTAGAAGATCATGTCTGTGCGATGAGTTTTGGCCGGTAAAAAGCACATCTGTGATTTCATTCCATATTGGGTTGCTTGTGAAGGTGACGAATATATTAGATCTTGACGTTCAGGGCATTCCAATATGCAGTAGGATTCATTTGCTCGTATCATTATTCGGTACGCATAATAATCCATGCAGGAAACTTTCTTCGTCGATTCTTCATTAATGTTGGGGTCGGTTTGCTTGGTTCTGAAATGGTAGCCATCTTTT
Organism: Volucella bombylans; assembly: GCA_949129095.1. Classification (NCBI taxonomy): domain Eukaryota; kingdom Metazoa; phylum Arthropoda; class Insecta; order Diptera; family Syrphidae; genus Volucella; species Volucella bombylans. Next base: position 189,569,884 of record OX422140.1, on the reverse strand, counting down.
CCACCCTTTCCATATCTGTGTCTACGTTGGTTGGATATTTCATGTGGTACAAACTAATACTTTCTAACGGCTTACAAATGTGTAAAATATGATACTGAGGTGTATGACAACTTGTAAGAGTTTTATTGCCAATATGGTTTAATATTTTTTCACTCCTACTTCAAGGCCATTATTTTCATGACTTATTTTAATATTTCCTGCTTTCTTTAACCTAGTAGCCATTTTCTATCAATTCGAAATAGAAAGAAAAAAGTTAATTTTGACTGTGAATACAGCATATGTTTCTTCAACATCTTCTTCAACATATGATGCCTACATAATTGAAACATAATTTTCATATATTTTGCATAAAGCACCCCATCGAATCGTCAAAAGTTCCTCCATTTCAACTTATTTCTCTATGCAAAGCCAATTGTATTGTACTCTTATCCACCCAAAAAAATAGACAACAACAGATGTCATCCCCTATTTGCGAATGCCTCTATACTCATACATAGGGTGAACTTTACCCAGTCAATACCTTAAAAATGCAAACACTGTGTATGCATTTGTAGCTGGAATAGATCTCTGCGGAATAATGTTATTATCTAGAATGTATGAGCATATAAATGTGCACAACCTGTGCACAACTTCAGAGAACACCCTTCCTGTCCTTGCCATTACTAGATACCGCTACTTGTATCTTTACACGCGCATGTTGTCCTGCTTTGACGCATTTATCATCATAAATGAGGCAATAGCGTCTTGTCATTTGTTCTAATATTAAAAATCCTTCGACTAAACTTTAGCGACCCACTGATCTCCTCAGCATCTTTTATCATATCATAGAAGCCTCCTCCAACCTCTTCGCCACAAAACTGAATTCCCATCATCTTGGGCTCGATTTTGGGCATTTCTTTGCTTTACTTTGGGGAAAGGTTAGCAATGCAATATAGGACATAAAAATAAATATTATTGAGAGAAGATGCTAACCCGCTGGATTCTGCCTTGATTCTGGCTCTGCTCTGCCGCTCTCTCTGCTTCTCCCTGTATTATGTAAACTTTTCTAATAAAAAAAAAGGACGAACGAATCGGTTATATGTGTATGCATGAACGGATGAGCCTTAGGTACGTGCCAGGAAAGCTGAAGTAGCTCTCAATAAAGAATATCAGGGCAATGAAAAGCTACCCAAACGAGGATATCTTCAGCAAGCCTTTTCAATAAAAATAATCCGTTTGGTCCGCATTGTGTTTTCTCTTTTTCTATTTTTCTCTTTTCCCTTCGGTGCTTATTTTCTGGCATTAATGAAATTTAATTAAACGATTGGGTGTGTATAATGAAATTCGAACGTGATCTAATGATATCGATGGGAGTAGATAAATTTTATTAATTAGATTGTCTTGTGCGTAGGTGTGCGTGGAGGCACTTCGTAGGGACAATTGACTCATTTTGAAATAATTCGTAGCAAGAAGTGAAATTCTCTTATCACCACCCCGTATCCTTACGCCGGCCAAGGAATGTATCTTTTCACGCTGGAACTTGGCGCTATAGGTTTTCAGCAGATATAAAACAGAACTACGAGTATCTTGATAAATTCCGAAAAAATGATTTTGTGGATTTGGACATAATTTCTCAGAAGCAATGAACGGGTAGTCGAGAACTCTTATAAATCACCACACAATCCAAATGTATATTATGGTAACCAAAAACATTATTTTGAGCACACACAGCGGTTGTCTATAGCGATTTTAACTACTCTAACCAGGTCCATCTTCTATTTATATAAAAATGGATGCATGTTTGCATGTTCCATATGGACTAAGAAACTACTGGACCGATTTATGAGCGTTTCTTTGCAAATCATCCGCGTAGTCCGTAGGAGGTTTAAAGCTATTAAAAGATCTGACCAGTAGAAAGCAAGTTCGGTCAGATCCTAAAAATAAATGGTGTCAGAAGAGATATCCACAGTACACCCTCAAGCCCACTTTCGGATGTATTCTAAAATATTATGATGCGTTCCTAAGCCGTACAACTCGCTTATGGAATGCCCTGCCTATCTCTTTATTTTCTTGTTATTATAACCGGTACCTCTCTTTCTTTCACCCCTGATTTTCCTTAGCCCGCGCTGTGTGCAAGCATTTTAAAGGTACCAAAATTCTTTGACCTAGTACAAATTATAAATACAAAAAAAAATGTAAATACAGAAATAATGGATGGTATCAGGTTGTTTTTAAATAGGCAATCTATCTACGGATTAAAGAAATATCAGAATCATTTACGATTCGCGCAAAAAGTGTTTGGATTCCAAGTTTGTCGAAGGCAATAACTGGGAGTAGGCCGCTAATAGAACGTCACAAAACCAGCAAATTGAACAAAGGCAGACTGATTGAATGAAAAATAAACGGCAGAATCTCGCTGTCAATTCAAATTAAATAATCCTGCTTACTTACTTACTTATGAGGCGCAAAAGTTCGGGTAGAACCTGGGCTTCAACTAATAAGACTCTCCAATTAGTCCGGTCGTAAGCCAACTTCTTCTCCAGTTGCGCCCTCCAAGTAGGTTGAGGTTCCCTTCTACTTGTGCGCGCCACCTAAGGTGAGTTCTTCCTCTACTGCGTTGTCCCTCCGGGATAGATTCGAAGACTCTGCTGGCCGAAGCATGTCTTTTTTTTATAATGTCCTAGCCATCTCAAGCGACTGATGCACAGTTTGCTGACAAAATCTATATCGCAGTACAGCTCGTAAAGTGATTTGTTGAATCTTCTCCTCCAAACCACGTAAACGGAAAAAGGACCAAACTCTTTTTTTTTCTCGAAATGACGAAACGATCCGCTTTCGATAGGGTCCATGTTTGTGCGCCATAAAATAAAACTGCGATGATCAAGTCTAAGGGCTTGATAGAGTTTCCTTAGTTTTTTTTGGATAGGGCTTATTACTCAATATAGTCAGTAGTCCAAACAAACGGCGATTGGCAAGAGTGATTCTTCGTTTTACTCGTATTTCTGCTGAAGTATTGTTGGCGTAGGTAAAGACCTTTACTACCTCGATTGTGACGTTCTGTCCAATTTGTCGATGGTGTGTGCCTTCTTGTTGATAACACATACTTAGTTTTGTTTTCATTTACCGCTAAATCCATTTCGGCAGTTTCCGTTTCAATACTACGGAACAGTTAGTAGATATCATAGGCGTGCGCTAGTAGTTGCACAAACTTTTGAAAGATTGTGCCTTGTGAGCTCCGCACAATTCTTTCAAGTATTAATAGCATAATAGATATAAGAAATTACATGACATCGCGTCACCTTGTCTAAAACCTTTCTGTTATCACTGGTGTGGATTCGTTACCGACCTTGACGGAGCAGAGAGCGTTCTCAATCGTTGTTCAGCACAGACGGATTTGCTTGGCAGAGTGCTAAAACTAGACGAGTACAGAGTCGACCACCGACGAGTGCACAATTGAACTAGTGCACTCGCTACTTATCGTGTGCTGTGCAAAAAAAAAATAATAAAAAAAATAGAACAAAAAAAAGTGCAGTGCAGTGGAAAAAAAAATCACACAGTGCGGGTATCCCACCTCTCCCGCTCCTGGTCGAAGTACTGTTGCTTGCACTCAATCACTGCCATTACTGTATTTACCATACGGTACGGGCAGTGGCTGAGTGTATGTAACAACTGATGGATAGCCGGTTGTGAGTGAAAATTTTGCTGGTGCCCTGTTTCAGACCTGCCCTGTACAGATGCTCTGTAATTTTCCTTTATTAATGTTTGGAGGTTTTTAATCGACGACTTCAGTGTCATGATCTCCGGGTTATGTCTGTCAGTAAACTGTCTGTACAAGGTTTTTAGTCTTGACAGCAGCCTACTTTTATGTCGGTGCAGTGCGTCAATAGTTGCGTTGCGGAATAAGTTTTCTTCATCAGTGTGTTGGTACCGAGGTATCGTTTTGTGCATTGTTCGTTTGATTGTCTCGTCCATTAGTCTTAGATACCTGTCTATCTCCTCGTTTGACAGATTTCTGTTGGACGGTGGGTAGAGCAAATTCGAGGAGAGTGCTCTATTCAGTGTTCTGGTGAAGTGTGTCCAACGCACCCTACTATAATTGTAGGAATGCCTTTGGACAAACTCATCCAATTCCGCAATTTCGTTGGGAACAGTTATTTCGGTGCTGAGACCGCAATGGTCACTGTCATACACCAAAGTGCGTAGACAGTTTGTAGTTTGTTGGTTAGTGCAAGTCAGTTGTATTCGTGAGTCGAACAGCAGGAGATCCAAATAGGACCCGTGTCTGGGAAACGACGGACTATCCGTCGCCTTAAGCCCGAGTCGATACATCACACTGTGCTGACCCCACCAATTGAATAGTAGGTTCCCTCTAGTATTTGGTGTATTATTTCCCCAATCGCTATGCTTAGCGTTGAAATCTCCGCCGATAAGAAAATAGTTGTCTTCCAATTCCAGCCTCAGAAATCGAAAAAGCGTCTCGAGCTCTGAGATGAATAAAGTGGATTGAGTAGCCTTAGGCGCATAGACAGACACCATGTACAACCGCTTTCCACTACGGAGAGGGATATACACGATGCATGCTTCCAGCACCTGGAACCTACGTACTACACGACTGTATACTCTTTTAAAGCGTATACCTTTTCGTACGAAAATCGCAACGCCTCCTCCCTGAATGGAGTTGGACCGGTTTCTCCGTACTATTTTGTATCTTCTGTGCCTCATTTTGTGTCTCTTGGTAACCTTAGTTTCGCTAACCAAAAGCACATCAGGGGCTTGGTCTTTAAGCAACTTAAATAGTGCGGCTCGTCGTTCGAGCCTAATCAGTGAATTAACACTCACAGCAAGGACCTTCAGGGATTGCTCCGCCATGTACGTACCTATTACGGCTGTAGGTGCGTTAGGCCTGGCAGCACCGCGTATATTTGATCTACCCACGTAGCTTGTTCTGTTATCTGACGTTGAAGCTGAGCCGTCTGCCCCTGAATTGAGAGTAAGATTGCTAGCATGTTAGGTACCGGTTCAGCTGCTGTAGGCGCTGGGGCCTGAGAAGCTACCTTTGTTTTTTGTGCCGTATTACCCCTACCTGCCGCCATTTGGGCGTAGGTAATGTTGGGAGTAACGGCTGGTGTTTGTACCTGCACGAGTATTCGCTTAACTTCCACTTTCTGCTGCAGAGCCAGATATACTTTTTTTATGTATTGAAATTTGGGACAACCCCGATAGTTCCTACATAACGCACAAGATAGTTTGCTTTTTTCAGACTCTCCGTCCATACCTAGAGCACATTCCTCGGATTTGTGGTTCTTTCCGCACTTCACGCATCGAGGCTGCATTTCGCAGTTCGACGCGGCGTGCCCGAACCTTTGGCAGCGAACACATTGTAAAATGTTTTCGCTCCTCTTTAATTTTTCCCAGTGTACAACCTGGTAGTGTAGGACTTTGATACTCCTTAGACCATTCAGATTGCTGTCGGGACTTAGTTGGACCAGGTAGAACGGTAGTTTCCGCTTCTCCCTTTTAGCTCTAGCCGTGACAAACGGCTTGACCCCCACGAATTTGAGCCCTTCGCACTCTTTCTCTTTCAGCAGTGCGAGGAGTTCCTCCGGATCAGTAGACGGCTCTAATCCCCTCAGCAGCATAGTTTGCAGCTTTTCACCCTTCCGTGTAAAGGAGAAGAACTCCGTCGTCGTGTCCTTCAGTAATTGTTTTATCTTATTATAGCGCTCCACTGTGTTGCAGTGGATCGTATGTCTATTAATACTTAAACGCTGAAAAAATTATTTCCTATAGCCGACTTACATAGCTCAATGGTGTCTTTTAATTCCATGTTGAAGGTGTTGATTGGTGACACCCTTTGCTTGACTGTTTTCTGCTGATGTTGTTGTTGTTTTTGCTGCTGGTGTTGTTTTTGTTGTTTCTGCTGTAGTTGCTTTTGTTGTTGTTGATTTTGTTGTTGTTGGTGTTCTTGTAGTTGCTGTTTAGCTAGTTTTTTTGTTGTTTGCTTTACTTGTTGTTGCTGTTGCGGATGTTTTTGAGTTTTACTTTGGGATTGTTGCTGTTGAGAGCTCTGTGGCTCTTGCTGTTCCCTCGCCCTTCTCGCTTTTTGCTTAGCTTTAATATCCAGAACTCGTTGTTGAAGCTGCTGTATGCTGTTGTTTATATTTTCTACCTCTTCTTCTTTGTCGTCTGATTCAGAGGCAGCTAGACAGGCGAAGTTATTATGGGCACCCATGTAATGGCCTTCACCACCGTCGGAGACGTGAGGGTATTCAGCGACCACAGGTGTGTCCTTCTTCCTAGCTACTGTAGTTGATGTTTTCGCCTCTCTCCTGGCTTCAACCGGCAGCTTTTCGGTTGAAGCTGTTAGGGAAAGGCGTTTAGCAATTATAGTTGGGCTTAGCTTCCTCCTTCTTTTTGCTGTCCCTCCGCTCTCTGATGTACTTCTGTGGTCCGGCATTATTACCTCATCGGCTGATTTGATCACGCCATATATTGGATCCGCTATTGCGTGAGCGGACCGGTCGTCTTTATCCATCACTTGATGGATACTCTTATGTGTTGTTATGTCTTGTTTTTTTTTCTTTTTTCTATTAATTATAGAGAAAAAAAACAAAGAAAACAGAAAGTAGTTTCTCCTCCACCAGGAGTCGAACTCGGTTCACTTTATCGCCGATCGATTGTCACTTGCACTAGGCCAACTTGCCTCTTTTTTGAAATTTGTGTCAAATACTTTGTTTTTAGTATGTGCACTGTTATAATTCACAAGTAAATCCGAAACACGTCTCTTCACCACGATGGTCGATGGACGAATGCCATCCCAACGATCATTTACAATGACATTCCAGCTTTCAGCTCTTTGGATAAGGCCAATCTGCTTGCTGCACACTTTGCTGCCAGCTCAATACTCCCAGATTGTGCTTTGTCTCCGCCTACACTTGAGTGCGTCGAATCTTCAATGGGACGAATCTACTTTCGCACTTGTGTGCAAGAGTACTTAAAGATCTCAACATACATAAATCCGCTGGTCCAGATGGTATATCTCCCCTTCTTCTGAAGAGGTGTTCTTCCTCGCTGGCAAAACCACTGCGTAAGCTTTTTCATCAATCCTACTCTTTAGGACTCTTCCCGAGCAGATGGAAAGCAGCATTTGTCCAGCCCGTCCCTACAAAAGGCGAATCATCTTCTCTCTCCTCCTACACACCCATTGCACTTATGTCCCTTCTTTCCAAGGTCATGAAACGCTGATAAACCGTCAGCTCATTTAATATAATATAAATATAATGACCGGCAATATGGTTTTCGTAGCAACAGGTCCACTGGTGATTTGATGGCATGTCTTACTGAAAAGTGGAACCAAAGCGTACATCAATCTGGCGAAAGCAAGATAGTTGCACTTGATATTTCTAAGGCATTTGACAGAGTTTGGCATCAGGCTCTTTTGTCGAAAATGCGTACATTTGGGATCTTCTTCAATGGATTAGAAATTACCTTTCGGAACGTTCAATTCGAGTTGTTTTGGACAGTTTCAAGTCTGATATTCACAAAATAAATGCTGGTGTGCCCCAGGGCTCTGTTCTGTCTCCGACACTCTTTTTAATTTTCATTAATAATCTCTTGACTGCTACTTCTAATCCAATATATTCCATTGCTGATAACAGTACTCTCTGCTTTTCATATTCGTTCCCGGGCTCACGGCCCTGCTCTTCGGCTGTAGAACGAGAACGGCAGCGTATGCTAAGCTCATTAAATTCCGATATCAACAGCATATCCAATTGGGGAACTATCAACTGAATGCTGTTGACAAAACACAATGCTGTCTGCTGTCGTTAAAGCGAAATTTAAACACCCAGCCATTATCCATGAATGGCACTTGCATCGTCGAAACCGAAAAACTTTCCATTCTCGGTATGTGTGTCCATGACAACTTACGTTGGAATGACCACATATTTGATATCGCCAAAAATGCTGCGAAATATCTAGGTTTCCTGAAGCGATGTAAGAAATATTTTAAACTGGAACACCGACGAAATTTCTCGTGTCTCACTTTGTTTTATCGCTATTTCCACCACCCGTGCTCCACTGAAATCACCAGTAGCATTCCGCCCATTCAAACTTTCAACCGTTACAGCCGTCTCACTATGAATGCTCATCAGTATACCCTCAAGTCCATTTTCGGACGTACTCTAAAATATCGTGATTCGTTCCTAAGCCGTACAACTCGCTTATGGAATGCCCTGCCGATCTCTGTATTTTCTGGTCGTTATAACTTGCAAACATTTAAAAATAATGTACATTGGTACCTCTCTTTTCTTCCTCCCTAAATTTCCTTAGCCCGCGCTGTGTACAATCACCTTAAGGGTACTCAAACCCCTTGAGCGCGTGCTCATTATAAAAAAAAGACATGGATCCACATAGCGCATCTCTATAAACGCTGTCATATGCGGCCTTAAAATCTATTCTTGAGTTTTTCTAGTATCTGCTGGAATGCGAAGATTTAGTCGATTGTGGACTTTCCTGGCCTGACTTTCAGAGGTTCACACAATATGGTAAATAGGATCTTGTATGCAATGTTGAGAAGACATAAATATATACAATATCTATGTTATGGTTGGCGCAGTTGAAAATTCTGCGTTTTTGTGGATCGGCAAAACTATGCTGAAATTCCATTCATCAGGCATACACTATTCTGACCAGATCTGAGAAACGAATTGGTGTATGGTCTCCACAATAACACTTTTAGAAGCTTTGAATACCTCGGCCGGCAAGCGGTCAGGTACAGCTACTTTGTTGGATTTCCGCTTAGATACAGCTATCCTTACTTCATTTTCGTCATGTAGGTGGAAGTTTTGGGTACCTTCGACTAAGATGTACGGTCTATTCTGCCTGATGGTAGAATTTTGTACTTCTTCGCCATTATATAGTCTGCAGAAAAAGTTTTTCCATATTCTCAGCACCGACCGTGACTCTACAACAAGTTTTCCTTCTTTGCATCTATAGGTCTCTGTATGGGTCTACTGTTGGTAAAACGTTATTTTTGGAGTACAACCTCTCAATATTTTCGACTGCGCGCTTCTCGTGATTTATATTTTCCACTGGAGAAGCCGATATTCTTCCCGTCTGCTCTGCTCATAGAGCCACGAGCAGCTGTCTTTTATTGAAGCGCCTGTTTCTAGGCTTCTTGTTTAGCTGCATGTTCTTGCCGGTCTCCTTCATCAAATCAAGGATTTTTCTTGGTGGTGAGGTGAAACCCAGCACATCAGTTACAGTGTCTCTGATGCCTTCGGTACTTGATGCTGGCATAGGAGTTATTGAGATATCTAAAGATACGCGTTCGGCGAAAATTCTGTCGGACGCTTGTGATTGCTGATTTTCTACGTTATATCTTCTCACAGAAGTTCTTCTTTGTAATAGCATTGTACCATTGGCTGAAATAATGTGGTGAGCCGAGTCAATGTTGGCTGCCCGGAACGTTCAGACTTTTAGAATACTGGAGTCAGGCCATATGTCTATCGCAAAATTATCAATTTGATTTAGCGCTTAATGATCCGGAGACTGCCAAGTCTCCTCGTGTATATGAGGTGATTAAACTTGCTATAGGCTGCACTTGGCCTGTTGTTGGGTCCGAACATTCCACGTACAAATCCGAAGGTCGTTGTCCTTTAAACGTTTGCTAGGGTCGCCAACAGTTAGTGGATTTTTATTCAAAGCTATTAGTTGGTTGGTCACATATTTTTATCTCTTCCGTACAGGATTGTGAGCCCTATGATAGCGTACGCGAGTACAATGCTACTGGCCTACCATGCCCTTGCCATTTTAGCTTGCCTAAGTAAAAGTTTACTCATGCAGTTACATGGGACCATCACTGGTAATTAAGGCAAGCACTTCGCTACGAACTTGATTGGACCATCCCAAATTATAAGATACTCAGCAGTTTGCCGTTCAGTCGCCACGCCGGCACCTACAAACAATCTAACAATTAAATAATAATGATTCACTGTGGTTTCAATATGCCGCCAAAAAAAAAACAACAGCGATCGGAAGAAAATCAAATGGGGGAGCAATGTGAATCTTCTTCAACAAAACCGCATCAGGGCTTCAACTTCTGGAGCCGTTGAAACGGAAGAGCAACGTCATTCTCACCTTTAATAAGAACGTAACAGAAAATCTAAGTTCAGAGCAGTAGAAACGCCCCAAAAACATATCGAATGACTTAATGCCAATCGACCAGGAGAAAGAAGTGATTTAAATTTGAACGCATTCATTTACGACAAATATATACTATGATTTCAGGAATCACAAGGATGTTATTATTGGACAATTGAATAGTAAAGTTTGCGTGCATTGCATTGCTTTGAAATTTACTAAGGAATTTCCTGGAACGTGTTGTTTGAAAGGTAAAATTGTTTTATCACCGCTGATTGAGCCACCAGAGCCTCTTCTAAATTTTCTTTCTTGCACCACTGCAATTTCAAAACACTTCCTGGAAAAAATTATAACTAATGCTTTCAAATGACTTCATTCGATGCAAAAAAAACATTGCCAACAACGCCGGCTATATGCCCATATTCAAAGTTCAAAGCCAAATAGATACATATGTACATCACAAAATCGGTTCGATGTTTCCTGTACTAGATTAAGAGGCAAAGGCTTTGCAAATATTTTTCACTGGAAACGAATAAATAGAAGTCGAACAGCGTTGCGCGATTAGCACTGGGATCAAACTCAAAATCATTTCAAATTGCAATATCAAATCGGGGTTGCAATATAATATATACATAAGTCTGTCAGAATAATTAAACACAGATGTAATGACGCTGTAGCTCAGATAGAGAATAATGACTTGGTCACGCTGGTCGCGAGCCCGCTTAATAATTTTTACTCTTATCTTGCAACCAACAATTTTCACTTTAGAAAAGAATAATGCGCAAGTAGCTAGACTTTTGCACTAAAATTTAAAGTCTTGACCTACCTGAGCCAAACTTTCAAGAGATTCTCGATTTTGATTTTGATTAGAGAAAGGAATACTAATTGTAATTTCAGAGTTCTATGGAATAGATGGTCTGATTAAAAATAACACTACAAACATCAATAAAAGTTATTAAATGGCTTTTCAGAAGAGGTAGCTACTAATATATATTTAAGACACAGCCTTCACTGGGAAAAGTTCACAACTCCTGTTTTCTCTACGGTTTGGCAACAACTTTTTTCTATTATTTAACTTTAATTTATATTCTGCTCCGTTAAGTCCAAATTTAACTATTCCAACCCCTGAGTTTCGCACTCAGCATTTGTCCTTTGGTTGGATGTATTTTCTTTTTTTTCTTGTTTTATTTTCCTTCATCTGGTTCATTTTCACAAAGGGATGCTGGGTGCAAATGTCAGAGGAGGTTGGATGTAATCGTACTTCCTTCGTGCTCTACCCATCAACCAAGGAAATGAAAGAACAAAAAAGAAGTAAAGACGAATCCAAGAAGCTAACGTTGCAAATTTTAGTTGATTTAATAAAATTATACCCAAGAGACTAATTTATTCACTACACCAACACCAGGTACACTTCTAGAGCAGTGTGTATCTTTGTGTATCCTTCTCTAAATGCTAAACGGATACCATGCTGCCATGTCTGCATACTGACGTAGCTTTTGTCCATTATACTCGTATATTCTTCTCCTACTCTTGATTCTACTCCCGCTCCTGTCGATATTTGTAGTTCTTGCTGCCGCTTCTTAATTTTTTTTTCTTCTGTTCGCTTTTTTTTTTTGTTTCCATGTTTCAACCCACCAGTTCTATCCGAAAGAAGAAAAGTCTTGCAGGGTTGGAGTCAGTCCTCCCCTCAAATATTTGCTGATATATTACATAATGTTATTATGTATAAAATTAGGATCTACATTGGCATTATGTATTCGACGCAAGGTGTTTCTCGATTGCCCGGAGTGCCATTTGTCAGCTGATAAATGGAAGTTTGGCAAGAATGATGGCAGGCTTAAGTGGAGATTTGGCGCAGTAAGCAATTGTTCATGGATTAGACTTGCTTAAGATAAATTGTAATTTGTTGTATTGTTTAGTTTTGGTAGTGTCTCTAGGAATTTGTTCATTTTAATTTTTGTGGACACATTTATCTAGTTTATTTATATGGAGGGATAGTACCGTGGATTACCTGATAGGATGGTATACAGGAATGGGTTTAATGAACATTTTTGTGGCACGTTTGAGGTTGTTAGAGAAGTTCATTGTGCACGTACAGAATTATATGACTAGGTGCACTTTATGGCTTTGTAAGAACATATAAATATAATGCTAATAATGTGAGTCCAACAATCACATATTTATTCTGCGTACATGCTAATGGGTCAAAGTCAGTACTCAGATGCCCGTAGCGCAATGCTGGTATCTATTTTAAATTGTCCTGGGCTCATTAAACGAAATATGCATTTTCCAGATTTAAAATTTGGGCCAAAAAGCTAGCTTCCATATCACACAGCGAAGAAAAGGTAATAAACCAGAACAAAAACAGAGTCCGCAACGTTCTATAATAGTAACCTATGGCATACGAGCTCACAGATATTTAGCTTTTTGTATCCAACAAAATGTTTGCTTAAAAGAGTCTCCCTTAGGGAATTTTGTTGACCTACAAAAATAACTAAAGCAGTTTCCAGGACAATATCTATCTTCTCACAGTCATCAATTCACTAGGGAAGATTAAAAAGGATGTATCAAGTTAGATCTTTTCATAAATCAATTGCATCAAATTACCTCGTACTAATGTCAATCAGATAAGATATATATTTCGTATTGAAATCAAATTGATACCATTTGTTGTGAGATAACATATGACATATCCGTTTGCGTAAGCGGATACGCTGGACCCAACTTATAATTGAACCGTTTTTTCACAAGCTGTCTAGAGTTTCTGTCTCGATAGCGTACACCAAAGACTTAACGTAGCCTCAAAGAAAAGAGTCTACATGTGTTCAAACGACCGGGAGTACCAATTGCCATAACAAATTTTAGGCTCCAATACGATCACTTCAACAAGTCCATTGTTCTCTTTAAGTTTCCATTTATTCTCGAATGACTGTAACCGTCTCAGATAATGCCATCTCGAAACCACACCACGACATTAAAACCACACCAATCAGTCAAGAAAAAGAAAAATATGTCTCGACACTGAAGCTTGATGTGCACTATGGATTTGGCTTTGGCTCTTGGATCAATCCGATCTTATACGGACATATATTCAAAGCTCTTCGCAAAATACGTAACAATGGATGTTCGAGGTATGCACAGTTCTTGAGAAAGTCACGGAATCAATTGATTGCGGTAGTCACTTATCCACTCGCATAAAGCCACAATATTCCCTTCACTGGCATGCCAATATTATGAAGTACAAAATTCGATTCGAATTTTTCCCCCAGACTCTCCATTTTTTATTTGTCGGGTCGATTTTAACGGCCGATTGGAGTTTACGCACGTAACGTACGATTGCGTTTACCACGAATTTTTATCAAAAAAATTTGGAAGATTTGAATACGATATTGGAACGTATACCCTTCCATAATTATATGGTATTCAATTATATTGACATTTAAGTAAATTGTATCAGTCATATTGATGTTTATGACCGATTCACAGGTTCCAATGCCGGAGATAAATGGAAGTGTCATGTGTAAACTAGGATGGTCCGTTTTGTATCTTAAATCAGTAAAGTCCAGCACTACACTTGAGGCAGAATAGAGCATTCAACCTATCGCCACATCAGAGAACGAACTTAAAGTGATTTTTCTTTAGTGTATTTCAATGTGCCAATTTAACTTAGAGCGTAAGTGTGTTTACACCTGGCTGTCTTCTAATCATTTCCAATAGAGAATTGGATATACGAATACATGCGTGATCTTTTTGGTTGATATGGGAGTTTTGCATGCAATTTCTTTGATACAAAAAAAAAACAAGCAGATATTGATCTGCTTGTTCATATCTTCACACTCAAACCAATTTGAAATTAAAATCTACAAAGATACATAGGCTGTTTCAATTTCATTGCACGTCTTGATCCATTAAGATATATAGTCTCCTATAGAGTACCCTATAATTGTGGTACAGATGTATCGAACTGATTTTAAAATAAAGGAGGACGAGACAAATAATACGATTACATGTTATCTGTTGTTACTGACAAAAGTTCTCTTAAAATTTCTTCAAAATTATGAACCTAAGGTGAACAGAGGATTAATGATAATTAATTATAACCACGAACAATACTAAGTTATTATATTGTAAGTCTCCTCAACTTTTATACATCAATGTTCTAAATGACAGAAAATACTCTAATTGACTACTACTTATTACGAATGTCTAAAGGCTACCGTGAAGATATGCAAGCAATGTAAAACTTGTTGATGGTCATCAAGAACATGTGTTTTTTAGTAACAATAATGGGGCATAATGCTTTCTGTATTAGTTTCACTAGAAATTTCAAAAAATTTACTCGGACCGATATATTGTTGTGTTCAAGGCTATGCAAACCAGAACAGAAGTTTAAGCAAACTGAATATTTTTTAAGACAAAAGCGGCTCACGATAGATATAAAGTGACAGTAAACGATTAAATGTGCTTCACATCCCAAAAATACTCTTACCAAGATTATTTGTGAATTATTAATAGATAAATAAATGGCAAGAGAAATCCGTGTTCATATAGACAAATTCTGTGGAAAACAATGTACGAGATTCTTAGTAGCAGGTACAAGAATCGAGATCAGATAAGAGTATTCAAGCTCAATTCCTCACAGGGTTCTCCAGCTGAAATCTTAGAAACACAAGATGATTGAGTTGAGGGTCTTCATAAACTTATTTCTGATGATGGTATGCCTGATGAATGGAACTTTAGCATCGTTGCTTAATTTATGAAAAAAATGTTTAAACCAGTCGCGTATGCGAATCCCAGAAAAACTTCTAGAAGTTCAAATCTATGTAGAGGTGATCGTCGGCATAAACAACATAGCAACTCCACTTTTGGTATTACTTTCAAATTCGTTTGTCTATAAGATCATCCGTGGCTTCAAAAAATGTTTTTTCGACATCCGAAACAATTGTGAAGCAGACATCAGAATGGAAATCGACTGTTATTGCACAAGTTTCTGCATATCATAGAGTCCACCTCGCTCTGGGTATGGAAAAAATCACGTATGTCGGTAGTAGGGCAGAAACTAGCTCTACATGTATATAGACAGAGATTTGGATGTGAATAAAAGCCTTTCATCAAATGCAGAAAGGTCTTCAACAGCCTGAGCCTTTTGTTCGGCGGATGGTGGGAAAAATTACAAAAATCCTTTATTTGGGAAATACGGAGCCGGCCGATGAACATATCGAAATTAATACGGCAGCAAAATTGATTTGTTGTTCAAGATCTGAGAGTTATGACTTTTGACTTATTGTCCAAGTGTAGTGGGCCCCCGCCCAATTATCAAGGCTTCGTCCATCAATGACATTGTCTAATAAAAAGCGGAGGCAGAGAAAAGTACTGGTCTTATCGTAAACATCTTCAGATGACGCTACCGAAGGTTGCTACGATTTGATCAGTCACAAGTTGACGGTCATAGGTCTTGTTGACGGCTGGACCACCGGTAGTCCCTACCAGGACTTAAATCACGGTACCATGGGAGTCAGGAGCACCCCGGATCACGGTCCGGGCTTGACTTGAAGAGGTAGGCCCCCTTGTGGGAGCGTCATGGTGGCTGTGGTTTAAACCCAAAGTCGTGGGAAGGGTCTTCCTTTGGTTGACCCAATGTAGTGTTGCAATAAGTACTGGGTTCTGCGACCTTAAGAGCAGTAAGAGGTTTTAGGTCGGCCTCGACTCATACCAAGGGTGATACTTGTGCCGACAACACAGTTCCGAATTGGTATCTCAGGAAGGCGGCAGAGCGATAGCAAGGCGTATCCTTGCCCCCATGGATGTATGGGCATCCCGTAAACATAAGTCTCAATAACAGGTGGCTTACATTAAAAATCAGACACTAGTGTCCAAGTGTAGTACATGGAATATTACCACCGCTATTGCACGTAAGCTGTAAGCCTTAATTGGTAAATGTCTATGTACGTTGCTGCGAGTATCTCAAAACGAACAACTTACAAAGAAATTAGGCAACTTCACCAATATCATGTATGTATGTAAGTCAAAAGTATTTAGAGAGGTTATCGCCTCCACTTAACTTTAGCAATATACGGCTTATAGTACTTGGAAGAATTATTCATAGCTCACACGCCCACTGAAAAATCGGAGCCATTATTTATATATGCTAAAGAATTGAAAAAGAATCAAGAAGATACACCCAAAATAGACAATAATAATACAACCGATAGTATCAAGCTTAAGTCTAATCAAATAATAAGGAAGACTCGGTTTTATACTCTATTAATTCACTCTATGGAACTGATATATTAAATATTTCGAGAAAATAAGATATCTTTAGTCGTTTAATATCATAACTTCCCATAACTGCTGTTTGCTATTATTCAGGAAATTAATAAGCTACATATTTATCTCATATGTGAAAAGTTTGTTAGAAAGAAAATTTAATAATGTAATAATCTAATGTCAAAACTACTGTGGCATTACAGATTTTTGAAATTTATCTTTTGAAAAAGGATGAAATCGGTAACTGAAGTTTCGGTACAAGTGGCAAAAGTCAAATGTCTTCACTGATAGCATTACAGAACTTTAGTGTTTGTACAGACATGTACAAGTATCATATTTTTTTGTAGTTGATTCGGTCAGCTGTTTTTAACATTATATTTTTATCAGATTTCAATTGCAGGAGCCGAAAGTACTGATGGTTGTTTTCTTAGGTCTGTAAATATTGACTTCTCCAGAAAAATCAATTGGGATAAAGGATTTGTTTTATCAAGAAAACACGTATTTGTTATGAAATAAGAGTTGATTTTTACTTTAGTTAATAAAAGAAAGGCTGCTATTGATAATGAGAAACAATATCAGCTAACGACTTCTACAACTTTTGTATCACATCCATGCTCTTTACATAAAATTCACCACATTTTCACACAGTTGCAGCTTTATTTCCTCGAGAACACCACGGATGTTGACTTTGGGTATTACAATTGACTGGGTAGCATTGGTATAGACAATCTCTTTCTCTTGGGCCAAAACAAAGGGGTCGCATGGTAATTAATCCCATGATTTCGGGATGCAGTTCTTATCACTATTTCTACAAATGACTCGGTAAAGAAATTTCTCTCGCAGAAGGCTAACATTTTCGGCATTTGTGAGGTAGCGCTGTTTTGTTGGAAATAAACATCGCCAACAATACTGTAGTTTCTGGTCATACAAATTCATAAGTCATAACTCGATAACGCATTCCATTCATATTTACATCCTCTGCATTTTCGGAGAATAAATTCAAACTGTAACATGTTGTCGATAGAGAGGCTTTTCAATAGCCATTAATGAATTTTCTTAGTCCCATATGCAGCAATTTTGCTTTTTAACAGGTCCTTGAAAATGGAAATGCTCTGTTTTCATGCATTTCCAATACCAAATTAACAAAGTTATGATACTGTTGATGGTCTTAAGGCCTTGCCTTGGATTTATGATCCAAGTCTTTATGCTAAATTCCCTAGAGTGTTGTTTTTCATGATCTTTAGTCCTGATATCGACAAATTTGGATTTTCAGCCTACAAAAGCAATATTCCCCGTTCCTGTGCAACAAGCACGATTTCGTTTCTTTACATTACAATTTTTGTAGTAAATTTTAGCAGTTCCAATGCACTACTGAAGCATGTGCTTTCACATTCTTATTAACGAAAAATATTTTGCATGACATCTGTCGGAAAATAACATCACATTTTTGTAGAAGTGGCAAATCAGCGACGTTTCAAAATATAACCATTTATTGGATAACCTTGTATAAGATTTCGAATTGATTCATTTTAAATAATTGTCGCATATGTTGAACGGAAGAATTCCTCATACCAACGATAGGGTAGATGAAAATGTGAGCTAAATATCCTTTTTCTTCAAATAATTAAAAGACTATTATTCGTTTAATATTAATTAATCAATTAATTGTTTATTAATAGCTCATACTAGAGTTATTCAGTAGTAAATACTTTTTCTGTTTAATACTAATAAGCCTTAGTTTATTTAATTATTCAATACGAAGTACAATCAAGTGTTATTTATTTTTAATTTTGTTTTTTGTTTTTAAACTACACATTTTACAAATAAACATTTCTCCTGTCATATTGCCAAAAGAAAACGAAATAAAAGACTAAAATAAACAAAAGGAGTTATAACGAGATCTACATAAAGTTATCTCAGTATTAAAGTATTGTTTTTTTTTAATTACTAATTAAGACTAAAACTAATGTTTTTTATTATATTTTTATTTGATAGATTATTCAAGAATTACGTATTTCCAGTTTGAATATTCGGTTTCAATCTCCATTATTAGATAAGTGGTTATTTATGTATGTTTCCTGTGATCAAGAACTTTAACTCAGTGTTTTTTATTTTGTTTTTTCCACTCTTCACATTTGTATATATAATTTCTCGTTTTATTTTTAAATTTATGTAAATATGTATGTGTGCAATTTGTTTATATAGTTTTTTTCGAACTTGAAATATGGATGGGATTTTTGTTTATTTTTTTTCTTCACTTTATTTTATTACCAACTTCGACTTTTCAAATATTTTCTTTTTGTTTTGTAAAATAAATATTCTTCCAGTTCTTATCACAGAATTATATCGAAACAATTACTAATGACTTTTTCCCAAATAAAAAAGAAAAAAAATTTAATGAAGAAAAAATATGTACGTATTTATGTATTGTTTTATATATGTATAATTTTGTATGTACTTGTATATGCAGGTTAATAATATTATTACTGAAATTACGTATTTGAGTTGATTATTACATTTAAGTGTGTGCTTTTATTTTACTTTTTTTTATGTTTTGAGAATATTTTTGAAGAACGGTTTGCTTTCCTATATGTAAAGAGTATAAAAATATAATGTATGTATATATATCTTTTAAATAAAATGGACAAAACAAATGCCTTGCTAATGATACAGGTTTCGATACATGAGTAAGCTTTAAAGCAGCAAAATATTATGAATGCATAAATACTCGTATTATATTTTAAAAAACTATTTATTAAATATTTTTTTATAGATGTTTGCCAAATATAAGAAGATACACAGATACACAATTGGTGAAGTGAAATTACTTTTAATCCTACATAGGAATGAGAATCATCATTTTCTGTTAAAATAAATAAATAATATGACTTTGGAAGAAAGCTCAATAATTTAAAAACAACCTGAAAAAAAATATAGATTTGTAATAGAGGCTTTCAAAAATATTCCTGTATATTTGGTAATTTTTTTTCTCTTATATCCCAGATAACATCTAAAGGACGCTCCCCTTTAGTAATTTTAATAGTCCTGATGGGGCATTACAATTTAATCAATCACTTTCTAATGAATGATTTCTTTGAATTAATTGAAGAAATTAGAACAACTTTTGACTAGTTTCAACAGAAAGGTAAAATATCAACACATTTTGCATTATAATTTGCCTGAAATACTATTTTTTTCTATGTAATAACAGAATAGCCCTATATCATAGTATGTACGGTGGGATAAAATCGCAAGGAGAGCTATTCTAATTTTGCATAAGCTTAGAAAGCAACGCATGAAACTCTCGATTGAACAAATCATAATCTTGTAGATATCTTAAAGAAAGTATCCATGTCGGAACTGCAATAATCTAACCATGAAGGTACTAAGGCTGTTGCTAATTGTGTAGTGGTGAAGATAGACTACGAACAGAAAAGCTGGAAGAATCTTAAACTACTTTGTTAGTTCACAGATTCAAAATTCAAATTGAAATAATGAATCAATTCATATAATAAAACGAAGGAGGCAATACGGCAAAGACATACATGTAGATTAAAAAAGCAATCAAATCCTTTTACAAAATATCGAAAGCATCTCTAAAACTCAAAAGCGATGCTTTTAGATAACTAGTCGGATATCATCCACTGGCAGGTCAGATCCTTTAAAAAACAAAAAAACAAATATTGCATGTACATACAAATAAAAATAAGAGCCAAAATGTTTGAATATTAAATTTTGATTTTTCAACCATTATTTTCTTTAGCCTCACAAATAATTACCCTTTTCCTTACCATCGAGAAGTTTTGGACAGAAATCATAGGAGAATTTGTTAAGCTGATCTCGTGTTGATCAACAAACTTGAAAGAAAAATTAGAAAGGAAATGTACATATACTTAAAAACAATAACCAAACTCTAGCCTTACTTATCTCATAATAAGGCAAGCACAAGAACCCTGCAGTTCGATTTGATTTTAAAAGTCGTATCTAAAGAGTTAGGAATATTAACATAATGTAGCCGAATTTTTGAAGTACCGAAAATGACTTGGAACTATTTTTATACTAATTTATCTAGAAAATATATTCGGATGAAATATCGCATACTAGGCCTTTATTTCCGCAATATGTACATTTTTTTACCCCTTTTCAACAAGTTGATAATATAGATTCACATAATTGTGGCTGTAGGCTAGGAAAGTCTACCAAAAGATCAAATACGACAAATCTTCAAAAACGTTCAGAAGAGTGAAGAGGATGTGCTCTGATCCAATACTCGTAATATGAGGTAACATTACACTAACACTTTTATTGATAAAACAGCTTGAAACAAGGCTTTACAATCTTATGCGACTTTTTAACATCATATATTTACTAAAAAAAATTTCCGACTTAGAAATAACATCTCTAAAAAATATGAAATGTTTGGGCATTATTAATACTGTTTATGGAACACACAAATTTGCTTTTGTTCCGTAATTGACCAGCTTGTAAGCGATACAGTAGAAAATGCTTTTGCCCTGGACTATAATGTCACATTAGTTTGTTTATTTAAAAAGAAATATCCGTTCAAATAAATATACCAACAAAAAACTTAGATAGCCATTCACAGTCCAGAAAAATAGTAATTGCAAATTCATATCTTGAGTATTTGGTATTACTGAAAGGGATATGTTTGACAAGTTTGCATTGGAGCTAAATGTCATACAAAAAATCACTGTTTTGGTTTTTGGGAAAATCTTACTTTATCTACGACTAAGCTTAATTTAACAATCCCAATAATCTGTTAGCGCTCTTAACAATTGTCTCTAAATGAAAAATATAGTAGTAACTGATTTTTGTTACACGGAGACGTCAGTCCCATGTTGACAAAACAGAAATTCAACAGTAATTTTTGTTATCAGACACCTTTAAAGAGGAGTAGAGAAGCAGAGGAGTACACTAAAGCATGCTGCAAGCAGAAAATTGCGAAAATCGTACCTTTTTTTAATGGATAAGATGACTTAAGCCAGCCTACTATCTAGGGTCTGGAATCAGTCATAACTACATCAAAATACCAATATATTGCTGAAACATTAAAGCGAATTTAAAAGCAGACGAACAGATCAAACCTGCCACATGATTCCACATTCCACCTGAAGACTGTTTGACTGAGGATTACTTTATGTTTAAGGATCTCATAAGAGAAGATATATTCCTTACACTACATACACACAAAAAAAAAATATAAAAGTCAGCTGGAATATTGTACAGTATTTAGTTCAATTAATTTAGTCTGATCATGGCTTTAGAAACCATTGAATTAATAATACGGTACCCGGACACACTTATTCTTTGATGCATTTTCCAAGAGATATTTTTTCCAGACTTTGATAACTTAGTAAGCTTTATTTAGTCTGATATTTATAAATACTCTGATGTAGTATTGTTACAAGTAGTTGACCTGGGGTAGGGTTATGTCCTAAAAAAAAACATTCTAACTCACTTTATTATAAGCTATATAAATTATTTCGAAATTATTAGAAAATGAAATTTTTTTGATTCTCCATATTGCTGCTGTCTACAAATAAGTTTCCGCTGTCTTACAAAAGATGGTTGCACCAGCAAGTTATGGCTAAAATTGTCATATGTCATACATGTCAATTGTCAATTGTCATACACCACAAAAAAGTATTAGCGATTTTGTATCGACATCATATACATGTATATCTGTTTAGGCGAAAACGTCATTTGCGGGAACTTTTGATTTACTTCTTTAATTTGAAGAAAACTGCTACTGAGGTACATCGATTGCTTGTAGTCGCATATGGTGAGGCTGTCTTAAGTGAAAGAAGTTTTCGTGAGTAGTTTCAGAAGTTTAAGTACAGTGATTTTGACGTCGAAGACAAAGAGCTTAGGGGAAGCACGAAAGTGTACGGAGAGGAGGAATTGAAAACAACATTGGATATCATGTTCATGTCAAGGTTCAGGTCATACGCCACAAGGACTTGCAGTTGGTGACGAAAAATGGACCCATTACGATAATCTAATGAGGAAGAAATCATGGGCATCACCTGGCCACGCTTCATCATGCTGTGTATTTGATTGGATCAGCTTGGCTCAGCATATTACGAGTTGCTCAAATCGAACGGAACTATCACTAGGGCCCTCTACCAAACACAATTGATGAGATTGAGTCGAGCACTTAAAAGCTCCCATTTGTACTTCGGATACAACAACATTATTTTCCAACATGCCCATGCTCGGCCACATATTGAGCGAGGGGTCAAAACCAACATGCGACCACTTAACTGGGAAGTCTTACTCGGGTTATCACTTGTCTCAATTGATGGCGCATGACCTATCTGAGCAGCGCTTCACGTCTTATGTAGAAACCAAAAATTGGGTCGATTAGTGGATAGCCTCAAATGATGAAGCGTTATTCAGCCGCGGCATCCATCACTTGCAAAAGTGGTGGCTAACGATGGATAATTGTACCGTTTTCTCACCATAAATACTCAATTCTTGATAAAAAAAAAAAAACGAGGAAACTTATTTTTATACCTATATCAATAAGTGAAATATATTCAGACATGCTCCTTGTACAGCAAAACGGGTTGGGTCTAACACAGAACAGAGCTTTTGCACCAAAGAAATGTAAAAGTATTTAGCCTTGTGGTATTATTATTCACAAAGTTTTCGGTTTAATTTATTTTTAGTAGATCATGCTGCTTCCCAATTAAAATGTTTAACATTACGAACCTATGCTCATATCCCAAGCGAAGGCGCCAAGTTCGCTAAAGTTTTCGATAAGCCATAAGGTACAGAAAATGTTATTAGATTTAGTTCTCCCAGAAAGAGAGTCTGTGCCATAGTGTTTTTAAAGGTTCACACTCTTTCTTAGTCCTCTTAATTAATGCAGAGTTTTCCAGGTTAAAGTTAAAAATTTGTGAGTTTTTACAAATTTATCTGACACCGGGAAAAGATTTTAGAATATAAAATTAATATTTTTGCAAACATTTCTATTCATCTACTTTTCAGAGTTCACTGCTAGAAATTACATAGTGTCGTTCACTTACCAGCGTAACAGCTATACTTAGTTTCCGATAGAACAATTTTTAAATCTATATCTTATCACTCCCTTTTCATTCTCTTCTATTTATTTTTATTTTTGATAAACAAGAACTGATATAGAAGTATGTCCATGCATTCCCATATATTTGTTGTTATTTTTCCGGGCAAGAGATTTATAGACACAAGTTCTTTCAGAGGTAAATAAGGAACAAATGAAAGTTAAGGAAGCATTACAAAAGCAGTATATGAGAACACCGAAAAGCTCAAGCACAAACAAAGCCAATTGTCGAAAAAAGAACAGCAAAGAAACAACCAAGATATAATAAAATTATTTAAACAAAAATAAAAACAAAATAGTTATAAGTATTTTTAAGTCTCAAATTTGCATTTATTTTTGAAATAAGAAATTATAAATATTATTTTTTTATTTCATAATTTTTTTTTCCTTCTCTTCATTGTCTCTGAACTAGCGATTAATTCACTTTATTTTTGATCAATACATTACCATAAAATTAGTTTTTCCTTCTATTAATTTTTACCACTTCTATTTCCTTATATGAAACAATGCAAAAATAAAATACTATATAACCAAAATTTAAAACAACTTCTAAACAGTTTTTTCTTAAAAAAAAATTCTTCTAAAATTTAATAACAAAATTCCCGGGGATGGCAAAATATTCATAAAAAAGAAAACTTTAAATAAAAAATAAAAAACATATAAAAAAAATATAATTGTTTTTTTACATAACCAATTGCATAGTTGAAACAATTTTCATTTTTATATAACAAAGTTTTAAAAAAAATCATATTTTTAAAAAAATATCACCTTTGCTTATTATGGAAAAAAATGTATTTAAAAAAAATTTATGTATTTATGATATCTTAAAGGAAGCAAAATCAAAAAAAAATCCACAGAAGAAAATGAGTGTTTCGTAAAGTACATATTGATGAGCGGTATAGTTTTTGTTTCTGAATATATTTTTGTATATATATAGTATGTTTTCTTTTTAATGTAAGTGTTTTTTTTTTCTTTTAAATTTAGGTATAATAATATTTATTTTAACATGGTGTATATTTTGTGTGTATTGTTTCATATTCTACGTATTTTAGGATTTTCTTTATTTTGTTATAATTCATTTCGTTACAGAATTGATTTCTTCGTTTTTATTTTTTAAAAACTAATATTCACTCAGTAAAATATATCATATTTATCTACATTAATATTTTGGCCTTATAAACTAATACGTATATGGGTTGATTTGGCTCTTAGAAAGCCCTTAATATTTTTTCCTTTCATGTTGTTTATTTTATTTTTTTAATAGACATTTTATTTCGTTTTTGTTTCTTTTTTTGTTCTTATTGAAAATGTATTGCATGAGTTTATTTTAGTTTTATTTGCTTTTCATCAACTTTGTAAGCTTATAAACTTTTGTGTGTTATCAGTTTAACTAATTTTTTTTAAATATAACAATCACTGGCAATTAAACTCACTGTACGTTGTTTTACACATTAGGTAGGTATGCAACACACCGGATACAATTTTTTTTTTAGGAATTAACTCTATTTGAAGTTGTTTTAATTTTCTTTTGTTATTAAATAATACATCTATACATTATAAATACGTAATGTGTTTATTTTTTCTTTTAATTTATTTACGTACTGACTTAGTCTGCAAAAATTACGAAAAAATAATTCCACAAAAAAATTTCCATTAAACATAAAAATAATAACACAATCATATTATGGCAATCAAGTATCTTATAATATTTACATTCATACATTAAGAATAAAAATAAAAATATAAAAAAATTAAATTTAATATCGCCAATTTAAATTAATTTTCTTAAAGAAAAGTTATTATTATTTCGATTTTTTGTTTTTCTTTTTATGGATACAATTTTTTTTTCCCACGAAGAAAATTAAATACTATTTTACGTATTCTTTAAATTTATATCAAAAACTAATTTTACATATTCTTTTCTTTGTTTTACTTAACACATTAAATTAAATTTAATCTTTACATTAATACACTGTTGTTGTTTTACTGTATTTCTTTTTAGAGAGTGTTTTTGTTTTTAATTTATTTGTGTTTAATTGTAGATCTATTGCAGTCACGTTCTACTAAATATTTCTTACATTTGCATTTAGATTTATTTATTTATTATTATTTCTTTTTAATTTAGGTGGATTATTATTTAATTTTTATTATTATTTTTTTAAATTTTAATTAATTTATGTGTTCACTTTACTAACTGCTTTTAATAGATCGTGATTACTCTTATCGAGTGCGCTCATCATACCCAAATTACTACCAACACCACCAACACCTACACCCATACCAAGACCAAGTTTCGTGTCCTGCAGGCCAACAGGATGATGGAGATGTCCAGAAGAATTATGCGATACAATCGAATGCTGTTGATGATCTTGTGGTTTGTTGGCATTGTGTTGGGCGGATTTCATTTCATTTTGTGCTTTAATTTTTTCCTGTTCTTCACGATCGCGGCGAGCCTGAAAAAGAAGAAGGAAATTTTGAATAAAATAAATCTACTCATATTCAAGATGAAATCATTTCGGGGCACGAGTAAGATAACTTTGGCGCCAAGAATTGATAACAGTATTTTGTAGAGGAGTTACAAACTAGCATTTTTTTTACTATGGGAGGGGGTCCATCTCGTCCCATTTAGTTAAAATTTAAATTTAAAAATTTAAATGACAATTTAAAAACAAATGACTTAAGATGGGCAAAAAAATTATTAAAAAACAACGGCAACACATACAATAAAGTACTATACAGAATGTGAAAGCCCGAAACCATGTAAACATAAAATTTACATCAAATTATTCGTGTGAATAGTTTTTGAATAATTCACATTCAAACTCAAACTCTTGGTAAAAAATTAAAAAAAAAATTTTTGTTTAACAATATTACTCAAAATTGTGAAATAATATGCAAAATTATCAATGCGCGTATTAATTCTGAATCGAACACAAAAAACCGCATGGCTTTATGTCCCCTAGTTTTTGCGCAAATTGAAATTGAAATTACTACTTTGGTTTTGTTTTTTGGCATTCATGTACGTATTCTTCCTTTGAATAAGTTAATGAGTATTATTTAAACATCTCGCAGACGCCTATATCAATAGTTTTCTCAATTAAGAGTACACGGGTGACCCGCTTCGCGGGATTAAGGGTTTTCAACTCTCTTTCCGCAGGCGGCAGGTCCCGCTCACGCAACTTCGTTGCTCCGCTCGGGGTATGTGCTTTTCGTCAGGCAGGCGCCTATGTCATAAATACTCTTCATCCACAGTACTCATCACAAATTTACAAAGTTCCCATTAATAACAAAGTTTCACTAATTCACATTATAAAAAATTCACATGTTCCAATGTTGTACATTTTTATATGGACCTCAATGTCGGCTAGAGATTCGCGAGGTGCTTGCAATAATTCTCGCTTTTGTTATCAAAATGCCTGTGAACACAGTTTTTCAGGTAAACTAAGTAAACTTTAAGCTACAACCTAAGGATTTTTTAAAAATATTATTACATGTATGTTATTATTTTGAAATTAGCATATAATCGCTTGGCGCCATCACAACAATGAAAGTGATCTTAATAAATCTACTATAATAGATTACTATAACTATTGTCGTGAAATAGCCGAAATAATAGCATCTCACGTCTATGATAACATTGGCGGCGAAGGAAAAACTGTACAAATCGACGAGTCCTTTCTTACAAAAAGGAAATACCACAGAGGCCGTGTAACCGAACAAATGGAAAATGTAGTGTTGGGGTTATTTTGTAAAGAAGATAAGGTCGGACGCTTCTTTAAAGTGAACTCCAAAAGTAAAGAAGACTTGCGGCCTTATATACACAAACATGTTAACCCCAACAGCAGTCGTATTTGTACCGACAGTGCACGCCAATACATAGGTATTGAGAAAATTTTCCCTACTTCTACGACTCATGAAATTACAAACCACAGCAAAGGCGAATATGTTGACAAGACCGATGCAACCAATATTATAAATGATCTTGAGAATCAGAACAAGCTTCTGAAAAAATCAATTTTATGCGGCAATACAACGCAGCACCTGCACCAATATATGGCACTTTTCTTTTACCGGAAATACTGCCTTTAAAAAAATTATAAGGACGACATGGACTCCCAAATCACGGAATTTTTAATTGACGTAAAAAAAGTGTACCCAGGTTTTGTCAAAGGTAAAGAAAGTGTGGGTTTGCAACTGAAGGACTTCGACCCTCCGACCGCTCACAATGAGCACTTAGAAGGTATTTTACCAGCAAAACAACCTCGGCTCTTCACCATCATCGACGAACTCGACATTGACACCAGTACGGACGATGACTTCATTGACGAAACTTACATACCTTTTTAATATGTACTCGTACATTGAACATTTAATTGACTACTCTTAACTAACACCTAACTTACTCACAAACTGTCTGACTGGGACGCGGAATGCAATGCAAATCTACCTCCTCGTGGTGCATTCTGGGTCACGCTAAATGATTTGCTGTACTTTACTTACGAGTACAAAGATGACCCTATCATCAATATTAATCCTCAAAGTGAGATCACCATAAATACCAAAAAAAAAAAACGTCTTATAAAAAATAGTTTCAGTAATTTTCAATTTTCTCAAAAACTAGAAAATATAAAGCCATGCGGTTTTTTGTGTTCGATTCAGAATTGATATGCGCATTAATACAAAAAACCAACTGGGCACATCATCTCACACTTTTGAATAATATTGATTTAAAATAAAAAATTCATTTTTTACCAAAAATTTAAGTTTGAATGCGAATTATTCAAAAACTATTCACACGACTAATTTGACGTACATTTTATATTAAAGAGCAAATTTTAGGCTTTCAAACCCTGTATAGGGCTTTATTGTAAGTGTTGCCGTTATTTTTTAATAATTTCTTTCCCATTTAAAATTATTTTTTTCCAAAATTGCCCCTAACTCCTAAACGGGGTGAGATAGACCCGACCTCCCATAGTAAAAAATGCTAACTTTTAACCCCTCTACGAAATACCGTTATTAATACTTGGCACCAAAGTTATCATACTCTCCCCGATTTCGGGGATTGGGATACAACTTTTTTTAATTGGGAAGGCATACATGTATTTCATATTATTTTGTCACTATCTCGGCATAAGTACAGGAACCAAGTTATCAATGTAACTAAAGTTTGGTAGTATTTTTAGAATTTGGTGCTGAGGAGCAAGTATAGTTAAGTCTCTTTAATTCTTAAGGAAAACGTTTCAAAAGAAAAACACTCGCTACCAGCTAAGATGGATGGCACAAACATACCTCCTTCTAATTAACATTTTTTTCCATTCTGAAGTTGTCCAAGTAAGTATTAGCAACCAAAAAAGGACTGGTAATTTTTCAGGTTTAAAGGACTTTTCATCTTAAAGTTTCTTGTTAAAAACAAGAATGCCTCATTCTATTTTATGAAAATAATGTGAGAATGAGGTATTTAAATTTGACTTACGGAAAATCGCTCCCATAAAAATCTAACGTCTGGTCTATACATCTCCGAAACCTGAGAATTAAAATAACAACTGAGAATCGACTTTGCAAGGAAGTCAACCAAACAATGTAAACAACAAAAAACAAAACAAAATGTTGTACCCGATAATAATTTTCAATTTTGAGAATGCTTTTAATGCGTGTATATATATATATACATTTAGAGGGTATAGCGGGTCGCAACGTTAAATATAAGGGTATGCAATAATCCGAATAATTAATTATTTTTTTGTGTCCTGATTAGCTTTAAGAGATACAGTGAAAGTTCCTCAGAAGGAGTAGGTACCATTTCAGAAGCATGCCACTGATAAGATCTAAAGTGACGTCTATGGTTTCGGCTACAAATGCATACAATAGAAGAGTTACTTTAATGTAATAAGTTGCATATAACAAAGATCTCTAAATGACTCTACTGGAATGCTCATTATCCTGAAGTATAATATCATAGATTGCTTGACCTTCCTCCTAAATAAAGTATTTAAATATTTTCTGTTTGATTGAGGGTTGTGGTACCAAGGTAATTTGTCCACCACTCAAATATGAAACAACATATTATGAAAAAGATTCTAGCTTCAGAAATGGATACCACCAATTTCGAACACGAACGTGCATGTCTACTCTACCGGTTAGGAGTACGCGTCCAGATCTTATGCTATATAGTGTACATTAGATATTACTTATAAATTTGGATTTATTCTCAAGGTAAATATATAAGCTTTACGAAACCTCCTGCATCCAAAATTAATGTCGATTATGACACTAAAATACTCCTGATTTGAAACTAAGCTACACTTCTCAACATCAGCTTAATACACACTTGCGTTCCTCCAACCTTAAAAATCAGCTGTTACGATTAGCGTTAGTTCTGCGAATAAAAGCAATGCCGGTGAATATTACACAGATTACTAATGCTGACTGCGCCCGATATGTAATGTTGGCGATATAAAGGGGTTGCCGCAAGGAGGCATCCTGTTTCCACTGGTTTTGCATGTTGGTCGACTCACTGCTCTACTCTTTCAATAATTCTGACGCCAATGCACAAGCATATGCAGATGATGTAGTCGTACTGTTTATTGCATTATTCCTAGGGACTATATATTATAAAGCTCGGGCAGCTAGACGTGATTTACGATCGGTACATTAGAAATGGGCTTTCAGTTGATCCTCTCAAAATTGAAG
Organism: Volucella bombylans; assembly: GCA_949129095.1. Taxonomy (NCBI): domain Eukaryota; kingdom Metazoa; phylum Arthropoda; class Insecta; order Diptera; family Syrphidae; genus Volucella; species Volucella bombylans. The sequence continues at coordinate 189,539,700 of OX422140.1, read as the reverse complement.
CTGTTATTTTTACTAGAAGTAGGGAGTTAACTGATCTAACTCATCTAGTACTTATCCGATTCGATATCATATGCCTCGCTTTCTTTCTTGCACACCGCGGAGCACTACATCTGTGAGTGTCTGTTAGCGTTTGTGAATAACTATAATAAGTGACAAATTAATACATCAACTTTTATCAAGTGAAATAAGTAGAAATCGTAAATGACCTGGCAAACTAGATAATAAAGGTGTCTCTAGAGCTCTGTGCTGCCGATAAACAATTGAAATAAGTGAATATGCAAGTACACTTTAATAGGCACTATCACGTCCACGAATGTTCGCTAATATCAACTTACTAATATTACTAATAACTCCACGGCGTACTGTCCACAGAAATAAAAAAAATCAAATACGTGCTGAAACAGATACTAATCCTGTAAGTGTATAAAATAACAAAAGAAATAACAGGCAAATAGCTCCAAATGTTATCCTTTGAATACCTGGGGTATTCGCTTTTTTATTTTTTGGATAAGAGCGAACTCAAACTATGTTAAGACATCTTCTTATAAATTTGGTAAAATAAATCATAAGATCATTGATTCTCAAGTTTATGAAAGATGAGGTCATTACAATATTACTAATATTGACGCCAACGCATCTACTATTCAGGGGATTTCCAACAACTCTACATTGCACCACACGAAAAGTTTCAAAATTCTATTTGGACTGTCATTTATTGAAATGGTGATTCTACTTAAAAAAAAATCCGAATCTATTAAAATATACTTAAAAGAAGTCCCAAAATTGAATTCTTTGATTAAAGAACCCAGGATTTTTGGTATTATAATCTAGTAAAGCATCAACCTTTTATTTGAAGCTACTATTTAGGAAATCTGAAGTAATATTTTCCAACTATTAAACTCATATGCATATGTGCACAAAATTTACTGGTAAGAATGAGCAATATGAGATTTTTTATTAGAACGTTACTAGAGTAGAATCGTAACAATATTTATACTAAGTAATATAAGTAAGTCCTGCCGATGTCTTATCGTAGCAATGCATATGTTTAAATCATCGTGTTAAAATTTTTGATATCCATACGCGTGACCATAATGGATATCCCAGGGCTAAAAGAAAAGTATTCTTAAAAGCCAAATGTGGAGATATACTATAAATATAGTTAGAATTTTTGAACCTTAGAAGCTTTGACTTCAAGCCAATATTTTTATTTTCCACGAGATAAAGTCTTGACTGGTAACTTGTTTCTAACCATGATACGACCTTAGTGATTTTATTAACAATATTCATTACAAAGTTTGTCGAATTATCATTCTAAATGAAATTCGATTACTATAAATGTAAAATCAATTTAAATGTAAAAAATCCGAATGAAACAATACATACAGGCATCTGTTGCTAATCACGGACCACAAATCTGCTTGCATAGCTTAAATTAACTCATTAAGTCACGTCAAAACCATATGACACATATCAAATTACACTTTGTTCAATCAAGCTATACGTTTGCAGAACTCCATGGCTAATTAACGTTGACTTGCAAGAACAATTTTTTTAACCCCCTCTCCCACTCCGAGTATTTCTTCCGACTCAACCAAAAGTAATTTAAATCAATCTGTGTGACGCACTCACTTGCATTTAAGAGATATTCGACTTGGTGTACGAATATGCCTTTGGCAACATAATTCGGTTAATCCCCTTTATCTGTTTCAAAATATCCCATAACCATATTTTCACTTCATCCAAAGATATTAAGAAATAAAAACATACTAATAAATAAAAAAAAGTGAATCAATGGTGGATCAGGAAGTAAGGATATAAAGGGGAGGATAACTTTGATTTTATTTTATGAATTTTTAAAAAAAAAAATAAAAATAACTCACTTGCTCGTTGATCTCTTTCACGGCTCGCAGTTCCTTCTTCAATTTCATTCGGCGATTTTGGAACCATATTTTGATCTGACGCTCAGTTAGGCAGAGTGCATGTGCGATTTCGATCCGTCGCCTCCGCGTTAAGTAATGATTAAAATGGAATTCCTTTTCCAATTCCAGTGTTTGGAATCGTGTGTAAGTTTGTCGACCTCGACGTCTCGGGCAACCGTTCGGACCTAAAAAATAAGGAAAAAAAAATTATGGAAAGATGCTCATTGAAACAAAGAGACATTAATATGTACATACGTAAATACATATAAATACAACATTCGATTCGAATTCAGATTTTTAATGAAAATTAATATCCAGTCGGGGTACAAACATAATATTGGATGAGAAACGAACGTTCATCGTGCGTTTGACATTTTCAAATTAAAATCACCGACAAGTTGCTGACAAGTTTTTGGGAAAGTTTTCGATCATTACATACAAAATTTTACCAATAATGAATATGACCAAAGAAGTTTTTCTCTTTTACCTAAAGCAATGAAATTGAAAAGATCTCCTCATTACAACCCGTTTACAACTAATCGATCAACAAAATACAATAAGCCTTATTTTGAACATTTGATGGGCAATAGTTTGGTCCACCAAATTTTATGCTCTGCCATATTTGAAAATAAAAAACATAGTTTTTATTTGCCGCAAAAAGTCAATTTTACATCGAACATTCAAAAGGCAAATTCTAAAAACGAATATGGGCCGCCTAGAAGAAGAAATGGCTCTGCTGATGTTGAAGTAGTGCATGGTAGTTAGACGACTCTGCCAAAAAATGTTTCAATAGATCCTCGACAAAACTTCTAAGCAATGTCCTATGCATGATTCTGAAATTATTTTAAACGATATGAATACGAAAACAAGGAAGGTGGACATCTTTTTGTGGTACAATAGAAAAGCCTACATGGCATCACATCTGGAAGTGCACTTAGGCTAATTAACTTTCGTGTAGTATCGCGTACAAGTATCGCGTATAAGTATGTTAACACAGCACTGGAGAAATTGTGTGAGAAGAAACTTTTTCGGTCGTCGTTTTTTAAATTTTTCGACATGCAATCTACAACAAGTGCTGAAGTCCAGTAGCATTCATAGCAAGAAATGTTAGAAATGCCGCAACTGAGTTCTGGGTTTTATTCGACCAGCGGCATAAAATTCCTTGTTTGATAAAGAGCGTAGGCAAGCACATATAGTGAAACAACTTGCCTACGAAGTGATCTGTATAAGAGGGCGAGATAAGTTCATTCGTTCTACAAATAAAACATGAGGGAAGATCATTGGGTTTTCCGAAGGAATAAGGAAGAACATGAGAAACGGACTTTCGTGGAAGTGGATAGGTGCAACTCCTGTTCGAAAGTTTTAGCAAGAACTAAGATCAGCGTGTTAGCCAACAAGACTCGAAGAGATATCTGCAGAGATGAGGCAACAAAAATTAACAGAAAAGTCAGGGCAGGTGATGCAGATAAGAAAAAAACATTTCGCCAAAACTTCAAATTGTTAAATCTTGGAATGCCCCAAATTGCGCCGTAAAGCAGAAAGAACTATTCAACCTGGAAGGCATAAGTCAATATTTATATCCACCCAAGCAAAATGAAGTGAAGATAGCGACGTCTATACATAAGTATAACTAGGTAGAGAGCATGCACCAACTCATTTCATAAGAATGTAAGCCTGATGAACCGCAGCATAGTTCATCGGATCCAGTACTAAGCAGATGATGTAAGTTTCACTCAAAAGATCATGTTCGCTTTCTTATATGAACTTCTGGAACCATTCGTTAAATACTTGATAGGCTGGCTTCTATCAGTACTGCTTTAGGTATGTCCGCAGTTGACTAAATATTCACACCACGGCAGATGCAGAAGAAATCTTAGCAAATCTAGATCGTTGCCCAATTCCAATCGTGACTGAATGTGTAACTGGGTAGTTGGTCAAATATGACCCTAAATGAAGAGGTTTATTTGCTGGAATCTTAATTACCTATGTCAATATTGGCGTTCACTTCCGTAGATTATAACATTGATCTTCCGAAAAAAAATGTGGTTTTGAAAGATCTCAATACCCTCTCATCGTTGTGATTCGTGATCGTACAATAGAATGGGAATGAGTGATTAGTAGAGCGTTGTTTTTGTTCATTGATTTCCCGAACCCAACGTTGTCAATATCATCGGCGTACTGGAGTAGTATGTATACCGTTCTCATACAAGATAGTGCTAATTATCCATCCATCTTCAACTTAAAGAAACTGCCTGAAACCTAGCTTTTATAATAATTAGAGATGTAACGGATATCCGGTTAGCATCCATTATCCGGCTATCCGGCCACTTTTTTTTCTATCCGGCCGGATTGCCAGATACAGAGTAAGTATTCGGCGAATACCGGATAGGTAAAATAAAACATAAAACCAAGAAGTCGATTGAAAAAGTATATTTTTTTATTAACAGTACGTAAATAAGTAACATAATTAGTAATTGTAATTGACTAAAGGCAGATAATGATGAATATAAATAAGTTTTTCTGCATTAACCGGTAAAAGACGGTTGCGTTTATTTTCATATACTAAGCCAGCTTCAGAAAACAGTCTCTCGCTGTATACTCTGCTACTTGGTGATGAAAGATAGACCTTCGCAAATTTTGCTAAAATTGGGTACTGTTGATGATTAACTGACCACCATGCGTAAGGGTCGCTATTCCGGTCAGTCCGAACTGTTTTTAAAAAAAGTTCAGACGCAGTATCATTTTTTTCGGAAACCTCATTTTTATCATTCGCCACTTCATCAAACCAGTCCCAAAATGCTGCATGCGTAACGCCAGTAATGTTAATATTAACTTCGCTTTCATTTTTTTTCTTGCTGGGTTGAGAATCCCCTTCACTGCCAGTAGAATCGCCCTCGTAGCTCATTTGCAACAGAATTTTCTGGCGGGCTCTCTCGATTTGAATCGGTCCTAAGAAACTTGACTTGAATCTCGGGCTCAGTAGAGTTGCTACTAGGCAGTTTTGGTTTTCAACAATGTGGAAACGATGCTTTAATCCAGTAGTTAATGAAGTCCTTCTGCTCAATAAATTAGGTGTTCTTCGTACCGTTTCTGCTTTTTGTATGTACCTCATTAATGTGGTAACATTTGGTATAACTTCCAAGATACATGAAAGCCCAGAACTGGTTATTTTTGTTATTTCTTCTAAAGGTTTGAGCAGTCTTATGTCCCACTGGTAGGGTATCAAATTGTTTACTGTGTCGTGGTCAGTGATATACAGATAACTGTTCTAACAATCGCTCCAGCAAGTAATACGTTGAATTCCAACGTGTACAGATGTCTTGGACTAGTTGATGTTGTAGTAAATTCAATTCTTTTTGTATCATCGTCAGTTTTTCTTGAGCCAAACTCGAATGATTAAAGTGCGTAACAATTCGTCTTGCAGCAGAAATCATCTCAAATGCTTCAGGGTGAGACTTCAACAATTCATTCACTGCCAGTTGAAGCGAATGAATTAAGCATCTGGCAGAATCATATCCGGCGACTCTTACACCTTTTACCATGTTGGCCCCGCTATCATGAATAAGCAAATGTATTTTGGATTGAGGAATATTCCAGCGAGACGCGATTGCATTCAGTTCTTTCGCAATGTTTTCCCCTGTGTGAGATCATGCAAAGGGTTTCATTGCCAGTATGGTATGTTCCAGTTTAAATTCAGAGGACAACCAATGAGCTGAGAAACTCAAGAAACTGTTATTGTTGTGCAAACAGGTCCACATGTCTGCTGTCACCGAAATTGCAGTAGCTTTTAAGATACATGCATCAATTTTAGAATGTATTCGATCATATATGTCAGGAATAATTTTGTCAGCAATATAATTTCGGCAAGGAATTTTATAACGAGGCAGTGCTTTCTCCATAAGCCTCTTAAAATCAACTCGTTCCACAATAGATAGTGGTTCATTGTCCAAAGCAATCATTTCCGCGATCAAATAGTGGTATTCTTTCGATTTTGATTCGTTAATGTCCCAAAGTATTTTCTTTCCAAAGTTAATTGTTTCTGCTCCTTTTTTTGTGACAGAATGACGTAGATGGAATGGCATTGATTTCAGAAAACTTCTCCGCATGTTTGAATTTAATGTGATTTTTCATAACTGTCGTACCGGCTTTTTTTCCTGTTCCGCCACGAGAAATCTTCGACTTGCCCAGCAAGTACAGTCATTCTCACAGATTTCAAAATGATTCCAAATTGAGGATCTTTTGCTCAGCGGTTCCATTTCACTTTATTTGCTACAGGAAAGTTTAATAAGTATGTACCTATCGTAATATTTATTCACTATTAATAACTTACGTAATAAACAAGGAATACAAAAATGTAAAGAACACAAAAATTTCGCAAACGTACAATAAGTGTCTTAGTTCGACCAGTAATTTATGCCAACTGTGTGTTGTACTGATTCTCCGTAGCACTCTCCACATTCAACACACGAGCCGTACAAACCAAATAACGGAACCAAACAAGTTACAACTTATACACGTGTCGTGTTTGAACTAGAATGCATCGCTATGAATGTATTCTACTCTCGACAGTATATTCGGCTGCCGGATGTTCGGCTATCCGACCAGAGTATATGCTGAATTTCCGGTATTTTGCCAAATCACTATCCGTTACATTTCCAATAATAATATACTAATTCTCATTCCCTTAGTGTCCTACAGACAATATTAAATGTGACCAACAATTTGCACTTAAAATCTACGAAATGCTTTATTTAAAGGATATGTTTATAGCAATTTATATGAAAATGAAAATGAAGTGTGCAGAACCTTTGCTTCATAAGAAGCAAAATGAACAACATTCTATTGCTAATCTACTTGAAAGTGAAAAAAAATTCGATATCATTCCCATCCAATAGATTTAAAGTTACGAATTTATTTATGTTTATTAATTTTTTTCATAACACAGATATCTGAGTCTTTTCGCAGCATTCTTCATAGCAGGCGTCAATAACTTTCTCTTCCGTCATTTCTTCTCAGCTCTTTCAGAAAAAGTATTGCACCCGCATTGTTCAAATCCTGCCTCTCTCATTCCACTTACAATAACAAATTTCATGCGACATAAAATTATCAGAAAAGGTAATTTCTCTTTTTTTAATTCACGTCATCCTTCAGTACTTCTACATAGTGCTGTTTCTTGTCTACCGTCTGTTTGTCAAAAACTTGTCAAAAGAAACAAAAAAAAGAGAAAACGCGACATCTTTCCAAGGAAAGATATTACGTGAAAGGGTAACAACATTACCTAACCCACACAAACACATAGATAACTGCTCAACCTAACATGGAATTTCCTCGTCGAGGACATTCACCGCATACGCCCCAGGACATGGTAGAAGGTACCGGCTAAACAATACACCAAACTGGTGATATAATCAACAAAAAGGCAAAAAATACAAAATTTTAACACAACATAACCACGGAGAGCGTAGAAATTTCCATTTCCTACCTTAAGCATTCCGTGCCGACTGTAGTGCACCTTTTGAATAGTGTGTCCTTTTTTTAAAAGGTTTTCACTACTTTTTAGCCAGAAAAAAGGGTGAAAGTCTTCGCTACTGCCAGTGTGTGTGATGAGTTGTCATAAATCTTTTTACCCATCGTTTTGTTTTATTTTTAGCAAACAAAAAAACGAAACACACAAAACAGACAGCTGAGCACAAGGACTAACTACAAAAGGAAATAAATTTCTAAACAACTTCAAACTGTTTGTGTTTTGAAATCAAAAATTTTCCAAATGACATTCAACGAGTATTATCCTGAGAATTGTTTATGACGGTTGTACAAAAGTCTGACCAAGATAAAGTGCGAAAGGTAAAGTACACTACGTTTTTTATGGTTTAATTGCACCTATCTAACGTGAAATTGTAGAAGGTTCTTACTTTTAAAAACAAAAAATAAAATCCAGTAAAAAACAATAGAAAAAAGCAAAGAGATACAGAGCCGGTATTTTTTGCAAATTGCCGCTGTAAAGGATAATTTGGAAAAATATTTACGACACACCAAACGTGCTGGTAGCTGGTAGTCGGAAATTATTTGAGAGCTAGTGAAGATGGTAGGAAAAAAAAACAGATAAAACTGGTTTTTAATTTTTTGTTAATTTCGCGAAAAACTAGGATGAAACTTACCTAACGTAGTAAGAAAACAGGTTCACTTTGAATGCACCTTTAAAAAAAAAATCATAGAATTTGGTGAGAGGAAGATAAAAAAAAACAGTTGTGGTATCAAAAGTCCCATGTATATAGATATATTGTATCATACTAACATATCCTACATCTTTGTGATAGCCATTGATTGGTCTGATTACAATACTACGTCTCCAAAAAGCAAAAATATTTATTTTCCGGAGATGGAATCACTTAACATGATTTCCGTATCTCAAACCTTTTAGATAAAATGGATAGTAAAGCAGTTATTATTTGCAAAAGTGCAAACAAGTCGTAACAAATAGGAAATGACATAATTACCCTAAGTTCCCAGTCATTATATGTTCGGGAGAAAAAATAGCTGATAATAATTTTCCATAATTGAATTTAATCTTTCAACACTATTTCATTGAAACGAGAATGAATAAAAATAAATAAAAGTAATAAAGCGTCCGCCATCTAACGTTTTTTTTTTTCAACTAGTGCCTAGTTCGTGAAGGGTAACACTTAGCTCATATCTAATTTTACAGATAATTAGTTTTATCCTTCCGGTTAATAATGGAAAATAATTTCATTCAAATCACTGCCTCGGCTGGCCATGCAGTAGCCTACACGATCGGTCCAATTTTTAAGCACATTATCGATTGTGTGCAGCTGTATTTCACCAATGGCTTCACGAATATTGTCCTTTAAAGCGTCAATTGTCTCTGGCTTGTCGGCGTAACACTTATTTTTTACGGCACCCCACAAATAATAGTCCAACGGTGTCAAATCGCAGCTTCGAGGTGGCCAAACGACATTAGCTCTGCGGCTGATAATGCGATCTTCAAAAACAGGGCGCAAAACATCGAGTGTAGCTTCGGCTGTGTTGCACGTAGCGCCGTCCAGTTGAAACCAAATATTGCCAATATCCTCCTCTTCAATTTTTATGAACAAAAATTCGTTCAACATGGCCCGATAACGATCGCCATTGACTGTAACGGCCACTCCTTGCTCATTTTCGAAGAAAAATGGCCCAATTATGCCTCTGGACCAAAATCCGCACCAAACAGTGACTCGTTTTGGGTGTATCGGCTTTTCAATGTATGCGTGCGGGTTTTCTGTGCCCCAAATGCGACAATTTTGCTTGTTTACATACCCGCCAAGATCAAAATGAGCTTCATCTGAAAAGATGATTTTTTTGGAAAAATCGGCATCTTCTCTAAGTCGATCGCAGGCACACTTAGCGAAGCGAAAACGCATTGGATGGTCAGTTGGCTTCAACTCCTGAACCAATTGGACTTTGTATGGCGTCATACCAAGGTCTTTATGCAAAATTCGTCTCAATGATGTCTCCGAAATGTTCAATTGTTGAGAACGACGGTGAATTGATGTTGATGGCGCTTCACGCACACTTTCTGCCACAGCAGCAATATTCTCGGGTGTACGCACTGTTTTTGGCTTTTCACGCTTTGGTTTATCGATGAGGATGCCAGTTTCTTTCACTTTTTTCACAAGATAACGAACATACGGAGATGACGGTGCCTCTCTTCTTCCAAAATCCGTACGCAATTTTCGCACACATTCTGCAACATTACCATGATTTTCAAAGTAATGTGGCAATATTTCCCAGCGTCGTTCAAGCGTATACACAACCATATTCGTTCAGCGGAAGGATAAAACTAATTATCTGTCAAATCAGACATGAGCTAAGTGTTACCATTCACGAAATAAGCACTAGTTGAAAAAAAAACGTTAGATGACGGTCAAATAAATAAAATGCTATAAATATCTACTATTTTATAATCTATTAAAATGTACTACAATAGATACTGTAATGTAGAGTAGATGAAATAAATAATAGTAAGGACAACAGTGAGCTGAGGAAGAATAACGTTACGACTGGTTGGCAATTTGTATGTCTAGTTACATTCGATTGAATAACAAATGATGATCTGGTTCATAAGCCTCGAAATTCCATCAATTTCCAGGAAATTTTTTGGTTTTAAGAAAGAAAATACTCGTATTATCAGAATATTAACTATGTGTTTACCCCAAGAAGCCTCTGGACTTTCTTAGTTTTGTAACAAGGTTCTAAAATCGTCCCGAACAATCAAACTTATTTTAGACTTCAAAGATATTCCATATGGCAGTGAAGATGAAATTGTTAAATGTAACTACCGTCATTTTTTGAAACGGTGATGTTCCGATGATCGTAGGAAACTTAAATGCAAAAGTAGTGAAGAATTGGTACAGTAGTGAAGAATTGGAAGAAAATGAAGAATAGAATTTCATCGATTCGGCAATATATAAAACAAGAAAAGAAAATGATTTGTAGAGGACTTCTTATTTTTTTACTCAGACAAAGAACTAGTCTATTCTACTCCTTGTAAATCCGTTTTAATGGAATTCCTCAGTCTTTCGAAGAAAGAAGAGTAATGAGTAAGAGCGCTTTAATGATAAAGTGCCTAAAGTATCAGCACCCACTATGGTAACGCCGATAATCTGCAGCCTGATGCAAGCGTAAGCCGGATATCCAAAGATGTACTGCTCCGCGATGTCGTCGTCACTTTCACAATGAGTGTAGCAGCTTGTTGTACCACTTATGCCCAATAAATTTAAGTGCTTAGAAAAAGTGTAGTACCCGGTCACGGCGCCAGTAGCAGACTTGTCGAACAAGTTCATCGCCGATTTAATTTCATATTAACTTTCCTACTACATTCAGTGTATTCTTGCATTCTCGAACTGGCTTGGAAGTCGTACGAGGATTCAACATGGCTCTAAGCGCTGCTTGGCTATTGCTACACCTGCAAATACTCCGACCCCTCCGATTCTTCACAATATGGTTCCTTCCAATCACTATTGTGTATATTTCCACTTGGAAGACAGACGCCAGTTTTCCTAATGAGAAGTGAAATCTAATTTTAATGTCCTCCAGAAAGACACCAGCACAGCATAATCGATCGGTTTTAGAGCCATCTGTTAAGAATCGACCACATTCCTTTTTAAGCTAAGATTCTGGCCGAAATCAGTCTTGAAGAAGTAGCAGAAGTTATGGTGTCAAAGCATTAGGTGCGCCAGATTCTTTGGAGTCTGATAAAAGCACCAATAACGTATTTTTGTGAAACTTTGGTCTTGTTGATTTAAAATACCCTTATCGGTAACAGGGCCCATGTATTTACCCATGATGCTTTTGACGTAACATGTTAGGTCCATAGAAATTTGTTATCTAGGATGATACCCAAATACCTCGCTTCTTTTTGGAATTGAATGGTGATGCCTTTGAGCAATAGATGAGTCAACCAGTCAGCTTTCTCTTTCTCATAAAGAGAAGAACCTCAGTTCTGGTAGGATTGACTAAAAGCCCATTTCTAGTACAACAATCGTCGATCACGTCTATTGATGCCTTTGCTTTAGACCAGAGTGTCACTATAAACAGTGCATAGACCCCAGAAGTACTGAGTACGTTGAGCAGTTAGCCGATCAATATGCACCATATCATTGGAGACAGAATGCCGCATTGCGGACAACCTTGTCTGGCCACACCATCACATATTGGCTGCAGTCAGCATCCGCAATAAATTCTAAGTCTAATGCCATCGGTGTCAAGTGACTTGAAGCTATCAAAGCAGGCAACTGCATGTTTAAAGGCCTCGTTCGTCACCACAACTTATGAGATGTACCAGCTTCGACGTGTTATGTTATTCAGCTCACTAGCAGCTTCGTTAATAAGAGCTAGTTGTGGTTTTAATTAGGACACCTGGGAAGTGGGCCTCAAGCATGAGACGAAAAGTCTCTGATTTCGACTCAGTGTAGGTGCCATCAGATTTTCTGAGTGATTCCAACCTTGTTGATTTCCCCCCTTTTGAGGACTTTGACTAGCATACTGGTTTCACCTACAGTTTCGATCTTTCGCAAAAGTTTTTATAAAAGTCTTCTTCTATTCTTTTTGCTTTGATCTGTAAAGATCCTAATCTTCCTCCAAGTTAGTCTTAAGTGACCTGTTTACAAGTTTTCTGATTTCTTTAGAGGACGTTGCAGATCAGCGTTCCATCAACGAACGGGCCATCTGCAAGTTCTAGCTGGACATGCGAGTTCAAAACACTTGGTGAGGATGCCGTTCCGGTTCTGAGCAGCTTCCTCTAGCTTCTGTTTTGTTCTGAGAGAGCACAGTTGGACTTGCGGAGCTTCCTTAAATCGTGTCTAGTCGATTTTCCGCGGATTCCGATTCTGAATACGATGTAACTATTGTCTGACATAGAGACCTCCGATAGTACTCTCCAGTACTATCCCCTTAGCATACCTGTTGGATAACGTTAAGTCGATTACTTGTTGTATTACTCTAGTAACAAAAGTTGTCTGAGAGCCAACATTGTTGGCGACCAAATCAGATTATACGAGTAGCATGAAGTTATTCTTATTTAGTATTATGGTATTTTTATACGACTTCTGCGACATAGTGATTCGAAAGCTAAAACAGAAAAAGAGTGTTGTTTTCAGGCACCAAAACTTCATTGAAACCTTTAATACTTAAGTATGACTTTGAACATACAATTCATATTGCTAGTTGAAGATTTTTCGAGCTAGCCGGCCTAAACATCTCGTCTTCTGGTGTTACCAAAAGCACAATTTGTGTCAATTTGGATGATCTCGATATCAAACAGGTAGGACTATTTTGCGAAATCAGTTACTCGCCAAACTGTGATTTCAACAAATCGATTGTTTATGTTTGCTGTTCGGTATATAGCGGTATAATATTGAAACCACACCTCATCCAGAGCAATATTATCCACTTTGTCAATGTCAAAATTTTGATAAAAAATTTGATATTGTCTCAGATTTTTATTTGGGAACAGTTCTACGAACAGTTAGGACGAATTTTAGAAATGGATTTCCACCAATTGTAAACATTGTCGAGGCTTGCGTTTTCCCATAATGATTTGTCCAAATTAGATTGGCAGACGGTTGGGCTGTTATCCCTATCAAAAGTTATATAACTCAAAAGGAGTGCCATATATACGAAGCTTTATCACATATATACATATGGCAGAAGCTATATGCACTCTAAGCCTTATTGCACTTGGGATATATAATATACACAAAAACTATATTGATATTATACAATTACTCGTACTCTTTAAAAAAACTTTGTCAGTCTAACATTTTCAAAGCAAGCACATCCATTAGAAAATAAAACATCTTAGAGTAAATTATGGAGTACCCCAACAAGGAGCGGTTCTTATAACACGACTCATGAACAAAATCTTATACTTAAGGTAGTGAGGGATGTATTGTATATAAGATAGAATAGGAAACAAGAAGACATTGATCAATGATTATATGGGTTTCTCAGCGATAAGAGGGATATCGTTCGACAGCACCAGCATTTCTGGTGGTTGAATGATAGAGAAGATGTTTCGTCGTTTCCGTCAATTACGGACCAGCCTCACTAATGAGGCAGAGCTGACCAATCTATTTGCTCGATAAATAGCGATGGCCTGCTTACATAGGTTTAGGTTAACATTTTCTTAAATGTTAGTACATACAAAGGCATATACTAAAATATGTACATTATTGTGTATAATGTCTATGGGCCCCCGCCCAATTATCAAGGCTTCGCCCTTTAATGACGTTGTCTAATAATGAACGGGGGCAGAGCAAAGTACTGGTCTTATCGTAAACATCTTCAGATGACGCTACCGAAGGTTGCTACGATTTGATCAGTCACAAGCTGCCGGTCATAGGTCTTGTTGGCGGCTGGACCACCGGTAGTCCCTACCAGGACTTAAATCACGGTACCATGGGAGTCAGGAGCCCCCCGGATCTCGGTCCGGGCCTGACTTGTTAGAGGTAGGCCCCCTTGTGGGAGCGTCATGGTGGCTGTGGTTTAAACCCAAAATCGCGGGAAAGAGTCTTCCTATGGTTTTCCTTGGTTTTCCTTTTGGTTTTCCTTGGTTTTCCTTTGGTTGACTCAATGTGGAGTTGCAATAAGTGCTGGGTGCTGTGACCCTAAGAACAGTAAGAGGTTTTAGGTCGGCCTCGACTCATACCAAGGGTAGAACTTGTGCCGGCAACACAGTTCCGAATTAGTATCAATGGATTGACGGTGAGCGATGGCAAGGCGTATCCTTGCTCCCATGGATGTATGGGCATCCCGTAAGTTTAAGCCCACACGGCAGGCACTTACGTTAAAAAACATGAGACATCTGTATAATGTCTATGTGTGTGTATGTAGGTTAGGTAGACTAAAGTTTATTTTATGTTAGATATTAAGTTTTTATAAAAAATAAAAAAATGTCCATATGCTAAGTTTTTTGTTAACAAATTGTTTTTTCTTAGCCTTAAGTATACAAAATAAATATTTATAAATAAAATGTAAGTAAAGTCGAAAGACATATATATAGGAATTTAGAGTAGCTTAGAGTGCCTGTGTGGAGCCATAAGATCGTTAAGTAATATTAAGCTAGCATTTAAACATTTTTTGTTAGTATGTAAGAGTTAATAATTAAGAAAATGCATTTAAAACTGAAACTGAATATGACTTTCTCATTGATTAAAACTTCGCTGCTAAGATTGTTTTTAAGAATAAAACATGCATATAGGCCGATTATAGGAATTAATATTGTATTATTATTAGTTATAATATCAGTTAGATAAACCGGACCATCTTTATCATGTTCCGGTTTTGATTACGATTAGAAATATCTTTCTTCATATGTATATTGTTTATTTGAATTAATTGTGACTTGGGAAACAAATATGATTGTGCAGCTTTTAATCCAGCGAACATATCAAGAGCAGTCGAGGCAAATGTGTACGTGGTTTGTAGAGGTCTTTTACAGTCTACTTTCTGCCGATTAAGTGACACAAAACTACGGCAACAGACATCACTTCAGCTACGTGCTGTAGTGGGATCAGATGCAAAAAAAAGAACTGTCGCATTTACTATCCTGAGAGTTTTCTGCGTTTCAAATGCAACGCCAATTCAAATCTAGATTTTTCGGCAAGAAAATGACAGAAGTTTGAGCTTCAAACGTATGAGTAAATATTCTCTTAGAACCTCCATCAGGCTAAATTTATTAATATTGAACAGTTATGAGCTTATACCCCCATAGAGGAGAAGAAACCTTTTCCATAAATTTAACCTGCTTCTCGCTAAAATTTTTGAGTTTTGTCCTTAAATACTCGTACATGCTGCTGAATGAAAATACTAAATAAGGAAAGGCGGGCACAATTCTCAGCACAGAAGGATGACTTCATAGTATGAACATCATGGCGCTCAATCCAATTAAGTTTGAATCATTCTAGTAAGCACACGTTGTCCACTTCCTAACATAAATTAAAGAACTTCACGGACTGCTGATCAATTAACTCATTACCAGATTGTTCATTGGGGATGTTCGCTTGAAAATTGACTCGGACCACTATTATTTCAAAATTGCAAAACTATGAAAAAGTACTCTAAATGAATTTGACATTGAATCTCTGGAATTGGTGCTAAAGTCAAACAAACCGCATGTTAATCCCAATGTCGTCAGTATGCAGCAATAACTGTCCCATTAAGAGGTAGTATTATGGAGGTTAAAACGAACATGACAAGGATTTGCTGCCCAAACAAATCAGTAACACAGTCACAGAATACAAAACGAACTAGTAAAGTGAACGTTGCTCAAAAACGATTCCATCGACTTGACGAAGAAGAAGCTTGGATTGTGACCGGCTGGACCATCGGCCTACTAAACGAAATCTCTGCATTACTTGTCTATTTGTCGAAAGGAAGACCGTTTGAAATGCGGCAACTACAGGCGCATGAGTTCCTTTACATTCAAAATCTTTCAAGCTAATAGGTTTGTTTAAAAAGATAGCGCTATTTGAGTCCATATCGACTCCCGAAATTAGCGCCAGAGTTAATTAAACATGTCTCGCGGGAATAGTGTTTGAAATTTTCACGATATTTTGATATTTTGTTCCAAGGTATAACACACATTTTTGGATCACTTGAATGTGAGTAATGACAATTGCGTCCTTTTGATAATAAGTGGCATAACTTAACCAAAAGAAATTATTAGAGTTGGTACAGTAAAAATAATACTTCATTTTGCTATTACAATTTGTACCTATATAATATATATATGCTCAGAAGGGTTATAATATTAAATAATTTCTAGTTTTGATAGCAAGTTCCGTCGCTTTCACAATACTTTGACAACCCGTTTACTTTTTTTTTCTTTTTTAGTTACGCATTTTTTTAAGGTTCATTTAATTAATAATTAATGACAGAAATATATGATCTCTGGTTTAAAAAAAAAAATCATATTTTAAGCTTGCTTTAAGAACAAGTACGTTAGAAAATTGTGAACCTCATTTTAAAAGTGATTAGAGTGAAATATTATTGAAATTTTTCCGATAATGTCTCTAGATATGCAAAGATAACTTCGTATAATATCTGCTTTCCAAAAGGCTTAATTTCGATTGTCAATATCTCAAACAAAGACGAACGGCCAAAGTTCCAATCATTCTACCACAAAATAGAAAATTCAATTTACAGATCCATACCAATTATCAGTAAATAGAGCTGGCTTTAATGTCGAACTAATTCAATGCTTTGCATATGTAAACGTACAAACTCCTAATCAAATCAAATTCCGATCGGAATCGACAAATCTCAGACTAAAATTGCAAAAACCATCATAAAAGAAATTTAAGCACAAGAGAACACAAGTTTATTGCGGTCGCCTCCTTGACTCGTTTTCTTTTTCACTTCTCCAATTCACAACAGCACTATGTATCAATCGATTTTCGAACAGAAATCTTCATCACTGAAAAAAAAAAGTATCTTACTTCTGCTATGCTAGATACATCCATTGATTGTGGGATATTCACTTTCTCACTCTAACTAATGTAGACATAATCAGTCAGTCAGTTATCATGAGGAGAGGGTAGAAATTAGAAAATCAAATATGGCTCCCTCTTCGTCACCATGGCAACCATTCTTATTCTATACCCACACAAGCACATAACAGTCAGTTTTGAAAGGGGAATCAATGCATGCCGTCGCATTGCATCGCATGCAGTCATAGATGCTCGTTTACTGCAGACCGGTTGTTTGTCAGTTTGTCGACATTTCAGTTGGAGTAGTGTGTATCTTACGAAGATGGTGGCCACTTGTTTGTTTTTTTTTATTTTGCTGGATGCACAGCATGTTTGCCAGCCAGGAAGGCAGCAAACAATGGAAGCAAGACGATGATAGACCTTTTAGAGTTTGTTTCGTGCGCAGGCTCCTCCTCGATTTCTTACCCATCGTACACATCTATCTACCTAAGTGTGGTGTCCTTTCTCTTCAAGCATCGAAAAGGAGGAAACCAAGGAACCATACCATATCATATGAAATGTATCTACGAAACTAACGAAACATAAATCAACTTAATGGTCATAAAAATGTATCTTCTGGATACACGTGATGATCTTCTTCTTCGGTTCAACCGCTTTTATAGCATTTTTAACTTTTAACACGATAGTAAAAGTAAATCTAACCACCGGATAATTACTCTACGTAGCATCGTGTGTTTCTAGCTAGTGCTCGTGCCATAAACCCTCACTATGCCATCACTATTTCTATTACTCTGCTACCCCGTAAATATGTTCTATAAACCAATTATAATGAACAATTCAGATGCAGACATTCACATACACTGTATGCCATTGAAAAGTGTGACAAAGCAATAAACCCGGCGATATTGTTAGACTGATATAAACGTAATCATCCATCTAAATGATATCTGAATTCATATCTATCTGCGTATCTGTCTAAAAGATGTCTATTAAAAGTGACATTTACGGCTATTTCGAATGCGTAATTGGGTCAATAGAACGAACTGGAAAAAATTAAGTTCATATAAATACGGGAAAGACAGACATCAGTTTACAAACATACGAATGTATCTGTGTATCTGCACATATCTAAGCATTCAAGAATGCTTAGTAATGAAAGTATTTTCGTTCTTTTTTTTCAACTCTATGAACTAATTAAATTATTGGTCATAGGCTAACGCAGCCAGACAACCGACCAGACAAACGGCCAAACAAACAATCAACACAATAGATATACTATAGATTTAGACACACACTACCATACAAACACCAGAACAAAAAAAAAGTGGCATAACAATTAATTGTAATAATAATAAAGTTTATTGAATAATAAAAATTATGGTGATGATGCTATAAAGTGCTATAACGCACCATAAAAACAATTCTAAATTTTAATAATGTGTTCATAAAGTCACGATACCATAAATAATATTTTAATTTTTTTTTCTGTTTTCTGTTGTTTTTTCCTTTCATTTTCAGATACTCGTTCACCTTTCTGTTTCGAGGTGGGCTTTTGCAGTTGTATAGTCGGATAGTCGAAGGAATATTTTCTTTGTTTGCCTTTTTTTTGTCAGAAATTCAAGTGGATTAGATGTTTGTTAATTTTGTTTTAAATATTTCTTTTATCATAGAGGAATTTTGTAAAGTATTGCTTATTTTAGATGAACTCCTTTTATTGTGTGGTGTATTTTGTATCTTTTTTGTGGCACAGCGGGAGAGAAACCTATTCCATTAGCGATACAATTTGTATGCACTTTACGAGGGTTTGTGATATTCCTATGCAAATGAATATACATTTTTGTCCCCGATAAATCAGGGCGAACATAAGAGAAATGTGATTTTTAATCGAACAATGAAAGTTGAAAATGTTGTATTTTTTGAATTATTAAATTTTAAACAAATTGAAATTTGTGAGATATTATTTATATTCATATTTCGGCTATGGAATTTATAATATATATTTGCATTCCGAATTGGGACATTTATATGTCAGATATAATTATTTTGACTATCTGACTTTTGGATATCTTTTTAAAAATGCAAGTGAAACAACAAAATTTAAATATGAATCTTGTTGTGTACTGATTTTAGTTTGTATAATGCATTGAAAAAGCAAAACAAAATTTGAATTAAATTTGGGTCGTGAAATTGACTTAATTTTCTCTTTAAAAATAAGTGTGATTAGTTAGGTGGATTACAAGTCACCAGGCAAGAATTTCATTATCCTTACGGAGAAGTCATGCAAATGGCAAAATCACCACCATATTTAAAGGTTAGTGTTAGGTTTACTTTGTTCAGGTTGGATTTACTCTATCACCATATTCCAGCGATCAGAAACTTCGCTGTCTAGCGAATTCTAACAGTTTTTATAGGTTGGCTTCTTTATATACATATGTACACACTCCGCCGAGTAATTTTGTTTTATAAACTATGCCATCTGAAAAACTTCGTCTAATCTTTGCCCCAACTTAAGGATGTTATTTGAAGTGCTATATAACTTTCTTTAAAGTAAAAACTTCAGTATTATACAATGAGCCCCACGGGGAATAATGGAGTAAATCGCACTATCTCGTTGCCTTATCTATTGGCACATTTCATTATATATTATTGTCGTTAGATCGAGTCCTCAGTAAGTCATGTTTTCACTGGCAGTTGGCACTTAGTGCTATCCTGCTGGAACCACATATAATCCTGAGCAGTATCGTGTCGTTCAAATTTTTGAATAAAGGATCACAGTCCTGATATATTGGCAGCTGACTGTAATGTGAGCTTTGTCCTCATTTAAAAAAACAAAAAGTAAGTCCCGATGATACCACCAGCATAAATTGAGTTTCATGAGTTTCTTCTGGACTTCAAGAAACGGGGGTTTTGCTAATTCATATTTCCAACGAGTTTTGGCACTAAAGAATATTCTTCGATAAAAATAGCGGTCGACATTAATCTGCTCCAAGGCTCAGTCTACGGATTTACGTTACAAGCCATGGTTTTGTCGCTTAAGTTGGCGCACTAACTGGATTCTTTTCGGGTTTAGAACAAGATATGTTCGCAAGATTTCCCTCATGCAAAAACCAGACTACTACGATCAACGCGGTTCAAAATCTATTCACAAAGGACAAATAGCGAGTTCGGTTGTTCGATTGCAATACCATAAAAAATCACATAGTCTTCTATACGTTTCGCGAATCGAAGACGATTTTCAAAATAAGTATAAAATATACGAAACCATTCTTTATCAAACAATATTTTAAATAAATACCATATGAACGCTTTTCTTTTACGAACTATCGTTTCAATTTCGAGGTGCTTTCTTTAAATTTCTCAAACTCACAAACTGTCAATATCACTTAAGATACCTCTGTTCTAAGTTCGCCCTTCAATATTTTTATATATTCAATTGTACCATAGAACGACTGGTTTAATCTTTTATTTATTTTTCGAAAGCATTATTAAATTTATCTACAAATTGATGAAGGCGAAAATTTAAAAAAAAAATATTTTTCAGCGTAATAGAGTGGTATGATTAAGAATCTCTTCAGAATCATTATTCTTATTTAAATTAGGACGTTGTTCTTAGAAATAATGGCATACTCTCGGTAGACAGCCTCTTACCACATAAAAGTTATAATTGCCAATCCTGATGTTTTTCCATTTCGTCGATATTGAGTCTATTGTTATTCACAATATCAAATTGGTGTTGCCTTGTCACATCCGGACGATTAGGCTTTTAAATTCGCACTAGTAATAGGTCTCTTAGTTTAACTAATCCAGCCAATATAAATTATTTTTAATCACAGGGTTATCGATGGGAATATCACCGACTCTGACGGAGCAGTGAGATTATAGTGCGAATTTACCAGGTATACTTTAATAAAATAACGATCTTTCTTCAGCTCTGTAGGTGCTGGCGGACTTAGGATTAAATATGTAATGAGTATCCGTGGGGACTACTTGGATTCTGTCTAGGATCAATCAAGTTCTGTTAGCTTTTCTTATATGTAAATCCTTTCTTATATTAGTAAATCGTAAACAGATTTTATTTTCAGTTTTTTTTTTTAAAGTAGTAGTAACGTTTTATAAAAGTGCAATATTTACTTGGAATACTTCATGCCAACAGTACTTTTGGCTTTCTAACTCATAAATTCCATTTTTTCTTACATTTATTATAAAGAAAATAAAGAAAAAACATTATATTAATAATTTAATGAACTCATTAGTCAATAGTTTTTCAGCATTCATATCGAATATAAGTATGTTTTCCTATCCGTAAACCCATGATTCCTTACAAAATATTTATTATCTTAGATAATGCTACATAGATGAAAGAACCTGCAGTCAAAATACTTTTGAAAAGAAGGGTTTGACTCTGTCCGCGAACTAAATCCACTATACTTTTTGTGAGCTTCAATGGCACACTTTCTTGATAAAGTCATTCTAGATATTATCAGATGGTAGAAGCTCCCTAAATAAAAATCAATCAAATCAAAGTGCTTATTGAGCTATTTGGAAGTTTTAAAACAAATAGTGCCCATCGCCTGTTTTCCTAAGAACAAGAATAAATGAGAAGAATATTTCATTATTTAAAGATGAAAGCTATTCTCTGGTCTCGAACTTTCCTTCATACTACATATTTATATACAACTGCAAACGAATCACGAAGACTGCTTTCTGTTTCGATCAAACTGGCATGTGAAAGTTGTATTGTCACCATTGGCTAGATCCAATCGACTTCTTATAGTAGTTTTATTCTTCCCTAAACTGACAAATTAGTGTTAAAAAATATTTGTAACGATCTTACAGTACCCTTCATCATTTCAATTTCTTGTGCAACATTAAAATCAAGACCACTTGGGAAAAGTAAATTCAAATGCAGGACCTAGTACTCGTACACCCCACATCCGCAAAAATGAGAATAACTTGCTTAAATGTACCAGATTATGAGCAGAACCTGGTAGGGTATCGCTTTTGGATTTGCAGGAATATTTCATTGGCAAAGCCAAAGCTACAGCAACATAGGCATAAGTGCTATACAAAAATATTTTATAGTTCTATAAATAAGCCATATCACAAAAAGTCAAAAATAAAGCAAAATACTGAAACACCGTCAAAATTGTATGGCTATTGAAATCCAAGTAAAATACATGCATCGGCAAGCACATCAGTCATAAGGGTACTAAGCCCACCTTCAGTATAATCTTAATCTTAAAACAAACTGAAAACTGTATCCAAAATCAGTCTTAGAAACTAAAACTATATCTGAAGGCAAATGTTAGTTAAATAGATGACTATGATAAAGGTAAGGCCATTGAGAGAGTACTTCTGCTACAATGAAAATCGAATACACGAATTTTCCTACAAGCTGAGGCAATGTTCCTTTAAAATA
This sequence comes from Volucella bombylans, assembly GCA_949129095.1. NCBI lineage: Eukaryota > Metazoa > Arthropoda > Insecta > Diptera > Syrphidae > Volucella > Volucella bombylans. Next base: position 189,517,372 of record OX422140.1, on the reverse strand, counting down.
CTTAATGGTGCAGCAATGAGAAGGCTAAGATGCCTATACAATTTCTTGATGTTTAGATTGTAGCGGCCACATAGAACAACTCTGATTGTTCGACAATAATTTACACCCAAAGAATTTTTTAAAATGGGGCTTCATTTTGATTTATCAAGAAAACGCATATTCATTACAAAATTACAATAGATGTAGTTGTCAATCGGTAGAAGAAAGGTTTTCATGAAAAATTGAATCAGCCAAATAACCTCCACTTTTGATTATATTGTTCGTCATATTTTTGCACATTTGTAGCTCTATTTTAACGATAGCACTACGGTTGATGGTTTTAAATGCTTCAATTGACTGGAAAAGAAATCACACGAAGTTGAATTTCGTCTCGACAACCAATTTTGATCGGCTTTTCTAAAAATGACTCATTCAGGAAATTTTTCTCATAAAAATCATGGTTTCACTGTATGACATGTAGCGTCGTGTTATTTGTGATATGCTAAACTCCTAAGATCGACAGGGAATCTACACACCTGGGCCACGCTTTAAGCTACAGAAACTGTTTTCCCAGTTGTCCTTACTTCTGGCTTTTTGAATTGCATCAGCGAAATTTTGGTTGGTTGTGGTTGTTTAAAATAGTTGAAATTCAGCCTGCTAATCCTCTTGATCATTTGCATTAAATTGATCTGAGTGTTTTAATAAGCATGCATAGAGGTGTTAACTTATACTTCTATGATAGAAACAATAATAAATGTCTTTGCTTACGCTAGCAACTTCGCAGATTGATTGCGTTTCTGTTTGTATATATTTTTTTGAAATTTTTAAGGGTTTCCAAATAGAATCATTCTTATAAATGGATGAACATACAAGCAATACGAAAAATTTAAGTTATGAAAAAGGAGGACTTCATGTTCTCTTAATTCTCAAAATGTACTCAATAATTTTTTATTTTTAAATATGTTGACATCTAGAGTAACTGAAATAATTAAGGAAAAATAACTTTTGTTGAGCTCTTGAATTTTAAGCATAAAACAGGCACTTTTTCGAAATTTCGATCATTCAGGTGCTCAATTTTTCTATGAATAAATGCCATATAGTTTTAAGCATGCATTTTGACAATTTCTTTTTTGTGTTTGCATTTTTTTTTAAATCAATTTTAATATACAATTTCTGTAAAACAGAATTGTTAAATAAAATTAAGTTTTCCTATTACGGACAAACCTGAATAAAATATGTGGTCATGGTTGTAGCCCATAAAAAATTGTCGCTCAATGTCCTCCTTTTCGTATTTTTCTTGCAAAGCCTGAATCTCTGATAATCTAAGTGACGAACCTTAGGTAAACGAGAAACAAACAATAAAATCTACCATTAGCTACGTCATAAGTAAACAAATTAAAAAAACAGAACAATTAAAAGAAAAGTCAAAGAAATTACACACAACAACGAGTAGGAATAATTGGAATGATATACGAGAGTAATATGAGTATCTATTGTATAAGGATTGTCCATGAGTTTGACAGTTTTCTACAATAATAAAAAATAGACCACAACTAACTACAATACTTGGAATTTTATACTAGTTATGCTACGTATTAAACAAATAGTATTCAACTAAAACTTACTTTGTATTTGCTGGTTTGATTGGTTGAAATGAATATGACATTATTCAGAACTTCGTAGTTAATAGTTAAATTTAATTAAATTGTCATGAATGAAATCTTACTATCGACAAGACCTGAATTATATATACTACTACCTTAACCCACTCTTAAGAAAAAGTTGTAAGTTTTAACCTGACTCACGAGATACATATTAAATGTAGTTAATGAAGTCCAACCTGATTTGCTTATCACTTTCTTGACGTCAAATTAACCTAAAGGAATATTTTCGACTTAATTCATCGATTAGACTTTTTAATTTTTTCAAACTCATTAACATTGAATACTTGAAAACCCACCCATTGATATTAGGAAGACATTACTCCCGCACCAAATATGAGTGTGAAACAATGATGACATAAGGGTTTTCTGTTTAGGAATGCAAACAAAATGTCACTAATTTACTTAAACAAAATATTTTGGAAAAAATAAACAAATAAAATTCGATATGGAGACGGTTTAAATTCTTGGCAATTGCAGAACATCAATAGTGGACGGGATTGCAAATTAATTTGTATAATCAAAGCACGAACTAAATTTTACTTATTTTTTTACACAATATGAACTATGTATACTATATATTATTCAATATTCCTCCATGTGCAACAAAATAGTCAATCTACAGTTTGAACTCTCAACAGCATTTGTAAGACTAGTACCCATGCATCATAATGTATGTAGTCAAAGCACAAAGATATCCTCAATCGACTTGGCTAAGCTTAAAATAGAAAAAGCGCAACTACCAAAGTTGCCCGATGTCTAAAGGAAACAGCTTTAAAAACAATGTTCAAACACTCTTTCTCACGGTTCTGCGATTTTCTCTTCAAAAATTTGGAGGAAAACATCCAGAATTAACAAGAGTCGTGTCCTTTGGGTCCTTAGGATCTTAGACTATTGCGAATGAAGCTTTTTATGTAAAAACAGGCCAATTAACTCCAGGCTTTACAAAAGAAACTTAGTGCCGGCAGCTACGTGTCTATATAGTATGTGAGAAATACGACTCAATTAATTTTTTTCCCTACTAAGAACTTTAATCTAATATCTAATAATATATATAATAAAAATAATAACTAATATCTGTTAATTTAAGCGATTGCAACACTGAGTAAAATTGGATTGTAAGGTCGGGCCTGTTCTGAGTTGGCTCGTTATACTTGGGCTCTAATGATAATGAACATTAGTCAAGAGATCGTGTTCGAAAGATTATCGAGAACGCAGAATATGACCAGCAATTATCTATTAATATCTGCATCTCAATGTCATGGGCAGCAGTAATATTAAAAATAAAGGTGAATATCTTATCGACTAAATTTAATTTCTCCTTCAAATATTACTTAAAGTTTGAAAAGCCTGAAAATTATTAATTTCGGGAATCCTAGGGAGCGGAATGGGAACTATACAAAACAGAGCTAACTTTTTAGGTGGATCTTCTGCTGCTCTGGCGTGTTCTTGGTGTAACGTTTGCGTACCTTTTCAAACATTTAGGACTCTAACTCGTCAATAACGCACTGAGTACTGATTTCCGAGGGTTGAATAATTTACGTTTTGTCAGCAAAAATCAAGGATTTATAAGAACCGAGTCCTTAGAAAGGTAATGAATTCATGGAAATAATAATTCAAGGAAGTAATCACCTATCATTCTCAGACTTTGCCAGAGAAGGATTTGAGTCTTAATAGGAATGACCTTACGATATGTAGAAATAATCGAGAAATCCAATTATAATTGTTTGCATATTTTCCGTTAAACCTTAGAGAAAACTATGATTCCTTGAGATTGAAAAAGATTATAGCAATGGATCTCAACATGTTCAGTTTTATTAAAAATCTCGATGGTTCCCGAACCCTGAAAATAAAGTTATCCCAAAAAGATATTCTGGGTCATAAAGATAAAGTAGACTACGTTGTCAGACACGATCGTATGCACGCTACTAAAAGTATCCGAATACGCAAAAATCTGAACTAAACTCTTGTAAATCATTGGGCTCGAAGTCACTATATCGATAAATCCTTATCAGAGCTTAAACTTTTTTATACCTTGGTAAATAATCTTATACGAAATATTTATTTATATGTGATAGGTTCCCGTTTCTTCGAGAGAAATGTTGGTTGTTGTCACACAAATTCACTTTGCTTCAAAAAACTTCGGTCTAACTAGTTTGTGCTGCTTTCTTTAGAAATCATTGGCGAGGCGAGTAGTTTCCTTTTGAACTATCAACTCTGGTATAAAAAAAGAACAATCAGTCGAAACATAGCATAATCAGTCATACAGAAATCTTTCATAATCAAAAAATTCACTTTGGATATTTTCTGCCACCCAAATAGAGTGATTGCTGTTACCGCTATTTTGATTATAAGTAGTAAACAAAATATTGAAAAATCTCAAAATGGGGGGCTACACAATTATCGAATATACTATTCCTCTTAACTCAAAGTAACCAAAGTGAGCAAAATAGTGTCAATTTAAGTATTATTATATCACAACCAAAATTTCACTAGGTATAAGTAGAAAGTACGAGTATAATATGCCGAACCTTCAAAACTCAATGACTGGGTATAATCTCAGATAGGAAACTAAATTCCAAGTGCAATATCCAAGGACGGGCGGGAGAAGCACCGTTTGCCATCTATTCTTATAGGGACTCTTTGATCGTGAAATAAAGACTGCATTCAAACGGGCAATATATTGGCCATACCTAGATCCATAACGAGGTATGGAGTATTAAACTACTAAGCGGTAGTTGGCGACATTACATACATACTCGTACTAGTATGTATCTGGGAAAAATTCAGAGCCTAATCTTTATCCCCTTGATGGGATCTACTGAGAGAGCATATTTGATTATATGACGACCTATTGCCTTCGACACAGTAAAGCTACCCACCGAGAGCATGTAATGGTATATCCTGTTAAATACGTGCATTATGCATTAAGTTATGATTGAAGTGGCTAACGAACTTGTATACAAGTAATATAAGGAAATTATAACTCATCTAATATGACAACGGCATCCACGTGTTTCTGCATCTATAAAGAGTGATACTTTAACGTAACTTAACCCAGTGAACGTACGTCATTTCCATTAAAGCTCTTAGTTAAAGAAAATGTCCTTTATATATTGCTTAAAGTGAGCGTTCATAAGAGAGTTACGTCTGTGTATGATTCAAACAGTTCTCATGTCAAACAGGCATTGCCCTTATTATTCAAAGATATCAAAACTAAAAACAGTATTCGTTGCCAAGCTTTTCGATCTGCAAACTCGATATGAAATGAATGTCTAAATAGAATATCTGGCTAAAAGTATTTGAAATACCAAATATGTCCAATCTGTTTTCAAAAGCCACAAAACCTGAAAAATATTCATTGATCAAAAGTGATCATTGATTATTATTCATATGAGCGCGAGGCACCTACCACTGCCCATCGACTTTCTACGACAAATGTCTTAGAAGAGCTTATTCCTATGCGCTGTTTAATGACTTCTTAGGTGGCTTTTCTAAATGACATTAGTTGGTAAGAAAAACTGCTAAGCTATGGTAATGTTCTAATATGAAATCAACGCACGAAACTCCTTTAAATTAATGAGAAGAAATTAATCTGCATAAAATAGATAAGGAACAACCCACCTTTAAAATTTATTACAACTCTTAACCATCAAACTCTATTCACATGAGAAGGTATACCCCGGCAAGAATATGGCACCCAGACAAAAGTCATTCAAATACCCCCAGGGGCTTTGGATACAAACGCTGTCATAAAACACCATTAAACCCATTAGACGAGAGCGAACGAACCATTTTGTTAGAATTGCTCTGCAAAATATCTTCGTCGTCATTCCAATATCCTGACAAAGACAACTATGACTATGGCGATACGATAGAAGATTTTCAAAATTCCTTTCATTTTCGGTTCAATTCCAAGGGTTCGAGTATGTAGACATACATATGTTGGGTGTTTGTTTGTTTTGAGGTGCTTTGTCTTCTAGCTTACAAAAACACAAAAACAACACCAGCTTCAAGGATTTTGTGCTGATATCGCAAATTAGAAAACACCCAAGACCTTCGCCTGTATATTTGCCTCATCAACCACCGATGACGTGCATGTGCGCGCAGAATTCACAAAATATCTATCAGATAGGACTGCGAACGAACACTCCTCTAGAACAACGTGCACCTCCCCCAGTCTTCTCGACTAGCACCTAACGTTCGGAATCCTAGTTCATTGTGAGAACGTTGCCGTTTTGAGACTACAAAACACATCCGTTCATTTCGTTCTCCATTCTTCTGCGTGTTGTGCGCAGTGAATAGGAAAATTTTTTTTAAAAATTCCGTTGACGTTTTTGCTGAAAGGCTTTTGGTGCTGGAGTTCTATGGATACTACTGCTGCTGCTGCTGCATACACCTCTGGAATGCATAATTAGATTTGCACACCAAGGCGAATTTTTTTTTCATTTTGAAGTCCCCTCAGCACTCTCCCTTGGTTTATCTCAATTTAAAATTTACTACAAAAAAAAAGCGCACACATGAAGAACATTTTTTGGAATTTATCGTGAAAATATACAATTCCGGGACTTTCTGAGGTTGATCTACACGTAGCGTACGAGACACACGATAATTCTTAGATTTTCGCCAGAGTTCGAGCCAATTAAAATAAATTCAATTTATTGGCGCATAAATTTCATAAACTTTATATGGTTTACTTCTTTGTGTATATCCGTGTAGAAGAAAAAGAGCCTTATCTTCTGTCCCCACTGGATAAGATTAGTGTATCTAAAGGTGTTCGATGGCAATGATTATGAGGGAACAGAATGTCAAGTGATATTTTAGGAGATTAACAAACAATCAAAATGAGATTAATGTTTTTTCGAGTGTGGAATAAATTTCCAAAGTCGATTTATGGTTATCTGCCTACACGTTTTAAGGCATACAACATGGTGTTTCCCCTTGGATGAGAGGTGATGTTCGATAATTTTCATTTTGTTTACGGAACTGATTGGATTTTTAATGCAGATTTGTCAAGAGGCTATAAATTGATTGGAATTTTAAAAATATGGGACCGTACAATTTGACAGCAAAGAGGGCAGGAAGATGCATCCTGTGGTTGATCGAAATGTGCTGCGAGAAATCGTCACCATAAATCACAGTGTCGATATTCAGCAATAGTTTGGAGCGTGGGCATTTCAAATAATCAAAAGAATTCGCCTTTTTGTTAAAAATTTATGAATGAAAAAGATCTGAATAAACAGACAAACAGAAACGAAGTAATGTACATATTTTAGTGCGAAGTTGAACCTGAATTTAATAAGCCACAACATTCTGCAGAATAACATTATAGTTCTTGTGTTTATTGACGTTAAAAAAAAGTTAACTTTAGGTCTACCATTAATGGTGATAATAGTGGAGCCGTAGATCATATATTTTTAGCTGTCCATTCAACAACGAAACTGCAGTCTGCTTAAAAATAAAACCTCGATAGAAGCTAACGTAAATTGCATCGAAATATTGATTTTGCTAATACTAATTTCCTTTTTAAATCCTAAAGGTATTTTAGATGGAGCAAAAATAGAACAACTAACTTAGTTGAGGCCATATACCTATAATGGTGGGGAATCAAATCTGGGATCCCAATGTGAGTTTTAGTCCTTTAAAGTCGAGAATAAATTAATGAAATTTAATGAATTAACATCACCACCCAATCGTGTGAATAGGGCTGAAAAGATTTGAAGGAAATGAACCAGCAAACGAAAAGCTAGGAGTAGTTTAGTCATAACAAAATAATAAGAATTTAAAAGTCAAGAGGATAGACATAACAAACTTCATAGGACTAAGATTATATATTTCACTTATTGTCCGGAAGACAGACTTCCTTACTTAGTTGACCTACAGACATGATCTTACTAGTTGCCCTAATTTCGGATACGTTTTTAATAAAAAATAAGGTCCCAGAACATATTTCCTTCGAATGATCAATAAAATCAAAGGAACAACTACATAAATGGAGTTCCAATAGCCAATTTGAAACATAGACTGTTAGTTCGAAAGTAGTACTGGGGATATTAGGTGATTTCAGACCAAGTCCCACTATTAAAGAGATTTTAAGTCTTCAATATTTTTTGATCCATTGCAGGCACTCGCAAGGGTTGAAGATCTTGTCTATCCTACTGAGAAAAATCTCATGTATATCTGGCACGTGCGCCTTCAAAACATACACACACATACATATGTGTGGAATAAGAATTTGACCAATAACATCAGAGATGAGCGATCTACAGCAATTTTATACTTCGTCCTGCCTGAATCCGAACTTAAGACTGGAGGTAGAAGCGAGTTTTAAGACGATATGGACTATTGCCATTGAACAACCAGAACCCTACATATTACGGAAACATCTAATTTATCCACGATCTTCAAAAAGAATATCCCCCTAATTAAGGAGGTTTCCTCCACGCTTAATCATTTACACCACAGTGAACGTGAAGAGGGCATTGATATTTTAGATCTTTCAGACCGCCGAACTATGACCAAGTCTTTTCATAATAAATATTTTATGCATATATGAACCATTCTACAAATGGTATCGAGTTTGCGCCGCACCGAGGTTTTTACCTGCAGAAAATGTATAACTCAGTGTGAGCGACTATTAACAATTTTTTTTTGATCAATTTGGTCTCTAAACCATTTTAAGGCTCTGCAAGTTTTTACAAATACCGATAGATAGAGGTGGGTATCAATAATTGTGTATCTATAATGCAATGAAAAACTATATTCAAAAGCGATGCATCCGTAACTTAATTTTAAATATTTCGATATATTTAGGTCTAAGTTCACTTGAAAATTCTCAAGTAATATTTCTAATGTGTTCTTTGCTCTTATAGTTCTTGAGCAGCTTTTCTATTGCACCGCTTTACCCAGAAATACCTAGAGTAACTATCCTGGCTAAATGATAACTAAATAGAGAGAATAACAAATGAGATTTAGCGTACTACCAACATTATAGTGGAAATAACACTGTCAGGTAGGAGAAGTCTTGACTATTCATTCCAACACAAGGCCGACAGAGATAACTAACTACTATTAGATAACTTATGTTTAAGAACTTATGAAAAGATTTTATCAAACCCTTTTTCTGAAGCCGTTCTGCACAAGAGCATTTAATGAGAATCATTGGTGAGAAAGGATATAAATGCTGTAAGTGGCCTTTGAACCAAATCATTCAAGCCCATTCGAGTTTAGTTTAGTTTTTAATGCATTTTATTTTCTTAATCACTAACTCTTACATACTAACAAAAAATGCTTAAATGCTAGCTTAAAATTACTTAACAATTTTATACTAACTTACTGGCCCCACACAGGCACTCTAAGTTACTCTAAATTCTTATAACTATGTCTTTCAACTTTATGTACATTTTACTTACAACTATTTATTTTGAATACTTAAGGTTAAGAAAAAATATTTGTTAACAAAAACTTAGTATATGGACATAATTTTTTATTTTTTATAAAAACTTAATATCTAACTTAAAATAAACCTTAGCCTACCTAACCTAGATAAACAATACACACATAAACACACATAGACATTATACACAATCATATACATATATCAGTATGCACCTTTGTATACACTGATATATGTATATGTTTCTTAAATGCTAACCTAAACCTATGTAAGCTGGCCACCGCTATTCACAGAGCAAATAAATTGGTCAGCTCTACCTCATTGGTGAGGCTGGTACGTAATTGATGGAAACGAAATCTTCCCCATCATTCAACCACCAGAAATGCTGGTGCTGCCGAACGACATTCCTCTTATCGCGATTCCCCACCGCCCTACTGAACCTGAGGCGATCCCACTGCCGTGTGCGACGTCTCTGTTGTAGTTGAGTCGCCTGTACCCAGCTGTCCGAGCGACATGGAAGATTAACGGCACCGCTGATTTATTCTGGATCAACCCTATCTGATCTAGGTAGAGGAATGCTTCCGGTGGAACGAAGCCGTCAGAGCGCACACTCTCGTGGTAAAGGTAATTGGGGTAGTAAGCCCCAGATATTAGGTTATTCGTCGAGGTCATTGCTCTTGCAATGTGTCTTCGAGTCAGCTTAATTACGAAGTTGTCCACTCGTATTAGGTTCGCCCTGTTGTAAAGGACCTCATTGGGATAAAATTTCTAGTACTCCGATCCGGGGGTTCTGTACAAGCGAAGACAAGTCCTAAGACAAGCCCTCTCAAAAACCCGAATCTTTTCCATTAAGCTTGCTCGTACATTGAACCACACGGGATAACCAAATACCAGCATGGGCCTGATAAGGGCCATGTAGCAGATTACCTTTATCCCCGCATCGAGTTGGCTGCTATAAAAAAGTCTCTTTGTAAGGGCAAAAGCACCTTTAGCTCTGGCCAGAGCAGCATCTACATTTTTGCCAAAATACAGAAACTGATCTAGCCAGATTCCAAGGTATCTGACTACATTTCGACAGGCAAGAGGTTGTCCGTGTTGTCCAATGATAGAGAACTTTCGCCAATTTTTTCTGGTATCCCTAGAGGCTCCAGACAACGGCGTCCTAAAGAGAATGATTTCCGAATTCTGAAAGTTGATTTTCAACTTCAAGTTGATTTTCAACTTTCAGTCATCGCAAAATCGTCTTATCTTATCGAAGTCACTCTGCAAGAGAGTATTAATGACCTCGAGTTTTGGACCTGTTCTGTACGCTACCAAATCGTCTGCGTACGCAATAGTATGGGGAAGTGAACCTATCAAGTCGCTTGTATAAATGTTGAACAGGATCGGCGAATTGACCGCGCCTTGCTGAAGACCATTTTTAATTTGAAATATTCCAACAGAAGTCACATCACCATTTTTCACGATGAACTGTCTGTTGGTTAGCATATTATAAGGAATGTACAAGAGTGGTTTACTGATCCCCAGCCTAGTCAGCTTATAGAAAAGACCCTCCAACCATACGGTGTCGAAGGCCTTCTCAAAGTCAACAAGGCAGGCACCAGTATATTGTTTTTTGCCTTTATTCCATTGGATATCGGACACCAGTTTAGACGCGGCATGTGAGATATCATGTCCCGCCTTAAAACCGAATTGATTGTCCGGAACTATATGTTTGTAGTCAACTCACCTAGACAAAAACCTTACTGATATTCGGAAGGAGACTTATCGACCGGAGATTCGCCGGATTGGATATATCCTTTCCCTTTTTGGGGATAGGTTGAACCACCGCCGTTTTCCAATGCGCTGAATAATGTGCATTATTCATTGCATTATTAAACAGGGTGGTGTAGATGTCCACCGCTTCTAGAGGACGATGTCGAAGCACGATGTTCGGAATACAATCGGTCCCCACTGATTTCTTAACTCTGATTGTGTCGAAGATCTCATAGAGTCCTTCCTTCGAAATGAACGGGGGTAGGTCACCCTCACTGGCAATGACATTATTTGCCATATTTTCGTCGCTAAACCGGGTGAAACCAGAGCCGTTGGATCGCCAATTCTCTATTTCATTTCGAATGTAGCCGATGTGCACCAAGACGCGACTGTCCAGGTCATAATTAGGGCCAATGATATCAATGGCCTTGTATACTTCCTGGAAAGTCGCCTCTATGGTCTCAATCTTCTCCTGCGGATCCTCGATCACAAAGAAGTCGTCATCGTCAGCGGCCTCATTTGGATCAATACCTGCTATTGTCAGTAACCGTTCGTTGTCTGTTGTCCGGGCTATTTTAAGACGTTGAAGGTCGTTTTGATTTCTTCTCCGAAATAGTTTATTGATTTTCGCAAACATATTCGGGTTGCTGGTGTTTACAGCCCAAACCTTGTTGTTCCAATATGAACTTACAGCAATTCTGTAATTTTCTTTTATTAGCGTTTGAATATTTTTAATCGACGACTTTAGTGTCCTAATCTCCGGGTCTTGTCAGTCAGTTAACTGTCTGTACAAGTTTTTGAGTCTTGACAGAAGTCTACTTTTCTGTCGATGCAGTGCGTCAATAGTAGGATTTTGGAACAGATCTTCTTTAGTCGTACGTTGATACCGGGGTATTGTAGTGTCCATAGTTTGTTTAATTGTCTCGTCCATTTGTTTTAGGTAATTGTCGATCTCCTCGTTTGACAAATTCCTATTGGACAGTGGGTGGAGCGTGTTCGAGGAGAGCGCTCTTGTCAAAGTTGCGGAGAAGCGTGTCCATCGAGTCTTACTGTAGCTGTAAGAATATCGCTGGACAAACTCCTCCAATTCCGCAATTGCGTTGGGAACGAGGCTGCATTTGACAGTTCGACGCGGCGTGCCCGAAACTCTGGCAGCGAACGCATTGTATAACGCATTCGCTCCTGTTTAATTTTTCCCAGTGAATCACCTGGTAGTCTAGGACATTGATACTTCTTAGACTATCCAGACGGCTTTCGGGACTGAGCTGCACCAGGAAGAACGGCAAACTCCGTTTCTCCCGTCTGGCTCTAGCTGTGGTAAATGGCTTTACCCCCACAAACTTGAGTCCTTCGCACTCCTTCTCTTTGAGCAGTGCCAGGATCTCCTCAGGATCAGAAGACGGTTCCAACCCCTTCAGCAGCATCGATTGCCGCTTTTCACACTTTGGTGTGAGTGAGTAGTGCTCCGTCGTCGTTTCCTTTAGGAGCTCTTTCACCTTCGCGTAGCCCTCCACTGTATTACAGTGGATGGCATGGCGATCGTTCCCCAATCTCTTTATGTTAAAATTATTACCAATGACCAACTTACACAGGTCTTTGGTTGCATTTACCTCTAGTTTATAGGTGTTGATCGGAGGCACCTTCTCCTTCTTCTTCTGCTGCTGTTGTTGCTGTTGCTGCTGCTGCTGTTGTTGTTGTTTTTGTTGTTGTTGTTGTTAGTGTTGTTGCTAATGCTGCTGCTGCTGCTGCTGTTTATGCTGTTGCCGTTTTTGTGGCTGCTGTTGTTTTTGCTGATGCCGTTGTTGTGGCTGCTCTTGTTGTTGATGTTGCTGCTTTTTAAGCTTTTGTTGGTGTTGTTGCAGGGTATGCTTTTGAGCAAGCAGCGTCTACTGTTGTTGCTGGGATTGCTCTTCTTCCCTTTTCCTTCTTATCATTTGCCTTCCTTTGATGGCAAGTACCCTTTCTTGTAGCAGTTTTATGCTGCTACTTATGGCCTTCATCTCCTCCTCTTCATCTTTAGATTCGCTCTGTGCCAATGAAGCGAAGCTGATCCCTTCCCTCACTCCACCAAGCAGTTTTACCGTGGAAGCTGGTAGGGTGGGACGTTGAGCTATGTTGGAAGTCGGCCTAAGCTTCCTCCTTCTCTTAGCCGTTGGTGTTTGGCTTGAACTGCTTGAAGCCTCGCCTGATAACAATTCAGCAGGTCCCGCTATTGTCATAGCGGTCCGCTCTCCGCAATCCATCGCGTGATTTTTTTTTTGTTTTTTTCTATATATATATTTTTTTTACACTTCAATAAAAATTGGAAATGAAAACAGTTCGTCTGCCGATGGGAATCGAACCCAGGCCTCGGGATCGTCACACAAGGTATGATATCGTCCACCTCGGCTACCGAACACTTCAAAATTCACTGGCTAAAATTATACTTATTAGTTTACTGCACTACTTAAGCCGAACACGATAATACGATAATACGTCTGCTCACCGCTGAGGTCTATGAACGACTGACAAGCCCATTCGAATGTCAGAGAGTAGACACATTGGCTCCCCATTCTTTTCTGCATGAGCTTAGTATACAACCCTTCTATTTCATAAAACATACCTACTCCAGTGTAATTCAAAAACAATCTCAAATTACCTGTCAGTGTCATAAAATAAAACAGAAAAAAATAGCACTAAAAAAAGAACAAATTTAGTTTCTTTATAATTTGTTTGCTCCATTGCTCCATTGGGTTGGCACCATTCCAGACATCTGCTCGTTCAAGAACTTAATTTTTCAAGGCAATTGCAATTGAAACACCAAAAAATATAAGAAAAAAATATGAACCAATTCGCTCCTTCCACCTTGGTGCCCAAACGAAAAAGGACGAAAATGTTGCTACTTTGTGTCCCATCTCTATTCTGCATGGTCCAATTGTTCTCTTACTACAACTGCCCGGACCATTGATTTCTTCGCTTCCAATTTCGACTGTTCACTTTCAATATGCGTTCCGGCACACAAAAAAAGGAAAGTGGAGAACACAAATCGAAAGAAAGAAAAGACTCCTCCCTCTATTGTGCTCCATGATCCTAAATCGTGGTAGAAATTAGTTTTCTAGATTTTTACGACCATAACTCCATTTTGGAAATGTTTTACCAACTGGAAGGGGATGTAAGATATTCGTACTTGAAGTGTGAGAGATAAGAAAAAGTTTTAAACATTCTACCCATCGTATATGAATCTTGGATCGATTTTTGGTGTCCTTTTGAATATTGTGAGTCGACACTGAAGCCCTGTTGATATTGTTGGGCAATTGTTTTAATGTTCCAATAGCACCATCGACCGCATTAAATTAGGCTTTGAATTTATGCATCCCTTGAAGTCAATACCATTGGATGAAGGTCTGTTAGGAGGGGTGATTTTGTCAGAAAGATTCCAAACAATGAAACAACTAATCTGTAGATTACAAATGAAAATAATTTTCTTATTAGCAGACACCCTTGACACTCCTGTTCATGACATAAAAGGCGGCCTCTACCCAAACCCACCAGACGTTCTGTGCAAAATTTATTGCACTTTCACTTCTCGGCCGCCCCCTGTTTTCTGGTGTACTTGTTAAACTTTCTTTTATTCCTTTGTAATTTGTTTTTTTGTGTCTCTGACTCGGTAAGTCTCAGCTTCTGTGTGTATAGCAGTTGGAGTTTTTTTGGGGAATACTCTTTGAAGGGATTCAAAAAGGGGATTTATAAGGATCCTTCTTATCACACCACTACCAACGTGCCACAAGTGTGAAGCTCTGGAAGAAATATAAACCACCCACAAGATTAAAAGCCCAATATAGACAATGGAATGGAGGGTGAATTGTTGTAGTTATTTTTGTTTTTTTTTTCCTTTTTTTTTGTTTCCATACAATAGCAATAGCGGCAGCTGGGTACTACCCACCCAACCTAATGGTGCCAACTGTGTACAAAACTCACCCCTTCCGACGTACGACATCCCTTAATCCACTTTCTTTGAGTGGAATATTTCTCGTTATTTCTTGTTATTTTATTTTTTTTGGTTCGTGCTCTCGCTCCTATTCCTCTTGGTTGTTTGTCGTCTAATGGCGAAATGGGAAAGATAAAGCTTAAGGTAGACAACAACGGTAGGCTGATTCTTGCCTCGTCCAAGGGTTGGGGATGATAGCATACAACGCCAACACCACTAGTTGTAGCTGCTGTCGCTTACAATTTATGTTTATTAAATTTATTTAAATTTAATCAGGCCCCCTTATCAAGGTAATATATTGCATTCGGCATGGTTCTGTATGGAATTTTGTGAATGTTCCTTCACCCTCTTTTGTTTTTTTCAGTTAAAATGGCAGAGGGTGTTAGGTTTGTGCTTCTGTTTATACCATAATCGACATGAAATGAAACAAGGGGGTAGTGTACGAGTATATTGTGTACCAACTGCCATTAAATGCAGGATGAAATGCTAATTGCCGATGATACTCCTTGCTTACGCCTACTTGTGTTTTTGTCATTTTGCATAGCCCTCCGAGTTGAAGTTATGCTTCTTTAGAATAGCTTTAAGATCGAATTGTGTTCGTTTTTGCTAGTCTTGGATAGTGAGCCCCTTATTTTAACAATACCTTGTAGAACGTACTCCCTCATTTTAGGCAGCAGACATTTATCCTCTTTGAAGATAGCATCTCTTGGGAGAAATTCATTCTAATCAAAGATAAAAGATACGAATTTTTCGATCCAATGAATTGTTGTAAATAATTCTCGCGTGCGAAATGTTACCCTGGGGTGTAATTTTGTAAAGGGCGTTTCTACAATGTATTGTAAGTCAAAAGGTGTATTTGACGTTAAGATGTCTTAAGGTTTCCATTTCTGATTCTAATTTTTTTTTTTTTAATTTTTTTGTTGTGCCTTCATTTTTATGGATAATTTCACATTTATTCCGTTTTGGTTCAGTGAGACTACTTTTTTGTGTAACCATTTGAAGGCACAGATGGCGAGTATATGTCTAAAATGTTGGATGAGCTTTTTTTTGGTTCTAAAGTACAATTTTGGAGTCTCTGAAAATTGGGCATCTGATATAATGCTTTCCTTTCTTTCCATGTTAGTATGCAAGCTTTGTTGTTGGATACTGTAGGTTTAATAAATGGTGTTAATGTTTCTTCGGATTTCATCTATGTCTTTAGCTGCATAAGCTGTAAACTTATTTTTAAAAAAGCACTGGGGACTTAAACTAGGGATTTGAAACAACACTTGAATGGAAATCCATTGGATGAAAATACGAGTACTACATTGTGAGTTTTTCATCTTATAATTAAATATCCTCTTATTAATCTCTCTGATAGCGCTAAATCTGATTGTTTCACAACAGGTCATGACCCAGCACGCCTCTATTTTAAATTCACAAGCTACGAAGGACAATAGCCAATCTTTTATCAAAAAACGGAGCCTTAGAAAACTTGATAGATAGAGAACTGAAGTATACTAAAGAATTAGGACTTATTTATGGCCACTTAAACCTATCAGAGAATAACGTTAATGGAAACATTCAAATGCTCACCTAACTAACTCTTTACAAGTAAATGCATTCACCAGTTTTACAATAATGGCATGGATTTGCGAGTACAGGTTTAAGATTCAAAGCAACAGATACGATACCCCGATGGAGGCACAATCATATACCATATGACATTTTAAACCATATTAATAGATAGTACGCCTGGTAGGTATCAACATGGACGGTAAAAATCAGTCCAATATAAATATCATTGCTCCTTCGCAGCGAAGTAGAATTAAAACTTTTACTGCGAATGACGTACAAGTTGAATGAGTTAGCCCCAAAAGAATAAAACAAAATATATCTTGACTAACACAACTAACTGTGCACTTTTCGGACTAAGCCGCAGAGCATATGAGACGAATTGTCACAATCGAAGTAAGTAAGTTCCTGAAATGTCACCTTGATGGAAATTCCGCAGAGTACAATCCTAGGCATCTATTATTACCTGGGCCCAGAACTTCTATTTCAAACGAAAAAAAACTTGCTCTACAAATCACAAATTTCAACAATCTTGCTTTTTGAACCCAAATGCTAAACGATAAGTTAAACAGCTGAGCTGATTTTAAGCGCCTTCTAAGAAAAGATACTCCGCCGGTAATTCAAATTTAGAATCTTTAGATTGTTGATCAGTTGCAACTGCGAACTTAATTATGAAAAACGATGGGGTCGACCCCATGAAACCAACAGTCGAAGGGGACCATTCGGGTAGTTTTTAATTTCCAGGTAGCTGATTCGAGAAGTATAGAAAGATAAAGCAATCGAGGAGGACAACCAGCTGTGTACTAAAAAAACTGGAAGCAGTAATATAAAGGGACTCTTCTTTCTGGTTATTTTTTGGATACCTACTCACAGTCATAAGCAGAGTGACTTTTGTTAAGAGAAATATAAAATAACTCTGAGATCCAGTATAAATATAAAGTTCTCTGTCCAGTGCTCTAGTGATAGCATCGTGCTTTAAAGAATCATGTCAAACTTATTGGTTAACAAGAGAGGCACGATCCAAAACAGAATATATGCTGAAAGAGCACATTACCTCCGCAGTTACAAGCGATAGCGACAGCCTCGCATGAATTAAGACACAGACTTACTTTACAATCGATATTTCTTTAGGCTTAGGAAGCAATCGAGTAGCAGAGCCCTCTCTCGGTAGACTAAACAAAGCTTCGAAATACGCAGTCCAATGATAATAATGTAGAGTGTAGACATTGTAGATAAGTATGCTAGCGGACTGAAGTTACTTCAATGGGTTGAAAGCCCAAAGCTACTGGTTACGAGTATTCTATGCCCGTAAACCAATCATTGTTATGTAGCTGAACTAAGATATCATATGGAAACTAGTAATTTTTTCAGCTTAAAATAGTAAGGTTATAGTGGCTTAGGCTAGCCGTCTGTGCAAGGATGTAGAAACATTCAGTTCATAGGATATTCTTATACCATGGGTTTCATTTCATGTCTAAGATGGACGATCCTCTAGACGACCCCATAATACGCCTTTCAATAAATTTATTTATTATCTATTTCACAATTATATTTTAAGCTCTTGCATTCTATTATGTATGCATAGGTGAATAGTACAGCGGCAAGAAGTAAGGTACCGATTTTTACTTTTAGATACTTATTAGCGCCTGTCGAGGGCGAGTACATTGTTGGAGTTAAGGATTATTATCAAGGTCTTTACTTTTTTAAAGAGCCTCATGAAAGATTAAAAGCCATCTTTTCTCATATTACCACGATGATGTATTGGCTGGACTAGTGTTTTCTTTGATTCTTCTAACAAATGTGGTTAACATTCTTTTCAGAAAGTTGTGTATATCAAAGAAAAGTCATACTTTCTTCCTGTTTCTCATCAATCGTGTTTGCATTTTTCGTATTCCTGCCGAGCTACCCCTCCACAGATAAAACCAACAATAATTTCAATTTACGTTTAAGTGGCAATGTTGCTCTATCCATTGCCTTTATACTCATATTTTGTTCTCGTATTCCAATTCATTTTCGTACTCATACCTCATTCAACGAACTCAATATGCCATCCAATATCTATGTCAAAATTCTCCGCATAAAAATGTCAAAACACAAATTTATATCCCATTCCTCAAAGACATTTGTATTCGTATGGCTAAGATATCCGCAGGGAACAAACTAGACTACATACAAATAGACGAGTACTCCCATGAACCGAATTACCCTCGGAAAAAATTCAGTTTCAGCTTCATCCGTCTTTTCAGAGGGTTGGAGGGCAGTAGTGGACTACAATGTCGTACATCATATCCAATTCGCTTTCACTTTCTCCACCATGCTCGTAGTTGTATACTTGTATGGATACTATGCCCGTGCGGTGATTTGATTGTATACATTACATATTTTTTTACGGAAAATAAATATCAAAGTAAAAACGAAATATTCTTATACAACAGTGTGGCCAGGGCGAGATATGGAATACTTT
Source organism: Volucella bombylans (assembly GCA_949129095.1). Lineage (NCBI taxonomy): Eukaryota > Metazoa > Arthropoda > Insecta > Diptera > Syrphidae > Volucella > Volucella bombylans. Next base: position 189,498,596 of record OX422140.1, on the reverse strand, counting down.
GGGCATGGACAATACTCGCAAATTAGAAGAAATCCGTCAAAGGCAGTTAGTAAATGTGCTTTCACGAAAATAATACATACTTAAGTACGAGTATATTCCTAAAAATGACATTTAAAAATAGAAACTGGTCACACTAACTTCTGTCCCTTACCTCCTTCCCCGAAAGACTAAACGATTATATTTTTTATTTATGCACTACTACCACCTTAGTGGGTGGAGTAGGATAGGATGGTTTCAAGAGCAAATCTATAAATAACTCGCCTTTCCCAAGCATGGTAGATGGAAAGTACTCGTATCTTCTGTAGGACGGACGTATTTATCAGATTGCATACAGTTTTACATTTTGTAATGTAAGAATTTATAGCGCCATTATGGAAGTTGTATTAGCAGATCGGATTAGGTTACCAACTGTCGGATAGAGGTTAATAATGTGAGCGAACTTACTCGTATATAGAGCTGCAAAGGGGTACTATTTAGAAGTATAAATATTCTTATCTATTCATTTGGATTTTCATTTTCAATCCGGTGAGATGAATACGAGTATGTACTCGTATATGCAAATTGGTCTCTTTAGTTTAGGATGAAACCCTTTTATTTATGGTCAGCAAAAAACGAAAAAGAAATGGGAATAAATATTACGACATTTATCATGATATGAATTGTGAGACAGTGGTTGTTGGAAATGCTAAATATACTCGTATTCGAAGATGGACGTGTACCTACCCAAATGTATGTATGTTGTTGATTATAAAACCATTGAATGTGCGCTCGTATGTGGCAGATTTAATGGGTATCCTTGGTTGGTCGTTACTGTTACTCGTTTTATGTATGTAACTAGTTGTTATGCTGGAAGAAAAAGGGTCGTGATAGGCCACTGAAATTACTTACGTGCACAAGGTGTGGTCTTGACAAGCTGACATGGATACCTACAGGAAGTAGGACATTTTATGGATTCCGGAAATTTAATCATTGTCATATTTTTATGACAAACGTAGATTTTTTTTTACGCCACATGCAAAATTTTGAATGGGCTGGCATTGAATTAAAGGCGCTGATAACAGACTGTTTGTGAAGAGTTTCCCGACAGGGAAAAAATTAATCATTTCATCAGACCGCATTCTTACACTAATATTTTTAATTAAGATGTAAATTGTTTGCAAAGTGGCAGTGAAATTAATATAATTTTTTTAACATTAAATCACAGGTACCTACTGTCTTTTATAAAACCACATTTTCTAGAGTAAGTTTAATTTTCTTAAAGGGCAACTGTCAAGAATCTTTTACAATCTTAGTTTCTCATGTGTTGTTAATTAAAACAAGAAATATATATATTAACATTAATTGAATTGAATTCCTCGTGCAATTGTCCGCTAAAGACAAAGTGTAGATTCCGTATCCCCACTCGCTTGTTTTGTTTCCTGATGATTTTTTCTCTCAGACAGAAGGGCCTACGGTGTTTTTCAGACTCGCAATGCTTGAGAACGAAACTTTTCCCAAGGCAGAAATTATCGTTTTGTGCAATTTTTCATGTCGCAAATTATTTGTTCTGTTTTTGTGCCTTGGGGAATTCACAGTATCTTAAAACTGATCAACCTCATAAAAATAATAGGGTGCGGTTCGATGGCAAACAACTATGTTCACGTCATTGTTAACCACCCATCCCAAGATTTCTTGCAAAATCTCTTAGATCACCCGCACTAAATGCGGAATATCAGCTTGGGTAGTCCTGCAATAGATGGGTTTGTTTTGACTATTAAAAGTTTCAAAAACACGACTTTTCCCATAGGCGAGAGAACCAGTAAATCGCTTCTGAATGAAAGCAATCACCTCAGATATAAACGGATAACATGCTGATGATCCTTCGGCTACTGATTAACAATAACGATAGAACTTTGAAATCGAAGAGTAAGTTCCCTGGATTAGTTCAGATCGAGAACGTGAAAATTTAAAGTTCTATGGTATTTGCCTAACTCTTTCTGTTGGAGAGGAAGAAAAATCTCCATCCTCCAGTGGTACAATATTTAGTGCCTGGTAAGGGTATTGCGATGATCGATTTCAAAGTTTAAAACAAGGCCTTGCTAATCAAACTGACAACAGCGGATTTCTTGTCGACATCAGCAAATTATTTCCTTTAGTTTGAAGTGGAAGTCCAGCAGTGTACACGGCAACCATCTTCTTGTTTTTCAAAATTTCAGCTAACACTAAGACATTCTGTGATGGTCGGAGTTTCCGAAATAAAACATTCATTAGAGATCTAGAAGATAATCTACTGTCTTAGGGTGAGGATTAACTCAGCAGATGAACATATTTAAAATACTGTTACATCTGCGAAACAACAAATAAATTTGGTGAGCATATCAGCGAAAATACGCACAAAACTTTCAAGCCAAAAAGAAGAAGAAAAATAACTTTTAAGGTTTTTCAACTCCGATCCTCAAAATTTCAGGTCGAAAAAGTAAAAAGTATGAGGCTTTGTACATTCGGAAATAATGGTCTCGTATGGCGAGTTCACCAAACTAGAAGACTCGGAGAAGATACATTTGCACTCATGAAGCTATCTTAGTTCTGATAAAATAAGATTTTTGGTATTAAGTTACGTTATTCCAATTCGGATCAATACTGCTATATTGGTGCAGAAAACTCTTGCAAAGTATCGTATATGTATATGGGCACATATATCTTCGTAACGTATCTAAAAGATAGCCCAAGTAGATCTCCAATGACAAGCTGAGAAGTTGTATTGAGAGATCTATCAATTTAACCACAATGTAAGCCAAGTGGAGGAGAAATCGAAGACAATAAGAGTGACCTGAATACTTCCGAAATACATTTTAAAATGTCAAACATGATTTTGCAAAAAGGTTTAAATGGCGCCCAACATGAGACCCGGCACAGACATATACAAAGCCTTGATTTGAAACATTGCTTGTTTTCTAACTAAATACCTAAGGCCGTCGTTTATCTTTCTACTTCTAGTCAACCAATAATTCAAAAACTAATCAGAATATCGGTAAGAAATTATAAGAGAGAACAATTAGTATAACTTATTTAAATCGATGTGAAACACTAAATTACCACATATGAAAAACAAGCATTATCTCCTCTGTTTCTTTACAGTTAAGATAGTAGACTCAATCTGGGATGGATTTTGAAATAACAAGTCATAAGGTTTCACACCCCCAGTCTCATTTCTGAAACTTCCTTCCTTTGCTTCCTCAGCATGATGTCAAATCAGAGATTTGCATAACTTTAACCCCGTACCACCTCCTGACAAAGCAATTTACGTGTTAATTAGCTGATAGTCAAACAAAGTTGCAAATCAATCATGCCGCCCTTCCAACTATCACTAACTACTCCATCAACCCCCCAACGTTTAACACATTCCAGATTTGAAATTCATTTTCAAAAACAACACCCAGACTGCCTTATCGAAGTCAAGTCATAGAATAAATAAAAAACAAAAAAACAAAAAACAATTAAAACGCAGCTAAGAGTCTTGATTCTGTATAATCGTCGCCAACTTCTACTACTACTGCCTTCCTGGGTGTAGTAGTCTAACGGATACCCAAACACAATGCCCTATTCGTCGCAGCCTATTGCCACAGCTCATAACTCTCTAGCCATAGCCATAGCCATAGCCATTTAAGTCATCTGTGTGTAGTAGTTGTTGTAGTTGTTTTGTTGCTGTTGTTGTCATTGTTGTATGCCGTGTTTAGACTACAGAGAGTTAGGTGGGCTACATGCACGACTATAAAATATAAATGAGATCATTTTTCGTGTGACCGCACGAGTCGTAAAATTTGTTTTTACGATCGTTTTATGATCTATTTACGATTACATACTTTTTGTTATTGGTTTTGTTGTTATTTTTGCTGTCGATGGTGTTGCTATTGTGTACTATGATTACGGATTACGGATTTTTGTCTCTATGAGTGACTGTTTGCTTCGTACTGTCAGCAACTGGTTGTTAAAAAAAAAACGAAGAAATTAATTCTCCAATAAGATTGATTATCCACTGGCCATGCCTTTGCATTTACAATTAGCACTAATTCTCCGTAGTTATGCGCCATAGTTGGCTCTACAAGCCAGCTGATTCTTATGGCTAAAGTTTATAAATATACATAATCATAGATGGCACTCGATACGGTATCAAGCGTGTTATGCGGTGGCGTTGAAGCTGATGAGGATAAGCACTACCATATGGACATTGTGCCACTTCTCGATCTAAACTTGAATATTGTGTCTTGTGTCTTCTGACTTGTATCTTTTACTTCGGATGCTGTAATTTCAATTATGATTCGCGGTTAAATTACTCCTTAATCGCTTGGTTGACTTTGTGCAAGGATGCGGTAAATGAGGAGACCAGAAAACAATTTCGCAATTTTCTACATACATAGCTCTGGTTGAAAATCGTCTTCTGAGGGTCTGAGGGGTGAGCTCTTGGTATGTGGGAGTACGTGCATAGTGTGACATGAGTTGTTTATTGCTTAGCGAACGTGATAAAGTGAAATTAGAAACCCGCGTGAATTCTTTCCTCGTATTACTTTAAAGTGAACGTGCTCGAAGGAAATTTGAATTGAGATGTTTGTACTGGATGCTGTAAAAGGTGCATGAACCTGGGAGGAGAAGATGTAGTTGATGAGTCATTGGATGCCCATTTTCCGCACGTGTGTAGCGGAATTAGTTGGAATTTGTACATTAAAAACTCTGCATTTGTCATTGTCTCTAAAATTTAGCTTATTGCGCTCTAAAGGTTATTGACTTCATCTTGTTGTTGAAATGGCATGTGGTGTCATATTGTTTTAAGGCAAAATAACAAAATTGATGATGCACTTCCGTATGAATTAGAAACCCAGTGCCCAATCACCTGAAACTTGAGGACATGTTATCCACAACAGTACTTGGCAACTCGTTTATCTCAACAACAATAAACTTATCAAAATGAGCATCGGTACATAAAGAGTTTATGAGGTAAGTTTGTATTATTTAGAATAGTCTCAGTGGTCCTTTTCAAATATTAGAATTCAGATAAATCAGAAAAGCTGGCAAAATGAGTACTTCGTACAAATAAAATACTTTTCCTGAAAGACCTCGAAGTGTCTTTCTCGTTCCAGAAAATCGAAGATTTTCCCTTCTAACCTGGAGTCTGTAATAAGCTCAAAAGACTCATCTCTGCAATTGCAAATAAACGTTTTATAGAGTCCATTGTCCTATGACTGAATCTAGATGAAAGCGTCATACCATTTGGAAACTTCTTTATCAAAGGATCATCGACATATTTTTCCAGACTTAAAGAACCATACTGTACTTTTCTTTTATCGGCACATTCAGGATGACAGATATCTGGCCCAAGGCGTTTTCTGTAGTCTCGAAGTCACTGTTACAGATGCATTTCATCACTAGCAAAATACATTGAGGGCAAAGATATGACATATCTACATCTCTAATGAGAAATAGTAACATGCCATCGGGTATTTACATGAACATCATTATATGCATTATTCCATTTGCCCCTTTCCGGCAGTTTTTTACTGCAACAACTATCAAATCCGTCATATACTGTCATATCCGTTCCCAAGCCTAGCTTAGAAAAAGGAAAAAATCATCAGAGACACTGCAGATATTGATCCGATCAGCCAAATGTGAGATATAGCTGTGAGAACCTCAATGCATAGATTCACTCCAGACTTTGGACGTTTCGATGAAATTACACAGATTGAATCAACGCCGCCGTATTGAGGAGATTAGCTTGAGGCGTTCCATCTTATTCGAAAAGTTATTACCTTTCGTCATCGGCACGAAATAGTGAAAATAGAGATGTTGGCGGTGGAGTTTCATCGAATCAACTGCATTGCCTCTACCTTCCTAGAGACTATTTGTCTCATGCTTTAAGCTAAGACGAATACTTTTCAACATGGACGATGTAACCACTTACGATCCTAACAACTGAAACAAGGACAAAGGCTTTCGTTCTTACATAAATAATGTTTCGACGTTTTTCTGATCACATGTAGGATAACAAATGGCGACACTATTATCTCCAAAGCTCAATACGATTGGTGAGGATTAAGATCTGTGGCATTTAATATAGCAAACACTATATCGAGTATCATCAATTCGGTCGAAATTTGGACTCCATCATCATCATATCAAGGTTGAATTCAAATCTGAAAAGGGGGCCTTTGTCAAAGATTACTTCTATGACCAATTTAGCAAAACTTTTCTAAAGGTAGAGATTGTAATTGTTTGATGCTAGGTTCGGAAAGAAAGGGAGAACTGTTTTCCAGCACAGTTGGAAAATTTTGTCAGCTCGACACCAACTCCGAAAGGCGAATCAGACTCATTCACTTTGCACCAGATTGAAATGTCATTGTTGTAGCATATACTTTCTACACCTGACACAATATCACCGAAGGCACCAGTGGCTCTAGAGTTCTGGATGTTAAAATTTTATAGGAAGTCAACACTGATTTTGTATTTGTATTTGTGATATGTTATAAAGAAGTTTCACGTCACACTGCTACACGTCTCGCAAAACTTTACGAGATCTTCCTCTACCGGCATTGAACGCAGAAGACTTGCAGTAACACTGCCCTTAAGGTATCGCTATCATAGATACGAGTAGCTACAAGAAATCATTAAGTTCTCTAACAGAAGAAGATAAGGAAAAGTGCTTGACAGAGATCATGGAAATTTGCCCCTCTCAAATTGGTATTCGAAAGTCTAACTAGAAAATAAAAAGTGAAACGACTATGCCATGGGTACTAATTCCGAACAGAAAGGAGTAGTAATTGTAATGGAGAAGTTTTCTACTCGAAACATTATTAAGAGTAATGTTTAAGCAGAAGGTGAGGACTCAAATACCACCTCGATCAGTGGCCAAAGCAGATGATTCTTCACAATTACTATAAAGCCTTTTTTATGGTATATTAACTAGGGAGACTATTTAGAAAACTGTCGTTGGGTTAATTCAAACATTTCTTACAGCACAAAAAACAATTACTTAAGCTAGAACTGGTGCATATTAATCGACATGTACCCGCTCAGTTCCGTCACTTGTAAGTATCTCTACTATAACCAGTTCTATTTATGATAGGTACTCTATATAGAACTGTTAATTAAAATATAATGAAGCGGATTTAACACACCTTCACATTAATCAACGTCCAAAGTTCAATGACCAGATGGAAAAGCTTGGAATGTGGTTATAATTAATGTACCCTTTACTATCACTGTAATATTTAATTCTCAGATTTAATAGCCTAATGTGATTAGAATTATTAAATGCGAAAAATCACAGTAGCTAACAATTAAAACAGCATTTGCCGCATGCAACAATGGCATATGTAGAAATACGTAAACTTATCTAACTGAATGACTATGCACTTAAAAACAATACTAAATGCAAAAGCTATGCGTTAAAACTGCACGAACATGCAATAAGCATGCATTAAATCGCAATATCCTACGTTAAGCCATGTACTTGGAATACACCGCATAAATGCCAAGAGCTAAAGTTGAAATTTCACCCTCCCGATAAAAATATTCTACAAGGCGGCAATAATCCAATCGAAATGCCCATTCTGGTAGTTTTTCTGAATTTAATCCTTTAGATTTGGTCCGAAGGGGATTGATACACGTAGAGAAAGGGGGTGATTTGTTTTTTTGGTGGACAAATGTAATTCAACACACCCCAAACAAACATAATTTCACATTCAAATTTGCAAGGGGATGACATATTCGTCTGTAGTCGTAAAATGTCAGCCATTACAACCCCATGTTTGTTTTTAGTGGCTGCACCATTATCCGGACAGGGGATGACTTCGGGCTTTGGCGTGTCTATCTTTAACATGATGGTGTTGTCTGTCCTGTGGCTAACAACAAAACTTCATCGAATCCACATAAAAGTTTGTACAAACTGGAAACCAAAAAAAAAAAAAAAAAAAAAAAACACACAACACAAAAATCTGTTTTCGTCTATCTCTGGCTTTGGTGACAATGCACGTATCGCATACCATACACGCCATCTCCCGAAGGGGTGAATCTGAATCCAATTCGATGCATGGAAAAAAAATCGGAAATTAAAATCCTTCTTATCGCCATAAATAACCCTTTCATGCCACCAAGCTATACGTACACCCATTGTCGGGGCTCATCATTTCTATTGATACTCTGTGTGTGTCTATGGCTGGGTCCGGGTCTGTTTCATTGGTATCGGGGCTAATCCACTCTATAGATACACTTACCCTGTCCACCATCAATTATTCTTAATCGATATTGACTCAGAAAAAAAAGAAAGCACCACCGAACATCATTTTCGAGAATCATATTCGTATTTCGGATTTTTTTGGGTTTGAGTTTTTTTCTCAATTTTTTTTTCTGGTTTTTGGATTTGTTCTTTGGCATTTTCAACTTTCAGAGGGAAGATATGAACACATTCGTTTCAATTAAATGCCGCTTTTGTCTAATGGGGGTCAACGTGTGTGGACTTGTACATGATGCGAAGGGTAATAAATAACACTCTGTTTCTAGCTAAATAATCAAAGGGACTCAGATCAGAAAGTTCGAATTTCACCAGATCGGTTGTCAAGTTTTTTTTTCTTTCTCCTGAAAATGAGGCAGACATTTTGAGAGAGCTTACAATCGGTTCTCTGTTAGCAGTAAAAAGTGCGATCATGCAATTATGAGAATAAGCAACTATGAGTTGAAGTACGCACGCGATCGGTGTTTATGATAACGTTCGATGCAGTAATGCAAGCTGCAATTCAACACTCGATGGCAGTAATGGTAGTCATGCATTGAAGGGTAATACTAACAGTAAAGAGTATTTGGTTGTGATATACAGGGTATCCCAGTTTAGATTTTCGTCATGATAGATGAAGATTTATGATGTTATGGCAAACAAAAAATTGTATTGCAGGGGGTCACCCCCCTCCAAGTTATAGGTCATTAAAGTGATGAACCTCTGATTTCGAGGTAAAACTTCTTGAAAGGCCGTAGCTTTCTACCGGATTCAGTTTAAGAAACCGTTGTACACATTTTAGAAAGAGAATTTCAGTGTGCATAAACTACTCAAATTTCGTCGAGTTCGATGAACGCTAGCCAAAATTATGGCATTTTAAAGCTAACATTTTGAAAAATCGTTGAATCAATTTCATCAGAAAAATGCGTTTATCTCGGAGTTTTCTACTAAATAAATAATGTGTTCAAATAAAAAACAAAATTGACTAAAAGCTGCCAGTTAACAAGTGAAACAAAGTTGGAGGATTAAGCCAATGGTAAATTTTTCGCAATTTTGTGGAATGTTTTTGTTTAATTCGGTGACAATTTTGAAATGTGCAGATTTTACTTTATTTACTGATTAAAAGTGAACGAGCAAAGTGTTTAGCAAATGTTTTCGATTCGCGAATATGCCGACGCAGGGTTAGCTAGATTAGAGTAGCAGCGGCGATATCCTAGACGGAGGATCCCTTCTAGGCCAATTTTTATCAATGCTTTTCACCGCCTTTCAACCGTCGGCTCAGCATATGGGTTAAGAAGAGAAAGATTGTCTAACATAACAGCAGGAGAAGAGGAAAAAAGAATTTTAAATGCTGTACGAATGCAGCCATTGAGAAGCACTAGAAGGCTTGCTGAACACTTGAAAACTCCAAGAACTATTGTACAATCCATAGAGTTCTTAAAGCCAACCGCGTCTACCCCTTTCATTATACGCCAGTATAATGGATTGAATTTTGCCAATAGCTGCTGCATCAACAAGATGAGAATGAGCAGTTTATTCAAACAATTTTATGGACTGATGAAGCCCAGTTTATGAGTATGGGCATTACCAAAAAACGGTAAAGATTCAGTTGAAATGCAGATGTTTTTCTTAACTGTATACCATTTTACAGGAGGCTTAGCGCGTATGTCTAGGCCGGCATATTGGGTAGTACTTTAATCGGGCCATTCATACTTCCGCACGTCCTAAATTAAACATTCTATTTAGACTTTTTGAGAAACCAGTTGCCGGAACTCCTGGAAAATGTTCCTCTTGCTCAGAGGCAAAGAATAGTTTTACTACACGATGTAAAACTTGCCATTGTAGCAGTAATGCAACTTTGTTTTTAAATCAATGGGTGTTATTTAATGGACGGTCATAGGCCGACCTGGTTATTTTTCTTGGCCACCTAGATCTCCTTACCTAATGCCAATGGATTTTTTTTTCTGGGGAGCCATAAAAGAAAGGGTTTATTTGACTGAGATCCCAAGCTAAAAGAGAGAGCAAATACAGTGGCAGAGGAGCTAAGAAGCATTTTACCAAATATTAATTTGCAGTCTAAAATCATCAAACGCGCTAAAACGTGCATGCAAAGGCACGGGCAACATTTCGAAAATTTACTATAAAAGCGTTTTGAAATCTTATAGCGTAACGGTCCTTTTTGGGACCACAAAAACTATTTGAAGGGATATTAAATTTATTTTGTAACCCATTTGCCTGAATAAAATAGCAGCTTGCAATAGCTTCCGTTGTGGAAGTAGGTGGAAAAGTCATGCATAAAAATCGTTGATAATGAAGAGAAGACAAAAGTTTTGATGAAAAAAGTTAACGTAAAAGCTGAAAATTTCGAGATAAACGCATTTTTCTGACAAAATTTTAGTACTTTATGCACACTAAAATTCTCTTTCAAAAATGTGTACAACGGTTTCTTAAGCTGAATCCGTTAGAAAGGTACGGCCTTTTAAGAAGTTTTACCTCGAAATCAGAGGTTTCTCACTTTAACGGCTTACAACTTGGAGAGGAGTGAAAATAGACCCCTCTGCAATACAATTTTTTGTTTGCCATGACTTCAGAAATCTTCAGCTAACAAGACGAACGGGGACACTCTGTATGGTTGCAATTTTCGTTTCACAAAATTATTTATGATACTACTGCACTTGACTGGACGCCGTAGGTGAATGGGAAATTCTTATACCTTAACACCATAAACTGGCACCATTTGATACTAGGCACCTTGCTAAATGTCAATATATGTGCATAATTTAAATTAAGAATATTAAATAAAAACTTATCTTCAAATTCAAACTCCAAATTTATTGTCATGACATTTACTACACAAGTATCAAATTCAACTCGACACCTTTATCGATGGTCCAAAACCAATGCGCTTAATACTAGAAATAGGAAATATGTGCGAGTTTACAAAATAACTTACTCTTCTAATCACTTAACACCGTAACAAATGTTGACTCCCAATAGTACCCCATCTTTCCTGCCCGAATTAGTGTTTACCCAAAGGATTTATTTTCTTCTTTTGAAAACATGAGTGATTTGAGAATGTTACTTCTATATATACATAGGTAGCAATATTCGCATATTTCCTGTATAATGAACCTGTATAATGAACACCAACAGTGTCAAAAAGCTTTACAAGTTATATTGCCGTCCCCATTGGTACCCACAATCGACACTCACTTATATACTATCAATTGATTCCTTTTATGTTTTTTTAGATGTGTAAATCTGTAAACCAGTGAGGCCTTTTCGAATTTGTTCTTCCTCATTTCATTTAAGTTGGATGCCCAGTTCATCGATAGGTTCTTCTTAACTTTTATTTTGTAAAATTGACAATTATAAAACCTTGCCAACTTCGGGCACTGTAAAATATGACGCATTATCCCCAAAACGTTTCTCACAGACGTTACTAAGAAATCAAAGTGTTTGCACTCAGCTCTTGGAGCATACGTACGAGTAGGTAATCGAGAGGTCCGTAAATTTAAGGAACTTTATTGAAGTGAAGCATTTTTGTTTAGCCTCCAATCCTAACGATTTGACAGACAGTGACCCCGTCATCTTATTGTAACATTGATTTTACTCCAATTTTTTATGAAATATCAAATTCGTTAACAGCTTTGATAAACTTATCTTCTGTAAGGAGCTAAACGCGCCTTATTTTTTTTTTCGTCTTTAGCACTGCAATGCTATCTATTGCTAGACAAAATTTTGTAACACTAAGAGATGGACATGAAGCTACCAGCGGAAATTGTCACGAGCCATAAGACAAAATCGAAAGTGGAGAGTTTTCTTCAACGCAAATTAAAGGAACTTAATGGCTCTCTAACAGCATAGATATCCAACCAGATATAGACATACCTATTGTTCGAGTATGTACTATGATTTAACCAAAACTGTTTTAACTGGGTCGTACTGCCCTTACATGTAGAAGAGCAAACGTTATCTTCACTCCAAGTTTGGTAATATTTGAAGCCAATCAATCTTTCATTAACTTTTCTGATAGGCTATTACATTATAACAAAAATAGACAATTACATGCTATTGGAGTTGCATCATGCTTGCTGGAAGACTACATTTCTAGAGACGACCTAGAGATCCGGTTGAAACAAAGAATCCTGTTCTTTTTAAAAAACAATTCCGGTCATAGTTCTTTTCAATAATGATCTAAAACTAAAATCAAGGCTCTTAAAGACATGAATTTCAGTCCATACTTTAGCTTCGGAATTAGCAAAATACTGAAAAGGTTGCTGGGCTAAAAATCGGCACGGTCTTTGACGAAGAATGCTATAAGTTTGTATCATGTGCTGATTAATTAATAGTCGTAGTTACAGAAAATGGTCTTCAAATATTTGAGCATATGATAAAGTCTACTTTCTTAAATAGTTATTCAGAGACCATCGTCAGTCCAATGCTCATGCGCCTGCATCCTACTTATCTAGAGACAGTTTAATGACCTGTATAATAGGTGTACTCTGAAGGTCCTCCTGCACCAAATTCTCACTGACTTATTTGGGAAATTGTACCAGTAAAGAGAGCATTACGGGTGCGAAAATCTCGTTATAGCTGGCAGTGAATAAAAAGAGTCACTCTAAGATTATAGTAGAAAAATCTCGCAGATTTAAATGACTCCATAGTCTTCCATCACATTTGTGATGTTGAATATTACACTAGAATTCAGAGCAGAGCCGTGTTGGTGACATTTACTACGAACAGGCGGATATTGATTTCTCATGCTGTTAAGATCGATATATTTTCTATTTATCTAAATGAATGTTTATCTCAAGAAAATTTTTTCACTATCTAAGAAGCAACGGTAAGTTGTCTACACCAGTTCTTAGCAGAATATACTACTTTAAGGGAATCAACTTCGATCTGGAAGTGATGTTGCCAATATTAAAATTGGTTTCGCAATATTGTGAATCTCTTAAGATTGATATATACTATATACGTACTACTTCTAAGCCGGTTTCTGGAAATTCCAAAGAGCATCAGTATGAGACACGTGACTTCTCGAAACCAGCGAAACCTGAACTAAGGAAACAAGTCTAGCTTCGTGATAAATATATTGTGCCTAGATTAATCAAACGAAGAATGGGAGATCTACTTCAAATCAACAGATGAAAATATGCTGACTAATTAAAGTCCTAACTACGCAATGTCTAGTAAAACTAGCGCTACAATGATGGGTGTTATTTCCAATGAAGAACAGGCAGATTCAGTAATTCATCTCTTGGTCAATTACATAGCAATACCTCTTGATCCCCTTAATAGGCTATTAAGGTATTCAAAAAACTGTCGCTTTGGCAAGGTCATTATTAAGATAATGATGGGATATGTTGTAAAATTAACCCTGTCCTTACCTCCTATATAGACTGGCTATGTTTTTATCTATTGTTTATTTATTTATTTCATCAACAAACTTTACTTACAGATAACTGAACACATATTTCGTAATTTTACAAACAGATGATACAATTTTTCTATATTAAGCAATAAAGATCAAACCCATTTTGATTTTGCACAATATAGTGCAAATTCTGCAATACGTCTACAGACGATCAATAATATCGTACAATAATTGTGCAATAATCGATCAATAATTGCACAATAATATTGATCATCTAGGAGTCACTTTAGATATAATCATAAATAAAAATGTACAATAATTAGAGATGATTAAATAATCTCGACTAAGTAAAAAAAAAAATGAAACTAGATTAGTTTTCAAGCAAGCTGAATAAAACGCCTTTGAAGCATTCTCTCGAAATGTGAAAATCTACATTAAAAGATTTCAGAGATCTAGAAATTGGCTCATTCTGACCATAGTTTGTTCTGTGCCCCATTGGTAAATGCTGTCGCGATCACTTAACACCGTCTCCGGAGCATAAATAGCGAACATAGATAACAGAATAGGACTACTAATGCGGAAACACATGACGTCTCTCACAACCATTATGTCATGTGACGGCTTTCTTGTGTCATTATACCTAAGAGTTGACTTCAGCTTTTAATAGCTTTAGAAGAAGGCTCAAAATGCCAGCACATTTTTAAAAAAAATTTATTTTGTAATCCTCCCCTACGCTCGTTAAATGTGATCGGAACGGGTCAAGTAGTTTGGACTCCAAACAACATCGGCATATTCAGATATTGACCTGACTAGATCAATAAATAGTGAGAAATCTTTCGAGTTTCTTTTAATAAACCCAACCATTGAATGATAAGAGCATAACCAAAAGTTAGTTTTACATCGATGATTATACCAAGACCTTTAGTTTTATTAACTATTATAAAGGGCATGCGTTTAATACAAAACGAAAGTAGTATTTGAGATGTTGTGAAAGAGGTGGCTATACATTTCCTAACGTTTAACTTTAAGCAATTGTCAACGCGCCGATTCCATAAATTGTTAAGGTCCTCTGAATCTTTATACACTTTTAACTTTTCAAAATATTTGAAGATCATCCGCATATATTAGACAGTTGCAAAGGTGTATATGTTGAACAACATCATCAATAAAAATAATGAAAACGATTAGCCCTAAATAACTACCTTGAGGAACACCTAAAGCGCAAGACATTAATCTTAAATAATAGCTACCCAGACTACCAACTTAAAAAGATGAAATCTACTTCAGCACTGCTGAATGGAATCCAAATTTTTCAAGATTCACTATCAGCAACTTATGGTTGACAGAATCAGAAGCTTTGCTAAAGTCCATATAAAAGGAGTCTACCTGACATTAATTTTCAATCGTTTAATCGCAAAAGAAAAAATGGCTCAGATTACTCGTAGATGTTGTCGAATGACCAGAAACAAAATCATGTTGAAACTCAGATATAAATATATGTGCTCCTTAATGTGAAAACTTATTTTATTTTATACAATGCATTCAAAAAGTTTACATATGGCGGAAAGTTTGCAAAGACCTCTAATGTTTTCAATGTTGTTCTTGGAGATAGATTTATAAATAGGCACAACAAATGAGTCCAATCATCGAGAAATGAACGCTATAGTAGCGATAAGTTAAATATTATAAGTAAAGCCTTGCGTATAAAGCTGCAACAGATTTTTTTTAATATTTTTGCACCCATACCGTCAACACCGGGCCTAAGATTCAGTTTGCAGCCATAGATAGCCGACTCAATATCCTGAACCTCAAGAACTAATTGGTCAATTTTGGGCAATGAATATGATTCCGACAAAGTAGGGATCACTGAGGGAGAAAAGACGGATTCAAAAAATAGTTCGATGGAGTCTTGTACCTCATTGGACCAAGAATTTTTTTATAAAACATTTGCTTAGGTGACCCGTTGGAGCATCTTACTTTGGTTTATAAAATAATAAAATGATTTTAGTTTGTTTTCGGCATTAATTATGTTAAGCAAAAATATACTTAAGATTATTTAGTATTTACGCAGCTTACAAAAAATGTCTCTACCAGTTTGTTTTCCGATTTTTAAATCGTTTGAAAGCCTTGTGTTTTAGGTTTCTTAAATGCAGAAGTTGTCTGTTGTATAACTGTGGCTTAGATTTATTCTTCCTAATGGAACATAAAATAATCATGGAAAACTGGCATTAATTATAGCTGTCAAGAATAAAGCTGGCTTGTGAATAAAAGGAACTTAAATGTATAAAAAACATTCTCGAATAGTACTGTATTAGCAGCTTTATCTACCAGTATTAGGAAAGCCATTTGTTAAGACACTTTCCAGACCAAAATTTCCTTAAACTGAAAGAGTAAGGAATGATGAGGATGTGATTTATTGATTTAGAGCATTAATAATAATAGCCAATCTAATGACTCCATCTACGTCTACGTCTACGTAGGTTTGATCATAACTCGACATTATCTAAGAGTTTACTTGGTTTTTATTTTTAACAGTACCTCAATGCCAGAAACAACATATTTTTACACAAATTGATTATCAACAAAGCTATTCTCTGTCTACTGGACTCTACTTTGAAATTATATACCATTGCGAATTAAACTTATTGTTAATTAAAACCATTTCAAAAAAACAATAATGTCTTACTTTCTCTCAACCTAAAATTACTTTCATTATCGTATTTACATTTCTTTTTTCTCCCATCTATTCCACTTCTTATTCACACTCCTATTATCTATATAAGTTACCATTCTTGTATGAGATCTAATTACTTTATATAAGGGATTTCCCACAGGGACTTGACAACTTTGAATTTAATTTGTGAACTCACTCACTCACTAATCAACAAACTGTCACTGTCAATTTATTCAGTAAACTCATCATTTTCATCACGGTAAAGTACAGCAACGTCGGCAAATTATAAAAATTTTCTACCGAAATTCGGTGTCGGTGACTGCAACTTTAAAAGCGTTAACTCCAATTTTCGGTCGTAATTCTCGCCCTAGTAGAAAGGCAATAACAAGTTTAGTGCAAAAATTTGAATCTACATATTCGTTGTGTGATGTTGCCGTGTCAGTGAGACAACGAGTTGGTCGAAGTGTCGAAAATATCGCTGCCGTTCAGGCGTCCGTAACAAACGATCCAAATCAGTCATTTCCACGGCGTTCTTAAGAATTGGGCATCGCTCAGACCACATTATGGCGTATTTTGTGTAAGGCTCTTGGTTTACACCCATACAAGATCAAGCTGACTCAAGAATTGAAGCCGATGGACCATTTGAAGCGACGTACGTTCTCCGATTGGGTTCTGGAGAAGATGCGCCAAGATGATGAATTTCATCGCAAAATCATCTTCAGTGACGAAGCTCATTTTTGGCTCAATGGGTTCGTCAATAAGCAAAATATGCATTATTTGTCGGGTGAAAATCCACATGTGCTTCATGAATCACCACTTCATCCACAAAAAATAACTGTTTGGTGCGGTTTGCATGCCGGCGTCGTTATTGGGCCATATTTTTTCGCCGACGATTGGCCGCCTCGTTCGTGTGATTTAACGTCGCTTGACTATTTTCTGTGGGGCTACGTTAAGTCACTGGTTTATGCCAACACGCCGACGACGTTGGAAGAGCTCAGAGCCAACATTGCACGCGAAATGGCGGCCGTTTCGGCCGAAATGTGTGTCCGAGTCGTTGAAGATTGGGTCCAACGAATCGACTGCTGCAAACGTGCCTGCGGTGGCCATATGAACGAAGTCGAGTTCTATTCACAAATGTTTTGATTGCCGCTATGTCAACACGCAGACGGCGTTGGAAGAGCTCAGAGCCAACATTGAACGCGAAATAGCGGCCGTTTCGCCCAAAATGTGTGGCTGAGTCGTTGAAAATTGGGTCCAAATAATCGACCGCTGCAAACGTGCCCGCAGTGGCCATATGAACGAAGTCGAGTTGCATTCATAAATTTTTTGATTGTACTTCAAGCCGATAATAAAGTTTTTGAAATATCTCAAATGGTTTGCGTTTTATTTAAAAAAAAATTGTCAAGTCCTTATTGGAAAACCCGATATTTAATTATAAAAGATTTAATCTTAATGTAGAAATCAATTGATTACTGAGAAATTGAGATCGAAATTTAAATTGAATGAACTCCTTTGGCGAGAAATCTCTGATGAAACTTCTAAATATAAAAAAGTTATCCTCTGACAAGTGTCCTTACTCAATCCTAATTTCTTTCATTTATCCATCAACTATCACAAAACGTATATAATATGAAATCGTTTATTTATTTTCAAAAAAAAGAAGAAAAGAAAGGTGTTAGTAGTCGGTCTAAACATAGCCAGAAGGAAATTCTCTTTAAGGCAATTGACAAAAAAAGTATGGTCAACGTCAAATAGAAAATTGTTTCCTCTCTACAAAAATCAAAGAAAAAGCAAATACAGATATCAATAAAAGATGGAATTTCAAAGGATTATTCTTCTCAGCACATTAGGGATGCTACTTTCTCTTAGTATTTATCGAGAGATTCTTTCTTTCCATTTTTTTCCTACTCACATTCAAAAGGTTATCACAGCGAGAAGGGTTTAGGATTATAGAAAATGTCAGCATACCTCATAAACAACGCTCCCTCGGCTACATTTTTTTTTAGAGAAAAGAAATTTCTTCTATCATATGTATTACTTAAAAAAATCAGGTATCCGATTGATTGTTAGATACATACTTTCACACGAGCGCAAGTTGTAATAAATTCAAGGACATGATAAAAAAAATAGGAAGACAAAGAAAATAAATTCTACGACATCATTTATGAGAGGGTTACACATATTGTCGATAATTCAAGGACTAAACTCTTGAAAACATATTTTGTATCTTAAGTTTTAACTATGAAAATAAAGTAATTAGTGACTTACCATTAAAATCTCCACAGACGACACGTTCGAAAGGGCTACCCATCCAATCTGAAACAAAGAAACAGACGAAAATATTATAGAAAAATATTTATTTTTTTTTTAGAGAAATTTGTTTTGTACAACTTGTTAGGAAAAAGCAGGCATTACACATAAAATGTACACATTGTATCTATAATACATCTATCCGTATGTTTATATGACGACTGCGATTGTAAAAAACCGCGTAGTTACCCGTGTCCGATGATACATACGAGTAGAATCTGCTTTGCAATACTTTACGAGTATGTTGGACTCAAGATCTGTTTTTCATTTGGAATTTCTGATTTTTTCTTTAGAATTTCGTAACATCCTTTGGGGGAACGATTTTTTGTTTCATTTTGGCTTCTTTTCTTCAACTTTAACGAGGTGCTAACATACGAAAGCAATAACAAATCACAATGATCTACCCCCACAGAATTATGTTTAGATTGGTTCTCTTCCCTTTTTGCGTTTTCAAAACATTTTGCTTTGGTTTCTTCTTTTTTCCTATTCTTCGAAGTAAAAAAGAAAATAAACTCAAAACCAAAGAGAAAAGAAAATATTTTCAAATTACCTCTCTGGATTGATCATTGACCAATCAAAGGGCAATTAATCCAACAAAAAAGTGTGATAAAAAACAATCAAAGTTGGTGTTTAACTATTTCTGGTATTTTTTCCTATAAACAAAATATTTAAATGCAATGCAGGGGCCAGTAATCTCCCTGGGAGTGATTATAATTTACAAACAAAATTCAAAAATTTATTGGAATGCCATAAAACACCCAGAATCAGACTTTGACTGACCTATATGGAGGGATTATGGAGCCATTAAATTGGATTAGTAATTATTTGCACAATTAAAGGTGGTTTAATCTCTGGTTAAAGTAGCAATTTGAGTGAGGTAATGGTATTTATGTACAGTTACGACTATCATTCGATAGCAATTGTTTTGATGAGATCGTAAAACATGTTAGAACATAAATTATAAGATTTATGGAAGTAGCAATTCGAGTAGAACCTGATGGGGTTGAGATATATACTTTTCCGAAGTAGTGTGTTTTGTTCAGAGTTAATGAAGATTGTAAGATTCATAGAGTTAATATTATATACCTCAAATATTTTGAGGATGACTTTCTTTGCTTAGGGATACAGCAACTTTGAATAGTCTCTAACTTATAAAGGCAAACATTGTAGGAATGACCAATTCTCAATAATTCGAAAGCAGTATTATTCAAAATAGCCATCGGTTTAAGAAGCCTATCTCTCGACTTAAAATTCATAATTATCCAACAATTATTCCAACGGAGCACTTTAATGACTTCCAAGTTTCTTAGAAAATCTCAAAGATACGTGTACATAACTCTTAAGTTGAATTTCGTTTTGAGGATTAAGAAATAAACCACCGAGTGTTTAACACAATCAAAATGATCTGTGTAGTATTCAACAGCTACAAATATCCCGTAGACATCTGGAACAACCAAACAAAAGACTTTTAAACCGCAGCCTTTTTAAAGGCTGATCAAGGTTTGGTAAGACTTTCGATATCAATGATTCGTAAAGCTCTTTATTGTACTATATAAGAGAGAAAGTGGTACATATATGCATATAATCAGATTCTTGCGCTTAATTTACATCCAAAACATGAGCAGCTGGTTAAAATTCTGATTCTGAACGAGGCACTATTTGAAAGGCTACTACCTATGACACAGCCTACAGTTGTCCCAAAACTCAAAGGTGATTTAGACATACTCGTATTCGACGGCATAACTGATGAAAGTGGCACACCTAGCAGAAGTCATTCCAAACAATAGAAATCAATTTATTCGGTCAAGATTATCCAAAGTTGGCACTATGCTAGAATAAAAGTAAAAATTTGTACATCAAAAGAGGCTTTGTAGTTTCGATGAACAAAACTTGATTAATGTAAGTGAAAACATTCAATTAAAAAAAATTTAAGAAATCCTTTTACCTATAAAACAACATTTACATATAGGCTTTGATGGTCCAAATCTATGAGTAGAGTGCCTGAGAGTGAAAACCTGCGGCCAAAAATTTTGTAAAGGGAAATTTGATGATGGATCCCAGGTCCACTCCGAAATACGACAAATGCGCTAATGCTCTTTTATACCTAGACGTCTTTCTTCACTGTGCATAAAATGACTAGGACAAGAACACTGTGATTGAGAACGACGACGCACGGCTTGGTTCATCCCGGACTGTGGCGCTAAAAATTTATTTAGTTTTCAAAAGCAAAATAAAATACGATTAAATATAAATATTCAAGTTCAGCTGTCCCCAAAGCACACCTTTTACCTGCAATGCTGTCCATGTAGCGGGCAGTCCAGTATTTCATCAGTCTAACTCAGAGCTGGAATCCTGACGTAATGAATTAGTGTTATATTGAAGGTAAGCTCTTTGAATAGGGCATCATCGGGTGAAGAGGTTGTCGGTGTAATGGAAGTCTTAAGTGCAATGGGTGACGCCGCGGTCAAAATCCCAGATCTCTAACTACCAAGAATGGTATATATGAATGGTTTCTATACTTTTACAGTGCCAGTGAATGTGCCATCATGTTTGTATAAATTATCCCATAAGCTGTGCAGCTTAAAGTACAGGATTATCCGTTTTTAGCTTAAGGATTAGTTTTTTAAATAAACTACACAATCTTGATTTAACGACCTAAGACTGTGAGTTACTTCAATATATAGCTGGACTATACCATGCTGCATGAAGTACAATGTCAGTCACAAGTTCTTCTCCAGATTTCGGTGTTTGTTTTCTATTTTTTTAATTACGTTTTCACTGATAACTGGCCTGATTAGGGCCACATAGCATATGACTTTCAGCCTGGAGACAAGTTGACTGATGTAAAACAGCCTTCTTGTTAGGGCTAAAGCCTTCTTGGCTCCAGCAAGACAAGCATCTATATGTTTGTCAAAATACAAATACTTATCGAGCCAAATACCAAAGTATCTCACTACTCTTCTCACAGCTAATGACATTCCGTGCTGTCCAATGAGTGCCAAATTTCGCCACTTATGTCTGGTATCCCTAGAAGCCCATCTCAATGGAGTCCTGAACAAGGTTGTTTCCGAATTTTGAAAATTCATTTTCAATTTCCAATCATCGCAATACGCCTTAATATAATCGAAATCACTCTGCGGAAGAGTATTGTTGACTTCGATTTTTGGAACTGATCTGTACGCCACTACGTCTGTACGTCTGCGTATGCTATGGCATGATTGAGGGAACCTACTAGATCACTCGTGTAAATGTTAAACAGTATCGGAGAAATCACATCCCCTTGTTGTAAGCCGTTTTTAATGTCAAAGGTCTTGCTCTAAATGACGTTGTTACATTTAACAACGAACTTCTTTCCCATAAGTATGTCGTAAATCATATATAGCAGAGATTGTGGCATGCCCATCCTGGTCAACTTTTAGAAAAGCCCCTCTAACCATACGGTATCGAAGGCCTTCTCAAAGTCAACGAGGCAGGCACACGTATACTGGTTCTTGCATTTATTACATTGTATGTCGGAGATCAGCTTTGACGCAGCATGAATAGTGTCATGTCTCGCCCTAATACCAAACTGATTTTCGGGAATTATATTATTTTCCTCAACCCACTTTAACAGCGCTCTACTGACTACCTTCTCGAACACCTTGCTAATATTCGGAAGTAAACTAATTGACCGAAGATTAGCAGGGTTAGTTCTAACTTTATCCCTTTTCGGGATTGGATGCACCACTGCTGTTTTCCAATGCTTTGGATAATATGCATTATTCAGCGGATTGTTAAATAGCGTAGTAAATATATCCACTGCTTCCACAGGCAGGTGTCTTAATACGACGTTTGGAATACCGTCTACTCCCGACGACTTTTTGGTTTTCAAAGACTCAAAAATGCACACGAGTTTATCTTTTCGCACGAACAAATGCGAGGTAGCTAGTTCATCGGCGATTATAACGTTTGCCGCATTTTCTTCACTGAATACGGTGAAACCGTGATTCTAGGATCGCCAATTTTGAAGTTCATTGCGCAGATAATAGTGATTTACATAGGCCCTATTGTCAATGTCGTGATTACGGTAAACCGGATTGTTCACCGTATACACGGCCTCGAAAAAAGCTCCCAGGAAATCCACTTTCTCCTGTGGGTCTTCGACCACGAAAAGACCGTCGCCTGAGTCGGCTCTCTCTGGACTTATGCCAACGGTCAGTAGTGCCTGTCTGTTTTCTTTCGTTTGTGGAATTCGGACACACTGAATGTCATTGTGATCTTTCTGCCTGAATAATAACTACTGGATTTTATAGCACGAACCTTATTGCCCCAGTACAGACTTACAGACTTACTGTAATTTTCTTTAATTAATTGTTTTAGGTTTTTGATCAGTGACTTTAGTGTTCTTATTTCCGGGTCGTTTCTGTCAGTCAACTGTCTGTACAGCTGCTTAAGCCTCGAGAGCAGTCTACTTTTGTGTGCGTACAATGTGTTGATTGTTGGAGTTCTGTACTTTTCGATCTGGCTTTCGTCTGAGTATTCTATCCGAGGGATAGTCTGCTCCATAGTTCGTTTGACAACGTCTTGCATTTTCAGTAAACTACGGTCGATTTCTTCGTTTGTTATGTTTCTGTTTGTCGGGGGATCAATTCCACTCAAACGTAAATTACGCTTTAAGATTCTGGAGAAGCACGACCACCGTATATTACGGTAGTCGTATGGGTACACCTGATCCTACTGCTCCAGCAGCGTTTGCTGGTTTGGGATCCATATTGTGGCGGCAAGTCCGTAGTGATCATTACCGTACTCGAACGCTCGCAAACAGTTCCTTGTGTTTCGATCCGCGTTAGTCAGTTCTAGTCTACTGTCTATTAATGCCAAGTTCAGGAAAGAACCGTACTCAATCATATGTTGACCCCACCAGTAGTATAACTGGTTGCCCCTGGTGTTTGGCGGATTGTTTCCCCATACCGCATGTCTAGCATTAAGATCTCCGGCCAAAAAATAATAATTTTCTTCCGATTGAAGCTGAAGGCAACGAAAAAGTATTCCCAGCTCAATTATAAATTGAATGGGATTAGGTGCTTTGGGTGCATAAAGCGACACCACATACACTTGCCTTCGACTAGGAAGAGGATTACATACGATGCATGCTTCCAACACCCGGAACCTCATTAAATCCCCGCTATATATGACCCTATGGCGCATGCCTTTGCGTTATAAGATACCAACCCCACCCCCTTGTGAGGAGTGTGGACGGTCCCTTCTATAAATATTGTAGCCACTGTAGCCATTTTTCTGATTCTGGTAAGCTTACCAAAAGCACATCTGGGCATTAACTTAATAACAGATTTTATAGGTTAGCTCTTCTCTCGATCCTGATTAGTGAGTTAACGTTTAACGCAAGGATCTTCAGATTAACCTCATTCAACGTAGCAGACATTATATCGGCGTGCCAGATTTGTCAAACAGGGTCGAGTAGATGACGTCAATTTGAGCCGCTTGTTCATTTAAATGTTTCTGGAAATGTACGATTTTTCCGTGCAAGGACAGAAGGGCCGCTTTCACAGGAATTTGCTTTTCCTCGAGCGTTACGTACCTTCCTGTATTCCTCTATGCTACTACACATAATAATGTGCTTATTCGCACTTAATCTTTTGACGTAAAAATTCTTAGTTACTAACTTACACAACCTAATACTTATCGTTGATGCACTCTTTCTCTTCCCTTGTTATCAAGCTGGTGTTTTTGTTGTTGATGTTGATGTTGTTGCTGCTGCTGTTGTTGCTGCTGCTGCTGTTGTTGCTGCTGCTGCTGTTGTTGCTGCTGCTGCTGTTGTTGCTGCTGCGATGTTTGTTCTTGTACTCGCAATTGCAATTTCTTCGGTATATGTTGCTGTTGTTGTTGTTTTCGTTATTATTTGCGTTGGCTTCTTCTGTTGCAGTCGTTGTTCTTGTTGTTGTTACTGCTGCTGTTGCTGCTGCTGTTGCTGCTGCTGTTGCTGCTGCTGTTGCTGTTGGTTTAGTAGTTGCTTCTGTTTTTGCTGCATAGGCAATTCTTTCTTCCTCTTCTGCTTAGTTATCATCATTTGACAGCTCTTTAAATGAGTTCCTCTCTCCAATGTAGTTTTGGTTTTAGTTTTAACACTAATAAATGAATAAAATTAAAGGGAATCCGCGGCTTTCTTACTGCGGATTCGAACCCAGAACCTCAACATCTCGATCCAACAAATGCTCCATTGAGCCACACTTCCACTTGCAAATCACTTGCTTATATCGCCTCTTAATTGTCTTGATATACACTATAAAAAAGCTGACTATTCTCTATGCGAGTTGGTAAACGAGTGCACACAAAAAGGAAGTTCAGTACTTCATTCATGTCCAGAGCAACAATCAACCAATTGAGTATCGCTTCAGTGTGCAGAATTTGTCTACTTTTTATAAAAAAGTAGGAAAAGTTAGAATATTTAGAGCAACAACTCAAGGACTAGAGATTGTTGAGGACAGTCTTATAGATACAAAGCGGCGAAAAATTGATTTATGTACTATATATTGATTTATGTATATTTATGCCGGAGAGCTGATAAGTGGTCTAACCTGATGAAAAGTTTGGATATTTATTTGATGAATTCCGATAAGAGGTAGCCCAAGTGGTGGAAAAAACGTTTTGCTAAGAATCAGAAATGTATAATCGAGATTTCCGCAAAGCTATTTGGCGATACACAAGCAGAAATCACAAAGATCCTCTTTATGAGTTTTTCACGAATGATGGAGTAATGAAAAAAAAGCGTCCTCTGGTAATCACATTGATTCTTGCAGAAATTATTAATACCTACTATGAAAACAAAACAAAATGATTTTCTGCCATTTCTTACATAATCGAACGCAAGCTTATTGGTAATAAGAAGACAACTTTGATACATGTATTTGAAATATCTTGTTTTAAGTTACCTAAAGCACTCTAGGACAGGGGTGCTGAAAATAACAACCGACAAACTAATAGTTTCCGTTTTTTAAAACAGAACTCTTCCACACTCTGTGTTGTTCGCCTTGTGAAATTGTGCGCAGTGAGAGGGACTTACGATTTTTGCCGAATCCGCGCCTTTTTCATAGAGAAATGGTTTGCTATTGATGGTTTGCCATTGCCGAGCGAAAAAATTACGATTACGATAGAAAAAAAAAACGTTTCTCTGCATCTTCGCTGTTGCTCAATAAGAACAGACTTCTTGAGCGGTATTCGTCGAACTTAACCACTGTGGGTAGCCGTGGCTCAGGTGGTAGTGTATTAGCTTCCGAATCGTACGGTTCAGGATTCAGTACCAGCCGTCCTCAAAAGACTTTTTTTCAGGCAACTAAAAAATTAAAAAAAAGTTGTATGGTTGCCTAAATACAACACCAAGTCAATTTACACTAATAATTTAGTCTCCCCATAAATGTTAGGTGTCACCCATGGAGCGAAATAATCACCTCTGTCGTCCTAACCAATTTTCCGAATAATTTAACACGTGCTCCAGCATTTCAAGAGTATTCACACCCTCTTGAGTGCGAAGGTCTGTGAAAAAAAAACATAACCAATGCGCTACGTCAGCGCCCAATATTAGGATTTATCAATGCAATTAGCAAACTTAAATTCCTTTCGTTCAAATTGGAAATTCACCATAAAAGTACAGTATAGTGCCATGCAAAGCCCGTGGGCATGTTTAATTGAATCTGAAATGGCAGTCATTTTTTCGAGAAGGTGAACTTACAATGTACTAGATTTGAAAAATCAAAGGTGACGGAAGTGCTTCCCGATTGTATCAATAATTATATAGAGCGCTCAGTTAGGGGTAATAACAATTAAAAAGAGATTATCGGGGTAAACCATATTGTCATTAATGTATAAAAAACAAAGGCATTAGGATACTACAAGTGACTGAAATTCGCTAAAAAGTGTCAAGGAGTATGTGTGAGACTTTCATTACGAAGCAGATAGCCATATGGTTGTTTCATATGCTGTGTAAAAAAAAGTCTAAAACACGCCTCTGGAAACGATTAGTGATGGCTTCTAAATGGAAATTTTATGACCGTATCCAGAAAGCACGAATAATTTTAAAACAAGCCATATTGATTTAAATTCCACAAACTTGGAAAATCAAATGAAATTAAATAAGAACGAATTATTTTCGTGTCAAATGCCCCTATACCTATATGAGTCTGAAAAAAGATGGCCCAACCCCCGTTGAATCAATTAACATCCATAAACCGGTTTCACTTTCTAGCTTCCACACTGTTTTCTGAAGAAACTGCTCCATATACATATGTAAGTTTATAGAAAAACTGGTTCAGATGGTGACTAAGCACTTTACCAATGTCGCACCTATTCAATAAGAGGTGTCATTTTTAAAAATTCACAGTATCCATGACACTTGTAAGAAAGTGTGATTGGCTAAGTCCATTTCAAAGATCGTGATATAAGGAAAGACACGCATTAAGGCTGCTTTAAGCGGTTTAACGAGTAACAAAAGGTTTTACAATTGGCAAGAGTCTGGGAATGTTCCTTTCTAGCCTAAGTATCCAATAACTATCTATTGTATAGGAGTATATGTACTAAAGAAAATGAGCAAATGTATTGTAATAATTCCATAGAGCTTTTAGGTTTAGCTTTATACAATTTATGACAGATTAACAATGTTAAAAATAGAACTCAAGGATGATATGAACTGCTTTTTCACGTTTGCCTTTGTTGATCACATGCAACTGTATTTTATTCTTGTTATAAAGTTACAAAGTAGCAAAGAATACTTCTCTGAGGAGAAAGAAATAAATCTCCCGAAAAGTTTATATTCCTTTTCTATTTTCTCTGTATGTTACTTATCAAAACCACATTCAAGAGCATGTCTTTCAGGTCCTCAAACAATTACCCTCCATTCATTTAGCATAAAACACAATCTAACTTCGACTCAGATTAAAAAAAAAAGGACTAGACCAGGAAATAGAGAAAAGATGTATAATTTTTGTCAATCAGATAAGTGTCTTAGTAGTATGCAATATTTTTCTCTTCGTTTTCAATTAATGTCCAGTAATATGCGCATGCCATTGCATAAATTTTCTGCCAACACAATTTTTTTTATATTTTTTGTTTGAATGGCGAGTGCGAAAAATCATGCAACGATGTTTCGAAATGAACGAATAGATTGTGAAGGATTTTTCTCCAAATGGTCAAACTCCCTCTCACCCTTGCAATGGTTAACATCTTCTAAGTGTTGACCCTGTATCTACATATGTGTGTGACTGTGCCCATGTACGCGTTTGTGTGGAAATTTTTTTAATTAAAATTAAATTGCATATTTTGTACATGCTCGCTGCAGTGCGACAAGACTTCGTAGTGTCTATGCGCATCCTCCGAACCAGAATTAATGGCATGACAACCACACCATGAACGCCCATGATGCAAGAATTCACAGTGGACTTGACTGTATCTATTGCTGTAATGTTATCTCCCAGGAGACATTCCTCATTTTTACTTTAAAAAAAGCACACAAACAAACACAACAAAATTAAAAAAAAATGATAATTCCAGAATGAGTACGATTACAGATACACTATAGGCGGAATGGACATGCAGAAATTATGCAAAGGCTACGAGAAGGCCCCGATCATAAACTAGAATTATTTATTCGCACTCTTACGCATCATCACCATATAAAAATAGAAAAATGCACACAATTTTATTAGTTAAACATTTGAACATTTGGACATTCGAACAGTTTTGTTGGGTCAAGCGCGTTCGTACCGTATGGCGTTTTGTTAAGTACTTATATTCATATGCTATAGATACGACAGATTCGCAGTTCGCATTGAGTCGAATACAATAGAAATGAGAAGACAATTATCATTTTATTGGTTTTGATGGGTTTTTTATGAATTTATTTGGTGTTTTGATAAGTTGCTTTTGATTTATGTCTGTACGGCTGAGGAGTCTTGGTACAGTACCAATGTTTGAATGGATGATGATTTTATAATCAGAAGTGACACGAAAAGTCATTTCAAAGTTCACTTTTTTAGATCTCTGCATCGGGTGATAGTCTCTGTTGATAGCGAAATCATTAGTTGGTCACCTAAATAACAATTTTACTGATATTGAGTTGAATGTTTTAGTACAAACTGTGCCACCAACTCAAATGATTAGGTGAAAATCTAACATAGATTGTATTTGTAGTTGACTATCATAAAACTGCCCTTAATTTTTATCCCCTTATTAATGCCCTATAGTTACACCTCAATTACGAGTATGTGGCTTATATTTGCTATATATTAGCCAAATTTAAAAACAGGTATCACCTATATGTGATATTGCACCTCTAAATAAGTTTTCGAAAATTTCTATCCAATACAAAATAAAATAACTTATGCAATATTAGGTGGTACAAATTCTATAATAGATCTGGATAACGTTCATAGTCTTCCATGTTAAGTTAGAAAATTATTTCCACCATACAGTCTGAAAAGTAGATCTGAACCTGTACCAATAAACCTCTCCTGTTAGAACCACCTTCAGTTTCGTACTAAAAGATGGTGAACATTACCGTCCATTTTTGAGCGCTAACAGAGGCGGGGTCATTTCTCTGAGCAGGAATCCAAGATTCCTCTGGTGTTAATATCCATTAGTCCTAGATGTCCTAGATATCTCAAACAAATCGACATCGCCGTACAGCCTGTAGTTTTCACTGTTACATATCCTCCTTCAGAGATCGTCATATCTCGTAAACGGGACCAAATATCGTAAGCGTGGTTGGAAATACTTTTGTAATGTTTTATCTCTGGTATTTCTTGGTCACAGTAATTCCAACACGAATACAGTCTCGCTTGAGCAATACTAAATCTTAGCTTTACTTTGAAAATCAGTAGTAAATTTTTTAGCCAAAATTGACTCGGATCACTACCTTGCTCCAGCGAAGGTACGAATACAGATTTAGCAAGGGCCATCGCAAAGAAGAACTGGTGTGGGAGGATATTACGTAGAAAAGCTGCAATCACAAGAGACTACAAGAATCTTCGCCGGACGCGTATCACGAAATCTTTCAGCAACTCAGCATCAAATACCGAAAACTAGTGGCTAATGAAGAATATCGGTAAGCACATGCAGCTAAACATGCAGAAGGTCGCTCGTGAGCTCTACAAGCTGAACAGACGGGGTAGAACATCGGCTTCTCTAGAAGAAGAAAAAAGAGCACAAGAAGTGCGCGATCGAAGACACTGAGAGGCTGTACTCCAGGGATAATTTACGTATTGAGCTAAGAATACTCGTACAGCAGCATGTGGAGATGAAGAAAGAAACCTTATAGTAAAAGCACACTTGGTGCTGAGAATGTGGAACAACTTTTTCTGCAGATTATATAACGACGACGGAGCTCAAGATCCCGCCGTCAGACAGAATAGACCATTCAAATAAGACGATGATAGCCGTCTGACCAAAAGAAAGTACGTATAGCAATATCTAAGCTGAAATCCAGCAAAGCAGCTAGACCTGACGGTTTACCGGCCAAGGTATTCAAAGCTACTTTAAATGACTTTCTGGAGGGCATACATACACTTACTTCTCATATCTATTCCGAAAAGTGCATGCCTGATGAATGGAATCTCATTCGTTTGTCAGATTCGTAAAAAAGGAGACACTCTCAACTGCGCCAACTATAGAGGTAATAAGTATCCTCAACATCGGATATAAGATCTTATCTGTCATATTCTGTGAACATCTGAAACCCTTTCCCAACAACCTGATCGGTCCCTATCAATGTGAGTTCAGACTAGGAAAGTCCACAACCGACCAAACCTTCACACCAAGGCAGATCCTGGAAAAAAAATGTCCATGTTGATACCCACCATCCTTTCATCGATTTTAAGGCCGCATAAGACAGCAATTATAGAAACCATGTCTAGTTTTGGCATTCCTGTCAAGCTTGTCCTTCTGTGCAGAATGATTATTGAGAGTACTCGCTGCTCCCTCAAACTCGGTAACGACGGGTAGCCGTGGCTCAAATGGTAGTGGACTCGCTTCCATATCGGAAGGTTCTGTGTTCGAATCCCAGCCTCCAATATTCATTTTTTCAGCTAACGAAAATCAATTAAGATGAATAATTGACTAGAAATCAACAACAAGTAAATGTTGGATGCCAGCAATGGAGCGAAATAACCACTGAGCCCAAACGTCGTACTTTCTCTCTCTATCCCATTTTCAAAAAAAAAAAAACTCAACACGTGCTCAGGCACTTTATATTCATACTCACTTGAGTGTTAAGTACTTAAAAAAAAAAAAAAATCGAGGCTTTTAATGTCAAAAAGATTGTAAACGAGCTAACGCGCTATCATTTGACTTCTTTAATATCATAATTGAAAGAATTGTACGGATCTCACAAGCGAAAACTGGAGGCATAATCTTTCAAAAGTTTGTGCAACTACTGGCGTACGCCAATGATATTGACATAATTGTTGAAACTGAAGCTGCCGAAATGGGGTTAGCGGTAAATGAGGGCAAAACCAAGTATTTATATGCCGTCAATAGAAAGGGACACACAAAGTCATCGAATTGTATAAACGTAATATTCGACAGGTATAATTAGTAAGGGATTTTGTCTAACTTGACTTTGCTATAAATTCTGCCAACAATACCTTAAGATAAATAGAACAAAGAATCACTTTTACGAAATGTTTTTTCGGTGGTCTAAATCGAGTAGTAAGTCCCTATCCTAAAAAATTAAGACGACTCCATATAAGACCTTTATCATCCTAGTTCTACTTTATGGCGTTGAAGCATGGACTCTATTGAAAGGTTCCGTTTGTGTTGACGGGCTTTGGAGAAGATATAGGATTTTCCAATAAGGACTTGACAACTTGTTTTTAAAATTTTAAATTTTAAATTTTAAAAAACGCACACCATTTGAGTTATTTCAAAAACTTTATTATCGGCTTGAAGTACAATCAAAACATTTGTGAATAGAACTCGACTTCGTTCATATGGCCACCGCAGGCACGTTTGCAGCGGTCGATTCGTTGGACCCAATTTTAAACGACTCGGCCACACTTTTCGGCCGAAACGACCGCTATTTCGCGTTCATTGTTGGCTCTGAGCTCTTCCAACGTCTTCGGCGTGTTGACATAGCGGCAATCAAAACATTTGTGAATTGAACTCGACTTCGTTCATATGGCCACCGCAGGCATGTTTGCAGCAGTCGATTCGTTGGACCCAATTTTCAACGACTCGGCCACACATTTCGGCCGAAATGAAATTTCGCGTTCAATGTTGGCTCTGACCTCTTCCAACGTCGTCGGCGTGTTGACAAGCGGCGTTAAATCGCACGAACAAGGCGGCCAATCGACTGGCCCATTTCTTGAGGTAACACGCTCAACATACTTACTCTTCAATAAATCGATTGTAGCTGTGTGGCTTGTGGCTTGTGGCACCATCCTGTTGAAACCACATGTCGTCCAAGTCCATATCTTCCAATTCGGGCCAAAAATAATCGAGGATCATGGCGCGATAACGCTGCCAATTCACAGTAACGTGACGATCGTTATCGTCGACGAAAAAATATGGCCCAATAACGACGCCGGCATGCAAACCGCACCAAACAGTTATTTTTTGTGGATGAAATGGTGATTCATGAAGCACATGTGGATTTTCACCCGACCAATAACGCATATTTTGCTTATCGACGAACCCATTGAGCCAAAAATGAGCTTCGTCACTGAAGATGATTTTGCGATGAAATTCATCATCTTGGCGCATCTTCTCCAGAACACAATCGGACGACTGAACGGTAGCGATATTTTCGACACTTCGGCCAACCCGTTGTCTTACTGACACGGCAACATCACACAACGAATTTGTGCACTAAACTTGTTATTGCCTGTCTACTAGGGCAAGAATTACGACCGAAAATTGGAGTTAACGCTCTTAAAGTTGCAGTCACCGACTCCGAATTTCGGCAGAAAATTTTTATAATTTGCAGACGTTGCTCGTTCGTGTACTTTACCATGATGAAAATGTTGAGTCCGAATAGGACGGAGAGTTTTTTCTTCACTCAGAGTGATTCGAGGTATAATTCACAGTATTTTTTTCATTGCTTGAAACTCTACAATAATTCGAACCGATAGTGGAAATTACGTGGTTATATATAGTGATCATACAACTTCTCAACTTTCTTTCGAAATAAGTCATGCTCTGTCATAATAAAAGCCTTTCAAACACTGATATCAGAATAATCACCGTGACAAAACAATAATCCAAATATTGCTTTAGTTTAAAATCCTGAAACTTCAATGAAAGTTATAAATTAAGTCTAGGGTATAAGAGCAGGTTTTTTTAGCAAGCTACATTTACGATTGCCGAGTAGCAATAAACGTTGTAGTTGGCATAGATGGAATCCTGCTGCTTCCTCAGTTTTTGAGGTTGTCTATAGGCCATTTGTAGGTTTTAACTAATTAATAGTCAACACCTCACAACTCATATAAGTTAACAAAACATTTTATTCCAATTCGCTATACCTATTCATTCGTTCCCACGGATCATCACGTACCACTGCTACCACGAGCCTAATGCATGTACTTAATGCTGATATAATGTCTGGTGCTCATATTACACTTGGCCAAAGTAATGCAGTGCATACGAAAGATTCCCATGAACCTGATCACCAAGCACCGGATGAATGCGGAATTGCTACTCGTACGTAAGCAGTTATAGATTATTTAAGGTTGAGCATTGTTAGAATTAAGTTAGTGTTAAGTTGGAAATCAATTAATAAAGTTTTTTTTTTATAAAATTAAATACAAATTTATTTGTGTTGCATCCTTTGAAAATAAAATGAAATGTAATTAGTTTATATGAAGACAGCCTAACTAGTTTATGGAAAATAATGTTAATCTGCACAACAAGGACACTTTTTCTTATTTGAGTATCAAGAGAGACCTTTCATTTCAGTTCTTCAGTAAGCCAAATAACAGACTTAAGAATAAAATAATTGTTGGCACTGTGATTGGCTAAGGACGATAGTTAAGTTCATTCATTCATTACTACACCAAATATCCGTTATTCAATTTCTTTTAGTACGCAATGGCAAATCACAATCAGAATTCAGTTTTAAGCGAATTGTATGTACAAAAATCAGATAAACCCCAAAACACGATTCGCAGTAGATGTGTTTATAACTATTCAATCAACAAGCTAATTTTAAATTCGAGCTTCACCCAGTACCCAGTAACATGTGACAAGGAGCTAAATGCTGGGCCGTGTAGAACATGACAAACACAATTATGTTGATACTTTATACTTATAATAAAATACTTTATGATAAAACTCTATGAGACTCCTTAAAAACTTTGATGACAGGCCGGCGGTCTTGAAAATAAATGACGCTCTTGATGTAACAATCTATCATGTAGTACACACTATAGATTGACACCATAATGAAGAACCTATGAAAAGCAAATGAGACATTTCAAATCGAAAATTGAATCAAAATTTCTCTAGGCGCATGGCTTTAGAAAATGAAAATTGATCCCTACAATATAGATTTCCATACAAAAACATACCTTAAATAAAAACACGTGATTGCGTCAGGATCATAAGCCGAAGGAACCAACAGTAAAAAGCAATAGAATCTTCTCAGACAATCAGAAGAAAGCCTCGTACGTATATCTAATAGCTAAAGTTGCATGTAATAGCTGAGAATGCACCGAGGTCATTTAGATGAGCTATAAAAGCTAAACCACGTCAATATCTACTGCACACAAGTTGATGTGTAAGCTTATTGGCGCCTTATGCCCTACATCAGAGAATATAACATACTCCTACGAGTATTTGTATGTAGGGCGGTTTGGATTTTTTTTATTATAATCTGCTGTCTGAGAAGAGAAAGAGAAAATATGTTCTTATTGAAAAATTTCTGGAAAACACAACATCCAATTGGACTTATAGGGCTTCATGAATAACCTCTGAAATACATATTAAACGCGCATCGTTAACACCCGAAAACATGGTAAGGAACCCTTAATCGTGTGCCTATTTTTAATTACTTCTGCCTACCTACATCACATCTAAATGCTCAGTAGAAAATCGTTCAATGATTTATTATCTTCTCTACAAAGTTTCATCTTGACAATGACTAAATAAACAAATGCCTACCCAACAAAGCCACAAGATACAAAGTTCCGGGTACTTTACTATTATCTAAGACAACTAATTAATTTTCTTCCATCGATTTGGTCGTAAAACACTTTGTTTATTTACGACATTGCCCAAAAAGCTTTAAAATTATAATTAACTCCTAGACTAATCGCATTCACCATTCACCACAAAAATCTCATTAATATGTTGCTAACACAATGAAAACTTTATTTTTATATCTTAGCAGCACTTTCTCGATCGATTCGATGCAATCAAGTTAAACCTTCCTTCGACAAAACTAGTGAACGAAAACCAAAATATTTACTAACATGAATCTATGAATCAAAATACATCAAGCCTGACCAGAGACAATAGCAATTCGAAAGCATGTATCATCATGAGTACGAGTATCTGACTTTATAAAGTGACTTGAAAGACTGCCTAGTTTTTTTAGCGTTGTTGAAGGTAGTAAAAAATTAATTCAAAAATATAAAGTTAATGGGCCATTATGTTGCTTTTATTAGATGCATGTATACATACGAATATCTATTGTCCGCATCGCTTAGAGATGTATCTATTGTATGGTGTTTTAAAGGTGCTCTAATGATCTATCGCTCTATTAATTCACATTTCGTATGCCTTCCATGAGAGTGTAGATGAAATCCATTATGTACATAACTCGACCTTGAGCCAATTAAATGAAATTTGCCTTCCCAAAGATAACGGAAAAATTAAAAAAGAAATCACACAAAACGGTAAAAAAATTAACGATCGCCATAAAAATCAATTAAACAAACAGTTTCCCGAGTTATTGTTACTCGTACATTTAACGATAATTTGATCAATCTATTGTTTACTCATACATCCGTAGCATTCGATCGAATTTCTATCATAGCTACCTAAAGACGAGTGTATTGAATCACAGAATACCAGTATCCAACCCATCAAGCCTACTCGTATGTGCATCGAACTCCAAATTTAGTTGTATTTTCTGATTATCAATTCAAATCTTGTTGCGGTAAATTACTCATTTTTTGACTAACAACCATTTAAATTATAAATTTTTAACATTTAAATTATACCAACAAATATAAAAAAAATGTATGTACTATAAGATTACAGTCTATTCTTTATTCAAAAAAGATATACTCGAATGGTATGACTTTTTTTCGGTGAGCTGCTGCTCTTTGATTTCCTTGTGCGCCAACTGAAATTTATGAGAGTGCCCATTCTATACCAGGGATACCATACAACAAACCCGACCTAGCATTATGCATAGTCCAGATGCTTGCTGGAATATCTACACAGAAATGGGAGATACTTACTTATCGAAACTTAATATGCATTGTTCGGTATCCAGCTGACTTAAAAAAAAAGCAAAGGACAACCGCGGCTATATATGTATATAGATACGAGTATATGTATATGGACTATGTCTCTCTGTTGGGATACACAAAACTATTGGACAAAGCCTATGAGTTATGATGGTGATTTATGTCAGAGTTTCGTGCTCACGAAAATTTATACGATTCTGACAAAAACCGAAACCAAATCGAAAGAAAATAATATTGTACATATGCATTTACGTACACATGTAAAAAAGCAATAAGTTTATTAATTTATATTGCCGCAGATAACATAAAGTTATTATAAATGTGTCACAAAAGATGTACCCGCAATTTAATTAAATTTTATTTTATCTGCTCTGCATAAATGGAGGGTTTTTTTACATTATATTTACTTTTTTCTTCCATGGCATGGGTCTTTTTTTTTAAGTGAGGGTGTATAGGGTGTAGAGAAGGAAGATATTCTTATCTATTCCCTTGAAATCAGTTTTTTTAAATATCTTTTTTTGCGGACTGATAATTTGCGAATAAAATTTTATTTTTGAAGAATAATTTTTCCGTTTTTTCTTTCGGGGAGAAAAAGTTTTGTTTTATGCTAAAAGTTTATTTAGATGTAAATTGAGTCGGGCGTTGAACTTAATTTAAAGTTTTATTAAATTTCAACTTGTTAGGATTTCTTTTAATGGAATTTAGCCTTTGTATCGAATTATTGGGCAGACATTCCTTTTTTTTCTTTAAAGTTATCCGTTCTGAGAAAATCCTTTAATTATTCTACGAGCCATTGTCAAGACGATGGTGGATATCAGTTTATGTTTGACTGCAAAAGTTTTGATAATATCAATAAAATCGGACGATGTAGGAAAATGTAATATTTTCTATAAACATGCCTTCGAAAAAAATGTTGGTATTGGTCAATCAACACGAAAAAATTGGGATTCGAGGGTTTCTGAAAGTTTTTAATGCCAATGCAAAAGTATTGGTGGATGTAAAATATTTTTATCAGAAGTTATAAGATTTTTTAACAAGCATACGAAAAAATAAAATATCAAAATGTTTCTAAGAATAAAATAAACTAAAAAATACTCAGTCAATAAGAATTATCAAAGACACACAGGGACTGTTACTAACTCCAATAAGATGAAAATCTGGTTTCTTGCACTATTGTATAAGGCAAAAGCGAAAAGCAAAGCTGTAATAAAATACTCGTATTTACGAAAGTTTGAGAGTATCCTCGGAACAGCCGACAACCTAATTAATCTGAAGAACACGTTCAGAAAAATAGGGAAGGACCGTGGCAGGATACCTTTAAGTAAAGAAAGATAATGATTAAAATTAATAAGTTTAGACTAAACAAAAATCGTAGGTTTCTTCTATTGTAGACAAAATAAAACGCAGTGAGTGGAATAGTCCAAACTGGATATTCGTGCACAGTCAGCACATCAATTTAAACTGGGGTATTTGAAGCAAAAGCTGAAGTTTATCGATCAGGATTCAGGCCCCTTGCAAATCATACAAGATTTTTTCATTGATGAAAAAACACTTCGGTTCGGCTATTTTTCGAGGCTGTAATGATGTATGCAAACATACTCGTAAGTATTAAAAAGTGGCCTTCTGGAGTTTAAATAATTGAAATAAGGTGTGTTTTTCAAGACTTTTACTTTTTTTTTAAAAGCTATAACAACAGGAATTTTGTTTGAGTCAAAAATCTTTATTAGATATGACGAAAGGCCTAAATATAAAACTTTGGGGTGTACCAACATACACCATCACTTTACATAGCCTCAAAACAAGTTATCAAATGGCGTAATTTCGCATAATCTGTGTAGCCAATACAAATATTCCATTTCGTTTTATAATGTTGACGTTGAATGGAGTTCTCATCAAATCAGTGATTTCGTGTGCAATATGGCACATAGCGCTATGCGACATCATTTGTGGAAAAATTAAAACCGATAATTCCAACAGTGTGAAGACCACTCGTAAAACGTATTTGTAAGTGTAATTGGGCCTCATGAGTCACTGCTGTATTTAGCTCACTTCAGAAATGGCGATGCTTGTTTACAAACTCATTGATCCAAAAGTAAGTATTGATTTTTTTGATAATATAGAGGTCGACTTTGAACAGCTCAAGCGCCTAATCCACGAATGCTTTTCGGAAGTTATGGTTCAGTTCCTGCACCATATGGATCTTAAACGAGTGTAGGCCGCAATCTTTTCCCAAAAATTTCCATATAGTATTCAAAATAACTTTGAATCACACGAAAACATTCTTCTGATGTATATTTATTAATGCTGATTTGTCAAATAATATGAAATATATGTACCTAAATGTCAAAGAATTGTCGAAAATAAGAGGACGGGTGTAGAAGTTTCTCTACCTTTTATTTGATGTCAGTCATTAAGTCTTGCCTATATCGTACTCGAACGACCTCATGGTAGCTAAAGTGACGGAAAAAATTTTGAAATGGCCGAAAAGTTTAACCCTAAAGGTGATGAAATATAGTAGTCTGTTATGTGTGTAAGCAAAAAGGTCGAAGACAGTATCTCTTCATTTCTGGCTCATACTCACTTCCTAATAAGAAAATAGAAGTAAAAAGTATAAAGGCTAAACCAAAAAAATTTTTCGGGATAAATGAGAAGTTTTTTATAAACAACACAGACTGGGTATATACTCAGAATATAAGTAGAAGAAAATTATATAGAGCCTACTTAATATTTATTTATAAATCAAATAAATTGAGTGATACCAAATTACAGCCCAAAAAAACTGAACCGATTTGACTAGAAATCACATTAACGATTCTTTATATTTAAATTTAAGGAGAACATGTGGAAGCAAAACTAAGTTGAGAAAAATATTTAGGACTCCGACAAAAGTATTAATAATAAGAGATTAGTATTATCGAGCAGCTAAGTAGAGATTCTATGCTATTGTACTTCAAATCATAAATTGATATATAAATCGAACAAGATAAGGAAGCCGAAATTGTATTCATATATCACATATCAAGGAATATAAAGAAGAGTTATTGTATTTACAAATAGATAACAGCTTTTACAAACTTCTCGGTTATTGGTGCAAGGTAAAATTACTTTAAAAAAAAAAAACTGTTAAAAAAAGAACGCCATATGTATGTAACAGATGCATTGGAAGAAAATGTTGCGAAGTTCTCTCCCATTAGATGCCCCTTAATATCTCTCAAAACCTCTACCCCAAATATAGAATCAATCCAATCATGCTTTCTCGTTAGAAAAATCTCGGATTAATGATAACAAAAAGAAAACGCCTGCAGCCAAACCAGAAACATACCATTCTGGGCAGCACTGAAGTCTCTATAAAACGTCATACATAAAGGTCTAACGTAAGCGAGTTGTACGGCTTAGGAACGAATCACGATATTTTATAGTACGTCCGGGTGATTACGATTGAAGGTTTGAAGAGGCGGAGTGCTACTGGCGATTTCAAAGGAGCACTGGTGGTGGAAATAGCGATAAAATAAAATGAGACAGGAGACATTACGTCGGTGTTCTTGGGTGTTAATTGTTTGAGTTATATTACAACAGTATTACCTATGAGTTTTATCGCACGGTTCTGAATCCTATCTAGCAGGTGCAGAATTGTTTTAGGAGCACCTGACCAGATGCGGGAATTGTATTTCAATTTTGGGCGGATGAATTCCTTATAGATTGAGACCTGATTAGAAGGGGAGAAATATTTCTTACATCGCTTGAGACAACCTAGATATTTCGCAGCATTTTTGACGACATCGAATATGTGGTCATTCCAACGTAAGTTGCTAATCCTGCTTTAATCTTGAGAAGAATCTACTTATTCTACCGACAGGGTGATCAATATTTGTATTGAGAGAAATGTGTGGTGCCTATATTGAATATATGGCGTAAGCTTGACGAGCCGTACAGTGTAATGAGATTAGCTAATTGTATTGGAATCCAGGGACTTCAAGCAAAACACTGTATTGAGAATGAACTGCCAGTGTTGACATAATAAGACACA
This sequence comes from Volucella bombylans, assembly GCA_949129095.1. Lineage (NCBI taxonomy): Eukaryota > Metazoa > Arthropoda > Insecta > Diptera > Syrphidae > Volucella > Volucella bombylans. The sequence goes on along the minus strand of OX422140.1, from coordinate 189,458,507 downwards.
TTGACACCCCAAGTAGGCGGGAAACAATCACAAAAATAAATATTTTGGCACGATCTTTCTGCTGAGCTTTTAAATGGAATACCAAAAAAGGAACTTTGGCGAATCGAATGCGAATATAATGGCTGCCATCGAGGAAACTGTTTCAGAACGAAAAAATGAGCAGAAGATGATTTTCGTTTAATAAAATTACATATTGCAGCTCTGGACAACCCAAGTTACTATCTGTACTGGAATAACGCTAAACGGTGAGTAAACGATTTAAAAGTTACCTTGCGTGAACCACTATGAAGTCAGTATCCACATTTTTCGTAAAGAAACCAGAGATAGCCTAACTAAAAAAGACATCAGTCGAGAAAAGAAGCTAACACATATTTAGTAAAGAAAGAGGTCAGCTTTGGGAGTTAACATTACGAAGATGACTCCAAAATGCCCTTAAGTACTAAGAACTAAGCAAACAAAATATGTGAAATAACTTCTGCGAAAATTGTATGGGTAGTGGCCGGTGTTTCAAGAGGCCGGCTTCACATGCATAAAGAAAGGGGATGAGAGAACGATAAAGATTAAAATGACAGTAAGGAACAAAGGCTGCAAAAAGTAAAGCGGAAATAACGAAACCGGAAAACTAAGTCTTGACGTAGCCTATGAATCTTGCAATGGTGAGGCGAAAAAGGCGGTAGTCAGAGCAAGTGCAATACTATTTAAGGTATTGTATCGGGAATTAGAAGAGAAATCTACAGGAACTCTCTGCATGTTACAAGAAATGGAAGAACTGTAACGTCAATTCGCAATTGCAGACGAACCAATGTTTTTAAAATTACGATACAATAGAAAAAAACTTCGATGAGATTCAATCACCCAAATGTATAGAAAACAAGAAGGAACACCTGCTAAAGGGTGATCAAGGAATTTGGAAAAGATGGGAAAAGTACTTTAATGCATTTTTAACGAAGATTTTATATTAAAAAACCTAAATATACAAAGCAGTAAAAAGAAAGAACCACGAGCGTCGGGCTGGATCATACACTCTTCGAAGAATGGGTGACAATCGGAAAGCTAGGGTCTAATTGATTCGCAATTTCGTCAAATAAGATGGTGAAAGGTAATCGAATGCTAAACCAGGGTAGAGAGCTCTCTTGTATCACTGTACAAAGACAAAAACTATACGATAAATTGCATTTGTGAAAATAATGTCGTATACCTGTCCAGACATTCGACGACGCGACGTTACTAAACTCTATGACAACTAATGCGACTTTATGGGAACCACTAGCGGAAGCACTACCGATTCAGAAGGTACCCGAGACATATACAAAAAAGATACGCGATATGCACACGATGGGGGTTAGAATCAAAGTTAAATAGACTGCGGGAATAAAAAGGAAATCAAAGTTAAGTTGGAGTACACCAAGATTGTATTCAAAGTCCGTTTCTTTTGAAAGTCGTGTAAGTAGCACCTTAAAAATTCCGTAACGAGTTCTCGTCTTTTCGCCTACGATGTGATAGTCCTATTGGCAATCAGTCGTTCTAACAACAGGTATCTGTATTTTGATTTTTACTGGTTCTCAAACCCAACAAAACCACACAAAAAATCAGCTAGATGAACCTAAAAAAAAAACATAAATATTACCTCAACTTTCCTAATAATCACTTTGCTATGAAAATTTGTACCTATGTGTTTTCTTTCCATATTTAAAAAAAAAGAAACTCCTACCAAGTATTACATAACTCAGGTATAAATAATTACTTGGGTATCCCTTTTGTCATAAAGTGATACAAAAAACGCCAATGGATTCTTCTGTAACCTGTTCGATTACAACATGGGGTCTATATACGAGTAATATTGCACACATTTAATCTCAACCTATGAACTTTCAACTAAAAATTGCGGATTCTTCGTACAGATAAATTTTTATTTTTTTAATTTCCATTTTTTGTTTTAATATTTCAGATGCATGCACATATTTCCCATTAAAGATTTTTTTTTTGTATCTTAAAAGAAGAAACTTACCCGTCAATGTCATCCACGGATATCTTGGTATATCGGCAATACTTTGTCCTGCCCCAGCAGTCGGCACAACACCCGATGATGGCTGTGTACATGCATTGCCCAATGAATCGACACCAATTGCACCAGCAGATGCTGCTGAAACAGCCGATGCCGCAGCCTGGTGATAGAATTGTGCAAAACTTGATGCGCTAGCAGGTACGCTCATCGACTGATAGCTATTCATCATACTGTCTGTGTATCTATAATCAAAAGAAAAGAAATCCATTAGAGAATTTTATGAAAACAGATACAAAATGTATGAATATATTGTACAAGTAAATATGTATGTATGTAAAAGACTACATAAGATTAACATTCCGAAACCATTCTCAATCAATTGAAAGCTAATTACTTTTGCGCAATGTTGTGGTCAAAGGTATGGGTACAATAATTAACATGACAATAGACAGAAGAAGGAGGATGGTAGTAAAATAAATTTCCAACAAGCACACTATATATACAACAACTGTAACATAAACAAATTAACGTTCATACTAACAAACAAACGAATGGTCATTTGTGACAAGATGACCTGCTGGTTCTATTCGAATGCACACACCAAACACCACATACACTATGCAAATTAGTGAAACCCAACATTAGCCGCGCATAAGAAATTCCAAACAAAAGAAATGTTGGCCTCATAAAACTGCAGGAGGCTTAACTTTTCTTTGAAACAATGGGTACGGGCGCCTACAAATTGTGACCATGATTTACAAATAAGGTGGTAAGTACGTACTTAAGTACTTGGTCAGAGACCTAGTCTTAACCGCAATTGTGGGTGAAGGAATCATCACCGACGGGATGTGTTCATGTCAGATGAAGAAAACTGTAATTTGGGATTGATCTGAAAATTTTAGATAAATCAGGAATGATCGTCCAACAAATTTTAGGAAAACTTGTAGTGGACTTGTAACTTTTGTTCTTGGAAAGGTCTTTTAATGGAAATGTGCAAACTTGAACTCTGAAAAAAGAAGCCGAAATGTCTTCTCAGAATCGCTAAGTATTTAAGTAGGCGAAAGTTAAGAAAAATAACAAAAGTCTATTTGGGGTGTTCGATATTTTATACGCCGTCGAAGATTACGAAATTTGCATTGGATTAACCTTTTAAGTCACATATGAGTACACCTTAATTAAATGTCGAATGTCAAAATTTGTTCACATCAACGGAATTTACTTGGTTAAGGCATGCTATACAAAAACTCCTACAACCGGAGAGTTTTAAGTTTTGGATATAGGCGCGGATAATCAAATGCAATTTCTGATACAATTTTCATTACAATATCAGATGCAATGTTCAATCAAAACGGTCATCATGTTATTTTTGATATTTTTGGATTGTTTCGATTGAAGTTACAAATTTGAGTCACAAATCTTAGCTTTTTGGGAATTTAATGGCTGCGCCAATCGAATAGTAAAATACTCAGAATTTTTGGTTTTCTTTTTCGACTTGCGCTACAGAATTTATTCGTCAGCTGCATGTTATTCAACAAGATTTCATTTATTACTTGGTAAAACGAAGTTTTACTGAAATTTAGTGCAGAAGTAATCGCTATACAGAAATGATTTATAACTTTTTTATAAAATAATAACAAACTTGAATCTGACAAACATTTACTCCACTGAGTTCAGTTAACATACATAAATTCAGGATACACTTCTGTGAACACTGGTCATAATTCACTTTGTGAACAGAATTGATCCATTTGCAGACTTCAAACTGAAAGGAATGAATCTGGCTATTCATATTCTTAATCAAATAGACCGCTTATCCTAAACTGTCGTCCAAAAGCTGTTAAAACCAAATTGTTTTTTTTGTTGTTACATCTCTCAAAATGAAGAATGTTATTTCCGTACTATTAAAGCCCAAAGCTGGAGTTTCGATAATTACACATTTTGGACGATAATTACACATGTTCAATAAAAAAAAACTAGCTTTCGTTAGAATGAATGCCAAAATTATTAGTCTAGAATCATTTCATAGGTTTGTCATTTTTATTTTCTTAGTCGAGTGCTACAATTTGGCTAATTAATTGAGATTAATGGAAAATGGGTTAGGATAAGGTTACTACTGAAATTGAAATGTCAGTAAACTCTATGTTGTTAAGATTATTGTTCCTGGTTTTCCTCTGTTAAAATAAAGGCCAATTCTTAAATATTGCCACGAAACAGACACACTTTGAAAATTTGTAGTGGTGTTGTGAAGAAACGCAAGTCAAGCATGAGCAGATAACATATGTCAACCAAATGTGAGAACATATAAAATGATGTTATAAATATGTTATGTGGTTAATCTGTCAGTGATTTTTAGCCATCCCGCTTTCGACGTTTAGATTTTCCACTGCTGATGACTTTTTCAAATTATGCTACATTTTCAACGACAAACTTCAAAACAAGTGTTGCACAATAACGGTTTGGAAAAGGGTAATATGGAAATTTTCCATGAAATTCTGTCCAATGTTCAAATAAGTTCGAACTATTGTATGTTACAGATCAAAGAGTAATTGTGAGGCTTTAATTTTGTAAGGTATTTAGTGCTTCGAAAGCGGACTGTAAATGTTAGAATTTAAGCTTGTTGTTCAGAGCACGGAATCCTAACTTTTAGATTATTTTATTCAAGTTTCATGTTTTTCATAGACATGTCTGAGAAAATATCAGATTATATTAGTAAATTAACGTCTTGAATTTAAAGACTTTCTAATTTTGGTATAGAGCCATTATGTCAAAGATCAAAGTTTGGTCACTTCGAAATTCGACTCGACAATTTTTTAAGGGACAGTTACCTTTTGACCTGTTAAAAGTTTTTAACTTTACTGTATAACTAAGACTTTTGTCAGTATTCCGATAATACAATTTTGTGTTTAAGAAGACAGATGAATTTGAAACTCCAATCTTGAGGGCAAGCGTTTGAAAAAGACATGTTAAATGTCAACAACTAATTAAAATATTATGAGAAATACACAATAAATTGTCAAATTTAATTTAGTCAATCCACTCACCTATGGTTTTTTTTGCCAACTTCGAGCGGCGAGAGAATGCGGCTTTATCGTATTATTGGCAGATGTTTTGGCTTTTACCCCTATCTGACGAAAGGGTAATGAAATGAAATTTTTATTTATTATTATTATTTTTTTCTCTTCGCTATACAGCCTAGATTTGAACCTAACCGCTTAGCATTGCGATGACCACCGCCACCGTTCACTTATCTCAAATATGCGCTATAGGTATTATGTGAAAAAAAAAACTCTTGCCGTTGGGATCCAAATATACGTACTCGTACATATATCGAAACGCGAGCAACTGATTTCAAATTAAAGACACTCGAGGTTTAGGTTGTAGTTCATATGCAGGAGAAAGTGTTTCACCCTGTCTAGTCTATAATCAGATGTGTTTCCGAGATTCTTTTAAGGATATTTCAAAATAAAAAATAAAAGAACAGGGAGAATTGACATAAAGAAAAGTAGCTTCTAAAGTTTTACCTGACTTTTCTATTGAAATGTGCAAAATAAAATCGACAAAATGAAAATCATATCAAGAAAAAATATTATAAAATGAAATCTGACTTTTCTATAATTTTTGAAAATGTCAAGAGTTTAGCATAACTAATAGGTAATATGGCCTGTAGCCGAGATTAGCTAACCATATTAGCCAATTCAAAAAGATACAAAAGTTGAACATACATGTAGATAGGTAAAGTTGTAACGAATGATATATATGGCTAATCTTCGTCGTAGGGTTTTAAAAAATAACACACTGTCTACGGTATTTGTTGTTAATTGGAATATGATTGAAGTCTGTGGAATAACAAATTTTCGAAGATAATACAATTCAATGTGTTTGGCTATGATATATGTACTTCTACAATTTTAAATTGTTCCTATATGATATTTCCGAGATTAATATAGACACCCGCAGTTCCCGCAAGGCAATTATTCAAAAGTTTTTCCACATCTCTTTCTAAATTTATTGCTAATATTTTTACCAATTTTCAACATACTGAAAACATATCGTTTTAGTTTTAGGCTTATATCGAAAATTCAACTTTCAATTCAACTTTTAAATAAATAAAAAATAACTGGAAATGTTCTGATGTCTTACGTACATACAGTTTCAGTAAATTATTTTGGAAATGCACCTTAAGTTGAGTAAAGAGTAGAGAGAATCGAAAGTCGAAAAAGCCAGTAAAAAGGTTTTATCTAGCTTTTTCTCTTCCTATTGACCATGGGATACATGTTCTTTTTTAATGTTGAGATTTTGCGACTGTGTTTGAGTTGAAATATTCGGGCTACTATTCGCATTAAATCTATGATTTTAATCGACAAATTATTTATTTTTACGGGTAGTTAGTGCTTCAATTTTGGCAACCATGAATTCGTAATAGAAGGAGCTTCAATTATTTAAATTACCACCCGGCGTTATATTTTATGATACTTTAACAGATTTTTATGATAAATCCATCAGTTATTTTCAAAACAAAATCGGAACAAATGGTTATTGATGTAAATCGTAGTCTAGTAGGCACAAAAATAGTGACAAATATGGAAACTAGGAAGAATTCGATACCAAGAACAGCTTAACTCTCTTTAACGACAACTACTTTTCTTACAGTCAACTTTGATACTTCTTCAGTCAAATTTTCGAAAAATAAATCCAAAACATAAAATTTTCCTATTAACAGATTTCCAAAACCCAGATATTAAAAGAAGGTTTACACGTACTTTCTAAAGAAAATCTCAGATATATAGGTTAATACATGATATATGGATTTGTAAATATTTTTAATTTACCTGCAAGATTTATCTTCAAGTCCGGAAAATCCCGGCATACCAGTCAGACCGCCATGCGTTGTGGGATGATTCGATACGTATGGATACATTTTGCTAGTTGGTATGGCAAACGAATTGGGACTATTATTTGAATCGGCACTTCCTCTCAAAGGACTACTGTCTGCAGCTGAACTTAAATGATGATGTGCTGATGGTGATAGACCGTTAGAACTGGCGGCTGCCGCGGCACTTGTTATAACTTTATGATTTTGAAATGCAGCGGCTGCTGCGGCTGCTGCTGCTGCGGCGGCGGCGTTTAGCGAATAACTACTACTAGTATTATTACTACTCGAACTTGGGGAATGTCCAAATGTAGTCGGCGATGATGAGGATACAGGTGAATTTGAACTTAATTGCTGTTGTTGCTGTTGTTGTAATTGCTGCTGTTGATGTGGCTGTTGCTGTTGTAATTGCTGCTGTTGCTGCTGATGATGATGATGCAATTGTTGCTGATGATGATTTTGTTGTGCGGCTGCGGCGACGGCTACTGCTGTTGCTGAAGCGACGGCTGCTGCTGCGGCGGCTGCTGATGATGAATTTTGTTGGCTTGTTAAATGTGAACTTATAAATGGTTGAAACTGTGGATACTTTGGTAGCATACTATCAAAAACAAATTTTGACATTGCACATATTTACGTTACGCTCTGTCTTACAAAGGAATTTTAATTTTTTTTTCTATTCTCTTACAAATGTTACAATTTCAATTTTGTTATTTTTATTCTATTCTTGTTTTAGTTTTTTTTTTTGTAAGGGAAGGGATGGATAGATAGTTAACTATTGTTGGAACTATTGTAATATAAAAAATATATATTTTTTGCTTTGTTTTAGTTTAGTATCTAGTGTAAATTACAAGTATCTATAGTTTTGTTTTAGTACTGAGTAAATAGATTAAAGTTACGTTACGTACAGTAGAAGAAAATGTTTTACCTTTTTTTTTAAATATCTTGGGCAACAAATAATTTTATTTTGCAATTTGTTCTTTTGTAGGAAAGATAGTGTATTTTTGTTTGTTAGTTTTTGTATGAAATTCAATTTTGAATTAATTCATAAATCTATTCCATTAGGTTTCAAATCCCCAGCTGCATATGATGAGTTTGAGTTGTGATGATTTGCGTGATTTGTAATAATGTAATAAATTCGACAAATGTTTTTTTTTTTTCAAAAACCGATTAGAAATATGGAATATATTTGAAAAGATCCTTTTTCTTTCATTAAATACTTCATATAGCACGTGGATAGCAAGAGCACAGTGTTCACTTCGGTTTTAGTGGCAATAAAAATATTCTATTGAGAGAATCGAGGATTTAATGTTGTTTTTTTTCTTTGCTAAACACTGTATCGGTACACTTCAGTCATCACAGATACTCAGATTCATTTGTTTTGAGATCGTTAGATATTGTATGTATCTATTTGAATTTATTACTTTTTTTTAACTTTATTTTATTGCAAAAGATTCACTTAAAAATGACAAAATTGGTATCATTCACAATTTTATAGCACAACACTCCGATAATAATGGGTATCTATGAGTATCTGCGGTACGTTTACGACTATCAACGAGTAACTGCGAGTATCGACGTTAATCTGTGATATATCAACAAGCATTTAAATGCATCTAGAGTGTATGGATGGCGCCCGTTTTTATGATTTCTTATGGTGATTTAATTTTTACGGTCATTTTGTTGTAGTTGGCCATGTAGTAAACTGTTTCGATTTGCTTTATTTTTATTTTTAATCCGCGCACAAAATACAACTTGTTATCATTCTAACTTTCTGCCTTCACAAAAGCACAATTTTTTTGACAGTTTTTACTATTTTCTTCTAAAAGAAAATACTTCAATTAGTATTCAACCAGCAAATGTAAACACGAAAAAAGATAGCACAAAAACACAGGGCAGATGTATCATAATGATTTTCCGGAAAGAAAAAAATTGTTTTTGCCAAATTGTAAGAAATTTTGTTGATTTTCGTTTATTTTTTATTTAAATTTAAATTTGTAGCTTTGGCTGATTTTTGATTGAGTTTCTCATAAATGAGATGAGTTGGAAAAAGCACAAGTTAGCCGCTGTCGGTTTGATGATTATTATTTTGATGACGACGGAGACGGTACGACGAAGAGACTACACAACACAACGACTACGACGACGACAATGACGATAATGATAGTATAATAGATGAAACAAACAACAAAATAGCGTAAGTAGGTACTAATGTGCTATACATCGAATAAAATTAGAAGACGAAAAAAAGACTGAAAAGAAGACGACAACGGCGACGATCAGAGAGAGAACGTATCGTATAGTAGTAAGTATAGCAAACAACCGTTTTGGCGGTACTATAAATATAATAAAAACAATTTTTACTTTTTTTTTTTTTTTGAAAAGAGTATAAAAATTTTTGTAATAGGTAATTTTTCGATCGTATAAGTCCGAAGCTGTTTGCGTTATGAGAAGTAGTTCGTTTATGGCACAATACAAAAGCTATGATGATATGGTTACGCGATTTCGCTTCACGCTATATTTTTGTGTTGAATATATATAGATACAGACACGTATATAAATGTGTACACGGGGCTCTGTTCGGTTTTTGTTGAGTTGTTCGAAAAGCATTTGGTGCTGTTTTTTTTTTTTTACTTTTTTTTCTTCATCTCTGCTCCTTCTTCTTAGTGTTGTTTCTACACTTTCTTGTTGGGTTTTCTGACTTTGTGTATATAAAACAGATACAAAGATACAGAGAATCAGACAGAGTAGAGAGCAACCCCAAAGAAAAAAATTAAATGTGAAGAAAAAATTTAAAAACGTATCTCGAGACCATAAGAATGAGTTAGAGATACTCTTGTACATGGGTTTGAGTTGTGTGTTGGCCTGCTCGCTCCTGAAGCACACTGGCACTGGCACTGGCACTGGCACTGGCACTAGAGCTGGGTGCTCCCCGGGTGATGTTTTACAAGATTTACTAGTATTCGTGTGAAAGGAAATGCCACAGTGGTAGTTGATTTTCTTTCCATATGTACAAACATGTGTGGATATAGGACTGGATTCTGAGTGGAATCCAGAGGAAGATGTTGGAATGAGATATGTTCGTATAAGAATTTTCTAAACATTCGGACTGAAATGCAGAAGCAAATTTTTGTTTTCTGTTGTATCTGTGTTTTTGTATCTCCGAGCATTGTATGAAACCTTCAAGCCATGTGCTCTTGGTTTGTTGTAGGAACTTTTTTTTTTTCTTTTTCTATCTACTAAGAAGAGCTTTCACTCTATTTTACTCTCAGAGAGTAAAAATCAGGCACCCACAACTAATCACACCTGGGTGGAGTAGGATAGTGAATGGATCGTATTTATGGTTGTCCTTGTTTAACGTTTCCGTTTGTCTGGTAGCTGGAAAAGATGCATTGGACTTTTTTACATCTTTTTTTTGCTTAGTTTTTGCTACCTACTTGGTTAAAGTATCTATAATCATAGCTGTAATGCCCATATACTCGTAAAAGGGAATTGGTTAAATTTGTAATAATAATAACTGAAATAGTGCGATTGTACATTGAGTGTAATTTTTTGAATGGATTTAATCACAATTGTTATGAAGTGTCATTATTGTGGAATTTTAATTGAGTTTTTATTTTTTATTTAGATAGGTATACATATACATTTTGAATTTTTTACTTTTTTGTGCGTGCTTATGATCATACATAAGTGTGTAGTGTATCTACATTGATTTTGGATGACATTTTTAGTTTTTAATTTCATATTATCTATCATACATTATATTTTTAAGATACAAAATTTTTTTTATACAAAAACATCAAGAGAAACATAGAAAATATGACAATGATTTAGTTAAAATTGAAATTCCCTTTTGTAAGCTTTTAAACTGTTTGTGTTAAAATGTCGACTTTTTAAACTTTACTAAAAATTAATTCCGAATAGTAGGCACCTGTACCTATTTAATTATTTCTTTCACTTACATTAATGTATCTAGATTTTGTGCATATGGGTAGATGTATTTACATATGTATAAGTTATATAGATTTATTTTATCTAATATTTCAAATTGTGATTAATAAAAAAATTATATTGTGTGACAAAAATATAAATATAAAAATTTTATAAATACATAAATAAAAAATTAAAATAATGATAAAGAAAAGTTTACAATTTTTTTTTTGGATCAATCACGTAATTATTTTAGTCTTACTAGATTATACCCAATGGGATCACAACCCAAGCAGACGTACTCTACCCAAGTATGACAGAATCTTCTTAAAGCTGTTAAAAGACACAAACTGCTTGTGACGTCTTCGAATCTGAACTAATTTTAATATTGAAAATTGAAGAATAAAGAAGAAGAGCCTCCACACCTACTTCTACAATGTAGGATATCTTCGGGAATTATCGCAATAATAAGAAACGTACGATTTCATCTGAGAAACTTCTTGTGGGTAATTGATTTTGCCAAAATACATGCATGTTTACAACAAAGTCTATTGTCCACCTTTCTTCTTGCAGTATGCGATGCAATTTGCTGAGGATAGACATAATTTTTGACTATCACTGAGTACCAGCTCTTATTTTATGATATCTGCATACGCAACTAAATTTTATTTCCATTAAAAATAGCTGATCAAGAAATACAATAAATAAGTTCACGGGTACATCTAAGATAAATACGATTAAATCTACTAGACCAGATCAAGATAGGTTCTACAGGGTTAGAAAACACCCTTTCTTAAAATTACTAAAACACTAATTACCAAAGTAGGGCCCATTGCAATACTTGTAGGACTCTACTACAAGGGACTCTTGTATTTTTATTCTAAAAGGATTCAATATCCATTTATAAATGATAGAAGCCATTTTATCCAAGCGGCTTACAAAAATAGCTCTCTGAGTACTTCATATGCCTTTCGACTATATCTGTAGTATCTCTGCATGTCCGAGTCTGTATGTGCTTGCTTACTAACATATTTCTTATGAAGATGAAATGGAGCACTTTCCAAAGAATTTGCCATAATGTTTTCACCAATAGCCTTTAGAGTTTAAGAATTACTCTAGGTCTCTTCTGACTTAATATGGCCCTTAAGGCCTCAAATACCTTCACTTACTCTTCAATATTAGAACAGCTGGTCATTTTTATAATTTCACTGTTGACGATCATCCTAACAGCATAAGCCGGTGGGTTTTAATACCTCATTGTCCAGTTTTTTAACATGATCTTAATTCGTTCTATAGCACTGCGTTAGCATGATGCGGAAATTAATATATACTCTAGATTTAATGACATACAATCCCATCTGCTTTAGGATACCCTGACTATAATATAACTTACAATATTAATGTAGATGTTAATTTCTCAGCTTAAAGTGCAGGTTGAACGAGCGCAAGAAATCAATCTGTTCAAAGTTTTCAAACAGTTAAAAATAAGGTAACTCTAAAATTTGTTTAAAGGTAAATTAGCGATATTACAGTCCATCTACTATTGAAATTGGAAACAGAATCGTGACATGCTTAGTAAAGCATTATGTACTATTGAACTTTACTTTCAACTCAATCACTGACAAATAAACATCTTGTAAATATATTTTGAACGGCGAATGAAAATTTAGAAAAAAAATCGATCACCTATGCAGTTATGAATAAAGTTTGTCTAGATCTTAAGGTCATGGCATTGGTTTGAAAGAATACGAGAACAGGACCAAATGCAAAACCATTCGATGTTACAGCCTCAAGTAAAGCAAGTAAAAACAAGTTCAATGATAAAAAGTGCCTCCACATAATTTGGGTTTATTCAGCAATAATAGTCGTTTAAATATAGGTTAAAAAATATTGCAATAATGTAAGAAATTTGTTCCGAAGAAAAACGCCGTCAATCACCGTGGTCAGGATCGCGGACTAAAACAAACTATTGTATATCATGACGACATTATGCTGTTACAAGCGCAAACACCACATGGAATAGTAGCGCTAACGTCTCTGACGGCTTTCGTTTAATATTTCATAAGCTACATACATAATTGCTGAGAAAATACTATGTTACACTTATGCGAACAAATCAGAATGTTAGATATACGTCAAAACAAGAGAACTACACGTTTAATACGCAAAGGAAGACGACTTTAGTAAATTCAAAACATGCGTAATATCCTCGTCTTTACTCTCCCCAGCACAAGTGTGAAAGAAGATACACACTTACTTACCAACTTACTTAGAGGACTTTTGACTCGATTGGTGTCTCTGCCTAATAAATTTTCTTTTTTAAGGCTTCTCCGTCCCGATTACCTTAGTACGATAGCTTACGTACGGACATCCGACCTCAATTCTGGGGTTAATATGGACGACCCATTAAACAAATCTTAAAAATCTTTCTGTTCTAGCACCTATTTAAAGCAGTCATGATAGCATATTTTGTGATACCATCTTATCTGGATTAAAATAAAAAATTAAGTTCTTATCAATTTAAATTCAATTGACATTATTTGTTAGGCATGAAGGTTTGATCTGTGATCGATTCACCAAGGCGTAAGCTACACCACACTTTTTGTAGAGCTTGCGTCTTGAAGTCAGCTGTAATCTGCTAAGTTCACTTCGGACGTTGTTCATGTTATTTGATTTTCTTGGGTTAGGAGGCTATGTGGAAACGTTTTGCTTTTCGCAGGATTTTGTGCTTTTCTCTTCTTCAGGTTTGGCTGCTCTGGTGTTTCATTGCAGCTTCGTTTTTCCTCTTCCACAGTCTTTCTCGTGCCACGGATAGATTTTCTTAGAGAAGTTGGTAGTCCAAAATTGTTCTAGCACTGACTTTACTATTTATAGACATTTACTAAGGCTAAGTGGGATATACCAGAGAATTTCCTACTTATGCGCTTCATGAAGTCTCTAACAATTGCAAGCGTGTTGATGCGTTTAACTTTAACAATTTTATTTTGCCTATTTTAATGTCTATATTTTTTACGTTTATCGGGTTCTGCGGAACGCATTATCTTACATATGAAGGGTATCTTCATTGATGAATTACACAAAATAGACTTCGAGTGCAATTGCATAGTACTGTGGATAGCTCTTATAAGTCTCATACAAGAGGTCATTTCAGTTTCAGTGGCCGCCGCGACATGAGTGTGTAAATTTAAGCTAATTGATCTTATGTGGCTTACAGATGGGCGATAGCTTGTTAAAGACCTTATTGCTCTATCTAATCTTGGGCCATTTGTTATAACATAAATTGTATTTTGAATTACCTTTATTTACATCGTACACTGTCTCCTGAAGAAACATTTCAAGAGGTTCTATCTGTAACTGCTTTCGAACATCCCATTTTAGAATATGGAATATGACACCATATTCATCCTTGTATTCGCCAGCACCTCATAAGTTATGAGATCTAGCAAAAAAGGAAAGATGCACAAAGATGTGCTATATTAAATATACAGCTGATAGTTGAGTTTAACCTTCATTCTTAACATTAAATTTTCACTATCCTCTGGATGATCTATCATGGAAATTAACTCTGTGAAAAATTTACGAATTTCTATAACAATGAACCCCTAGCCCCATGCTGTGTTAGATACCTGTGTATCTCAAAAGCTCACATAGTCTCAAACTTCGCTATCATTCTTAGCCTAAAACACAAGCGCTTCACTAAAATTTAGCTAAATAAACCGTTAAAAAATGAAATAAAAACTAGAAAATGAAAAGTTTATATATAAGTTTGTTCATGTCTCATTAACGAGCTAAAAATTTTACGACCTTGCAACACCACGGCCAACCGTAATTACTACAAACCGACCCCATTAGCCCAACCAAAGATCTGAAACGATGGCTTCTATTTTATGGTGGCTCGTTCGAAATTGAAAGGAAATTAATAAATATTCATGTAACCAATTAAAACCCTGCTTGTGTGTGGCTGTTGTTCTTTAGTCTGCTATCAGCTAAAAACAATCAACAAATCTATTCAAGTTGACCACGGATTCGTAAAAAAAAATAGTGAAAAATTGTTCCCAGCCCAGCTAGCTGCCTCGCCGTTCTCCACTACTAGCTAATAATTCAATTTATACGTTCTCATAACTATTTCTGTTGTGTTGTTGCAAATTGTTACTCTCATTCGTAGCGAGTATCTAAAGTCTTGTTCGGGAGTGCGCCATAAATCCATATATGACTGTCATAATAATAAAAACCCTTCCCCCTCCCCCAATGGAATTAATTTCTACACCACTACTTTACACTTGAAATTTCATGAATGACTCTAATGACAGACAGACAGACAAACTCTGATCCAATTGCGCTAAGGTGGTCATAAAAAATAGGACCGAGAAGTCTAGAAAATAATAAGTCAATTAGGAAACCTTTTAGACACAAACATGATGACAATCAAATTTGACAAGACGAACAAATTCCAAAAATCATAACAACTGAAGCGCCACTGTAGAGTGCAAAGTAAAACAAAAACCCTACCACCACCACGTCGAGCAATCAAAACAAACAATAAAATTACGAACATTAAACAAAAAGCAAACGAATGACAAACAAAACGTCAAAGCGACAAACATAACAAGAGAAATGGAGAAAAAATATGTACAAAACTACGAAACATAGAGAGAAAGAGCGGCAAATTATTGTCCAAATTGTTTCGCTATTGCCGAGAGGCATAATCACAAGATAACAATCGTAATAAAATAATAAAAAAAAGAGGAATAATAACGAAAGCAAGTGGAAGAGGAAGAGGAAATCCGATTCGATGGAACTCAAAACTAGGGAACTACGAGTACAACGATCATGCTGATGATGCTGCGATGAACCCACCATAAAGGAAGCTACTAAAAATCGTCCAACACTTGCATCAAAAGCTCTCAGTCCTATTTTAGATGACATCCCTGTTCGCAGCATCCGTGGGTGTAGACATCGACCGATGGTAACCGTACAAGTGCACAAGACACCACAAATGACAGCGGTGGAGGAGGAAAGTTTGCATATAAACTATCCATCCACCACCATGATGTTAAAGCGCACACGACACTCCGCACACCGTAGCGG
Organism: Volucella bombylans; assembly: GCA_949129095.1. NCBI lineage: Eukaryota > Metazoa > Arthropoda > Insecta > Diptera > Syrphidae > Volucella > Volucella bombylans. The sequence goes on along the minus strand of OX422140.1, from coordinate 189,442,617 downwards.
ACAAAGACCATTAAATTAAATGGCACTAGCACCAGGTACACCACACACTCTACCTACCTCTGCCCGCACACCCAACTCCGGTGGAATGTGTTTTAACCAAAAGAAGACATGGTATGAGAAGGCATATTCCGCCAAAGTGAGAGGGTAGATCGTTGGTATTTCACATTTTCACACTACTACATCGTCAGCTTATGGGGTAACTGCCCCGCAATAGCGATTTGGGTGTAAATATATGGACACAGAAGGCGCACTTCTCTGCTCGTTTCGTTTCAACATGCAATAAAACTCATATTTCCCATTCAGTCGCTCATTCAATGGAACGATTATGGCACAGAAAGAGATCATAACATTATTCGGGTAATGTGACCGGATAAGAGTGAAATTGGTTGGGTGATGCTTTTAAGGGAGACTTATCGACTATGAAAAGAGATGGCGAGATATTAAGGAAGGAGTAAGAACATACACTTATCGTGAGAGTTTGAGTGGAAAAACTTTGAGAGAGAGATTCGGATGTTATGTTTTTTCTGTGCCACTGAGAGGAGAAGTTAATGTTTTGGAGAGTTTTAGTGCGGTGGGTTAGGGTTGCCATATTTCGGGTTTCAAAAGTACTCGTTTTTATATTTTACGATTTGCAGCCAACTGATCGTTTTTGTCTTTAATTTAAATTTTGTCCGAAAATGTTTGGGCGAACGTTTTTAATCCACGATAAAGCAGTTATCTACCCATATTAAATGTAGAAAGTTGTGGAAATCGAATATGTCCTATTATAATTCCAATTGTAATTCATATATGTGTTTATCACATGTCACTTGGTTTTTGAGATTTACTGTCGAAATGCTAAAAACAAATCATGACATAGGAGGTAAAAGAGACAAAGAAAATTCTGATTAAACAACAGATATAACTACCAGTACTTATTCAAAATATGATAATGATTAGCGCCTTAATGGGCTTTAGTTTTGAAATATTTTCAAAAACTTTACATAAAAAGCTTTCGCTATGTTAAATTTCTGCATTCTACTTCTGATAACAATGTAACACTCCACACACGCGTAGTGCGAAAGTGGTTACGAACTAATTTACTACATCTGTACTATCGAAAATGGTATTAATGATTTAATCAAAAATACTAACCAATAATCGCAGTGCTGGAAAAAGGATGTTAGAAAGAAAAACATTAAAGTTCAAAAAAGCTAGAAATGCCTGTAACCCCTTCTTAAATGTGGGAAATTGGGTGTCAAACATACTACGGTGCTCAAATGGTCTTCAAAAAACATAGTGTATTCGGCCTATTTCTGGATCCCAATCGTCATTCCGAGTTTTGACTCTTTGGACATGGCCAATCGGACTATCAATGGAACCAATTTAATTTTGTACTCTTGTAGTATTAAGCAATATTCTTTGTATACAAGATCGCTGGTACAGATGTTATATCGTCTTCCCAAAAGCTGGTTTTCCACGTTGACATAGCCACCGCTTCAGCTTTCTTTGCATCTTATTCTTTCAAAGAAAAAGAATATAATCATTTGTCCATCAAAATAGGCGAATTTTTGTATTCTACCTCCCACAAGCCCTTTTCTACTTTCGAAAGAAATGCCGCTCAGTAAATATCTCGAAATAAGCGTGGTGCAGTGACTAAGTACGCCGATAACTATATAAGAGGGTTTGAAATCAAAACTCGGCCGCTATAAAAAAGAAGAAAAAGCAAGCAACCTTTCAGCGAGCAATGGAAAACCTCTTAAAGTGAAATCTCCTGTTCCGGGTGAGAGAGACTATGCTTCGGCCCACTCTGGACTATATTTTTTGTGTCCAAAATGCAATTTTGTTTTAAAGACGCATTTATTTTGATTAATTTTTTGTCTTTTGACAGTTTCTATTAATGATCTGCTGTCTGATCTTCTAATACAGTGTATTATTTTCCTTACTCTCTGTTTTCATGCTCCTGGACTCATGTCTGTGATGTCCAGCTATAGAAAAATGAATTTAATTCAATTAATATCGTTACCCAGTACAGTCGAAAAAGGCATATGAGCTAATAGTGAACAAAACTTACCAGGGCATAGATATCTTTAAAGAAAAAGAAGAAACACATTTACTTGATGTATAACATATTGTGTGTAGTACATGTGTTTCAGTAAAATTGTAAAATTGAAAGGTTTGATCAAAACAAATTCCGGAGATATGCAAGGAACCTTTACAGTTGGTTTATATTATTTTTTAAACATATGAAAAAGTAATGCTTGTAGAATGCCGAAGGGCAGTGCTTCAATGTAGGCCGGAATGAGTCCTATTTCAAAAACAATAATCTACTGCCTCAAATCGTCTGGTCTATAGCTTTTCAGATTATTTCGGACTTGCCGTGCTCTAAGTCTTCGTCCTAAAAAGCATGTTTAGTGAATCGGAACATAGTATCGCATTTTTGATCTAAAAGATTATGCACAAGATCTTACCTTATATATTACGTAGCCACTTCAAACCATTCGCGAACCATCTGGTTGGTAAGCATCGGTTTAATATCAGGCAAGGCAGAATTCACACAGGTATCACAGCAATTCGAGACCCGTATTCATTACGTACTTCGAGTGATCATAGGACTACAAACCATAGCATCACCAGAGAAAGAACATGTAGAAATTTGGCATCCCCTATGAAAATTCTTCGAATTTATAGAGTGAAAAGTTTCAGGAGTTCTACAGCTGACGAAGTATCTGGAACAATTGACGGACTTTCTTTCCTGTGGATCGCGCAAATTGTGCTGAGACTTCATTTGCCAACCACACACTCGTTTGATTAAGTTTTAGGAATGAGATTTGTAAGCACTCAAGCAAACCATAGCCAGCTGGTTTAGACAGGTCTGGTGGAAACCGTCAGTGCCTTGTTGAATATCAGTTTGACTAGTGCGACTTAAATTTAGCTTTGAAGTGCTTTATGTCACTTGCCCGAAAGAATATTATTATTTATTTTGTTATTCTTTTTCACCATTATAATGTTTGGAAGAATAATTTTTCTTTATTCTCGGTATCGACTGTGACTCTACCATTTTAGAAGATTGCTAAAGAATTTGTTAGAACAACTTTGAAATCGCAATCAAATAAGTTTTTGGAATTTCCTTGCAACCAGCGCTCCACGATGTGACATTTCTAAAGTCTTGGTTGGAACACATGTAATGGTAATGATTAATTCGGAAACCTGTATACAGACTGGTGTTATAGAACTACATAGATAACTATATGAATGTCAGAAGGTTTTTCAGATGAAACAATAGTATTTTAAGGCGAGGTAGTCCTCAATATCTGATCAATTAATTAAGTTGAATTGGTTTTTCAACTCAATCCCTTAAATTGTGGAAAAAAATCGATTTGATATAGAAATGAGACTTTCAATTTCTTTTAGACAATGGCGAGCGTTACTTTAGGTTGCATTCTAAGCACTCTTTGGTTAACACTTTTTAAATGCGACCCATCAGGCAATTTGCCGAGGTTATCATTAGAGATGTCCTCGTCAAAATTTTGATTTATGCAACGACCTTGTGATCTTGACAGATATTCAAAAAGCAAAACTTTGTGTCTTAAAATTCAATACTGCAAAGTCAACGATTATAACTTACTCACTCACTTCACAATGGATTAATAATATATACATACTCGTATATGTATATATAATAATATACCAAACGAAAATCGCTATTTTAGCAGCGAACTTTATGGAATTGGAATTGGAATTAAGTACCTCGGTTTGTTGTAACGTCCACACTTTAAAGAAAAACTCGGTCTTTTTGTTTAACTTGTGTATAAAACCAGAATGACCAGAAATGTGTATAAAACAATAAACTTCCCACTGTGCACTTATACTCGTAATTATTTTACCAACGGTTGTCATCCTTAATATAAGATACGCTTTAGGCTTTAGTAGTTCAAAAAGCCAATCGGCGACACAGGGTGCACTATTTGAACTTTTAAAAAGCGTACAAAATGTATTATTACTTGACGGACCTGCCATCATATTAAAAGCTGAACTGTTAGATAAGATCGTGAGCGCGTCAGGAATTAATACGAGTAGCAAAAATACAAAAAGTTTTACACGAAACTTTGAATATTAGTAGACCCTTCATTCCGCCGAATGGGCTGTGAGAAAATCGAAAAATAGATATTTGGATGCGTCTTTGATAAGAATTGGACGCCTGTTTAATGCTAATAATTTTGCACCAAATGCAAAAATTTAGTTGTCAATGTAATTTCCTCAATTAGGTACTTGGACACTTCCGCCCAGCTCTCAGGCAACTTCTTAATGCAGTCACTAAAACAGGGAAAGACAATACCCCAATAGCCTCTTGGGCATTATATCGAGATCTAATATTTTTTCCAACAAGGAAGTTTTGCAGGTGTCCAGGTGGACCTAGCTGTATGAGGGCGAGCGTCTGATGGAATAGAACACCAATCCAATTAATATTGTCGACTTTAATCTGCACAGCTGTTGAAAGTAGACTTCTGCGGCAATAATCTGGTTATGAGTCGACACTTCAATTATTTCCTCAGCATCACATCATATAGACAGTCCATCTCTGGGATGTTGTGCTAGTCTGTCGCCAACTGTGGCGACGTTTAATGTTATTTAATGTTATTCTAAAGAACCTTTTTTTTCATTTCCGGTAACGATTTGGTTCAAAAACGGCTCTTGATTGTGACGCGACAGAAGCGCAGTGCAAGCTTCTTTATGACTTTTCTCGTATTTGCTAGCTATCAATGGATGGCGATATGGCTTACTTTGAGTTGCCTTGTGAGTTACCTCACCGTAACAATGGGATTTCTTTTGACGATGGGCTTCAGGAGCTCATAGTCTAGTTCTACTGGCCTACCCGAACGAGGTTCATCCTTCAGGTCAAAACTGCAATTTCTAAACTTTGCCAACCAACGTCGACACTTGGACTCGCTGAGAGCACCTCCCCCATAGACATTTTGGATTTCTATGGTGGCTTCACTTCCATTATGGTTTTTTCGGAACAAAAACAATAAAATATGTCGAATATGCTATACATCAATTAAAAATTCAGTTAAAAATGCTTACAATTATGTTAACACAACGAAATTTGCAGACTGAATGAGCAAATTATCCCAAATACTAATTTCAGTAAGGCAGTATTTATGTTACAACCTGATCAAGGAAAATTCAAGCGGATACGTTGGGAAATGAAATTGCCAATATCAAGATTGCCATTGAGGAAAGGCGGGAAAATGGATACAAGTTTATAGGCGATATTACCCGAGGCTTTCTTCTCCTACTGAATAAAGGCAAAGTCGAAACTAGAAATTGCGACAACTAACTACCTATCGGTGAAGTTTATGTCACATACTTTGAAAATATATTAGAGAGTAGCACAATATTGTTAAACACTATGGCAGTCAATGTGGCTCTTTGGAATTTTATGTTTACGGATAATGATAGAGGAACACTGCGAATCTACGAAAGCAGATCTTTCGTCTTTATCGACTTGGAAGAGGCATTTGACAGCGTTCTTATATGAACACCGCTAAGATCTTAAAATTTACTCGAGACGTATAATATATATATTTTTTTTTTTTTTAATTTAAATCGAATAAATCGAAATTTAAGTTAAAGTGCATCAACGCAATGTATTGTACCTAATAGCAGCAAATGTTTTCGTACACTAGTGCCAATAAACGCATCCAATCCAACTTGACGGCTATTTGATAAGTGACATTTATGCAAAGTTCCTGCGTAAAAAATTTTTGATTTCAATTGTTTACAATCATGGAATGGGGCTCGCTTGAAAATCGTGACTATGAAAAAGACGATATCTTTCAAATGTTGCTACTGAGGCCACTGAAAATCACACGAAACTTTATGTATCGTACCGTGAGGATACTGGTGGAATTTGGCCGCGTAGAATTTGGCCGTCCGCGCACTGTGCAAATGCCACAAGTCATCAGAGCCGTGGAGAATAAAATTCATCGAAATCTGTCTCAGGAGATGTGTATCAGCAAGTCAAAATCGAAAGCCTTGTTGCGCCAGTACGCGAAGAAAGCTCACAGACGAATTCTTTTTACTGACCAGAAAATTCCCACCGGATGTTTGGCCAAATTTTCCAATGCAAGAGGTGCGTACTGCACCGATAAGTGGCCAGACTGACTTCGCCATTGCTGGGAGGAAAATATGGCCCATTTCAAATAAGTTGTTCTACAATTTGTAGCCAATAAATAGAAAAAAAAAGTTTTGAAAAATATTCATTCGTTTTGATTTTATTAGCCAAAAACCGTGTACCAAAAGATTTGCTAGTACTAGGTACAAAATCCGTGGCTCTTTAATGTCGTGTAAGATTTTTGTCTTTTTTTAAGATACTCGTATTAGGTAAGAAGTCCGGAGCGACTTCTCTCCTTTTTGCCGATGATTATTTTGTAATAATCAATTGAGCAGTGGTCCTACTGGCAAGTCTTAATAATTAGAGAAAGGCACTGGAAAAAAAACAGGTCGAACTAAAACCGAATATCTGCATTCATCTACTCGTATTTAGAAAGAGTTATCGTGCCAGAATGGAAACAATTTCAATATTTAAACTCAATCATTAGCTACCCTTGAAATTGCGACGATTTTGCCAAGAGTTAGCGTGGGGTGACTTGAATGTGTCGAAAACTGAGTGAAAACTTTTCTACTCTAAATTTGGTGGGGGCTGACGCCTATATTTATTTCGCTTAAGACAAGCTTAAACTAACTTAAAACTAAGAACAGTTAGGGGTTAGGAAGGAAGGGAATGGTGGAGGAGATCAAGTTTAAGACGAGAAGTGCTCAGGCTAAAATCAAAAAGGCGGAGTTTTGAGTTGACCTTACGGAGCAAGCGGGAGATTGGTACGTTAGAAGAGACGAGGAGAGCGTAAATTACGAGGGTTAGTGTTGAGGAAATAGAATTGTAAAGGGAACCGCAATCAACAGAACCAGAGAGCAGTCGAGAATGTCAGCTACGCCTCTGCGTTTTTCTAGTGTATCCAGGTTAAGAAGTTTGAGGCGGTCGCGATAGGGAGGTAAGATAAATGGGTCACTCCAGGGTAGTCCACGAAGAGCAAACCGAAGAAAACGACGTTGAATGTTCTCTATTCGGGATATATATATTCGGTGAAAGGGGACCATACTTGGCTGGCATATTCAAGGAGGGGTCGGACAAGGTTTATGTAAAGTGACCTTGTCACATAAGGGTTGCAAAATTCTTTAGACCAACGTTTGATAAAACCGAGCGATGAGTTGGCTTTAAGGATTATCTCATCAATATACGAACGGAAGTTTAACTCTAATGTATAATATTCCAAGGTCGCTAAGGGATTGAACCTGGGGTACAGATTAGTCATGCAGAAAATAAAGTCGAGAGGAAGATTGATTGGACTTACGAGACAAAGTCATAGATTGGCATTTGGAGAAATTAAGCTCAAAGAAATATTTTAGACACCAAGTGGAAAACCTTTCGAGGTCTTCTTGAAGGAGAATAGAGTCTTGGGGTGAAGAAATAGTTTTGTAGAACTTATCGGCGTAAATGGATACGGAGCAGTGTTTAATAATCCTCTCAAGATCGTCTATAGTTAAAATGAAAAAGAGGCTACCTACATGGTTGCCTTGTGGGACACCAGAAGTGGCCAAAAACGGCGTTGAGAAGGTATACCTAAAGCGAACGCTATAATAACAGTTCTCCGGATAAGAAGATATCCATTTTAACAATATGGGGTCAAAGCCAAGGGAAAGGGCTGAAAGCGCAAAGGATACGAATTCAACTAAGTTTGTAGTAGTTGATCTACCTTTTAGAAATCCATGCTGACTGGGTGATATAAGTGACTTGCACTGAAAGCTTGGAACTTCATATAAAAAACTTTCGAACATTTTAGGTATGTGATCCCTTTTTGTGAACCGGGGTTATGAAAGAGGTCTTCCAAACTTGGGGGAATTTCCCTTGTGTGAGGGACAGATGAAATAGAGGGAGGTTGCGAAAGATTGGAGGCACATTTTTTGAGAAATATTGCTGGGAGCCCATCTGACCCGGGTAAAAATCCATCATTTAACTACAAAAGAAAATCAGACGGTTATCCCCCCTTCTCTCTCGTTCGATAATATGTATATCATCACCAACATATTATTGCCAACTATTTTGCAAACTTTTTTAAATAGTCATTTGCAGACAACCTTTTTCGACCCGACCCCATATATTTCAAGTACCTTCCCAATTTCTCTACCTCAACCTTTTGATCACAACCTTATCGAAGATTTGGTGAGCGCTGACATAAAAAGAGCCGGGAAGAACCGTCATGAACTATGTAGTTCGTTCGTTCAATTGAACGACATAGGTCAGTTAGTTCGTTCGTTCGCGAACTACACAAGCCTACTTTCGAAGTGTGCCATTGTCCCCCGAAAGAAATTTTGGTGACGTCAAAAGAATTACTTTTTCTGCTTCTCGGTTTTGGTCCAGATTTGAACTCAGACTGTCTTGCATAGCAGTCGCAGAACTTAAGCATGCCACCACCACTGCTTAGTAAGTTTTTTTTTATAATATCACCTCCATTGCCGTCAATAATATATTTTCCCTTTTGCGAAGCTTGGGATTACTTCTTGAATGAGTGTTAAACTAAATCAACAGACCTTTCGCTACACCGATAAGGAAAAAGTGCCCAGAGCAGTGCTCATATATTATTTGGCATTGTGGAATCTACCATTAATTATATATGGCTCTATAGCTGCCGCCTTTGTGAAAATATTTCTTCATTGCGCGACGTAAAAAAACACTTTGAGTAAACTTGTTTTGCGATCGCGAAGCTTAACACTCATTGCGATAGGATAGCTGCGTTAGTCTTTTCAGTACTATAAGCCTTACACATCTGATAAGTTATCTGATCTAGTAAAAACTTACGCCGACGTAGTTGAGGAGAACTTGGAATAAGGGTCATGCCTACTGGGAGGATATTTCAACCAATTTTAAGTACCTACCAGCCAAAAGTTTTCAAATTACTTTTTATTGTTTAAATGTTCAGCAAATTTGAATCTTTGCCTCCAAGTGGATTTAAATCAGAAATTTGTGGTGAAAATAATGACTCGACAGCTAGTATTAATCAAATATAATTATTAAGAAGCAAAATAGTCATCTTCTCCACACTAAGAACAAAACAACGTTGGTAACACTTTTTGACGTCACCCCTTCTGAAACCAAAAAAGAGTCAGAACCAAATATGTGTGGAAGATAAAACAAGTCCCTGTCCATAATTAAAAATTCCATAATCTTAAAATAAATCGAATTTTACGAGATAAGATTCTTTTATCTCGGTTCCCAAGTGAATGGGTTTTATAACTTTTTATGTGGTCCTAAGTGTGGATAAAATAATTTAAAAGACCTTTTTTCTATATACGGAGAGATGGAATACCATTTCAGTTGGCTTACCAAAAAAGAGCTTTTCAGTCGGCAGAGCTCTCTTAGCCATTTGGTTAACGCACACTAAGAGTATTACTGAAATGCCACACATACTCATTTGGTTTGTTGGACAATTAATTTGTGACTGCATTACGAGTAAACGAGTCGAATATTCTGATCTCGCTTGCACATTTGGAATGGCAGCTTGTCTGCGGTGAAACTGGTCAAATCCATTAAATGCCATTCGACTTAAATCCACGCCTATAATCGATGACAGAACAAAACGGTCCCTGTCGTCAGAGTTCGTTCATCTTTGGAATTTACTAGTAGCCTTTCCTGATGGGAAAAGTGAATGTCACCCACGCCCAATTTAGGTTAGAGAGGTCATCATTTGCAGGCACCCAGTCATTTTATTACCCACACCTGCTCTATAGATACGAATACTCGGATAATATGCTGCACTAGACGACCTGGTATTTCTAAAATAAAAGCAAATTTGCACAAGTTTCTCTAGATTTAATGGGAATTCTGACAGTGTGGGCAGTGCCTAATAGTTGGTCAAACTCTTATAAGAAGGTGCACTGGCTAAATTTTGGAATCCAATTCATAATTCTGTTGTTGGCAAAAACACAACTACTTCCATTTATATAGTCACTTTTGTTGATAATTACCAATTTAGTTGGGATTTATCCATGAGATACTTCATCATCTGAAAAGAAATTGCAAAATATACAAAATTTGTTTAAATATTTTTATTTTTAAATAAATTACAATAGTTTTAATTAAGAAGAACATAAAAATAGGGCAACCGAGTGAAATGCACTTTTGAGCCAATGGTCGATTTTAACAAATTAAATGGCGGCAGATAATTTAGTTGTTTTTCTTTTTTCGTTTTTTTTTTTTGTAAATGGAAATGAAAAAATTATCCCCTTGAGTCAGAGTGGTCGGTTGAATGTGCGAGTACTCATATTCTGCAGCTATGCGAATCAAGTGAATTCACGCGCCTGGGCCAAGGAGAGTGTATTAATGACAGAGGTAGAGAGAATTCATTTAGCTTTGAGTAAATCGTGTTCCACAAAACAAATTTGTAAATATGTATATTTCCTTCATGAGTTATATTTAAATAATTTTAAATGGAAACAGTTTTGGTTAATTGGCAAATAAATTTGAAAGAAATATGCATTGTTTTGTCACGTAGGGGCACTTAGTGGTCTTGTTGGTAGTTACTAAGTTGAAAGGTAGTTTGCATGAACGCATATAGATGACAGTAAATGTGAGGAAGTTTTTGGGAATTGCCTAAAATATGTGTTTTTTGCAATCGGCGCAGATAGCGTTAAGCTTATGCAAAGATCAGTGAACTTGGAAAAGGAAGTTGGCTAACCAACGGACAATACACAGATTAAAAGCTTTGTATTACCTACAGAACAGCGGCGCACAGTGGCCCATTTAGGTAAAAGTCCTTGCACAGTCAAATTTTCGGGTGTGTCAATTGATGCAACATTTTTAAATTCACTGGATTAACAAATGTTTGGAGCTCTAATAATCGAAAAAAATTTTTCATTTCGATCAATAGTTTTGTTTGTAGAACCAGACAAAGTTGAGTAATGCCTAAGGTCACCTAAAAATTTATGTTTTTGTCGGTCTGAGTTTAAAAACTAGGCAAAGGGTTTTTTCTTTTCCGTTCTGTGAGATATATCAAGCAAAAGGCCAAGGAAATCAATAACAAAAAAACAAATACATACTAATAAATGCTGCCGTAAACATAAGTACTGAAGATCTTCCTAATGCCTTAGTAATAAAGTAAAATAAGGGTTATCAAAAGATGAAAGATGTAACCAAGGTGGTCTCTGAAAACTACAACTACGGTCTCAAAACTATAGAATACTTCGAGGAGGTTATTTCGAGAATCAGCCGCTCATATAACTGGGTTCAATAGAGAGGTAATACTTAATGTTTTGAATTGCAGGGAAAAGTTTAACACTGTCAAGTTTGGGGAGTATGCCAAGAAAACAACAGTATATCCAGAAAATCACCTCATGCCTCTTCATAATATGTTGGTTAATAATCAAAATATAATCGAGTATCAATCGTTACCACTTAGAGAATTATCAGAAGAAGGACAGTTTAAGCTCAGAATGAAGACTCTTTCAACGTGCTTGCAGCCTCATCGGACCCACTCATTTCTTCGTTAAGACATGTCAGAACAGAAAAAATCTCAAAGCACAATACTCTCCAAAACTGACAAGTTTATTAGACACTAAACCAAATGGTTTAAAAAATGAAAGCTTCGGACGTTTAATTTTTTTCTCCACTGTTTGACTTGAAATGAATCACTGAAATATTTTATTATGTACACCTAAAAAACATGTAAAAATGGTTCATTTACTTTAAATCATCACTGTTTTGTTCGGATTAACTTTTCTACACCGTGTTGTTACTTCAGTCATAGACTTTTGAATAATTTCAAAGTAAAATATTATGTTTATTCCCTGTGGTAGGAAAGCCATATTTCAGCAGAAGATTCTGAAACACCTTGTGAAGCATTTTTCTCAGAATTTAGGAATTTCTGGGAATTTCTTTTAAGCAGAAAAAAAACTGTCGCGATATCTTTATTCGTTTAAGAGTTATGATTTTTGCAAGCGAACAACACAAAATGAGCTACTGTGTGGCCCAGGGAAAAAATCTACATTAAGATTCATTACGCTTACTGAAAAACTGAAGATACTTGTAGATCTAGGGGTCGCTCAGATTAATTTCGAATTTATGAAATATGGTATCACTTGGTAAAAATATTTATTGCCGAAGCAAGTAGAGCATAACGGCCTCCGCTGTGAAATCGTGTCATTTACATAAGTTGCACGAACGACCACATAGGAAATATATGAGTATTATTTTAATAAAACAAATTGAACTAAAAGTCCTTTCGACTTTCGACTGCTCAGAAATCCTAAAAAACTAACCTTAGAAAAGTCATCTATACAAATCCTACGATACCCAGCTGTTTAAAAGAAATTGATGGCTCTTGGACGACCTCAGGTAATGAATCACTCAACTTGTGACTGGACACTTATTTTGCAGTTAGCTCCCTATTCACACTCAGTAACATCTTAGTAGGACTACTGTTGCTGCGAGTAAAATGCATGGTGTGATTATTAGAGGCAAGCTACTCTAGGCGTTGTATAATTTCTAACCATAAAAGGCTGCTAACCCGGAAGGTATAAGAAGTACCGAGCTGGAAAGCTCCTCCAGCTAACGTTAGAAAATATCATGAGGAGCTGCGTGGGAATTATTCACAAATCCTTGTCATGGAGAGAAGTTAATGTAGTTTGTAGGTTGATATCCATGGTACTATCTAGAACGAAAATGTTCTAGCGTTATATAATGAGGATGTTCCTTTAGTAACTAAAACAATCAAGCCAAACAGTAACACTAACACTTGGTTCTCAAAGAGAATACGTTTAAGCATGAGTTTAAACGTGACCAGGCTTATAATCATTGGAAGCGCTTTCGCAGCGAAGAACTTCATCTGCTATACCGCTTACTGCGTAACAAAGTCGTCTTGGAAATACGTAAAGCTAAGACAAGTTTCTTTTCTCACAGTAGGGTCAAGACCTACCATGAAGGGCAAAACGCTGTGGAGGGACTTACGAACTATTGGTATCCGCAAATCTAAAATCAACAATGGAGTGGACACTGACCTGAATGAGTTAAGTAGGAAGTTTCTATCCTTCAAACAAACCATTAGTGTATCTGAGGAGTTCTCATTACAACCTCATAACCAGCGCATTCTGTTTTCATCTCCCAGCTTCTCCTTCATGGGATTAAACTGTGTTGACGTACTTGAAGCCTTCCTTTCTATCAAATCCAATGCAGTTGGACTAGTTAACAGTTGGACTATATAACACACATTTTTAATACTGTACTAATAACGGGGATAATTCCCCTCAATCAGCAAAGATCATACCTGTTCCTAGAAGTATAAAAGGGGATCATTTTAGGCCAATCTCTATTCTGCCATTCCTTTCCAAAGCCTTTGTAAAAATCCTGCAACAACAAATATGTCAGGTCAGTATATGGGGCATCGCAACATTTTAACTCCTAAGCAATCAGGCTTTCGAAAAAAACACACACAGCATCACAGCGTTGCTAAATGTAATCGAGGATATACGACTTGGCATTGATAACGATGAGGTAACATTTTTAGTCCTGTACGACTTCTCTAAGGCATGCGATACCGTTAACCATGCCACCTTATGTACTAAGCTCCTGAGGTTATATAATTTTTAACCATGCGCCATAAGGCTGATTTCATCCAATTTGACCATTAGACATCCCAGCTGTTAAGTCAAACAATACTTTCTCCGACTTTTTACCTTCCGTGAGCGGTGTCCTTCAGGGATCTATTTTGGGACCCTGCACATAACTGAATTGCCATCGATTGTTAGGCATTGCTCTATACATTTGTATGTCGACGATGTACAACTCTGCATAAGATACCTGTCGGGCCTTATCGAGCACACCGCACAGCGAGGATCTCGCTGAAGTAGCACGGTGGTCTCTGGAAAATGGTCTTTTATTAAATCCATCGAAATCTAAATATTTGTTTAACCTGAGAAAATCATATTAACAAGATTGTTGATAAATCCTATTGTATTTTTCGTGTACTGTGGATCACGCAATTTTTCACTCCTTTGGCTACCAGAATTATTATTGCGAAAACCTTGATCATACCCGTATTAACTTATGACTGTGAAATCGATTTGAAGTGTAACTACAATAGTAAACGGAAGCTTAATGTCGTCTTTAACTATATTATCCGTTATATTTTTGGTTTACGAAGGTATGATAGGGTCTCTAGTTTTTCATCACAATTGTATAACATGTCATTTGATAGTCTTCTTCAGTTCCGTACACTATGCCTCTTTTCTTATATTTTACTAAGCCAACTTATCTTTATGAAAGAATAAGAGCTGTTTCGTCAAATAGATCTGGACTCCGGACACTCTCGACACTCCTTTTTGTCTTCTGAACGCCAATTTTTCCCCAGCTCTATCCGTTTGTGGAACAACTTACCGCGACAACTTAGAAGGATAGATAATGCAGCACAATTTAAAAGGGCACTAAAAAAGTACTTTTCGTGTTAATATCCGTATAAATCACAAATACAATATCATTATGTAATATATGTATGTACGAGTGTATATGATTTCTTGTGCTCTAATTTCCAAATTATATCATGTTATGTTATCATTAATTTGTAGCTATCATCTTTAGATTCCTCTTTTTTTAGCTTATCAATAACTAATAAGATATTATATCTTACTTTGTACTCGTATAAGCTTTCAATGAAATAAATAAATAAATAAATTGATCCACAAATTTTTTCTACGGCTCAACATGCAACATCCTTTACAGTAAAATCGGTCCAAATGGCTCTACATTTACTGACTAGCCACATTGAACGATCCCCATATTATAGAGAGTACACAATGGTTGCGTTCCTGGACATGGAAAATGCCTTTAACAACGTCAACACATTCGCAATCACGACTGCGCTGTCAATTATGAAGGTAGATGAATCGCTTGGGGAGTTGATCAGTCTTATGCTAAATAGCAGGATAATCAACTCCAAACTGGGTGGGACTTCGTCTTAAAAATGTTTCAGCAGAGGTACGCCACAAGGCGATGTCCTCTCACCCTTTCTCGGGAACGTAGTGGTCAATGAACTGCTGATATACCTGGAAGTAGAGTGCTTGCCTATGTGGATGGCGCTTCTATATCAAGATCTGGCCGAAGCTGGATTTAAATGGCTCTAAGGGTTTGATCTTTCAAAATAGGAAACATCTCAGCGCTATCATAGGTGTCATCATTGGACACTGCCTTATACGCAAACATGCAAGAAGGCTTGGCGCGTTACCAAATGATTTCTGCAGGAGCTGCAATCCTCCACCTACTCTGTACATGCGCAGCTCTCTCTCAAAGATGGAAACTCCACTTAGCCTCTACAATGAATTAAGCGATCTAGAAAATATACTCGTAGACGTCAAAAGTCTCCTATGCTTCATCAGAAGCTCAAATTGGTTCAAAGATTTATAGGATCACAGATCCATTACATTACATTGGGCCAGCAGCCCCAAGTGGGATGGTTTTTCCAACGACCACTTTTACCTAACCTAAGCTAACTTATTTGTTTTCATTTCATTTGTGCAAAAGTTTTCTAATTAGTTGCAAGTTTTATTTAAGGATGTGCTTAAACTTGGGCCGGCAAAGTAGCGGAGAGTTCGATAAGCTTATATTGAACATTTTTGCTATCTTCTAGACAGAGCCGGAGTGTGCAAGTTTGGACAAGATTCACTTTCGTGGGATTGTATTGCAGTGAGTAATGACCAGTTGGGGAGTCAGGTCAGATATTAGTCTTATTTTTAATCATTGTGGTCGATTATTTTTTCGGAATGTCTTAAACAATTTGTGTGTTCTAGTTAGAGACCATGCTTTGTTGTCCCTAATTCTTTAGCTACATATTATAGAGTTAAAGGCAAGGCACATACAAGTCCAAAATTCCAAGACTAAAAGAGGATAACTGAGTAATCCTGGCAACTTTGTCAGCAGTTCATTGCCAAGGATGTCTCTTGGCCCAGGGAACCATATTAGCATGATTTTATTGTGTGAGGTGTACAAGCGTCTCTAGACATATATATAATTAGCTTACGCTCAAGGGGTTTTGACTACCTTTCAAACGTAAGCACGCAGGTGTGCAAATGGAGGAAACAAAGAGAGGTGCACATTGGTTTTGAATGGTTATAATGAGCTTGGCAGGATATTTCATAAGCTAATATACGACTTATGAAAGAGCGGTAGTTCAGAGTACGTCGAAAAGTGGTCTTGAGGGTAAATTGATGAGGATTCATAGCCAGACGAATGTTAAAGTTGAAGTTGAAGACGATGCAAGTGCTATTCGTTGATAGAGGCTTGGTGTTTAAATTTCGCTTCAAAAAAGACAGGATTGTGTTTTAGAAGCACGATAACTTGAATTGCACGTTTCAAGAATAAATCCTAATCCATTGAAGAAGAGAGATGAAGCGATCCCAAATGCATGAATTGACAACAAATGAGCTTGATGCCAAATTCTGTCAAATATTAACTCGTCAGATTAGTGTAGACTATAGTTCTACTTCTCGGTGGCACATTACACCAAATTTTCCACTGGACCCGTTGCTATGAGAACCGTACTATCAGCTATTGAGAAACTTTCGTGTTTCGAGATATTTTAGGAACGGGATAGACAAACGCTATTTTCCATCTGCTCGGAAGAAGTCCTAAAGTGTAGCGTGGAAGAATACCTCTTCAGAAGGAGTAGCGATATACGATCGGCACCAGCGGAGTTGTGTACATTAAGATCTTCAAGTATTCTTACTACTACATGAGTGTGAAAGTGGATTCGTCGCATTGCAGATTCTACGCACTTAAGTGTAGATATGGGGAGACATGACTCAATCTGGAAGTGTTAAGCTAGCTGCTAAGGAAATTTGCCTTGCTGACTGGATTTTATATATTTATCGCTTTTCGAATTGCATTTTCTGACGATCTACGTTGAACAAAGTAATACCAGCTGATGCGCTCAGCTTAAAGTTTTACTACCTTCGTTTTCTTAACACAGAGACCCCTTAATAGATCACAGTTTGTTACACCGCTGGCATTCGTAACATACAACTTGATCTCTGCTACTGTATGTTAAATGCGATGGCTATGTTAAAACCGGAGGCACGAATATATGTATATAGCAAACCGCGGAACTTAAATTGTTCCACTTCGGCGCTATGACTTCTTGAATATAGATTTTGGGATTTGAGTTTGCGGGTTCGGAAAAGTGACAACGCTTAGTATTGATATTTAATAAGACCGATTCACAAAACTTTGCCTTCCAGTGCCTTCAATGTTGCCAGAAGGGCTGTAATGTCGTTCCTTATGAAAATTATACACGACAATTAAAAGAAAGGAACTATGAACATTGCGTTGACGTAATACAACTTTTACTTCGGTTCGTTGGCTATTTCCGTTGTGCATTTAACTTTCACTTAAATGTCATCCTACATATCTCATACCATTCTTATATACGTCACAGTTATACTTTCGTCCTCCGAATAACATCTCTGGAAGTAATATTGAACGCGTTTTCCAAATCGATAAAGTACGATATTCAGTTTTGGAAGAGTCCTTATTCTCTATAGTTCAACATAAACATTGAATCACTCCGTATGTCGACCTGGTCTAATTTATGAATATTGAGTTCTCGACTGAGCAAAACTCTCTCGTATATTTTCATACTAAAAAATTCATCAGCGACTTCCCCTCAATTCCGTTTTGACCTAGCATCCGGACAAGACTCAGTGAATGTCTTGGCTGTCGCTACAGATGTAAACGCTTCACCATCACACCGATTCTTTTTGTTTTTTTTTTTTATTAGTATTATTATTCATTTGATATTACAAATTTTTATTTTAAGTTTAACAATTTCATAATGATTTATAATATGGTGAATGAATGAATATTGTCGTCGTTATATAATTTGATGAACAATTGTTCCAAATTAGTCTTAAGCGACACTTCAATAAATACAAAACAATAAACCTTAAGATGTGGGGTGACAATGGTAAAGTTTTTTTTTTTTTTTACTCAAAATAGTTCAAAGCAAGAATTCAAAAATAATAAGCTAATTACAAGAAAAGAGAGAAATTTCAATCAATTTAATACATACATTTTGTGTAACTTTAAAGCAGCACTTTTTAACTTTTTTTATGTAACGATTGTAATTAATTGTTATTCGGATGGAGTATGGAAGTTTATTAAAATAGCTTGGGGCGGTAAATCTGAAACTATTTGAGAAGTGTGTTGTACGTGAAATTGGTGTATTAACTAAAGCCATGCTGTTGTAAGTTGTAAATCTGAATGTGTTTGCTTGGAATGTTACCACTTTGCTTAAAAAATTCTCTTAGTACCTTAAAGATGTACAAATGCCTCAATGGTAAAATGCCAAGCCTTTTGAATAAGGGCCAACTATGAGTATTATGATTTGCACTGGAGCTAAATATTTCTGTGCAGTTAAAACCGGTTTAATTGTGCTGAAGTAAGTTTCGCCACAACTACTGATTCCGTATTGCAACTTCGAGTGTGCAAGACCAGAGTAGACCTTACGTAGAACTGTTTTGGAGCAGTAAGGTTTAATGAGATAAAGCTTAAGAGCAACTAGATTCATGCGGGATTTTAATGCCTGAATATGATCCTTCCAATTCAAATTGCTGTCTATCAAAACCCCAAGGTATTTAAATTTACTAACGGAATCAATTTTAAAGCACTTTTCAGAGCACGAGTTGAGAGTATAGATTAAGGTCAAATAAGTAATTTCCAGATAGTTTAAAATGAACTAATTTTGTTTTTTCGCTTACAATTAGTTTATGAATAGCAAACCACAGTCTGATTTTTTCTAAGCCCTCCCCAATCTTAGCAACGCATTCAAAAACGTTTTCAAAATTATATATGAAGGTAATATCATCAGCGTATGCCGTAGTTAACCCATTTAATCGTTGTTTAAAAATCGAATTTATATAGATCAAAAATAGAAGAGGTCCAAGCACCGAATCCTGTGGGACACCATTTTTTAGGACACGTGGTTTACTGAAAATGTCGTTTAATTTAACACTTTGCACTCTGTCTTTCAGGTACGTTTTGAACCACATATAAATTGATCCTCTGAAACCAGCATTATATAATTTACTAAGCAGTAGCTTGTGATCAACCATGTCAAACGCTTTGGTCATATCTATGAATAATGCCATTGTATATTGATTTCTATTTAGTCCTTCGTATAACTGACTACATACTCTAAGAATGACACTACATACAATATTTTTCGTTGCCATCAGGATTGTGTGTATATCTAAGCTCGAAAGATAGACACGAGTTTTACTAACGAGGAGTGCAATCCAACATTGTCGTCCTCCAGAAAGACACCAGCGCTACATCCTATATCGATTTTGGAACCATCCGTGGAGACCCCGCTACATTCCTTTCCTGGCTCAGATTCTGGCAGAAATCAGTCCTGAGCATAGGGAAAGTCGATTTCATATTTCATCAAAGCTCCAGTGCGTGTTGCACCAATGATCACCTCTCAGTTTTGAGAGACATATAGTAACTACTTTGTCCTTTTGTACAATTGGCTAGTTCTTTATCTGAGTGCTTTTTTTCACCGGAAACATTGAAGAAATCCAGTTAGGCTTACCAATTTATTCATGCATGAAGCTTTTATGATCAACATGTACCAAAACACAGTAGTAAGGATAATCATACAAAAAAAAAATTATTCCAAACGTTTTGTTTCATCATATACATGTATGTATCTACTATCTGCCTAAATAAAGGTTTTTCTCATAATAAAATAAATCTAAGTGTTCCGGATTACTACACCTTCTAATCCATGCTATAATCTTGTTTTGTTTTATATATAAAGATACGTCTCGGTATTGCTCATACAATCAGACGGAAAATTGGATGATGTAAATCAAACGCGATATTCTTCAGTTTTATTTAACATAAATTCCACTTTTATTGAAGAAACTGAGGTTAATTCTCCTTGGTGTGCTGTCAAGAACTCGCGGGAAAAAGCGTGCGAGATGTGTATTGACGTTTCTAGGTGACGTTTCTCTTGATAACATTTGTGGATGTTTACTTGGTGTTGTTACTTTAGAGCATGCTCCTATTACATCCCCCTCTTTATGGAATTTCTTGACAGAGAAAGTTACTTGCAACAGATTAGACCCTGGGGTGGTTTGACTGTCCTTCCATACCGGGTTGTATAGGTTTGTGAGGAAGACATTGATGTAGTCAGTGACTGATCGTGAACCTTAGGATTTAATGCAGGGTGAATTTGGTCGTGTGGGTTTGGTGGTGCTGTTTGTGAGCTCTGGGGTTGGTTTTTGTTGGAAGTCAACGTCTGGGATGCTGGTTGGTGGTGAACGAATGTTAGCTTCAGTGGGCTTTATGTTGCAAGTATTGTGACGGAAAGTATTTTCTCCTTTGTCACGGATTATGTAAGACCTGGGATGAACTTGACTTATAATGACTGCTGGTTTCCACTCTTTTGAGCTGTTGACTCTAGTGACGATGTTTTCTCCTGGATGCAACGATTTGTTTTGCAAAGTTCCCTTATTTGCATATTTGACTTGTTTTTGTCGTTCTTCTTGGAGTAATTCTGGCACGTCTGGTGTGTTGGGCTTAGGAATAAGTGATGATATAGTTGATGGTAATGGTGATCTTAAATTTCTTGCATAGAGTTGTTGTGCAGGGCTTCGGAGCTGGCTTCTGGGCATATTCATGTAGTTTAGAATTCCTAAGTGGAAATCGGTGCCATCATAATTGCACTTCTTCAAAATGTTATTAGCGGTCTGGACGGCTCTTTCTGCAAAACCGTTTCCTTTTGGGTGATAAGGGGAGCTGGTCCTATGGTTGAATTTCCATTCGGTTGAAAAATTCTTGAAATCTCACGACGAAAATTGTGGGCCGTTGTCGGTTTCTAGAATGCGTGGAATGCTATGACTAGAAAAAACGGTTTTTAAAAATTTAATGTCGTACTTCGTTGTAACATCTTGTAGCTTTGTAAAGTTGATGTAACCTGAGTAACTGTCTGTAATGACAATATAATCTTCACCATCAAAATAAAATAGATCTGCGGCTGCTACTTCAAACGGGTGAATTGGTATTTCCTTGGTTCCTAACTCAATTTTGTTGTTCTGTCGTTGGTAAACTTGACAAGCCGCGCACTTTTTAATGTAATTGGCTATATCGGAACTCATGTTTAGCCAAAAAATAACATCTCTAGCTTTTCGGACGCATTTTTCGTAACTGAAGTGGCCGTTATGAATAAACCTGAGTACTTCCTCTCTCATTTGTATGGGTATCAGGGCTTTTTGTGCTTTAAATATAATTTCGTTGCCTACCGAAAGTTCTTCTCTGAAGTTCCAATATGCTCTTTGGGAGGCTTTTAATCGTAGGGGGCCAGCCATTCATGATGAAATGATACGGTTTCTCCAGACTAATCTCCACCACTCAGAAAAGGCTTCGGCCGCACTCATTCTGCGTCTTTCTAAAAACACAGAAGACATAATCCTAATCCAGGAACCATGGATTGTAGAAGGCGTGGTTCGTGGACTTAGGACACCCACATACGCTCTATACAAGAGACAAAGGTAAGATTAGAACTTGTATATTAGTGAAACGTAGCTTTAATGTATTTCTACTTCCCAACCTCAGTGACCCCGACTTAACCGTTGCCAGACTACAGACTGCCAAAGGCTCCTACTGGCTCGCATCGGCTTACCTTGGCCACGACCAAGTGGGCCCTCTCCCTGGTGATAACCTAGAAAGGGTGGTACTGGAAGCTGGAAGGCAAAATTTGGCCTCATAATCGGATGCGACGCTAACGCACATCACACGGCATGTGGCAGTGCCGACATCAATGATAGAGGTGAGTCACTTTTAGACTATATTTTAAGTACTATCCTCTTAATTGGCAATATTGGCAATGAGCCCATGACATTTATGACTAGAAACCGACAAGAAGTGTTAGATATTACTCTTGTCTCCGACAGCATCTCTCAAAGGCTAACAAACTGGATGGTATCGTCTGAACACACCTTTTCAGACTACAGATACATCCAATTCAGTCTGAGTAATGCTCCCCCCAGCCAACCACCTTTCCGGAATTACAGGAAAACTGATTGGCCAAAATACAGAGGAATACTGTCAAAAACGTTATCCTCTGAACTATCAAGTCCCCCGCGTGACACCAATGAGCTTGACATGAAAGTCAGAGAATTTACTCTGCTTCACTTGACACCCCTCGACATTTTTAGCAGGCAAGTAGCTGCGACTTCAGCTATTCGCCTTAAAGCGACCAAACAGTGGACAAATAATTCATTTAGCCACGCCAATATTCTTAATACATTAGGAATCCTCACAGAGAACATCGATTACACCATACCTGAACTTTGGTTTGACAAAAACTTCCATGTAAGCTTCCCCTCTAGATCATTCTGGGAGGAGGATGCTTTCATGGAGTACAAGTCAATCCATCTCTACACAGATGGATCTAAAACCGATAACGGAGTTTGTGGCGGTGTTTTCTCAGATAAGCTAAATCTAAGCCTCTCTTTCCACCTTCCAAATCACTGTAGCGTGTTCCAGGCGGAAATTTTGGCGATTAAAGAAGCTCTGTCCTGGCTGAAGAAAAACGTGATATCTGCAAAAGATATCCGCATATTTTCGGATAATCAGGCTGCCATCAATTCCCTGGACTCGGTCTCATTATATTCCAAAACCGCCCTTAAATGCCGATCATCTCTCATGGAGATGGCAGAGCCCTTCAGCATTCACCTTTGTTGGGTGCCGTTCCACAGAGACATTCCAGGGAACTGCAGAGCCGATGAACTCGCCAAAATTGGAACCACTCTACCTATCCTACCGGACAAAGGTAGTATAGGTATACCAATCGCTACGTGCAAACTAACACTAAAGCTGGATGCCAATAAAAGAACAGGCCTTAGGTGGACTGCTGGACAAACATGTCTAGCGACCAAACAGAACTGGCCAAGGCTGGATCTGAGTCGCTCTAAGTGTCTGATCCTTATAGATAGGAAACATCTCAGCGCCATAATAGATGTCATTACTGGACACTGCCTCATAGGCAAGCACGCAAGAAGGCTTGGCGCTTTTACTAATGACTTCTGCAGAAGCTGCATCGAGGAGGAAGAGGAGGAGACAATCCTCCACCTACTCTGCACATGCCCAGCTCTCTTCTAGAGAAGAAAGCTTCATCTAGGAGCTTTCTTCTACAACGACCTAAACGATCTAGAAAAATTAGACGTTAACAGTCTCCTACGCTTTATTATAAGCTCAAACTGGTTCCAGTAGTAAGAGGATGATAGATCCACGTGGCATCACAATGGGCCAATAGGCCTAAGTGGGTTGGTATTTCCAACAGCCACTCTTACCTAACCTAACCTAACCTAGACCGAGTTTCTCGCATGTGTTCGCTCCAAGAATAGGCATAATATCTTCGACCACGATTTTAAAGGTGATATTGCTTTGTCGGTTTCGATTATTTTTTGCGAAAGGACGTTGCATTGGGCTCCTGTATCGAGTCTAATTGTGTGGCTTTGGCCATTAATTATTATGGTTTCAGTGAATTTGTCGTTATTGATAACCTCATTATGAGACACACAACCAATAAATAACGGAAAATCGTCGTCATCGCTTTCGCTTTGCTCGTCACAAAGGTTTATGTTCTTTGACGTGCAGTATTTCTATACTGCGATTTATTATTTTTGCAGTAAGATTCAAGATGGTTTCGTTGTTTGCATAGTTTACAAATGTGTTGATAGGCTAAGCAGTTTCGGAAGGCGTGGTTCTTACCACAATTGCAACAATCAAAAGTTCTCGTATTAGATCTGCTTAACTTTTCTATGGCGTTAACCTTCCCTCATGTTCTTCTGTCAGTCAGTTGTTCGAAGGCGCAATTATTAGCTTGTAGCCGAAGTCTAGTAATTAACTCGTCTATCGTTTCTCCCTCTTTTGGTTTTATATTGTGAAACTTGTAGCGCTCGAAAGTGGTATTACTTTTGTCGTAAAGTATGTTTCAAATTTGGATTTCACTTTGTCCAGAGTTTGTTCAGCGGTTGATAACGACGTTGGTAGGAAGTTATATACTTGGATCGCGGTATAGCCGATTGCAGACATGAAGGTGGCGATTTGTACATTTTGTGGTTTTTCGGTCATCACGGTTGCAATTTCGAAGTATTCGTATCCAGAGCTTCCATTCTTTGGCCATATCCTTATCGTGTTCCACGAATACTGGTTTAGGTGGACGTAAGAAGCTACAGTGGTTCTCCGGTATATTTTCTCTGTAATGGATTTATTTTTTTAGTTTAAAGCACGATTTATGAATCTATTTGTAATTTGTTTTTTTGCTTTTTTGTTGTACGGGTTTCGGCACCATGTAAATCAAACGCGATATTCTTCGGTTTGATTTAACATAAATTCAACTTTTATTGAAGTAAAAACAATGATTAATTTATTTAATTCTGTAAAAAGAAGAAACTCGAAACTGAGGTTAATTCTCCTTGGTGTGCTGTCAAGAACTCGCGGGAACAAGCGTGCGAGATGTGTTTTGACGTTTCTAGGTGACGTTTCTCTTGATGACATTTGTGGATGTTTCCTTGGTGTTGTTACTTTACAGACGAGAGTTTATTGAATGAGTTTTCGTTTAGATCTACATCGCATTAAAGATAGATCCAGCAAAATATTTTATGGGTTTGAGCTTTAACTTTCTTGAACATTATATCCAATTTTCATACATGCCTACTATATGACAAGGCCTTATTACTCAATTGCTTCCTAAGCACTCTGACTGATTCGTTGATGTTGTAATTCCTTTCTTGTTGATAGTACTTACTTGATTTAGCTATCGTACATAGCTAAACCCTTAATTGCTGCTTTAGTTTCAAGATTTGCAAAAGTATCATAGTCAGCTCATTGCGTTTTCCCAATATCAACGTCATGCATGTTGCAAAGACTTATGTAAAATTGTTCCTCTAGTGACGGCTTGTGAGTTTAGCACAGTTTTTTTTTAATGTGTGGTGTTATTGAAGTCATATAACAGCGCATCAGCTTGTATAAACCCTTTTCAACATCAAAGATCTCGTTGAGATTGTTTCCTGCCATTACGGAATAGTAAGCGTCCTCCATCGTCATTCTGCATACTTTGACGAATTCGACAAGGATGCGAAACCTAGACGTGATTAGCTTGTCGCTGTAGATGTTCTTACCGGTAGCCTCGAGAATAGTGAGTGTCAATCTGAACTTCGTGTGTTTTGTCTAGAATTTGTCATAGTGTTAATATTTGGTAAATGGTTTTGGGTGAGTAAGGTAGGCATGGTACGATTAAAGCCACCGACTACGGATATCGCCCAACCGTGTTTGACTTCCAAACTTATTAACACGAGTGTTGTGCAAGAGAAAATACAATAATACGAATGCCAGGAACGACTGCGCCTCAGAAAGAGTTGATTAGAGTCTCCTCCAAATATTTCATTCGATTTTGAAGGATTTAAATACGTATTCAAACAAAATTTGATATGTCAGACATTTTTCATGATACGATGAAAGGCCATATCAATAATGACCAAAACAGTCGTCCACCCGCTTGAACTTTTATAAAATAATAACTTTCACCAGGCAGGACACGACGGAAGTTCTACGTGAGTTATACTTAAAATTTTAGTATACAATTCTTTTTTTTTATTGTTTTAGCAGGATGTGTCAAAGAGCGAAAACTGCGACCTCTACCAAAGAACGATCGTAAAATTTCAAAATATAATGTACCCTACATGTATTATTTTGTTTCTACGTTTTTTTTATATCTTATGCGTGGCACACATTTTTGATTTCTTTTTTTCATTGCATCCACCATCAGAGAGAGAGTGCCGGTTATCGATTACCTGTTCTTCCGGTCCGAAGGTGAAATGGAAACACTTTACAGGTTTATTAAATTTTTATTGCAAATAAAAACTTTTAGATGAATGAAATGGAGGAATGATGTTTTTACTCCATTTTTTTCTATGCATTTTGATTTGGAAGTAATTGCTGCAGGGTGAAGGAGGAAATTTGTGACGAAGGTAATAAATTATTGGCAGGATAAATTGGGACAAGCATTCGTTTGCACTTTCCATAAAATATGCGAGTGTTTAGTGTAATAAAAAGTTTAGTGTAAAAAAAATGGAAATTATTAATTAAACAACATGGGAAGGGATAAATATCGAAACACTATCGATTAACGGGCTCTATTTCAACTTTATGATCGAGTCACATTTGTTAGATCCTAAGACCTCATATATCACACTTCTACTAATCATCATTTTTGATTCCTGGCGATTTGCTTCAACTTAATTCAGCTCTTTTACAGTTGCCGAAGCTTATTTGCTATTGGTTTGAACAACATTAGATATGTCCTTACTTTTGTGCTTGTTACATAAGCTGATTTCATATCTATATTTCACATGACAGATCGAGCAACACAATCATCGTCTTTACATTGAATTTGGCCAACCTTTTACACTTTCAACCGAACGGCATTTAACCCAATTGAAAGCGTATGCTTTAAAAGTATCCTCGCAGCGCACCGAGCAGAGTAATAACAATACCGGAACCTAATACCTGTCAGCGATTATAATAATGGGTGAGAGCTTTAATATGATGTTGCGTTTCTGGTCGCTCAGCACCAATGCCGGCGTATATCCAACTATGCTCCAAAAATGTATACAGCAGCTACTGCTATCTCCTGAAAAGGATCTTCATTTCTAGGATAGCACTGTTTTACATACCAAAAGTTTGGCAAGTAGTGAAAATAGCTTTTTTAACGATAATTTGTAAAGATGACTGTCTGTCTTTCCGAGTATTAGTAGAATCGTTTGTGAATTGATTTTCATTTTCATTGATTTTGCTCAGTTTCAGTTTTAAATGCATTTTATTTTCTTAATCATTAACTCTTGCATACTAACAAAAAATGCTTAAATGCTAGCTTAAAATTACTTAACAATCGTATACTAACTTACTGGCCCCACACAGGCACTCTAAACTATTCTAAATTCTTACATCTATGTCTTTCGACTTTATTTACATTTTATTTATAAATATTTATTTTGTATACTTAAGGCTAAGAAAAAAAATGTGTTAACAAAAACTTAGCATATGGAAATTTTTTTATTATTTATAAAAAACTTAATATCTAACTTAAAATAAACCTTAGTCTACCTACCCTACATACAAAATACATACATACACACCCATAGATATTATACACAATAATACACATATATTAGTATATAGCTTTGTATATACCTTTGTATATACCAATATATGCATATATTTCTTAGATGCTAACCTAAACCTATGTAAGCTGGCCATCGCTATTTACAGAGCAAATAGATTGGTCAGCTCTGCCTCATTAGTGAGGCTGGTCCGTAATTGACGGACACGACGACAAAACATCTTCTCCATCATTCAACCACCACAAATGCTGGTGCTGTCCAACGACATCCCTCTTATCGCGATTCCCTACCGCCCTACTGAACCTGAGACGATCCACACTGCCGTGTGCGACGTCTCTGTTATAGTTGAGTCGCCTGTCCTCAGCTGTCCGAGCGACATGGAAGATTAACGGCACCGTTGATCTATCCTGGATCAACCCTATCTGATCAAGGTAGATGAATGCTTCCGGTGGAACGAAGCCTGCAGATCGCACACTCTCGTGGTAAAGGTAATTGGGGTATTAAGCCCCAGATATCAGGTTATTCGTCGAGGTCATTGCTCTGCAATGTGCCTTCGAGTCAGCTTAATTACGAAGTTATCCACTCGTATTAGGTTCGCCCTGTTGTAAAGGACCTCATTAGGTCCAGCATGGGCCAGCGTGGGTCATGTAGCAGACTACTTTGACACTCGCATCGCGTTGGATGCTATAAAACAGTCTTTTGTAAGGGCAAAAGCGCCTTTAGCTCTGGCCAGAGCAGCATCTACATTTTTGTCAAAATACAGAAACGGATCTAGCCAGATCCCAAGGTATCTGACTACATTTCGACAAGCAAGAGGCTGTCCGTGTTGTCCAATGATCGAGAACTTTCGCCAATTTTTTCTGGTATCCCTAGAGGCTCCAGGAAACAGCGTCCTAAAGAGAATGGTTTCCGACTTCTGGAAGTTGAATTTCAACTTCCAGTCATCGCAAAATCGTATTATCTCATCGAAGTCACGCTGCAAGAGAGTATTAATGACCTCGATTTTTGGACCTGTTATGTACGCTATCAAATCGTCTGCGTACGCAATAGTATGGGGAAGTGAACTTATCAAATCGCTTGTATAAATGTTGAATAGGATCGGCGAATTGACCGCGCCTTGCTGAAGACAAGAATTTTATAATTGGGTGCAACAATTCGAATATTTTTCATATATTTCCGAGGAAATGCCACATAGTCGCAGTATTGAACCAAATTTTAAAAAGTACTAAAAGTTATTGCATAGCTCTCATATACAACATTATGAATTGGAAGCTGTCACACCTACTCCTTGCGGGGTTGATTTATCTGAAAACAATTTTACACGATCTGTTACTCGATGTCGAACTTTTTCAGAGCTAAGCTGTCTGAACTCGGTATTGATTTCAACTCCTAGCTACCGCTGTTGTGTTCCGTCGTGGAAAGAACGAACGCAAGAGCATGTTTTATTCTTGTATTATGCTTATTCCTAGCTAAAGACCAGACTAACTGGAGAGGCTTGTTAGTTAAGGCCAAGGTTCACCCCGAACTGTAGCGCCACCTAAGAATAATAAACTATTCTTATTCCTGATCCTACCTCCAACATGACCTATTATTGCGTATCATTGGGCAGAAAATCAAGTAACTTAAATCCGTCTAATTATTTAACATGTTGGCCTTGTGGTTAGTGGTGCCACAATTATACTTGTAAGTGGACTATTCCATATGATAATGAAGAAAACCTATTAAACCTAACAAGACCACATAAAAGTGAAAGTAGCAAAAAATATCTGGCTTCATACGTAATTTGTTTGAATGAACACATGAAGAAGAACAGCGATTGTTGCTAAAGTTTTGGAAGAAGCTGAAACATTTCACTAGTACGCAAGTGTTATTATCATTCTAGATAATTGATATATACTACCATGGATTTCCGCTCGGTAAAACGGCCACTGACAAACAGAAATATTTTAGTAATTAAAACATATATCGCAGACGACTTATCATTACATCATTACATATCATTTGCGTATTCAAGAGTGGAGGTGAACCGGTTATACCGGCATATCATTCTTGCAAGCACAGCGGAGTTGGAGTCGTTCGTAGATCTCCAAGGAGAATAGATAAGTCTCCTTCCGAATATCAGTAAGTTTTTTGAAAAGATAATCAATAGAGCTCTGTCTAGGTGGGTTGAGGACAAACATATAGTTCCGGATAATCAATTCGGTTTTAAGGCGGGACATGATATCTCACATGCCGCGTCTAAACTGGTGTCCGATATCCAATGGAACAAAGGCAAGAAACAGTGCACTGGTGCCTGCCTTGTTGACTTGGAGAAGGCCTTCGACACCGTATGGTTAGAGGGTCTTTTCTATAAGCTGACTAGGCTGGGGATCAGTAAACCACTCTTGTACATTCTTTACAATATGCTAACTAACAGACAGTTGATCGTGAAGAATGGTGATGTGACTTGTGTTGGAATATTTCAAATTAAAAATAGTCTTCAACAAGGCGCGGTCAATTCGCCGATCCTACTCAACATTTATACAAGCGACTTGATAGGTTCACTTCCCCATACTATTGCGTACGCAGATGATTTTGTAGCGTACAGAACAGGTCCAAAAATCGAGGTCATTAATACGCTCTTGCAGAGTGACTTCGATAAGATAAGACGATTTTGCGATGACTGGAAGTTGAAAATCAACTTTCAGATGTCGGAAACCATTCTCTTTAGGACGCCGTTGTCTGGAGCCTCTAGGGATACCAGAAAAAATTGGCGAAAGTTCTCTATCATTGGACAACACGGACAGCCTCTTGCCTGGCGAAATGTAGTCAGATACCTTGGAATCTGGCTTGATCAGTTTCTGTATTTTGGCAAAAATGTAGATGCTGCTCTGGCCAGAGCTAAAGGTGCTTTTGCCCTTACAAAGAGACTGTTTTATAGCAGCCAACTCGATGCGAGGGTAAAGGTAATCTGCTACATGGCCCTTATCAGGCCCATGCTGGTATTTGGTTGTCCCGTGTGGTTCAATGTACTAGCAAGCTTAATGGAAAAGATTCGTTCCACCGGAAGCATTCCTCTTCCTAGATCAGATAGGGTTGATCCAGGATAGATCAGCGGTGCCGTTAATCTTCCATGTCGCTGGGACCGCTGGGAACAAGTGACTCAACTACAACAGAGATGTCGCACAAGGCAGTGTGGATCGCCTCAGGTTCAGTAGGGCGGTGGGGAATCGCGATAAAAGGGATGTCGTTCGGCAGCACCAGCATTTCTGGTGGTTGAATGATGGGGAAGATGTTTCGTCGTCGTTTCCGTCAATTACGGACCAGCCTCACTAATGAGGCAGAGCTGACCAATCTGTTTTTTCTGTGAAAAGCGATGACCAGCTTGCATAGGTTTAGGTTAGCATTTAAGAAATATATACATATATTAGTATATACAAAGGTATATACTAATATATGTGTAAAATTGTGTATAATGTTTATGTGTGTGTATGTGTGTATTGTGTATATAGGTTAAGTAGGCTAAGGTTTATTTTAAGTTAGATATTAAGTTTTTATAAAAAATAAAAAATTATGTCGATATGCTAAGTTTTTGTTAACAAATATTTTTTCTTAGCCGTAAGTATTCAAAATAAATAGTTCTAAGTAAAATGTAAATAAAGTCGAAAGACATAGATATACGAATTTAGAGTAGCTTAGAGTAAGTTAGTATAAGATTGTTAAGTATTTTTAAGGTAGCATCTAAGCATTTTTTGTTAGATTAAGTTAATGATTAAGTAAATAAAATGCATTTAAAACTAAACTAAAACTAGTACAGCGGAGTTAATGATCTTGGGGCGAAAAAAAACTTAAAATAGAAGTTTCGGATTCTAGTGTTTTTAGACGGCGTCGGTATGAAATATGTATAATATTTGGAATTCAATATTTTTGCGATTCCTCGGCATCTAACCAGGATGGCATGAACCGTGAATAGTGAACCGTACCACAGTATTGAGCTATTGCTAAGTTAACAATATTTGGTCGCCAAAATCGTTGGATGTGTTGTCTAGCGATAAACAGATATTGATGGTATAATATTTAATTGATGGTATAACTGAATGCAGCTGAACAATATTTGAAGACATTAGACTTCTTCAAAGCGTAAATTGATACATACTTACACCAAAGAATTGCGATGCAAAAAAAAAAGATGGGAAACTGTGTTATCTTACTTTAACGATTTGAATAGATATAAGAGTCAACGCCGACGATTCATTTATCATCCGTTTTCATTCATCCGTTTAAACGCTCCAGCGGAGGAAAAGTATGACTTTGCAAGGGATTTTTTTAAAAGTTCCTCGACCAAATATACATAGGACTAATGACCTATTCATGACGTTGATCGTCCTTGGAGATGTAGATGCTAAGTTGAAAATAGAAAGTATCATCGGTGGCACGAGCACAATATGTTCACAATAAATCGAGTCTGAGGGCCAATGAAATGTCATCATAAATAGCATGTGTGCCTTATACCTTAAAATCCTGTTTGAACCCGCAAACTCAAAGAGCAAATAAGAAAGACAAAACATCGGCTTTTGCGTATGATAAAAAATTGCCAGAGAACCTGGCAGTGGAGAAATAGAAGAAATGTGGTCTTACTAGAAAAAAACAAAAGTGGTCGGGTGGTGCATATGTAAACGCATCTTGTGTATATGGTTCAGCCGTAAAAAGGAAGACATTCTGAGCTGCACATGTCATACAAGAACCTATCTGTCGCACTATGTGAACGCATCAAATACAATATCAATAATATAAGTGTGGTAAGTGGCAAGTCGACTAGCGACCAGATTTTCACCTACCCGTAGAATACTTAACACTGATACCCACTACCTAAGATTTCTGGTAAGGTCGAATAAGTAAGCATTTAACGAATCGAGCTATAAAGGGCCACATCCAGTCTGTTCAATTAATGTAAAAAAAATATAAAGAAAGTGAGGTGTTGTCATGTGTTACAATGTATTACAATAGAAGTTCGAACCATGCCAGAGCACTACTAACGCGGTGAGAACACCCCTTTTAAACGAATTGAGGGCAAGATGGTAGCTATCATCTTATATCATCTTCTAAGAAGTGCTTATTGATTTATACATTCGTCCTTTGAGCTACTTTATTAACCATTTAGTTGATTTTAATGAACTGATAAAATTTGCCATGAGTGGCTTGAAGATAAAAGCTCTCGTTAAAAATGCTAATAAATTTTTGCGTGACAAATTTGAAACTCAAATTGAACTAAGATATCAAAATAAATTTGTATTAGTTTATAGCTTAAATAGCTACACAAAACTCATCCCAACACAGAAACATATGATCAGTGTTAAGTTGTTTACTTGTAATTTGTCTTTGCTATATTATTGTCTCATATGCTCATTCGCCACATGCCGTTTTCCATTTTAAAATCTAGTTCTTATAAGCATGACTAATTATCCCATACCAATTTGCACAAAAAGGATCTTCCCCCAACTAAAAAGAAAAAGGAAAAAAAGTACACAAATCCCACCAGAAAACTTCCCGCTCAACCACAGCAACCAAAAAAAAATCCAATAAATCACTCAAATATTCACTCGGAATAAAACGCAGAGAAAAACAAAATCAAAATTATGTCTCTGCAAATCCAAAATAAGTCCCAAAAAAGAAATACATATATCTGTACGAATAAAACTCGAAAAGTACATAGATAGGCCAGAGAACCCGAATCGATTGAAGTCAACTCTCGGCATCAGTACGAGTATAAGCATCAACATCACATCAGCCTTAGCACTATGGATACGCACTGCAGAAAGGAGTCACTACCAGCACCAGCACCACCACCACTACAACCAAATACGCTGCTCTTAATGCTGACTGCTGAATTGGTGTGGTGCTGCTGCTGCTGCCACTACTCGCTTGCTACAAAAAGCCCATTAAAAGATCGTAAAAATGTTTACGACCGCATGAGAATCTTCTTAATACGAGAGATCTTTTATTATTGGAATTTTTCTTTGCTGCTTTTCATATAAGCGCGCCGCATTTATCCTTCACTCATCTATCCCTCCAGCTCCTCAACCATCCACCGACCACGGTAAGTTGCTACGTTATGTTAGAGACTTTTCACTAGGTTTGAGGGAATATACTACCCCCGTACCGTCAGTGTTTCGTCGGCACTTAACATACATCTCTGCAATTTCTTCCAGAAGTACGCGCGGCGGCGGCGGGCGGCCCATTGGAGAATGATGATGCTGCCTATAAAATGTACAAAATTGTATGTAAGCGTAAATACGGGACAACTGGGTGGAATGGATATTAGTACAGGTATACACTGAAGGGAGTGCTGATTCAGCTCTCGTATCCATTATGATATAGTATTGGTTTGCTTCTTCCTCCACCTTCTGCCCTAATGTATTATGAACATTTTGGTTCATGGATTTTCAATTTCTAATGTATGCGGGTGCATATATTCGTAGGTACTCGTATGTGAAACGAGATTTTTTCCCCTTTGGAACTACTTAGATGAACTGCTGCTGTAGCTTCATGTGTGGAAAATTTTGCTCAAATTGAAGGTTTTCTGAATGTCGGGACAACAAATCCTAGTCTATAGTAGAAACGCAACAAGTCAGCGTTTCCTATATTATTTAGCAACGAATCATTTTAATATGTGTCCAGACAAATGACCTACTGGTGTGTGTATACGTCTTCTTAATGTCACATTGCATATGAATCGTCTGACATCTCAAGATATTTAGACACATTTTACATTACCAATTACTCTTTACATTACATTTGTTTTTAGAAGTAAATCGCAGGTCTGGCAAATTTAAATCTAAAAGTCTACCGAAATGATAAAAACAACAATAGCCTAAAGCACAGAAAAGACAACAACAAAAACATGCGATACCTACCACGGCGATTCAATTTGCATATGGAGATACAGACTATTGATTAGAAACTGACTGAACGATAAAATCATGTGGCTTAGACATATACGTATAAGCGAGCGAGTGGTAATATTCCGTATCAGGGATTAGTTCTTCAACATCAGCCTTAAATGATTCCATGCTCCAATGCAGGAAGGAGATAGAAAGGTTTTGTCGGCCACAAACGAGAACCCATGCTCCGACATTGAAAGCCGTCTGGGACTTGCAGTCAAGGACAAGTTCGACATGCAACACTGCACAAATAGACGTGGCAAGAAGTGCTGATACGTACTAGCAGAAGAAAATGCGAAGTCGGGACAATTGAAAGATGGTGCTGTTGAAAAAAAGTCCGAAAATTTTACTAAAATGTAAATGCCCGTGTAAATATAAAAGGTAACAAAGCCTGAACGAAAGACTGCAAGGACGGACATTCTAGTTGAAATGCAGTCGGTGCTGTGGATTTGAAATATCCAAATCTGCAGATTATGCTCGATGAGAATGCAAAAATACAAGAACTCATTTCAAAATAATCTATACAGAAATAATTTTAGTTTTAGGATGAATTCATTTAATAAAGAACTCTCATTTCTCTATCAAAGTCGGAAAAAACATCAGTCAATCCTTGGTTGTCAAAAAAGGCCTACGACAAAGCACTGGGTTATCATGAGGCTTCTTTTTTTTATAACTGGTGTGCGCACAAGGGATTTTGTGTACACTTAAGATGTTTACACATAGCAAGTAAGGGAGGGAAAAAAGAGGGATACCGATGTGCGTTGGTTTTGAATATATGCAAGTTGTAGTGACTAGGAAATAAAGAGCTCGCCAGGGCATTCCATAAGCGAGCTGTATGGCTTAGGAACGAATCGCGATATTTCACAGTACGTCCGAAAGTGGGCTTGAGGGTATACTGATGAGCATTCATAGGGAGACGGGTGTTACGGTTAAAAGTTAGAAGGGGTGGAATGCTACTGGCAATTTCGATGACTTGTGGTGAAAATAGCGATACAACAAAATGAGACAGGAGACATTACGTCTGTGTAATGAGAGTGTCGAATGCCTGTGTAATACTGTCATAACCTTTGGATTTTATCGCACGGTTTTGGATCCTATCTAGCACGTGCAAAGAGGTCGTAGGAACACCTGACCAGATGTGAGCATTGTACTCCAATTTCGGGCGGATAAACGCCTTATATATTGAGGCCAGCTCAGAGGGGTGAAATATTTTTTACATCGCTTGAGGAAACCTAGACGTTTCGCGGATTTTTTGGCGACATCGAATATGTGGTCATTCCAGTGTAAGTTGTTATTCACACATACCCAGAATGGAAAGTTTTTCGGTTTCAACGATGCAAATGCCATTCGTGGACAGTGGCTGGGTATTTAAATTTCGCTTTAACGACAGCAGACAGCATTGTGTATTGGAATCATTAAATTCCACTCTGTCGATAGTTCCCCAATTGGTTATGCT
Source organism: Volucella bombylans (assembly GCA_949129095.1). Lineage (NCBI taxonomy): Eukaryota > Metazoa > Arthropoda > Insecta > Diptera > Syrphidae > Volucella > Volucella bombylans. Next base: position 189,406,971 of record OX422140.1, on the reverse strand, counting down.
GCTAATATAAGAATTTAATGAGTTTAACAGAGAGTATTGTCGTCAGAGTATTTTGTGAACATCAGACTTGAAACCATCCAAAACAACTTGAATTAAACATTCCGAAATGTAATTTATAATCCATTGAAGAAGAGAGTCATCGATCCCAAAAGCACGCATTTTTGACAAAAGAGCCTGATGCCAAACTCTGTCAAATGCCTTAGAAATGTCAAGTGCAACTATCTTGCTTTCACCAGATTGATATAGACTTTGGTTCCACTTTTCGGTGAGACATGCCATCAAATCACCGGTGACCTGTTGCTACGAAAACCGTACTGCCGGTCATTGAAAAGTTCTCATTTTTCGAGATATTTCATGAGCTGACGATTTATTAGCGTTTCCATGACCTTGGAAAGAAGGGACGTAAGAGCCTGTAGAAGGAAAGAGAAGAAGATTCGCCTTTTTTTAGGGATGGGCTGGTCAAATGCTGTTTTTCATCTGCTCGGAAAGTGTCCTAAAGAGTAGGAGTGATGAAAAAGCTTACGCAGTGGTTTTGCCACCGTGGAAGAACACCTCTTCAGAAGAAGGACCAGCAGATTTGTGAATGTTCTTTAAGTACTCTTGCAACTTCACTGGTGCGAAAGTGGATTCGTTAAATTGAAGATTCGACGCACTCAAGTGTAGGTGGAGACATAGCACAATCTGGAAGTGTTGAACTGGCCGCAAAGTGTGCAGCAAGAAGATTGGACTTGTCCAACGAGCTGACAGCTGGAATCTACAATGGTAGATGAGCGTTGGGATGGAGAATGAGGCAGAGTTTTTAATAATTTTGACGAACGACCAACAATTTTTACTACCTTTGGGACATTGTATTATTTTTTGCCTCTATTTCTGGTCATTTCTCTAACCCTGACAGCCCATTTACAGCTCGAGTCGTACCATACGTTTTGTTTTATTCTGATACTCTTAATCTCATTCCAAGGAGAATAGTGTCAGTAATCAGATCAGCAGCGGCATCCACGTCGTTATCGAGAAAACATAACGACCAGTTAAATTTCCTAAAGAAGCTGTTATTGGCTCCAATTGGCTTTCTCGTATTGCTATACGGTTATTTTAGGAATTTTTTCTGATCTGAAAGGTGTAGGCGGGGATCTACCTGTGTTTCAGTAAGTGCGAAAACAGCTGGTCTGAATTTTCAGACGTGGACGTATGCAGAAAAGTGATTACTTTTTAGCCCGCGTATATTTACTATGTCCACTCTAAATTTCCGAGTCATTACAAATTAACAAATAAAAAAGACACAAACATCGACGATGCTAAGCATCGTGCTAAATCTGTGGGCTGTCAGTGGGGCATTTATGAGTAATAAGGCAAGAGCTGTATGAATGGGACTCACGTTCAATAAATGCAATACAAAATATAAACTGTCTTCAAAAACCCCAGCTGATAACTATAACTTTGAGGTGGTAAAGGAATTAGCCTACCTAGGGTCTAGATTGAACCCTAGCATCAGCGTGGGGCCAAACCAAAAAATAATTCTGACTCCTATACTACGGAATTTTACAAGAATACCCAGACTAACAATAAAAACGGAGAATGCCAGCTGCTCCATAAAAGATGGCATAGCACCGGTAAAGCATTTGTAGTCAAAAAATGTATTCGATAAGGTGAAGCAGCGAAATCATCTATGATGGGCTTCTTTGAATGTTAAACAGGAATAAAATAAAGTATAGCCGTAAAGAAAGGACACCCAAAACCACCGCGTGGAAGCCACAATGTAATCTATAAATTTGAGGTAGTTAAAGACCTTTTCTGCCTGAGCTTCGCTGAAAATTGAAACAACGAAACTACCGCAAAGATAAAGCAAAGGATAGCTCTTGACATTCAGAATTCCTTTGTACTAAGAAGGTACTCGTATCTTAAAAATTAGTCCATTCAACCAACAACACTGTAAGCGCTGTTGTGGCTGTCCTATTGTATGATGCCGTAGCATGAACATTTGAAATATGTCCCTTCTGTCAACAACCAAGAGAGAACTGTGTAAGACCAGTGCTACTGTTGGCGTGGAAGCATGAATTTTATCTAAGGCGTAAACACAAATGGAATTCAGATTAAAATATATAGCAACGAACTGTATTAGCTTTGCAGCGAAATAAACCGTGTCAACTATAGAACTTATCGGCTATGATGGCTTGCATATTTTGAGCGAATGAACACCACCGGCCAGGAGTATCATCGAATATATTACAGAAGGCCAAGACATAGAGGAAGACCTCTCTTTATGTGTTGTGCTCTAGTAGAAAGGGACCGCAGCTATAATAACTTGGTGTGTGCAACTGGAGCATAGGTAAGGTAAAGTGACAATGTCTGGGTAATCAACTTGCTTCACTAAATGTACAGTAGGAATACACTATTCTCCCGAGAAAACCAAGACGGATGAAGTCTTATAGTTCCAACAATAGGAAAGAATATGACCATTTTTTAACTTAATTTGATTCTAAGATGTATACTTAAGAGCTGAAACCATGAGTATGAAAATATAAGTATCATTAAGCCCATAATCACATAACTTATGGGTGTTTTCATAATAGCGCTAAGATTTGCAATTCTTATAAAATACACACAAGTTGAACAAACAAGTCAACGTTTTGTTTTATACAATACATATGGCATTTGTTATATACATACATTTATTGTGAATTTGACATCACATCAAAAGTGCGATAAAACAATATGTATATGTCATTTCCTAGAGTGAAACCCTTTCGCTCACTCTTTTTCATTTTTATTTCCGGTTGTCAATGTGAACGCACACTTCCTTCGATCCCCGAAATTTTATTATCAAATGTTAAGTTTAAAATATTAAATTAAAAGTTTAATTGAAATAAACAGTTGTTGAAACTCGTGACTCTTTATTTTACTACATACACAACAGCATTAATGACGAAAAACGATTTCGGGAATATGGCATCTACGGTAGTCTCACAATCCAATTTTCGACCACTTCGTGAGATACGGCTTCCAAGGTGAAATCATTGTGCTTACCTGTGGTGTCAAATCACACGATCTTAGATGACAGGCCTGAGGACATCTGGAGATAAGGTTGTCATCGAAAACTTCCTTCAAATATCATGCGGCACCATCCTGTTGAAACTAAATGTCGTGTTGAACATGTTCACGCACTATTTTCTCTGCACCAGCAGCTATTTCTTAATATTTGAAGACCCGAGAGCTGATGGACCATCTCCAGATTTTGCTTGCCCCAAATTCGATAGTTTTGCTTATAAATAAAACCACTGAGACAGAAGCCTAATCACTGCACAACATTTTACGACAAAAAGTGAATTGACTTCGGACTGTTCAAGCTAGTTATCAGTGAAGTCACGACGCAAGCGATGATCGCCTAGTTTCCATTCTTGCAGCAATTAAATCTTATAAAAGTGTAAACCAAAATACTTACGCAAAATTGTTCACATAGTCGATGGACACAGGCCGCGTTTGGCGCATGATGACGAATCGATCTTCCACTTAACGGCGACGTCGAATTTTTCATCCGTGCACATTTTTGTCATTGGCTTGTGTCCAAAAGAGTAATTTTCCAATGTCTATGTGCATAATCTCGGACAGGTAAACCATATTCTCATTTGGAACTCTTTCAATTGAATCAATAATTTCGTGACCAACAACAGCACGGCACAAATAATCTCTAAATACCAGCGATGTAAGAAGAAGACATGCATGCCGCCCAGTTATAAATGATGTAGGACTTTTAAGGACAAAAAATATTACACTCATGAGTTACCGATATACTCGTATACCCTTAACGACAGTGGGATAGACCAACAGAAACTGACGCATCCCATCATCTATTGTCGAAACAAAAAAGGTTGATGGCATTGAACACGTTGCACTTTTTATCCTTGACACTCACAGGGTTGCAATTTTCGCTTTAACACTAGGATAAGGAGAGAATGCAACTAGGATTCGACCGTTACCACCACTGTACAGTTGAAATAAAATCATGACACTGCCATCTATTGGCAGTTAAGGGATGCTCATTTATACCGCATTCGCATGTCGATAAAACAGTGTTTTAAGTGCAATTCATGCGCACAACCCCATCATGCAAAGCGAAAGTACAATACGTGTGTTCCCTTCAAAAAGAGGACAGCACAATCTAAATTTTGGATGCAACAAAAAAAAAGCATAAAATGTACTTCTCAATGCTCATCACCTCATCACAATCATAATTATCATCAATCTACACAGGCCATCAATGAAATTCGTCAACAGCAGATTAAATTTATTGTTATGTGCCGTGTGAGCGCTTGATGGACATCAAAGGAGCTCCTGTTGTTGTTTCTCGTATTTGTATTCCTTTACACTTCCTCTTGCCGCTCATGACCGTGTTTGTTGTGTTGTTTACTGTTTATTTCCCGTGCTCCGACAAAGGATGCACGCAAAATGATTGTTCCTGATTGCTGTATGAGTTATTATTTTGATGATGCGGTGTTTATGGTCACCATAAAAACCTGAGGTAATTAGTAAATATTTGCGCATAAAAGAACACCACCCTCCTGGCTATCTTACAACACTCCACTGTATTGAGGAGTGTTGGATGTGATACACGGGTGTGTAGTGAGACCGCAAAATGGAACACAGTGGGGTGGGTGGGAGTAGTTTAAAATTATTTCGTGTTGCTAGGTGCAATTGCCTCCAAAAAATAAGACATCAGAGAGTACGTTTAATACTAGTAGATGCGAGTATAATAAAAGTGACAACAACAATCGCTGTTATTGTGTGTGTATATGTTTGGAAATCTTTATTTAGAAGGAGGAAACACAGGGAAGTCTCAGACAAAAAAAAAAAAAATACAATGGCAATGACACGCCGCCGTTGATGACATTCTCAAGTGGGTGACGCTGGTGAATATGTCAACATACTGCCGTGACGGGCTTAATGTGATTTCATCAGATTTGTCATGTCAATGACCAATTTGGGTAATGGGGAGATGAAAAAAACTTTCTTGGTTCCGTTGTTTCAAAAACATCTGTTTTGATGTAGACATAGGTACTTAGAACCAGGTTGAGTGACAAATGATTTTAAATGGTACTGCAGGAGAAGCAAATAAGACTTTTTCCGGGATACTCCGACATAATTGGAGCTTAGGGCGGTAAGGATTTAAAAGATTCAGTCAGGGTCTTGGAAAGGAGATGGTAACGGATGAGCACTTAATGGAAGAACGACAGCGCCCACATATCTGAACGGGTTACAGACTTCGGTTTAACTAATTATATCTACAGTTCACAAATCCTGCGAACGAAATAAGGACAACGAACATACGGATCTGTACGTGGAATGCTAAGTCTCTTAATAGGCCTCGTGAAACTTAACAACTAGCTGAGGCCCTGGACTACTGCAAAGCAGATGTTACCGCCATACAAGAAATGTGATGGAGTGGGCTAGACAAAAACAGAATGAAAAACTGCAACACTTACTACGGCGATTGTTGTCGATGGCAAATGTACCCTTAAAAGGTTTGCAAACAGCGCGGGCCAAGAAAAATTAGGGACTAAGAACAGAGAGATAACGATGCACATTGGTCTTAAATGTTTGCAAGTTATGATGAATAGGAAATAGAGAGCTCAGCATTACATTCCATAAGTAAGTTGTGCTGCTTATTGAACGAATCACGATATATCAGATTACGTCCAATAGTGGGCTTAAGGTTATACTGACAAGAATTCATAGCGACATGTGTGTTACGGTTGAAGGTTTGAAAGCGCGTTTAAAACAAAGTGTGACAAGTGACATTACGGCGGTGTTCGAGGGTGTCAATTGACTGCCTGATATTAGTATCACCTATGAGTTTCATACACGGTTTTGAATCATATCTAGCAGGTTCAGAGATATTTTAGAAGCAACTGACCAGATGCGGGCATTGTACTCCAATTTTGGATGGATGAATGCTTTATACTCGTATATTGAGGCCAGATAAGAGGGGGAGAAATATTTCTTACATCGTTTGAGGAAACCTTAGCATTTCGCAGTATTTTTGACGGCATAGAATATGTGGTCATTCCAAAGCAAGTTGTCACTGACACAAATGCCGAGAATGGAAAATTTTTCGGTTTCGACGAGGCAAATGTCACTCGTGGATAATGTCGAAGTATATACATTTCGCTTTAATGACAGAAATGCTGTTTGCTGTGTTTTGGAAGCATTAAATTCCACTTTGTTGATAGTTCCAAAATTGGTTATGCTGTTAATATCGGAATTTAATGAGCGTAACGTACACTGCCGTTCCCGTTCTTCAGCCTAAGAGCAGGGAAGTGAATGTGGGAACGAATATGAAAAGCAGAGAGTACTGTCGTCAGTAAACGAATATAATGGATTAGAAGTAGCAGACAAGAGATCATTAATGAAAATTAAAAAGAGTGTCGGAGACAGAACAGAGCCCTGGGGCACACCAGCATTTATTTTGTGGACATCACACTTGAAACCATCCAACACTACTTTAATTGAACGTTTCGAAAGGAAATTTCTAATCCGTTGATGAAGAGATTCATCGATCACAAATGTACGCATTTTCGACAAAAGGGATTGGTGCCAAATTATGCTTTGGTTCCACTTTGTGGTGAGACATGACGTCAAATCACAAGTGGACCTGTTGTTATGAAAATTTTCATGTTTAGTTTTCATGTTTTGAGATGTTTCATGGTTTTCCAGCGTTTCCATGACCTGTTTGTCTGTATGAGGAAAGAAGATTCGCATTTAGGGACGTGCTGGACAAATGCTGTTTTCCATCTTCTCGGGAATAGTTCTAAAGAGCAGGATCGATGGAAAGCTTACACAGTGGTTTTGCCAGCGTGGAAGAATACCTATTCGGAAGAAGGGGAGATATACCATCTAGCCCAGCGAATTTGTGGACTTTATGATCTTTAAGAACTCTTGCTACTACACAAGTGCGATTCGAGATTCGATGCACTCAAAGGTAGGCGGAGACAAAGCACAATATGAAAGCCTTGAGCTGGCCGCAAATTGTGCAGCAAGCAGATTGGCATTGTCCAAAGCGCTGAAAGCTGGAATGTCAATGTAAATGAGCGTTGGGATGGAGGTTGAAGAAGAATTTCTAATATTTTTGACGAATGACCACAAATTTTTAGTACCATTGGGTCATTGTAGTATTTTTTGTCTCAGTTGTTGATCGTATTAGCATTTCACGCGTAGACCACTGTAAATACTTGGGGCTAACCCTTGATTTTAAAATGTGTCTTTAAACCGATATATTACGGAAGTATTTCCGATGCACACTTGGACATTTCTTTTATCTACGTAATGAATGCTCAAATTATTAAAAATTATTTATTACAGAATTTTTCATTTTAAGCATCAGTATAGAACTGCTTGTTCGGGCGGCGTGTGTTACAAAAATATATGACCCCCTCGTCAGATTGCCGAGGATTGTAGTGAAACATTTAAGAGCATTTGACAAAAGGGCTCTTGGTTCAAAAGTGGGTGGAGTTGGTGGCAAATTATGGCGTAAATTTAAATATCTCAGTTGATATGCAACTTTCAACGTTAAAATCTACATTCACCAATGTTTTGAAAAAAGCAGGCAATGCCATATACGACGGATATGTACCTGAAACTCATTCTTCACAACATAGGCTGGTATATAGTAGGCTCAATTACAACCTCATTGAAAGCGCTTCTAAGTACTTCCTTAACCGCTATTACCTCCATATGATGCACAATATATTTAAACTTCGAGGAGAATTAATAAATCTTAATTTTATTCCACATCGACTGGATCTTCCAAATATCCGTGGCCTGTGCAACCTTAAAGAGAGGGAGGGTGTTTAACATTTCAGCGGAATATGTCCCATTTTAAGAGAATTTCGCGTGAGATATTTAACATATGAGTCACTTTGCTGGACTTAGATGAGGTTATCAATATATTGAACGGTAGTCATTTGTGGGAAGTTTTATACAACTACTCTACAACTGCCTTTCGCTAAAGGACCCGGATTTTGGAAGGCGATTTTTGAGCAGAATTACCGTGCATAGTATAAGTGTTAATTAATTTATTAAGTTTTTTTTATTTTTTTTAAAAATACTAAATAAATTGTCAATCTGGTGGACGGCCTTAAGCCAAACCATAAACGACTTTGTATTCACTTTTTGTAAGAAAAAAATTATATGAAGTTAATAAAAGGCCACTAACTAACTAAGCTAAAATATCTGACCCCTTTTTGTGTTACAGACATTTTTTTTAAGAAAAATTTACCGAAAACATCGTAACCATCCTAGTTATTCTCTGTTCCACGAACTAAAAATTTTCCCAGTTCTTCACTTACATTGTTTTAATGTGTTGAAAACGTTCCTCGTGAAATTTAGTAATCGTTACTTTTGTTAAATTTCTCAGTTTTAACTTAACGTTTGATCAATAAACTGCCTCAGTCGATTAGAATAATATCAATACCTGGAATGTTCTTCAAACAATTAAAACATTGGCTCTTCCAATTTAACTACGACAGCTTAGAAACTCTTATTTCTGACACATTGGTTTAAATGTAAATTTATCTTATTTATTGTTGATTATAATATTTATAAACTTCACAATATTTATGTTATGTATATCAGCACTAGCTAACTTACCTCCAGATAAAAACTTAGTCTTAATTTTTGTGTCTTTTTGATAAATTGCATTTTTTATGATTTACTACCGAATTTGTTTTTAACTTAGCACTGTTAATGCTATATTTCAATGCTAATATTTCCTATACTTTCAATTTGAATTGAATATGACTATTGCCGTGGCATTCAATTTTATTTTCTTATATGTCATATATTTTTCTTTACTTTTAAAAATTTAATGAAGTCTTGAAATATTTGTTGGGATATTTTAAAACGTAAAGTGAAAAAATAATTAACTAACAACTAAAACTAAGCTATAACTCACCGAAACCTTTGACGTCAAAAAAGGCTTTAGATATGGCTATGCGCTGTCATGTGGTTTCTTTAAAATCATTCTTGAAAGAATAGTGGAAAACTCCCGCGCCATCAAAAGGAGTCCGTCCGATTACTCGCATACGCCGATGATGTTGACATAATAGGAAGAAAGAGGCTAGATGTCATTGGCACTTTCGCGAGTATTGAGACGGAAGCAGCTAAGATGGGTTTAACGGTCAACGAAGACAAGACCAAGTATACTCGTATGCTTTCAATCAGAAAGGACACTCAACATCGACGTAGTATACAGAATGTCACCTTCGACAGATATAACTTTAAGGTAGTTAAGCACTTTGTCTACTTAGGCTCCCCTATCAATTCGGACAACGACACCAGCGCTGAGATCAAACGAAGAATAACTCTAGCCAATCCCTGCTACTTTGGACTAAGAATGCAATTGACTAGCAAAGCTCTCTCTCGAACAAAAAAAGTGACCCTATATAAGAACCTAATAATCCGAGTCCTGTCCTATGGCGCTTTATAGCATGGACTTCATTGAAAATGGATAATGGTGCTCTTGGTGGGGGGCGGAAATGCATCCTCATCGAGATACGGGGTTTTATGCAAAGTCTTATGCTGCCCTATTTTGACTACTATTTAAAATAACATCTTTCGAATTTATGCGTGTATGGTAACAAATGGGCCATCGTTGAAGTCGTAATTATGATTATTTTAATTATATCAAAGTAAATATAGCCCTAAATAAATTAATGTGTCAAAGGTTATTGAAGATCAAAAGTGTATTTTTTTAACTTAAAATTTTGACTGACATAATTTTTTTCGGAAAAATATCTTAACTCAGGGCGATTCTAATAACATACATATCTATACGATTTTTAATTAGTGCGATTAAACAAATTTTGATAAGTGTCACACGCTATATGCCACGATAAATACGCTTAGGTGACAATATGATCTTAAGATACATATAATATATGGAAATATAACTTGTCAGCATATGAGTATTAAATACTCTGAATACAACTCAGAATAATCCCGTTACTGACCTGGACACATTCGTATCTGCACCTGTGTTCAGTGACTATTACAAAGTCTATGCACAGGTTGGCTGAAATTCCAAATCAAGTCTTCGTGTTAACTTAGTTTAGTTCGACCTTGATTGAAATTGTCACTTGCGTTCATATAATCGTAATTCACACCAAAATATGAATGTAGGAAAGGTACACACAACAAAGTCAACTCTATTTACATTCAGGAGGGTGTACAGTACATGTGTACTACTACTTTCAAGCCAGGTTAGACTACATTAAGTATCTTACCTTTAAGGTGGCTACCTGACGTGAATGATCGACGCGTCGTATATGTATACACATACTCGTATGTACATATAAATACGAAAAAATATATTTTTTTGCGTTGATTAGCTGAAAGACATTTACCTCGAGTCTTACAACGGCTCTATCAAAATGCTTGATGAAAGAATTCCAACTATGATTTCAACGATGATGGTCCAGAATAAAAGCCTTGTGAGTTTATAATAGCTCAAGAGCAGCGCTCACATTTCTTATGTTCAGTAGAGGGTGATCTAACTAATCTTTATGAAGAAATAGTGACAACAATCAAACTAAAATCTACGGATGACGGTTACTAGCTGAACTGCGCTGAGCTGGTAAAATTGACCTAGTTAGCGGCATACAACACTGATTTGAAAAATCTGAAAGTACGAGTATACCCGATAAATAAATAGAACCTGAATGGCCGTTATATGTACGTGTTTTGAATGCCTCTCCAATAACCGAAGAGATTGACATATGTGCCTGTTTCTTCGGAATAAGAACTAATACTAGTACAAAGCATCAAATACTGGTGCACTTTTCATAATGCGGAATGTATTTATGAATCTGAATGTCGATTAGTCAATTTTGCAAGCCTCAGACTGAAGGGATATAAGGCATGAAGAAACTATTTCTTCGTATAGATTCTAAATTACTGCTGTATATACTCATATATATACAGTCAAAATCGGCTATAGCGAACTCGATGGGACTGGTGAATTTGTTCGTTATATCCGGTGTTTCGTTATAACCGATTTTCCATTTTACAAGTGGACACATTTTTTTTTTATTTTAGTACCTATATTTATTTATGTTTGGGGTACAAGGTAATCTATGATTTTCTGCTGTCGACATTTTTGTTTTATGAACTCGCCTTCTATTTTCATCTCCATTTTGGTCGAAAATTCTTCACAAACTCTTCTTGTCTTCTTCATTGCCATCACTCTCCACATTTTCATTTTGAACAGAATCAATGATTTGTTCGTCGGTTAATAACTCTGCAGGCACAATGTTGTTCCCACGTTATCATATGACTGAATATGTTTAATCCAGTGCCTCAAAGGCCAATTGTCTGCTTCGACGAACTCAGTTTTGATTCAATTATCAGGTTCTTGTGGAATAAAACCACCATGTTTAAAACAATTTTTTATACTCGTAGTTGCTATAGATACCCTACCCCAAGCTCTGGAAATTAGTAGAATGGCATCCAACAAACTCATTACATGTGATCCATCTGGTTTCCCGATGTTACGAATTATGTTTAGTACTTGAAGCTTTCTATAATGCTCTTTTAGTGATCTGATTATACCCTGATCCATTGGTTATAACACAGAAGTTGTATTAGTTGGCAAAAACACAAACTTCATAGAAGTAAGACCATCGATCTTTGGATGTGCAGGACAATTGCCCACTAACAACAGAATTGTTTCCTTTCGTTTTGTCAACTATCTATCCCAATTTCTTAAATGTTTTCCGAATATGGCTTATGTCATCCAAGCTCGTTTATTGGACTCATACAATGATGGAAGTTTCTTGATATTTTTAAAGCACCTCGGGTTTTTTGATTTTCCAAAAACCAACAACTTTTGTTTAGCAGTTCCGGTCATATTAGCTCCCACTAAAACCGTAATTCATTCCTTTGACATTTTTCCTCCAACGCATTTTTCACCTTTGAATTTCAAACTTTTATTAGGTGTCATTTTTTAGAACAAACCTGTTTCGTCGATGTTGAAGATTTGATCATCTGAATAGCCCTCTCGCAGCTTTGGCCACAGCGCAACCAATTATCTACAATTTCTTTAGAAACTCTACCTTTTCATTTTTAGTCATTTTTTCTCAACCCTTTTGCAAACTCTTCTGCCTTAGTTTGTAGAATTGGTCCGCTTGATGGAGTATTCAAGCTTCTTTGGGCTTTGAACTAGCTGAGCAAAGCAGTATCTATGTCGGGATGTTTACTGCATCGAACTTTCTTTATTTTCAAGTTGGATTCTTAAAAATTCTTCTTAATTTTATATTGGTCTTTGAAAATGGTAAATTGTTGAAGCCGATACAGAAAACTCTGCTGCCAAACTTTTATTGGAATCACCAGCTTTGAGCATTGAAATTATTGTAGACTTTTCTTCGATTGTAAAACCTCTAATTTTTGAACTCATTTTCAAAAAAAAAAAACTAACACTTTTAACCTTTCTTTAACCAAAACCAAAACAAAACAACAACAACAACAAAAACAAAAAAAAAACAAAAAAAACAAATCCAAATAATAATAATTAACCTCAATAAGCTAATAATGGAAAAGTGCTGTGCTAGTGTTTTGTGCTCAATTGTTGACCCCAACGCCGAATGGGTATTATGCAATGGTCTCTGTGGAAAATCATTCCATGCCATATGCATCGGACTAACCCGGAGATCCATAACCTACCTCAAGGAGTATTGCAGTCTTTTCAATTTTTACTGCGACGAGTGCAAAGAGATCACCTTGGCTCACGTCATGTTGGCAATTAAATGCAACAACGAGTCTATCAATGCGATGCTAACCGAGAATGGTCATATTAGCAGAACTATTTTGGACAGAATAGAAAAGATTGAAGACTCAATAAACTGCATTGATAGTAATGTGGATGCTTACAAGTCCACAGGAAGAATGATCGAAAAGCAACTGGCAGCGATCCAAAACCTATCGAAAAGCAAATCTAACCACGACAACGAGAGCGAAGTGATCAAATATCACTTCGACGGAATTAAAGCTTTCCTCAAAACTAATTTTGCCAACCTCCTTAAGTCCAACGAACTCACACACATAAACGACTCTATCAACCTTCTCCGTACTGATCTCGACTTGCTTTTTCAATCCTCCTCCAAAACAACACATCACATCCCGCATCCATCAGATTCTACGCTCGATGACCTGACCCTAAAAATGATTGATGTCAGTGAGGAACTCATAGCAACTCGGTTGACCGTTGCCGAAATCGGTAAAGAAGTGAGATTGGCTTCCAACAAAATCGATGGAATACCCTATCAAATTCAGTTCCAGGCTAGTTCCCCGTACAATGTCTCAATTCATAATGAATTAGTAGACACGGAATCTCTTTTGCCATCATTCTCAAATACTCCTCCCGCCACCCTAACAACAGAAACCGAAACCGTCTTGCCTTTACCAACTAAAATCCCGCCCGTCGCCGCTCCACGCAAACTGCTCAATCAATTTGGAACTTCATGGACCCCCTCCGAATGGAAAAACAGACTCGAAAAGCTGAAACAGGGAAACCATACGGCATTCTTCGTTGAAGGGGCCCCTCAACACGCTGATGTTTCTTGGGTGCGGAATTTCTTTCACCGAAGTTACGCTATCACCATTAGCGAGTGCCAGATGATTTCCCCCGCTGACTCCAACAGTTCCTGCAGCTTCAAAGTCAACATCCCAACCAAATATTCGTGGTTGTTCCCTACTCCTCCTGGTAAGACAACTAAACCTGGGAAGATAAGAATTACAAAATGCTCTGAAGAACGAGAAAACGCACATCTCGAGAGTAATAAAAGTGTTAAAAATAATCGTAGTGTTAACAATAAAATTAAAAAAAGACCCCTGTCCAACTCCCTCCCAAATAAAAAATATGCTTCCAAAAAACGAAGCTCTAATCTCGACCCCAACTGGAGCTTCAAAACAAACTTATTCCCCAATTTTAGTCCTCCCTCCTCACTTATCCGACACAAAGCCCTTACACACCAATCTTCTAATCCCCCAATTCCCCCCGTTCCACCGAAGTCCCCACGCCAACGCGTCTCTTTCAACTTAACCCCAACCACCCATATTATTCCTTCTCAACCTTCTACGCCACCAAACCCAGCTAGCAACCCAATTCCCAACTTCGACCTTAAAACTGGAGCTAAGTACCCTAACTTCATTAACTCCCATACCTTAAACCCCACATCTCATCCCTCGCCCAACTCCATATCCAATCTATCTCCCTCCTCCAATGCTCCTATTCTTGATCCCCTTTTTCCCCCCACTGTTAAACTAACACAGCAAACCAATGGCACTACAGAAAGTCGATATGCTCTCTCTAGGCTCAGAGAACGAAAGATATATGAAAACATTCGTCTCTTTCTTGCCTATTTACATGACAAATCTGACTCGGTCTGCTACGAAGGAAAAACCAAAACCAGCGTCATGGTTTCCATCCAGCAGGAAGGCCTCCCTACCGACCCTATCAGTCTCAGGAACCTTTATGTCAGGTACCACGAGATATTTAACATGTCCCCTCAGAAAGTAGCAGACGACCTTGCTGCATTCGGCAACTATGTTCACTCTAAACGAGTATCACACCTACAACGAAGCCGAGCCGACCACGACAAATTTTTTCGTCCATAACGTGCCTCCCTTGCCAGCGCTTAAACCATCCTGCCTCACACCTCCACCCCACAACATCCCTCTTACATTTTACTACCAGAATGTAAGAGGTCTTCGCTCTAAAACCAATGCTGTCCTACGTCAATCGCATGCTCTTCCCTTTGATATTTACGCCTTGACCGAAACCAATTTGATTCCCGACATAAAGAACCAGGAATTGTTCCCTCCTACTTTTAATGTTTTCCGCGACGACGATCCTACCCGCACAAATAAAGATTCCCCCTGTCGAGGCGTCCTACTGGCGATGGACAACAGCCTTAACTCTTCTCCCATTACAATTTCTTCATCCTCTAGAGCCGACTTTGTCGCAATAAAAATATCACTGCCTCTCAAGTCCCTTTACGTTATATGTTGCTACATCCTACCAGCTCAATCTATCGAATCTTACCAATTTGTTATTGATGCGATCGATCATTTAATTGACCTGTCAGACCCCACTGATGATATCCTTATTTTCGGCGACTTTAATCTTCCTCAGCTACAGTGGACTCCATCAGATGATCAATCGTTTTTCATCGCTTCAAATGCCATCTCAGCTAAGGAATGTCTCTTCTTAGATCGCTTAACAGACTCAAGTCTATGCCAAGTCAGTGGTATACCCAATTATATGGGCAGGCAATTAGACCTTATTTTCACAACAGATCCAATTAACTCCTCAGTCTCACTTTGTCCCCTATCTCTCTCAACAATCGATAACTACCATCCCCCCCTTCTACTTTCATTTTTTCATAACTCTTCATTCCAGTCCACTCCCCCCACAACTCTCTCATCCCACGACTTTCATAAAGCAAACTTTCACAAAATCAGTGAATATCTCAGCAGATCCCACTTTAACTTTCACAACTTAAGTATAAATGATGCCTTATCCATTTTTTATAAAGAAATATTTAATTCTTTTTCCCTTTACGTTCCGTTTTCCCGCCTTAAAACATCATCTACTAGTCCTCCCTGGTATAATCGCAAGCTTCGTTCCTTACGAAATAAGAGAAATAAGTTATGGGCTGTTTTCCTGCGTACCAGATCCTTTACCGACTATTCCAACTATCTTGGTGCTTATCTTCATTTCACCGAACTTTACGATTCCCTTTACCAGCGCTACCTTAACAATGCGCAAGTCAACCTTATAAACCACCCTAAGTCCTTTTTCCAATTTGTTAACTACAAAAGAAAGTCCGATGGTTACCCTCCTTCCCTCTCTTTCAACAACAGGTCATCAACCGATCCACTCACCATTGCCAACCTATTTGCCACATTTTTTAAACAATCCTTCACCAACGACTCCTTTGTACCAGATCCATCCTATTTTAGTTACCTACTGAACTTCTCTAATGGCCCACTTCTCTCTCATATTTTTGATCCGTCTTATATCGAACATAAATTACACCAACTCAATGACGAATTCGCACCCGGCCCAGATGGCCTCCCTGCCATATTTCTTAAAAAATGTTCTTCCTCTCTTTCCCTTGCCCTTTCTAATCTCTTCCGTCTATCCCTTTCACAAGGAGAATTTCCTCAGGTTTGGAAAACCTCCTTCATAACCCCGATCCACAAGAAAGGATCAAAGAATGAAATAACCAACTATCGTCCCATCGCTAAACTCTCCCATATACCCAAACTCTTCGAAAGTATTTTGTATGAAGCTCTAAGCTTCCAATGCAAATCACTTATTTCCCCTAGACAACATGGCTTCTTAAAGGGTAGGTCAACCACCACAAATCTCGTTGAATTCGTATCCTTTGCCCTCTCTGCCCTAGAGGATGGCAATGAAGTCGATGTAGTTGCAACCGATTTTAGCAAAGCCTTCGATAAAATCTCTCATCGGTTAATTATCTTTAAATTGTCTGCCCTCGGCTTTGAACCCATATTGTTAAAATGGATATCCTCTTACCTCGAAAACCGTTTTTACAGTGTTCGTTTTAGGTCAGCCCAGTCCGCTCCATTTTTGGCCACCTCTGGAGTTCCACAAGGCAGCCATCTCGGTCCCCTTCTTTTTATATTAACCATAAATGATCTCGATATGATCATCAAACACTCGTCTGTCTCCCTTTACGCCGACGATACCAAATTTTTCAAAACCATTTCCTCTCCCCATGACTCTTTCCTCCTTCAACAAGATCTTGATAGTTTCTCGATCTGGTGCCTCAAAAATTCTTTGGAACTTAACATCGCCAAATGCCAATCCATCACCTTCTCACATAAGCGGAACCAATCTCCTCCCCGACTCTATCTTCTCCATAACCAACCTATCTCCTGCGTACAGTCTCTTCGCGACCTCGGCATTTTGTGTGACAGCGAGCTCAACTTCCGTTTACATATGGATGAGATAATCCTCAAAGCCAACTCTGCACTAGGTTTTGTAAAACGGTGGTCCAAAGAATTCACCAACCCATACGTGACCAGGTCCCTCTATATTACCTTTGTTCGCCCCCTCCTAGAGTACGCCAGTCAAGTATGGTCCCCATATCATCGTGTTCATATCTCGAGAATTGAAAGCATTCAGCGTCGTTTTCTTCGATTTGCTCTTCGAGGTATGCCCTGGGACGATCCTTTTAATCTGCCCCCCTATCAAAATCGTCTCAACCTTATCAACTTAAACACCCTCGAAGATCGCAGAGATGCAGCAGACTTTCTCTTCATTCATCGACTCCTTTCAGGTCACGTTGAATGCGCGTCCCTTCACAACTCCATTTTCCTCAGCACTAACCCTCGTAATCTACGTACCCCTCGACTCTTCTATCTACCAACCCACCACACCTCCTATGGCGCGAACGAACCAATCTCCCGTATGCTACGTCAAATCAACTCAAACCCTACCGTCTTTGACTTTCACCGCACCACTTCCTACCTGAAATCTGTTCTCCTTCACCACTCCAACCAACCTTAGTTTTAAGTTTTAGTTTAAGTTTATTGTTTAAGTTATAGCTTGTATTAAGCCGAATAAATGGGGGCATTCGCCCCCACCAAAATTAAAATTAAATTATAAAAAATTACTATTCCAGTTCTTTAAAAAAAAAACAGAATGCGAAATGAAAAAAAAACAGCAAAAGAAGCGATATTCGGTTAGTACAATTTGTATGAACCTCGGCCGGGACTTCAAAATTAGTTCGCCATAACTGATGTTTCGTTATAACCGATGTCGTTATAACCGATTTTGACTGTATGTATGTCAGTATGGACTATTAGCAACCATATCTAATGCCATATAAGACATGTACCTATAAAAAACTGAGTAATGTCCGCAAAGTAAAAAACCTTTATGATAAGGATATTAATTCTACAATGTCTTCCGGATAACAAGAGCCGAATTAAAAACATCCATTAGTGCGACTGGAAAGGAAACAACGCTGTTAAGATAAGTTCATTCTTCGTTTTGAAATCATGGATATAACGCCATGGCAACCAAATTCTGAGAAAAGCCAAATAAACGGCTGGCGGTTGACAATGTGTCTAAGTCAATGAAAAAATTGGTAAGTCGGGCACAGGTATTTGTAATATTTGAACAATAGCAGAGGGGGCAAAAACCAAAGAAATTGCTGCAATAATTCAATTCTTGGATAATCTTTTCTAAATATGTACATATTTACGTGTCAATATTTGAGTATTTGGTGTCAATATTTGAGTAGGGAGTAAATATAAACATGACTAAGAAACGGAATAGATGCCCAATATATTCGATTTAGAAAAACCTTTCATCTCCGAAATAGGCTGATATATCGCTTTAAAACATTATAAATAGGGTCTGCTCTAATGTACTCTGTGAACATTGTAAGCCAAATAAGTGCTGCTGTAGTGTATATTCTGTATTTTTTGTACATATATACGCTGGGGCAAACTTCTTCAAAATCCAGCTAAAGGCAAAAAACACAGGCCTAAAAGTAGGTGCTAAACCTTAACTCTTACCATAAGAGCCTGCTAAGCATTGATATACTGGGGCATATCCTTCGAAGTGGTATTGTATACCATAGATCGACGAAGAAGAATGAGGTTCATCGGCTTCTGCAGAGAAAAAAGGAGCATGGAAAGCGAGCAATCGATGAAATTCAGAGGTGCTACTTTAGCGACAATGCTCTTAAGTTTTATTTAAACGTAAGAAATAACGTGTTAAGATAATAAGACCCGAAATGAGTTGGCATATTTAGTAGACGAGTCACAGTCGCTGCAGACGATATCGAAAAAAAAATTCATTTTTGCAAATCGTTAAACGGTGGAAACGGTCCAAAATTCGATCACACAATGAAACGATGAAAACCAACATTTATTTTCATCAGATTAAAATAAAGTCAAAGTAAATAAAATAAAGGGTCCGCCATCTAACGTTTTTTTTTTCAACTAGTGCTTATTTCGTGAATGGTAACACTTAGCTCATGTCTGATTTGACAGATAATTAGTTTTATCCTTCCGCTTAATATCGCTCTGTATACGCTTGAACTACGCTTCGCTAAGTGGGCCTGCGATCGACTTAGAGAAGATGCCGATTTTGCCAAAAAAAATCATCTTTTCAGATGAAGCTCATTTTGATCTTGGCGGGTATGTAAACCAGCAAAATTGTCGCATTTGGGGCACAGAAAACCCGCACGCATACATTGAAAAGCCGATACACCCAAAACGAGGAGTGGCCGTTACAGTCGATGGTGATCGTTATCGGGCCATGTTGAACGAATTTTTGTTCACAAAAATAGAAGAGGAGGATATTGGCAACATTTGGTTTCAACAGGACGGCGCTACGTGCCACACAGCCTAAGTTACACTCGATGTTTTGCGCCCTGTTTTTGAAGATCGCATTATCAGCCGCAGAGCTGATGTCGTTTGGCCACCTCGGAGCTGCGATTTGACACCGTTGGATTATTATTTGTGGGGTGCCGTAAAAGATAAGTGTTACGCCGACAAGCCCTAGACAATTGACGCTTTAAAGGACAATATTCGTGAAGCCATTGGTGAAATATAGCTGCACACAATCGATAATGTGCTTAAAAATTGGACCGATCGGGTAGGCTACTGCATGGCCAGCCGAGGCAGCCATTTGAATGAAATGATTTTCCATTATTAAGCGGAAGGATAAAACTAATTATGTGTTAAATCAGACATGAGCTAAGTGTTACCATTCACGAAATAAGCACTAGTTGAAAAAAAAGCGTTAGATGGCGGACCCGTTATAACATGGCGACCGCGGAGCTTTTTACGGAAGCGGTGATGTGGAAAAAGGGCTGAGATAAACGACTGAGATGCATGAGATAAGGCTGATATGCATGTGACTTTTAAATAACATACTTGAGAAAACTTTAAGCCAATATCAAATTTACAGTTCTAGAAGTCTGTGCAACTGCTTCCATATTCTGATAACATTGATATTATTAGCAGCACGCAGCAGACCGTAGCTGGTGTGCTCGCAACTAAAATGAGACCAATATCAAGAACAATTTAACAACTAAAATGGATGCAAAGCATCTACGAATCGGACAGAATGTCACAACAGGCAGCTATAGTTTTGAGGTAGTTAGAGATTTGGTGTACATCGTCTCCGCTTCTAATTCTGATAATAAAGACTCGTCAAAAAAAATCGATCGAAGAGTTAAAGTTTCCATTGGATTTTTCGTTTTGTCCTACAAGACAATTGAATAATGAGGCTTTATAAATAAATAAAACCTTCATCATCCCACTCCTGTTCTATGGCACAGAAAAGCAAGGACGTTAGCGAGGGTGCGCGTAAATACCGTTGCTCGAAGCGACCAATAATATTTGGTCTCATTTACGTTGACGAATTTTAGAAGCAAAAATATAATAGTGAACTCTACGATCTATACAGCGACCAGGTCAGAAAAATATATATACCTCAATTGCTTTAGAAAGCGAATCGAAATTAGTGCTCAACTCAGGTCTGAACAATTTTCAGTTCCTACGCACAGTGACTATACAATAAAGAAAATCCTCGCTTTATGTGGCACTTAGTGGACTTACAACTTAAAGTGAGTAGCAATGAACCAAAAACCGCGCTAACTTAATGGATTTATTTTTTGAAGCGCAGATCTACCACGGATTATAGAAGCATTTAAGTTAGTAAGTGAGTAGAAAAAACAAATATAAGAGGTCATTAAATATATCTAGTCGTTGCTAATCAGCAGAATTCTTCGCTGTGAGTTCTAATATTCAATGTGATGACCAAATACTGGATACCCGTAAATCTGATCCAACTCTGTCGTTCGATACTGCAAAGCGTTAACACATGTTACAGGCAAACATTTTGATAAATTCTGCTGTCTCTTAAGCGGGAGAGGATATATCGGCTGTCGTCACTGCCATCGGCTAGTTTCTTAGTAAGTTTCACAGTGGGGGGATGCATAGGGTCTAAGATTGGAGATGCATAAGTTTTAGAGGCAATATTCGTGTTGAGGTCGCCAACCGACGTATACGAGGAGAGATTGAGGATATGGGAACGGAGCGTCGCTAATAACAAACGGAACTTGACGACAATTTGGCAGCGGTTTGGCCTTTAGTAGGGAAGGAAGATTAGATTTCGTGCAAAGATGAAGCTTGTGAGAGTTTATTGGTTGAATAGGGGATGGAGGGGTGAAGAATCGGTTCTGTGGAGAAAACGAGGGAAATGCTTCCACCTTAAAACTGTGATTGTGAATGGGATTAGGGTTAGCAGTGTACTTATGACAAGGGGTTATTTTTAGGTTTAATACTACGTTTAGAATTAGGATTAATATTTAGCTTGTGTTGGTCTTTAGTTTTCTTCTAGTTTACTTTTCTTAGCTTCAATTCGCCAAGTTGAATGACTTCTGTAGAGGGGTTGTTGAGCTGAGGTAATTTTTAGTAAATTGAAAATAGTGATTTTAAATTAACCCATATACAAGTTTTCAAGCCAGTTTATGTCGCTGGCACTTTCGATAGTAAAGGTGACACAGTCAGGTTTGTTGCTGGTATTTAGTTTATCAAGTCGCTTTTTCCATTCCGAAGAAGTCCAGGAAGTACCATATTGAGAGATTTTCGGTTCAGGAGGTGGTGTAAAAACTTCGGCTAATGGTGTTGGTGATAGAGAGGGAGGTTACAGTAAAGGAGTCTTTTGTGGAATGATTAAAGCATTGTCAAACGTTTCAGCTAGCAGAGTTTTTATTGTACATTGCGCTAGATTGGGGCTGTAATTGTATAGGGAGATCATCAATTGTGTTGTACGACGATCTAATATGGTCTGGAATGTCACCGAGTAGGAAACGAGATGCTGCGACGTCATTGCTCACATCATTTATTATTACATGCAATAAGTGAGAGCTGGATTGAAATTGAAAGCCAGAACTGTATAAAACTGCACTAAGTTCTAATAGTGGTGATATTTTGTTCAAGGATGATTTAAGAAACTGGATATGTCTACTGATGCATTACTGTGAGAAAGCGTGTCGTTCGGACTGCGTATTTTGCAATCTCTCATGCAATGCCAGTCAAGAGATGCCCCAACTAACATAATAGATTTCAGCAGCTTTCCGCCTTATATACTCAGAGTTATAAGAGTGCTGATGACACTGATGGAAATTACTAAACCTCCAACTTTCACATTATCGAAAAACCCCTGGCCAGTTCGAGTCAAAACACTTAGTAATTTCTGTGGTACCATTTTAAAAGGGAAAGTTCAACTAAGATGAAGTGTATATGTCCATTCATTTAGGCTATGAATATTAGATATTTGAATCAAGCTGGACAAATACAGAACAGACACCCCAAAAAGTAGACGAAGATCTTACTTTTCGTAGTACACAGTGATTTCTGCCAATTCGGGAGGGACTAAGGTCGGCCGAAATGTGAATGCTTGATATTCATGGTTCAGGTTCACGCTGAATATTTGCCATTACTAAACTAAAGTGCATGTCTGTAGTATTTCTAAATTGATTTTCCAATTTCCAATTAAACCATAGTTCACTTTGTCTATATACATATATATTATATGTTCATATATACAGGATTTATATTTTTATTAGACTGTGGAGGGATAGCCGGTGTAACAGACTTACTATGGCAATAGCTGTTAAGTGGCTAGTTTTCTATTGTCCGTTCTACGATTTAAACAGTAGAATTCGCAGATTCTAAATTAAAATTTGGGAAAAAAGATTACAAGTCGTTGTATGTACATATACATTTATATGTATGTGTTCCATTGTGATTCCCGTTATCCTTCTCAAACAAAATGAAAAAAGTCGGAACATTAGCCAGCAACTTTACGCTCATTGCATTCAGTTCAGTTCGTCTTGGGTATTTAAAACTTTTGCAATCTCGTTAGCGCTTCATTGACAATACCAGTCCCTTACTCATTCCGTATCAGAAGAAAGAAAAGGGCTCCCTAGTCACCTCGAAACAAAAATTAAAAGCAAAAACTACGTCTTCCTCGAAAATGCTGAACAGAGAATCTATGCAAAGTAACAAAGGAAATCTCTCTTGTTCCATCAGGAAGAGCCACATCATATACAAATCCTGTTGTGTGGTTAATGACAACCACACACATACCACTGTTGGAACTATTTTCATAAAACTTCCAGATACGACTATCTACAGATACAGATACTACCAGAAACACAAAAAGCAGTAACAAACTGATGCACAACGTCAGATTCTGGTATAATCTCCAACGAACTGAATACCAAAAGGTGGGTATTGCGCGCCGGCCGCCTAAAGAGGTGTTCACTTACACAAAAGTGTACGACTTTTAACTTGCCAGACATCTTTACGATCCGGCTGGGTACCCTTGTTTGTCTCTTCGCATGGATAGAGCTCTTGTTACTCTTGCCCAAGCTCTCGTTTAGTTTTAGCCGAAGGAAACACCCATACAAAGTGCCAAGTATATGTGCTCATCGCTTCAACTAAAAACACTTAAATGATGGGGTACATTCCACATCTACGTGGGGGTAGTGGCTATAGTGAAAGGAACATAGATACTTGGGTATGTTGTGCGCACATAAATAGGACCTAGGGAAACCCTTGCTAATATAATTGATTCTGGTTCATTAAAAAGCGCAATATACCGAGATGAGCGTTATGTGTATAAGGCAAGGATACGAACTATGGAGTTTGGGGTATGTAAAGGGTAACCATCCCCGATCGGCATAACTGCACACACGTACTCGTGTATTGTACGTATGTACGCCATTATTGTTGTCTCGGGTACTGTAGTAAAGCCCCACGCCCACGAAAGGGTATTCTAGGGTATTCAAGGAAGCAATTCGACGTTGATTCGTTCCTTACGTTTCTGGGCAAACAATGAGAATCGGAATTGCGATGGTCATACACGAAATCTTCTACCAAGTACGGGGGTAGATATAAGAATGACCAAGGCACAGCCTTAAATGCATAACAGGGCATAAACAAGGACAATTGATGTGAAGAGCACGCACACACGCACACATAAAAACAGTGATGCCTTGGCAAATAAAATTAATTTTATTAAAAAGGTAGAACACAAGTTGGAAGGCCAGAGGATATTCCAAGGATCGAGAAGATGCCTAACTCTGTTGTGTACGTGAGGATTTTTCGCAATAAATTGCCCATTAAATGTTTTTCACAGACCGTTGTGGATTTGCTTGGATATGGCATAACTACTCGTGCTGAAGGGGATCCGACAACGCACAACCAGTAGCACAAGGCAGCAGAAAGAAACTTCAGAGAACCACTATCAGAACCACCAGCAACCAGATGTACGGGTAATATGTTCTGAAAGGAATTTCGTCTCAATCCAATGCGGTGAAGTAAGGTATTTTTATTTAATTACATTTGCGTAGTCAGTACAGTAAGAGTAGAAGATTGAAATTTTAATTAAACAGACTTTCGTGGTTTAGATTATCTACAGATAATTTACGTAGATATGATATTGTTCGACTTATTGAAAAGGCGGTTTCTTCGTTGATGTAACTTAAATCTAATCGAGCATATGAAAATGAAATAAATTGAGGTTAAAGTATTGAGTAGACGGAATTGCTTTTGTACTATGTATTCGAAACCGATTTTTGTAATAGAAATTTTTCATTAATATGTAACTCAAATTTTCTTTATCTACAAAGAATACATACAAACTTATCTGAACTTTGGAAACAGCAGGATTGTATTTTTAATGTTTCACTTGGCAATTTTTCCCAACTTTTCGAAGCCTTATTTTCTATCATCAATCAACACAATATCTTTATCAATTGTCTATAAAACCCGACCACCAGAAGGATCTGGCGCTCTAAGTTAAGGAGCTTGACTGGTTGACTACCCTCTAACTAACTCTACTAGTGCTATGCGATCAGAACTGGAAAAAGAAAAAAGACGTTCAGATCTGCACACAGGACAAATATGCCTTACGCACCATAAGGAGGTGCGCGTATGCCTAGATCTCATTTCCATTTAGGAGAATGGCATGCGTTGTCGACATTAATAGCCTGCGCTTACTTGGCATTGGACCACCATGTTCGTCATTAATCTACTGAGTGATGTGTAGCTCTAGAGGCTCTTTTCGCTGCGTACTTTATCTGTTGCCAGAAAGTTAGTTTTGTGTCAAGTCTCAATCCCAAATACCTCAACGCGTCCTTTCTCTTAATGTCTTCAGAACCAATTTGGGAGTCTATTTGTGTCGGGATTTCCATCTTCGTCAGAAGGACTATCTCAGTTTTCTCTGTTGGCAAAATAAGATCGTGCTCATCCATCCAGAAGGTTGTTCATAGCATGACTTGGTTTAACTTCCTTTGCGCGTTTTCAGTGTCTCTTGCCGTTATCACTGCCGCGATGTCGTCTGCGTACCCAACGAGGTGTGTTCGGGCATCTCCATCCGCAGTATATCATCATAGGAGATGTTCCAGAGGTCTGGTCCCAGGATTATTTTCTTCCTTCGAAGGCTTTCTGTGGTCTCGTAGATCAGCTCCCGATCCCTGAGATAGTCCTTCATCATATGTAATAGATAGATAGGCTGGGCTGTTGAATCTATTTTCTAGCGCATTTAGTATATCACTCCACCTGGCTGAGTTGAATGCATTTCTTACGTCCAGGGTTGCCAGCAAAACGATCTTCTTAGAGCGGCAACTTCCTTGTTGGACAGATTGAACAGACTTCACCACTTCTTCAATAGCTCCGACCGTGGAGCGTTCTTTCCTGAACCCGTACTGCCTTCCTGCCAAGTCTCCCGCTCTTTGTACTGCATCTGTGAGCCGTGATTTGAGCAGCTTTTCCATCAGTTTTCCCGCTGTGTCCAGCATACATAAGGGCCTGTACGCTGATGGGGAGTCTGGGTCTCCTTTTCCTTTGCTGATCAATACCAATCGTTGCTTTTTCCAGCTCTTTGGGAAGACCCCTTCTTCGAGGCAACTGTTATACATGTTGAGCAGCAGGTTAGGGCACGTTTGGGCAGTCACTTTTATTATTTCTGCTGGAATTCCATCTGGGCCGGGTGCTCTTCTGTTTTTCATTGTCTGCACGGCTCATCCCAACTCTTCTTCGCTGAAACCTGGAGTTTCCCGTCGTCGGGCTGGTGTGCTGTTGGGAGGCCTGACCGGATGAGTTGCGTAGAGGGTGTTTACAATGCACTCCATCTTATCTTCATTTCGAATAGGCGGTGCCGATTGGGCTCCCAGTTTCCGCATTACGACCTTGTAGCCTAACCCCCAGGGGTCACTTGATGGCCCTCTTAAGCTCGGATCTTTTGGTTCTGAACTCCGCTAGAGCTTCCTATATGTTTTCAGCGTGCCTTCTCCTTCCCCTGGTGAATATGCGCCTAAGTTGTAGTCATCTCCTGCGGAGCTCAGTTATCTCGTCTATCCAGCAGTACACTGGATTTCTCCTTCTGTTGTTGCAGCTTTTCCTGGGCATTGAAGTATCACATGCGAGCCGTATCAGTTGCATCGTGGTTTCAGCCTTTACTTCCGCGGATCCTTGTACTTGGAACACGGAACTTTTTCCTTCTTCAATGACGGATTTGAAAAGCTCTTCGTCTAACCTGTTGATGTTCCATCGCTAAGTACAATATATGATATTTGAAATGACGACTTAACTTGCAATTAACACTAAAATGTTATATTGGCTCCAGAAGCCAGAGTAAAAAGGATTGGAAAATAAAATGTGCATGACCATACTCAAACCTGGAAGGTGAAAAAATGCAAAACCAAGGACGATGCTCTCACAATGTACCATAATCAATCTTCCTGCTCAAACCATGGACACCGGCTTCGTATGAATCTTAGACGAAACAGAAATTGTAACTAATAAAGGTGGTAGGCACAGCTAATAGAATTTTGCTGGAGGCTCTAGAGGTAGTTAGTTTATCTCTGTCAGCATGACCTGAAAAGTTGTTTGCTTCAGTAAGGCAGTTATAACACTTAAATGGATGTACGCTGTAAATATTGAATCATGTAGTGTTTACAAATTTTTTGAAACTATTCGGCTGAATGTTAAATGTTAATGTTTGTGATCTCATTTAGAATCCATCCAATTCATCATAAGTGGGTAGTAAAAAAATTGTTTTTACTTCGTGCCATGAGTTAATTAGCAAATTAGCTATTTCAGATACAATGACTCGCTGAGTGCGATTTACAAAAATAATGATAGCTCATAACTTTTGTGGTTATTCGAGATTTATGACAACAAAAAATTATATATGGACCACTGATCCTACAATTGAAATATCGATATATTTG
The DNA here is from genome assembly GCA_949129095.1 of Volucella bombylans. Classification (NCBI taxonomy): domain Eukaryota; kingdom Metazoa; phylum Arthropoda; class Insecta; order Diptera; family Syrphidae; genus Volucella; species Volucella bombylans. Next base: position 189,379,627 of record OX422140.1, on the reverse strand, counting down.
TTTTATGGCCAACTATTTTCGGCCACAACATAGAGCGTTTTTTACGGCAGACCGAATACCTTAAAAAAACGCACGCCCCAAATTTCGTTTCTTCACAATGACTAATCAGAGCACACATTTATAATTAAAATTTAATTGCAACTGTTTCAAAATATACTACCATCGGTAATAGAGTGGCTGGCGCACTAAATGACTGTGTGCGCCAAATTCAAAGAAACGAAATTCAAAGAACCCCTTCTGACATTCTACGCCGATCGACTTATATTCGACAGTCAGACAGGCGCAGAGATCGCGTACCCTCCAATTCTGCAACAAATAACTCAACTGAGAACCTAATTGCTTCTCTGACCATTTAACGATCGCATTAAATAGCGCCGAAACAAACAATTAGAGTGGAGTTTAAATATAGGCGAGGATGGATTTTTTCCTCTTCTCCCTTATAAATCGCGGATACACAATAACTGTAAGGGTAGTCGGTGGTCCAAAAGTCTTATTTTGCACACATGTACTCGCATTCGGATTTGGATTCGAATTTTTACTCGTATTCATGTTCATGTTTACAATCTTGAAAAATACACTCTTGTATACAATTTGCTGGCTGGTATAGCTGACTGTGTAGTACGTGCATGGCGTTTTGTAAGACGAGAACATTTCAAGTCAAATAATCCTACTGGATAGCCAGACAAAGAGGAGAAAGACCAGGAAGAAATGCGACGCATGTGCTCGGCACGTTCGAACGTTGGAACGTTTGAAATTGCCCTGTGTGCTCATGCTGATTACTTTGTTCTATTGGCGTATCTGTAGGGAGTATTTTGCTTCCACTTGCTCTCAGATGGGCTCTAGGTATTTGTAGATACGAATTCTAAACACCAAACATTTATGCCTTGTCTACTTCCAAGTACATATATTGCGGATACAGCGGAATATGTACCAAGTGAATGGCTGCGACTATGGTTGAATTACAAATCGAATGCCATGTGGGCATGGATGCACGGTCGACATCATGACTTATGACATTAAAACAATTTTCCTAGATTTATCGATTTTCGCCACTTAGGCGTTTTCCTCACTCTCTTAATTCGTCTGCCCCCTAGAGATCGCTTTGAGTAGCCTGCATTTAGCTTGCATTTCCGCTTGGATTGGGTTCAAATCACTTTTTCAATAGAAGTGGAACTTGTGGGATCTTCAAAGTCGTACAGTGTACTGTGTAAACTATTTGCCATGCATCTTATCATGTGGTGATTTATGGTCTGTCGGAGAATGCTCCGGTGTTACGAAGTTCGGGCCAGGACTGACCAATGAAAATATACAACAGGTCGCCTCTAAGCGAATTCAATTAAAATTCAAAATGGTATTCGGTTGGTTACTCGTAGTCGTAGTGGTCGTGGGTCGAGGGTCGTTTTAGCATCCTCTTACGGTCAAAGGGATTGTGGCCATAGTGCCTTTGCGGATAGGGATACGAGTACTTACATATATTTCCACACACAAAATTTTGTGTAATATATTTGACACCTATCAAACAAAGGCTGGATGGTATTTTCCGGAACGTAATTGCGTTTTTACGTGACTGCTGAGCAATGTGTTTTAGGGTATCAAGTGTGGGAGCTCTAAAGGTTGGAAAGTTGCCACTAAATTATGTATATGAATGAGGGACATGTTTGTTTCCTTATCTGTGAGTAATATTTGATGAAATCTTGTAGTGTATCTATTTTTTTTGGGTGGGATTTTGTTAGATTTTTGATTTTGGTTTGGTATGGGGCTAAGCACATGTTTTTTTTGGGGCATTTAATTTTATTTTATTTTTCGACAAAAACAAACAATTTATTTAAGAATTTGGGATTGTGCGTATAAAACACAGGAATCTACTAGCAATAAGCAGTCTAATTTTATTGAAGATGTGGAACGGCAGGTATCTGTAGGTATGTTTGCTCATGAATGATGGAACTGAATTTTGAATTAGAACTGTCTTAAATCTAAAATACATTTTATCTGTCATCTTAACAACGCTCCTGCCAATCATGTGGCATTAAGAAAGAAAGACTGATCCAATTAGTCGATATTGCAGTATCTCATAATAAGGAGAGCATCATTCAATATCTGGATGTCATAAGAGCAGGGGGCTATATAGACATAAATTCTTCTGAAGGTTATAAGAGTAGGTTCTATCGGAATGAAATGCTAATATCAACGCAATGAAATTGGGGAATTGGTTAGTTAAAAAGTACTACATGTGGAAAAGAAAGAATCACATCTCGCAACAACCTGACAAAGTGCATACCTTCTACAACCTAATAAACTATTAAACGCCTTTGAAACCATAGAAGCACAGGATGCTAACTGATGTACTACGAGTCTATATATCTAAAATTTGAATTTCCATTAAAACTCTCCAGATCAGTTTTAATTAATCACTGGCCAGGGATTGAGCAAAGGTCTTATTCAATTTGCAGCTAGAATTAACATCCATGAGGAACTGAAATTTAGGCGTTAGGTACCGCATATGGGAAACGCTAAAACTACTTATTAACACTGAGGAGATCGCTCAAGTTTCTAGAAATCTGGAAGATCTGCAAGAAATTGTCACCTTTACTGAACAATGACATATAGAAACATTTTACATGAACAAACAGGAATAAGCATTGTAATCAGTGTTGACCAGTTGAACTTTGAAATGGTATATTAGGTTTTACGATCAACAGAAACTACAAGAGATACATCGTGCTATCTTAGCTAATAACTGCCTTTCCATGTTAGCAAAGATTGTAGGGTCAAATATTTTAGCAGCAGACATGTTGTGACATGACTTTAACTCACGAAACTATCCAATGCGCTTTATAACATAAAAAGCGACAATTTTTCACGTATTGTTTATGTTGCATGTTGATAAAAAGCGTATGATCCATCAATCGTAAAAAGTTCGAAACTGCAGCAAATTTGAGCACTGAACGTCAGATGGTTGGAAATTTTGAGTTGTATGTTATTAAACGGATGTCGAATTGACTTTCAGAGGTCACATTCCGGAAGGGAAAACATAGTTTTTAGTAGAACATCACAAATGAAAGAGGCTTTTCTGTTGTTCTACCCAAACGTAAATTGAAGATAATTGGCAGAAGACAGGGATAACTGTTAGTCAGCCATGAATTGTCTAGCAGAAGTTACAAAGTACAAGTAAAATAAGTATTCCATTCTTGATAACAGTCATGAATACTACCACTGATTATATGACTGTTGCATAAAGCCGAAGGATAAGAAGAAAACATTTTTTTTTACGCTGCAATAGACTCCAGATTCTTTTCAACTATGATAGTTGAAAAAATATTATGTAAAAATATCAACAACCTAGTTGATACGAGAAAAGTCTATCCAAAAACTAATAATCCAAACAACTTCCCATGAAATCCTTAAACACTTCCTAACTGATATTGAATGAGAATCCGTTCAAGTTCCGAAGAACATACATATTTTGAAACGATGTTAAGCTGCTTTTACAGCAAAACCACTCAAGTTAGCGAAACAACAAATTCCCGAATATGCTTTGATCTTCCTAACATCAAGGAGGTTTCAAGGCAGAGCATGACAACGACGAGGAACCAAAGCTAGAACTATTGAAGCTTATGGGAATATTAGCAGTCCTTCGAAGATTAAATGTAGGAGTTTGATCTGTGGAAACTAGTGGGATACATGCGTTTTACGCGCTTTTGGAAAAATATTATATTGTAATAACGAAAATACTACTGGACCTGACAATCCAAAATCTGCATTCAACTGTTAATGTTGGACAAGTAGGTTTTTACACGTCAACTTCCTACACAGACCTATAAAGAGGTTGCCGATCATTACAATGCAACACGTGGGGTAGAGGTCTCTTACTTACCTCCTGTTTAGTTCATAGATACAGCCATGTACAGGAAAAATATTCTTGACTGTTATAAGATCTGGCTGAGAAGATGTAAAATGTAGCGCTCTACAAAATCTTATGCAGCATATTATCGCTCCTTTTACTGGTTATAAATGTTAATCGTGCTGCACTGTCGGATAGAGGCAAAGAAATCCAATGAAAAGAGTGTTTTTTCGCAGTGTCAGACTTTTCAATAGAGATTAAATGAGAAATCAGCTGCCACATTGAGCTGACAAGCTTTACTTTTTTTCAATATAGTTTGCAATTTCATCATGGAAAGATGGACGACACAATAACGATTTCAAGTTGTTGGTATTATTTCTAAACTTTAAGCTCTTATAGAGAACTTCGTGAAACTCACGGTAGACATCATCGGCCATCCGAACGTGTTATTTATCGAATTACTGAAAATTTTCACACCAAATTGACGCTGCTCGATACTTATATAAAAATAAGAATCAGAACAATGTGCTGTAGGGTGCAATGACTTCAATATATTATGGTTGTTGAAAATTGCATAATCAATATTTCTCAAGATTGTTTTGGAGTTGGATCCTTTAGGCAGAGGAGCGGATGAAGAGCTTCACTGGTATTGTAGGCAGCAAAATAATTCGAAACGATTTGAAAACGATTCATTCATTCTATGGATTCATTGAAAACTATGGAGCCGTAACACAAAAGCCGTAGTCGTTACGTTAACTTCGTATTGAAAATTATCATATCCAAATCAAATTAAGACTTCGTTTCTTGTCAACCAAAATTCTCAAGTATTTGATTTTAGTTGACTCGAGACGTAGAGGTCTTATATCACTGGACATACTTGTACAGCCAAGGCACTCAAAACAAGTCAACTAATTTCGTACAGCCTTTCGCCGTGCTTACCGTCCACTTAGAAGGTTCCGCTGTTGGTCTTTACGTTATCATTATGCTACAATGTATTGAACATCATGCAAGAAGTTCGAAAACCAGTTCTTCTTAAACTAACACGGTTGCCCAAATTGAAACTTTATAGTCAGAACTTCAGTTGCAAACTTTTATGACTTGTTTCACTCTTAATTGCAAGCTTAACCAAAAATGGGGAATAAATTTATTAATTTCCACTTAAGCAAAAATATGAATAACACCATCTATCGGTAGCATAGCAAAACATTCAACCCATTAGAGAACAGTTTTATCCCACACCAGATGTCCAACCTGTCTCCATCATACCAGACAGTAATTTATCACCACCAATTTTCATATCCGTAAGTAGACGAAGAAACCATTTTGATTATCCGACTTGATAAAATGTCGTCGGTAATAAATATAATCCACCGAACGACATACGAATTTCAGACCGAAACCCCGCTCAACGTAATAAAATCGCTTTCCATGGCAATAAATTTGCAATCGATGTCAGACCAACAGAGAGTAAACTCTGATATAAATTAACCACGATACACGGTATTTTGTGCAAACTAGAGAGGCAGACGAAGGCTTTCGTAAGAAAAAAGTCACAAGAACTTGTTTAGCTTGTCGGATATACCTACTTCACCATTAACCGGCAAGGCATGTGTCTTTAAGTGAATTTATGTCCAATCAAGAGTAAACATTTAGTCGCATATTTATCTACAGGTCACTTTTATCACTTCATCATTTTTATTTCGCATTTTAATACCACTCACCAAGCTCAATCGCTTGTTGATCCTATATGCACGGTGTTGACGTTCCAGTAGTACCTGATGCAACTTCCAAACTCTCCGATTCGACAAACTCCGATGTCAGTCTTTTAACAAAATGTAACCCCTAACTGTGTTACCATTGCAGACAGTGATTCAACGAGGCAATAATAACAATCAAGGGTCTCAAGATGACACTATTTGACTCATCTGAATGGGGTGTCTGTATGAATGGGAATGACACTATGAATTGGTACAATATCCGTTTAGGGGATGATAAAGCATTCTGTTTCTGAGCTGGGATGTAGTTATTACGCAATGGTTCTCAGTTCTCACCCCTCTAAAGAAAAAAACAGAAAAAAGGGAAATTTCTCATCTTAGGTAGGCTAGGCATAATCCAATTATCATCATTGTTGTGTTACTCCTAGTTGTAGGTTGTTATTGCTGTTGGAAACATTATCCACATCATAACGGGCATGGAAGATGGCCGCCAATGATGATAGACCATTTTGTGGCATAACACCTTTTACCATATTTGTTTTTAAGAATGAAGAGTCTCATGAATATCTTGCATCCTTATCTTTTGAGTTATGGGTTCTGAGGATGGCTTTTACCTGCTGTCAAAAAGTGATTAGTGGCGATTTTAGGGACCAGTGGTTATTTGAGAGTGTCCAATTTATCGAATCTGTTGCTAGGGAGATGGGGAACTGGTTTTGAGAAAAAAATATAAGGAGATAAAGGTATATAAGGAGGTATAAGGTGGATCGTTGTTTGTGGGAATTGTCCCGAAAAAATGCAAATTTATATATATCTTCGTTGTATCGGTCGGTTTCCAGTGCCACTAAATATTGCTGTTATTAGTCATTCGAAAAATGGACACTGTTAATAGAAACCAACGTAATTTAATCTAATCTAAATTGATGGAATTGAGTACTGAAGTTTTTAAGTCATTTAACACGCACTTAATGCATTTAGGCAGATTAAAATATGTAAACATTTTAAGTAAATTAGTCAAACTGCTGTTCCGCGAGCATTTACTCCATTTTGTTGCCCTATCAGCTAGTTGCTAGTTTACAGTTGATGGTATATATATGTACATACATATACATATATGTTCGTACATACTTAGAAACTAATAGCTTTAGGGATATCTGCACAAAGCACACACATAGCGTTCACTGTGTTAGGCAATCTCCGTGTGAAAATGCGAAAAAAGCGAAATGTCAAAATTGTTTGACAATAGTAAAATAATATTAATATTATTAATAAAATAATAATACTTTATAGATAATTAATTTGAATGCCATTCCAAGGTAGGTAATGAGCAGAAATGGTTATAGTATCGCGGTTTTGATCTGGTTATTCCACTAAAACTAATAATCCAAACAACTTCCCATGAAATCCTTAAACACTTCCTAACTGATATTGAATGAGAATCCGTTCAAGTTCCGAAGAACATACATATTTTGAAACGATGTTAAGCTGCTTTTACAGCAAAACCACTCAAGTTAGCGAAACAACAAATTCCCGAATATGCTTTGATCTTCCTAACATCAAGGAGGTTTCAAGGCAGAGCATGACAACGACGAGGAACCAAAGCTAGAACTATTGAAGCTTATGGGAATATTAGCAGTCCTTCCAAGATTAAATGTAGGAGTTTGATCTGTGGAAACTAGTGGGATACATGCGTTTTACGCGCTTTTGGAAAAATATTATATTGTAATAACGAAAATACTACTGGACCTGACAATCCAAAATCTGCATTCAACTGTTAATGTTGGACAAGTAGGTTTTTACACGTCAACTTCCTACACAGACCTATAAAGAGGTTGCCGATCATTACAATGCAACACGTGGGGTAGAGGTCTCTTACTTACCTCCTGTTTAGTTCATAGATACAGCCATGTACAGGAAAAATATTCTTGACTGTTATAAGATCTGGCTGAGAAGATGTAAAATGTAGCGCTCTACAAAATCTTATGCAGCATATTATCGCTCCTTTTACTGGTTATAAATGTTAATCGTGCTGCACTGTCGGATAGAGGCAAAGAAATCCAATGAAAAGAGTGTTTTTTCGCAGTGTCAGACTTTTCAATAGAGATTAAATGAGAAATCAGCTGCCACATTGAGCTGACAAGCTTTACTTTTTTTCAATATAGTTTGCAATTTCATCATGGAAAGATGGACGACACAATAACGATTTCAAGTTGTTGGTATTATTTCTAAACTTTAAGCTCTTATAGAGAACTTCGTGAAACTCACGGTAGACATCATCGGCCATCCGAACGTGTTATTTATCGAATTACTGAAAATTTTCACACCAAATTGACGCTGCTCGATACTTATATAAAAATAAGAATCAGAACAATGTGCTGTAGGGTGCAATGACTTCAATATATTATGGTTGTTGAAAATTGCATAATCAATATTTCTCAAGATTGTTTTGGAGTTGGATCCTTATATATATCTTCGTTGTATCGGTCGGTTTCCAGTGCCACTAAATATTGCTGTTATTAGTCATTCGAAAAATGGACACTGTTAATAGAAACCAACGTAATTTAATCTAATCTAAATTGATGGAATTGAGTACTGAAGTTTTTAAGTCATTTAACACGCACTTAATGCATTTAGGCAGATTAAAATATGTAAACATTTTAAGTAAATTAGTCAAACTGCTGTTCCGCGAGCATTTACTCCATTTTGTTGCCCTATCAGCTAGTTGCTAGTTTACAGTTGATGGTATATATATGTACATACATATACATATATGTTCGTACATACTTAGAAACTAATAGCTTTAGGGATATCTGCACAAAGCACACACATAGCGTTCACTGTGTTAGGCAATCTCCGTGTGAAAATGCGAAAAAAGCGAAATGTCAAAATTGTTTGACAATAGTAAAATAATATTAATATTATTAATAAAATAATAATACTTTATAGATAATTAATTTGAATGCCATTCCAAGGTAGGTAATGAGCAGAAATGGTTATAGTATCGCGGTTTTGATCTGGTTATTCCACTAAAAGCAAAAACTTGTTCGCGATGGAGCAAGACAGACTTAAAGGCTTAAATTGACTTTTTACTACCAAAGCAGGTAAATTGATGGTTGAGTGTCGTACAATTAGAGCAGGCACTGGCAGGCATCCACCTGCCTCCTGCTGTAAATAACAACACGTCAATTTTGGTTATCTTACCTCCACTTGCTCGCAAATGGATACTGGTCACGTTTAACGGGATTTGATTTATACAACCCTAAGGCATGAGTCTTAAGCAAGGACGAAATACTGTAGCAACACTGTAATACTCCATCGCGTTGACTATTAACGTGTTAGATACCTTAAAATGATCGCAGAAAGCGTCTGGCCCTTAAAGTTGCATGTGGTACATCGGCGTAACCTGTCGGCGACGTAAGAACATCACTATTGCCTATTGCGAAAGTCACTACAAGTCTTTGATAAGGACACTCTATTACCCATGTAAATGAAATAAAAGCAACGAACTTCGGATCTGCATGCTGCAAAACAGATATAACCGTCACCCAAGAAATGCGATGGAACAGGTTGGGCAAAAAAAAGCGCTTATGATAACTCGTATCGATTATACATTCTCAAAAACCAACCTAATATTTATTTTTTTATTTTTTTTTGTTATAACTTACGCGCGCATAAGGGGTTAGATACCCTTTTACGTTGCCAGGCGCGGGCGGAGATTTAGAAGGAGGAGAAAGGAAAATTGCTTTGTAGTAGTTTGAAACTCAGGTGTATTTGGTTTCGATATTAGCTCTCCAGGGGTGGGAGTCCGAATAGGACGGAGAGTTTCTTCTTCACTCAGAGTGATTCGAAGGTTATAATTCGCATTAGTTTGTTGTGCTTGAAACTCTACAACAGCCAAATCTACGTGTCAGTGTTATGCCTTTACACGCAGAATTTTTCTGTCTGAGTTCCAATTACACAAATGAAAAACTTGAAAAGACTTGTCATGGTTAGGATTCGAACCTTGACCCTCCGAGTGAGAAGCGATTGCTAGTACCACTACACTACGGCCACCCGTAATATACCCGGATGCACCCACAAAGGATAAAAACGCAGTCACTAAAAGTATTTGGGCTAAACGTGAGAGCGGTAACCTACGAATAACATTGAGCGTACAGAATTACAACATATCACCAGAGCCGCTGTCGATCAAGTGACTGTTTACCTCTAGTATTAACACTGCCAAAAAGACATGAGAAAAGTTGTTTCTGATGTTCTGAATTTCTCTCTGAAACTACAATAAAGAGTGCCGGAAAGCACTTATAGCAAAACAAGAACAAGAAAAGAGCTGCTTGGAAGTTCCACAGACGGAAGAAATGGGAAAGATGACTTCTCAGAAGAAAAAAACAAGGAGCCTGAGAAACGCGTGGTCAAAAAAAGGGAGATTTTACCAAAGGTAAATAGTCGGGGTTGTAAGACCATAACCGAAGCCTGCAACGCGAACAAGGGAACATACTGTTAAAATAGCAGTTGGCCTTTTGTACGTTAGAAAGGACACATATCCAGACTATATAATGGCACTGATTATACTTCATATCGTAACCTAAGCCTAACAAAGTTATTGGAGCTCATGGTCTAGGTGCAGAGCTGCTTAGAGGAGTGATCATTACCAATCGCCTACAAAAACTAGAATGTAGAATTAGTCCTCCCCAAAACGTTATACCTTCCCTCACAGGTATCAAGAACTGAAAAAGATTTAGCTACATGACAATGTTAGAGACCTTCAAGTTTGTACGGAAACCCAATACAATACGTTTCGTGGGTACATAATTTAGAGTCGATACTAAAAGACTACGAGATAGTCAGAAGCAAGTCAATCTATACGGCGATACTTCAACACATTCGACAGAAAATTAGAGGTCCGGACACTGCCGCCCTCATCTCGTATAAGCTATTCGACGAGAATTAGCCTTCGATTAAGAAATCTTTATCACTACATTATGCAGATAAACGCGACATACGTACCCTAGAGCATGAGCCCAATGTCCCAATGCAACCAATGTATTGATGAATTTTTTCGCCAAAGTTTCCGTTCTTATCAATAAAATTAAAACTGAGGAATACCCTCAGGAAACAGTTAATGCCTTAACGGCAAGCTATAGGAATAGAGCACTAGATATCTTCATAAAAGGTCTAAATGGAGATATCTCTAGGAAACGTTAGATTCATCCAGAGGCATACCACTCGTCTCTGGAATTCCAAAATCTAAATTTCATAAGTTTTACAATTCATCGCAAAGATAGTAGAAATACAATAGCTGCACCAATAAACCATATGTTTCCTTTCAAAAACGAAAAAGCCGTAATACTACATGAGCGAAATCAAATTTATAACACTTCTCGAACCTTTAAACCGAAACCAAATTGTAATACCCCGCCACCCGCTAGGCCAACAAACCCTAAGCTCCTTCTGAAAATGGAAACGGATAAGTCCATACAAACGCGACAGCTTAACTGAAATATATGAATCGACCCGCAAATAACATTGTGCAGCAAAGGCCGAACAATTTGGAAAATTTGCCGCGAAAGCAGCAACGCCTCTTTGTGATCGACGTGAACAGAACCGGAAGGAAATCCGCATGAAGAATGCGACAATGATTAAAAGCGCTCGAAATCATTGTAAGCTTAAAATTTTAAATCATGATAAGAAAAAGTGCAACTATTGGTTTCAAAACAAATCAACCATAGAACTCTTAAATGACGGTACATTATTTTTAACTAATTAATATGGTAGGTCAAATAAAAGCCTTAATTTTTGTTATAAGCTTTCACATTGAATCCATTGAAATCGATAACACCAAATATACGAACTGGGAAAGTAGAACCTACCATATTCTACCTCCTTTATTTCCTCTATGGCCAACCAATTCCCCTGGTCTAATCTTTCTAAGATCTTGGCAAATATGCCAACTCAGCTATGAGCTTAGTTTCCGTTCGCATATCGATAAAATGATCCTTCAAGTCTTATTAAATGGTGCCCCAAGAATTTCCCAACCCGTACGTAACCAGATGCTTGAGAATGCCAGTCAAGCTTGGCCCCCTTTCACCGAGTTCATGTTTCCTAAATCTTACCGACCCTTTAATCTTACCTCCCTATCAGGACCGCCTCAAACTTATTAATATGAATTCGTTAGAAGAACTAGGAATATTGCTGAAATCCTTTCCGTTCATCGACCGCTCTCAGGTTCCGCCTCTTTATTCCATTCTATTTCCTTCAACACCAACACACGTGAACTATGTTGTCCTCGTTTCTTCTATCTACCCCTCTACCGTACTTATGACTCCAACGAACAAATCTCGTGTATGATACGAAAGTCAACCCAAACCTCTCCGTTTTCGATTTAAACCTGAGCACTCCCCGTCTCAAACAAGATAACCTCCACCTCTCCCGCTTGGTTCCTATCTGTCAAGTCTTTCTATTCGATTCTAGTCCTAGATTTTAAGTTAGATTAAGGTTACTCGTATATTAAGTTGGTAATGTTAAAATTTATTACAACAACTATAACTTTATAGCCGTAGGCACTGACGTTCTGTCCCAAGCAATGAGCAACCGCTTTTCCCCTAGTCCTTATTTACTCCTATATTGTACATTGATGTGAGCTATGATGTAGACCTGTGGAATACAGTCCTTTTCTGTTTAAAACCGTCCTATGTAACAACTATTCCTGCACTGAATTGAAGAATTCAGATAAAAGCAAAACCCGAGTTCTTACAACTTTACAAGGCATAACTGAAAAATGTTTTACGACATCCCAAAATCAGCAATCGCTTCCTAAAGCACTAAATGGTAAATACTAACCTATGCGGTTTTGAGGTTGATAATTGGTGTTAATTAAATATGTTTGCTCAATCGAAAATTTCACTCATATTTACCGATAACTGTGGCTCAAAAATTACTTGAAAACACTCACGCAATACCACGTACATATCTGAATTGTAATATACTTTACCCACTTCTTAAAAATTCTGCTACTAAGCATGGTTTTATGATCACTTATTCAATTGGATATTTTTCATTTACTACAAAAGGTACATTTTTGCTTTTCATCTGCCTGGGTCTGCAACTTTGTTTTTATTAAAGTCTCGTAATAGCTATGACGGTTGTAGTGGTGTGGTGAGATGTTTAATTACGTCATTTACTCAGTCGGCGAGACCGTGTTCTAACCACATCCAACAGTAGAAAACACAAAAATTTACATTTTCGACATCATCATCCCTTTCAAAGGCAAAGCAAGCTTACGAAAGTGAACTCTTTTGACTATGATAAGGGTTTTTACTTTCTCACCTACTTTTGTCCAGGTATAAAGTACTGTAAACATTGTACGAATGTTGTTGTTTTATAGAGAACGTGCCTCACATCAGTTCCAGAGTTTAAAACTGAAATACCATTCACTCTCTGGTGCTCCGTCCAAAGGATTGTAAAAATCCTATTTAATACGATTTTCAGATTCGTCAGTCCTGACGTGTGCGTATGTTAGGCTTACATTTCTGGATTGGAGGTATATTTCTTAAAAGGACTTCTTATTGGTATTGTGTAACTCCTAAGGTATAATGACGGAATAGTCGTTATGCATTGAAACCAGCGAAAGTAATGCAACCCGAGCAAATGATACTCATATTGAATTAAAGTAAGGCTTAACGATGTATCCTTTAGGTAGTTAATTAAAATGTGTACTTATGTAACTATTTTTATTAAAAATGTTTTGGGTCAATTGCTTCTAATTTGTCAGAGTTTTAGAACGTTTCCAACTAAGCTTACCTCCCAAGATGAGATCTATCTCTTTAGTCTCATCCCACCTAGACGGATTTGAGAATTCGCTGAATGAGCTGATCACATAAACATTGCCTTAACTTAACTGGTCGCTTATAGTCCATACAATTCCTTGCATCATGTACTCACTTTTCTGCATTCTTTCGATGATTTCGACAACTGCATATGTTAGAAATTTAACGCACTTTTGGAAAATATGATATTATCGTCAGTGTTGGAGCTGTTATACAATGTGCCAAGCATAATTTTTAAGTACATGTTAACAAATTTTATATGTTTCCATAGAATATTGTTATTGAAAACTTGCTAGTTGATGATTTCCTGGACCTTACTTATCGCAGAAGTTGGTAGATTAATTCCTCCAAAGTCAATTCTAAAGTAGAACTATCGGCTTATATTTCAACTTATATAACGGAAAGCTTTGGGCCAATCTTGCCTGTTGAAGTGGTCTTATATTGACCGGCTAACTGCAGATAGTTACTGATTGCGGCCCAGGTCCACCACGGAACCTAACGACGTCTAAGTAAGTATATAAATCTACTGATGAGTCATCTGTCTTTGCAATCAGTCATCATTCAGGTCAATTTGATACTCGAAACATCAAGGACCTACTTTACCCAATTGATAAATTTTAGAAAAACATTTCTGAAATAGGCGAGATTTTATAAAGAAGTGTGTAACAAGGAAATTAAATAGATTGCCGACAACACCCCCTTTCAAAACACCATTATTGAATGCCGCCATTGTGTTTCAATATGGCCGCCGCTATAACGAAATTGGCACAAAAATGTCTGACATAACTTTGGATGCACTTAAGCTAATTTCTTTTACAACAAAGTTCCATCATCGTAATTGTATTAAGGAAATGAAAATTTAAAAAAAAAAATTAATAAACGTATTCGTGTCTTAAATAATTGTTAATTTCATCGAACTGTCACCATGCAAGGGGCAATATTCCATCAGATAACAAAACCGAACTATCAATTTAATGGTGTATTTCCATCCAACAGATACATCTAGACATTGGCAATAGTAGGTATAGGTGTTGTCTTTCTGTATATGGACATACTTCAGTGATATCGATTGTCGATGTCGACCGCAATAGACTTTCCGTGACATCCACGACTCTTGCTATCACTGGGCAATAAACTTTGCCAGCTTATCGCTCTTAAGTTCTCATTAAAAGTAAATTTTATTGCCATAAAGGAAAATGAATGATCTGTATGCACAACACCGTCTGGCTTAGCCCTCAGTTTAGGCCTTGAGCCGGAGTTGGAAATGAAAAATTTTAAACGTGCTAAAGTGCTGGTATCTTAGTATGTAACACCACTACAATTGTTTAAATGATTTAATTACACCTTCTTTCGCTGTCCTAAACTTGTTTTATCAAATATGATTAAAAATACTTTACAGAGATAGGTACTCGTATACTCCCTTGTGAGGCCAGTGAGTCCGTCTTGGGATTCATTTGAAGTCATAAATAATAAAGATCTTTTGCGTGTGCTATAGCCTTATGCTGGGAAAACTAACCAGTACACCTAGAATTAGCTTCTGTTAGTTGTAATTCGAAATGCAACCAATTCTCTGCCAGTGCGCGTGATTATTCTTCGGGGCATGTTTCAGAAGAAAATGTCAAAAGATTCATCTGGATTTAGTGTAGCTACACATGAACGTCATTAAAAAACATACACACGAAGCAGCAGCACGTCCAAAAGGGTTACATTGGTTGACGTCCTTTCACTGTTTTTTTATTGTTGTTAGTTTTCTAGTGTTTTGAATTTATTCTTTTTTCTACAACCGAACGGAGGAGGTAAAATCAAAAACGTCGCATATGAGTGCAAATGATTGGATATTTCGCGCGGTGTGGCGAAGAAGAATGTGTCAGGTCTATTGTCAACTTTTTTTTATGGCCGCACTAGAGCCTTTATCTTGGTCCACATTCTTTTTTCTTCGTGTGTTTCTTTCCATCTTTTTATTTTTTTGAGGAGAATTTATGGCGGTTCTGTGGGTTTGTATGGAAAAGAAAATTATTTACGCACACATAGAGTTTGCACGGTAAGCAACATACAATGGCGATGACACGACAAAAGGGTTCTTTTTTAATAAAAGGATTTTTGTTTGTTGGGAAAAATATTTTCAAAACGACCAGCGACTGCAATCCACCAACAGCAAATCATAAAAAGTGATATACGAGCACTGACCTTGGTCGAAAATGGCTATTGCAAAGAGGCAGTAACTCTTTCGATTCACTTCGAACAGCTGCAGTGTTTGGTTTTGGCTGAATATTTCAAAGTTTGGGTATTATCTTTAGAAAAGAAAAAAAAAAACCGGTGTTTTATATTGTGTCTCAAAACTATGTAACATACTCGTATCTAAGTGGAAATTATGAATTGAGACACACCTCTCAATTTACGATAGCTTAAAGGAAACTGTTGCAATTTAAGTGGTGTTCGCTGTTTAATCAAGATTTTTTTTCTCACCACAATAATATTTTTTAATTATTATTAGAATTTTTTTACTGCATATATAATAGACCAATCGCAACTGTGGGAACTAATATGTAGAAACAAGTTTCTCCAGAAAATAAGGATCAAGATGCACAAAAGGTGGCCAAACCGCGACATTGTAATGTTCCTCCTTTATTTATTTTTAAAGTCAAAGTGCGTTATTCAGTGAATCCTGTTTTCTGACTTGGTGCAACCTCAAGTCCTAAAGAAAATGTTACATAAATGCGTGGCAAAATATATCAATTTTTGAATGCGAGAGTTTCCATTAATTGGTGTTTAAAATTGAATGCTCTATGAGCACACACAGAGATTTTTCTTTTTTAATAAATGCGATACTTAAATATTTAGTATTTTACGTGTACCATCTTGAGAATCGTTAAGCTTACATTACGGTACTACATAAGTCCTCGAAGGTGTATTCTTGTACCGAAAATATAATAATCATCATATACGAGTATATAACGAAATAGAGGAGCTTGCATCGCAAATACTGGCAAGGTATCCATTTACGGGCAATCTTGGGATGAATACGCTAACAGTGTATATATTCGTTCCATAGGGAACAAGTATTATTCTGCTCTTGCTCTTTTCGTTTAATTAACCAATTCATTTAGAAAAGAGGTTCGGCCAATACTGAATCTATTTGGAATTATCATAATTGCTTGGAGTTTATTTTATTGTAAGAAGAATGAGTTATTATTAATGGACCTATAATGGATAAAAATATACCATCAAAAATATACAAGCCCCAAATTATTTTCATATATTTAAAAAAGAGATTTAGGTAATTTTTCATAAAATAAAAAAAAACGTGTACAGCTCCCTGCTTTAACAACTGATCAAATTGTGTGTAAAAAAAAACATCTCAGTGTATGACACAAAATATCATCCGCATCAGTAGCAAATCTGCTTGTGATTGAGGGGAAGCAAACACAACTGCTACGTAGAACCTAAAGCAAATTCGTAACTATTTGTAATAGTTTAAGTTAAAAGGTATCCCATAGGTAACAGGTTATGCACTACACCCAAAAAAAGGAAAGTAAAAGAAAACCTCACATCCCAATATGTTAGTAGATGACAGCTGAATAATTGGCGGCAGCATGAAGAATTTCAGTCGCTCATTCGATGCATTCCGAGCAGATGTTTACAAAGATCGACCAATCTTGCTCTTTTAACGATTAATTGTTGGCGCTACAGTCTTGGTAGACCAAAACCAAGCTTTTCATACTCATTTTATTGTTCATCTTGGCATTTTGTGGATAGTTAGAGGATAAGCACAAGGTTAACAAGAGGCTTGCCATTGCCCAATAGAAGGGAGATGATATCAGAAAAAAAAATATATATTTTGTGATTTTCGATGCTGGTCGAGGTTTGAATTTAGATCCTCTTGCGTAGTAGTCGAAAAACAACGAAGTACCAGGCATTACTATGTTCTTATAACTCAGTTTAGCGGCAAAATCCAAACACGGATTAGCTGCATATATGTACTCTAGTGGAAAAGTAGATACTAGCATATGTCCTGAAATACATTTTTCTACACTCTATTAAAAGTCAGTCTTTTAACATAATGTACATTTGTTGGTATTTTGATGTTGCAGTAGAAAAGGCAATGCCATTTGTAGGACATTTGTATAGCATAGCCTGTGCAAGATCAGTTTTGAAATGGGTTGATACAAATTGGTTCTGCGCGGCACGAAATGCAGCCGAAGGACGAATGAGTTTCCGATCAGTAAACGGCTACTCAATTAAATAACATTTCGATCGATGCAAGACATCGTCTCCCTTATTCTGGATGTTGGAAACTTCAAATATTGACCTGGATCTTACCTTGTATCAACCGGTAATCAAGTACAAGTCAAGTACAAGTATCTTGATTGACAAAACCAATGAAACAATGCACAAAAAGCTGGAACTTCAGGAGAACTATTTTAAATTCAAACCGATCGCATATTAAAAAAAAAAATCTATCGTATCTGGGGAAATAGATAGATGTCAACAAATTGCAAGAAACCTGGCCACCGATTTCTTTAATTTTAACCAACCAACACTACACACTTCAGTGAAATAATTTAGCTTGCCAATGCACAAAGATGCATGCAACTGGGTATAAAAAACAATAATAATATGAACTCTAATAAGATGAATTCTATTCATTATTACTTTGAGGGAAAAAGCAAAATCACTAGAGACTTCTGGAGATGCTATCACAGGTATAATGTCCGGAAATAAAAATGATGAATGCATAAATGGGACTGGAAATATCATCACAATAGTTCGCTGTCAAATGGACATACGATTAAATCCAATCAAAAAATGGAAAAAACTTTCGTTTCCATTAACCCTAGGACTTAACTACTAGGGCTAAATTATAATTTCTCCAACTCATAGGAAGAAAGATCTAATCAACTTCGCCAACTACTGAGGCATTTGCATAAGACAATTAATAATAACGGCGGTTTATTGTTCTTTTATCTCCATTTAAATTTTCTCCCTCAGTCTTTTTGAGAAAAATGAAAAATCATTTAAGTTATAATGCGATTTCAGTAACAGACTGCTGAGTACTGTACTGGGTATTCAACTTGACGTTGTCGTAATACGGATAGTCATTATTGTATGCTTAGACGTCATCTTCGCATCAAACATTTTGGAGTGTCATGACACCTATTAATATGTAGGCGAAAAACCTCAACTTTGAATGGTGTTACTAACCCAGGACGACGTACCCGCTTCAGGGTAATTTTTCTTTCATTCCGAATATATACAGATAGGCCGCGTATTTACAAACTTTTGGGAAAATGGTTAAAGGGCCATAAGAAGATTTTAAATGTTGCTGCAAACACATGTACTATGTCCATCATACAGTTTCATGTCAATGTCGATTTTTAGTAAGACACTAAAAATCCTGAATCGTAATTAAATTCTCGCACTTGAGTCCTGGTTTTCTTGCATTAGACTACCATACAAATAAAAGGCTAAATACTGGTTGGCTTTAAATCATTGAAATTTTAATACATGTTATACAAAAATTCCTCTTAGCTGTACATAAGTCGACTTTGAGAATGTAGCACATGGAGAAGAAGATTCAAGTGTGCTTCTAGAGCAAAGAAAGGGTATTAAGAAAAACTTCTAGGCAGCCAGGGAATATTTACTTGTTTACTTAGGTAGCGTTACAGTTCGGGGTGAACTTGGGCCTTAACTAAAAAGCTTCTCCAGTTAGTCCGGTCTTTAGCTAACAGTTGCGCACCCCAAGTTGGTTAAAGTCCACTTCTACTTGTGAGCACCACCTAAGGTGAGGTCTTCATCTACTGTGTTGTCCCTCCGGGTTAAATTCAAAGAATCTGCAGGACGGAACATTGGTGTGCATTCGATCTACATGCCCTAGCCATCTCAGGCCATTGATTTCGAAGGATTTTTGTCTCGAAACGACTGGGATAATCAAGGTCTTATATAGAGTCTCCTTAGTTTTTCGGTATAGGGCCTTAATACTCAATTGCCTTCTTCGCCCAAAGAAGCAGCGATTAGCAAGAGTGATTCTTCGTTTTATTTCTGCTAAAGTGTTGTTGGAAAAAATTATAGCAGAGCCAAATAGACAAAGTCCTTTACTACCTCGAAATTATAACTGTCGATTGTGACGTTCTGTCCAATTCGTCGATAGTTGTTAGTATTAGTTTATCGATACACAATATATTCAAATCTGTACTTCGCTTTATACTTACAAATATGTTTGTATTATATATAGTAAAACCTCTATATTACATGTTAGTACATGATTACCTCGTACATGATCTGGAATTGAAACATAACCATTGTATTTGCAACTTATATAACGTAATTAAACTTTATAAACTAAATAAAGGTCGTGCCTTTTCTTTTTATCCCTAACAATAATGTGTTTCCCTTCTTGTTGACAGCATATATTATAATTGGTTTTTCCCTCATTTACAACTAAACCAATTTTGGCAGCTTCCATTTCAATACTACATAATTAGCAAACGCACCGGTGATAGCCCGCTGAATTCTCCCAATTATGTCGATGTCATTGGTGTAGGCTAGAAGTTGCACAGACTATTGGAAGACTGTACCTCCAGTGTGCACTTACGAGTTCCGCCAACTCTTTCAGGTATGATGTTAAGGAAGTCACATGACAGTGCGTCACATTGACTGAGAAAAGGGCGTTCTCTCTCGTCACCATTATTGGTGGTAGTTACGTGAAACCCATCGCATCAATTACGGCGTCTCTTATGGCACGTTTGGTACGTCCAGAATGATTAATTTGATTGTGCACTTGAGGATCTGGTTACCACCATGTCCAAGCCGTGTGCTTGCTCTAGTGATATTTCGTCCCGTCGCAAAGTCAATAAGCATAGTTCCGTTGGTAGACTCGGTATCGTGTAATCTATGCTTACCAGCTGTCCTACCAACGATCTCTTCCTTTCCTCTCCTGGCGTTAATATTGCCTAGTACGAGTTTAACGTCATATTTCGGACATTGCCTATATGTCGTGTCGAGGAGCTCGTAAAAACATAAGACGCTCGCTCAAGTGTCCGAAGCTCAAGATTTGTTGCAAAAGTCTGCTGAATATCGCATATCCACATCCGAATAAGCGCTGTTTCCTTTCCCTAGTATATATGAAAGTTTTTCATCCTCCTCATATCCCGCCCATCCTATCGCACTTCCTGGATGGTGGTGAATGGAGTTCTTTCAAACCGTTCAATTCTTAATAATTAGTAAGAGAATAATTTCTTTGTGTCATTGTGAGAGCGTCTCCTCCGCTTCTAGTTAGGCCCAGAGGCGCTTTCGAAGAAAAACACTTTTAGAAATATAAAATATGTGCAATATTGTATATGGGTATAAAACAAAAGAAACTTGTAGAGAAGTAAGTGTTTCCTTTTTCTAATGGAATACCTTCTATATTTTTGATACAACTTTGCTATAATAATTAATTTGATGAATTAAAGGAAAAATAGCACATTCACATTATATCCATCGAGCGCACCATTAAGCGGAATAGTAAATCATTAGTCTTTTCGAATCAGTCTTAAACTGGTAATTTTTTAAGTCCGCCAATTCTAATGTTTGTTCTCCTAGAAACACTAGAAGTTACATTGATACTTATAATAGTATCAATGCTGGTTTTCTTCAACCCAGCTATGAAAATGTTCAACTAGCGCTTTAATCTAGCCCTATAGCCCTATAGCCAATCTCTTATAGTAGTCCAGATGGTATGCATGCAATAATCCTTACATATTGCTGTTGGCAAATTGCAAATTGTTAATCGGTCTCTTTCACAGGAAGTTATATCGAATTTAAGAAAGTCTTTAACTCAGTCGGTATTAATTTTTTTATCGGGAAGCTATAATTCATTGGGCTTCACTTGGAAATCTTTCCGCAGATTTCATATTTCAGATTAAAATCGCACCAATAGGCCAATAAAATATTATTTCGTTGTACACGAAGGAAGTCATTTAGGCGCCTTACTTTTTATCATTTTTATTAATGACCGTTGTTAAGAATATTCAATATCTTTTATATGCAAATGACTTAAAACTTCTCTCCTTGTCGAATAAATTAATCTGTCCAATTTGATCTAAACGATATTATTTCTTGGTGTAATTTTATATTAAATATAAAAAAGTACAATGTTGTTTCTTTTACTTTTACTAGATGTTTGTCCATAGAACTTAATTCTAAGAAATTAAAGATTTTGGTGTAATGTGTGACAGCAAACTTAACTTTTCTCCATTTCTATAGCTAATTCCATGGTTGCCTTTATTAAAAGCAATTCAAATGATTCACTTGCCCTACTAAAGCCTTATGTCACAGCATTAGTTCGATCTGACATGGACTAAGCAGATGTGAATTGGAATCTTGTATGCTCTATTCATTTGGACCGCCTTCAAGGTCGTTTAAAAAAAATGTTGTTTTTTTTAAATGAACTGGGACTTTTCTTTTAACTACAATGCAAGATGTCTACTACACTAAATTAAATCGCTGAACACCTGCGTATTCTTTAAAATGATTATTTCATTCATTTTCTTATCCTTAAGGCAAAAACAAAACGAGCAATTATATAGTAAAGGAACTTAAAATTGAAAGGATTAGTTCAACAACCTTTTCCATTAGTAATTCCCGTGTAAGAATCTTTAAAATTCTACTAAAATCCCCGTTGTATTTACGAGTATAACATGTCTCGTTATGAAAAGGTTACTTCGTCACATAGTTAAAATTCTATTGCACAATATATGGCATAAACAAAAATAACAACTAAAAAAGAATAAAAGAAAAAGATACCACAATCAAGAGCTTAAAAAATACGTATAAGTGTTTGTATTCATATTTTGTCATTACACCCGCGTTAGGTTTGGAATAAACGTAACACCAGCAATGTCTGGGACTATTGGATGAGGGTTTCTTCCCGCCCCGGTATACCATTTTAACCCGTAATTATTTCTTTACGATAATTTAAGTGTCATTTTATTGATAATAAAAATCGTTTACGATACACGATTAAATGAATTATGAATGATTTTTTGTTACTTAAACTTTCACAGTCACCCGTTGAGAAAGAAATCAAAAACAGTTGAGTCACATTTATACACCACTGTTAGGTTCGACAGTAAAGCCAGTTTGTCAGTTTGTCAGTTTGTCAATGTTCTATATGACGTAGAGGACCTTGAAGACAAAAGTACCATAGCGACTTACGAAGAGCGGGTTAGAAAAATCATTAAGTTCATCAAGAGGAACCTGTTGTTGCCTACCTTTACAAAATAATGACAGGAACGGAACAGGTATGAACATTTCCCTCAGGCGGAATTTTGTTACATTCTTTTTTTAAAGGAGTTTAAGTAACCGTAAAGCAATTAATATTATTACACAGTCGTGGAATGAAATCATAAAAAAATAAAAACAAAACACAATATAAACCGATGACAACGAGACTGAGATGCAGGAAACCCATTTGCAGAGTTGCGTTTTAAATCAAGGACACCTTGCAAAAAAACATCTTGTCATTAAAATCCTTTTTTATTGCTTTCACGGGTTTGACTTTTTACTGCTTCACGTCCTGACGTAACAATTGCATCAAACAAAGTTGGCATTTTATTTTTTCGTTATTTTAGTAATACGTTTTTACAGGATAAGCTGGGAAGTGACAATCGACTTTATTGAGGATATACGACGATTCTGCACGTCCTTGGTGAGGTTTTGTTGTATTTTCTTTTTGGCGAAAGGATTTATGGATGTACCTGCTATTAAGTCGGTGGATGAGTTATGTAACCAAGTGTCGGTTACCTTGAGGAGTCTGTTCCTTTTTTTCTAGAAAATCATTGATGTTCATACAAGACACTATTACCTTTTAAATCCTTTCCGCTGTCCAATTATTTACTCTTCAACTAACAAGGAACTTTAAATTTGTTGTAAAGTACATACGTCCTTGTTTTTTATTTCAAATTCCTCGTATACAAATTCTGGTAAGAGAGTTTTTTGTTTAAATTCTCATGAGGTACCTGTTTGGCATTTGTTATTGGAAGGAAAACCACCCGGCACCATTGATTTATATTGTGTGTTAGTTCATTAATGAGAACACAAAAAAATAGATTAAAAAGATTTAAATAATTTTTATTTTTGTCTGTCATGCCGCCCACTGGCATTATTTATGCAAATCCTTAGTTTCTCTTCGACCCCCTGCCACAACGACCAAATAAACTGTAGTACGATCGCTCATTAGAGAGTAGTATCCCCATACTTTTGACAGAGGTTTCACAAACTGTATAAAGTTAGTCGGAGGGGATTGACTTGTTAATTTATTGTTTGCATACGGTGGTTTTAGTTTTTTTTAAATTCATAGTTTTCAAATTTTTTTTAGCGTCATGAAACGTGATTTACGTAGCTCTTCTCTTCTAAAAAAAAAACATGTAAAAAATGTTTGCGGACGAAGGAGGAGATTATTATAAAATCAAATTTTCTAAAAAAAATTAAAAAAATAGATATCGTCTTAATGTTGATCTCAAGTTCAAGAATACATCTTTTAGTTATTTGTTATTAAATTTAAAAAAAATATATGTTTTTCTAGTTTTATTTAAATGTCAGAGAGAGACTAATTTTTATGGGTTCGCATAGACATTTTAATAGGCATAAACTTCGGACATCTAATTAAGCGTGGAATTTCAGCCAATGAAAAGCACTGACCTATGACGAAATGTTATCGTGCCGTTGTGACTGACAATTTTTGTTCTTCGGTCAGTGAAGTTTGCTTTGAGGTTATTGCTTGGTCGGAGATATAAAATTTGAATTCGATTTCTTTTGCATTAATTTAGATTTGCTATTGGAATGCATATGGAATTGTTTGTCTAGTGATAACTGAGCTCATGTTGACTAGCATTTATGGAACTTGAGAAAATGCGGTGGCCATAAAAAGTCATTCAGTGTGGCTTCATTTTTGAAGATTAAAGTTATGAGGAATATAATATAGAAGTCATAGATTATTCAACCGTCTTGGAAATGACTTAGGAAGCTAGAGAATTTTCTCGTTTGGAGATCTCAAAAGTAAACAAATCAACATTATTCGGCTTGAAGTCCACAGGTCTTTAAGCAAATTCTGAAGAAGATTTCCTAGGGTAGGAAGCTACCATTGTAGGCCTTCACGGAGCAATGTTTTACACAACATTTATTAGAGGAAGTTAAATTATGCTCTATAGATAAATACTTGTATTTATATTTGCTTAACTTCAACATCACTTCATGGGTGACAAAATAAATATTATTATTTAAGGACCTTTTCAAGAAATGAAAGAAGTCATCATATTACGGCATGGCAACAGCAGTATCTAGGGAATATACCAACAATCGATTTCTGTATAAATCATGACCACACACACACCACATACCAACCATTTTCTCTTTTCCAATCCTAAACGGGCATTGGTTGATACAACAAATATCCCTAAAAATGTAGCCGTAAGACTTATCTCTAATGCAGTTTAAGGAGTTGGATTGCAATTAGCAATTAGATTACGTTTTGAACGCTAAGTAATCAGAGCTTGGCATGTGTAACTCGGCAAGGTAATGCGACTTACTACTTTTATGAATAAAATAGGCCCATGATTGCGGCTGCTGTCTGTCGCCAGGAATATACGGAATCCCAAACGGGGCGTCATATTGAGATGCCTTCCTTTGGAAGAAATTAATGTTTTTACCACGATATTTAACAATACGCTACACGCGGTGGAAAGTAGTAGTAGTACACCCTATCCCGAAAAAGAATAAACTTATGACAAGCCCTGATAATTTTCAGACAATTAGATTACTTTCGAGTATTAGCAAGTTATTGGAGAGGACAGTCAATAGAGCTCTGCTGAAGATAATAATATTAATCCGAAGAATCAGTTTGGTTTTAGGGCAAGGCATGACACTATGTAATCCAACAGTCAATGGAATAGAGCAAAAATCTATATGTGTACGGGTGCCTAACTGGTTGGCTTTGAGAAGATCTTCGACACCATTTGATCAGAGTGGCTTTTCTACAAGCTGGGTAGTGTCGACATTTTGAAGCTTCTGCTATAGGATGTCGCAAAATTGAAGCAAGAAGTAATTTTAATAGAAAAAACTGGTTTTCATTAAAAATATTAACCTTTTTTTATTGATTCATAAAGTATATAGTAAAAGATTATATATGGAATAGCATATCGGGTAAGTGGCCTCCACGGTTTTGCTGGCGCATACGCACACTTGTGCCGAAATTTTCCATGAGAGGTTTGCATAAATGTGGCTGAATTTCGTTGATACACTGTTCAATTTGCTTCTTCTGGACGTGGGTGGTCATGGGCTTCTAAGCATAGGCCGTAGACTTTAAAAAGCCACGAAAAAAGCCAAACGACATAAAATCGAACGATCTGAGCGGACAATTCTGGTGACCAAAGGAAGAAATTACACGACCACACGACCGAAATTGGCTCATGCAGTAACCGAATTATTTCTTGGGCTACATGGCATGTACCACCATCTTATTGAAACCACATGTCCCCTATATCCATGTCTTGGAAATGTGACAAAAAAAAGAGATACAGAGAACTGTTAGCATTTTCAATGATGAATGGTGCGTTGATGCATCAAGCCCAAAAGCCGTACCAAAGAGTGACACGTTGTGGATGCATTTGTTTCCCAATAATCATTCGTAAATATTGACAATGAACAAAGCCATCAAGACGAATTCCATAATCCATTCAAAGAAATATCTTCGCTGTGCATTATCAGTAGGCTTCAGTTCTTGAGTCATGAAGATGCAAATTTTTCATGAGAATACAATGCAGAGAGTTTCTCGAAATGTCCAATTTTTGAACACGATGCCAAAACCTGAGAGTGCAGACTCTCACGAACAGCTTCTATGTTTTGTGTTAAACGACTTGTTGAAAGGCGGTTAGAGTGTCTAAGATCGCTAATTGATCCAATCTTCCTCCATTTTTGGATTAATCTCTTTACCAGTTGACGAAGTAAAATTACTATTCTGACCCTATTTTATACAAAAAATGCGAACCATAGCTGGCAAACCTTCATTATTTTTAAAATATTGCTCAACAATAAAAACGTATTGTTCTTTCGTGTGGCGCTACAATTTTAATAACCCTGAACTGTCAGCTGTCATGCTGTATTTTTGTTTTCATGCCGCACTTTGCCGCACAAATATCGCAAAATTCAAATCTTGTGTGAATTTAGGGAAACCCTTTATTATGATTTACAGCTTGTTTATGAGAAAGAAGTTTGGACATCGCAGTTGACATATATAACAGCAGCATACATTCTATTACCAAAAAGAAACCTTCAGACATTTTTCTCAATAGGACCCAGCAATTTGTTAGGATATCGTATTCGAGTGAACAATGAGTTGAGAAATGAGATAGAAAGCAAACAAAAAATTAGCCCGCTTAGAATTAATAAGAAAAAAATAAGTCCAAGAAAATATAATATGGGAGACATAGTGTACACTGCATGCAAGGGAATCCGTGCGAAAAATAAACCCTTATACCGCAAAGATAGTATAGTGACTGTCCTCACAACCTCTGGGCGTATAATACAGAAAGCTCACCTTCAGAATAAGCTAGACACCACTAAATTAAAAATATAAGAATATAGTGAAATAGTGACATTGCTTAATACAAATTACTAAATACGACGATGCAATGTATAAAAGATATATTATAGTACACTTGGGTATAGCACTATAGAAAAAGTTATTTTTTGTCTATAAGAACGATTATTACGAATTGTATATCGAATTATGTATTGATAATTTTAAAACTATATTTTGTAAGAAAAATTAAAACCTGAAATTTGTACCTCTATGTCAGAGTTTTCTTAGTTTCATGAAAAGATCCACTAGGGGAAGCTTTTACTTGCATCCCTATTTTCAGAACTGCTGTCATACTGCCTTCCGTCCAAGGCTATCAGTTATTTAGCTATAATTCACCAATCGTCACTATAAAGGAAAGCAAGAGGTAGATTGCCGACGGACACTTTCAATTAAATTCAATTAATTTAACTCAATTTGAGAACCTAGTGTAAAGTATTAACAAACCAATAACCGGGAACTTCTCAACAGAAAAGAGGACCACAATTGAATTTTACCTCAATAAAACGAACGACAGATTGTCCTCGCTTAGAAGAGAAAAACGTCGAACGACCAGATCTATCAACTGGATTGCATCGACCTGGAATGTGTTGAAGGGAATCCTGATGCTGCAGACCGGAATAGAGTAATTTCCAATGAGGAACACATTGTAGCTAACAGTAACAACAATACAAAATCAATACTCGGCTCTTTAGTACTTTAGAGGAGACTACGAAGAAGCTTAATTGGATGATAGACCAGTTTAATAATGGGACTAAATCAACCTTAGTTGGACGATATGAACAAGATATCCTGAATGAGGTTATTGTAATAAAGGAAGAGATTAACGAAATAGTACGCGCCTGCCAAATGGCAAAAAGTGGTACGATAAACACGAACCTCCTGGACAAAGAAGAAATAAGTAGAATCATCGGTAAAATAGAAACTTTACCGTATGCCAACACAATTGAAGTCATAGAAAACGGATCGCCATCCGTATACACAAATGGTTCACTTCTCCTTACGTCCTCTCTATGTCAAAAGTAAGAAGTGACGAATTTAACCTACTTTCATGCAAAGCATCGATTACAGACGGTCTACAGATCGACATGGATTACGATAGAGTCCTAATTAATCATCACTTGAAGAGCGCAGCTGTGTACCAAGACTTTTAAAAGGAGGACAGACAGCATGTATCTTCCGCACTAGAGGTAATCGAACTAATTAAGGAACACACAATTTTCCTTACGAACTTCATTGGGCAACTGACCTCAGAAAACAATTCAAGGGTCCTCACGTAGGTACTATACGTGATCCAATTGAGCAACGAAGCAACCAAATTGAAGAATAGAAGATTTACAAGTTCTTCTTATGTGCACTCTCAATTGCTCCCATTGGGCTTGACGAATATCACAAAACGGGTACAAAAGATTGACTTGGAACATGTGCACACCATCAGCGTAAAGAACATTGCCCAGTTGAAGGACCTAAAAAATCAAACTGCATACCTTTCCTTAACAAATGTTCGGATCGTCATAATAGTAGCATCCGTTGCCTGGATTGTCTGGCGAAAAATCAATTTCGGTCCTAGAAATTCTAGAGGAGCCCCACCCGGGCTTTACTCGACACTACCTTGCTATAGACAACCAATATAGAAGGAAACTGGTTGATTTTCTCAAAGCTAAACTGAGACCAATCATCCTCAACGGTATCAAAATACCGGAATCGCATCTTCAACTGCTTCAGGAAATATACCTGGAGCATTTCACCAACTCTAAACTCCGGATTACTCAAAGGATGGTGGAGGATGTAATAAAAGAAGACAGGAAGGCTGAGATGATCATGAAAGAACATAGGTGAGCTCATAGAAAACCTCGAAATCGAAACCAATTTCGGTCCTAATCTACCGCCTGTGAATCCGCATAATATCGTCCTTGACCCCAGGGTCGATTCAGGAAATCAAAGAGTAACCGCATCGCATTCGTTCCAAATCTGGTCGTCTGCATCTGATATCACAGACGATCTACGGGACGTAGATCTTAAAGGAGGGAGGATGTAACATGACGCACTTGACCCTGAACCCAGTGCAAGGTAACAGACTGCATGAGAATTGCTGACACAGATTGTTTCCTATGGGAAACGGAGTAGCTCTAAGATTAGTCTAAGTCTTGCCTTGTGACGGGACAGTAATTAAGTTGAATTTATCTCGAGCAAGTGTAACAGTCAGGGCCAGGCCCAGACTCCCCGTTCGCTGTTTTTTTTTAGGAATCCCCTTAAGGGATTCGTTAACTTCTATAATTAATTTTACTTACCTCCCACAATTAATGATGGCTGACAAAAGTCGGTAGGAAAGTGACTACCCGACAATTCGTTAGTTGAACGTGTAATGGGGAAGTATGTGAGTGAAAACGAAATGGTGCCATATTGACTTTTTTAAATTCAATCCACTTATTGGTGTATTTAGCTGGGATTTAACTGATGATGAACCCATACAGACAAGTTCTCTGACTATAATCAAACGCTTTAGGAGTTAATTTTTATACATTCGAAGCTGTGATTGACGTTGAGTTGATACCGATTATGATATATAACGTCTACGTGTGTTCAATATAACTGACTTTAGTGCACCAATAACTGAGAATGGAGTTAGTTAATCTCATCATCATAAAAAATCACTGCTTTACTGTTAAAACGATTTCACTCTCCAGATCTACCCAATATCCACTATCCACACTATCTAGATCCAGGAACATACATATGTTGCCTGAAGTTCAGATCGCATTCACCTTAGCAGTAAATAGAAATGACTACGAACCCCAGTACGGGTAAGTTAAAAAAAATTTGTTTAACAAACTATCCCAAGGTGAAGGAAAACCTGGATAATTGCGGTTCGGGTGAGCAATGTACAGTATCACGTAAGCATTTTAGGTGATAAAAGCTAAATACAATCATCCTGCGAAGGGCATGGGTAGTATTAGGTAAATCAAATACTTCGCTACATTGTTAAGCCATAGACCTGATAAACACGTACCACAGAATCCCTATAAGCGTCTAGTAACTCTTACTGGAAACAAATTCCTGGATACAAACTTCCCAGTAGCGCAGAGATAAAATCGGGCATGGTATGAGACCACTTCAGAAATACATAGATCATTCGGTAATTCGATAATTTACCACTTATACGCTCTCATCAGTTCTTGTAGTAGTATAACTTTTATTTGTAGCTTGATCAATTTACGAAAAGGTAAAAATCATGCTATTCAAATAACTCCACATCAGCGGGGAGTTATTCCTACACGTCAAGCATTTCCCCAAAAAGTCAACATACAAACCATCGGAAAAGAATGTGATATTCTTAGGCTTCCCTGAGCAAATAGGTGATTACCAGTTCAGCTAGCTGCGTTTTTTGTCGTAAAGCTGCGTTTTATGTAAGACCCTTCGAAAACTAAATCCTCGTTGCCTACTCTGTTCCAGTAGGTGCATATAGTCGAACATTTGCAATTCTGCTTGATAATGAGTTTGATCTCGTACGTTGCAAGGATACAGTTGAACTATGATCGCATAAAGTAACGCAGAAAATAGATCGATCGATGAAACCCGTAATCGTCTTTAGTGATTGCGTCCCTTTTGTAAAGAATTTATTTCCTTATATTACTTCTTGAGATTAAAGCATATATAATTACGAGTACCTTCCCAGACTTTCAATCATTATCAGCAACATTATCAACTTGAATGAATTGTCAATGCTGCAAGGTCCCTAATGATCCAAAAGCTTTCGGAAACATATATGTTATCTATTAAAATCAGTTCAATGAACTTTTTAACTCTAGTCCAAACAGAGCGTTGCAGGTTCGCACATGTCTAATTGACTAAGATTACTTGACTTTTGGAAGTCATAAACAAACTGATAGTCATAGGCTCAAATTATATAGAAGTACGAGTATAGTCGTTTCAAACAGGCTTTCCAGAAACTGGATATTGGCTATCAATTAACTGTTTTAAAAACGGTGCAATGTTTTGTATAAACAAATGACAAGGATTGCTTTTCAAAACAGTTTCCCGATCCTAGACCAAATTAATGAAACTGAGACGGCAAACCCACATTTTAATTATATATTAAAGAGCGAGAATAGTAGCTTAGGAGGATCAAATTAATAATTTTTAATTACCCTCAAGAAGGAGTAGCACACAATACGAGAACAATCCCAGCAATGTTGGTATTTGCATGTTCATAAATTCGGCAGGAAAATCATGCGTTCTCAATTTTCAGGATAGAATAAGAAAGGGGCCTAAACTAGTGTGATGCAATTTGAAATGCAAAAATCGTGAACGAGATAAACAAAACGGCGAACCTATGAAGAAATAAAATTCAAGTCGTTCAAAGAAGTGTTTTATATGTTAATTTACGTTGCCCTTTGGGATGATATCCTGAAAATCAAAAAGGAAATATTCTTCATTAGTATTAAAGTTAAAAAACAATTTACAACGAAAGATAAAATAAGAAAAATATAGGACACAAATTCTCATGCATCGATCACGTAAACATGGTTTTCTCGGAAAAGAAATAAAAATCCATGACCTTAATTAGTATTCGATTCCGTGCTATAACCCCATATTGAGTGCCTGTCAACATTGGAATTATTTTCGTAAAAGAGTAATTCAAACATCTAATAAACAATCGGACATTATTGATTCTGCTCTCCACAAATCACATTTCGATAACATCTTTGAGTCAGAATCTATCAATCTTATCGAATGTTTGCTATTGCTGCTGCTTTCGTATCGATTCGATTAATTAGAATTAGAATGCACCACGTCCCGTCTACCATGATTTCCGCTTGGATTTTTATACTTGCTGTGCTTTATGACGATTATACATTCATCATTTGATATTTGTATTCACTTGGTATCGTATTCCACACTTCACACTTCCCACAGTACGAGTAGATTGTGCACCAACAGCCAATGGGATTAAGTGCTTTGAGGTAATAAACTGTTTTGCTGTTCTTCATCCTGTATATAAAATTATTCTAGCTTCTCTAGAGTTGCACAAGACGAATATAGGAGCTGTCATCGCTTTCCTTATATCTCAGATTTACGATCATTTATCACAGCACATACAATTTTATTCAAACACACTTTGTGCACTTTTCATTCGTTCGCCTTCCCGATAGACCCAAGGAGTTGAGACTAAAGACTCCAGAGACTAGAGAAGTAAAGACGATCCATTGAAGAAAGTGTGTAGAGAGGCCACGGTAATGATAAAAATATCACAACGGAATTGATTTAATAGTTGAAGTACACTCTATCACGCAGGTTTGTCAACGAACACTTTTCCATTCATGTCTGGCTGGTTATTTGGCCTCGCATGAAAGCGATTCGTTTAAGCCAGACAGACTTACGGGAGGGATGAGGAATTTGTAGGCCGTCTTATAACCATTTAGCGTACTCGATAAATATTAAATAGCAATTGCAGGGCTATAAAAATTCAAACGATTATGAGGAATACTGGTGGTGAGGTTGTTATTTGTTATGCAACATTGTATTGTACATATAGAATGTAGATAAGCCAATGTAGCTGTCCTTATAAAATTCTAGCGACAGACACTGATGGTATCATGATGGCGAAGAGATACTCTCTACTGAAAAAGGTCAAAAATTAGCATTTTGATTAGGGAGGGGTGGAGACAGATTTATGAATAAATGTATTTCGCAAAAATTTCGCCAACACTAAAATGGGAATTGGAATTTTAAACAAAACGGTTGTGGCACGAACACTTTGTTACATTTCCTGTTTGCAAGTTTAAGGCTTTGCTTCAATCGGGTATTTAGTTAAAATATATTTATTCATCTATCAAATTATCACAACATTTGGAAGGAGAACTGTTTAAAAAATGCATTATAACGAGTAGGAGTATCTTTAGATGTTAATACAGCTGTTAATTTTTCTAAAATGGTATCACATACCGACTTGTTCATTGGCAGTGCGACTAAAACCAAGAAATTTTATATTTTAGCTTACAACTTCAGCAATGTAAGTTCCCGTAATTCCATATTGACCTAAGGCCCAAACAAGGCCACTCAGATAAATTTTTCAATTGCGTTCAAAGAGGTCTGGCACTCTCACACTAGCTTAGGTTGTGAAGGAGTGCAGCAATACCTCACGGCCACCTTATCTCTCACTGCAGAAGGAGATACTTGGCTCCGTCCAACTATATAGTTCACTTCCATCAGTATTCCGTGTGATTCCACTCAAATTAAAGTGCGCTAAGACTCCAGAACCATATTCTACCTACACATGAGATTTCAAAGGGAAGAATTGCAGATTCAGGCATGCTAGCTCCCAGGCAGTCTAGGTAAACTCTTATGAAATAATTTCAACAAATGACTGGTGTATATAATAGAATAAATTTCAGCACAGTCGTGTAAACCCAGACGACTTGTCTCAGCAATAAACCCCATGTCTTCCCACAAGTCTCCTTACACTAAAAGAAAACATACATCGTCTTGGACACATTCGAGGAGAGTGTAAAACTCAAATAGTTTTCCTATCCAGGATAGTATAAAAGTACTTAGATTTGTTGAAGAAGCGGAAGGTCACGACTTTTAATACTAGATAAGTCAAGTCAGTAAGGTTATTCTTTCTTGTGAGGAGCACAACCTCAGTTTTCAGAAGATTGACTGCGATCGTCGATTATGTCGATTAAGTGGTACATCCACAATTCGCCCTCAAATGAAAAACCTATCTCTACTTCTCCTTGTAGAGTCCCAATTCAATTCTGGTCACCAGATTTTGAACCGCAGTCTCACACCATCTTCTGTGTTAGTATGTATGGTGGCTTACATTCAAAACGTTGTTTTGCGCACATAAAGTGAAGTTGTTTTTGGCCAACAACCTATTACAACTCTGTATGTACATCGTTGTGAAGCATGCAAAAGAATTGATTGAAAATCGGGTATTGATTCAAGCACTTAAGGTCCTATCTAAGAACCAAGTAATGCCATCATCGCACTTTAATCATCGGCATAAGGCAGATAAAACAGAACTAGTGATATTCCTAAATTTGTCTTAAGCCGCTTCTCTAGAACTTGATAGAGCTTTGCCCGAAATTCTCGAGTCAAAGAAGAACGGAGGTGATCCAAAAAAATATAGTAAGGACAGAACGTCCGAACAGAATCTTTGCTAGTGTCATAATCGGAATGTTAAATTCGAATTGCAGTCCGTGATGATGATGGTTGATATTCTACTGTTAGGCAGAGAGAATCATTTAACTTAAATAACGATCGACAGGAATTGCATCCAGCTGATTAAAATTAGTTTGGATAACGATATGCAAAATGAAGACTGAAAGATAGACCAGAGCAAATGGGCTAATTTTCAAGCTTAGAGATCTCCAATTAACTCGAACAATGATACCACATTAGAAATCGAATAGAGTGTTTTGAAAAGTCAATGATTGCATTATCTATGAGGGACACAACATCTATTCATGAGTCTGGGTGACTGGATATATACATATGTTTTCTTCTCGACAAGATAAAGAATTCTAAGGCAGTAACCGATTAGTAATTTCAGATTTGATTAAAGTGGAATGAAGGGGTCTTTATTTTTTGGAGCAGAGTCTTATTACTGTAGTGTAACTTGGCCACCATAGAGCGTAGAAGCTTATTAACAGATTGTAGATCCAATTGATATACGAAAATAGCCACTTCGAAATGGATTGATCAGTTCATTCTTATTTTCTGTGGTTGGGGCTGAGTCGTGACTCAATATCACCTGTGACATTTGAATTGCTTAAAATATATTTAATTCTGATGTTACTCAGGAGCAGTGAAACTGCTTCAAATTTCATATGAACAATTGGGATCAGAATCGATCTGAAACTCCGGTCAGCGGAGTTATATATTGTCGCAGCGTGAATATATTGTCGCTGATAAGGACACAACGATATAAATATCATTTTGGGCTTTGACAATAAATATTGTATATTTTTACTGTAATTAAGAGAGCTGATGATACAAAGGTTGTTGTATACTTTTAACGGGTCAGCTACCGTTGAATAATCGTTTGTAGATGGCTGCTATAACTCATTTGGGGTGTAATGATACCACGACTGTATAACGCCTATGATCTATGGCTTACGGAAGTCAGACAAGAAGATAACTCTCCTGGCCATACTACAAATTAACCAATAATGAATAAAACTACGGAATTGCTTATATTTCCATTTTCGCGATGGTCAACACAACCGGCAATTTCTGCAGCGCCAACTGACAAGGCGTATCAGACCTTCTGTTAGGATATTTCATCTTAAAATCGAATATAAAGGGTCCGCCATCTAACGTTTTTTTTTTTTCAACTAGTACTTATTTCGTGAATGGTAACACTTAGCTCATGTCTGATTTGACAGATAATTAGATTTATCCTTCCGCTGATCGAATATGGTTGTGTATACGCTTGAGCAACGCTGGGAAATATTGCGACATTACTTTGAAAATCATGGTAATGTTGCAGAATGTGTGCGAAAATTGCGTACGGATTTTGGAAGAAGAGAAGGACCGTCAGCTTCGTATGTTCGTTATCTTGTGAAAAAAGTGAAAGAAACTGGCATCCTCATCGATAAACCAAAGCGTGAAAAGCCAAAAACAGTGCGTACACCCGAGAATATTGCTGCTGTGGCAGAAAGTGTGCGTGAAGCGCCATCAATTCACCGTCGTTCTCAACAATTGAACATTTCGGAGACATCATTGAGACGAATTTTGCATAAAAACCTTGGTATAAAACCATACAAAGTCCAATTGGTTCAGGAGTTCAAGCCAACTGACCATCCAATGCGTTTTCGCTTCGCTAAGTGGGCCTGCGATCGATTTAGAGAAGATGCCGATTTTGCCAAAAAAAAATCATCTTTTCAGATGAAGCTCATTTTGATCTTGGCGGGTATGTAAACAAGCAAAATTGTCGCATTTGGGGCACAGAAAACCCGCACGCATACATTGAAAAGCCGATACACCCAAAACGAGTCACTGTTTGGTGCGGATTTTGGTCCAGAGGCATAATTGGGAAATTTTTCTTCGAAAATGAGCAAGGAGTGGCCGTTACAGTCAATGGCGATCGTTATCGGGCCATGTTGAACGAATTTTTGTTCACAAAAATAGAAGAGGAGGATATTGGCAACATTTGGTTTCAACAGGACGGCGTTACGTGCCACACAGCCGAAGTTACACTCGATGTTTTGCGCCCTGTTTTTGAAGATCGCATTATCAGCCGCAGAGCTGATGTCGTTTGGCAACCTCGGAGCTGCGATTTGACACCATTGGACTATTATTTGTGGGGTGCCGTAATAGATAAGTATTACGCCGACAAGCCAGAGACAATTGACGCTTTAAAGGACAATATTCGTGAAATACAGCTGCACACAATCGATAATGAAAGAAACCTCAAGACCAACACCTCAAAATCATCACAGTTCTAGGGCAGTTTTACATCAGAAGAGGCTACTGCCGTACACCTTTTGGCAGTAAAAACGGTAAAGGGGCGAACAAGATACCAGAAAATGGCTAGACGAATTATACAATAACATACTTGAATCACGCATAATCCCAAAAGCGTTCAGACGAACGAAAATTATAGCCAAAATTATATTCTCAAGACCGAGATATCTGAAAATTACTGTCCTTTAGCAGTCTAAAGTAGTTCTTTCAAGCTACTCAAACGGCTTATCTATAATCGGATAAACCCTACCATCAATAAGCTTGTACCTATAGAACAAGCCAGAATTTGATGACGGGCTTAAAACATTCAATGCTTTTATCGACTTAACCCCAAAGAATGATAAAGTTTGGAAAGATGAGGTAATCTTTAAACTACTGACAGCAATCCTGCGCTTGAAGACATCGCGTCTTATCAACAGCCTACTCTCAAACCGCCTGTTCCAAAACTTCATCTATGAGAAGAAAGGGAAAGTGAGAAAGCTTAACAACGCCTTTGACCCAGGACTTCATCATCGCTTATTTTCTCTTTAGTCTCTGCATCAGCGATATACCTGCGTCCACATCGAGGAAATTTGGATATGCAGATAACTTGGCAATCGGTACTCAGGATAAGGACATAAGGAACACAGAAACAAAAGAAACTCTACACCTTGAGCAACTTAATGTATATTTTAGATCATATAGACTGTTCCCAAGCATGTTTAACCCTCTGCGACTAACGTGGTTCTATGACAGACACCAGAAAATGGAAGAACTTGTGTTGTGCCGTTATTTTTCAAATGTCGACTCGTGCGCCCTCAGTACCTTTCTGTCGTATGCTCAAGCGTGCGTTAGTGTAATGCGAGCGGTCGTGGTGTGCGCATGCTTTGTTGTACGAAGGAGAGTGTCTACAAGTCAGCCACGTCAGTGTTAAGGTATGCGTCTGATAAACAACCACCTCAGTGTAATAGTTATATTTTCATAGTGTCTCCTAAGCAACATATCAGTAAAATTGTTTTGTTAAGTGCAATTTGTTGTTTGCTTCTTAGATGACTCGCTCAAATACTAACCAAGGGTCTGATAGATGTAAAAGAACGTCGACTGGAACCTTTGTACGCCACGACCAGCTAATAGAAGAGTGGTTGAACGAGGAAAACGAATACGAGTTCAGCGATTTTAACGATGAAGATGATGACCCAAATTTTCAGCCAGAAACCGAATCCTTGGAAGCCGACGAAGTTTAAGGCGAAGAAGAGTATCAAGAACCAATTGAAGAAATACTAGATGTAACCGCCACTGAAAATGTGCATCAAGAAACGTCAAGAAAGCCATCTGAATATTACAAAGGTAAGAAATGATTCATTTGGAATCGACAAGGGTGTCCCAGCTCATCACGAACTGCAGCCCACAACATAATAAGATTATCTGGCCGTTTGCATACTTCTAATTTTGAAGGCTATCTTGGACTTTGGTCCAAGCTTTTGACCATTCAATGTTGGAATATTTGGTGACATTTACCAATCAAAAACTCTATGACTACCGAGCCCAGTTCAAACATAGCACTAAGGTGGAACAGATGTTACTGAAATGAAAGCATTTATAGGCCTAATGTACTACTCGTCAGTATTTAAGTGTAATGACGCTGATCTTCGCATAATATTTGCCACCAACGAAACTGGCCACAAAATATTGTATTGGACATGTAATGTCCAAATGGCGTTTTTCTTGTTTGATCAACTGCCTCCGACTTAATGATTCCACTACCAGAGAGGAACGTCTGAAAGAAGATCCACTTGCCCTAATATCAGACATGTTCAACAAGTTCATCTCATATAGCCAGTCTCAATATACCCCTGGACCATACCCTTGACCTACATAGGTACGCTGAAGAAGAATAAAACTGAAATACCACCATGCTTCCTGCCGAACAACAATAGAGAATCGGAAGGTTCCCTGTATGGTTTCACGAAAGTCTTTACATTGTTATCATATGTACCGAAAAAAAACAAAGCTGTTCTATTGATCCCTTCTTCCCACCACAATCAAGATATAGATACTGATACAAGAAAACCAGTTATGAATGCAGCCTACAATTACACTAAAAGAGGAGTTGACGAAGTCGACAAGAAGTGTTCAATATATTCTTGCAGCCGCAAAACTCGTCGTTGGCCTATGGCAATTTTTCAAAGAATAGTAGATATGGCAGGCATAAACAGCTTTGTATTGTATCAAATGTGTGCAGACAGTGATGATAAAATGCGAAGAGGAACTTTTATTTTGAATACGGCAAGAGCATTAGTGCTAGATCACTTGAAAGGCCGCGTATACAATGAAAGATTGCCCAGAGAACTGCGGATAACGGTCAGTAGAGTTTTGGGTAAAAATGTTCCCCCTCCACCTCCTAGAACTCAATCGATTCCTCCAGGTGGAAGAAAACTCTATTTGTCCAACAAAACTTAAAAGATTAACGAGATATTGTTGCTGTGATTGTTTGAAGTCAATTTGTCTTCAATGCTCGAAGCCACTTTGTGAAGACTGCCAAAAAGAGGTGTGATTTTGAGGTTAAAAATCCTTTAATTGAACCAATGAATGGATTATTTTTTTTTTTAAGTCTGATTACCATAAGTGTAAGCTTTAATAAATAAGTAAGTAAATATTTATGTTTGATTTTTGTTTTAACCTTTTCTATATGTGTAAGTTTTGGAAAAATTATTTATGTTATATCAATAAATGCTGTTCAGCTTTATATGAATTTTTAATTTTATGTATTAGTAATTTAAAATAATAGTGGACACTCTTAACTTTAAAATATAATAACAAAAAGTGAGAATACAAAAAGAATTTTGAAAATACAAGCTGTCCAAATGGTGTTGCTGCTTCCAGCAGCCAACTAGCGAATTACGGATTAAACGTCCAATTTAAGAGCACTTCACTTAATCAGAGCGGAAACCCAAAATGCCTTGGCGTAACCGTAGACAGATTTCTTATATATAAAGAAAACCACCACGAAGCATCGACGCTTCGTACTACCGCACTTGCACTACTCCACAGCGGAATACATCGTTTCAGTGAGGCTGAATAGTACCCAGGGTGGACACCCAACTCAATAACACCACAAGACTCATTTCCAGCACTGGCGCATCTCTCCTGCGCAGTTTAAGCTCACTATTAAGGGCTGAGAAATACTGAACTGCCTTTACGCTTCTATCACATCAGCAGGTGCTAAAGTTTTTCT
Organism: Volucella bombylans; assembly: GCA_949129095.1. NCBI lineage: Eukaryota > Metazoa > Arthropoda > Insecta > Diptera > Syrphidae > Volucella > Volucella bombylans. The sequence goes on along the minus strand of OX422140.1, from coordinate 189,339,951 downwards.
TAGTATTAGTTTTCTTAGTACTATACCTAATTTTCAGGTGTTTTAAAAATTCTCAGCTCATCCGTAGAAGTCCTTTACTTTCAAGACAATTGCAATCAAGGCAACCAAGAAATGTAGGAATCTCCCCACAATACCGAGTATGATTCAATCACCAATGTTCTATCCGGCGGCGGCAGCACTGATCCACATGACTTAACTTTTGTGTTAGATTGATGCTTGAAAGGCCAACGAGTACTCGTGTAATCTGGGATATTTAGGATGCCTTTTTGAACGCTAAAGACCACTTTGGATTCTAAGTACGCGCCAAACAATCTCTCAGGTGTAGTTACCACCATCAATTATATTATGTTCAGCATAGTTGCTAGTAAAGTATCTCTTAAGGGGGTTACAACTTGGCGGTTTTCCATAGAAATGTAGGTACCTTTTTCTCGGGGGCTCCTCGACCCATGTGAAACAAATTTTGCAGGTTTATTATTTTGAGAAAAGTTAGCCTACTGAATGAAGGAGTTTTGAAAATATTAAAAATTAATTCATTTATAAGTTTTGAAAATTTTGACTTTTTTCATGTTTTTTTGAAAACAAAAAAAAATATTTGTAATAAATTTTTTAAAAATCGCTCCATGCAGTGTATGGTATACAGCGTATCCAGGAAAGAATGAATAAGCCTGTAACACCTCATAGGTGGGCTATCGGGTGCTCAAAATAAAATACAAAAAAAGATCTATTCCAACTAGTACATACGATTTTTTTTTAAAAAGTATATTTTTTTTCACATGACTTTAAGTTTCCTAACACTACTATTTCAAAAAAATTAAATGTATCGGTTTTTTAACATTAAAATTTCATAGAATCATAGACTATTTCATTTGATATGCAGTAAATAATATAAGTAGCTGCTGCTCCAGTTTTGAAAAAATAAAACATTTTAACTTTAATTTTTAGTATGAAATTTGCAAACTGTTTATTTTTTGTACGCTTTAAGCAGTTTGGGTGTAAAAGAAAGTATGGAAACCTAAGTGGCCAACTATAACAAAACAATACGTGTTTAATACAGATTTCAAAATGGTATAGTACAGTATTTTATTTAATGCAAATACGTAGTTATTGCTATTAATGTTCAGAAATAGTTTCCTCCTAATAAATATCAAAAATTTTAAAAATTGATCTTTTCTTATCTTTAACTGCATATGCTTATAAGGGTGTAGTAAAAAACGATGTTAAACATTATTTAAACTCTATTTAACTTAAAATTACAGTAAATGTACAAATTTATACAGAAGGCATTGATTTTGCTTAGTAACCTTCTTGATTGTTTTTCATCAGGTTACTTATCATATTTTGTTTGTTTTGTTCTGCAAAAAACATCCTGAACTATGATGCGTACTATGACTTTCACCGGACCCAATATTTTGAGCATTTCTATTCATCAGAAACATCTGCGGTTTATTTTATTTTGTCTAGAAGTGAGTATAGAATAATAATAAAAAATTCAAAAATAAATTTTTTTTCACGTACAATGTTGTAACCCCCTTAAGGCGCAGGGATCTCATTCAATGGTATCAAAACTTCTTTAATGCTTTCCAGTAACCGTCTCAACGCTCTAATTTCAATTTCTCTGCCAAGTCACAGACGCATTGAAGGAAAAAAAATATTGAATGGTAAATAGCTGTAGAGTATATGTGCTAAGCAATTAAACTGTTGGGAATAAACTGGAGCAATGATAAAAGAATTAGCTACTTAGGTATTGAACAAATGTTTTTAAATACTTTCTACTGCAAAAGGAATAATGTGGGGAATTTGTATGTAACTTCAACTGCAGCGGGAAAATGGTGAGAAGGCTTACTTTTCTAACACTGTTGCCTGAGATATCAGCTTCATAAGACTAGCTGGCCTCCGGTTCGTCGTCCGGACACTATGATGCGTTCATCTAAGATTGATTTGAAAATATGTTTGTTAGGTATTTCTTAAGCCATCCTTCTTCTTTCTGGGCATACTATCAGTTGTATCTTACCAAATAAATCTATAATATTAGAAAACATTTTTAATTTGGTTTTGTCACCAGTATCATGAAAATTACTTCAAAAATCCAGTAGAAATTCAAGAAATATCATTGTGAGCTTAGGTCATCGGGATCATCCATTCGTCAATAAAATTATGAAATCATGTTCTCTAAAACTAAGTGCATACAAATACCAATTCCTTTATATGCAGAAAACCACAAATTTTAAAATGAATAAATTCAACAGCATTTAGATAGGGAAAAGTCATTTCCTAAAGAGCATTTTTGTATACGGAATGGATCCGTTCGGGTATAGTTGGTAATTCAATTGTATCCTTTCGAGATACGCCATCTATATAACATCTATTGATGTTGATTTTCGCTCCTTTCGCTGAATACATAATGAAATCAAAGTCAATTTCCAATACACGCACGTGCATTACAACAAAAAGGAGCATAATACCCATTACCTTATCGATTCGGTTTATGTAAATTAGTTTTGTGTGCTCCCTCCTCACCCGATTGTTTTCATAGGGTTTTGCGTTGTTGGGTTTCTCTTTAATTTTTTTTTTTCTTGCCTTTTCTTTTGGTCTCTTCTCTATGGAAGATGGCTTTTCCTTATGTTTTTGAATTTTTTCAGATTTTTGTATGTTCAAGAATCCAACATGGCATCGAAAATTCCATACTTTGCGTAGTGTGTGATTCCGTGTGTATATATACGGTCAAAGTATCCGTAAAGGTAGAGAGTATGCAAGGTGTAGATATAAGTATTCACCTTATAGATACTCCATACCTCTAATTCGTTAATTTAATGCCCCACACTATTGGGTACGATCTACGTACTACTAGCTATGGACTATCGGATGAATTGTATTTCTTTTCATGGATGACGTATCTTTTGTAAATGTGAATAAAGCGGCACACTATCCAATGAATGAAGATAGATACACAGTGGAGTGCAATGGCTAACGTAGTGATTTTAATTTTAAATTTTGACATTCATTTGAACAGTGAACACAACTGAATAGAACAGAACAGAGCAGGTATTCGTTTTTTAGATTAATTTGTCGGATTATGAGAAGAAAGTGCCTTTTAAGTAGTTAAGCCGGTTAGTTTGAATAAATACCGAGTAAATATTATTAGGAATGCATTGTTCTGGCTGATTAGCCAAGCTGCAGGCAGAGATATAAAGTGTCATGCATATGCATGGTGTTGAAGGTTTGCCTATGACTTGCAAATAGTGATGGACAGTGCAAATTGCATTTAAAAAGGCATTCATGAACCATTACAGATAAATATGTACAAGTCTGGAATTGTAGATAAATCAGTTGGAATGTGTTCACCTGGAATTGGTTAGGTGCCAAGTAAATCGTGTATCGGAATTTATTTTCTAGAAATGACTTCGGGGCACATTGGAAACAGAATGTCGCTCAGGCATAACAATTGTAGTCCCTTATTAGCGGGTACTGGGTGGGTACAATATGTTCGATTTTGCATGGGGTCTTCGTTTTTGATGCAAAATTTAAAAAGCACGTGACTATGAAAACCTGTTCAAATACTTTTCGCTAACATGTTACACTATCCAAATCCGTATTAAAAGATCAATACCTATGTTATCAAAGAGTATTACATGATTGCAAATTTCTTTTACTGGATCGAATAGAAGCTCTGTCTTCAAACGTATGAATACCAGGAAGGAAAGTAAATGCAGATCGCCTTTTATCAGCTGACGGGTATGACTTAAATATGCAAAATATCCCTGGCCTCTTTGCTATTAGGTGAAAGCTAACATCGCATAAGCTACCACATATCAATGAGAACATGAAGAACATGAAGAGCAGATACCACAAAAATAATACAACATTTTCCGTAAACTTGGATGGATACCATGCGGAATTATTGTACTTGAGCTAGTCTATAGATTTATCGGCAATAATTATCCGGCGAATTCAATCTTGTAAAATATTTGGTGAATGGCTAACTATTCAAAGCATTACGATATTACTCTTTTGAATGAAGCTCAGCCATGTTAGAAGAAACAACTAAGCGTCTAATTCACGGAAGTTAAATATTGATAAGACCATGCTTTCCTGAAGCCAATTAGCATCTGCGGACTTCAGTTCCAAGTCTATAGAATGACTTTACATGCAGAGGAGGTCTTTCAAAGGAAATGCAAAAGTAGTCGACCAAACGCTGAAATTTGTTTTAGCTTATTAATGGATATACAAGTAGATTGTGGAAATGAGGGAATAAAAAGCCAAGGAACGAAAAGTGTATCAGTTCGTGGAATAACTAAGTTATAATGAACATCACATTGATATACAATCAGACAAATAAAGCTCCGAAGTCAACATCTCTGGACAGGCTTGAAAATTTATATGAGAAAAAAATTGCATAAAAACTTAAGTAACTATCACCGTGCTAAAATATAGGACTGAAATACAAAGAAACACAAACAAACTCGAATAAAAATAAGCTGCAAATTTCAGCAATACTCCTTACAATATCGGCAGACCTTTGCGCAATTGGAAAACAAATTTTCAATGAATTGCAATCTAAACAACTATTTCAGAAACTTAGGTCGCGATGAGAATAATGTACGCTGACCTGTATTTAGAGAATCCCGGAAGATATTTTTGAATTTTTTTAGTTGCGACCTCATAAGAGGTTTCATTTTTTTTTTTAGTATGACGAAGTTTCAAGTGGAGAACTACAAAATAGACTAATTTCTCTAGGGAACTGGAGGTAATGTGAATCACAATTTAATGGTTTCTAATACAAACATGATAAGGGTACAGGAGACCAATGTTTGTCCAGTATTGCCCCTTTTGCCAATATCATATCATATCATATCACATCATATCATATAGCAAGACATAATTTCATATCATTAACGTTACCAGTTGAAACAGCATCCGTTGGAAAATTACAACCAACAGAAGCTTAAAACATCATTAGCGTTTGGTGTAAAGTACAACAGTAACATAGCTATGATGGCCAAGTAAATTTATGTTTGCTATATACACAGCGGATAGAAAACAGTGTTTCTAAATACTATTTTCGAGGTTAGCGTTGAATCGCTGCAATGAATTTTCAGACATAACTTTCAATAACCTTAAACAGAGAATAATAATTCAACAGCTTCATCATATTGATTACATTAAAGACGATGTATTGCTGGAGGAGAGTTTAATTAACAGAGTCAACAGAAGTCCTGAAATAAGGCAACTCAAATTCTAATAGATATTAGACACAAGTCATGCCCTCGGATGCCTTCATTTAAAGGTTAAACTATTATAAAATATCATATAACTGATAATAGGTCTCTTAGAAACTCGTGGTGTAACCTACCTTCATTTACTGTCTTAATACAGATCATAACAGATGATAACTTAATACAGATCAGGATCAGGCAAAATCATATAGCGTTGGGACAAGGACAAGAAGTGTCGAAAATATTAAAATGGTAGATCCTCAAAAATGAACAGATCTGTACTAATAACAACGACCATCATCAGAACTTAGGTCAACACATGCGTACAAGAGAAGGGTAAAAATACGGAGTAACGTTTTGTAGTGTAACATTGCAAGCATGAGATAATATGCTAATAATGAATTGCCCCAGTTACTGTTTGCAAGTGCCATATTGCCATATAGCATGTAGTCAGCGCTTCATGGGGCGATTCACGTAACATAAGTCCACTTGCGACATTGCTCTGCATACTAAGCCAGTAGTTAACCTAAAATTAGCATACTAAGCGAATAGAACTATGTATGAATATACAATTATTTGTAAACATTTGGAATTGACTCTGGTTGTTAAGAATAAAATTTAATCTTAGCCTAATTCTGGTCTTTGACTCAATGAATTGACTCTTCTACTCTTTTAGCGTGCTGTGCTTTATACAGCAACAGTAGGGATATAGGAACATACATTACAGTTTAAATACCTACGACTTTAGATCACCGTGTATTTAGTAATTGTAAACGAAGAAGTACATATAATTGTTTCATAAATATAGCTTCTGGTGCAAATCAAAAAAGAATAATTAAATAATAAGGACAGAGGTATGGGAAACACTTCTTCATTGGTACTGATTCTGCCTCGAAAAACCAGGTCTGACTTTTCATCTCAACTTTTACTTGAGAAAGACCCTCGATTAGAATGGGTAAAAATGCATCACACAAGATATAAGTCGTTTATAAAGGATAAAACTCAGCGGAGCCAGCGGCTTAATTCAGAACTATTGAGAGAACTGCACTTACAGAGGTTGGTCTGAGACCATTTAAAAGGACAGTTCGGGAAAGTATATCATTTTCATTACAAAGAAAAAGGCAAATATTATGCTGCTCGATATAAAAATTAAAAATTAGATACGCGAAAACTAAAGCCCTAGATAAATCAGTAAAAGAAAGGCAACATAACTTTTAAATAAAAATGTACCTTTGCAAAGGACTGTCCGGGAACTACAATTAATATGATCTTGAAAAAAATGTCTCATCGGGACTTTTATAAGGACACTTCGAGGCGTTCCAAAATTTACGCAAGAAGCAATTCTAATACAAATTAAAAATTGTAAATTTTTTATTGATTCATTGTTATGTATGGAATAGCATATCGGGTAAATGGCCTCCACAACTTTGCGGTTACATACATACACTTTTGTCGAAATTTTTCATGAAAAGAGGCCACCAGCATTAAATCGCATAATCTAGACGGCCAATTCTGATCACAAAAACGGGAAATTGCACGATCAGGAAATGACCCTTGCAGTAATTGAATTGTTTCTTGGGCTATATGGCATGTGGCACCATCTTGTTGAACCAACAAATCGTTCACATCCATATCTCGCAATTTAGGAACAAACAACTCAGTTGTCATGTCGCGATAGCGAGCACTACTAACTGTTATTGCTTGACCAGTCACAAAGAAGAATGGTCCAATGATGCCTCTAGCCCAAAATTCCAACCAAGCAGTGACACATTGTGAATGAATTTTCTGAACCCCAAATTCCAAAATTTTTACAATTAACAAAGCCATCGAGATGAAAATGAGCTTCATTGATGAAGATGATTTTGTGTGAAAAATCAGAACCTACTTGTTGTTGTTCCATAATCCGTTCAATTAACTTTCTTTGCTGTGCATTGTCAGCAAGCTTCAGTTATTGAGTCAATTGCACTTTTCATACAAAGATGCAAATCGTTCATGAGAATATACTGCAGAGAGCTTCCCGAAATATCCAATTCTTAGCCACGATGCCGAATGGATGTTCTTGGACTCTCAGCAATATTCTTACGAAGGGCGGCCAGAGTGTCTAAAATCATTAATTGATCCAGTATCCCTGAATTTATTAATCAATCTCTTTATATTTGATAAAGTTAAATCACTATTCCGACCATAATTTGTACGAAAATTGTGAACTGTAGCTTGATTTAGAGTGCTTTCAAGGTAATGACCATCTCTTTTCCTGTGGATGTAACAATTTTGTACATTTTCTTGATGCAGATTTTAGTAGCGACTAGGAATAGGAAATAAATTTTAAATTTCTTGTAGATGCGTTATTCACTTTACTATCTTGAATATATATACGAACAGATCTTCCGTCAGATAACTCATTTTGTTTTGATGACATTTTACTGGGTAAAGATCATTTAAAACTGGAGGGAAATACATTTCCTAACCGAACTATGCAGAGACCCGTTTAAAGCTCTCTCTAGGTGATATCGAGTGCTTGAGAGTCATTTGATGATTCTGTATACAGACCTGCACTCCTTCTGTTTTTTCTGCTATCTTTTGACGACATTACGCTTATCGAATCACATACCGCACTTTATTTTCTTCATTTCATGTCCGTATGTTGCTGGAAGATCATTAATTCATACGGCAACTTTAGCTCGATTCAATTTCTTTGTTCTTTTTGCTCCTTGATCAATTTCCAGCGGTATACAGAACGTCACGTACTATACGACTTAGCACAGCAGTAGACGTTGGACGGATATGCTTTTCCACTAGCCCATAACACGAAACCCGACTGATTTTGATCTTAAGTATGATACTTGACATATTATTATTCATAACATTTTTTTTTGTCTTAGCTCTTAGTTGTAGATGCCTGTCATAGTATTCGAGTCTGAATGGAGCATTGCAATTTGAGTATTTAATATATCACCACCTCTGTGAGTACTGATTATTCACATTATCCTTGTTAAATAGAGTTAGTGCCACAATTTAGGCGAATGATATAGTTAGCATAAAATATGGAAATACCCAAGTATTGTGATAGTATGAAGTCCAAGTGATATCGTGGGCCGTGCTTTAAATGAAATTAAAATCTTAGTGAAGAGTTGTGGATCCAAGACAAACCAGAAATATATCATCAACCGACCCACAAACTATTGCCAAGTATATTAACAACTTCTTCGTACCTGACCCCATATATTTCAAGTACCTTTCCAATTTCTCCATTTTCCTGCCTCTCTCTCAATCTTTTGATCCTAACTTTATCGAAGAAAAGTTACAAATTATCAACGATGAATTTTTACTCGGCCCAAATGGGGTCCCAGCAATATTTATCAAAAAATATTCATTCAATTCTTCGCACCCCCCTATTTCATCCGTCCTTCACACAAGAGGAATTCCCCCAAGTTTGGAATACTTCTTTCATAACCCCGGTCCACAAAAAGGGAACAAAGAATGAAGTAATTAGTTACCGTCCCATTACTCAGCTTTCTCACATACTTAAAATGTTCGAAAGTTTTCGCTTTCAGTGCAGGTCGCTATATCCCCCAGTCAGCATGTATTTCTGAAAGCTAGATCAACTACTACAAACATAGTTGAATTCGCATCCTTTGTACTTTCAACCCTAGAAATTTACAATGAAATCGATGTTACAGCTTCAGATTTTTTTGAGGCCTTAAATAAAATATCACATCAATTGATACTTTTTAAATTGTCTTCCTTCGGTTTTGACTCCATATTATTAAAATGAATATCTTCTTACCTGTAGAACCGTTATTATAGCGTTGGTTCTAGGTCAAACATTTCAAACCCGTTTTCAGCCACTTCTGGTGTCCCACAAGGCATTCCCCTCTTTTTCATTTTAACTAGAAATGCTTATGATTCACGCCGACCGACTGCAATAAATTCTCCAAAACTATTTCTTCACCCTAAGACTCTATTCTCCTTCAATAAGACCCCGATAGGTTTTCCACTTGTTATCTAAAAATTTGCTTAGAACTTAATGTCCCCAAATGTCAATCTATGACTTTGTCACGTAAGTCCAATCAATCTCTTCTTCGACTTTATTTTCTGCATGGCTACCTGTACACCAGATTCAATCTCTTTGCGACCATGGAACATTATACGATAGAGAGTTAAACTTCCGTTCGCGTATTGATGAAATAATTCTTAAAGTCAACTCATTGCTGGTTGCATCATACGATGGTCTGAAAAATTGTTCAAACCTTATGTGATAAAGGCACTTTACATTACCCTTGTCCGGCCCCTTCTAGAATATGCCAGCCAAGTATGGTCCCCTTTCAGCGAGTTCATATATCACAAATCGAGAACATCCAACGTCGTTTCCTTCGATTTGCTCTTCGAGTACTACCTCGGGATGACCCCTTTATCTTACCTCCCTATCGTGACCGCCTCAAACTTCTTAACCTTAACGCTGAGACGTAGCTGACATTCTCTTCATTCATTAACTGCCCTCTGGTTCTGTGGATTGCGCTTCCATTTACAATTCTATTTCCTTCATCACTAATCTTCGTAATTTACGCTGTCCTCGTTTCTTCTATATTCTAACCCATCGCACCTCTTATGGTTCCAACGAACCAATCTCCCGAATGCTCCGCTCCCCTCAAACTCAAACCGCCCCCTTTTTGATTTTAACCTGAGCACTTCTCGTCTCAACTTGATCTCCTCCACCATTCTCTTATTTCCTAACCCTTAATTTTTTTTAGTTTTAAGTCCTAGTTTTTAAGTTAGTCTAAGCTTGTCGTAAGCGAAATAAAGCCCCCAAGAAAATTAAATTAAAAAATTATTAAAAATGGAACTACATAATATGTACACTTTTTTACCAGTTCAACATATCCAAGTTAGATGAAGTAGAATTGCATCTTTCGACCATCATGGAGTAATTCTAACCGTTTCGACCCCACTGTTGCCTGAGAGCAACTTCGCTTATTTGTCGCTCAATATCAAAAGCTATAATTGATTCTGTGATAAGTCCAAGTGTGTGGAGGCATATATTTTTAGAAGAGAAATAAAAACAAATCATCCTGGTTTAAGTGTTGATTACGTGAAAACTCCAATTGAATACTTCGCAGACTTCTTTGAGGCAGAAGCTATCGTTCTAATTCAGGAACAATCCATTTTGTTTAGTTGGCAAGAATTTGGTATTGAACTAAAATGTACTGAGTAGGAAATAAGGCGATATATCGGAGTTCTTTTGTACTTAGGAGTTGTTAAATTGCCCCAATTCCAAATGGCTTGGTCTCAAGAATTAAAGTTTGCTGCAGTAACAGATTCATTGTAACGAAAGAGATTTGAAAAAATTAAGAGATTTTTCCATTTGAACAATAACAGCACACAGCCTAAAAAAGAAGATTCCAACTACGACAAGCTATACAAGATATGTCCTTTGCTAAATATTTTGAAAGAAAAGGTGAATATGCTATCTCAGGAAGAACACCAAAATTGACGAAAGTATAATTGAATTTGACTTTATTTGCAAATTTTTTTTCTGTTATATTTATTCATTGCAGGTCGATCAACTTTGAAACAGTACAACCCAGCTAAGCCAAATAAATGGAGTGTGATAATGTTTACCCACGCTGGGGCATCGGGGATTGTATATGATTTCACTCTCTATGTTGGTGATGGTACCTGTCCCTCGTATGGACTAGGAATATCTTCGGACGTAGTTCTTTATTTAACATCGTCTCTTCCTAAACATAAGAATTTCAAGTTATATGTTGACAACTGGTTTACATCAGTAAGCCTTCTTATAGCCTTAAAATAAATGGGGATATTCGCAACAGGTACTGTTCGAAAAAATCGAGTTGAAAATTGTGAGTTACTTTCAGATGCCAAGCTAAAAAAAAGAGGTAGAGACACATATGTTATCAAATGTGAAATCAACCATAACTTGTCTTGTGTACGATGGTTTGACAACAAATCAGTTCAACTTCTATCTTCATGTGTAGCAGATCAACCAGTTGGACTTTGCAAGCATTGGAGCTCACCAGATAAATGCTTTTTGTATATTCCAAGACCTACAGTTGTCGCTTCCTACAATAAAAACATAGGAGATTCGATCTCTCTGATATGATTATATAGCTCTACAAAGTGAACCACAGCTCAAGGAAGTGGTATATAAGAATATTTACAGGTGCCTAGGAACATCGGTCACAAACGCTTGGCTTCTTTATCGGAAGCATTTTCATCTATTTGAGCCTCAAAGAAAGCATATGTCACTCATTAAATTTCAATTGGAAATCATCAATCAATCAACCTGCCTTTACGGCGATTGTAAAAAAACGAAGAAGACCTACCACTGTAACGAAAAGTGAAAATCCGTTCCACTCTACTAGTTCTCCGTTGAGTAGAATGACTACTGAGAGCTTGAAAAATCACAAACTTCCACATACTTCGATAAACACAAGTTCTCCCTCAAGTAATGGGTCCCCCGGGGGGCGAAAAAAATATAAATTTACACCCACACCTTCTAATACAAAGCGTTATGGTCAAAACGGACACTGGGTTGTTTTTGACGAAAAGGGTCGTTGTAGGCTTTGTAAGATTAGAACTCCTTTATCCAAATGTCTTAAATGCGGAGTTCATTTTTGCTGTAACACAAAACAAAATTGCTTTTTGACATTTCACATTTAAAACTGTAAAAATACATAAATAAAAATTAAACTTTTCTTTAAAAAAATTGTGACTCAAAAATTATACAATTGCCCAATGATGCTCTCAAGCAACTTTCTCCAGCCTCTAAGCGGGGGGCGTGGCGACTTCCTTTTTTGCACAAATGCAATACTAATTTAGCTGAACGAAGAAAAAAAATTTTGGACGACTGATAAAAATTCGGGGTCGAAAGGGCTAAGATAAATAATTGGCACTAAAGGGAAAAGATTATAAAACACTCTTCTAACTCGAAGAGATCATAGGAAGAAGTTTGGAGTTCGATACTTTGAAAGATTCGCTGCTTATAATATATATCGCGGTGGTGATACTGTTTTACACATCAACCAATTACCTAGGACCAGTGTGCTACGGTTCATCAATTTGGGTTACTTTCAAAGTTGTAGCATTGGACACTGCACAATCTTAGCAGATTTATTTACATTCGATTCACTTATCGCAGATTATAGGTCGCGTTCAACGTTCTGTACGATGTACTATTTTCAGAAAGGAATTAATAGTAAAGAAATGCAATAACAAGGTCAAACGAAGTATCTATCTACACAGTTAAAGTCAAAATATTGAACGGATTCTTACATCATCTGACCTGAAATTGTCTATGCGACTCTTCCAATTGTAAGTTCTAGCTGTATTTATGTTGACAGAGCTCATGCGAATAAGATCGATTGGGATAAGGCCATCTACATAGATAGTCTAGGTTCATTCAGGGCAAGCCCACTATCATCAGTTCTGATTTTGAACCGCCGCACAATGCTCGCGACATTAGGCAAGTAGGAGCAAGTGAGATTGTCTTGAGTGGTAGGGCACTACAATATAGGCAAAAATTAGATAGCGTGTAGATGAGGTAGGTGAGGTTTTGGATATCTAAATTCAGGAGGATGATTAAGATAATTAATATATTTAAATAGAATCGAAAGGAAGCCGAAGGAAGACTGTCAAATTCAAGTGTCCAGAGGGTATCTGAGGCATTGTGGCTACTTTTTAATCAAAGCGATCTAGAGAAATCCCCATACTTAGCTGGGAGTTTCTCAGGACATATGTTATTTGGGGAGTTTATTAGCACACTGTTTCCCAAGGAAACATACCAGAAATCACAGTCTGCCAGAAACGAGCAATGGCTGATTCTGCGACAAACGGCAAGCAAAGGAGGGAATAGTGGATAAACTATGCGATTGTGAAGCCGAAGGTAAATTTTAGAAAAATGTAATTTTTTGTGAAACATAAAGAGGTACTCAGTTTTTGAAGGAATATTTTTAACCGAAGGTATTCTTCTTAACTTAGCATTTAGGTCTCCCTTTACGATGCCGATATGCATCTCATTATTAAATTAGGTTCTGTGCTCCTTATGGCACTCAATTCGTGTGAAATTCCCGTATGATGCCCAGAATTTAGCAAACCTTTCATCTCATCTATAGCAATCAATTGTATCTAATGGCATGCATTCTTCTGATTTATACAATAACTGCACCCACAAATATGCTTTTCGTTTAAAATAAGAAAATCTCTTAAGCTATATTCGCAAAAATCGATATGCTCAGGATAAGCGATTTCTTGCAAAATCCAACTTTTCAGATTGTCAACTCAAGTCAAATATGTCATCGATCTTGGTCACCCTATTGCCAATAAACAATTGTATTCTTTATTGAATGCTATTTTTCATAAGTAGAAAGTCATGTATTGAAGGAGTTACTAAACTAGTTTTCTATCCTCCTAACGCACTGGCACAACTTTTATTAGAAATTAAATTCCACCAGTACTTTCACCACTTGTTGGTAGATTGAAAACTAGGAACCGTGTCAATTATGAAACGTCACGATGGCCTCATTTTCTCAAGTGCACCACATACCCCATTGATAATTGGTTTATAAAACACTTCGACGATTTGAAACCTCTTCCCCTTTCAATTAAAGGAAACACTTCAAGTGACTCGACTCAACTCAACCTGAATATTATTTCCCGAATACATATATCATATTCAATTAAAAAATAACTCTACTCAATCTATAAACTGATAACCGCGCCCTCATTGGAAATAAAAAAAAATACAAATTTTGAACATTTTCAAGTACAATTCTTTGAGTCATTTTTGTGGACCGACAACCATTTCATGATGCTCTAAACCGAGACCACAAAATGTGAATTTTAAGAGCGTAGTCAACCCGATTTCGGCTCTAAAACAGATGGCTAACACAACATTGTGTGTTCCATTTTCAAAACAGAACAACAAAAAAAAAACAGAAATATCTACATCTAGAGTACCACACGAGAACACCATCAGAAGAGCCACAGCAATCACGACCGTCACCACGACGGTAAGGCAACTTGGGGCGCGGGACAAATTGTGTAGTCACTTTAACAATTTTTAAGAGGATTTCAACTGGCTGTCTCTCTAGCATCAGCCACAATGAAACCAAGCCATAAAAACAGCCCACTTGACCGCCATACAAACCGCATCGCACTGCAGCGACTTTTCGCTCACTCCAGCCTTATTCCGGCAGAAAAGTCGTCCTCCTCCACCCTAATCGGTTGGTCCTTCAGTCTTTTACTATACTACTTTACAGCATCAGTTTGACGTATATCTAAATTATGGGCTGGTGTATCTTTTCAGTTCTCCCACTTCATTCCTCCTTGTCGTGTATGTTATGTGTTCGTATTGAGAACCAAAAGAAAACAAAACAAAAATGGGAAAAAGAAAAGAATTTTAAAAGTTTATTTTCGTATAAAAGAAGAACGAAATTTATATAAAAATCGTATCACTTTGCCCTTTTCGCCAAATATCCGTAAAGCGATAAAAATTATAAATTAGGGGGGTGGTTTTTTCAGTAACAAAAAAGGATTCCAACAACAACTGCATGTAAAAAGAAAATACTTTTTACTCAACACCTAACCGCTGGTTGTTTTCGTAGTCGTCTTAGTCGAACGGTTGGCCGATTATAATTCAGAATTAAGGACGTAAATTTGTGAATTTATCTTCTGAGTCATGCGGCTGAGAGACAGTAGGATGTTGCTCTCGAAGGATGTGGTTAATTGGAGAACTTTGCTGACCAATAATTTACGCGAAGTAAAGCTTTGCTTAATACGGGAGGAGCACAGAGGGATAGGAAAGTTTATAACTTTTTTTAAGATTGAACATACCCGAACTCGTAATTTTCAGATACTCGCATTTATGATTTTTTTCTTAAATTATGAGAGGACTTCAAGGGATAGAAGTATCAAAGGAAAATTTTGTTACAAGAAAGTTTTACTATGGAGAAATTGAAAGTTTGCTTTGGATTCAAATTAAATTTACACACTCACACCATGTCTTACATGAAAAGGGCTTTGTTAAATGTATAAAATCCTATACACCAAATGTAAATCTCGATATATGCATAGGAACAATGGAAGCGGAAGAAAATAATATGGGAATGAGCATACATAAAGCTTGACATTGAACCTATTCATGGATTATTAATAATATGCAATATGGGAATATATTCTTAAAGATAATTTGAATCCAAGAATATTATGGTACCATAACTGCTGAAAAATATTATGTCATCAGCAACGTAATTTAAGGGGACAGAACAACACCATATAGTCAGTTCTGAAGAGAAATTATCTACATATTCTATTCGAATCTCTTTTTATCTATATAATCAGTGCACGCTGAAATATGAAAGAGAGGTACCTATCTGCAGTGGTTTTGAATGCCTGCAAGTTATAATGAGTAGGAAATAAAGAACTCTTCTTATGGATTGCCTTATAAGCGACTTGTTCGCAGCATGAAACAGTTTTTTTTTAAAGAATTTAACACTCAAGTGACTATACTTAAGATGCCAAAGCATGTGTTAAGTTTTTCGGATAATGGGACAGAAAGAGAAAGAAAGAGGTTTGGGCTCAGTGGCTATTTCGGTACATGGGTGGCATTCAACATTAAATGGGGAGACTAAATTATTAGTATAGATTGACTTGATGTTGTATTATTTAGGCAACAATTCATCTCTCAAGATTTTAGTTGTCTGAAAAAAAGTCGTTGGGTCACGGCTGGTATTGAACCCTAGACCGTCCGATTGGGAAGCTAATACACTCCCACATGAGCCACGGCCACACACTTTCAGATAATGTCCGAAACTGAACTTGAGAGACAACTAATGAGCATTCATACGAAGATTATTATGGTTGAAAGTTTGATGTTAAAGGACATTACGGGCAATTACATTGGAGCAGTGGTGGAGGAAATATCAATAGAATAAGGTGACACAAGTGAGATTACATTGGTTTTGGAAATCTTAAATTATCGAAGAATATTGGTTTCTCCAATGAGTTTTATCCACGTTTTATGAGCAGCTTGTTAGATGTGAAGATTGTACTCCAACTTCGTTTGAATAAATGACATACATGACAAATATGACATACATAGAAGCTAGATTAGATGAAGTAAAGTATTTCTTGTAAAGAATAATCCTAAACATTTCGCACTATTTTTGGTGTCATCGAATATGTGGTCATTCTAAAGCAGTTTTCATTGCCTTACATAAGTTGACCGGTTTCGAAAATGCATAACAATGTATAACGATAACTGATAGTATTGAAATTCAGAAGCATTAAACTATACTCAATGGGTGGTTGCGCATCTTATGCTGCCGTTTACGTTCTACAGCCGGAGGGCAGAAACATACCTAAATTCTGAAATGAATATGAAGGCATAGAGTACTATTGTCAGGAATATGTTTACTTACTAAGATGGCGCTACATTACGAAGTAGACCAAAACCTCTAACTAACATGACTATCCAGCTAACGCGATTGTTTGCCAGTTGCACAAACGAAGTTGGCTGAATTTGGGTTGGAGTCGAAAAGTTTCCGAGCTGAGACACTCGTATCCATGCGCTCAAGGTGACCTAGCCATCTTAACCGTTTCACAAACGCCTCACTGGCAGCTCACTGTGTTCTTCCCATTATGTTAATGTCGTCTGCATATGTGAGTAACTGAACAATCTTTTGAAATAAGGCGCCTCGGGAGTTGAATTGTGAGTTTCGCACAGTTCTTTCAAAAACTATGTTGAAGAAATTACTTGCCAGCCCATCGCCTTGTTTAAGTTCTATTCTGATATTGAAAGCAAAGGAATATAGAAGATTAAAAAATGCAGACAAGAGACCACTAATGAAAATAAAAAGAGAGAAAGAACGGGGCCTTTCGGCACTTTGTGTATATCAGATTTGAAACCTTTGTAATATCAAGTGTAGCTATTCTGTTTTGGGCGGATTGGTGTACGAGAGATATAACATCTAGGCGGGCGGATATGCGAGTACTAAAATATCTAAGTACTCTTGCTTCTTGGATTAGTCTCATTGAAGATTCGATGCGCTTAAATGTAGTCATAGTCATGACACAATATGGAAGCGTTGTCCTGAGTGCGAAGTGTGCAACAAGAAGAGAGGCTTTGTCCAAAAGGTTGACAACTGGAATGTTATTATAAATGCACGTTGAAATAGACCATGGAGCGGATTTCGTAATATTTTTGTCGAACACTCTAGTATCATATTTTTTGCGTTAGAGTACGCAGGATTAAAAAAAAGTGTTGCATGTAAGTGTTCAGCTTCTTTGTTGGTTGGACTGGCCTTGAAAGAACTAGTTACACCATGCTTGTTTTTTGCTTTGCTACTCGTCATTCTATGAGGCATG
Organism: Volucella bombylans; assembly: GCA_949129095.1. Taxonomy (NCBI): domain Eukaryota; kingdom Metazoa; phylum Arthropoda; class Insecta; order Diptera; family Syrphidae; genus Volucella; species Volucella bombylans. The sequence goes on along the minus strand of OX422140.1, from coordinate 189,322,354 downwards.
AATTTTATTCACAAATAAACTAATGTTTGTTACCTTAGAGGGTGCGGCATTCAAGTATTCAATCCGCTCCGGCTTGTCAGATTGCCTAAATGTTTGGATAATGTACCAGAAATTAGCTGATATGACACATTGGTCACACGAACGTAGAGGAAAAGCACAAGTCCGGGGCATATGTATTCATAATGACTCATTTCTAAGTTGTTTTCAGGACTGAAGATCACTACCGTTCTTTTGTTGTTGGCTCGATAAACAGCTGATCCACATTTTCTTACTTAAGTTCGTCAATTCGGTCTCACTGTCGGGGTAATTACAAAAGGAATTGTTTATAGAATCACTTCTTGTAAGATCACGTTCTATTTACGTTTACATGGGAAACTTGAGGGTCATTAGATCTATCAACAAGATATTTCACATTCGAAACATGGCCCACTACAACAGTTTCTATGCAATAATAATAGACTTGTTCCACTTTTGGGTTACAATCAAATTATGAAAGGTTTGACGAAGACTACTGAGCCTATTGAGTGGATTAAGCTGCAAGTGTAAGAAAAAGTGATGCCCCGACTTTTTATCTAAGAGCGAAACTACCATTCTAAAGCTACAAAATTTAATCAAAATGTGTATAAATGCACAGGGAACTTTTGCCAAAATGACAATGAATTCCAAAACTCGAATGTAAGTCAGTGTGACAGCTGTCAATCGCCATGGAGGGAACATCTAAACTAAAAACTAACAAAGCTGATAGTGGGAAGAGTCAAACTTCAAACAGGAAATGTTCTGCTTAGTAATATGATCCAGTTGATCTCCGAAATTGAGTATTTTAAATGTTTGGCCTATATTCTGAATCCAATGCTGTATAACCAAAACACAGGCACCAGTCTCCCTAATACCGCGAGTAAAATTCTATCGGCAATACCAGGTCTCTGATAAATATATAATACGAAAAGATACTCACAGCCAGGAGTCTCTAATCGATACTTTTCAGAAATTTATAGTTAACTTTAATAGATAGGAACTGGCACTACAAAGTTAGGTATAGGAAGCAATATGATTTCGCATGTAGAATTATTATTGCGAAATCTCACTGTCTCGTCCAGGTCGGAAGAAGCAACATTAATTAATTCGGAGTTTAAAAAGGCTTAATTTATCTACTTTGCTTAAGAACTTTGAGACACACCTGGATAATTTACCAAGAACTTTAATTGGTTAATATATGGATCCTAAAACGTCCTTTCCTGGACATCTTACTCTTTTATATCTGACTAGCTCGCACACTATGTTTCCACGATATCTTGTTCTCTAAATCAAAACAAAAAACCAAGGAAGGTCAAACTCCATTGCCGCATTGAAATTGAGAGCTGGGGTTCGAAAGTTATATTAGATGCATCATTGTTGTCCATTCACTGGATATATCTGAACAGTAGTAACTGCGGTAGTGTTTGGTTTTCCTGGAATATCCAATAATAGCGACTCTTCTTCTATTGTGGTTAAAATCTTTACAACGGCTCTCTAAATGAAATGATGATATTGTTGTTGTCTGCATTTCCTAACAGGTGGACATACTTTTGAAATACTTGTCACAACTTGTCGTGCATTAAATTCATTAAACTTGGTTTCCAATCTTGGTCGATCGTCTCGAGATAGCCAGGCTGTAATGTGGATCTTCAGTGTGAAAGCTTAGTTAGTCATTTTACTATCTTGCAAAATATAAAGTTGAACCAGATCTTTCAAGTACAAATACAGGGAGGAGATTTCAGCTCTATAGAGTCTTCGTTAGTTGAAAAGTAAATTTTTTTGTAAGTGAGTAAATAAATTACGGCAACTACTTACGTCCTTTCTTAAGAATACCCAACAATCAGACATCAGTTCATTGCTATTTTCATGTAAAAATTCTCGTGATAAATTCTGAATGTCAATCTCCAATCAGTGTCTGACTTTCGTCATATGGACGAACCCTCCTAAAGTCATGCATTATCATTCGTTTTTAATTACACTTATGAGTAATTACTTAAGAAAAATTGCATCAATAAGATGATTATAATACCAGATCATCATTATTAATGAAACTGTTGGCAATCACTCATGGGGGACAGTTGCTTCCAAAAATAAACTACAGGCCCTAGCCACAGTTGTAATTGTAGATGTTCGTAGTGGAAAAACCTTTGAAGAACTGTTGACAGTTGATAAGCTGTTTAAAAATCTACATTTAAATTTAAGTACAGACATGATTGTATAGAGTGTATTTGTATTTATGTTGCTCCAGCGATGGTAGTTTGAATATAGTTTATTTCTTTCAAATTGAATTTAATGAGTATCTCTGGTGGACATTTAAGGTTAATGCGAAGCAATAAAATATTAATCAGCTCTCAGATAAGGTGCTCATAAACAACATTAAAAATATTCATAAATAATTTTTTATTTTTAATGTTCTCGACGTCAGATTGTGATTTCCTCTTTTTTTATTTAATTTGGATTTTTTGTTGTAGCTGTGACTGTGAGTTTAACAGTTGTTACCTAGATGGAGAGGAAAATTTATGCTATGCTTTCAAAAGGTTTAACAAAGTCTAGATTCTATGTAGGCTATTTGTGGTTGATATGCAGATAATGTGGAGATAACAACTTTCATTTTCAGGTGTACGATGTAGACACAGTGGGAAATTTGGTGTGGGAAGTTACACATGTGAAGAGCCAGGAAAACGATAAGAGTTATGACAGCGAAAGACAATAAAAAAAAATAAACTTTAACCTATAAGTGGAATATCGAAATCATATAGAGTATATGGGTATAGGCTTACAGTCTCAACCCCTACAACTCAATTATTATTATTAATTATAATAATTATGATTATAAACATCAATGGGGGCGATTCAAAGAGCGACCTACTCCGTATATTAATTCTCAAGAATGAGATGGATAAAAGAAAAGATGTATGTCAGATTATTCAAAAGAAAAGATACCCCCTCAACTGCGCAAATATAGAGATGTAAGTCTCCTCAACATGGCATACAAAATCATATCTGCCATATTGTGTGAACGTCTGAAACCCCTCGTTAACAATCTGATTGGCTCCTATCAGTGCGATTTCATACCAGGAAAGTCCACAAGCGGAAAAATCTATCTTTTTATCGATTTTAAGACAGCATATAATCTCGTCCGTCTGTGCAAAATGACAATGGCTTATATTAAAGCGGAAGCTACCAAAATGAGGGCAAAACCAACCTGGGAGTTTATTTATAAGTTATGCATTTCTCCACTCAGATTTGATGAATGAGCTGATATACGAGTATGTTAGACCATCCACTTGATTTATTTAATTCTTTGAAAGTCATAGCACCGATTCCTGCTCTACTTCTATATTCCCATAGTCAACCTTGCCACAGTAAAAGTTCTAAACCGCATTCCTATATTAGCTTTTTTCAGGTGCTTTCTAACTCTCTCATTCTCTTTCATAGATGTTTGTCTCTCGGTTTGTCTGCTAGGTTGTTACAGTAGCTACTCCCATTTCAATCTGATCCCCATCAATCACAAACAAAGGGTTTCTTGTTCGTGGTGGTATCCTAAAGAAACATTGCTGATGACCTCCTGACAACATTGTTACTGGTCATCAACACTTGATGCTAGTTATGCGGCGGGATTATGAGAGATGTTTAGGAAAGTACTGAAATAAGAGCCCTTGCCGACATCGATTGTCGTTGAACAGCACAGAACATTACCGACAACACACCTGCTCGGCTCAGAGTCCTCGTATCTCATTACCTCATTGCACGTACTGAGCGTAGCTTTATTGATGTTTACACCTACGATTGTTGTCTATTCTTGAAATCGCGGTTGGATGCCGATGTATGCGACTGGTTACGTTAATGGCATCAACAAGGCCCATATCTGGTTAGACTTGTTGGAGATAGTAAGTTTAGTCTAATGCACCAACCGTTTCAGTACTAAGTTGAAAATATCTCAACATATGTAATTTCATTGCCGTCGAGAATAAAAGTGTTTGAGTCCCTTCTATAGGATTTCTTTTCCAACATTATATGGCAAAACTGGACTAGTTTTTGTGGAATCCCGTAATAATCCACAACCTTTGCCTTCGGTAGAAGGGTGCTACCATCCGTTCCTTGATTTGGTAATTTATATGTTGAATATGGTCCTGTATTCGATATGCAACAGAGATATGTCATGAAAATCCCTGTGATGACAGGAGCTAATATTCCAGTAAAAGCTTCTATGACTCGCTGTGGATCAGTGACAAAATAAAAATTCCACGAAACAGCAATTCCGGAGTTAGGGCTCGCTGAAAGCTGGTTAACCGATTTGTACTAGCGCTCAAGTTATGCACTTGTTTTTTCTTAATGCCTTTAAGTCAATAAAAGACTTTATCTCCATATTCTCTAAATACTGATCAAAACAGCGGAAAAGTACTTACTCAAACTCCTTAACTAGTCTCTAAGAGATGGGCAAAAATCCGTCCAAATGCTTCATCAGGTGTTGTCCTAAACTGAGGTCACCTGTTAGCACTTGGATGATGTTGTACTTGAGACTGATCTCGCATCTCCTCGCTGCCTCTTTAGTTTATTCTCCCAGTGCAACGAAGATGTTTCATTTATCACGGCGTACACTACAGTAAATCTCTAAAGAGAAAAAAAGAGAAAAGAAGAGGGATTATATAGAATTATATAGAATTAGGAAGGGGGAAGGGAATAGTAAGGTGAAGGGAAAGAGAGAAGAAAGAGAAACAAACAGTTCCATGACTGCACTTTTAAATTCATTGGTTCCCGCGAAGAGTTTACGTAGTTTAAATGAGGTGTTGTGATATTAAGTACCTTTCGTGGCAGTACAAATTGAAGCTTATCAACAAGATAGTACATGGGAGATTTGGTGTGCAGAAATACACATCACGTTATACCCTGAAACTGTTGGAGCGTGCAACCAAGAATATTATTTCGGTAGGGACCATACCATTGAAATCGGCTGTTAGTTTATTCTTAGGCACAGAGTCCCACTTACGATGAACTACTGTACCATACTCAATAATAGGCACCAGTAATGTTCTAACGAGTCTCAGCCTTGTGTCTCTTAGTGTGAAACTGGAAATAACCAGAGTTTCCAAAGTCCCGTATAAATTCGACCAACAGTGTAATTTATATGCTCTACAGTTGAAAGTGAACAGTTCATTTTGAATCCTAAATTTGTCGCAATATACAGAAATTGAAGTCGTGTATTGTTTAGATAAATTAAAGTGTTTTTTTCGATATTACAATTAGTGGTATTAGTAATAAGCCCATTGTTCTGTGACCAATAGTATATCACAGATAAATCTTCATTAAGCCAGCAAATGAGATTTTCAACCAAACCAGCGGAGGCAGCAATTCATGTTGAGCAAGGTACTTAGATATCTGCCTCTCAATAATCTTTTCAAAAAACTTTAATAAGCATGAGAGGATGCCAATAGGTCGAAAGTCTGTGGTTGAATTGGGATTTAGTTTCTTCTTTACGGTAATGATCTTAGCCAACTTCTAGCTATCCGGGGAAGTCAAGGAAGTAATGCAAAAGTTAATTACATGTGTCAGATAAAAAGAAAATCCGGGAAAATTATTTTTATAAATCAAAGTGGTACTCTGTCAACACCAAATGCATTAGGTTTGAGAGAACCTGCGTTTGTATATGGTGAGCCTATGTCTAGGGTGCTGGTGTTACAGAATTCGATTAACATTGGAGGTTTGTGTTATTGCTCCTTGTTTTTGCGCTCCAATTAAATGGTATCCTGATTCAGGGTGTATTATGGGCAGCTTGGAAATTCCTTTGTCGTCTTCAGGTACTAGGTAAGGTACATAGGAACCTATCACTATATATGCTAAAATGACATGCCGCACAGTAGCAGCGCAGATACATACGTGGAAGATATGTATATGCAATATTAGCCGTTTTAAATATCAAATTTCAACGGTCAACAAAATAAGAAGAAGACTGAAATTCGCCAATGCCGAGCCACCTGATTTCGCTAAGTCCTGAAATATCTGAAAATATTTTATAATTACCTAGAGGATGACCATCACTTTTTTGTCTACAGTCTAGAAATTATTCCTACTTCGAATACGGTAGCCAAGGGTCATTAAAATTTGATCAGCCCGTCATCGAAACATGATATGAGTTTTGGAAAGAAGTTAGTTTAGTGCAGCATGCTAGCTTAATGGCCTAGTTTAGAATAGGAACTTACCCGATAACACTTTTACTCTTGGCATACTACGTATATAAAGATTTGAGTATTCCCTGCCCAGTGACAAGAACGAGGAGGTAAGGGAAAGGCTTGATCACTACAGGTATTCTTGGGTTTAACTGAAATGCAGCACTGATAAATTATAATATAATTTTTCTAACCGATGCATTAGAATGAGATCGCAACACATTTCTTTTCATTCCATTTTCAATCTTCTCTAAAATAAATGCTGGTGAAAATATAATTTATATTCACTTCCTAGTAAAGGAAGCCATATAACCTGCCATTGTAAATTTGGCTTGCTCTTAAAAGCTGCATGTCATATATCTTTAAATAATTCAGTTCCCACAATTTTCGTCTCCATTCGAATTTAAAATATAATACAAGAAATTTATTATCTAGAATTTTTGGTTGCAGATCTTTTTATAAGTTGTTTTTTATTTGTATATTTAAAAAAAAATATTGTCAACTAAACAAACACGTAAGAGTGATTGAAAGTCCTGATGATATTCAGGTTGATAATTAACGATAAATTTAGGTGCTCTTAATCGCCATTTATATTGGCGAATTAAATTAAAAATTCATTTTATTCACATCACTCTAGAACCAAACAAGATTAAATTGTTGTTTCTTTTCTGTTGTTTTGCTTTTTGAATGTAACATATATACTACATACTTGTTGTTTTTGTTACGCTTATTCCTTCAAATGATTTATAAAAAAAAAAAACAGTTTTTGTTCGTGTGTAGTTCAATCAGACTGATGATGAAAAAAGATCTGATGATGAAGAAGATGATGACCTTAAAAGGTGGAGGATTGATTGTAAAGAATTTATTAATCAATTAATTTACTCTTTGTTGCTTTTTGTTGTTATTTTCGAAAAAAATAAACAGGTTAAATTGGTTCTAAATGTTTTTGCTAATGTTTTATAAATGTATCTTTAAGTGTTTCAAACGATTATTGTGGAAATATTTGCTTTTTGTTTTGTTTATGGATGAAAAGATTAAACGATAAACGAAAAGCACGTGTTTCATCATCAGTATCAATGAAGTCTGTACCGTAGTAAACGACACCTATGTCATAAATTGTTTCGGTTCCAAGCCATATTGTCAGAAAAGTAGTAGAAGTAAGAAGTTGTACTGTTACTTAAATTAGAGTTGAGTTCGATATTAAAATTATAACACACATCCCATCCCTTTAACACTTTTCAGCAATCTATTTAATATGAGCCGAAACTGAGTTTCCAAGATTTATGCTCAAGTTTCTTACAATTCCCTTATGCAGTATTATAAATAAACGCGTACAGTAATTCGGCCTCACTTTCTGAGATAACATCAGCAATTAGAACTACTAACTTCTTAAACATACGGATACTATGTTAAATTTTAGGGGATTATCAGATCGAGTTTCGCTCAGTGAATCGTTTGTATACAAAATACTAGTAGCAGAAAGGAATTAGAAGAATCGCTTCCACAAACTACTATACTTACTATGATTCGTGATCAACATCTATGCCCCAAGTAGCGATTTCCTTCACCTCTTTAGAAACTCTCCAATAAGGTTTTGGAAAGCCCTATCTTAACCACCGAACTTTTGAAGGTTAGAGAAAGATATTGCAAACAGAGATTTTTTAAGATTCACTATCTACTCGTATACATACCATATTTCGACTCCAGTTCGAATACAAGATCCTGCACTATGATGGGAATACAACATACTCGTAATTGTGTCAAAGGTGATGTATTCCACTTAAAAAAAATGAATTTGAAATTTAGGTTTTTAGTCAGAGATCGCGATGGGCCGTTTTGGTGCCCACACCCCTATTTTAACCTAACCTAACCTAGGGTTTGAGTCAAAACCGGTGTATTCCTACTACCTTTTGGAATCGAAACTACTCTTTAAAATCAAAATGCCCCTATTCCAATACTGGTTTTTTGTAAAATCAAAGTGCATGTATTGCAAATTCTGGCGGTAAAATGGGAAAATCAGTTGTCAGACTTTTTACGTGGTTGTAAGTAGTGCGTTTAATTTCTTTGTTGAGTGCGGTTGTAATTCGTTGTGTAAAAAATATACTGAAATAAAAGATCCACCGAATCACATATTCTTGCGGTGTACCCGCGCCAGAGAAAAGTAAATGTCAAAAATATGAAACGCGAGGTAGCTGAAGATATGAATCAATGGACTTAAATAAAATTCACTAGATACAAGAGACAACCATTGCCAATAACGCCAACTTGCAGCCATAGAGATAGTGGTTATCTAGATAAATGTACGAGTATATTATATTTTTCAAATCGCTTTTTCACAATAGTATCAAAACATGATGTATTTATTTTAAAATATTGCAAAATCAAAAAGCCTCAACGAACTGAAAGAAATTTAAATCGCGGAGGTGATCGAAAAAGCAAACCTACAATACCTACCTTCGGAGCTTTCGATTAGTAGAATATGGAAGGTGTTTAATCAAAGTTATTAGTTCAACCTAGTTGAATCCAGCAATTTTAGTATGGTTTCCAACACACGTTTCAACCTGTCCTTCATCGACATGTTTACAGCTGAAGGAATTTTCAAAATTTAACAAGTAGATGAAAATGAAAGTAGTAATAAAATTAATAAGTTGAATTGTTGCATTTGTCGCCCCTCTAAGTGAAGAAAAGAATGATTTGCTGACAATGTAAATGATTGCAAGAAAAATATGACACCGCCTAAAGCTTCAGATCAGGCTGCGTATTATAGTCGGCAGATATATTTGCACCTTTTTGGTCTTATTGTGGGAAGTTCTCACTTACACCTTGCCAAGTAAATTGTATTTTTATTATATTATTATTATTTATATATTATTTTTATTGTATTATATTGGACCGAAAAAACAAATCCAAATGCTACAAAGAAGTTGCGTTTGCAGTGTTTTACCAGCTTTGTAAAATAAACATTAAGGCATAAAAATGATTCGTCTCGTTGCTGGTGGATATGGATGGCAAAATAAAATCTCCATTAAGTTCTGGCTGGCAAATAAGGTATCGCGTAATGTGCAAACAATAGATTTGATTTTCCCAATTTCTTGTCACTCTTGTAGAGTGTTTTCACAAATGGAAAAAAAATTAAGGCAAGCGAAACGATTGTGGCTATTGAGAAGTCCTTATCTATTAATGGGGAACACATCACATCATAATAAACTTGACAGCTGATGAATGTCCCGCGTCCCAAAACGTCAAAAAGGTTCATTTTAAGTGAGGTAAAACTAATGCGTTTGGCGTGCGAAGTGAAACATTCTAGAAGTCGGATTAGTCGACTAATCTAAACCGAACACAAAAAGACGTAAACATTTTTCATCCATGGCTTCAGAAAGACTACCATTAGGAATCAAAATATAAGATGCGAAGCTGCATGACATTAATAACTTACTAACTAAACATTTTGGGGGTGACTGGAAATTACTGAATTCGCTTAAATTGCACAAAGACATTTTAGGAATGAATCATACTCAAGAAGAAGAAGATATGGGGATCCTGTCTGTGAGTTTCATGAAGTAGATTTGTAAGTTAGAATTTAGTTTCTAACATTGCTGCTATTTTCCAGTTTAGTTTATTTTTGTTATTGTTATTGTAGTGATTTATGGATTCCCTTTGTTTTGTTTACTTTAGGTATGTTTATTAACTAGTATCATATTAAAAAAAAAGATAAAGTAAATTGAACCTTATCCAAAAATGTTTGTTTTATTTTCTATTCCAAACCTAAATTTTCAAAAGCATCTATTCCGAATGTGTACATTCAAAATCCACTTTATTCCAGATACTCACTTTCACAACTACTCTATTCCAAAATGCATTATTAAATATTACCCAGACGTTTTTACTTTCAGCAACAAACTTTGCGAATTATCTTTCAAAAATATAGCTAGGTTTTAATATTGAAATAAATAAGTTCCCAATATTGTTAAAGCAACGGCTCAAAAAAAGTTTTTTTTTATCTCAGAAGTAGTAGAAGTGGAATACGTTACAAAACCCCGAAGCGATACCCATTATTTGAACATTGATCTTCAGAGAGGCTAGGATGGGAATTATGGCGACATGGCTTATTTAAGTACCGAAGCAAAATGTATCCAATAAAATCAAATTAAATTTCGCTATTCTACCTTACTCAGTAACAGAAATTTTAGATAACAGAAAAGTTCTGAAAAGCACATCAGTACATCACATGATGTGTACTATATATAATCTTCCAGAAATCGAGAATATGTATAAACATAATCTGATGACCTTAGCAGATCATCCCTGTTCTGTCTTGTAATCACTATGGTAAAAGTGAAAAAACAAAACAGTTAAACAATGAACTGTACTTAATAGAAACGTCGTATTCCTTAAGTCTCCAATGAGTTCCAATAATAGCATCACAGCGACCTAAGAGGACTTTTTTTTTCTAATTATTTACATATTTTCTTACATAACTTCAAATACCAAAACTCTCTTGCGGACAACCAAAGGAATCTTCTTTAAGACAAGAATCTGAGAAAAATTGATCAAAATTATTATATGTCCACTAATATTTATGAAGTGTAAAAAAAGAGAAACAGCGCAGAACTAAATGGGTTTTCTATCGATATCGACAGAGTAATTCATCTATAGTGATCAAAATAGAAGTAAAGATGAAGAAGAACTAAAACATATATTCACAAATATCATTCCGGTCAGATCCATCCTACTTTAATATGAGATGGAGCTTTAGTCAGCTGTGGACCTGTATCTTAACCAATAGCTCTTTTTCATCAAACCCGATCGTATGCTACCCAGCTCAGTTTATGCACCCCGAGTTTGTAGAGATCCATTTTCACTTGTGCGCCACATATGTGTCGCAGTTCTCTTCTATTTCATCGTTATTCGATGCTGATGTTCCAAAGTACTGATGGTCAGCTAAAATTGTATTCTTTCTGAACGATCACAAGCCATAAAATTTTGATAATTCCAGAAATGTATCGCTCTAAATAATGAATGAAGAAACTTAAAACCACTCTGATATGAACCTAAGCACTGAAACTTTAAAGGGAGAACCAAGAGGCAAAAAAGGAACGAAATGAAATCTTTAAGCACAAGATATCGGAATACGTCGAAAATACAATAGAAAATGACATCTGAACAACAGAATAAAATTGTATATAAAATAAATTTAAAGCTTGAGTTCAAATTCAAATTACAAAAAATAAACAAAATTAAGATTAAAGATTGAAACTAGTCTATCCATTTTGCGGAATAGGCATTCAACAACTAGCTCAAACACTAATAAAAGGTGATTTTTTAAGAAATATAGAATTGAATCAGAAAAGATTTTTCATTATGAAAAGTGGTATACGAGTATGTAACTAATTTTTGAATACCACTCGGTTAGTTTTGACAAAAGAATCCCGTCGGCCCAATTTTGGGCCAATCTGCGAATACTTGGACTACACCTCACCAATAACGCGATAAATACAGCTTTCATACACTAAAGACCACACTGAGCCCCGCAAGAAATGATTAGGTGGCGTCAAATCACAGGATCTCAGTGCTCAATTCACTGACTGATCCACCATTTTCTAGGGAGGCAAATAGTGAAATTCTGCTACATATCGAGGTATTCTCCTCCAAAAGCCCTACCTAGAAACCACACTGAACCGTGTACTTTTGTCGGTGTGATTGAATCTCATAGGACCCTTCTGAATTTACCTCACTCGAGAAATAGCAAATTAGCTTATTTACGTTAACCCAAAAATGAGCCCTGACACAAAACACGATTATTTCATAAAAATAAAGATAGACTTCAAGCTTCTCAAGAGCTCAATTCGCGAACTTCCGTCGCAAGGCATTTTGCTTTAGTTACGGCACTAAGTGGATTTCAATCGGGTGTAGGCCGATCTATTCGCAAAATTTTCCACATAATGCATAAATCAAACTTTATATATGCTCTGTTGTTTTTAGGAACCTATTACTTTTACTTCAAATGAGCCTTCGACCAGTCTTTCTCATGAACTACATAGATTAAAATGAGGGCACATTTTTCAGAACTAGTATAGAAATTTGGTATCTTTTTATTTGTATTGGTATTTGTGGCTCAAATTCGTCTGTTTTGGGAATATTTGATCCGGTTCACAGTCACCTGGATAGTATTCAAAAATATATGTGGAAAAAATAATTACTCTGAGAATACTCTTAAGCCCAGTCAAACATACATCCCTAGAATTTGAGGATGAATACCCATCTGCCATTAAGAAAGTTGGAAGATATTTTCCAATGATAGCTATAGCTACAAGAACGTGTTCGTAAGTTTTGACCTACATAACATACATTGAATTAGAATAATTTAAAAATTTAATACTAATATTATAAATGCGAAAGTAACTCTGTCTATAAACCGCTTAATCTATTTTGATTAAATTTGGTATAAATATAGCTTGAGCCCCGAGGCCAATCAAAAAATAAAATAATTAATATTTTTCAATTACAAGAAACTGCACGATATTATTGTAAAAAATATGATCCCCGAAGGCTACTTTAAAAAAAAAAAAAATAATAAAAATATAAATATAAAAATAATATGATAATACAGTCCAATGTAAACCTATTTCAAATGGCAGCCTACGTTTTGACACATACGAAGTATCATAAAATTTGCGCTGCACCGAACTACAAACTACTCAATTTCTTTCTTTTGTCTTAGTCTGAAGATTCTACAATATTCAGATTACTCATTTCTTAATACTTTTTTGATTTAAGTAATTTGAATGTTTGAATATATTATTTAATAATATTTGATTTTATTAATTAATATTAATTAATTATAAGTAATATCTTTTAAGTATATATTTAGTTTATGTAGTTGAACTCTATTTAATCATTTTAGAAGGCCCACACTGGTCCATCGACTAAGGTAAGAGAGCTTATTGCAATATTCATAGTGACGTATGGACTCTCAAATGCACAGCAAATGTGGGAAAAGTACCAAATTGATATGGCGGAAGATATACTGCTCAGATTTCAAGACCTTGATGCTACATACAATGATTTTATCTACAAGGAAGCTCTCATAAAAGTGAACGACCAAGTAACAATGACAACTGGAAAGCATTTCCCAGACTTTGGGTTTAGAACTGGGGAAGTTCGTGGTGACTTAATACTAGAAATGAGTTAGGATACAATTTAATTGCAAGAACAACTCCCTAAATACGTTCAGCATTTGAATTCAGAGCAAAAAATAGTTTTTAACAATGTTATGCAACAAATTGAGAGTGGTGAAGGTGGTTTGCTTTTTTTAAATTCTCCCAGAGGATAGAGGGACTGTGCTGGTAACAACTGAAGGAACAACGACACAGAATCAGGACAATACTCGTTTGATGATGCTTTTCGGAAAATCGACGAAGATCGTATTGCTACAGATCCTAACGGTATGATTATATTAAATCGTGAATTCTGTAATGTTCAAAGTACTGAGGAATTGCTTAGCAAATGTTTACTCTGAACTGCTAAATAATATGGGAACTTAAGAATGGTTGTGTGAGAGAGGAATTTTGGCGCCGACTAACGAAAACATTGGACAGATAAATAAAAAATTTGATTTCACAAGTAGAAGGGGATATTATAAAATATTTGTCTGTGGATAATGTTTTGGACACTGAACAAGTCGTCTTATACGCTATAAAGTTTCTTCACTCTTTGTCACCTTTACTATGTTAAAGGTTGGTGTTCTGGGCGCGGAATTTGTATGCCCCCAGACTATGTAACGATACACGTCTATAAGTTACACATCTGAGCCGAAATATTGTAAGGGCTATTACAATTAGTGGTAAAGCTAAAGGAGAAAGTGTTTTGATTAAATGAATTCCGATTATACCGACGGATTTTTAAATTAAAAGCCTGCAATTTCCACTAATAACACAGGTCAACAAAACAAAACTTTGTTGGTGTTTTTATTTCAATGATTAATAACTAATGAAAAATAACTAAGCTCATGGATTATTTTTAAAAAACTTTGCTTTTCAATGATATGAGCATATAAAGAGAAACGTGTTGTATTAAGTAAAATCCGGAAGGAGCTGTTTGGAAAGATTTGATATTTTACTCACGTCGTTCATTAGTTAGTATGCGAATGCACCTTGCAGCGATATAAAGTTGTTTTGTGTAACGGTAGCTTCAAAAAGATCCTTATGCGCTAAAAGATATCATATTATCTCAATCCTAAACTACTACGAGTATCACCTATGAGAGCGATGACATCGTGATCCAATTAGTAAGTCCAGAACAACACCTCATTAACTCCAACGAATTAAACGACTTAGTTAGAGATTTGAACCTGTCCAAAAGTAAAACAGAGATTTTAGCATCACAGTTGAAACAGTGGAATTAGCTTGATCAAAGGAAAATTCGAAGACGGGCTTATTTGAAGAAATCCGAATTCCATGCTTTCATTCTGACTAGCATCTTTTCACAGACAAACTCATAAAATGTTTAAAAGCTGTCCACAATAGAAATACATTTTCATATATTGATGCCTCTATTGTATATAAAATCTGACGTTATGAAGGAATTCGTCAAGATTCAGAAACTTTAAAATATCTAAAAAAAAATTTTCTAAGTCATCTGGAGCCAAAGTAAAAGCTAATATTTTCGTTGGACCACAAATAAAGGAAATAATAGCCATCAACAAATTTTTACAGCTACTCAATACTCATGAAAGACGAACATTGGACTGCCTTGAGGTAGTGGTCCATGGTTTTCTCGGAAACATAAGAACTGAGAACTGCAAAGAGTGGATAACAAATATGCTTGAAGATTTTAAACTCATGGGTTGCATATGGAACATGGTCTGTTGGACCAATTTAATAATAACATGGGTGC
Source organism: Volucella bombylans (assembly GCA_949129095.1). NCBI lineage: Eukaryota > Metazoa > Arthropoda > Insecta > Diptera > Syrphidae > Volucella > Volucella bombylans. The sequence continues at coordinate 189,307,277 of OX422140.1, read as the reverse complement.
CTATTTGGAAGATTTGATTGATTTTGAACGTCGTTATCAGGACCAGCATAATAAGAGGATGGTTGGAGATTATATTTGGGGGCTAATTTCTATGAGACAATCACAAGAGATGTACACATAGTATTCATTTTTAAGTATTTTTTTTTTGTAGCTTTGTTGGTATTTAGTTAGTAAGAAAATACAAATTCGATGCAAAAGTTTATTTTTAAGTATAAGGTGGGTGATAATGTATGACCTTGCTTTGCAATGTCAGTTGTGTCTAGTGCGATAGGTGCGGTTGCTGCATCCTGCTGGAACCGCATGTCCCCAGTTCCAATTCATTCAATTGAGACATGAAAAATTCATTGATCATGGGTCTGTAGCGCTCACCATTCGCAGTGACGGATTGGTCCACGCTGTTTAAAAAAAAAAATTCCACTGACTGCTCTGGTGTAAACAGCACACCATGCACTGACTTTGAGTGGATGTAACCACTCTTCGTGCATTATTTACTCACAGGTTTTTAGTGTCCCAGAATATAACCTTTTGTTTTTTCGCATATCCACATACGAGTATATGGAAATGGACCTTGTGATTCATGATTATTTTTGACGTAATTTCGTCCACTTTGTTGTTGAGATTCAGGAGCGTTCGATCCACGGTCAACACCCATCAGCTGATGAATTGTCTACACTTGTAAGGAAACATTTGCAAGGCTTTCACTAAAAAGCGCCACAAAGACTGATGTGGAATTCCTAATTTCATAGCACGTCATCTGGTCGATATCGGCGGAGCCTCTACGACATCTTCAGCCACGGCAGCGATATTCCCGGTCGAAAGAGAGGCACGAGGCCTTCTTGGGCTTGTTCGATCTTGTGTTGTTGCAGTCTCTAAGAATCGTGAGGCTAAGAGCCGAATTGACGAGACCAGTGGTGGTAGCTAAGAAAACAGGACGAAATGGACCTAACGCCAAAATCATTGACGAATTGTTCATCAAAGACATCGTGACGATTATTCCGCGTCCTTCGGGAGTATAGCGTTCCATTGCTTATTCACTCAATTTTAAATTCTGTTTGCTTCACAAATGTCAAAACCGAATTGACATTCTGAGCCATTTATAAAATCTATAGCACTTTCTGATAGGGTCATACATTATAAGCCACTTTGTACTATAAAGAGATTAAAAAAATGCACTTTTCTTAAAATCCGTATTTTAATTTTAACAGCCACATAAGTAAACTCTTTTAGGCATGCCTTTGCTTTTTTTTTTAATTGGTAGGGTGGGAGAAATATGAATCAGATATGCAAAACTCAGACTCAAAATTTGACTATAAATAAAACCCAAGGGTAAACACTCAACGCCGGGGCTCATTTAGAAAAACCGTGCTTTTCTCAGGGGTAACCCAATATGGTGCACTAATGCGTATGCAACCCAAAAGGCTTTATGCCCTTGCAAGAAGGTAAGACCAAAAACGTTGTTTTTTAAACTGGGTTCTTGCAATACATAACTAATAAAATAGAATAATTTTCTTTTTTTATGTGCGTGGACTACATGCATTTATATATACACACATTCTTGTCTACACCATTCCACACACAGTTACTTATAAATACATAATTGCTTACTTAATCATCATTATTCATCATAACGAAAGTACTGATAAGTGAACGAAACAACAGGTAATACCTAGTAAGGGTCTTTCAATAGCGACACAACAATATTGTATTTTAATACAAACCCACCCTTACATTCTTTTTATGATCTAACAATCCTGAAATGTCAGTCATGGTTTACATTTTAATCGTGATGAAATTAACGAACGAGCAACATTTGGAAATCATTAAAAATTAGTAACGAAATTCAGAGCCTGTTTTCGCAACTTTACGAGAGCTTACTCTAATTTTCGGTCGTAATAATCGTTCCACCACACAGGCTATGCTATAGAGGATAAATTCGAGACACTATTGAATGTTCCTGTAAGTGCTTCAGTTCAAAATGAGCCAAATCAGTGGATTCCACGCCGTTCACAGGGATTGGAAATCTCTCAGTCAACATTGTGACGAAATTTTCATGAAGCCCACTTCCCTACGAGATCAAATTAACTCAATAACTCACGCCTCTTGATCATTTGAAACACCGAAGCTTCTCCGATTAGGCTCTGCAAAAGTTCAAACAAAATCCTGAATTTCATCAAAAAATCATCTTCTGCTACTAAGCTCATTTTTCGCTTAATGGCTTCGTTAACAAGCAAAACATGCTTTATTGACAGCAGCAAAACCACATATTCTTCAAGAGACTCCATTGCATCCACAAAAAGTGACCGTGTGGTGTGGATTTCTTGTCGGAGGTGTGATTGGGTCGTATTTTTTCGTCGATGGAAATGATGTTGGAGGACTATTTTTAGCCAGAATTGGATAAACTTTACACCAGTGATATGTGGTTCCAACAAGATGTTGTCACATGCCACATAGCCGGTCAAACAATTTATCTATTGAAGAGGAAGCTCATTAATTTCCAGAAATGGTCCGGTCGAATGGCCACCTCGCTCATGCGATTTAACGCCGTTGGAGTATGCCAACAAGCCAACAAAGTTAAAAAAGCTCCGGAACAATATCGAAAGTGAAATTTCCAAAGTTCTGGTCGACATATGTGGAAGAGTGGTGGAAAATTGGCTCCAAAGAATCGATAGCTACATTTGCAGCTCACGAAGATCAAATGAAATGTAGCATGTGTACTACGCCTGGAATATATTTCAACCCGATATCTCAATTATTCTGTGTTTTATTTAAAAACAAAATTGTTATGTCCTTATTGAAAAACTCGATATAATAACATATATATTAGGACGAACTATTTTGAAACATACCCAACCATGAGTCTTCTGACTTCAGTACTGACTCAGACTGACATTTTCCTCGCCATGATGCAGCCACTTATGGACATTGTCTCAACATAATCCAACAACTATTGCTGTTATCCTTTTTTTGTTTCGAATTGTCTTTTTCACTTCATATAATTACCGTTCTATAGGTGATTGTATTTGACAAATATTGATCTCAAATTGCAAAGCATACCAGCGGAAATTTATCTGTCAGATTAGCTTTGCCTCTATTTTTCTAAGTAATTTACATACCTATAATAGCACTTCTAATATAATGTTCACTACTTAATATTACTTTTATTTTCGGATTTAAAAATCACTTCAAATATCTTAACAAATCAATCTACATCACGACTACTCGTATCTATAGTCATACGGACTAACCTTAACCCAAGGATCTAGAAATTTTTAAAAGGCTTTGCTTTGCTATAATAATACTTTTATTTCCTCTCCTCACAGTTTTTTTTACCCGAAAAGGTATAAAAAAATCCCTTTTGGAAAATTTGCCACTTTATTGCTTTACTCCTGAAGTGCACATATACCTACATACATATGTATGCCGGGATCTTAGTTGTTTTTTAATTTGAAAGGATTTGTTACAAGGTAATTACAAAGAGTGTCTTTATATACGCAAACATAAACATAATCCTAGTTTCCATGCATGTGCGCTTGTTTGGTTTGACTCAGTTTGAGCTACCGCTATTGGGTGTTCTATGTACAATATCTCAGACGGGTAAGGGGTTTTTTGCGATAAATTTCAACAGATGATCAGAGGGCTGATTTGTGTGATATAGACCAGGTCGCAGTTGGAAAATTAAAATTTGTCACATCATTACTGACTGATTACTATGATAACTTTTGTGCGATTAGTCTAATTTCATATATATTGGAAACGAATTCTTCTCAATAAAATAAATTAAAACGATGATGAGTTTTGCCTATAAATAGTACCCTTTCACAGATGAAATAATTTATTGACAATAACTTACGTCATATTGTTGTTTATTCCGTTACTTTGCATAAAACTGCACTTAAGATCAATGTGAGGTAAAAGAAAGAAAATAATTATTTTTAAGCAAATATTGCAAATAAATCCATGGCGACTAAATTGAAACAAGTTTTAAGGAAATAAATTACCACCTGTCAGTCATAAGAGAATATTTTTAACAAAGGTACTATTTCGACATCACTAAAGTGATTTTGTAAATTATTTGTTATTTCGATTATTGGTACTGTAACTTTTATTATCCTTGTAGAAGTGTGCCTACACTTAGATGTCTGATTTACAACAACTGATTCTAAATGTATTCAATTATTAGATTTGATTTTAAGGCAATAATCTCTATAATAAAACACAAACTTACATTCGACTACTATCAACTACAATATGTAGTTGATATGATATGAACTACAAATTCCTTATATTGTACAAACTAGGTCCAAATTTCTAGACACTTTAGACCAACGATTCTATGTACTTCACAATAAAGTCTTCCTAGAGATTCTGTTTTTACCACTGTGTATGGACATAATAAAGGAGCGACCACATTTGTTCTGGCTGGGAAGAAAAATCATGTGATTTTTATAAACAATTTACATTGTTTTAGGTTAAAGAAAAGCTCTCGTGTATGCAACACATGTACGTTGGTGAAATTCAAATATTGGCAGTTGCTAGACATTTCATTTCAATCGTTTGGATATTTCTTGTTTTTGAAAACTTTTTGACACAGTTAATGCGATTGGATAATTGCCAAGGCATGTCTTTTTACAGAGACAAGTTTTTTTTATTTTTTGCTTAATTTGAAAGTGAAACTAAACACAATCAGCTTTCAAGGAGTAAGGTAAATGGTGCAAAACATTGTACTATTGATTTCCGATTTGCAAAAAAAAAAACAACTCAGCAGTGTGTCATGTATCACATATATGTACGTACACGGAAACTATTTGAAGGAAATAGATTCGGTCTTATGGTCAGTGGAAAAAAACCTATAAAAAACTATGGAGTTACATTCACTTATCTGTTCCTAGGATTCACAAGCAGGCAGTAAGATAGATAGTTGAATAGTACATCACTTCTAGTCTTGTACATGAGCAGATATTAATTTAAACTTTTTTTTCCTTTGTAGTGATAGTTTTCACTCCTGCCACCTTGACGATGATTTCTCCCTAGAATGTAGCATAGATGAAGAATATGTTTCACTGGTTAAGTCTGAGGGTGTCTTGTCAATATTTTAGCAATCTTTGCATATAAGGTCCTATTTTTCTTTTTCAATTATTTAACTGCTTTCCAATTGTTAAAATAGTAATGTCGTGGCATAATTGTAAATTTCAAAATCATTTGAAAAAGGATTGAATATTTTGAATATTTTAACGAATGCGAAACAAAACAATCTAAATATTCAACTCAAGTAAATTTCGGCTCCCTAAAAAAAGACACAAGTTCTACAGCAGAGAAGATCGGCATCTTCGCTTGATCTATGTCGTGGGGGACTATAGAATACATAAGTAAATGGAAAAAAAAATGCCAATGACACAAAGTTAATGCAGAAGCAGGCAGACTAAAACGAGATTTGGATAGTAAGATTCAACATTATCAAGCAAATCAAAACAAAAAGAGGTCTCTCAACTCATGCGAAAAATATGATATAAGGAAAGTATATGTTATTTGCCTATTTCATAGGAAGGAAGATCCACTAAAATATGCCAATTACAAAGGTGTTAATCTCTTCGACTTGCAGCATATCTATTGCATTGCGTGAACTTCTAAAACCCCTTATCGACAACTTTCTGGTCTATACCCGTGTGGCATAAGATTCAGTAAGACGGCCATATGTATATAGGTGGCCGTGGCTCAAGAGGTAGTGTATTGGCTTGCACATCGGAAGGTTCGGGGTTTAATACCAGCCGCGCCCGAAGGCCATTCTTTTTTCAGGCAACTAAATTATGCCATCCATGGAACGAAATAGACACTGAGCCCAAAAACCTTTCTTTCTCTCTCCATCTCATTTTCCTAAAAAACTTAACACTTGAGAGTTAAGTTCCTTAAAAAAAAATTGTTTACTTGGTAAAACTCAGAAGCACAGAACCAATGCACACAACCTGTTTATCGATTTAAAAAGTGCATTTACCCACATTAAGATAAGTTCCATACACGGATTCATGCTCAGTTTTTACATCCCTGGGAAGACAAAAAAAATTCGATAAATCAACCCGTTTTTCATTATCAGACTTTAGCTATTCACACACCAACACCAACACTAATTTCGAAAATCTGCTCAACTGCCTCCATGAAAGGATACCCACCACCAATAGGTTCTAAATCTTTTGGCAGCTTTCAAGTAATCTACCTTAAACTCATAAATGATGCACCCATAAAAATAGAGCGATGAATCAGTTTGACAATCGCTCTCATTTCTTGTACTAGGGGTGTTATTAAATCGCTTTCACAAAGAACTTAAAAACATCTTTATAGGTCCCTTCTCTTCCCAGATCAGTTATATTACTCAATATTGAAATATTGACTCGGATTTAGTTTCTAAAATGCTATGTTAATGCCTTGGATGGCCGGAACAGGGTGAGCGTCTTAAAGAAGTGGCTAGGAATCTCAACGTATCAGGTGCGCGAAAATATTGTATGCTAACCGCGGACTATACCAAAAGTATGTATGGGAATATTTCTTTTCCCAGTATCTAGAAATGAATACCTAGTTAAAAATATCTTGACTGAGATTCGAAATGTGCTGGTTGATATATTACCATGTATATTTCACATAAGAAAGATTCGAAATCACTAGGAAGGGCACGAAGCCAAGTATTTTATCACCACACAAATGAAAAAAGATAGAAAATTAAAATTCCAAAACTTCTAAGCAAACAAAAGCATCGTGTTGACTTCATAGGAAGTAAGGACAATATATATTTGCGAAATATTTTTTATCTCGTGAAATAAGGAATTCGCAATAAAATTAAAATTAGCACGGGTGTGAAACTATGAAATGAGACATGAGATATCGAACGTCATTGCAAGATGTGTCTGCAGTTGATGCAATCTAATCAATAAGATTACCTGAAGAGGATAAATAAACATATATGGAAACAGAAATGATAAGAAGAGGTGCGTAAAAATAAATACTGATTTTAATGCTTACTATTGGTGTACATTAGATCATAATCCAGTTTATTCAACGCCATTGGATGCAATCTTATATCAGTCATATAGAAGACATTAAATGAAACACTCAGCAAGAACGATCACAAATGCACAAACGATCGCAGACAAAATCTACATCATAAATTGTAAAATATATTTATATTTACTTATTTAAGAAGAACTAACCCGTTGGGTTCGCTTTAAAGCCAGGCTTAATCTAGGTGATTACGTAACTTGTTCGAATAAATACAGATACATAAAGATAAATCATCGGAGTCACCATATAAAATATACCAGCAAAAAATACACAGCGACCATGTTAGCGGTTTAATAAATATAACACCAAAATATAGATTGAAATGATATAGATACATACATCACAGAAAGGAAGATGATCAGAAATTAATTTATGTTTCATTGAGAACAGAATAGTCCTCAAGTATAATTAAGCAATCAATGCCAACATAACAAAACCAGTCAAATAAATAGGAAATCAACACTGAACATATCTACCTTGAGGTGACAGATCAGGCAGTACACACTGCTTAGAATAATAAAAAAGAGAATAATTAATGTTGTCTTCAGTCATGCTTTTCGGACCACATTAAAATAATGACCGATATCATTCAGCGATTCAGTGTAAGATACATAAATGTTTTTAAACTATCAAGTGTGAACTTTATTGAAGATTTAATTACCAATTTTGATTTAAATCTTCAAGACATCTATCGATCTTCAGTTTCCTTTAAATAGACATCTAAGTGTAGGCACACTTCTACAAGGGTAATAAAAGTTACAGTGCCAATAGTCGAAATAACAAATAATTTACAAAATCACTTTTTCTGTCTGTCAAATTAAAACTATTTTATGCTATAATTTTAAACACCTTGCGGAATTTGGCATTTTTTGGTTAACAGAACTAGCAGAGAATAACCTTCTAGTTCATTCACTTCTTAGCTTGCAAAATTCTTTGAATGTAAAGGGTTTTCCAATAGGGACTTGACAACTTTAAATTTAATTTGTGAACGCACTCTTTCACTAATCATCAAATTGTCACTGTCAATTTATTCATTAAACTCAACATCTTCACAATGGTAAAGTACACGAACGAGCAACGTCTGCAAATTATAAAAATTTTCTACCGAAATTCGGAGTCGGTGACTGCAACTTTAATAGCGTTAACTCAAATTTTCGGTCGTAATTCTCGCCCTAGTAGACAGGCAATAACAAGTTTAGTGCAAACATTTGTCAGTGAGACAACGGGTTGGTCGAAGTGTCGAAAATATCACTGCCGTTCAGGCGTCCGTAGCAAACGATCCAAATCAGTCAATTCTGCGGCGTTCTCAAGAATTGGACATCGCTCAGACCACATTATGGCGTATTTTGCGTAAGGATCTTGGTTTACACCCATACAAGATCAAGCTGACTCAGGAATTGAAGCCGATGGACTATTTGAAGCGACGTACGTTCTCCGATTGGGTTCTGGAGAAGATACACCAAGATGATGAATTTCATCGCAAAATCATCTTCAGTGACGAAGCTCATTTTTGGCTCAATGGGTTCGTCAATAAGCAAAATATGCGTTATTGGTCGGGTGAAAATCCACATGTGCTTCATGAATCACCACTTCATCCACAAAAAATAACTATTTGGTGCGGTTTGCATGCCGGCGGTGTTATTGGCCCATATGATGCCACAAGCCACACAGCGCACGCAACAATCGATTTATTGAAGAGTAAGTATGGTGAGCGTGTTATCTCAAGACATGGGCCAGTCGATTGGCCACCTAGTTCGTGCGATTTAACGCCGCTTGACTATTTTCTGTGGGGCTACGTTAAACCATTGGTTTATGCCAACACGCCGACGACGTTGGAAGAGCTCAGAGCCAACCTTGAACGCGAAATAGCGGTTGTTTCGGCCGAAATGTGTGGCCGACTCGTTGAAAATTGGGTCAAATGAATCGACCCAATTTTCTGCAAACGTGCCCGCGGTGGCGATATGAAAGAAGTCGAGTTCCATTCATAAATGTTTTGATTGTACTTCAAGACGATAATAAAGTTTTTGAAATATCTCAATTGGTTTGCGTTTTATTTAAAAAAAAAAGGTGTCAAGTCCTTATTGGAAAACCCTATAACGTTATTGAACTTCTTCCTAAGGCTGTGTTTAAATGTAACATTTTGTTCTATATAAATAGTAATGTATTACTGATCGAATGCATCATTTTTGCTTTTGCTGAGACCTTCTAGAAGTCGTTCATTATTCTAGTCTGCCATGAAGCTAATTCTAGTAACGTAACGATAAACCATATTCCTTTCATGGTCCTTTTGGAAAATCATGGAGGCTTTAAGTTAAAAATTAAATTGGACTGTTGTCTTGTTTAAAAATAATCAAAGAGAAACACATAAAACGGTACAGAGTACCTATATATTTAGAGGTCTGAGACATTTTTTAATTAGTTTTACCTAAGAAGATTTACTTCGCAATACATAATTATAGCAAGGAGACACTACTTATGGAGTGTATATATATACATATGTGACAAAAGTCAAGTGAATTTATCACGGATGATTTTCGATTTGTCAGCATCTTAATCCCTAGCACTTTTATTTTCATGATCTTTAACTGTGCCAAAACCTTGTTAGTCTACATCTCTTTAACAATATTCAACTGAAAGGACAAACCCTCGTTCTTCCTATAATCAGATACAGATACAATACCTATACAAAATACTAACAAAATATACTTTGCCGGCGGGTTTTTATCTCCTTCAGTACATACATAGTATGAATGTATCTATTAATGGCTTTAAAAATAAAACACCATCTTGTTTATTTAAATAAATGGTTATGGAGTTTGTATAGTTAATTCCTTTAAACATTCAAGGTACAGAGAAGTTCGCTTTGAAGTAATAAAGTAATATAATAACCAACTCAACGGCAAGATCGCGTGCATAAAAACGCATGAGCAGCTTTTTGTTTTATTTATGAAAAACCTTTTCTGCGTTTTATGATGGCGCTTGTTGAATGCACCTAACAACAAACTCTAAAAGAAACTTCTTTCCATTTCTCTATTGAATAAAATCATGCAATCAAAACGCAATTTTCACATAAGCAGTTTAATAAACATTTAAGATGTCCTGGAAAACTCACTCATAATTTCCCAAAACCTATTAAATCCGATTACTAGAACCCTGGGCTTATGCAAATTTATTGCATTAATGCTCAGCGGTTGGCTTACTTAAATAAGTTGCATCCTGCACTAGTTAGATGTAGGCGAACGCATACCAATTTGTTTCATGTTGGTCTGCGCAAATTGGTCATCTATTGAAGGAATAACATTTTGAAATACTTTGTAAGGATACTGCCAGACAGCAATAGAAGACCAATAAAAACTGATATTAGATATCTAACTGAAAGAGGATGTGGTTTGTATCGTGATATATAAATATGTTATGCGAAAGTGAAGAAGAGAAGGGTAGAAACATTTAGATAAACAACACCAATTGGCAATTATATCAATCGCAAGTATGTTATGTATACGTATATAGTCACATACTTAATAAAATATCATTGCTATGCCAACACGTGTAAAATATTTTCAAGTTTAAGGGATGAAAAGTTTTAAAAAAATTTAAATTAACTCACAGGAAGACATAGATGACGAGATAGTGATAACAATGTGGTGGTATGATAAATATTTATTCATAGCAGCTCAGTTTGCTATTGGTGGTCACTTCGATTTACTTCCAAAAATAGAACAAAATTATAAGATACATATGTATTATACTTACAACACACCTGTATAGTTTAGTCATAAGAATTAACTGTCAAATCGTATGTTTTATTTTTCGCTGGATGGCTTTTTTGATTTTATTTTACTTCGATTTGTAGCTGAACTGTATTTAAATCATGTTTGACCGCCAAAACTGCATGCATAGCAGCACAAATGTTTATTTGTTGGTAAATGAGGACACTAAGTTAGCCATGTCAAAGTCAAGTACAAAGGTGCGGTTTTAGCTCACGTGACTCTAATTACCAGCAATTACATACCACATATGTAATTGATGATTTGTATAACATTAGACGATGAGTGTTATACACATGGAAAGTCGTGGGAAATTTTTCTTTCCATTTTGTTTTCTGCCACTGATGGTTAATCATGACAACAGGAAAATCAGGTTATTGTTATATGTCATTATGTGCTTCCGTGATCATATTATTTCGCCGAATAAACGAATGAAGCAGCTTGGGAATCGAAAATGCAGATGAAAAATTTGCTTTTAGCAAATTGAGATGTTATTATTTTGAAAAGATCAGAGGTGATAATTTTAATATCAAAAATAATTATTTAACGACTATCCTACACATCGTTGATATTAATATTGTGTTATAGTTGAAATGCATGCAACTTTTAGGAATTAGGAATATCTAAGGGAATTTAAGTACGGGATGACTATTATTTTTCACTCATATTATCCACTAAAACACAAGATTTCAATTCAATAAGCTTCAACTTTCTCGGGGTTTTCCATGCATAGAGCAGGATTTTGATAGAATAAGAATATCAATTCAATGAGATTCAACTTTCTCGGAGTTTTCTATGCATAGAGCAGGATTTTGATAGAATAAGCTAATGTAGATCTTAAGCATGTAGGTGAAGTCAGGACGGTCCTTGTGGGCTGCACTTAGAGAGTAACAATGAGTGACGGCTATGGCCTAGCGACTCTTGGAATCAAAGGGATTTCTTGATAAATTTTTCAAGGTCAGCGACCTTCATAGAGAAGAAATCCTTTAGTCCTAGGAAAAACTAACTGGCCAAGGATTGGGATTCATTATAAATAAATTCACAACGCATGTTATAACGAATACATAGCGAATAAAATATAATGAATATAACTAAAATTAATAGAGTGTAGATTCATGAAGATAGACCAAAACTCCAAACCGACATAGAAGTCTATCCGGAAGAACAGAAGAAACTTCAGAAACTGTTAACATGATTTACTTTAGGATTAGTTCTGCAATAATAAGGCTAAATGCAAGATTTTTCTTTCAGCAAGCTCTTCAGTCTTCTAACCACTTCTATTGGTCGATTGCTGGGATCTTAAAACATTAAAAAGTGGCATTTTTGAAGACAATATCAACCTTTTCCTATTTTCCGAAAACAAATTATTATAGGGGTGTATGACGGTACCATATCACATAACATATCGAAGGTTTATCTGCTTATGGGGTACAACGAAATATGCAATAGATGGGAATATTACTTTATCGCATTACTAAAGGAATTCTCTGTGCTTTATTCAAAGACTAATTTTTACATGGGTTATTTCTACACTCTCAAAAACGGAACAGTGGTTTAATATTACAAATGGTGTTATGTGATATAGTAAATAATTTTAAATCATGAGAGAATAAAATATGTGTGATGTACAGAAATTTTGAAGCATGAAAAATGAGAAATTCAAGGTTCCAGATTTATTTCTGGTAGCACAGTTAATATTTATATCTCTTCTTAATGCTGTCGATATTCTTAAAATATTACTCGCGTAGTACCCTTGCCTGTCGCTCACGAAGAGAAAACCACAGTTTTCAACGAAGCCGACGTTAGCAGAGTTTTCAAAATGATTTAACCAGAGTCTTGTTGTTGGACTGGATAACAATCCCTTTGAAGTATGGGTCATGGTCTCGCAATTTTTTTGTTAATAAAATAATGAAAGGTGAGCGGATGCTGAACCATTGGAGAGAGATCTTTCTTGTTCCACTGTATAAAGACAAGGGCGGCATGAAAAATTGAAGCATCGGTACAATTTTTGTCACATACTATACGATAGAGTACTAGATATTTGAAAAAGCAATATTATTTTAATTCATGGCAGTCATAATATGGCTTGGCTTTATGGGAACCATGTCGATATGCACTATGACGTAATTCAGAGTTTACTGATACTGTTGAAAAAACCTAAACACACTTGTGAAGATCAACATATCGTCTACATCGATTTGAAAAAGCGTTTCGTAGAAGCATAAGACAAACTATCATAACAAAGACAAACGATATGTACAATGGCGATAAACCGAAAGATTTGTGCGCAAAGAGAATAGCTAGAGAATTTAAAGTAAAGCAGTGTATGTTCATAATTTTTTGATGTCGTAAACGATTTTCCGTTACAGCAGCACATTAACGAATCGAGAACGGCTTTTCTTCTTTTCGCTGATAATAGAGCTATCATAAGTAACGACATGTCAGGCTTTCTGGCGATTCTTTGATAAAGGTTTGATAACAGGTAACGAATAAATTGTACAAAAACCGAATATTTGCATAACCGTTTTTCCGAATCCGTAAACCTAACTCCGGACATCTATTTAAAAGGAAACATCTCACCGAAGTGTTTATGGTATCGTTCTGCAGTATTTTCTGATGAGAAAATACCACTTATACAATAAATACAATAAAGCAAAAGTGACACCTATGGAAAGTGATGTCATAAAACAAGAAGTACCCTTATTCGCGAAAGTCTCTATCGATCGTGGACAAACTTCAGGCTGAGCTATTGAGGTGGTTTAGTGAACATCGCCCAACAATAGAGTCCAAAAAACAAAAGATATCAATGAGGGCAAGAGAAAAATAATTAAATCACTCAAAGAGAAGAACATAAGCAGAAACGAGGCCTAACTAATGTGATCCAGAGTGGCATACAGAATCGTGATAAGATCCGCAAATTGAGCCAAACCCACAGTCACGCAGTAGTAGTGCAGATAAATAGGTAGAAAAAATATGTACCATTTGATACATATTTCAACAGGTTAATAAAATAAGAAGAAGAAGAATTTATCAGCCAACTCAACCTCCAGGCTTAAATTCTATTCTCTGTAAACAGTTCATTCAGTTGAAAACTAATCCATGTAACACAACTGTGCTGAAGTTTTTCTCTTTACGAGAAGAAAAAGCTGTCTGGTCTGACTCATCTAGTGCTTAAAAGCATCACCATCAGATTCTCCAAGGAAGCTAAGTATTTTGATGTCTTCCTGAATAACAAACTTCTATGGACCAAACATGTTACGCCGAAAGCCTCTAAGGCGCTGACGGCAATACATGGGGTCTGTCACCGAAGAGGGTCCCTTGGATCTAATAATTTTATTTGGCTATAATAATTTTTTTTATTTTGTTTTTTACCAGACTTTAAGGAAAAATATGTCTCGGCTACATGGGGGCTTTTCCTAGCACCCCTAGCTCCGCTCTAGATGCATTGATGAATCATGGGCTGCACTCTCAAAACCATCTTCCGTTTAAAAAGAATTGGTCTTTGGTATCGCATGCACTGCAGCCTTGTTGGTCTTGCCCGATGACTGTCATTTGACTCTGGTCTTGTGGACATGCCGTCTGCTCCCTGCTTTCCCTGCTCCCAAGAGTTGTTTCAGCCAGAATCTGCGCCAGGACAGGAATGTAGCTGGGGCTTCACGGATGGCTCCAAAACCAATATAGAATGCGGCGTTGGTATCTTTCTGGAGGACGACATCGTTAGGAAAACTTGCGTCTGCCTTCCCAGCGGAGACAAATATATGCAAACTTGATTCCAACGATCTATTGTATATTGTGTAGAACCGGTGGAGGAGGCGACCTGTAGTGGCAGCTAAGCTGCAATTAGGAACTTTCTGAGCCATGTTAGGACTTCCAAGCTAGCTAGAGAATGCAAGATATTAAGGCAGTCGAAGAGCTTAATTCATTGAGTCTTGTATGGGTTCCAGATTAGAATGGGATTACAGGAAATTAATCCACGTTGAACTTGCTAGACAAGGCTCAGACGAGGATTTTTCAGGACCCGAACTTACGTCATTTATTCCTACCTCCTCGGTTAGGGCTTTCATTCACTGTTGGGTTTAATATGAGCACAACTGCAGATGGAATGACTCTCCAGGTTGCCAGCAGACCAAACTAATACTTCTTGACGTCTCTAAGAGATCAGCAGAAAAAACCGCAGGCTGCTTACTGGCGTCGCGACAGGGCTCTACAATTCTACTAAGCATAAGTTATACCACATCCTGCGACGCTTGCTGTGAAAATAACGACGACACCGCGGAACATTACCTCTGTGAATGTCCAGCTTACGCTCGTATCAGGTTTCAGGGTGTTGGTACTTACTGCAGGCACTTTATTACTGAAGCGCTTATTCGTTTTTCTTCAAAAGACTGATAAATCCTATTAAAAGAAACTTACAAGGAGTAAACTTACATATGAGAGCTCTTTTCCGACAGAAAAAAAAAACAAAAAAGAAACAAGACTGTGCTTATCGTAGAAAATATTGAATCTAACATGACTTTCATTCTTTATCAGGTTTGGTGTGATTCATAAGTCATTAAGGAAAACGTCTCTTCAGTAACACCAACGTGACTTTCCATTTTTTGAACAGCATATGTATGTCACATTAAAAGTTGAACACCCAAGCCGTAGTACGTTGACTATGTGATGTGTTAATGAATGCACTTAATGAAAGTACAAGGTTCGTGGTATTGGAGGGTCCTCTTCTTCTGCTGTGACTCTACCATCACTAAAGTATTTAAACCACTAGAAAATATTTTATTTAACATAGTTTCAGTGCTGTATTTTTTTTACATTTCTCAGTGATGCAAGAGTATCAGATAGTCCTAGACTTGGGCTTTTGACTCTGTGTTTCTTTAGGAGTACCAACTCGGTTGAAAAACCGATACAAAATATTTATTTTTTTATGAAAGCTACTCTAACCCAATTTATGGTATAACTTCGGAAGGATTGAGCTTTAAAAACACCTATATACACCACAAATATTACATTTTATCTTGTCGTAGGAAAGCTCAAGATTGAAAGCCGTCGGCAAGAAATTTTCATATAATTCCATAAGTTCTACAAACGTCAGCGGTAATGAGCTATAACTAATTCCTACTCTGGATTTCTATTTTCTACTCATTTTTTTTCAAAAAATTAATATAATACACCAGTGCTATTCTTTTCTTGTTGATCCCGTTTGCTTAGTTCAGGAACTTTTTCTTTGTTTCCATAAGGAATGTTCAATTCACCATTACCATCAGTGAAATTGTTTGAAAATTTGAAAAGTGGCCATTGATACTTTACTCTCGTTAAGGTCGTTCTTTGAATTGTAAGAAATGCAGGAAAGAAACCTTCACTAGGGTGTATCGGTATTGGTATTTTTTTTGATATTAGTCGTATAATGTAATAGAAGTATCATCAATTATTGGCTCTTCTGGACTCAAAAACTATAAAAAAGCGATTCCTCGTAACTTGTTGACATGTCAACAATTGCCAAAGTTTGATTGCATTACAAACTACATTATAACTTGTACATGATAGATTTTGCCAGGCTTTTCGATTATACATGATTTTTGAATGAATACAAGTTAAGTCATCTGCTCATCTGAATTCAGATAGCATTAAAAAGTAATTAAAAATATGTAATAAAAAATATTAGTTGTACATAATTTTAAGCACATTTTTATATGTCCAAACTTTATATACATATGTCCTTAAGAATCCCAGATAGGGGTCTCGAATTACAATGAAATTAATCTTATGAAACAACATAAGGCTTAGATGAATGAATTGCAATTAACTCATATTTTTTATGATTATTTTTTTTGGTAATTGCCAAATTATACAATACCCCAATATGAGATAAATATCGGGACTAATTTGGCAAAGTATATTACTATATTAATTTTGCTGTATTATGTAGTAAGGGTGACGCAAACGTGTGTATGACGGATTGGGGAAATTATACCAGATGCCGAATCACAATAGTTGTGCGTTTTTCCGTTCACTCTTCGGAAAATTCTGTGAAAGTCAAGAGAACATGGAACTTTGCGGGTTGGGCTCTTGCCCAGTCGACCCTTAGTTTTGTCTGAAAATA
Organism: Volucella bombylans; assembly: GCA_949129095.1. Lineage (NCBI taxonomy): Eukaryota > Metazoa > Arthropoda > Insecta > Diptera > Syrphidae > Volucella > Volucella bombylans. The sequence goes on along the minus strand of OX422140.1, from coordinate 189,290,366 downwards.
TTGTGTTTCAAAAAATATTTAACAGTTGACAGGACAATAGTCAGTGAATATTTCTTCGAAAATATATATGGTCTTGATTGGAATTAAAGTGTTTAAGACCTTTTTAAAGTTTACATTGAATTTTTTGAAACAAGAATGTTCATTCCATAAATATAATGTTTAGCTCTTTTAAGCTATATCCAAGGCTTTTTCTATGATAATACGCAAAGCGCGGACATTTAACTACTTTTATTCCTATGCGCATAGTCTAAAACTTCACCTTGAATAAATCGGATACATAAATCGGTTTTAAATACGGCATCAGTGATAACTAAATTCACACAATTGGAACTTAGAATAAAATTAGTTAGAAAAATCAACAAAAAATGACAAAGGTTTTCTAGTTCAAAATTACATGCGCCAATCGATTCAAAAACCATTTATTTCGTGCTCAAAACAAGAATATTTTTAATATTACTTTTCTTAATAAAATTTAAAATATAGGCACAAAATAGCATCCTTCTAATGTGAAGCTGGTCTGCTCTGTCTGTATTAAATTAAGGCAAAAATTTACGTGAATTAGACCACTCCAATGTCAGCCAGTTTTCATTAAAACTTTGACGAACTTTGCGATAACGAAAAAAATATAAAAGTCACACAACATACATGTTATACCAAATTATGTAGTTGCCCCACCAATGCCTTCAAAAACAACACTTTGAAAAATATGGAGTATTGTAAATACTCAAAATAGACGAGGGAAGAATAGACTTTTTTTTCGGACTAAGAAATAAGGCATCTAAAAACATCTAACAAATGAAATTAGAAATAATTCTAAGCTAAGTCCTCTTAGCATGAATTAATAAGTTTTCTGGGTCGATATATTAGCAATCGCCAGAGTTATTATTTGCTTAACCTAATGAATAAGCAAATACAATTATACGCGAAATAAAAATAAATCGACGAGAAGCTATTAAAGAGCATATTGATTCTCCATTTTCCAAACAGAGAGCAATAGACACAAAACGTTGCTTTTGTGAAACTATTGTAGGCTAGGATATTAGCAGCAACATGAATCATCTACATATGAAACAAAAGAGATTTTTAAAAATGAATAATGCATTGTAGTGGCAATCTTCATCTAGCCTCACAGTTCATATATAAGCGAAAGAATGGTTATTCTATTTGAGTAGGAACAACACCGCCGGATATATCACATTCGTTTGAATTTCTAGAGGACATTAAGATATGCGACAGCATGAGGAATTCAATAGTTGTGAGTGCAAATATTGTTGGACACATTTCACAAATATTAATTTATAAAAATACTGTATAAATTCTTTATTCATACCAACAAATCTTTCATAATTGCATCTGCAGTTTATACATAAATGTCTGAAAACCGTGGTTTTATTAAAGTTATCAATTCAAACTATATTCTGTAAATACTAGATCCTTAAACCGATTAATTGTTTTATTGTTCCCGAAACGCATATCCAACCAAAGGCGACGGCTATGCCGCATCCGACGGCGAAAGCAAGAATTATTTCAATTTAGTCAAACTATGATAAATATATCTCTAAAGAATAGAGAAACATTAACATAACCATAGTCTTTATGCAGTGTAGCCTTACAATTGATCAATTTCATAATCACTTCAATATCGTAGTGCCACTAAGTCAATCATTATTTCTAACCAATTAGTCGCAAAACTTAATAACGTTCGCCGTTACTACAAATTTCAAATAAATATCCAAAAACCCTGAAACAAGAAACCCCATTCCAAACATTTCAACACGATGTCAGGTGTCTCAAACAACTCTTTCGCAATCTAACAGTTGCGAGAAAATTTTCCAATTAAAATTCAAAAATTCCAAAAATCAATTTAGAAACTCCTTCTCATTTCTACCTACATACAAACGTTATCCGTGCAAACTACGAAAGCAAATTTGAGTAAAAAAAAAGTTTGCAAATATCTGAGTTAGCTACACCCATATACAGCAACTTCTGGTCTTATCCGAAAGATCTCCAACGTATCCCGGTACATCATCCTGCAGAATCCTTGCAAAAACAAAAGTATCAACAGAAAAAAAGAGGAAAAAAGCTCAAACCATTTTGAGTTTATTACTTGCGACTATATAATTGGACTTAATATATACTCGTGCCCCCCTCACTCTACACCGGCGTTTATGCATACATTCGAATACATCCATGTGATGCTTATTGCCTCTTTTTAATTATAATTACTGCAAAAGTACCATTGAATGAAACAACGAAAATAATATAATTTCTACAATTTTCCAAAAAAACAAAAAAAAAAGACGGAAAAAAACCAAAAAAAAAGGTGATATATTTTCCAGATCACAACCAAAAATGCTCGTGAGTATTCGTATTCGTAGCACCGTCAGATGGGGCAAAGAAGGCAAGCGAGATGATTTTTCTTTGCATTTTATTCTACTCCCGAAGCTACTTTAACAAAAATTTTCCGTCTGTGACTTTAAAATTCTATCAGCATAACCTTTTAACTCTGTCTAGCGGTACATAGGCTTTCTCTCTTTCACCAAAATGGCCTCCAATTGCAATGACTATAGATCTGAACTCCTTAGATACATGCTGCAGATACATGAACCCATGTAGATTTGTCTCAATTGTATTTCACCTAATCATGGCTGGATGGAAGATTAAGAGAAAAAAAAAATTAGTGTAGATGTTGCAAAACCGGCTTTTTCACTCCTTATCTCTGTTATTTACTGTTGTTCTCTTTCATATTTCGTAGATTGAAGGTGAATTCAAATAAAGCCACGCCCAAGCGCAATAAAAGCAGTGTTGTTTTGAATGTTCTTTTTTTTTTGGTTGTTCTTTTTTCTGGTTGTTCTTTATCGGTGAGTTTCCTTTCGTTGTCTTATTCGTACGTGGTTTGCAGTTTTGCCTGCCTAAAGGAAATTGGTTTTGCCATTGATAGGGCGCTGGTTCCGTGTCACCCCTTGTATTCAATCGTATAATGCTCTGTCAATGCAGCTGGTGATGGTTGCATTTTCAAATCATGACAGTGTGTGATTTTCATGTTTTTTTTAATGTTTTCCTTCCTTACCTTCGACTTCTTTTGTTGCTTCTAAATATCCTGAATGTAAGGATAGACCTTGGAAGATGGGGGAAAGAATTGAGAATTTTCAGTTCCTCATTAAGGGTGGTTTCGATTTCATTTCTGTGAAGGAGTGCGAATAGGAAAATGGTAAATTTCCTGTAATGCACTTTGTGAATGTCGCTCAGGTTTAGTGTTAGAAGTGGTGTCCTTATTAGAAGCAGTGTAGTTGTTTTATCAATAGTGTTCTTACAAAAAAGAAAAAAAATCAATAAAATTGCATAACAGATACTAAAAAATGGGATAAAACAAACAAATCATAATCGTATCTGTTCATCTGAAAATGCCTTGTTTACTCTTATCTCAGTGATTCAAAAAAAAAACGACTCAATGTAAAGTGGGTGGTGTTGGGTGTTGTTTTTAACGGGGGTAGCTTGACTGGAAGAAAAAGAAAAAGCTTCGTCTGCAAACATACGTAGGCATATCTGGGAAGGACCACCACCAAAACACAAACACAGACCGAAGCAAAAAAAAGCGTGAAAGCTTCATCCTCCAACAGCAGTAGTAGCAGAAAACCCGATTTTCCAGAAACCATTTATCATTCGTAAATTTCCTTTCTTCATGAAAATTTCCTCCACCAGAGGGAACAAAAAAATGGGAAATTTCACTCTACCCTCTAATACTATCATCAACATCGTATTCTCCATACGACGTACGCGACATACTCTGTGTAGTCAGTTAGTATAGCCTATGAATCCGAATCGGACAATTTTTGAGTGTGTATTAGAAAATTTTGTATTTAACTCATGCATTCGTACCGTCTGTGTAGTGTAGTGTATATCTACACACTGTATTCGTATCCATGTGAGAATAAGTATTCGACAAAATTGTTCATAGCACTTGCCTTGTGGTCTAACCAAAGACGATACCAAACACACAAAATTTCATGTCAAACACCACACAGTGTATGGAATAAGGCTAAGACGATACAACCTTTCAAGAAGTACACTCATCGTAGTAGACAGCCAGTAGATATATTATTTAATTCAAAGTACAAAAAAAAACTTAAAAAAAAATTCTTAATAAAAAAAAAGAAAACTTGGGTAGGTATACTATGCCCTGCTTGGTAAAAGCGTCTCGCCGCCTTTGCGGCATTATATCAAAGCATCGCAAAACGTCGAAACGAAAACATCTATACAAAAAGTTTGGAGTTTCTGTCTTCTTTTTTTCCTCATTCTCAGTCAAAGTGAAAATGTGGTGAATAGTGCGGAAATAGTGATCAAAGTGTTCGAGTGTTTGTGGCCAGTTTATTTTGAGTAAAAAGAATACAAAAGTTAAAACAAAACAAAAACTGTAACCAACAAGATAATGTTTCATTTCTTAATTCTTTTTATTTTCCTTTTTCTAACTATTGTACAAATCTTTCATGTTATTCATTATTTTCAGCTGAATAAAAACTTAAAACAGACAATTTTATAAAGTTTAACACCCGAATTATCATTAAAAATCAAAAAAGGAAAACAAAAACTCCAAGCTCAAGAAATTTTCTACACTCTCATAGTGCCAGCAGCAGTTGATGACTGATTGACGGAAAAATTTGACGTTGTTGTGAGTGAGTGAGTGAGTAAATGTGAGTGGGGGTGTATAGTATATATCGTACAGATGATGAATAACAAAACTTTGTATTCAAACGCACACAAAAAAAAAAAATACTCAACAGCAGAAACCAAAACACGAGGTGATGGAGTTCAATGTTGTTTCAATTTTTTTCTTGATTTTCTTCTTGTATCTATAGCCAAACTTTTTTAATTTGTTTGTATACGTTTACGTTCTATTTTTAGATTGAATCAAGGAGATTGCCAATCTTCATAGTCATGTAAAACGTATTGGAAGAAAATCCCAAAAACATTTGCAAATTCCTAAGAGGTCTTCAGAAGACTGCTTTTGGGCGCCACTCTATGGTAAGTATTTGATGAATTTCATCTAAACTCTATGTATATCTCATTAAAAGTATGTACAAACAATAAAATGCCAATTAAAGAAGGGGCCAATATCTTTCACATTCAAACACAGACACTACACATACTCATCCAGCCAAAAGCAAAATACAAGAGGAAAAATAATTGCAACATTAAATTTGTTTGAGGTAATTTATTGGCGTTTGCTTTTTTGCCTCGTTTTTATTTATGTCCCCAATGCCAATGTCAATGACAGCATGGTAAATGACAAAAATTGTAATATTTGTGGTGTGGTTTTCTTTTCTGGGGTGACATACATATGTTCAATGAAATCGAAATAACAAGAAAACAGACAAAAAAAACTATGAAAATACTCACATTTTATTTTATTCTCGTCATGTCATTCATTGTCTGCTGATGACGATGATGTCTATGACAAGAGAGCTATTTTATTCTCCCTTAGTTTTACTCTCTCTCTCGTCTCTTCATTGCTTATTCTATTTTGTTGTCTATATTTCCCGGTACATGTGCTACACAAAAACACAAAAACAAAAAAAAGAACACAAAAAAAACGAAAAATGAATCAAAAGAGAGCGCCATTTCTTCTTGGAGAAGGGGTCCCCCCCCAAATTTACTATGATCTGGTGTGCCTCATAGACATATATTTCGGAAGTTTATGCTTTTTTCTGAGTTTTTTTTTGTTTTTTTTTGTTTTACTATGCTGGTCTTCTTTGTTGTCATTTCATTTCATTTCATATCGTTTCAACTTTTTCGATTAATTCCTCGTCAAAAAAAGATGCGGGGGAAAACTATGGACAACAGACAAAAGAGACAATGAAAACGACAGCGGCAAATGCTTTCAATAGCCTTTTAGTTATGGGCCAGATACCCCAGCAACTCTCGGTACTTCAGTTCCACCATATTCAAGAGATACCTGATTTCGACAGTTAACTGCATCTGTTGTCTGTGTCTTTTAATATTAAGACACACAACCAAAACTATTGTCATTTAGAGGGAAAACTTTTACACAAATTTTCATCTAATTTGTTGCATGGTATCTAATTTGCATGGAAAATTAATTTGGAACAAAAAGAGGGGTTGGTTGGGTAGATTCGAGTATTCCTATCTAAAATTACAAACTTTTCTTAAAAGATAAGAACAAAGCATTCAACGGTTTTTTAGCAAACGAGATACAATTGTACTTTCTAGCGCGACACATTGCAGAAAAGTTCTGTTTTTTTTTATAGTTTCAAGTAACTATGGATACCATTCCATTTTCTGGTAGATTCTGGTTAAACGATTTTCAAGATTTCAGCTTAAATGGGTACTAGTATCTATCCTTCCAAAGTTAGAAAAAAATCGGAAAAAAAACGAACCAAAAGTCGTCGGGTATTTCGTTGAAAATTTAATAAAGTCACGTACGGTAGTCGTGGTTAACTCGATTTACGTTATGGGGACATGACTATACGAGGGAAAACCAAACAGGCAAAAGCAAAGAAACATCAGCTTCGGATATCGCCACCAGTGGCGCACGTAGTGTAAATTGTCACATCACTTAAACACTTGGAATGAATGTCGCTCGTTGGTGAATTCTAACCACATCTCAGCTACAGTTTGGGACTACGTTTTTGGATTTTGTTCTTTACTTTTTGGTCGTTTTGTTTGCATGAACAAATCTCTTTTGGCATCCCTTATTAGTGCAAAATGGCGCACCCTAAAAATTCCAATGGATTTTTTGGGAGTAAGTTTGGGTTCACCAATTTTGGGGGTACAAAATATGAACACCATATTGCGTTCCTTTAATAATCATATTCCGTCGTTCTCCCCTAAAATAAGAAAAAAAATCGTTGTTCGATGAAAAGGCGAAGAACCCAAGAGAAGGCGAGACTCATAAGGAGGCAAATCTATTAGGACACGAGATCCATAGACGAATCCAGAGTCGTATTCCGAGGGAAAATGAATGAAGTTAGGTCGATGGAAAAGGAAAAGGCGAAACATAACCCACCCCTAGGCTATAGATATAGTTCCAATCTATGCACAAGTAGTATCTATAAATTTTGAATTTTTATTATATCCGTTTTTTTGTGTGCCACTTTCTGTTTTTTTTATTTTTCTTTTGCTTCTTTCAAAATGTCCTTGATGGGTTCATTCAGTTTTCTTTCATTTCAGAGTGGTGTTCTGGGTGTTTTGGATGTTCTGAGTGCTCTACTGCTATTTGTGGTGGTAGGGTATTTCGTACTCGTCATTTTGTTGTATCTAAATACTTACCGGTGAGAATCTCAGGGATAAATATTTGAATAGATTCGTTAATCGAAACATACTCGTACATACACTTGTATGGGTGATATCTGCTCGTATTGTACATATCTATCCATCTATCTTAGTTGGGGCACTCACCTGAGGAGTGTGTTTATTTGAAACAAGTGGTTATTACCCAACATAGTGGGTGGTTGGTTGGCCAACCAAACAACAACAACTGAGCACAGACAACATCACCATCAGGAAGAGATTACCACAAAGGTACGAGTACGGCTAAGAGTAAAAGTATTGTTATCTACATACACAATTTGTATACTTACCTACATAGCTTCTTCGCAATTTTCATCTTTCCCTGGTGGGAGGGTAGTTTCTGTTGCCTTTTATACATACTCGTCTACAACAATGAGAATTGTGTAGAAAAGTAAAAGAAGACCAAGGTCCTTGTGTGCAGCATCCAGCCATCACAATCATCCCTTCTGGTGTCGGTTTGTAGTTTTTTTTTTCCACTTTTTTTTCATGTTCGCCAATATGAAATGAGAGACGAACTGGATGCTGGTTACTGGATGTTGCCTGTTGGAAAATTGCGAATGCAGAGCATGTCCTTTCTATTAAAATCGATTCGGTTGGCAAGAGGTACAGCAAGATATACAATAGCAATTGGCAGTAGTTGGTGAACACTAGCAGTAGTCAGTCAGCAGTCAGACTGGACTTTTTTCGACAGCTGATTTCGATATTGGTGTCCTAGATGATACTTTGGTTCAACTTTTGCCGGTCAAGTGAATTTGCTAATCAAATTTTAAAATCACATTTCGTACCACATCGTATCACATTGTATTTTATTTTACACTGTTGATTATAGTGGAACTTCGTACACGTATACTGAATGTATCCTGAGTGTATCCTATCCGGTATACCTTCAGTATACGTAACACGAGGTGACACATTCATCGTTGGATTGAATAAGCACTTTTCACTAAATACACTTTAATAATATAAGTTTTTAATAGTTCTAGATACAAGTGATTATGCAGAATTTTTAATACTGATGGAATAAAATTTTAAAAATTAACATTTAACGGTTCTTAAACAATTTGCAGATTTTTATTGCCGATCAATCTAATTAGCTTTAATATATTTACATTAAATTCAATGAGTATCTATTTCTCTTTGTATCCAAGTTGCTTTATTGTTATAATACGATCATAAATAAATAGAAAAAATTTTAATAAAAAAAAATATTGAATTTTGTTCGTAAAAATTACTTGTTTCTGTTGTTCTAATCTGTTGGCTGTTTGTAGTTTGTGTTCATCAATAAAAGATACTCTCTAACTGTTTATGTGAGTTTTTATGGATCTATAAAAATATACGAGTATGTATCTTCAAATACCGGCCTAGAGTGGATTTTTAATGTAATGAATCTGGAATCGGTGGTATTCATAGGTTCCTTCAAAATTCGTCTGGTGTAAATGTGATGCGGTTAAGAATGACCTAGTTCCAATGGATTCGTTCTTTTTTTTCATGGCCACGTGTATGGACTTATATAGAGGTTACCTGCGGTTTCTTATAGGAGATTCAAACTAGTGTAATAAATGGACTTTTTTAATGACTGCGTTGGGTGAGAGATCGTTGACTCTTTCAAGCATTTAAAAAACGAGGAGAGCGAAAGTCCATAAAACAGCTGATACAAAATGGATAAGTTATAAGATGGAATATCAATCTAGGCTAAGGAATTTGGTAGTTTTGATTTTAAGTGTCAAATTAAATTACGCTTAATCAGCTGATTCTAATTGGGTTCAATGTTGTAAGGAATCGTTTTTCTTTCTGCGCATTAATTGGTGAGGAAAAACTTCTTTGCATCAGCTGAGTCATATAATAATGCTAGAGAAATCGGTTTTGAGTGATTTCAGATACACTTTCTCGTAAATAGACGAAGGAGCAGGAGAGAGTTTATGATGGCTATACGAGTAGAACGCAAACGTATGCAAGAACACTGTTGCACAAGCACTTAAATAATCTTTAAGTGATAAAAGCAGATTAATTGATACTTACTGGGAGATACCTTACACACAGAGTTCTAGAACTATTAGTACGGTTAGTTTGCAGAAACAGAGGTTGGTAATAGTAGAGAAAAATTTCGATCCAATATCAGATGTTCACATTCCTTAATGCAGACAATGTGCAGGTCTAATAAAAATATAAATTAAGAGAATATTTATTGATGATATTCAATGCCTTTTATGTTGTATATTGTAAATTGTACATAAGACTATTATTTTGCTAAGAAAATATTGTAACAATCCTCAGTTTTTGAGGAATCCCAATAAGGAATAGAATTTGATAACTTATACATGTATGACGTTTTAATCACGTGGAGGTTGATTAACATGACATTTAAAAAAACCGGAAAATTTATTCATTCTAATTATGACCTATAATACTATGAAGCAAAATTTAATGAAGAATATCATACTTGAAATATGCATGTATACGATACAACTTTCAAGAGTGGTCGCTTTAAAAAAAAGCCGGTAAAGGCAGTCAGAATACGAGTATTACAGAAAGAAATATATTGTGTAGTGGGATAAACAATTATTGTATCAAGAATGTAGATTATGTTTTCGTCCGATTATACTCATAATACAAAGATTAACGGACATAGAAAAACAGAATAAAAGACGATAGAAAGCCAACGACAGAAATATACAGCAGAAGGGAAAAAAGAACATGAGGAACACAGGATCAAGCAATTTGAGAGATGCTACAGAAGAAAAGATGTTTAGATGTTTTTTTGAAAACGTAAAAAGAACACGCTAGGCGAACAAAGTACGAAGGGAAAACTGCAATGACGAATAAGGGAGCAGTTTTATGGATATAGAACAACCATTTGTGCTAACTGCTAAACTGCGCTGCCAGGCAGAATCAACCCATTATTTTTTATGATGATTTCCAACAATTACAAGATGGTGTGAGAATAGCCATATCTAAACTTAATTCCAACCAGACTGGAGGTACTGACGGCCTAGTTACTGAGCTATTAAAAGTTGTAGAAGACTTACTGACTTATTTCAAAAATATGGTCAGACGAAAACTTGCCAAACGAATAGAACCTCATAATTATATGCACGATATTAAAAGAAAAAAGACCTCCTATAGTCTACTTCAACAACAAAATTATCCAAATCCTCAACACCGCTTCCCTACTAAACTATGTAATCGCACAAAACCTTTGGTCAACCAACTGGTTGATACTTATGACTGTAGTTTCTCTCTTCTCATTGTAGTAGCTCTGGAATGTCGATCTATTGATCAGATTTATATATTACGGTAGGTCTTGCAGAAGGCCCTTGAATTCCAAATGTAAAATCACCACCTATTTGTCGATATTAAGGTGGCCTATGACAGCGTATATCGGGAAATTTTACACGAAAGCCATGTCCGGTTTGGTATCAATGCTAAACTATTCGACTATGCCGGATGAGCTTGGAGAAAGTTCGCTGCTCCGTGGGTGTCTGTAATGGTTTGATATCATTGGAGAGATCTACAGCCTTGCCTGTAACGACAGTAACTTATACGAGCACAGGTAAAAGAGTCAGAATTCAATAGCTTAAAGGAATGGGACACTGTATACTATCGCTTCAGCTCGAATTCGAAACTCCACCTCAGCTAGCGTGTACAAGTGTAGAGTGACGTTAACTAGCTTGGTGTATGAAATTGGAAGCAGTTAGCAAACACGGAGAGACTTGTTGGTTGAGTCCAAAGTAAGTAAGATCAGGAATTGATAATTAATTCAGCAAATAGAAAGGCGATGCACATACACATGCCACATCCAAGCCAGAGGAAACTTTCAACATATATCACTGAAATAAACCATGCAAACTCTCTACCAAGAACAAATCATCCGATATCGTTAAGCGCTGAATGCAACTCTGAGTTACTGTCGATGAACCATCTCTATGGCGTATATTATTTTAATGCCTTACGTCGTCAACTTAAGAGTTCAATTCTTGCGAATGGTTATCCTAAAAGATATTCAAATTGCTTGCAGAATTACACGCCAGCTACATATTTTATCCAGAAAAATGTTCACCTTTTTTGAAGCAGTTAATAGAGCTACCATAGATCTTAAAGCAAATCTTGGCATCACAATAATAATCATCCTAAAATAAATCCAGGAACGAAACCATTTGATACTTGAAAAAATATGCTATAAAAAGTATGGACCCGCCGAATTGTTTTCTAGTACATTAAAAGCCGTGACATCAGTTGGAGGTAGAAGCCAACTTTCATTCCATTGAACCAAAATGGATTCCATAATAGAATAGAACTAAAGATAAGAATAAAGAATAAAAACTTCATATCCTTACAGCTACTGGTGTTGCTGCTAGTTAAGGTATAATACATATCTCATAAAAACTCCTTTTGGGAATTACGCAAGCTTTGCATATTTGGGAAGTTTATGAGCTAAAGCTTACGTACTGTCTTGTCAGTGGTATGTGTACTCCTTCTCAATAAATTTGCTCTACGTGTTTGGCTAGAATTTAAGCCTTGATTACTTGAAGAAAATTGTGAACTCTAAAGCTGTGAATACTCCTAAAATGCGAGCCCCTTAAGTCAAATAATTCAGTTTAAACATTAACGAAGGTACGTTGCAGCGGAGAAATTTTCCAATTGGAGTTTTCATGGTAGTTTCGATCAGCTTGAAATTACTTAAAATTATTTACACATACTCAAAAAACAAACACATAAGGATCAGCATATTCTAATATTTTCTAGCTGAAGTAACATATCAAGTTGGCAAATAACCACGCATGATAATGTAATCGAAATTTAACGCATGCCTCAAATAAGATGAGTACAAGCAGTATAAGCTTATAAGCAGTATAAGCAACATAAAGGTAGCCAAAGACCAAGTTTCGGTCTATGAGAAAATGAAAATTTGCGATTCTATCCTAGCTTATATGTTGAATTTGCTACGAAAATGCAATTGACACTGCGACCTCAAGAATCTTTTTATTTCAGGGAGGAGATCACTGGATTATGTCCCCAGGTGTTACAGTAGGTACTCTCAGAGAAGATACGCTTCCTCAAGTAGCAAGGAGCAATATAATCACATAACACGCGTACTCTTGATGTATGGTAAACAGTTTATAGTAAGAAACACTTGGGCACTTCCATAAGACTTTTGAGACTATACGATAATCAGAACCGAAAATGCCAGCACTAGACCCTATTTTTCAGCAGTATACCACATCAAACAGTTCAAATTCAACAGAGGATATTCAATTTTCAGTCTACACTTTACCAAAGAAGAGCAGAAAGTCGTATATTAGCATACTAGGCTTACTAATCTTTGAAGACTTTGTAATTTCATGATTGCGGATTTTTTAAATGATTTTCGTCCACCATACTGTAAAGTGATAGACTATGACAAGAATAATACTACAACATATTATATAACCAAAAAATGTTTTTGGTTCTAACATTAGTCATATTCTTCTTCAGAGTTTTTTTGGTTTATCGATATATCCTTCCCGATACACAAATCAAAGATGTAGTGAAATGCGTTTTGTATACATTCGTCCACTTTACGTTCAAAAGCATCAACTTGTAGACATCAATCTGCCATAGATACCAACGAGGAAACTTTTACAAAAGTGGTTATGATTCTTCAGATTTAAAGTAAAAGGTCGCACTAATCCACTGGTTACAGAAATTATCAATGCCTCTGTGGGATAAGGCATTGGGAATTGGATTTGAGCCGGCTAACCCAATATCTAAAAAAGTCAGATGGCCATATCACCCTGGAGCTGATAAATTTTAACTTCTGGTTGGATCTCTTATGGCCAGTAGCATAAAATGTGATGTTAGTTAATGTGAGCTTCATTGCAGAGACACAAAAATGAAACGCGCGCAGAGTCTCCTGGGTTTCCATACGATTGATGCTAAAAGTATTATACCATTTATTATACCTCATTATAAGCTGATGCTTACTTAAAAACTAAGAAGGAGGTTGGGGTGGGAAGCACTACGGTTGAAATCGCTGACCTTCCACAGCTTACGGGAATTTTTTAAACATAAAAGATTCGATAAGTTGGTGGATAAAAGATTCTAAGACGTCGTAAAATACAAGGGTTGGTATAAAGGGAATAGAGTAAGATAGAGTTGCGCAATCGACAGAAGATGAGGGGAGTCAGTGAATGAAAGGGAACAATGCCTGCTACTTGCCTGCGTTCTTCAAGGCTATTCGAGTGAATATGGTTGAGGCTGGTTTGATAGCGAATTAATATAGAAAGTTTTTTCTATATAAACTCACTGAAGGGGGTACCACGCTTCACTGGTGAACTCAAGCTGAGGCGAATAAAAATATTAAAGAAGCATCAGCATACGTTAGAGTTGGAAATTTATGTAAAATTTCTTCGTTAAGAATCAAATCAAAGATCTGAGAGAGAAAGGGGTAAGTGGAGGTTAAAAGGTTAGTTGAAGTATGAGGGGTATGCTTCAAAGTTGGTGACGCTATGTGGATCGAAAGACGATTCGTTTTGAATGAGGGGAATGGAGGATAACCGCTAGGTTTAACAAATTTGAGGTCATTCACATGATTAGTTTGTGCACTATTTTGAAAGCATCGATTAGACAAAAAGCTGTTGCGACCGAAAGCTGATTATAATTTGTTTCATATATTTCATAAGCAGCAAAGCCTGGGGACGTAGATTATGTTTTATGGCGAAAAAAGTGAACGTTAAATTAAATACTGATGGCATCAATAAAACATATACATTGGCAGATATGTACAAAATAAAACATGTTGAGATAGGTACTGATTTTGCAAAAACCATGATACATGGAAGTAAATTTGAAGATATGATGGGATATGTTTTACAAATAAGTTCAAACTGCATACACATATAGTTTGAGACGCCACTTACTTGCTATTGACTTGAGGCAGTTAGCCGATCTAAGAAAAGACATTCGTTAGTCAAATGGGCATTCAATGTGATAAACAAAGATTAACCCACATCGGTAGAAGCAGTTTAATGCATTGAATCTTTACATTTTGTTTGGAAAGCCTTCTTTTTAGGTGGGCAGCAGTTAGTGGAGCATCAATCAGGATATATTATACCATATTAGTGTGAAATTGTATTCAGCCCAATGTTTAGTGGGTTGTAATTTAATGGAGAACGATTTGCTCTGAGATAGAATTGATCTGGTAAGCACTTTAGTACGATTTATAGAATTTTTGAGATATTCTAAGATGCTGTGATATAGGCTTTTTGCGTAGCAATATTTATAGATAGTGAGAGAAATATTGTACTATGTGAATTTTTTAGGACCTACCGGAGCTGTAGCACTGTGAACGGTTGGGTTTTGGGGGTGTTCTCCTATACCTATGTGGGATGCATTATGAAAGCCATCAGAATTCGTATGCTAAGTGTAATAAGTTTAGTTGTTTCGGGAAGCTATAAATGAATCCGACCACGAAATAGTTCATGATCTCATTATTTAGCAAAATAGGCAATATTTATGTTGTTATGAGCATATTTGTTCTTTTCACATTACTCAAAGCTTTAGACTATTTGCTCAAGGAATTGTAATAAACTCTCATGACAATTTCTTAGATTTCTTATAAGTCAGAAACGGCAGGAGAAAACCATGGAACTGTACACTTAAGATCTGTTACCCTGCTAAAAAATAGCATTGAATATATCTGGATTGAGATGTTTTTGGAACCGTGGAACTTTGATTCTGTAATCCAACTGAAACATATCGATATCTCTGCTTCCATAACAAAGAAACGGAGAAGGCAAACAATTTCACACAGTTTAAATTTATGGTCATCCTATTTTCCAATATGGTACCTACCTTTGCTATGATTTTTAAAGCTGATTCCAAAAAATTAATCAGGAAAAGCTCTAAACCGGAGTTCGCAGAGTAGCTCCCATTCGACCTGATGATGTCAAAGCAATAAAATTATGTATGAGGCACCATAACTAGGAGCCAGCTTGCCGAATCTTTTATTTTTATTTAATATACAGTCGATACGGTCAATTTATACTCAAGATACTTATCTTATCTTTTCCTACTTTTGGGTCAATGTTAACAACAAAAGAAAATTCATTTTATGTTCTATGAAATACCGAAATACTTCTAACATATATTTTTTTTGGATGTCACATTTGGCTTATGGGGTTTTTGAAAAAAAAAAAATACCTAGGCTTGGAGAATTATAATAATTGGTTTCCAAGATTTGAATTTTGTGCCATTTGTGGGGTAAAGTGTTGCCAACGAAAAAAAACACCTTAACGTCTGACAGTTCAGGGTTATTAAAAATCAAGCGCTACACGAAAGAACAACGCGTTTTCGTTGTTGAGCTATATTTTAAAAATAATGAAGATTTGACAGATATACTCGTATATAGTTCGAAATTTTTAAACAGCTCATCTTCATATTGACAATTAAAATTGTCGAATTCGGGGTTCAGAAAATCTACGAGTTATTGTTGAGAAATAAATGCATCCACAACGTGTCACTATTTTTTGCGAATTTTAGGCTGGATGCATCATCGGATCATTCTTATTTGAAAATGCGGCTTATCAGACAATAGCAGTTAATGGTTCTCTCTATAGCAATATAAAAGGTAATGCAGTTTTTTGTACCTAAATTAGAAGATGTGGACGTGGAAGACATGATGTTGCAACATGACGGTGCCACATGCCATGCAGTCCAAGAAACATTTATATGTCGTATAATTTCCCGTGTTGGTGATTAGTATGGCCGCCCATATCATACGATTTAATGCCGTTGAACTTTTTTCGTCTTAAAAGAGCAAATTGGGAACTGTATCAACGAAATTCAGCCACATTCGTGCAAAACGGTAAAGGAAAATTTCCACAAAAAGCGCGTATATGCTAGGAAAGCTGTTGGGGCCACTCTATGCTATTTTGAACCTATGTATATAACTTTGTATGTATGTATATAACTTTCCAATATCAAACGGAGAGTGAAGACAGGCGGCGTCCTGCCTCTACTGTCATGGTGCATGTTGGTAAAAAAACTGTTTAACGATCTTAATAATTCCAACATCTGCACTCGGGCATATGCAGATGAAGTCTGCTTTGAAACACAGGCAATACGACAATGTCGATCGACGATTGGTGTACAAGAAATAAGTTTTCAGTAAATCCTCTCAAAACTAACATTATTTTGTTTATGAAAAGGAGAAGGCTGACAAGTCACGTCGAAAACCTCCAATACACTGCCGGCTTTATGGCAGTGTAAAGTAGCTTTGTCACCTATTAGGGTCTCCCGGATCTGGCCACCTTTTGATAATTATATCCTATACGTCGGTTGTCTGGTGGGAAATGCTTTCAAAAAATTACTCCACTGCTGCTTTAACCAAACTCCAAGCACCCTACCCGGGGTCTGAGTCGTAATTTGGTCTCAGGGCGCATTAGGAATCACTCCTCGAAATAAAATTGCCAAT
This sequence comes from Volucella bombylans, assembly GCA_949129095.1. NCBI lineage: Eukaryota > Metazoa > Arthropoda > Insecta > Diptera > Syrphidae > Volucella > Volucella bombylans. The sequence goes on along the minus strand of OX422140.1, from coordinate 189,273,607 downwards.
GGTTAGGACTTCCACTAACAGACGACGTCTATAGGAGTTTAGCATCTTTCCTGCTTCCGCTCAGTAGAAAAGATTTTGGAGTCCATACTGGCGCCATGACGAGGCACTACGCGTGTGGTTGTCAGAATGACAAAACATCCTACGACGCTTGCTATGAGAGTGATGATGACTCCGCGGAGCACTATCCCTGTCAGTGTTCGGCCAACGATGCTGTTTATGTAGGCCCTCCTCACTATACCTGATTTAGTCAGTGTGATAAGCTTGTGTATGATTTAACGTACTGCTTATTTGTGGAGATATGTTTCCACAGATTGTAGAACAGAATTTCGTGTCGCTATTGGTAAATACCCCTTATCCCAAATTGTAAGATGTTATGTTCTTACGGCAAAATTACTTTTGACTAGAGACTATTCTTAGAGGGAAATGTCATATATGTGCATACATTTTGAAATTTGTTATATGTTTTCCTCATATCCTTCGTAAGCACGCTACATTGATATTTTTCAATACAAGATAGGCAGTTTCTTTGACACAATTAAATCGAATGTTGTAACAATATCCATTCAAAATCATAAATACATACATCCATAACTTAATAGCGCTTCCGATTCAGTGTCACATAAATATACGGAAATGTCAAACAAAACATCAACTAAAATGTCCATCAAATAAACAGAAATTCTTCTATAGCGCAAAAGTAATCACGTAAGACAAAATGCCGAAGCATAAACAAAAAGAAGAACAAAAAATATAATTGCCATCTACCTAGCACATCAGTGTACTAGCTCTAACCCCCAATGGGTGACTTCCGTTTCAAGTGGCAGTAATTCATCGTCAAACAAGTTGGCGCCAGAAATTGATATTCAAATCGAAATTCCACTTCTATCAATCATCGCACTGTGCCTTGTAGGTACTCCCTGAGTTTCTCTCTTTTTTTATTCTCCTTTTCTTTTACTCTCATTCCATTCGCTAACCCCTGTCTCCTAGCCCAGGCGAATTTCAAACAAATATAAAATGAGAAAAAAGTAAAGCAAAATTATAGAATGCCTTTAGATATACATGCACTTCACCGTGTATCTACCTACATTCCCGAAACCGTTTCGTCGAATTGCACATGGGATCCATTTCTGGCCGCCAAGCAATCAAATAAAAAACAAAATCTACGGAGTTCACCCAAAAGACATACATACATATGTACAAGTACAGTACAAGTATCTCTGTATCCGACGGCATTAAATTTTCATGGAATCCAGGGTGCGTATTGAGGCGCACTAGCACCAGCTACAGAGCAAGCATCAGAGCGGCTACAATAAGCATCAAGTGGCCACTGTGAACAAAGGAAAAAAAATTCAAATCGGATCCGAGAAGTCTGCGTATTTTTTGTTGTATTTAGATATGCAAAAGATGGATATTTTAAATATTTTTAAATTTCAAGTGAATGTACGTAAATTGGTCGTTGTTGTTGTAGCGGTGGTTGCGTAGCGATTGATTGCCATGTGCGTCGGTTGAGTTACAAAGAAATTTTGAGGTACACGATTGTGGTGTCATCTACCGAATGATAGTATAAGCTCTCAATTGGTGTCAAATTCAAGATGGAAATTTAACAATGGGAGTCGAATGAACATTGCCAATTAGAAGACAAAATGAATTGATGATTTTTTTTCTGTCAGGATGGGTGTCATTCTAACAATTTATGAGGTTGCGGGAAGACAGGTAGAAATCTCGTTCGAATACTGAAATGACAGCGGTATACCTGTTTTGATATGATTCGAATTTACGTTGTATTGCCTTAGGAAACAGGCTCTTATGGGAGGTTTAGTATTTTCGATTCAGTGGAAAAAAACATGAATTAAAAAATCGATGTTGACATATTAACGTTTAGCCGATAGCATCCATGAACAATTTATAAATTTAAGCCTTAGCAGTTTCTATTCCTGAATAAAGAATATTTTATCATTTTTATAAAACAGATTTTTAAAGAAATATGACTGGAGTAGGATAAATTGCCACGAACTGACCATAAATACGTTGGAAGATTACACATTGTCACAATCTAAAGCAAGAAATTGCACGAATGCCATATTGGAAACTAGCATATGCCTTATGTGTCACTCCAGGATATGACAACATTGCTATTAGAGCTCAAACATTCTTCAAATATATAACACCAACAATTTGTGAGACTATCTTCTTTGAATTGGATCAGTGTCTGATTGCTTCATGCTGACAGAAACCGAAACGATCCCTTTCACGGAAGCCTGATGCAAGATCCGTTCGCCAGTGAAATAATTTGAGCGCTCAAAGAACTTTTTAAACAGTTTGTACGTCGGAGCTTAAACTAAATACGTAAAGACTCCTTCAAAGAGGACTCAAAGTGTTACGGATAAATGCACTTCTGATTCTTCTTTTAATAAACGTTAAAATATGTAACGCGTATAGTAATAATACTACTATGTCTCCCACGTCCGAGTATCTGGATTGTGACTGCGCCACTTAATATTTTCCATTATTATTCCTAAACTTTCAATAGCGTCATATACTGAATTGTCTCTCAAAAAGTCACTTTGACTAGCATGGGCTTTAATAATATTGCTTTGCCGACTGCCTAGAACTCTCTCGTATTTTTTCATAGAATGCGACACTCGTTTTAACAATCGGCAGTTTTTGCAATTTCTCGTCTCCTTCACTACTGGCAGAGGCAGGGCCTCTCATCGTGTGATTGAACAAAATTGCGAGCCATTAACCCGTAGATTACCGTTTGTCGGCCAAAGCTCAAGGAGTATGTTTTTTGGTCAGTTTGCATACCAACGGATTATTGGGCTTCCATCAAATTTACTGTTTCCTCTTCGTTAGCAACAGCCGAAGGATTGGTACTACGAAGAAATTCTCTATTTAGTTAGGATAAGGATACTGATTTGGTTCTTCAGAATGTCCAGAACATGGGAACATCTCTTGAAGCTAATAAAGTGGGATTAGGTTAAAAAATCGAAATCTATCCAAATTTTATAAAAAAATCCGAACTCTGATGAGAAATACGGAAATCTTTCTCGGCAACACTATGATGTCTTAACAGCCGATATAAAAATTAGGGGACCAACGACAAAGGCCCAGACCCTCTAGGATAACAGCCACCAAACTTAGCAACTGTCTTACCCCACCACTATTAGCAAAAAAAGAATAAAGTGAATGTTGCGACCATTGTCAATCAAATAAATAATAGTGACATTACATCTATTAAGCCAGATATGGAACAAACTATACTTTCGATGTGGTCTGAGTTTGGTCAGTTATAGATCAACATATTTACTTACTGTGCTGTGTGGCGTTCAACATTGGACAATCGTGAGCTAAAATACTATGGTAGAATCTTCGTTAACTAAATATATCCCAGTAGACGAAACTGGTTCCAAAATATACATAAAGCATATACAGATTCAGTAGCTGCTCTAACTTGAACATTTGACAAATGAAGGACAATACTCCATCTGGCTAACACATTGCTCCTTTCCGAATTTACTTCTAGAATTTGCAAACGCGTACGCCCTTCTCTCAGTTGGAGAAACTACGTTGATGAAGAGCTATCCCGGCTTAGGAACTTCTATTTGCAATCAGAGATTATACAAGGTCATCTATTTTGTGGTTCCAAAAGTTAAATTGAATAAAACACAATAAAGCCAAAACAGGTCATGTTTTGTTAGATGTGGCACCATCTTTTTGAAATCACATGCCTTCCACATTTATATCTTCGATTTGAAGGCAAAAATGTTCGGTTAACATTTGGCTATAGTGATGAAAATTGACGGTGACGTTTCGAAGAAGTATGGACCAGACCAAATTGTATACCATACAGTGACTTTCAACAGTTACATGTGGGTTTTTACTTCCCCATGTGTAACAATTTTGTTTGTTAACAAATCCACCGAGTGAAAAATGAACCTCAACGCTAAAGAAAATTTTGTGTGAAAATTTGTCATCCAAACACTGATGTTCAAGCACCCGATCGGAGTATGTTCTACGCATTCCGTAGTCAACTGGCTTCAATTCTTAAGAGAGTTGAGCTTTATGCAGATACAAATTCAAATGCACAATATGCCCTAATGTGCCGTAAGACAAGCCTAAATTCTGTGCTCGAAATGAAATCGACAGATTTGAATCTTCTTCAACACTTTCACCATGTTTTCTATGGAGCGTGAATTTTCGGCTCTTCATATTTTTTTTCCAGTTTTGCCCATAGTACACTCAGATGGACGATTATATCGACCATAATTTGCTCATAATGCGCAGAATCACTATTTTTATAGTATGTTTTCATAACTTTAACAATTGTTAATCGATCCATATTGTAAAATGGTAAACCATAAACTAAATACATACAGTTTCGGTTTGACGTATGCCACTGAAATTGGGATGCCAAATCCGGACTACAAATTGGATGACCCTATACTTATTTATTTTCAACAAAAAAAAAGCTAACAGCTAACCATGAAGCACTGCCAGCGAAGGCGATTCAGCCATTTGAATGATGTGCTATTCCACACATAGTATCATGAACGTAGCTTTAAAATAAAGAATCAATTTTGTATCTCACACCGTTGTTGTTTTATTTAAATTTTTTTCTTATCGTTCTTATCTGGTCACCGAATAAAAGTTTCAGAATTTTGGTTAAAATTTGTCGGGGCTGTCAGAAGACGAATTTATTTGCATTTTCCAATTTAGTTTTAGACAAAGTTATAAATGACGTTAACGTAACACCGGCACCATAATTCAGTACGTAATGAAATAATTTTAAACAGACTCTTGGTGTTAAAACCATCAAAAAGCGTTTCATAAATTTTTTGGAAGTTTAAGCGGTTGCTTCTATACTAACTATTCGCTGAATCCATTACCACCTATTAAAATTAAAGTTAATTTGATTATGTACATACGAAACTTATTATAATGTACGTATAGACAAGATACAGAAATTGTTCTCGCAAGTCAGTTGACATTTTAATATATGTAGGTAGCTACTTAACTTTTGAGAAAAACACTATGAGAGCTCGTTTTGTCGTGGTGGATGAAGCATCATCCACCAAAAATTCAAAGCGAGTTGATCGGCACATTGTTGTTAAGCTAATCTACGTAGTACAAAATCATAAAAAATCAGCGCATCATCGTTCACGATTTAATTCCATTTTTCGGCTGAGATGATTTTCTGAAGTCTCCATAAAAAACGAAAATAACTCTGACGAGCTATGAAGTCGAGTTCACTTTCTCCATTAAGCATTATGGGGAGTATATAAACTTGAAATTTCTAAACCGGCGTCATGAAATTTAGTGAAAACAAGGTCAGTGATCCCAGAATGAGGACTATACGTCCATGAGTCCTCTAAATCACTAAATTGAAAACGCACTTAACAGAATATAGCTTCTGGTGACCAGTATAAACAGCTTACGATGCAAGAAACTAGAGGAGAGATAAATATGTAAGTTAGCAAAAAGTGCTTTTGGTAGGTTTTACATATAACATAATAAAAATAAACGACTATAACGGAAAGAGCATACGACAGAGTCACTTAAACTGATGAATACAAGTTTCAACTGCTTTGCTGCAATTATTTGGGATTAATTAAGCGTGGAGCTTTATCGATTTTAGTGATGGGAGTGCCATTTTTAAAATTAGTACTCGTACTAGTAAAAATTCTAGATAAGAATGCCATTCCATTGCCATTGGTTCTCGGTTAAATTGAGAACGGTTCATCTTTCTGACTTTCAGAAAACGACTGAAAACTCAACTCAAAATCAACAACGTTTGGCCACAAGATTTGAACCCAATCGCATTTTTATAAATAAAGTATACACAGAAAAATCAGGGATATGTTTTCTTATTCTCTAAGGAAGTTTTGGCAACAACAAACCTGGAATAGAATTTTAACCGAAGTAACATGAAAATATTTATGACATCTTCCATATGTTCTCTTCCATAGACTCAGACAATGTTAAAGTTTAATGATTTTTATAAATAATTTATTTTTTTTTTCATTTGTGTTTCCGAATTTAATGGAAACGCTTTTTGAAGCTATTAATTGTAGCAACTTATGGAAAACCCTTCTATCAAAAAACTTCCAGAGAAGCAATTTAAAAAATTCAATTTCCAATACATGTTAATAGATCTGCAAGAAATCCGACTTACGAACTTAAAATATCTCCGTAGCTTCTCTTCCACCTTTAAAATCATGTCATTTAGCAATTGCTCTTCTTATCGATTGCCGCCGCCAATTGAAGAGCAAATTAAGAATTTGTCAACCTCATGCAAAAGCTTCGTGGTTCCACAATTGCAGCCTGAAACTCATAAAGAGATCTCTACAATGACAAGGGCACTCTGATTATTGCCATCCAAACAGTCGTCTGCTTTGCCACAGTTTCGGCAAACTACACCATTCATAAACAATTTTTTTTGCAAAAACAACAACAAATAAAAACGTTTTACTCCAAATTATATATCTGCTATCTGCACAACATCGGATTTATCATGCTATTTCTGTGGCTACCCAATCGGTCATTAGCCTACGGATGGTCGCATTCTAGTAGGTATTCGTTTTCGTATACCTATTCGCTGTTCAAAAAACTATTTGGAAAATTTGGTTTTCTCCTCATGTTTTCCTTCATAGTACGACCAAGGTGTACGTACACCCACACATAAACGACAAGCTTGATACATTTATTTACCCATCCTCTTCGTGTAGATACATTGTGATCCAGGAAAACCAGAAACAAAACGAATTTGTAAATTTCCCTATTTTCGTCGAGAGGACAAATTTAATTTTTTATCCATATGAGGTCACGAGATGAGATACTCAGAAATCATGATACACGATTACACTTACGTAACGGTTTAGAAGGCTCTGCATTTGACCTTTGTGTTAAACTCTACCTCAACGAAATACGATACGACTAAACCGAACCAAACCAAATCAAAAACAAAAAAAAAAACAACAAAAAAGAAAGAAAAAAACATTAAAGCAATTCCCTATGCATGTCCCTTTATTCTTATTTGCGCTGTTGCTGAAAATTGGATTTCCATTTTGGTTTGGGGTGGTTTACCTACCTATTGACAGCACACGGCACGAAGTTCTTTGGAGGGGCGTGATGTAGAGAGAGAAAAGATTCATGGATAAAATATGTCTGGTATGGTAACCATGGCAACCCGGCGCACAATTCGGCCATGTTGGTTCTGGTTGTGAAAGTATCTTTCTATCTCTTAGGTGGGTCTCTATACGAGTTTTGATTTCTGTCTACTTTTTTTCTTTCTCTCTTTTTCCATTTGGAAATATAATCTCAACTCAGCCATATTCGATGTGTTTTTTTTTTCGTTTTTTTTGCCATGACTTTTCGTATGCATCTGCCACATACCTACCAGTCGTTGTAATCTTCGTTGTTGTTGTTGTTTTTGTTGTACGCTGATATTTGGTTTTTGAAATTTTTTCCCATTTTGGGTGAAATTCATGAGACAACCACGAGAAGATGACAAAACGACACACAAAACCGGTGATAAGGAGAGCAAAACGACTTTTAGCTTTAGCTTTAAATGGCTGTAGGTACAAGTATATATGTATATGTATCTCCACCAGGCTCCGTATGGTGGAATGACATCCCCAGATACTAATACACAAAATGAGAGCAACGTTTAAGGAATTTCAAAATATAGACACAAAAATCAGCTCAATTCAATGATGAAATTAGGATTTCCGATATTTGAATTTCTCTATTGAGTATGTTACATCGTACATACACATGCTAACGCAAGGCTCCTTTTAGAGCTTATGTATCGGAATATACGAGGTGATTACAGGGGATGACATACAGGGCCTTGTGTGTGGGTGAAGTCGATTCGATTTTTCCTTTCCCATTTTTGGATAGGACTATCTATTGGATTGATGAAAATTGCCAATAAATTATGGTGATGGTAATCCCAGGTATTGTGAGTATTTTGTCGTAATTATGATTCGATGGGGTAAAGCCTGAGCCATTTAGGAGCTATAGTCGTTCAAAATGCAGCACTTCAGAGGCGGTAGATACACGAATACAGTGTTATACGAATATATTCATATCGTAGGAGCTCTTGTATTTTTTTATGAATTTGTAATAACTTTTATATCTGGTTAATGGTGGTGATAATTACACGTGTATGGGAATCACTCATAAACCTAAGACATGACAAGAGGTTGTTAAGTGCGACTAACAAAACGAAATGGCATTCAGCACAGGGCAGAACAGACTTTGCGATTTTAGCGTGATAAAGCGATAAGAAGATGATAAAATATTGTAGCGTGTTAAATCTAACGAGCAACGATGATGAGTCTTTTGTTGTAGCGGTTAAGCTTAAGTTCTTAGTAGGCTATAAAACGTTTTCTTTTGTTCATATTTGGGTGGTAATTTGTTTTGAATTTTTGTTGACGAAAATTAAATTTGAATGCACCATGTATGAAATTGTATAGAGAGGATGAATAGTGCTAGAACTTTGTCGTTTGAGATTATAATACTTGTTTCTTCGTATATACACGTATTTGTTTTCAAAAATTTCATTAAAAAAATACTTAGATTGGCTTTCAAGACATTTTATTCAAAACTCCCAAACTTCTGTAAGTAGGCCGACTATATGCTTCAACTACCAAAAGCTGCATGCAATATAGATTCGCATTTTACATCCAATTTCCAGTGCTGTGATAAAATTATTTGTATTATGTATGCCATTAGCCGTTCAGCAGTTCTTGGAGTATTCTCACTGTTTCGAAACTCTGGCGAAAACTTACTTAGAATCGTTAATGTGACACGTTTTTTACTCTGTTGAATTTGAAACCACTATTTCTGAGCTATTTCCCTTCTAATTCATAAAAGCTAGAGGTTAGGTTTCAATACCACTACTTCAACAGAAAAGTTGAGCTATCGAGATGGGCAGCACAATGGAGATATTTATTACCCGAAAATCCATATGCCCCAAAAGCATCTGTTTAATATAATATCTTGGGTACGGTAGTACGCATCATAGTACGGATTAAGGCCATCAGCCCATGACATGTTGAATAGATATACTGGATGGGTGTAGGTCTTGTGTCTTATCTGGTGGAGAGATTTCTGGTATTAGCAATATTGTGTACTATACCATACATATGTCACAATATCATGTTAAAAGCTGGTATACCACGAAATATACCTGATATTAACATTCGCAATGTTTTAGTGGTATACCAGCTTCTTACTGATTTCAGATTTCTCACTTTTGGTGATTCTTCGTAGATTCTTTGACAATTTAAAGCAAGTATTGTAATAACAGTGAAAAAGTATAGCATTGTTTTAGTACAATGGATTCAAAGAGAAGTATTTTATCGATATACGAAACAACAAAATGTCAAATATGTACTACGAAATGTGGTCTGCCAGGGGTTATAGTATTCACTATACCATGCTATTCATACCGTAGTATTAATATCAGCAGTCTGTCCCCCACTTTAAATGTGCAGTAAGGTTCTGGCTTATTGCTGATATGAAGCACTCCGAATACCATAGACCCATCGTAAGGAGTTTAATGGTAAGACAAAAAACATTATTGAATGTTGGAATACGAAAAAAATCATCAATAGAGACCTTGAGAGTGGATTAAATCCAGTAAATACAAATAAAAACAACGGATCGTCAGTAACATGGTGGATTAGTTTATCAATTTTAACATAATTATTCTTTATTTGTTCTTTTATTGATGTAAACACACTATTAAGCCACGCAAACTGCCTCTCCAACACCACATATAAAATCTGTGAGCTACACTGTGTGGCCATTTAAAGTTAACCACCGACAAGTCAGTAGCAAACTTTATGAGAATTTTACCATCCCAGTCCAATTCTATGACTTAAAAACATTTACTTCTGTCACGAATTGAAGAGACAGCTCTTAGTTGCTCGGAGAGAACAATTGTTTGTATTTTACTTAATTCTGTTTGAATGGACGATGAACGAAAGGAAGACACCACGACAAACGATACGAGCTCAAGCATGTCGATCTATACATGGCTGAGAAAACTGAGATGTGTGCAGCAAATGATTACCGGCGCCCCGGCTCAATAATCTTCGAATTAAACCGGAACGAACTGCGGTTTACTCCTTCCAAACAAAAATGGACCTTAATCTACTCGGGGTGCATATCTGTACGTTTATAGCTGGTTCACCCAACACTATAGCACCATATGAATTGAAAGTAAAAATTTCGCAATATTTTCTACAAATGCTTCATAGAAGTGGATCGTAGATGATTTATGCCATGGTGAGGCTATTGGAATATATTCTGACTCTCTAGCAACATGGAAACGATAATATACGGGTCAAATGCAGTATATTTCAGACTCAAATAACGGCTTTTAATAAGCAAGTAGCTGTTAAGCTTTAAAAGCACCGATAGTGAGATAAATATTGGTTGTTCTATCTTCGAACCTCTAAACGAGATAATTAATTGACGGTCAGTATCTCGAGGCAGGGATAGGTGAAATCTGGATATTTTCTGAAACAAGAGCGGATCTACTCATTCCTTCCGCATACTACGCAAGATTTCATGCGATGGGATAACCCTAGGTCAAGTCGCACCTTTGTCTGCGACACATAGTTCTTCAACTGACGCCAACTCGTACCTTCCTATGCATATATTGCACGTATTTTAGACTCGCTGGCTTGTAAATACATTGGTGTAAGTCCCATGACACGAATAAAAGTTTACAATTGTTAATTGTATCGAGGGTTATATCCGTGATAAGAAATGAAAAAATAAAAAAATGCCTGAGTTTAAAATCATGATGGCCTAGATAGACGGGAGGGTAATGTCTAGACTGATTTGCCAAGAATTTGACCGGAATAGGGTGTGTTTTTTTTTTTTTTATAATTTTAGATACCCTTTTACTGTTGCCAGGGCGCGGGCGGAAAGATAGAAGGAGGAGAAAGGAAAATTGTTTTTTTGTAGTGGTTTGAAACTCAGGTGTGTTTGGTTTCTATGTTTGCTCTCCAGGGGTGGGAGTCCGACTAGGACGGAGAGTTTTTTCTTCACTCAGAGTGATTCGAGGTATATCACAGTATTTTTCTTTTCTGTGCTTGAAACTCTACAACAGCCAAATCTACGTGTCAGTGTTATGCCTTCACACGCAGAATTTTTCTGTCTGAGTTCCAATTACACAATGAAAAACTGACTTACCATGGGCAGGATTCGAACCTGGACCCTCCGAGTGAAAAGCGTTTGCTACTACCACTACACCACGGCCACCCCGTGTATCGGTTATCAGAAGCATATCACCAGTTTGATCGAACTAAGGATTGACTAATAAAAAGATATGCTATACGTATATGTGTTTTCTTTGATAATTGCTTCAGAATTTGCTCATCTTCTGTGTAACTTCCCCACACTTGTGATATTTAAGAAGAGTACGTATAGTGATTATTTTTACATCGGTCTATGTTAACAGTGAAAGATAGACACAAAATAAATGAAGCTAAATTAGATTCTCCAAGACTTACACAAATATTTCAAAAGATCTGGAAAAAATTTACACACTTTTAAGAAACTTAGAACCTTGTTGCACTCCAAATTCCTCCATCTTACGCTAAGTATCTCATAGGATTCTATTTTACCCAAGTACTGTTTAAAAATTTAAAAGCAATTAATTACATATTGAATGACTTCTAAATCTACTTTCAGGTAAACAAGAAGGAATATTAAAAGACTCTTTCTAGTATTCAATTATTTGAAAAAAAAAAAAATTATAGAAAAATCGATAATTTTTTTATCGAGCCATCGTTATCAACTCCAACGTATATTTATTTTATTACGTATTGTGATTTCAATAAATAGGATTGTGTTGTTACCTAAAGGTAATTTCGAAGGGAAAGCGTATACCAAGATATAGTGTCTATCTAGTGTCTATCTACTTCAAATGATTTTCACACACTCATTCCTAGAAAAGAAAAGGAAATGAATTTTCTTTTTCGAAACAGTAGAAGTGAAAGTATAAATCATTTTTATGTGTCCTGCGATAAATGTACATAGGTATTTGTGTATGTAAGTACATATCTTACCCCATTCTCATCTCTTTCAAGAAATGCATTGTGAGAAATCACTCCCGCCAAAAATGACACTTGTATGAATATATGAAATGATGTTAAAAGTGATCTGATTTCCACAATTTGTAAGATGAACGGTCGTATTTATTCTTAAAAAAGTGCAAATATAATATATACATACATGAACTATGCATATTTATTTGCTAAATTTGAACAAGTTTAACCAGTCAATCAATCAAGGCACCCCTGCTGACATAATTAAGCAATGAAAAATTGCATTGATCTAGAAAGTAAATATCACCACTGGTTCAAGGTTGTTGTTGAAAGGATTCTGATTTCAACAGATTGCAAATCGAAAAAACAAAAATGAATATGCATTTTCTTAATTATAATTTTTTCATCAAGAATTATTTTCAGCATAGAAACTGATATATGCTTTCGTTGACAGTTCTCGATATTCCTGAAGTATCAGACAAGTTAGCATATTCTGGCCAGAAATTCCAATTTCACTTCCATATTCTCCATTCGGTGCATGCATCTAGAAATGTTCATGCTAAATGATCAATTCAAATTGAAATATCTCAAAGTGTCATTTCTTTTGAAAAGGCTGGATGCCATTTAACATAAGTTGAACAAAGTCCGCTGAAAAGGCGTAAGCTCAGCACATAGTAAAAGAAAAATTTCCAATAATAATAATAATAAATTATTTATTTCATATTATAATCAAACTTAAATTACATGTTGCCAGAAAATGTTTAAATTAATGTATAATTATATATATGAGTAATATTTGAAATAGTTATTAACATTCTGTTGCCTGAAGACAAGTGACGAATGTGCCATTATGTAGAAACTATATACAATTTTAACTATTGAATTATTTAGTTATAGATGGGGAAAAAGTTAAATATAATAAATATAAACAATAGTACAATGAAAGTGAAAGAAAAGAAGACTTATTTAATACATAAAAAAATTATCTATTGTATAATGATCATAAGAGAAAAGCTAAGTATTAATATATTGTAAAAACAAAGATTGCCTTCCCTCGCATGTGATATTTTCCGGTAATTATTGAACAAGCGAGGTGCAATGATGGTAAAAAACCGAAAAAAAGTGCTTTATTGACTCTAGGTAAAGTTTCAAAATTCCTAGAATTAACCCTCAAGTTAAGGTTGCCCTATAGTCTAGCGTTGTTATACCCAGAATTTTTAAAGAACATTTTTAAAACTTTGTAGTAGTAGAGGTGTCTAAAAGGTAGTATTTTAAGGTCTTTGAATAGTCCAAAACTGGGGGTCGTACGATTTACTTTGCAGATTATTCGTACGCAGCGTTTTTCCTTAATTAACAAGGGTTGTATTTTATTAAAATGTGTACCGTCCCAGCTGGCCATACCGTACTGTAGTTTGGGTTTAAAGAGACCGTTACATACCAGTTTTAAAATACTAAGTCTGCAATAAAGATTAACATGATATAACTGCCTAACTACTAAGTTAAAGTACAGCTTCAAGTGCAAGGTATGTTCTTTAAAACTAAACTTTGACTCTAATATAACTCCCATATATTTGAAATATTCAACACGTTCAATAACGAAGCAATCCGTAGCACAACTAACATCATCATCGTAGGTTGATAGGCCTTAATAATGGGGATAAGCATCTCTTAAATTAAATTTAAGCAATTTGGAGAATGATATTGTGAAAATAGGTATATACGAGTAGGTTAAATATCATGTATTCTGTTTTGTTGCTAATTCCTAATTTATGATTGCCAAACCACATACGAAGCAAATATAAGTCAAAATTAATGTTTTTATTAATATTAGAAAGGATAAACAGTTTACGTAAATCAAGAACAATACCGGACCCATGTGAGCTCATACAATCCTTTACTCTGACTATTTGGTTAAGGTTCCATATATAAGACGCAAACCATTTATGTAGAAAATCTCTAAAACCTGCATTGTACAATTTGTTAAGTAGTAGCGAATGATCCACCATATCAAAAGCTTTTGAAATATATGGAAGAATCATTTACGATCTTATAAATTTTAGTAAGGTATCTTCAGTGAATCTTCCACTTCTGAAACCGAATTGAAATTCACTGAAAAATTTACTTTTATCAAAAAAAGACAGTCCAGCACTTACACCTTTTTCAAAAACATTGGCGACTATCACTTATATCACCTTTTATACACATAGGAATTATTACAGCGGTATTAAGTGAATCGGGAAAGATACAGTGTTGAATGTTTAGATTAAATATGTGACATAAAACCGTAGAGATAAAAAAATGGATATTTTTTATATCGCAGCTTGAAATATTATTATGTAAAGAAGAATGTGCATTTTTTAGGGTATTTCCAGTGCTGTAGAATGTTTGAAGTTTGAATGAAGTATATTGTCCTGTAAAAGAAAGACAATGGAAACCATTAACTATATTTATAAATTAGTCATTAAATATATTTGCGTCCTCACTGGGATCAGATATGTCAACATTATTATCAGTATTTAGCACAATCTCTGCATTCAGTCTATTTCTATTCAAAATTTCATTAAGTGTATCCCACTCTTTCTTAGAATTCCCAGCTTGCTTCGGAAATAATAATCTCTAATTTCAACCCACGACAAAGTTTAACATAAAAACTTGTGATAGTAGGCTATCCATAGGATGGTTAGGAAGACGAGCACTGAGTTAATTTTTCTTTCTTATTTCATTAAATAAATGAAACGGCATCCATGGTTTAATACACTTAGATTTATTTGCGATCGTATTTCAATTTTGGCTGCAGTCAGAAATATGAAATTTTAATTTATTGAGAAATAAGTCAAATGCCACTGATGGATCTTGAGCATTATACGAGTATACATTGTCCCAAAATTCAAAAGATAAATCTCTTTTTAAGGTACTTTTAAAACACTTTAAATTGCAATGGTTTCGATCTGTTTATCGCACAATCATTTCGATTGTAGTTAAGTAATTATCAGTTATCTGTAGATCATAAACATCAGTTTTAAAACTTAATAAGTTATTTCTGTGTAATCTTAGCTAGAATTCGTAGCAATTCGCGTATGTTGTAACACTAGAGACTCGAATCCAAAAAATAATAAGATCGACAAAAAATAATCAACATCATTTGAGTCATCCAAAAGATTGGCATTAAAATCACCCAAAAGTACTACATTTTTACGAGAAAGGTTTTGTAGAATTTCAGAAAATTCATCTAAAAAGTCTTTAACTGAGCAATGGGCATAAACAAAACTATAGTGAATACCAGAAATATTGCAGTTTACAGAAATCAAGTGAGCACCATTTAGACGAGTTTTGATAAGTTCACAGTCTAGTTCACGTTTTGTAAGATACCGCCACACCGGCAGCAGAATACTATTCATTGCATGTAGGTCCAAACAAATAATTTGGTATCCAATGCTCATACTTCGATTTTTCAATTTCATAGACCCATATCCCAGGGAAGAAAATTAGATTTGTTAAATGATCTAAAGCAGCAAGGTGCGAGGCAAAGCAATCAACGATTTTTCTGACTAAAAAAAACAGAATAAGACATAATATCTGATTGATCTGTACAAAGCCAATTCATATTCATTTAAATGAAAGCGAAAAAGAATGAAAATATTAAGAATACTTGAAATACTATAAATATTTATTTAAAACAAGCAATTCGTTGATCGTCAAAAATTGCAAGAGATGGTTTAATTTCCTCCTTACGCATCTTGGACAATATTAGCTTTTCTTTCCAGAGACGAAAATCGTACGCACACAATGTTCGTTGTTGTTCTCACTGCATCATATGCTTTGCGTTCAATGCTCGTAACATAACAGCTTTCGATGTCATCACAACTAGTTTGGAATCCAAGTCCATCAGCTAGTAGTTTAATAACTTTCTCTTTGGCGTTTGCATTATTTACACCTAGTATCCCAACAATATCGACTGCACACTGCTTGTCCCTTTGCGAATTCAGCTAAGCTCCAAATAGTTACTACGTTTTTTAGTACGCAGAACTTTGCTCTCTTCTTTATAATATTTTGTATTCATTTTGAATACACAATTCGTCATAAGTTGTTGGAGTTTTATGATTTCATGCTTGATCAAGTGAAATGTTAGCATCAAACAAAATGAGTGACGATGAAGATGCAGGATTAGGTGAAGCGACTTAAGCAGTGGCACCGCAAACAGCTGAAAGAGTAGTGTGGGTGGATATTATAAGAGAACGAGCTGTTATAACTGGAGTGCCAAGATAGAATTTCTCCGTTGAGAGACACAATGTTGATTTGAATTTAAGTCTAACTATACTTTTTATAACTTTTACTATTAATTATAGGCTTTTAAGCCCAATGTAAAAGATTCTTTGGAAATATATAAATAAAAATAAAAATAAATGTTCACAACTGTAACCTCGACCACTCTTTTCGAAAAAGTCAATATCACTCTTTTGTAATTTGGCACATTTTCTATGAAAGTAATTAATGCATTTAGAATCATTATTGTTTTTGTTTATTTAGTTAAAGAATAGTACACTTTAAAAATAATACACTTTTAAATGTGATTCAAATGCACTTGAGACGCCATCGACATACGTACAGGTAGTGTTGCAGGAAGACAATACAAATATATACTCACAGGTGGCGGAGATCTATTAAGATAATACTTTGCTTGTGAACTCGTAAAATACCAAGATGTTTACCTCATTCCAGCAAAAGATCGTGTCATAAGCATAAGCTGCAAGAATTAAACGATCGCAGTGGTGCTATAGACATCCTGGACAAAATAGAAATCTTCTCTCAGAGTTCACCAGCTACTTAACTTAATATTTCAGAAGTCTGGTTTCGCGAAATCGGATACATGAAAATATGCGCTGTACTCAATTTTCCTGTCCTGTTAGCATAGACCAGAGACTTAATGTATCTGCAGAGAATAGAATCCAGAGTTATTAAATTGCACGAGCGGGACGGCTACTTGATAGGGCCATTTCTAGCAATAAGGTGATCAGAAAACTTCAAAAAGTTAACTTTGGTGTCATCGTTCTGCCGAAACCGCATACCTTCCAAATCTTCCAGTTTCAATTTATCAAAAAATGAAATACGTATAGTTAAAATGAAGCTACTCGTATAGCGACATCTCCGGCATGAAAACCACACTAAACTTTTTTTTTCGAATACAATGACTTTTAAAGATGATCACCTGACTATAGCTCTTGGGTTACTATTATTATGATATTATTC
The DNA here is from genome assembly GCA_949129095.1 of Volucella bombylans. NCBI lineage: Eukaryota > Metazoa > Arthropoda > Insecta > Diptera > Syrphidae > Volucella > Volucella bombylans. The sequence goes on along the minus strand of OX422140.1, from coordinate 189,256,292 downwards.
GGACGTATAACCAAGTCTTTTCGCAAAATACGCAACAGGGATGTTCGAGAGATGCCCAAGTCTTGAGAGCGCGACGGAATCGGAATATTGCTGTCTAAGCTTACCAAGTTGTCGCAATATTCTCTTCACTTCAGGCATTTCGGTATTTCACTGGAGTAAATCAACGGATTAATCAGGATGCTTATAAATAATCAAACCGAATTAAGCTGGAAATCATGATGGCTTCTTTATGGAGACAAAAACAGAGGTATTGTGGATCTGCTAAAGATTCATCGATGAAATATACTTTCTTGGTACAACGGAGTCTTTACGGCTGGCTTAGCGCTTGGATTAAGAGCAAAATCGTGGTATATGGTGAAAGTAATAAAGTAGTGAAGTAGTGTCCACATGAGACTTGTACAGACAAATGCTTTCAAAAGACGAAAGAAATGCCAAAGAGATACCAGAAAAAACACTGTGACCTCATAGCGTATTATGTGGCATCTGCTCAGGTATTTGCATGGATGAAATCTGTGATTATATAAGGTGGAGAAGAAATGATTCGATAGCAATATGAAGCCCGTGTTATCAAGACAGAGTCGGCAGGCGTCCCATTCAGATCCAACCGAAAGAAAAGACATGGTGCGACTCGAACTGTAAAGAGGCTGTCAGGGTTAGAGAAATGTTTCTTCGATCCTAAAAGACCAACACCGACAGAGGAAAACCGAAAAAAGTTGAAATTAGTCTGAAATATCTGCAATGATTTCTTAAGCATGTACACTTTCAGTACTACCAAAATCTGAAGCAAGAATACTAAAATGTCCCAAAGGTAGTAACAACTTTCGGTTGTTCGTCAAAAGTATTAGAAATTCTGCCTCATCCTCCATCCGAACGCTCATTTACAATGATATTGCAGATGTGAGCTCTTTGAATATGGCCAGTCTGCTTGCTGCACACTTTGCGGCAACCTCAACACTTCCAGATTGTGCTTTGTGTCCGCCTACACTTGAGTGCTTCAGATCTTCAGTGGGACGAATGCAGTTTCGCACTCGTATAATAGCAGGAGTACTTCAAGATCTTAACATACACAAATCCGCTGGTCCAGATGGTATGTCTCCCATTCTTCTGAAGAGGAGCTTTTTCTTCAACCATTCTCCTCAGGACTCTTTCCGAGCAGATGAAAAAGCATTTGTCCAGCCCGTCCCTATTAAAAGGCGAATTTTCTCTTCTCTCTTCCTACAGACCCATTGCACTTACATACCTTCTTTCCAAGGTAATGGAAGCGCTGATAAACCGTCAGCTCATGATATACCTTTTAATGCGAAAACGTTTTAATGAAAGGCAGGTTATCGTGCATACATCAATCTGGTGAAAGCAAGATAGTTACAATTGATATTTCTAAGAAATTTGACAGAGTTTGGCATCAGGCTCTTTTGTCGAAAATGCGTGCTTTTGGGATTGATGACCCTCTTTTTCAGTGGATTAGAAATTATCTTTCGGAACGTTAAATTCATGTCGCCTTGGATGGTTTCAGGTCTTATATTCACAAAATAAAGGCTGGTGTGCCCCAGAGCTCCATTCTGTCTCTGACAGTCTTTTTAGTTTTCATTAATGATGTCTTGTCTGCTACTTCTAATCCAATTTATTTCTTTGCTGATGACAGTACTATTTGCTTTTCATATTCATTCCCGCACTCAAGTCCATTCTCTTCGGCTGTAGACCGGAACGGCAGCGTATGTTAAGCTCATTAAATTCCGATATTGAAAGCATAACCAATTGGGGAACTATCAACAAAAAGGAATTTAATGCTTCCAAAACACAATGCTGTCTGCTGTCGTTAAAGCGAAATCTAAATACCCAGCCATTATCCATGAATTGCATTTGCATCGTCGACACCGAAAAACTTTCCATATTCTGTATGTGTGTCAAACATAACCTATGTAGAAACGACTCCATATCCGATGTCGTCAAAAATACTGCGAATTATCTAGGTTTCGTCAAGCGATGTAAGAAATACTTCACCCCCTCTGATCTTGTCTCAATATTTTCGGACATACTATGTAATATTGTGGTTGTTTTCGAAGCCATACAACTCTTTTGTAGAATTCCCTGCCGAGCCCTTTATTTCCTGTCATTATAACCTGCAAACATTTAAAACTAACGTACATCGACACCTCTTTTTCTTTACTCACTAATTTTATTTCGCCCTCGCTGTGTGCAAACTTTTAAGGATTTTCAAAATCCCGAGCAGATTATACTCGTACAAACAAAATAATAAATAAAAGAAAAGATTAAATGTTGGCCAAGATAGGTTTTGAATGAGAAATGACCAGTTCTTTGGCAGAAAGCTCTATACCACAAATGTTTGCCTAAAAGGAGAATATTATAAAGGTGCGGAGGGATTTTATTCAGGATTCAAAAAGAGGTGATTAGTATTTGTTCTGCCTGTTCCCTATGAGTATAGCATCGAGAAGTGTTGTTCATGGCATTCATATACAGAGGTGGAAAGTCAATGCTTTTTATGGAGACTTGATTACACTTTTCCCACCATGAAAGCTATGCATAACTAATTATTGGGTTGACGATGGTGAAGTAAACCAGTCTATTATTCTCGGTTTTATCCCAATTTATCACCAAAAAGATTGGGTCTGGCCCAGAAGTGTCTTGTTGCCTTTCCAATCGATCTGTCAAGATATAGTTTTTAGGCAGGGTAAACTTTTTCGTTTGGCACTCGTCACTTATTTTCTTAAATATATTTCGCATCTGCGCACCAATGCTGGATTTTTCTTTGCACTCGTCATTAGAACTACGTTATCTGCATAGACTTGAATTATAAATCCGGAATTATTAGAAAAACGCATATATACTAACTTAATGAAGGTAGAATATTCAATTGAGGGCAAATGATATTGTATATTATATTTACAGAAATCGAGTGTGATATAAGGCTTACAGCGTTTACTGCACTATTAAATATGAAGCGTGACTAGTTAGTAATCTGAAGATCGAAACCTTTAGTGCCAGCAGCAGTTATGATAGACTGAACATAAGTGTCGCGAAAGTCACAGGAGATGTACAGAAACGAACAACGAGTAATTGCTTTGTTTGACGAAGTCCATTTAATCGTGCTAGCGAGATAATGCAAGGATATTATATCATCCATTTGCCTGGTCGAATATCAAAATCAATATTATTTCCATTATCGTAAAAACCACGGAGGTAAGACTGATGGTCTGATTTCATTTGGATCTGAAGGAGATATGCAGCAAGCAGGAGATAACAAACCATAGTTCCTTCATACTAAAAAAATGAAGTTAGCTAAGAGCTCTGTCTTACAATATGAACTACGGATTCAATGAGAATATCGATTCAAATTTGTATGAGTGCGGAAGAATTCCAATTTCTGGTTAAGTCCAATTAAAAAATTTAACAAATTCAATTAGTTTTATATCCAGAACATCACCACCTAATCTATTTACTGATTACTCTATTTTTTCTCAATTACAGTCTGAAGATCTCTTGGCAAAAATATTATATGGTAAATCATTCAATGACACTAATTTGGTCCAAAGGAGCGCAGAACTTAATACATTTTCCATCTAATTAACAGCCCTATTCCTTTGTTTCTTTGATCGCTAGTACTCCATCTGGCTGTAGTCGTATACTTCACAGTCAAAAATTAGGGAATTATACGTTTTTGATGGCCGCACAAGTACACCAAATATTATGGATGAACAATTATATTTTTATTTTATAGAAGGAACTAATCATATCCACTTCATGGTTTTCTTCAGCGTCATCTTGGATATGCTTAACCAAAGGAAAGGCTTATAAAAATATTCCCAATTTCTATTGTCCACAGTTTTTATCATTCAGTTAGTCGAATAATAAAATTTCTCCAATAAAAGAGCTTTTACTACCGTACTTCCAAACTATTCGTATTCGTCTCAGTTTATAAAAATTGATTAATTTTCTGCTCGTAAAATGTACCACCAAATTAATAGTGTTCAATTCGATATCCAGAGCCTAAAAAGAACAATTTCTATTCAGAAGAAGTTACGAACCGGAAAATTGCCTACACTACAAAGTTGTACCATTCAAATACTCAACCCATTCCGTTGGTCATTAAAAAAGTATTTTTCTTTCATGTGCAGATCATTATGACTGGCAATGTCTATTATAAATAACTTTTCCTTTCTTTTGTCAACAAAAATAACTTTATTTCGCTATATTTTAAGACTTGCACTGCAACATTGTAAAAATGCCTTAAGATAATATCATCTAAACACTGTGCAACAGTTCCTTAACATTCGAAAAAACCATCTTCCAAAAACGACCTCCAATAGAAGAACCAACAAAAAAAAACTAAAGAAAAAAAAACTAAATGCAACTACAACAAAATATTTAATATTCATAAAATTCAATTGATGTATAAAGTACGTCCCTGCGGCTGTGGCGGTCGGTGTCATAAATCCATAGACACTTAAGAAATGCGACATTTTTACGATCGCCCCTAGAGGGTATCTTGAACGTTGAAACTCATGATATTATGCATAATTCTCCGAGTACTTTAAATATGACTATCGAGACGAATGCATGCGCATTCCTCTTGAAGGATGTGTCAACTCTGGGACTATATTCTACGCAACACTAACTACAAAAATTTTTCATTTTATTACTCATCGGTGGTGTCGAGTGTCGCCAAGTGTCATCGGTTGTTGGTTGCCGGTTGTCGTCTGCCAACCAGAACCCAAGACCGTCAAAGACGCAAAATGTCGAATGTACGACAGTATCTTCGGCTTATGATTATTTATGTTAGTCTCTGACACCCCCGAAACATTATTGACAGTCCAAGCCGCACATTGATCACGGAACAAGTGCCCATCGACCATATATTGGATTTGTTGTGATTTTACGTATTCACCAGCGGACCGTAGGGGACCCTAATTTATTTCACACATTCCCAATTGTCGAGGATGGATATGGATTCGATCGCCTTACCATGGAAGACACGATTCCAGAATTGAGTTCCACCATTCCATCTTTGGCAATGGCCAACCAAACTGAAGATTGTTGTAAAAATTCTCGACGAAAAGACAAAACAAAAAAATTATTTATCGATCACGACTGACACTTTGGATGTGTCAATTTATTGCTTGTTTATGGGCATGTCGTTCTTTCCCGAATTAAAATGAGAGTATTCAAGTTTGCCTTAAGCTCATTGGTCACTAAAATATCTGCGTGCTGAATACTAAAATTAAATGAAAAAATGTTTATGATTTCAGCAACCGAAGTGTGACTAACACCTGCCTGCCGAACTTCCGTATCTTTGAATCGGCACAGCCTTATCCTTGTATATTTGATGTTGAGTTTTTACATTGAAATTCGCAGTGTTTTTGTTTTTTGAGATTTGTCATATTTTCAGTCACTCTGTTAGACACTTAAGATATACAAACAATTTTTTTTATGGGGAGCAGTAAAAAAGTGTGTAAAAATCTTTTTCTGTTTCAAATGAGGCTTATAACTTTAATTTGTTTCTCGAATGAGTGGCATATTTCACACTTTTCTGAGGAGGTAGCATATCAAAAAGTTGTTAAGAGCGATTTTTATTAATAACGGTATATTGTTTATTGTTTATTCAGTGTAAAAACTGCAATTCGGATTATGTCGAATGACTGGTAAAAGAGGCATTTAAGATCTTTATGGTGTCTTAATTTATTTTATTTCGCTGGTTAATGATGCCTTAAAGTAATTCGGGCTACCTTGCGGTGATGATTTTTGAGGGGAATATTTGCCAATAGTTTCTACTTACATGACAGAAAGTAAGAGATACCGATATGAAGATTTCGGAGTTTTAAACTGTTTCGTCAAATATTTTCTCTATGGTATATCAAGTATTGCGCACTTCTTTAAATGCATTGGTCCAAGCATTATTTTTAAGAAATCGCCTTTATCACTAGCTCCCAAAAACTTCAAAATACACTAATTTTGATCATAAATAATTTGCAGGTGACTATTAGAGCTCTAGCTTATACAAGATAGACATCCATGTGTTAATATTGAAATTATAACAAGTTCGGCTCTTATATATTTCTTACAGAATATCTGGTCTAAAAATGTAGCCTCCTTATTGACAGCTAGTGCGATTTGATTCAACCGCTTATAAACTTTGTAAAGCAATTCTTTTTAACTAAATTTAAAGGTTGGTTGTGTAAACGTGTCCCATTTTCTAATGAAGGGATCAAACTCGTTTGTGCAAATCATCATAATGTGTTGATTATTGTCTTAATATGTATGAAATTCTGGTACTCAGCAACCTTTCTATGAGCCAATTTGATCAACAAATTTGAGGAGTGAACTTCGGCTCAACAACCTACAAGTTCAAAAATATACGTGGAGTTGGCTGCTCTATGGATTGCTGAATGTCTCAAAGTGCTGCAAAGTTTCGAATATTGTCAGTATATTGTAAACTATTTCAGCCTCGCCACGCTGAAATCATCGGTTCGAACTAGATCACTGAAATCAAGTAACCTTGGTCCACCAAGATGGTGGACCGCATGCGACTTCGGTACGAATCCCGTGTGCTGTTGGCAGTTGGAACATATGAAGTACAATGGACCAAGTGTGTCGAAGACAAGAGTGTCGAAGTTCGAATCAGATAAAATCGAATGCTTCCATTTTGCGCATTATAGAAAGACGACCAACAAAATGACTAGGCCTTGGCCCCTACCGAACTATTTCTCCATCAATTTATTAAATTTTATTTTAATCTTAAATGGACCAGACTGTACAGTATAAAGAAAGATTTAAAGATTTCATAGCAACTTTCTTTAATTGAGAGACTCCTCAACCCAATCCTTATTCAGGTCACGTGATGGGGTCTTAACTGAACTCCTACTCCTATCTAACAGGTGGTCCAGAGAGTATCAAAAAATCACAATATTTGGAAAAATTCAACTTCATTCATCACCATGGTCTCCCTCTAGAGTGATATAGCCATTTCAACGAGCCTCTAACATTTCCATGCAATTCTTATAGAACGATTGTCCAACCCTTCAAAATACGCTTCAGCTTTAGCCATATCTCTTTCCGACGATAATTTTTTTGAAGTTTGTTAACAGGTAGTAGAATCTACGTTTCATCCATTGTCACAAACAGCGTTTCATCCAACAGGACAGGAAAGAAAAACAAGTTTGGTAGGACAGTTGGTAAGCATAGCCAGCACGACACCACGTCCGGTAACGTACTTAGGCTTATTGAATTCACGGCAGGGTAAAATATCACTAGACGGTATCTGGATCATGAAACGCTAAATCAAATTCATCATTTTGCGATAGACGTAAGTCATACCTCCAGTAGTTTGGCGGTCCGAACATTCCGTGCAGCCAATGTTGACTTGGATCATCACCTCGTTGCAATAGAGGTGCGAATGCGAATTTATCAAGCGTCAAAACAAGGAAGAAAAACCGTGAGAAGAGATAACGTAAAAAAGCTGTTGTCGCAAGAGACTTCCAGAATCTGCGCCGAACGCGTGTCCCGAAATATCTCAATGCCGTAAGCATCAAGTACCGAAGACCAGTGGCAACGCTACCAATGTCCCATTAGAGATGCCGCAACTGATATACTGGATTTCACCCGACCACCACTATGAGATACCTGATCTGATGAAGAATACCAGAAAGCACATACAACTAAACAAAAAGCGTACAAAACGTCGCTACAACTAAGGATGAGAACCGTTTCTGAGCTCTACGATCAGAAGAGAAGTGAATATCATCGGCCTCCCCAGCAGACAAACAAATAGCAAGAGCCCCCGATCGAAGATATTAAGAGGTTTTACACAAGAAATATCCTACGGAAGTTTTATAAACAGGTGAAGAGAACGTGTAAAGTCAGAAACATGTAGGATTAAAGATGGAAACCATGTCGGTGCTGAAAGTATGTATAACATTTTTCTGCAGACTGCATAACGGCGAAGAAGCCAAACATCCCGCCGTAAGATAGGGTAGACCATTGAGCTTAGACAATGATGGCAAAAAGTGCCGTCTACCTGACCAAAATGAAATAAGGATAGCATTATCTAAGCTGAAAACCAACAAAGGAGCTGGACCTGATGGCTTACCGACCGAGGTATTCAAAGCTTCTGAAAATGCCTTTGTGGAGAGCATACACTATATCATTTCTTAGATCAAAAAATTAGACTACGCCAACTATAAAAGTATAAGTTTAGTTAATATCGCATACAAGATCTTATCTTGCATATTATGTGAACGGCTTAAAGCCTTCATCAACAACCTGATTCTCCCCAATCAGTGTGTTTCACACCAGGAATGACCACAATCGTGCACATCTTCATACTCCGGCAGATCCTGCAAAAATCTCAAGAAGACCACATCGATACCCACCATCTTTTCATCGATTTGAAGGTCGCATGTGACAGCATTTGTAGAGAAGAGCTATATGATGCCATGGCTAGTTTTCAAAGTCGGTAACGACTTAACCGAGATCTTGAGTGTCAAAAAAGGTTTTAGACAAGGTGACGCGCTGTCATGTGACTTATTTAATATCGTGCTTGAAAGAATTGCGCGGATATCTCAAGCGAACACTGGGGGCATAATCTTTCAAAAGTTTGTGCAGCTACTTGCGTTCATCGATGATATCGATATAAATGTTTGCTAGTTTAGAATGGGATTAACGATAAATGAGGACAAAACCAAGTAAATGCCGTCAATTAGACAGAACGTCACAGTCAACGGCTATAATTTTGAGGTAGTAAGGGACATTGTCTACCTTGGCTTTGTCAATTCTCAGCAGAAATAAAACGATCTGGCCGATCGCCGTTTCCTAAACAACTAAGATGGCTCTATATAAGACCTTGATCATCCCAGTCTTACTTAGTCGTTTCGCGAGAAAAATCCGTCGAAAAATATTCAGTCCCATTTACGTTGACGAACTTGTGAGAAGATACAACAACGAACGGACTTAGGAGGAGAAGATACAGCAGCGAACTAAGCTATAGAATAAATGCAGACCAAATGCTCCGGCCCGCAAAGTTATCGAATATAACAAATAGGGACAATGCAGTAGAAGCTGAAGACCTTAGGTGTTGCGCACAGGTAGAAGGGGATCTAAGCCACCTTGGAGTGCGCACCTGAAGGCAGTTAGCTAAAAACCGGGCTAACAGGAGTGGCTTGTTAGTTAAGGGCCAGGTTCACCCCGAATTGTAGCGTCACATATGTAATTATGTAAGTATCTAAAATCAAGCTAAATTACTATTGCGAAAAGTACCCACCTTATAATTAGTATCCATGCGTGATCTGCAAAAAAAATAATTCGTCATTATTGGTAATTATTCAAATAAAAAAAAAAAAAAAACTGAAAGCAAATCAAATTGAAAAGTTGAATATTATCTAATCAAATTTTTGTAATTTTCGGGAAGTTATCGGTCTCTTCTTATCGTCAAAAGTATGAGAAAGCTAGTAAACATATTCCATATTAGTGAAACGAAGAGCAGTGACAGCTTAACTACCTCGGGAGTACAGGGAGTCAAATACTTCTAAGAAAAATTTATTAGGTTTCGTGTTGAATTCAGATAAATAAAATACCAATGCAGTAAAGAAAATCTCTAAAGAAAAGAAACACCACGTGAGAAGATAAGTTTATGATCACCAGCCTTCGTAAGTGGATGCCTGCATTTGTATCTTTCTATAAATTTTATCACGAAACAATCACAGACTGATACGGAAATAGTGAAAAACATTTGACACTCATTACAAAATTGGGAATACTCGCATTCCTAGGAGCATGATATACTGTATTATCTAGTCATCTAACCATACTATCGATGGGAACACTATACAAAAAAAAGTAACAATGTGAAAAAGAAAAATATAGTTCAAAGAGATTGACATAAAAAACAACGAGTGGTCAAAAAAGATTATACGCCACCTTCCAGGATATCAAGGATATTCAAGAGCTATGCGACCGATACAGAGTTTTATAAACAATTGACTGACAGCGGAATTTTTTGTCTACGAAGCTGATATCATCATTAACCGCGTTTGGATATACGAAAATATGAAATGGGTGATGTAACAGTTTTATTCCAGTTCAAATTTCGTATACAAGGAAGGCGATTTGCAGTGATATAATGGACGATACCTTTATACATATCCTCAGAGCTATCTGAAAGTTAAATGCATCTATAATTTTAGACAATCAAACATTTTTACTACAAGAACTGAAGTTAAACTATACTGAATTTCGATCCTGCCGAAACAATTCGATAACTAAACTCGAAACACAGTAGAGCATGGAACGATAGCTTCAAGAAAAAACTACTTAGTCGGATATTTTCTAATTTTCTTTAATTTAGTTCAATTGAAGCTGAACTGTAATAAGATGTAAAAAGGCTAAGGCATTGACACTATATTTTCTCTGATTTATTGGGCAGATGGAACCATCGTCACGATTTTCAGACTATAGGCTCAATATAAGCAGAACGCCCCCCTTTTAAAGGCCAAGCTAAATGAAATGACAAGTTTATTGCACTTGGAAATTATAATAGTAGAATTTTCAGTTCACTGGAGTTTAGTTTTTATGGGCCGAAAGCCCATCATTCGCTGTGTTTTGTTCAATACAAAGTGATAGAACTTAGCATAAATCCAATCTTTTGTGAAGTAAAGAGACTAATTCACATTGGTGTTCTAATATTTAAGGCTGATAGAGCTATCGGCTTATGAACTATTGCTTCAGAATTTTATATTATTTACAAAATGACCACGTTCCATTTGTCTAAGGTCCATTTTTCGAAGTTTTAAGTTAAATACAATTTTTAAAATTGTGGTACTGAGTCCAATTCGGACATTGATCTGGTCCGACCATTGCTGGAATAACGTGTCTCTGCTGCAGAAACATGCATCCGTATACATCTGATGTTGTCCAAATTAACCCTACGTACGTAAAGATTAAGTATCCTCTGCCTAAAACGCATTGGTTTGAGTTCAAACGGCTTTAACTACTCGTATGAGGTCAACAAGAAGTAAGTTATCGAGGCACTTTAAAACGTAGCTCTTTTAATCCTTACTACACGAATGTATTAGAATTTTCACATTAATCTTTTAAATGATGTAATTCTATCAGACGTAGGTAACTCTGCTTAGAAATTTGTTTCAGATTACATGTTAGACAGGAATTGCACCGTGAATTTTTTTCTTTTCTTCTAAGTTGATTCTCACTCAAATTTGATTGGAGACTTTTGATTTGTATACGCACATGTTAAAGCCTGTTTATACAAAAAGGGATATAATCAACTAAAAGCATTGTTTTTTACTACTTGAAATTCCATCTTTCTATTTTTTTATTATGGCATAACAACAAATGGGAAGAAAGGATTCGCACTCGAAACCTGCTTTCCCTAGTTTTCCCGACAAAAGATGCTCATAATTAGTAATCACCGAGACAGATATCCTTCAAATTGGGTGAGGTTGAATAGGGGGATAAGAGAAGTAGACTCTCATACACAATGAAAGGGCCTAATCGTGATCCCTGGAAACCTGACAGAAATGAAAAAAACTATTCCGTTGCACAATTTAACCCTAGAAGACTAATCATATTTTTTAGTACATTAAGACTAACCATTCGTCGAATCGACGACGCAAACTTTAAACCCAATTTGTAGAAAAATTTATTTATAAATTGCGTCCGCACACAACAAGAACTCATGGATGACTAGAGCTATACGAAAAATGAAAGGAATCGCGGAAAAAGCAAGAGATAAATTGAAGAAATAAAAAAAAGTTTTCTAGGGTTAAGTAGCCCCTTGTAGACTTAAACATATTCATCAGCTTGATCTTAAATCATCACTCGGTTTCATGAATAAATACGTATGCCGCACGAAGCCACGGCATGTAGGTTACTGTAGAATATTCAAGTTTCCATTTCTGTCAGTCAGAGCCATGATACTCCCATGATTCATCAGGAGAGAGCATCCTGATTGAATCCCTTCTAGGATACTGAGTCGGCCTATATCTATCTACGGGTATCTTTAATTATGTCTTAATTAGACATGGGGGCTTGAAATTCACATTCACACTCATTTCTTGTTCCCGTATCTCTTTGCAACTCATATCTATCAATCTATATGAATCAACCTATTGTCCTGGTACTCAAATTCGTCTAGGTCTTACCTGCATAACGCTAGGAAAAGTTTTGAATTGATGTTATTATGTTCCAATGCCTTGAGTGTAGTGTAACCACCAATGTAGATTAGGATTTCCTTATATATACTATATTGACCCCATCCATATTAAATTTGCTATTCTACAAAAAGCTAGAACTGGAAGATACTGTTTGTGTGCGGGAGTCTTATAGACACCTTGTCTTAGGATTTGTACAGAAGATTACAGAACCCGTTCCCTTCGTGTGACTAGAAATTTAATTTAGCCTTACTTTTGCAGCTTTTTAACATACGAGTACATATATCATTTTATGTATATGACACAAGGTGCATTTCAATAAAAATAAGGAAAAAAAAAAAGTTCTTTTGGCAAAACCGATTTATTTTATTCAAAATAGTCCCCTTCCGACTCAATACAGCGATTTTCATGGTCTAAAATCATGTCGAATTTGTGTTTTAGATCGGCGATCAGGCTATCCTTCTGGATATCTTCCGCTATCCTTTCACCAGCAAATGCCTTTTTCCGAAAAGGTAAAAATCGCACGGTGACAAATCAAGTGAATACAGGGAGTGGTTTACAGTTAAAATGCGATTTTCAGCTAAAAAAAAATCGGTAACAAGTGTCGATCGATGAAATGGCGCATTATCGTGCAATAAACGCCAACTTTTTTCTGTGCGATATTCTCGCCGAATAGGATGAATACGACGCACTAAACGCTTCAACAACCAAGATCGACTAGTGCATTAACCGCTTGGCCCAGCTAAAAGTACTCTTTCTGAAAAATGCCCTTGCCCTTGCTAATCAAAATTGTCTTCACTTTTGACTTCTCCAAACGAAATCTTTTGGGTTTTGCCTCATCTGGCACCTTCCACTTGGATATTTGGCGCTTGGGTTCTGGATCACATTGAAAACACTACGTTTCAGTACCAGTCACAATGTTGTAAAAGAAGTTTTTGTTCTTTTTGGCCTCTTTGTGATGTCCTTTGAATGTTGAATTCTGAGCAATTTTTGGTCGATCCTCATTTTTGTACCGATTACACAACATACTGTCACTTCAAATGCAATGAATCCGCTTCTATTCGTCAATATGTTATGAAATTTTAACGGTTCATCAGGGAAGGATCTACGTTTGGCATGGTATTGCCAATAGTTGCCCTCACTAGAATATTTTTTAATATTCTTAATATTTTTAAAAAGTCCTGTTAACTTTGGAATTGGCTTTGTATATCGTACAACATATCGAAATCAACTTAGGTCAACAGTAAGTCTTTTCAAATTTTGTAATGTCCAATGCCCCGTCAATTAAATGATCCTATATTGATCGATATTAAAAGGAAGGTACACTCGTATAAAGTTATCGAGGGCTGTCATGGGGATAATCCCGTGTGCACAATTGATTTATAGGCCTGCGGGATTTGACTACTACCGAAACCCTTTTTTAATTAGAGCAGCAATATTTGGCTAATACAAGGAACAGATTCAGCTTCCTTTTGCAAGATGAATCACAGATTTCAATTGTTTGGTGTTTATAATGCAAGATATAATCAACACTTCACCAATAAAAGTGTGTAATATAGAATAAAATATATGGGCGGGCAGAGATCATTTAATTTAATTTAATGTCTTGTTAAATATTAATAGTTTCAAAGAGCTCGGATATCATCAAAGAAACTTAATAATATTTCCTGTGGATTTTTTCTAAACCGTACTGGTACCAATATCTACCTTTAGTAACTAAAAGTTTATTAGAATTTAAATTTCTTAAAATAGTGCACTCGAAAGTGATATATACGAGTATCAAACATGGATAAATTACGTCATATTCTACCGAAACTAGAGTTCGATGTTTGCTAAGGAGGTAGGCAAAAGGATTTAAGCCCGATCCTTACTTGTTCTAAGAGGTGAAGACTAATTAAATTCGTAAAGTACAATACTATATATGTATAAGTAAAGAATATAGAAAAAAACAATAGAGAACAAATTTGTACATGACTGCTTTCAGTCTTGTTAATTTTTTAAATTTTCTTATGTATGACGGGCGTATATTATACATATACGAGTATATCTGTACCTGTTGAAGGCACACGTTTTCTCTAATAATATACAATTTTTTTAAAGAAAAACAAAAAACACATTGATTATCTCTGGCTACCGGTTTTGGATAAAAACGTACAAATATCAAAGGCCTGAATCCGTTTTGAAGTCTCCCATCGATGTTAACGTAAATAAACGCGGAAACCCGGCCAAACACTTGTATCATAAATTTTATCAAAAACCATTTGCCTAATTGATTTAGTTGGCCAAACCTACTCGGCACGTTATCATCGTCTGTGAGTCATAAGTGCATTAAGATACGTGCTCAATAAAATTGAAAAAAAAGCACTCATGTGCTTAAAAATATACTTCACCTGTAGCTGCCATTTTCTTCTTTTTTTTTCGCTCTGTTAATCCACACCAAAGCTGGGTTGGCTCCACTTCACCGTTTCGAACGGGTTTGAGTTGTCAATTCTTTCGTCGCATATCAATCAGAATTATTTGTCTCAATAAATCTAATTTTTTATTTCCTTACTCAAGAGTTGTATCCGTAAAAGTTAAGCTCTTTAACACAAACGCACTTACGTAAATGTATTGTATTGTAAACACATACTAGCGCTTATGCAAATTTCATCTCAGGCTGTTTGTATTTTATTCACCTTTTTACTGAAATATTAAAGTCGCGCTTTAGGAACGCCAATCATATATTTAAAACTCTAAATATATGGGCCATGTTAGCCATAATATCGTATACGATATAGCCAATGATCAAATAAATATCAAATTAAATTGATATCAATAGCAATGGCAATATCCCAATATCCGTTAATTTCCTTCGGCAGCATTTACCTTTAATGTGCACTTTGGGGCATAAACGTTACGAGTATACGTAGCATGGGTAGTTGATGCTTCCAAATTGGTTTCCAATTGGCGCATTTCACCTTGTTGTCTGCGTGGAAAGTGGATATAATTCCGAATATACGGATAAAGCTATAAAATGGACGCGTGGTGTACGTTTACGTAGCCTGTGGTACAGGCTAATTGCAAGAAGTCAGGGGGTGTGGGATATCGTTAATTATCCAAGAGGGATGAACACATTTTAATTTCAATTATGAAACCGAGAAGGAATTGCCACAATCACTTGTACCTCGATTTTGACGGGGTATACAAAGGAACATGACCAAAGAAGGAGGACTGTATTTTCGAAGAAGTGGTATTGGAATAGAGGTACTATATAGTACAGGAGTATATAAGTAAATTTATAAATTAATTATTTTTGAAATGAAATGAAAATAAATTGGTTTTGAGGTGGTTTTGTGCTAGTACTGTGTATTGTTGCTATGTCATTTCATTAAGCGGCAACGTCTGGTTGTGTACATGTACATGGTGGTACACGCAAAGCAATTGTGTATCGTTGAGTTATGTAATGAAATGGAATTTCATTGAAAAGGATCGAAAAATACGGATTGGAGAACAGACTATGAAATGAATTGGATCCCTTTTAATTCTTTCATTAATAGTTAATAGTGAGGAAAGAAGTTTGGAGAGTGTTCTTTTTTTGGCAAGAAATTTTTGCTCAGGCAGCACATCCATATCGGGCAACTTCCGAAAAAGTTGCTCCTTATATATATATTCACATATAGTACTATATTAATGTTGCATTTAAAAACATGTTATGTATGTATATTATATATGACAAACTGCACTAAATAAAACATGACAAGTTTTAAACAAAATTACAATTTATAAGAAGAATACAATAGTACAAAACATAGAGATAGTCATTCTTTATGCGGTATCTTTTTAGAGGGGATACAGTTCTGGGTTTTGGTGGAGATTATCTGAATATAACAAAGAGAATAGCAGAATTAAGTTCCAAGCATCCTAGTCCTAGTCCTGTATGCTAAATAAGGCTCCGTCACTTTCCATAAAGCCTAAGGCCACCTAAGACAAAATCTCCCTCTACTGAGTTGTCATTCCGAGTTCAATTCGAAGATTCTGCCCCATATATCCTAGCCGTCTCAGACGATTGATGCACAGTTTTCTGACTAGGTACCGCTCGTATAGTTCGTTGTAAGATCTGCTCCCCCAAAGCCGGTAAACGAATACGGGAGCGAACATTTTTCGGGATAGGGATTTCTTAACCCATTTTATTTTATTTTTGCCAAGGCAGAATTGATAGTAGAGCCAAGGTAGACAATGTCCCTTACAGTCTTGAAATTATAGTTGTCGACTGTGACGTTCTTTCCAATTCGTCGATGTTGTGTGTCCCTTCATGTTGATAGCATACATTTACTTGGTTTTATATTCATTTACTGTTAATGTCATTTTGGCTGCTTCCGTTTCAGTACAATTATGTTGATATTAACATCATACGCTAGTTGTTGTACAGACTTTAGAAGATTGTCCCTCGCTTGTGGGTTCTGCACAATAAAGAAGACAGCGTGTCACCTTATCTAAGACTATTTTTAACATAAAAGATCTCTGTAATGCAGCCAATGTATTAGTAGGTATTCCAGCTGTAGAAAATGAAAATCTGATGAAAAATCTCTAAGAAACCTTGGCACCACTCTGAATACATATCACAACTCCACCCATACTGACAGCATTTAGAGTAAAGACAGATTTAATTCTTCTTCGTATGATGGCATAGCAATCCTTAAATTCGAGAACTCATACGACAAAAACACTCTCTTAAAAAGCTATTTATATCACTACAAACGGACAAATATAGTCCTGATATTGGCTTGGACTCAGTCAAAAAAATTTTCATTTACATTAGTGAGAGTCCAGTGGACATTTCATTTGAGATCAAACATGCATCGTGTCACACTGATATGGCATTTTTGTTAGTATTGTTTAACATTTGATCATGGAAAGACTTAGCCCGGCGAAGCGTTTACAAATTTTTCAGCTATATTATGAAAATTTTGGGTCAACATAATCGGCCTACCGAACACACAATTTGCTATACCATCGAAAAGTTTGAGGGTGGACGTGGTGTAGTGGTACTAGCAATCGCTTCTCACTCAGAGGGTTCAGGTTCGAATCCTGCCCATGGCAAGTCAGTTTTTCATTTGTGTAATTGGAACTCAGACAGAAAAATTCTGCATGTGAAGGCATAACACAGACATGTAGATTTGGCTGTTGTAGAGTTTCAAGCACAGAAAAAAATACTGTGAACTATACCTCGAATCACTCTGAGTGAAGAAAAAACTCTCCGTCCTATTCGGACTCCCACCCCTGGAGAGCGAATAACGAAACCAAACACACCTGAGTTTCAAACCACTACAAAACAATGTTCCTTTCTCTTCCTTCTACCTTTACGCCCGCGCCCAGGCAACAGTAAAAGGGTATCTAACCCCTTAGGCGCGCGTAAATTATAAAAAAAGCCTAATTTTCATTACTGGATAATACGCGACCAAATAGACCACATCTAGTAATTAAAAAATATGTATAGCAGCGGTAGTGGAGAGTCCACGCTATAGCCGTGATGAATCGATTCGGTGCCGTTCTCAACAGCTTAGCTTGTCGTATGCAACGACTTGACGTATTTTACGTGAGGATCTTGGTTTAAGAGCATTCAAATTTCAATTCGTGTAAGAACTGAAGCCGTTTCAGTCGTTGGGCTCTAGAAAAGCTTCCAAAGGATCTACTATTTTCGACCAAAATTTTGTTCTACGATGAGGCCCATTTCTGGCTTAATGGCTACGTCAATAATCAAAATAGCCATATTTGGGGTACGGAGCAACCCGAAGAGGTTTAAGAGCAGCTATGACATCCACACACAACAGCGGTATGGTGTAGTATATGGGCTGCTGAAGTCATCTGTCTATATTTCTTCGCGCCATGATAATGAACTATTTGCGGCCTGAAATTTATATCTGTGGTCTTGACGATATTTGTTTCCACCAAGTTGGCGCCACTTGCCACACAGTCCGTGAAACCATGGCTTTATTGCGATTGAGGAATTGGAGGCCAACATTACTCAAGTCATTGGTCCAACACTACTCATAATGGTCGAACGCATCATAGAAAATTGGAACTTCAGAATAGACCATGTTAGTCGCAGTTACGGCCAATATTTGAAAAAACTAATCTTCAAAAAATAAATGTAAAGAATGGTTCTTTTGTATGATAATAAAGATTACCCAATAAAATTGAACTTAATTGTTTTTTATTTTTAAAAAAGTTACTTTTAAAGAATCACCCTTTATTACACAAACATCGTTAAATTTGGATCATAAAAAATTTCGCGTTCAATCAATCAACATTGACAGCGTTTTGAAAAAATATCTAATTTCATAATTTTACCGGTATTAAAGGTTTATGCTGATGCATTTGGCAGCAAAATTATATTCTGTGTGGCAAGTCAGTGAGTGAAGACAAAACAATAATTGATCATTTTTTATAAAATTAAAAATTTAATAAAATATTTTGGTGATTTTTTTTCGGTAAGTATTAAACACATCAATTTTAGTGTACTATTTGAAATTAGTGTGATTAGTTAGATGATAAGAATCACATAAATAGGAAAATATTTATATTTTCAATAGTTTTTAATCCACCAAAAGGTCAAGTTTTCACGAATAATCCTTTATAATATCTTTTTACGCCAAGATATCAACTTCTTACTTTTTTTTTCGTAATCTACGATATATAAGAAAATAAACAATTAAAGAAAACTTCCCTTTTGTAGTTTGATTCATGAGTGATGGTATATGGTATAGGCACCTGTCTGATATTTGTTGACAAAGAATTATTTGAGTGACGAAATCGCGTGAGCGGCTAAAACCTGCCGAAAGGGAGTTGAAATCCTCTTTGCCTACGAAGCGGCCCAAGAAAGAAAAATTGGAGAAAACTTATTTATTTATTTATTTTCAAGGGATCGATACAACTGAATTTATAAAGTCCGGGATTTTACGCCGGGGTACTATGCCCATGTGGCTTTTGTCAACAGCACGCGTTGTACCGGGTTCCCATATAGATACTTACCGCTAGATACTTTTTTTTTTGGCATTTAAAACTGTGAAATGGAATGGAATTAGAGGTTTTGAATATGGATAATTCTGGCACTTTTTATCATAAATCCTTTTTAACATAAATCTCCTTACGTCTGATTATTCTTTGTTATTGATAGACAATTTGTGAACAAAAATATGATATATCCAAAATGTCCGATGAAAAGAAATTCAAGATTTCATGGACGGTCCAAATAGATTCAGACGAAGATGGTTTTAGTGATGTTGAACTGGAGGACCCAGATTACACCCCAATGGAAATATCACCTGAAGATGACCAATTTATAATGCAGAAACAAGTGACGTTTTCCTGCGAGCTATTAATTTGTTTTTTTGACAATTATATAGTCTAACCGCTTGTCTTTCTGAAAAATGTGCCCGTCACAAAATGTGTCCCATTTTTACTTTCCTTCTACCGTTCAGTGATCGTATTCTGTGTGCGTATTTTGCTACATGCAAAACTGAAGATGCATAGAGAAGTACATACATATTCAAATAAATTATTGTAGGTATGTTTTGAATAAAAACGCATTATTATTATGTAACTTCTTCTTAAATGTATGTTTAAAACACGTCTCAACTGACTTTTGAACATAAAATAAATGAAAAAATGCTGGAATTTGTTCTAACTCAATTAACCGGCATCTTGCTTATCCGGCTCAGCCGTGGTCCGCTGCCGCCGGATAATCGATGTTCTACTGTATGCCGATAATTCTTAGTGGTGATCTCAATTTAGACCTACGTAGCCCTGATGGTGCCAAGTTTCTAGAATTTATGCACAAGGAACTTGGTTTAGAAATGAACTACAATCTTGCCATCTCAACAACTCGTAATTCAATCCTACTTTAGTACATACCGCCCATTATTGTCTATAACATCGGGTTCTACAATTTTAGTACAACAGGTGATGTCTATACTGGAATTAAACTAATTTTTTCATAAATGTAATATGTAATACCATAACATAACTTAAAAAAATTGTGTTTTTTTTCACACCGGGGTAAAACTTTAAACCATATCTTTTTTTGCACAACCACCCTATATTATATTTATCTTCACTCGTAAAACAATTAAGGTTTTTTCATCGTATGCCTCTAAGACATATCCATGTACGAGTACCAATGTATCTGCATGTCGTGTAGATATTTTCAGCAGTTTACTGCTTTTTTTTTATTTAATCGCCCGTCGACTTTAGTAAAAGCGACTTCTTCAGAGGCAAAAGGATTAATCATTAAACGCTTTTATTATCCAGCTACAAAGAAGAAACCTATCGCCTTTACTCGTTGTCAAAAATACTGGCCCAAATATACTACGAGTACCATCAACTGGTGGTTTTATTGGGTCTGGTTATTCATTTTCTTTTTTATTCAACAATTACGAGTATGCTTATTATATATTTATTATAAGACTATTAATACAATTTTTGCTTCAAATATTTGTTATTGAATCTATAGGACCTACAACACTTTTCTCATATTTTCAGCATTGCATGCTATCAGCAATGTTTCTAAGTAATTCTGCAGTATTACGTGGTGAAAAGAATCAATGCAATTAAACGTAAACGAGGGGCATTTTGAGGAAACAGTAAATTGCCCTCTTCAATCAAAAATTGCAAAATCTTCAATGGAGATTTTTACATGAAGAAACCAATGGAGCTGCTCATGCCAAAAATATCAACACAATTTACAAGTAGGATACAGTAGTATCGTACTATATATGTCGGTTTACCGTTACGCTAATTTTCTCGGGAAAAAATGCATTCCAGCCAATAAAAACAACTAAGTCATTGAAAAAGTTAATTGCGATAAAAAAATATTTATCATTTCAGGCTGAAACTGATCGCGTCAAAAAACTTACCCAGGATAAGATCCACTGTCTCTTATCTAAAAATATTCAATAAATTCAACGAGCGATTTGATTCAATTTCAGAAAACCGCTGGATTGTGAGTTGATAAGCAAATGAGCAGCATAAAAATTAAAAAGCACTTACGGCAGTATCTTGCAGATAAACCGCATAAACGCGGAATCAAATTTTTTGTGCTATGCGACTCTCACGGCTTTGCTCACCAATTCGAAATCTACAATGGTGCCCGTTATAATCGGATTTTATCCGATACATCAAATATTGGAAGTTGTGGCAATGTTGTTGTGCGATTATCATAAACCATTCCAAATTTTGTTCACCGCATCGTCTACAATTGACAATTTTTATACCATGCTGTCTTTATTGGTATATTTGAGTGGAAGAGGAATGTATGCTTTGGGAATAATCAGAGCAAGCAGAATTCCAAAATACAAGCTTACTTTAGATAAGTACGTCAAAGGAGACAGAGGACGTTCAATTGAATATGCAGGCAATGCGTATGGCATTGACGTATTTTGAGGAGAGACAATTAAAAATCAGATTAGCATCAACATATGTTGGAATTCAGCCATTTTCAAGAGTTGACCCATCCAATGATCCAAGCATGTTGAAGTTGGGTCCCCACAATTGATACGTGAATATAAGGGCCAAATGGGTGTAGTCAATCTAACGGATGATATTATGGGTCGATATCATATTCGACTCAACACTAGAAACTCAATGGTAAATTTTTTTATGGCTGCTACGAATGCATACATTTTACATCGTCGCATGGATGCTGAAAAAATCTTCTGATGATTCAATTCATATACCTAGAAGCGAAGTTGCTGAATTTATCTAAATTTCGGGAAGAAACAGCTACAGTTCTTGTGTCTTATAACGAAATCCGTTTAGTTGGCCGGCCTTCAAAGCAAGAAAAAAAACCCAGTGCTAGTTTCGACATCGTTCAGAGGGCAAAACATCCTGTTGCTGACAAAAGGTATGAAAATACCAATCGATTTAAATTATGGCTTGGCAAAGATGGTGGTAAAAAATGTAAGCTTTGCAAAACATCGTAAAGACAATGCATTTGATCAAAATGCGATTTCCATTTTTGCTATTCTAACGCAAAAAATAGTTTTTACGAATACTATAAAAAATACTTTCGTTTTTTCAACAGATATACACCTCTATTACTATTTAAACGGGTAAATCTGCCCTGGGGGCCGCCTTCCAATTTATTTACCTGGCGGCTAAATTAATTTTTTTTAACACGTCACCAAAATCGTGACAAAATCTTAGACTAATATCTCACCTAAACAAATATGCTGCTTTATCTTCTGTCAATATTTTAACTTTGTCTGTTAGAGGGTTAGACTAAAGATGGCAAAAAACTCTCCACTGTCCATACTAAGAATGGGCTTGTGTATATAGAGAGGCTCTACTCATCACGAGCGATGAAGACCTGAGAAGATTAGGCTAATCAACCATACTCACACTTATTTTCAAATGTAAAAGCAACAACTTAACGATCTCAGCAGTAACTATTATTTATCTTGTCTCTTCTCTTATTTTCCTTTCTCTTCTCTATTTTCACGTTCTTTCTTATCACACATCTTTTTTTTTTGAAAGCTTACTAATTAGTTTTCAATATGTAAAGGCTCATCATCGGTGACTATCACTAATGCTTTTGATCTTAACACATGTGCATTTTTAAGGTTTTCTATGTTTTCTACTTTGCTTTGTTTTCCTGTTCGTTAATAACGAGTGAGTTAAAAACTTCTAGTGAAAGTGGCATGTGTAGAGAATTGAAGACGTTGCTCAACATTCTGACGAGTAGTGTCACTTTAATGTGCAAAGCATTATATTGGGTTGTTCAAAATATCTTGGGTTTTTTACATTGGATTTTCAAGTGCATTTATTTAATATACATACGTAATGAACATTAATCACTGATATATTGGCCGTTTTGTTCGATGACCTTCTGCTCTATCTCGAGCAACTTCATAACACTGCGTTCATAAAACTTCTCAAGGTGCTGTTTGATGAGGTCAACAGCCGCAAACGTTTTACCATTCAAGGAGTTCTGCATGGAGCGAAATAAGTAGAAGTCTGATGGTGCAAGATCTGTGCTATATGGTGGATCAGGCAACACATCCCAACCAAGTGGCCGTATGACCAAATTTGTGTGTCTAGCCTCGCGTTATAGTGAAAACCTCACCCTTACGATTAATCAGCTCTGGACGTTTTTGTGCGATGGCATAACTTAATTTCTGTTGCTGTTCACAGTAGATATCGGAATTAATCATTTTGTTTGTTTGCAGCTCATAGAAGACTGGTCCCTTCCAATCCCACCAGATTGACAACATCACCTTCTTTTGATGGATGTCCACCTTCGCTTGCATTTCCGATGCTTCATCTCACCTACTCCAACTACTGCCATTGTTTTATATAATACATTTTTCGTCGTTCGTGATCATATACTTCAAGAATGGTCCATTTTCTATAGGTCAGACCTCAGATGAATTTCTTTCAACTAATGCGGTACCCAAATATAGAAGTTCTTTACGAAGCTTAGCGATTTCAAATGACCATGAACGCTTCCAATGGAAATTTTTAGAGTAGTAGCGAGCTTCAGAACCGCTGAATATTTATTTGCTTCCACTAATCCTTTGATTATATCGTCGTCAATTTCGGGAGGCCTACCGGAGCGATGAACGCTTGCAGACATTTGACATACATACGATGTTATGTGCTCGTATATGTTATGCTCAGATATAAATAAACGCGGGCAAAGACGCAAAGATTTTTTGAACTATTGGGCTGTTGATGAGGTGCGTTCTTTGTTTGAATGTGGATCCATGGATATATTTTGATTTCCGAAGCATGGTTTAACCCAGATATGAAAAAAAAAACAACATTTTTTTGTTTGGAACTTGTGGGGGCATAAAAATATATGGAAGGCATATTCTTCAGCCTAAATTAGTAAGAAAATCAACGATATTACTCGTAGATGACACTGAATGTTTCGCACTACACAAAAGTTAGGAATCATCTTGAAGACTTGAGCCAAAATTGTGTTATATGGTGATTTTAACCTTGACATTTTAAGAGGGGAAAATAAACGATTTGTTAACACAGTAAATTCAATGGGTTAACAATGTGTTAAGGACGTCAAACCGAATCATTTTCAACCTCACAAAATACCATCTTCAATCCATATTTTTCTTCTTTTCCGAATGGACTTAATAGAGCAATTTTGTCATAAATTGCTTCCAGATGATACCTTTAACCATGATATAATCATAATGGTTTTCTTTCTTTCAATTCCATCGATTTTCTTCCATTGATGTTGCCACTTTGTTTAATGACTGTTTTAGCCTTGCTTGCACGTCAGATGTAAATGTACAAACATCTTGACTAAAAAACACATTGATTATCGTTTTAATAAACACGTGTCTCTCAAAACTAAGAAAATAGAAAATAGAAATCTTCTTTGGTTCAGCAGATAGATTCGAGAATTCAGAAGCAAGCTTAACTTATTATACTTTAAGCGGCGTAGATATAAATGTCCGCTCACGATTCGCGAAACGAAACTAAGTATTTCTAAGCTAAGTTTAATTCTGATACATAAGTGACGCTCAGCGTTTTGGAAATCTATTCGCCAAATCGGAATCACCAAAAGTGGCTCTGACAACTGTTATATTGATATTAATGAGCTTAATCAAAATGTGCCAATGGTATACTATTCTTTTTGACGGCTTAACAATGGAGTAGCACATAGAATATCCTTTCTCTTTTCAATATGTCAATGAGGCATCATTTACACCGAAGTGTAAAAAGCGGCAATCGATTCTGCTGAAGGGGTTGGAATCGTCTACTGATCCTGAGGAGATCCTGGCGCTGCTCAAAGGGGAGGAGGGCGACGGACTCAAGTTTGTGGGGGTAAAGCCATTTACCACAGCTAGAGCCAGGCGGGAGTTTGCCGTTCTTCCTGGTGCAGCTCAGTTCCGAAAGCCGTCTGGATACTCTAAGGAGTATCAATGTCCTAGACTACCAGGTGGTTCACTGGGAAAAACTAAAAAGGAGCGAAGGCGTTATACAATGCGTTCGCTGCCAGAGGTTCGGGCACGCTGCGTCGATGCGTGAAGTGCGCAGAGTACCACAGCTCCGAGGAGTCTGCTCTGGGTAGGGACGGAGGATCCGATAGGACGCAGCTCTCGTGCATGTTATGTGGGAACGTAGGACACAACGCAAACTATCGGGGTAGTCCTAAGTTCGCTGAAATGAAAAAAGCAAAACTGGCTCGGCAGCAGAAGGTGGAGGTCAAACGTTCACCTGATAGGTTTCAAACACCAGCCGTCACGTCCCAAATTTCGGACGCCCAAATGGCGTCAGGTAGGGGGGCTACAGTACAGCAAGCGACTGTAGCTTCTCCGGCGCCAATGCCGAGAGCAACGGCAGTTGCATCTAGCATGCTGGCCATCTTGCTCGCAATCCAAGGACAGGTGGCTCAGCTGCAACAGCAGGTACAGGATCAGGCCAAGCGGGTGGACCAGATCTATGCGCGTCTGCCGGGGCTAGCGCAACACATGTCGTAATTGGTACGCACATGGTGGAGCAAACTTTGAAGGTCCTTGAGGTGAATTAATTCACTGATTAGGATTGAACGAAGAGTCGCGATGTTTAAATTGCTACAAGACCAAACTCCTGATCTGTTTTTCGGTAGCGAAAAGCAATCTAACCGATAATCACAAACTGGAATACAATAATTATATTGTTAGAAGAAGAAACCGGCCCAGATCCAAACGTGGAGGCAGTGTCGCGATCTTCATTAAAGAAGATATAAAATTTCACAGAGTGTACAAGGGAGTGTTGCGCAGGTTCCGGGTGTTGGAGGCAGTCGTCATTTACATACCGCTCCGCAGTGGAAATCGACTGTACTTGGCCTCTGTTTATGCACCTGAGTCTTCAGAATCCACTTTATTCATTACAGAGCTCGACACGATTTTTCGACTTCTGAGGCTGGAATCGTGCAGAATTATTTTGTTATTGGCGGGGATTTCAACGCTAAACACAGAGATTGAGGAAATAATTTGCCAAATACTAGAGGGAACCTACTACTCGATTGGTGGGGTCAGCACGATGTCATGTACAAACTCGGTCTTAAAGCGACGGATAACCCGTCGTTTCCCAGAGGCGGGTCTTATTTGGATCTACTGCTGTATGACGAACGTATACGACTGACAGGTACGAACTTACAAACGCTAAACAGTCTGCGCACATTCGTGTATGAGAGCGACCATTGCGGTTTTAGCACCGAAATTACAGTTCGCAACGAAACTGCAGAAGTGGAGGAGTTTATCCAAAGATATTCTTACAAATTACAGTAAAACTCGATGGACACGCATCTCCGCAACCT
This sequence comes from Volucella bombylans, assembly GCA_949129095.1. NCBI lineage: Eukaryota > Metazoa > Arthropoda > Insecta > Diptera > Syrphidae > Volucella > Volucella bombylans. The sequence goes on along the minus strand of OX422140.1, from coordinate 189,229,814 downwards.
TGACAAGAGCACTCTTCTTGAACACGCTCCACCCACAGTCCAATAGGAATTTATCAAACGAAGAAATCGCCAAGTACCTAAAACGAATGGACGAGACAATTAAACAAACTATGTACGTCACTATACCGCGGTATCGACGTACGACTAACGAAGACCTGTTCCGCAATCCTACTATTAACGCACTACACCGACAGAAAAGTAGACTTCTGTCAAGACTTAAAAACTTGTATTGACAGTTAACTGACAGACAAGACCCGGAGATTAGGACACTGAAGTCCTCAATTAAAAATCTTCAAACTCTAATAAAAGAGAATTACAGAATTTCTGTAAGTTCATATTGGAACAACAAGGTTCAGTGTCTTAAAATAGCCCGGACAACAGACAACGAACGGTTACTGACAATAGCAGGTATTGAACCAAATGAAGCCGCTGACGATAACGACTTCTTTGTGATCGAGGATCCACAGTAGAAGGTTGAGGCCATAGGGGCTACTTTCCAGGAAGTATACAAGGCCACTGATATCATTAGCCCTAATTATGACCTGGACAATCGCGTCTTGGTGCACAAGTGCTACATTCGAAATGAAGTAGAGAGCTGGCGATCCAACGGCTCTGGTTTCACCCGGTTTAGCGACGAAAATATAGCAATAAGATCAGTGAGACAGTATGCGCTCTGAGTAATACAATTCAACAATGTGAGAAAGAAATGAAGAAGCTCTCTGTGGAGAATAAAAGAATGACGGAACAGCTAGCTGACTTACATCGACAGCAGCGGCTCAGCGATGTTATTGTTCGTGGAGTCCCATATGACTCAAGCGAGAATCCCATTGAACTTGCCAGAAATATTGCAGCAAAATTAGAACACCAAATGTCAGAGTATATCGATACTTTTCGCCTGAAAACAAAATCCTCCAACGGGCCAAGAGCATTGGTAATACGACTCTCATCAGTATCCGAACAAAAAGCTCTGATCTCAGCTTTCCGTAAAAAAAAGGTCTCACGCTCGGAGAATTGCTGAACAACACCAACTCTAATACTGGCAACCACCAGACAGCATAGAAAATCTACATTAATGAAAGCCTCACGCCGGAAAATGTCTCACTTCTTCGTCACGCCAATAATTTGCGAAAAGAGGGACTGCTCTTCTCCGTAAGAACAAAAAATGGGTTGTGTTCTTCAGCCCCCTTCTCTCTAAGGATTTACGAGTATCTGGTTTTATCAAGTCATCTACTTGTAACGTTATTCAAACTATAATTCATTTACCTTCTTTCATTATATTTGAAGTTAATTGTTTTTTTATGAATTACTTTTTTTATATAATGCTTTTTATCGGGGCACTTCACCTCAGATTTATAATTTTTTTATCTTTTTTCCTTCTTTTTTCTTCTATACTTCCCCCCTTAATTTTTCTCATTCCTTCTTCCTCTTTATATCTTTATCTTCCATCTTTCCATTTTACACCGTTTGCTTGCTTGTTAATGTCACTTAGCTCAAATTTTTTGTTTTTAATTTTATATAATGCTTCATAGTAATGAGTCTTCGCTTGGTGATATGAGCGGATTCTCAACGCGAGCAATGATTAAAATACTATCCCAAACACGTACAGGATTTAAAGTGTGTCATTTAAACGCGCGTAGCTTAAGCTTATCTGAACTAGACTATTGGTTGGTTATATTTTTAATGGATCGGGTGTGGATGTTATATGTGTAAAGGAGACTTGGTTTAGACCCAAAAAAAATGGATGCAAATGCTGTTGACAATATTCCTGGGTACAAACTGACTCACCATCCTAGGATCACAGACACAATTGGGGAAGGAGTCGCTGTATATTGTAGCACATCCCTTAGCTGTCATATTCGAATAGTTGGTAAGTCTCTCGATCTTAATAGTATAGAATACATGCTAATCGAAGTTTCTGATGACAACATAAAGTTACTTCTGGGTATCGCGTATTATCACAACCGTTATTGTTCTTTTGACCCATTTTTCTTGGCATCATTGTTTGCGGTGATTTCAACATAGACCTACACAAATCGGACAATAAAGCTTGCCAACTACTTGATTCGATTGCTGGTTCTGGAGTTAATGTAATCAACACATTTGCTACCCGTTATGCACCTGATACTCCCCCAAGCCTTCTTGAACTATTTATTGTGTCTGATCGCTCCAACGTTCTGCTTCAGGATCAGTTGTCCATTGAAGCTATGTCTGATCATGACTTGCTGTTCTGTACATACAATATTAACTTATCTCGTTCGCCTACATCTTCAACTTTCCAATACCGAAATTATGCTGCTGTAAATAATAGTTCACTGCAACTTGATGCCAGCATGATTCCTTGGCAAAATTGCTATTTATATACAGACATTAATGCTAAGGTAACATTTTTAAGATCTTTATTGTTGGACATGTTCAACAAACATGTTCCCTTAAAGACTGTGTCTGTTAGCAGTGAAACTTGCCCATGGTTCACGTCTGACGTGCATAATGCTATGAAAGTCCGAAATAAATTATACTCGTGTTGGAAGCGAAACCCAACCACCTTAAATTGGAGTAATTTCCGCCATGCTCGCAATCATTCGACTTACATAACAGGAAATGCGAAGAAAAGGTATTTTCTGTCTAAACTAGGCACCAACCAATCGACCAAAAAATTCTGGAATAATTTACGCTCCATTGGGGCCGGAAAAAAAAAATATCTTAAGCAGAATACCTGATATAAATGATCTAAACGAAAGTTTTGTTTCTAGTGTGCCCAACAACTGTGTTTTTGTCCCAAACACTGAGCTCTTTTTTAAAAGTGATTTTGATTTCGAAGTTGTAACAGAAATTGAAGTCATTGAAAGCATTCGTTCTGTCAAATCCGATGCAGTTGGGGAAGACGGCGTTCCCATTAGATTCATTAAAATGATACTTCCCCACATTTTCAGTGTACTAACGCATGTATTCAATTTTTGCATTCTCAGTTCATCTTTCCCTGATAGTTGGAAATTGGCTAAGGTGTTATCTGTACCAAAAAAATAGCAGCCAACGTCTACCAATGATTTTCGCCGAATTATTATTTTACCATGTTTGTCAAAAGTTCTGGAAAAAATACTTGTGAAACAAATTTCCTGTCATCTTGATCGTCATAACTTATTGTCACCCGTTCAGTCCGATTTTCGGCAAAAACACAGCTGCTCCACAGCAATGGTTAAAATACTTGATGATATTAGAATTGAATATGACTTAGACAATGTCTCCTTACTTTGTTTGCTCGACTTCTCCAAAGCTTTTGACAAAGTAAACCATGAAATGCTTTGCAAAAAACTCAGATTGTACTTTGGATTTAGTGAAAGATCAGTATGTCTTATATCCAGTTATTTGTGTGATCGTAGCCGAGAGATTTATTTGGTGATACTGCCTCAAATTCTGAAACTTTGTTAACTGGGGTACCCCAGGGCTCAATTTTAGGTCCAATTTATTCTGTATTTTCATCAATGACCTACCAAAAACTTGCACCAGTACCAGAGTTCACTTTTACGCCGATGATGCACAGATCTACTTATCCCGCCCAATCGGACTAACTGAGGACCTTATCTATAGGATAAATGAAGACCTTTCTAGTATATATAGCTGGACTCAATGCAATGGACTAACTATTAATCTTGCAAAATCGCAGTTAATATTGATTTCCAAGCAACAGTATAACACTGATGATCTAGCACCTGTCTTCCTTAATAATGTAAGACTTCAATACACAAATGTCGTAACCAATCTTGGATTCAAGGTAAATCGTTCGCTCACTGCGATCGATCACATTAACTATTCCATTGGACGCATCTATGCTGGGTTGCGCAAACTCTGGCCGTATTCTAGTTGTATACCCGTCGATACTAAGCTTAGGCTTATTAAAACTTTACTTATACCTATTATTGACTACGCCATAGTTGTGTACAATAAACTTGATTCTCAATCCCACCATAAGTTGCTTGTTGCCTTCAACGACATGATAAAGTATGTATACGGCCTTCGCCGACGTTATCACATCTCTCACTACCATAAAAATGTACTCGGTTCTTCGTTTCAACAATTCCTTGACACCAAATGTTGTATATTCCTACATAAAATCATCCATACCAAATCCCCTCCGTATTAGTTCGCAAAACTTCAATTCGTGCAATCTTCTAGGACATGTAACCTCATCCCCCCATTCCATAATTATTTGAACACATCGCGTCTTTTCTTTGTTAATGTCACTAGGCTCTGGAACTCACTACCAATATCGACAAAACAAATAATTGGAGCCAGACAATTTAAAGCTTCCGTATTAGAACACCTCTCCTGACTTCTAAACTCTTTCTTCCTATTTTCTTTCATTCTATTCTCACTCCCTTTTCCTCACGTTTCTCTTCATCTTCTCATACCATCCAGTTTATCATTTTATTATTATTATTTTATTTTTATTGAAACTACGAGTATATATATGCTTAACATTTGATTTATTGTTATATTATTAAAATATTAATTTATTAGCATTTTGTTAGATTATATATTATTGCCATATCTTAGTACTATAAAAGACAAAGTCTTATCTGTACAGTTTGTATTATCCAATAAATTGAATTGAATTGAATTGAATTGAATTGAATTGAATGTCATTGCCAGAGAGGGTGACTTACCCCCGTTCATTTCAAAGGAAGGACTCCATGAGATCTTCGACACAAGATACAAGAGTTAAGAAATCAGTGGGGACCGATGGTATTCCAAACATCGTGCTTCGACATCTTCCTCTAGAGGCGGTGGACATTTACACCACAATGTTTAATAATGCAATGAATAATGCACATTATCCAGCGCATTGAAAACCGGCAGTGGTTCAACCTATCCCCAAAAGGGGGAAGGATATATCCAATCCGGCGAATCTCCGGTCGATAAGTCTCCTTCCGAATATCAGTAAGGTTTTTGAAAAAGTAATTAATAGAGCTCTGTCTAGGTGGGTTGAGGACAAACATATAGTTCCGGATAATCAATTCGGTGTTAAGGCGGGACATGATATCCCACATGTCGCGTCTAAACTGGTGTCCGATATCCAATGGAATAAAGGCAAAAACCAATGTATTGGTTCCTGCCTTGTTGACTTGGAGAAGGCCTTCGACACCGTATGGTTAGAGGGTCTTTTCCATAAGCTGACTAGGATAAGGATCAGTAAACCACTTTTGTACATTCTTTATAATATGCTACACAACAGACAGTTCATCGTGAAGAATGATGATGTAACTTCTTTTGGAATATTTCAAATTTAAAATGGTCTTCAGCAAGGCGCAGTCAATTCGCCGATCCTATTCAACATTTATACAAGCGACTTGATAGGTTCACTTCCCCGTACTAATGCGAACGCAGACGATTTGATAGCGTACAGAACAGGTCCAAAAATCGAGGTCATTAATATTCTCTTGCAACGTGACTTCGATAAGATAAGACGATTTTGCGATGACTGGTAGTTGAAAATCAACGCCGTTGTCTGGAGCCTCTAGGGATACCAGAAAAAATTAGCGAAAGTTCGCGATCATTGGACAACACGGACAGCCTCTTGACTGTCGAAATGTAGTTAGATACCTTGGGATTTGGCTAGATCAGTTTCTGTGTTTTGACAAAAATGTAGATGCTGCTCTGGCCAGAGCTAAAGGCGATTTTGCCCTTACAAAGAGACTGTTTTATAGCAGCCAATTCGATGCGAGGGTAAAGGTAATCTGCTACTTTTTTTTTATAATAAGCGCGCGCTCAAGGGGTTTGTGTACCCTTAAGGTGATTGTACACAGCGTTTTTAAATGTTTGCAAGTTATAACGACCAGGAAATACAGAGATCGGCAGGACATTCCATACGTAAGTTGTACGGCTTAGGAACGAATCACGATGTATTAGAGTATGGCCGAAAATGGGCTTGAGGGTATACTGATGAGCATTCACAGCGAGACGGGTGTTACGGTTGAAAGTTTGAATAGGCGGAATGCTACTGGCGATTTCAGTGGAGCACTGGTGGTGGAAATAGCGATAAAACAAAGTGAGACACGAGACGAGGTGTCCATTGATTGACTGATATTACGAGTAGTATCATCAATAAGTTTTATCGCACGGTTTTGAATCCTGTCTAGCAAGTGCAGAGATGTTTTAGGAGCACCTGACCAGATGTGGGAGTTGTTCTCCAATTTTGGGCTTATGAATACCTTATATATTGAGGCCAGATCAGAGGGGGTACAATATTTCTTACATCGCTTCAGGAAACCTAGACATTTCGCAGCATTTTTGGCGACATCAAATATATGGTCATTCCAACGTAAGTTGTCATTGACACACATGCCGAGATTGGAAAGTTTTTCGGTTTCGACGATGCAAGTGCCATTCATGGATAATGGCTGGGTGTTTAAATTTCGCTTTAACGACAGCAGACAGTATTGTGTTTTGGAAGCATTAAATTCCACTCTGTTGAGCATGTTTTTATTGTCCCGTGTGGTTCAATGTACGTGCAAGCTTAATGGAAAAGATTCGGGTGTTTGAGAGAGCTTGCCTTCGCTTGTACAGAACACCAGAGTCGAAGTACAAAATTTTTTATCCTAATGAAGTCCTTTACAATAGGGCGAATCTAATACGAGTGGACAACTTCGTAATTAAGCAGACTCGAAGGCACATCGCAAGAGCAATGACCTCGACGAATAACATGATATCTGGGTCTTACTACCCCAATTACCTTTACCACGAGAGTGTGCGCTCTAACGGCTTCGTTCCACCGGAAGCATTCCTATACCTTGATCAGATAGGGTTGATCCAGGATAGATCAGCGGTCCCGTTAATCTTCCATGTCGCTCGAACAGCTGGGGACAGGCGACTCAACTACAACAGAGACGTTAGTCTCCCATGTCGCTCGGACAGCTGGGGACAGGCGGCTCAACTATAACAGAGCCGTCGCACACGGCAGAGGGATGTCGTTCGGTAGCACCAGCATTTCTGGTGTTTGAATGATGGAGAAGATGTTTTGTCGTCGTTTCTTTCAATTACGGACCAGCCTCACTAATGAGGCAGAGCTGGCCAATCTGTTTGCTTGTAAATAGCGATGGCCAGCTTACATAGGTTTAGGTTAGCATCTAAGAAATATATATATATATTAGTATATACAAAGGGGTATATATGTATATTATTGTGTATAATGTATATGTGTGTATTGTGTATGTAGGTTAGGTAGACTAAGGTTTATTTTAAGTTAGATATTAAATTTTTATAAAAAAAATAAAAAAAATGTCCATATGCTAAGTTTTTGTTAACAAATATTTTTTCTTAGCCTTAAGTATTCAAAATAAATAGTTCTAAGTAAAATGTAAATAAAATCGAAAGACATAGATATAAGAATTTAGAGTAGCTTAGAGTAAGTTAGTATAAGATTGTTAAGTAATTTTGAGTTAGCATTTAAGCAGTTTTTGTTAGTATGTATGAGTAATCATTAAATTAATATAATAAAATGCATTTAAAACTAAACTAAAACTGTTCGCACGCATTTGTGTTGTTCGTTCTTTTTAAAAAATAAATTTTTTTTTAATCCCTGTTATCAAATTATACTCGCCAAATAATTCTGATTACAGGCTATCCTTCGTTTCCTCCGAAAAGTCTTTGGGAAAATCGTTAGCTAACAAGTGAAGATATTTCACCCAGAAAATAATTTAATAATGAAGCACGAATCCGGTTTTAGAGCTAAGCACAACTGCACCATAGCCTTGTTGAAAATTACTGATGATATACATTCTGCTATTGATGAGGGTATGATGTCACTTGTGGTTTTCCTTGGCTTCTCAAAACGTTCGATTCGGTAAACCATCAAATTATTCTGTATAAATTAAGAAATCAATTTACTTATGATGATTATGCGTGTCAACTTGTGGCATCATATTTTAACAATCGGAACCAAGTTGTGTATCACGGTGACAAAAAATCGTTGAGTTTGCCAATAACTTCCGGTGTGCCCCAAGGACCTGTCCTAGGCCCCCTTTAGTTCATGTTTTTTTTTTTATAAATGATATTTGTAAAAGAATTGTGTAATGCGATTATCATGTCAAATAAAACGAGATATATTTATAAAAAAGTATCCAAGTCTTTCTTGTCCTCCAGTTTAACCAATCTTAACTCAGATCTTCATTCTATATTTGTTTGGTACCAAAAAAGTTGCGTAAGCCTTAATTCATCAAAAACCAAATCGCTGTTGATATGTAATAACTTGGAAATTTTGAATTTTGCCGCTTTATGTTAATCATAATCCTCTTGAATTTGAAACTAAAATCAAAAATCTATAAATCCATTTCTACCAACATTTTCACTAAATCGATCACATAAACAAAATTATCTCTAAGATATATGTACATATCGCATCCTTAGGCAACTAAGCTCAACAAAACAGTACTTGTCCAGCAAAGCAAATATAAAACTAATCAAGATTTTTCTTATACCCATCATACTGTACGGATATGATGTCTTTGGAAGTTTACATTCTACGTCCTTTAATAACTATACAAAATCTAAAACGGTATGACCACACTATTATTATTTTTTTTATTATTAGTCAGAACTTGACTTTTGCTAGAAAGCCTATCTGACAATATTTAAAAACTAAATACAAGAAATAGTATAAAATACTCTCTATTGCCAAAATGGTAAGAAGCAAATGTATACTTCGAATTTGAATTAAGTAACATTTTTCATAAAAAAGTTGAATTCAGTATAAATATCAAAAACAGGAAATATAAATAAAGAAACCAAGAAGTTAAGTAGAACATCCAAACGGAATTAAATTAAACTATTGGCTGAAAAAAAGATTTAATTGTAAAATAGACAAAGGAGAAAAGCTAATTTTTCACATTATGCAAAAAAATTTTTTTTACTCTTTTGCGTCTAAGGATTAAGGATAAAAAATTAAATAGATGAGGTGCAATAAAAAGTTAAGACTGAGAAAAGTGAGTCTTTTTGACGATAGGTAATATGACGAAGTTACTGTTATAGACACTTAAATTATAGTTTTCATGTAGTCTAATAGAAACCAGAATTTCAAAAAAATATTTTTAAAACTCTATAGCAGTAAAGGTGCTTTAATGATAGAATATGCCTTAAAATGTTCAAACGGTTGACCTTGCAAGTATTTCTCATTGCATGTTCTTTTGTCATTAACAGGGTTTTTAAATGACTAAAATAAGAGCCACCCCAACAGGATAACCTATACTGTAGCTTGGACATAAGGCGACCACTGTTTTTAATATAGATAAACTTCAGAACAGCTGCTTAACTACTCTATTAAGGCTGCCCCTTTTAATTAAACCTGTGATCTAAAATCAGACCCAAGTATTTAAAACGTTCCAAACGGTCAATTTAAAAACAAGAGTTGTTATAGCTAGCATCCTTATTTAAGGTAACAGAACTACCATACGTTGGCGACCAACTAAAGGAAAACTCGGTGAATGATATATTAAAACAAAGTCATCACATGCTGTTCCCTTGACATTAAAATGTTTCGCGTTGAACCACCTTCACATAAATCATAGATGACATCTAAAAGTAGATTAAATTAATTCGTATGAGAGTACGAAAAACCAGTATAGCCAGCGGAAGCAGTGATTTTGCCTTTGAAATGCTGAATAAACATGGAATTGATATACAATAAAAACAGGATGGGACCCAAAACAGAGCCTTGAGGGACACCCATAAATATAGACTTCTGCGAACTAAAACAGTTTTTGATTTTTACCATTTGTTTACGATTTTTTAAATACGACGCAAACCAGTCATAGGTAAAACTTCTATAACCCGCTTGGTAAAGCTTATCTAATAGCAAAATGCAGTCCACTATATCGAACTCTTTGGTAATATCTATAATTTCTATTTATTTCTATAATATTTCGCAAGTAAATCCAAGCAGAACACTTTCCGTAAACCTTTCACTTTTAAAACCGTATTGACAGTCGTTAAAAAATTTTGTTCTATCTAAAAAAGGAGATAATTTTCGACTCTTTCAAAAATTTTACAAAATACAGACAATAGGACTACAATTGTTTAACTCCATGGTGTGTAGTTTTTATTGGAAATGAATCACTACAATTTCTTTCAAGTATTCCGGAAAGATTGCAAAGGATAAATGTAAAGCTTAAATCATCAGCAATATGAAGAGAAATTTGTTTCAATATTAAGCTAGAGATCTCGCCTGAAGAAGAAGATTTATTCGTTTTAAGAGACAATATTATTTTATGCATTTCTGGTGCAGTGAATTCTGTTAAGAAAAAGGTTCGCGGTTGAAAACCCATTTGATTTAAAGTAAATTCACATTAGCAAGTAAAGCTATCCATATTTGAAGAATTATCCGAAGTTCAAACAAAATCGTTAAACATTTAAATTGTTATAGTTTACAGTTATATCTGTTTAGAATTTCGTTTACAAATCCCCATTCCTTTTTAACATTACCGATATAATCTTCTAATCTCTTCCTAAAATAAATCCGTTGCCAGACGTGGTCTCGTGCTGCTTTTGCTTCCCAACTGTCCCACCAAAGATTTTCTCTTAGGAAAGTAAGCGCTTCGTAACAGTTGAATAGATTTATTTTTTTTTGACGTTAGAGGGGTCTTCGATTTGTGGATCAGATTGTTTTGCAGTGACAAACTCTTGCAGTGCTATTCCTTCTGGTTTTTCTATCGATGAACTGTTGTTTGTTCAATTGTGAGCACGTTTCATTCTCACGTACCTATGTTCTATATAATTTCTCACTGTTCTTTGAAATGTGCAGCTGAACTCGATAAAATCGTTAAAGTCTGAATTAAAATCAATTCAGCTTCTGCTTTTGGAATTATTTAAATATTTTGAAAAGTTTCCGGTTCTGTATCTAAACCGAAATTGAAAGTTCACCCAAAAACTATCCTTGGAAATATAGTGAGTACTTGCAGTTATATGCATGTAGTTGACAGTAAATTGTAGTGTCTCTGAATGGCCCCCTGGAAGACAATAACTTACGGAAACCCCTGTAAGTGTGCCGACTTGCGTTTTACTACTGGCAATTTCTTGGTGTGACTAGTTAATTTCAAGACCATATTTGCCAAGTATGTATTTAGATATATTGTATGTTATGTTGAAGCTAAGAACCGATAATAGTTCGATATTTAAACCAATAAGATTACAAAGATTTAGAGGTTTTTTTTTGAGTTATATAATAGTTCACAAAGTCGTCATCTGTTACCTTAAATAGCTCGGCAGCTAGGCCGTCTCTATTAGCAGCTTGTTGGATTGTTTGGAAGCAATTAACAAAAGGTTTACAGTGGTAACATAATATAGGAGAGCAGATCTTATAGATGATGTTGAGGAAACTGATGCCTCTTTAGTTGGAGTAGACTTAAGGGCCTTATTTCTGCAGGATCCGGCATACAAGTCTGCAGATCCATTCATATGTCATATTTCATCCGGCGGAACGATTTGGTGCATGCTATTCGCAGAATTATTTCATACGTCTTGAAGAGCTCAGTAAACAACCAGCCAGGCAGCCAGGCCGTTAGTGCCGGCAGCCTTTTTGAGTAGCTTGGATATCTTCATTTCATCGATCATCATTGTTCAGGTAAAATAGTTCATTCATGCTGACAGCGGGAAGTTGATCATCATCGCCGTTTTACAGTCAGCAGGAATTCTTCCATATCCTCAGCACTGACTACGGATCAACCACTATTTTCCTTTTTCGCCCATGCTAGATCATGTTTCTTTTTACTTTATGAATTTCGAGATGTCTTTTCTGCAATAATATTTCTCTATTCTAGCGAGTTCCTTTTTCTTCCTGTTCTGAAGCCGTTGCTCCTCCTTATTTGCAGCGCTGCTCTTTAAGTTTTCTATTACACTGCTTGCTCGAACGGCATTCATCTTCAAATCACAGGTTTCGTGGTGGTGATTGTGCAAAACCTGATGGGTTTAACATTTTTATGGGGTTTCGGGATAAAATATAAATATTTGCGGCGCATGACATCAAGCGAGGTTAAAGCACATTACGCCAGGAGAAGCCACATTTAACACAGAAGTTGTATGAAGCGTATTTTCCAAACAAACCAATTCAGGGTGATGTAAATAATTTTCAGCCAATACACAGCCTCAGAACGTAGTAGATAATAACCTACTCAAAGTGGGATAATTATTTTACTAACTAATGAAGGATATGAATAGGAGTATTCAGTGATTTACAATTCATTTGTCTTCATAATTTTATTTCATAAGCCTTCAAAAGTCGCATTTCCCTTGCGTTTTGTAGCACTGACACGCCTCATCACCCCAATGTTTCGCTGTTTAAATCGCAGTTCCCATTCTGATTGAAAATTCTCATAAGTCTACCTTTTTGATGTCATTACCATAGTTACGTCGACGCCAATATGAACTCTAAAAATTTTAATAACCGACAGCGGCTGTTGTATTACCTGGCACTCACGGGCTACTATACAAATCTGGATCCAAACAAATTCACGGCGCTCAAAATAGGTGGTCCCATTGTGTGCAACATCCACCAATGTCAACCATTTTTAATCATAAACATCATATCGTGTCACTTTAAAATTCCATGTTGATGCAAACAAAGCGCCACGCCCTACGTTTATTATTTATATAGTGGGTATGTAGCCTGGGATGCTACAATTGAACTGACAAAACAACAAACACACGTGGGCTTATCAAAAAATGACAAACAAAAGCCTACTAAACAATAATCGACCATGCAATGCAGATACAAATAAATTAGTGCATCTCTGCGAACATCTGTATCTAAATAAGGAACTCTTTTAAGGATTAACTGCAAACGCCATTGCAAATTTTACGAAAATTGCTCTAGATATCGTCATCCAGCATCGAGTTCGCGTCCTTGCAACGATTATTCGTATTAGTTTCTTTCAAGTGAAACGATATTTATTGAAATTGTCAGTCGTAAAATAAGTCCGCGTGTACTTTTGATGGCAATGCGGTTCGTATCTACATATAAATCCGAGTATATGTATACGGATACAGTGGGCTAAGTATTTTTTTTTATAGTTTATTGACGATAAGTTTTGCATCGTCCTTCGGGTAGTCTAATGTACGCCTCAATTTTTGTAGAGTATTCGTAGAACCTTCTTTTACGACAGCAACCCTTTTGTGGCTGAAGTGAGTGGAAGAAAAGAAGGTCGAAACGTTTTGTCGATGGGAAGAAAGAAAGAAAAAAAATTTATTATCCTTTTTGCGATTTTCGTTTTATTCAATTTTTTTCCGCATCCTTTCGTCGTAAATTTCGGATTTTTTTTTATTTTGTTTGTTAGGCTTTGGCGGACCTCAGTTGTTTTTAGATGTCGAAGTGACTAAGTGAGTACCTTTTATCGAAGGAATACACAGCAGTAAGTGCAGTAAAAAGGACGACTTTTAGAAACCACCGTGAAGAAATAGACCTTTCTCTGTGTTATTTTTTATGCTCGTGAAAACCCTTTTTTTCCTTTTTTTTATTCAGGGTTGTTCCTTTGTTCTAAGAACAACAACCACTCACCTGATGCGAATGAGATATCTCCTTCCACTCATCATTTTGTTGCTCGTTTCGTCCCATTTGGTAATTTTTGTTGTTTTCTGCAAGGACTTTCCTTTTTCATTAGAAGGGTTAAAGAACACTCACTGTTCATCATGTCAAAATTTAGTTGGTCTGTTTTCGAAAGGATGTGAAACTTTCACTTTGGGTTAAACCCCAGCGGTGCATGTTGAATGTTTATATGATTCGCCGCATCAAAATATGTGTTTCATGGAATATTGTCTTTGTCATTTGAGAATTTGTACGCAACAAGAGACTGCTAGCTGTAGCAAGTGCTGTGGACTCGACAGTAGTCTCAGCTGCCGAAATTAGTGAGAGAAGACATTTTTTGCACAGATAGAGGTTTCATTGAACCTGATTAAATCCACTTTCGACAAATGTCTTGCCGACCGACACTGCGCTGTCTGTGCAGAATGAATAAAAATGATAATTTAGTGTGCTGAGTATTTTTCGACATTCGCAGTCGTTGGTAGTAATAATTGTCAACTTGAATGCGCGTATACAGAGAATTGAGTATAGTTTATGGAATTGTTTCTAATTTGGCATGATGCTCTTGATATAAATGATTTTGGTTTGTTGATATATAATGGTATATGGGAGTAATGCCCCTTGAAGTATTAACAGGTGAATGGTTTCACCTGTCGAAATTCCGTCATAGTTTCTCTTAAAAAGTATAAATATTTGAAAGATCAATAGCAGCTGGATGATTGGCTACACAGGAATTAATTCAACGAATAAACTAAGGAAGTTCGGGCAAATTTTGTGAGTTTTTCTAATGACCCTCTAATTCTTTTAATAGATCTAAACGAAGCTTCGCGTTGTAACCTCTAAAATGGGTGGCATTGCGCTGAATGTCTTCTTTAATTTCCATGTATACAACAAGGATGAGAAAAAAGAAGAATGATCACCGCTTAAGCCTGACATGTGTTTAAAGTCAAGTTCATTCATATGGTAATTTCGACAATCCTGTTCCCACGCTCTAATAAGAATCAATAAAGTCCTTTAAAAAACGTTTCCCGTCCACATATTAATTTTGAGCAAGACACATTTTGCGAGTGATTCTGAACGTTTCCAAATCTTGTGTATTTAAGACTGTCACGCCTTTGCAAATACGATGATAAGACATTGGTTTATAGTCTTATCATCGTATTTGCAAAAATGTTGTTGCCTAGGCTGCCTTCTCATAATGTTCCTATATTTCAAAGATTTCTGTTTTCGTTACTGATGTGAATCGACATGATAGACTTCAAAGATTTTTGGTCTTCTTACTGCACTATTTATTATTATTATTTCCTTATTGAAATCAGTTTAGTAGGTTTTACAATTTAAATAAAAATTTCTTAAGTATGGCAATTATGCTGTCTGTCGGATTGAACATTTCAAAAATAAAATAATATTATACAACATAGGCAAAAATAGAAGTAATAAGTAAGTACCCAGTCAAAAATTATAGCTAAAAATGAGACGTGATACATGTGCTAAATTAGAGATAATTATTTTATTAAGTTTTATAATTTTGCGATAGTTTTAAGAGAAGAGAGAAAGAAAAAAAGGGAACTGCATCTCATATAGAGAGCTTAAACATTTTGGAAACTATTTCGATAACAAAGAACATGTTTATAATATTTATATAATTTATGCCGAAAAAGTCTGTGAATTTCTTGTAATAATGGACAAACTGCCAGGAAATGGTAGGTATCTTCTTTCTAGTTCCTATCGAAAAGAGTGATTATGTTAGTGATTAGGCTGCGACTTTGTGAGAACCAAATTCAACTGGAGAATTTCAACCAAATCCTTAAATATTGTGCTTATAGCAGAAACCAATTGGTCTGCACACAAATAATTGTTCTTCAAACGATTTCTTAGTTTTTTTTTTGTAGATTTGTCTTGAACTCGGTGAGGATGAACAATCTAAACATTGCAAGAATATTGCTTCATCTACCTCAGCTATCACGTCAGAAAACATTCCATATTATTCCTCAACGTTAGATTCCCTTAATGTTTATGGTTAGTCGTACTTCAAGGGTGAGTGCAATTTGGTTACATTATCTTCCTGCGTAGACTATTTCTATTTTTCTTCACAACTCTATTACTGTAGTTAGCGTTTGTTTTTCGGTTTTGATTTCAGATTTGACATATATCGCGTACGTTGGGGAGACATTTGGTAACATGACCAAACCTCTTTAAAAATCCTAGGACCCTTTCGAAATCTTCACATTGAACCAAATATCTGAACCCCATAATACATTCAAGTTCTACCTCTTGCATTGAAAACTGTATACTTAGATACAACATCAATGTTCTGATTGCCGAAGAACCTAGACCCCATAATAATTAGAGCTGCATTAGCTTCAAAAATTTTTTCTTTTGTGTGTCAAAAAATTTAAGTTACATGTTAGCAGCACTCCTAAATATTTGAATTCGCCAGCAGCCTCAATGCGTTCACCTTGGTGGAACCAGTTCTATTCTGCAAGTCTTCAGCCGTGACATGACAACATCGTCAGCATATAGCAAAACTTTTACGCTAATCCCTGCAAATTGCACTTCTCCGGGAATATAATTACAGATGTCAGCAACATATAGGGCAAACATTATCGGACTTAAAATACACCCATGTGGTACTCCTGAATAATTTTTCTGATTGTAGTGAAATCCTCCTGTATTTGTTTGCTAGATTAGCATTCCCTCCCCTTTTTGAAGCTGTTTGGAACATCGGACGGATGGATTAAAAAGTTGCACTTTTATAAAACCCATCGGGAGCTCCATTAATACTTGGCGCTTTGTTATTTTTCATTTTGTACAAAATTGTTTCTAGTTAGGCCATTGATATGAGGCGATCAATCTCAAATATTGCCACATAAGGGATGGAATAGTGATTGAAAATACAGATCAGATGTCAATAGGGACTGAAAATACGAAGCAAAGTCTTGCACATCGATCGGAATGTAGGTATTACGTTTTTGTCCACCTAACTCGTTTACATTCATTCAAAACGCTTCGAATTTTATGCAGTCTACCAGTTTTTTCCAAGTTTTTTGTAGTAGTTTATTCGTTTTTGGAGACATACGAGTAGGCTCTTGTATTCTCCATTCACAGAGATGTTTACATTTCTGTAAAAAAACTGAATCTGTTCGTCGGAATAAATCTAGAAACATGAATGGCCAGATTGGAATATCGTATACTTTCTGAAAGAATCCATAATTATTGCAATATACTGATGGGGATCAGACTAGTACGGATGAGGATGTACAATAGTTTAATTTTTTTTTATTATTCAGTGGGTTATACAACAGAGAAATACCAACAATAAGCTCTAAAATTAATATAAATTGCTGCTCTTTATACTATCTAACATCTACAATTAGTGTTCCTGAGGTTACCAATAATTCCAATGAATTTGTGCGGCGCATTTCAATTGAATCACTGTTGTTTTGAAATGAGAGTCTGCAATAAATGAAATAATCTCCAATTTAAATAAATATTTTTCTATATTTTAGTGAGATTCTATGAACACTGAAACCATTAGACTCCTTTGTGGTTGTATTGTATATTAATTCTATTCAACACTAGAAGGTTAAAGGGTTCGGGAGCATAAATGTATTGACCCATCTTGCGGAAACTTACCTCCATAGAGCAGGATGATGATATCTAAACTTCTAAATAAAACTCATTTATTTTTCGGGAATGATCACTATTTTAAAGTTGACATATCAGCCCCAAGCCACAAAGGTTAGTTTTAGTTTTCAATGCATTTTATTCTCTTAATCACTAACTCTTACATACTAACAAAAAATGCTTAAATGCTAGCTTACAATTACTTAACAATCTTATACTAACTTACTGGCCCCACACAGGCACTCTAAGCTACTCTAAATTCTTATATCTACGTATGTCTTTCGACTTCATTTACATTTTATTTGGAATGTTTATTTTATATACTTAGGGCTAAGAAAAAATTGTTAACAAAAAACTTAGCATATGGATGTAATTTTTTAAAATAAAAATTAGTCTACTTAACCTATATATACAATACATACATACAGACACAAAGGCATTATGCACAATAATATACATACACTAGTATATAACTTTATATATACTAGTATATATATATATTTCTTAAATGCTAACCTAAACCTATGTAAGCTGGCCATCGCTATTTACTGAGCAAATAGATTGGTCAGCTCTGCCTCATTAGTGTGGCTGGCCCGTAATAGACGGAAACGATGACAAAACATCTTCTCCATCATTAAACCACCAGAAATGCTGGTGCTGCTGAGCAACATCCCTCTTGTCGCGACTCCCTATCGTCCTACTGAACCGTAGACGCTCCGCACTGCCATGTGCGACGTCTCTGTTGTAGTTAAGTCGCCTGTCCCCAGCTTTCCGAGCGACATGGTAGATTAACGGGACCGCTGATCTATCCTGGATCAACCCTATTTGATCAAGGTAGAGGAATGCTTCCGGTGGAACGAAGTCGTCAGAGCGCACACTCTCGTGGTAAAGGTAATTGGGGTAGAAAGCCCCCGATATCCAAGCCACAGTGGTTTGTTGTATACAGAACGATCGACCCGAAGTACTCGTAGCCGTAATATCTCAAATCTGTAGAGACTGAGTGTAACCACCCCGTGAACAGGGAACAGGTCTAGCTTGATTCCTTCAACTATACCGATATTTTTATTGTAAATAAATTCTACAAAAAATCGATATTGACCTTTGAATCTTCAATGAATACTTTGTTGAGAAAATCAAATAATAAAATGCAATTCTGCTACCACAATCTTCGGATAACTACGTCACTCATTTTTATGGAGCATTGAACATTCCCCATTATCATCCTATAATGTCAGACCCGTTGTTAAAGGGGTCCAACTAAACATAAAAATGTCTAGCTCTGTAGATCCATCTAATCGTGTTTAAGATCGATGAAAGGAACACATTTAGTGCCAAAACATGCACAATTTTCCTATGATGAACTCGATTATGGTGGCACTGATCTATGCCGATCAGACAGCTTTAGATGAACTCAAGAAATTCTTCTCTCTTCTGGATCAGAAGAACCATACTAAGTTGGTCTATACGCTCAATTTATATACCTCAAGCGGTTTATAATAGTTCTGCTGGCAAACCATCACGATCCCTGTTTTTTTTCCATTTAAGTTAGGTATTGCTAGCGAAAATTCTTGTTGATCAGTTGCAAGGAAATTTTGGTTATCTTTACTGCTTTTAAATAGTCTACAGAAACGGGTTTTCAAAGTCTTAGCGTCAACCGTTTAAGATATCAGAGATTTTTATTTTACACATACTCCACTAAGTTTCCGGCTACGAATAGTTTGTTAAGGGTCTATCATTTCAATTACCTCTCTTCTTTTTCAGTTTACAAAATAGTTATATAGCTGATCTTGGGCTAAACGCAATCCTTGTAGTGGCTCAAACCTATACCCCTTCGATAAGAGCTGTGAGATAAACAAACATTCATAGACCTCTGTTCCAAGTAGTTCCAACTGACTAAGTGGTTGCAATTATATGAGTTGCTTCCTATACCCATTCTCTAAACTGGCGCATACTATTTTTTGACAAATGTCATATCTGTGTTGCAGGTTATCTGCAGTGAAATGATGGAAGGGTATACACTTCAACAACGTTTACAAATCACTCAATTTCGTTAACAAAATTCGCGATCAGTTACGCTTACGTTATGTGGTTTACCTTCAATTTTCAGCCGTTATAATCATCTCGATGCAGCCAATTAAGCGTTTTGTTAAAAATTAGAATCGATTTATTCGCTCCATAATGTTGCTGTGCTTCCGAGATACCTAAACACCAGAAGTGAAGAGAATATTACGACTGTACGCGAGTCGGTAAGTCATAACCGCAATCAAGTGCCATTCTTACGAGCTGGACATCTCTCGAACATCTCTGTTTTTGCGAAATGACTTGACTGAATAAGATCGTACTGACCAAAAAACTAAGACCGAGTGACCACCATGTACGTCGAACTTTTGCTGATTGGACTCTATTGAAAATGGAAGAAGATCCAGGTTAACATCCCAAAATCATTTTCAGTGACGAGGCATATTTTTAATCAACCGCAGTTAATGCATACTGTTGTTTTTGTAGACTGTTTGGTGCAGTTTATATGCTGAAGGTATCATTTGGTCTTGCTTTTTCCAATATGATGCCGTCGTATCGATTAAATTCAATGGAGACCACTATCACTAAATTTAAAAAATTTTTTTTAGGATAAATTGGAGCTGAAAGATTTCCAGGATATGTTGTTCAACAGCTCGAAACAGCTTGCCAGACAGCGTGTACCACAATCGGCTTATTGAACACTAAGTTCGGTGTTCAACCTAGGACGAGAAATAGCCGTCACCCTATTCGTGTAATTTAAGACTTTTTTCATTGGGACTTCATTAAGTCCCTGCTCTATGCCAACAAGCTAGATAACAAGATTTAGATGACTTAGAAAGGAACAATTGGCCGAATTGTATGAGAAAGTCATGCAAATTTAGATCTAGTGCATACGTACAATCAAAAGCATTCGATTTATGTCATATTTTTCAGTTGATAGCATCAATTATACACATTTCAATCCCAAATAAAAGGTTTTCTTATTCAAGGTACAAATTGGGACGCATGCAATACCCAACGATGTACGAATATTTCCCAGTTGCAGACTAATTTTGCATTGGCTTACTTCTCTACTTATTTCAATAAATGATAAGTTAGTCTTGTAAATAATAATAATAATAATACTTCTCTACTTAGGCTTCTCCGTCCTAGGGTGGTATTCTGCAGAGCGTAGAAATAAATGGAATAGTAGTAATCGTATTGGCCTTCTTCTCAGGGCAAAACTTACCTTGTTATGAGTAAATATAACACCAGTGTTAAAACAAAATGACGTGCTCAGGTTGAATTCACACAATGAAGAGGAAGGAAAAGATAGATACGTAGTTTATTTATGCATTACAGTCTGTTAGTGTATATTGTAAGGCATTGTTCAGTGTTCTTAAAGAGTATATTCAATTTATATAATTTTAATGACACCCCCACTCATTATTAACTATTAGTTCTTTCGATATTTTTTACATTAATAACAAATTTTTCTTTAAGCAAAGGTTTCGTAACATATCTGCTAATTGATCATCAGTTGATACAAAAACAATTTAAAAAAAAATCTCTAATAAGATGTGCTCGCACGTCAATATGTTTCATTCGCTGTTGATTCTCAGGATTTTTGATGTGCATCCACATACTTAACTTCGGTTGATTAAAGTGCTGTACATCGTAGAAGTATATGTAGATGTAGATGTAGATGTAGAAATAGCAGACTCTCCCAAAAATAATACATATCCTCTAGTAGAATGCCTAGTGTTAATGCCTGAGTCATTATAGCATAAAATATTTAATGTTTGACAATTTTTATAAAATATACCTTTATTCGGAGTGACATCCAAATATCGGAAAATCATTTTAACAATTTTGATATGTTGTTGAGCCTGTTTATTTTAAAATCTGGTTAAAATTCCAACTACGCACGAGATACATACCTACCTGGCCTCGCAGCTATTGTCAAATATATCAGACATCTAACCGCTTAAGGAAATGGATAGCATATCAGAACGCTTCACATGGTGTCCATACTCCTTCAGATTTACTTATTTTTAATCGGATATAAAAGTCGGTGTATTCGTATGTACCCAGTCTGCTGAACGTACATCAATACATCAGAATTGCGTTTAATTTGCATTACCCGAATATTTTGCATCACTGACCGTGATTTCAAGATGTCAAGATAACTTCCTTAATGTCATTTACACCACTCGCTGCAACTAGGCCATCATCCATATAGACTGCCGCAAACACAATTCGAGTACACTACGATGAACGAACAAACACGGATCCACTGCACACGTTTTAAGCTCCTAGTCACTGAGCATATTCTATTTTCTTAAAGCTTGCTGAAGACCGTATAAGAGCTTATTCAATTTGCAGATCCGTCCTTAATTGTCATCGTATCTGATTGGCGGTGCACTATATGTAGATGTCTTCACTTAAGTTTCCATTTAGGAATGATACCTTCATCTCAAACTGATTGAGAAAGAGTTGTTTTAATGCAGTAGTCACAAATATTGAATGTACAGAGGTGAATTTTGTGACGGAACTAAATGTTTCATTAAAATTCACACCTCCTTGCTGACTATAATCTTTACTGATGAACCTAGCACTGTAGCACTCAATTTTATTTTCTAGAGTCAATTTTAGTTTAAAAATCCACTTACACGCCTCTACCTTTCTACTATTATGTGCTGCTTCATTTCGTCATTACTATAATATCATCTTGGAATGCTTGGATTCAATAGATTCCTTGTATTTACGTCGACGGTTCATCGATTAGAGTCCTCTCTCAATAGCTAAAACCATACTCGCACCGACGACACTCTTCTTTGTTCTGCCTCCTAGTTTGGACGCATGTTCTTTTTTTTTCTATATGTTCACCTGCCGATACTTCACCTATTTCATTCGACACTGCTTCTGTTGTAACTTCCTAAGAACCATCAGCTTACTTCGCTTATCCAAAGAATTCATCTTCGCTGCACAATTCATCCTCCTTGTTAAAGATTTGTTGGCAATCTGGATTTCACGGTTTTGATTCTGGTATACTACAATACTTTAAATACTCGCGTCAAGCTTGCATTTCTCTTTGAACATAACATCAATATGTTATACATTTCATCTGATTCCGATATCCAAACACGATAATCTTTGCAATTTTTGGAATATCCAAAAAATATTCCAGAAACTGCCTTCTTATTCCATTTCTGTCACTTTTGTTTAGGAATATGGAAAAATATATCACTGCCAAATGTCTTCAGATTACTTATTGTAGGCGTTTCCTTGTACCATAATTCATGCGGGCACTTGGTCTTGACTGGACTTGGTCCAAAGCGATATATAGTATATACGGCCAAATTAGCAGCTTCGCTCCTTAGCCTAAGAGGCGTTTTGTTTGCATAAAGCATGGTTCTTGTTATTTCTATAGTACAGTGGATTGCATGTCTCTTTCAGCGCTCCCATTTCATTGGAGCTAGGACTGGGCCGCAGAAATCGCTGTGTATGACTACACCTGGCTCTACTGCTCTGGTCTAGCTTTTTTGTGAACGGAAATCGATACATCTTACCTATCGCACATGCATCACAAAAAAAAAATCGGAATGTCAACAAAGTCAATTCCACTTTGTTTCACAACATTTCTAATTTGAGCAATACACATGTCTCCTAGACTACACACCTAGGAACTCAGCCTTTGAAACATAATTCGCAATGACGATATCTACATGTGCCTACTTTGAAGAGCATCTTATACAATTTACGGTACTTTATTCCAATAGCAAGTACTTCATTTCTTACTATCTAATTTCAATGAATAGTTCTTGTTTAATGCACTTCCGGAAGAAAAATGATTAACTTTTATGTGCGAAACAAAGTATAAATTGGTTAAATGTTTGTGCATTTATATTAACGACTCCTTTACCTAGTGCATTTATTTGTCTACCATTGCCAATTACAATTTGTACAGGTGTATCGAATTCTTCATACGTATCGGACCCTTCCCGATGAAAACACATATGCTAGTTAGCTGCAGATTTCAGAACCCAGTCGTCCGCTGTCACCAACACTGACTGTATTGCACCCAAAAGTATCAGCCTTATCGTTTGTTCGACGATTGCGAAGAACGTAGTTCAACTGCTTTGAATTATTTCTCTTTGGACAAATTTTTTTTCAATGAGCAAATTGTTTTGATTGTTACCGCTAGCGATTTGTTTGTAATTTATGCCTCTTTTTCTAAGCAATGACTGTGTCTGAGTTCTTAGTTTGACATTTATTTGCATACAAACGTGTGCCTTCCATGATAAGTCTGGACCGTAAATTGTCGATGTTTTGCTACTTTATATCAGTGGACTCCCAATTGCTAAAAAAGTGTATAAACTTATCTGGCAAAGTCAGAAGTACCTTCGTTATCAGCATTGATTTTGACACAGGTTCATCAGCATCTAACAGCTGTTGAGTTGGGCTTTCCAACTTACTAATATGGGTTGCAATATCATCATGTTCGTCTTTTTGAAAGTTATGAAATCGCAGCTGCAGAATGTTTATGCTTGCTTCCGGTTTCTGATCGCACACATATTTACTGTGATGTAGAACAATGTGCACAAGCAGCCCTTGTCGGATGGTTGTTGCAGTAATTTTCTGCGGTTTTCTAATCTTCATTTGCTAAGTTTTTAAGCGAGTCGTGCTACTTCCATTGCACTTGTGACATCTGGCAGGGATTCTTCTTCTTCTCCATTGACAACCTCAATAAGATCTCCTGCATTTCAGAATGCATACCTGGAACTTCTGTGATCACAATTACTCCGCGCACCACAACTTGCCGATTTTAATCGTTTCGTTAGTTTTTCTTTTCTTTGTTTATGAGAAAATAAATAAAACTCATAGAACCAATGATAATTAATTATCGAAAAATCTTAAATGGGCAATCTTTAAAATGTAATGCGTTTGCAAAATTAATCATGTCAAATCTTCACAATCCGTGTGCCCTTGGCGGAACTGAAATCTGGGCCCAAGACCTGTTAAGATAAAAAGACATACTCGTATACTCCAGTTGAATTCACAAAAGGAAGAGGAAGAAAAGATTATATTAGACTAAGCTAGTGGGACTATGTACTCTTATCACTGCGGTCAGGTTAGGTCTATTGTGATTTCCTCAAGTTAGGGCTTACCCATGTTGCCTGACACTTTAATAAACTCGGCTATATCTTTGAGTAAGCTGACAGTGATATCTTATACCTTATAATTTTTTTTCCTTTTGGGGGAAGGAGAAATGCCTTACGCACCATAAGGAGGTCTGTTGGCGTTGACCATCCCCGTGTGTCCGGCTCTCTCCGCATGCTTTCGGATCATATGGACTAAAACTCGTCCCAACCCTGTGGCTTCTGACACAACCCCCTGGGACCGCTCTTTGCATTACTTCAAGGGGCTGTGATCCTACATCCTTTCGGGTTTACGTGCTTTCTTCTGAGAATATCTTCCACAAACTAGCAAATTATTCCCAAGTTCAGGTCACTCGTCAGCATTTTATCCACTATGTTTTCTGTGTTGAAGGTACCAATGCTGTTTTCCAGTGCTGTGTGTTGGGCTTCCCATCTTCTGCAGGCAAAAAATGTGTGATGTACGTCGTCTGCTTGGGAGTCGCCGTACTGACAGGCTGGGCTATGTACAAAGGCTTTGAAATTTCCGTGTCCGGTGAGGAACTGGGTGACGAAGTAGTTGACCTCCCCGTGTTTCCGGTCTTTCCACTCAGCCACATTTCTTATCAGCCTCGTTGTCCACCTTCCTCTGCTTTCCGAGATCCAGCGCTGCTCTGCTTGGTCGATTGCCACTTCCATTTAGGAGAATGGCATGCGTTGTCGACATTAATAGCCTGCGCTTTCTTGGCGTTGGACCACCATGTTCGTCATTAATCTACTGAGTGATGTTGTAACTCTAGAGGCTCTTTTCGCTGCATACTTTATCTGTTGCCAGAAAGTTAGTTTTGTGTCAAGTCTCAATCCCAAATACCTCAACGCGTCCTTTCTCTTAATGTCTTCAGAACCAATTTTGGAGTCTATTTGTGTCGGGATTTCCATCTTCGTCAGAAGGACTATCTCAGTTTTCTCTGTTGGCAAAATAAGATCGTGCTTATCCATCCAGAAGGTTGTGCATCGCATGACTTGGTTTAACTTTCTTTGCGAGTTTTCAGTGTCTCTTGCCGTTATCACTGCCGCGATGTCGTATGCGTACCCAACGAGAAAGGTGTCTTCGGGCATCTCCATCCGCAGTACATCATCATAGGAGATGTTCCAGAGGTCTTATCCCTGTGCTGCTCCAGATGTTACTTCCTTCCTTCGTAGGCCTTCTGTGGTCTCGTAGATCAGCTCCCGATCCCTGAGATAGTGCTTCATCATATGTAATAGATAGGCTGGGATGTTGAATCTATTTTCTAGCGCATTTAGTATATCACTCCACCTGGCTGAGTTGAATGCATTTCTTACGTCTAGGGTTGGCAGCAAAACGATCTTCTTAGAGCGACAACTTCCTTTTTGGGCGGTTTGGACAGACTTCGTCAATAGCTCCGACCGTGGAGCGTCCTTTCCTGAACACGTACTGCCTTCCTGCCAAGTCTCCCGCCCTTTGTACTGAATTTGTGAGACGTGATTTGAGCATCTTTTCCATCAGTTTTCCCGCTGTGTGCAGCATACATAAGGGCCTGTACGCTGATGGGGAGTCTGGGTCTCCTTTTCCTTTGCTGATCAATACCAATCGTTGCTTTTTTCAGCTCTTTGAGAAGACTCCTTCTTCGAGGCAACTGTTGTACATGTTGAGCAGCAGGTTAGGGCATGCTTGGGTAGTTACCTTTAATACTTCTGCTGGAATTCCATCTGGACCGGGCATACCCCAAGGTATTGCTTATCTAGAAGACGTAGTCGTCTAATGCGTCAACGGTTGCAATGACAAACAATATGCTCTGCTTTTACTTCGTCATCGTTGCACATGCGATAGTTTTTGTCATATGCTATTTCCATATTCATACGTTAGTAATCCGGTTATTGAAGCCTATAAAGCTGTAGGAGTTGTTTTGTTCTTTTGAAGGAAGGGGTTGGTAAAAAGTTGTTGGCTTGCCTATCACCTTCAGTTTCTGTCCAGCAATGGAATGCCTTTATTTTTAACCAGTTATTTATAAAGCTTTTTACGGGGCTAATTGGTAACCCGCAAAATGATCGTGGCAACATATGTACATGTTGACGCCAAACCTTCTCTGGCCAATTCGTTTACTCTTTTATTACCATCACAGTGGTTATCATGGCACCCAGATTAAATTGACTCTGTTGGTGCTGGCTAGCACTTTAAGAAGTATGATGCAGTATGATGCAGATACAGATGCAGGCAATTATTGAGGTTATCCCAAAAGGTTTGACAGCAAGTGGGGCTGTTTTGCTATCGTAGAGAAGATAAATGTTCTTGT
Organism: Volucella bombylans; assembly: GCA_949129095.1. NCBI lineage: Eukaryota > Metazoa > Arthropoda > Insecta > Diptera > Syrphidae > Volucella > Volucella bombylans. The sequence continues at coordinate 189,203,175 of OX422140.1, read as the reverse complement.
TGACGGCACATCTGTTATATTGCGTGTATCTCAGCTTAAAATACAGAGATGCAACTGGCTATACTTGCATGCAGTGAGGTATTGGTACTTTCTCCGTATGGGCCTACTCAAAACCCTTCGTCTTGTTCCGACCAGTCGATGTACCAAACCAGTGAATCTCTTTTGTCGATCAGGGAATGTAACCTTGAAGTTATGGTCGAAGTTGTATTTCTGACAGACAGTTATTTTTAAAAAAATATTCACATAAAAGACAATAGAGAGTGATAAAAAACAAAATTTTTCATGATTGAGCTCGATACTGATAAAATTGTTGGAAGAAACTGTCTGAGTGGCCCCACTAAACAGAACCGACATTCCCTCGACCAGTTAAGTATTTACGAGTATATTCGACCAGTTAATCTTAAAATTGTGGGTGTTATAAATCGACGATTGATGAGGTTGGTTAGTTACGATGGGTGGTGATGTGGGATGAAGGATACGGAATAGGATGATCTTAACGTGACTGGACGTAGGTATTCTGGACATTATTGGACATTCATCAAACATACAAGCGGAAATTTAAACCGCGCGCAACATAAAATAATTAGAGATTAGCAACACTGAATTGAGCAACATTGCAAAGATTAAAAAGAGAGATACTTTCCTCAAGGATAAAACTGAGAAAAATAAAAACAAGAAAATTTACTTATAACCGCTTAAAAGCATTTGGAAGCAGGAATTGGGATGATGGAGGAAGGTGGATTTCCTGCATGTCCTTCTCTCTATCTAAATCTACCTAATGAGAAACCACCTGGTAGCACCCGTCCTCGTTGTTGACTGTCATTGGACGAAGTTGAGTTGGTTGGTGATTTTTCAACCACCGGAGCTGGTACAGCATCGGCCTTCTCCACTGGAGCAATTACTACAACGATATTAGCATCAGTGGAATCCATGCACGCGTCCAGTTTTGAAGAGTTTTGCTGATTGTATTTTAGACGTGGTGCATTGACTTTCACATCGACTTCACCGAAAAGACTCGTATGACAACCACCTGGTCGCTTTAGAACACGACTTGATAGACGGGTAGTGGATGAGAGACCGATTTTGATGTCAGTTGATGCCTTGTTTGCCAGTATGGTAGACAATTAGAGATTTGCTTCTACTGAAACAAAAGCAGCTGCTTAAAGTCAGTCACTAGAGCCAAAACAACTGCTCCACGCTGCCGGTGGATACTAGATCTACCGCAAAGAAGATGTATCCAGTTGAAATTAGTTCCTAAGAGTTCATTTCTCGTGACCTCAAGTAAAAGTTCTAGATGAACCATTTTGGAGTTTTTTGTAAATATATTAAATACACTTTTGAATAAAAAAGGCAACAAAATAATTAAATGATCCAAGTTGTAATATACTCGTATTATAAAAGATTAAATGATTTGATAGAACTTTTCAGATTACAAAATGTGACTTATCTTTTCAAGAGTTCAAGGAAGAAGAAAGGTTAAACAAATATAAAAAGAAATGGCAAGCTTAAAAGCCCAAAAGGAATTGAAACATGATAATGGCTTAAGGTGAGAGTGCAATATGTTGAAAGCGATAATTTCAACAGAGTTATTCTCATCCACTGAGATAAGCATGTAGGCGTTAGCCAAAGCTTCTTGCTGTAGTGAAGATGAAGAGGTGGGAAGTTCAATAGAATAGTGAAGATGAAGAGGTGGGAAGTTCAATAGAACCTCCAATGATGCGGTGGGTGCTGTTCTCATTGCACCCGTAGCACACAGGCAATTGCTATGTATATCCACTGTGTCATTTTTGGGTCATTTTGGGTAGACTTTTGCTGGTCCATAGTGATATCCTGGCTTTTTCTATTGTTTTTTTTTTGTTTAATATGTGGGTTACAAGTAAGTTTTTGATCCATGGTAACCGTTGAAAATTTCACTTCAGTTGAAAACTGTATGGTTTCACCAAAAAGCGATAGATCTTTAAGTTTGTTAAATTTTCTTCTTTTGCTGAAGGCAATATGGTGCTTCTTTTGGGGTTGACGTTTATTCCAACCTTCTTACACTTGTTAGCAAGAAGGTTGAGTGCTCTCTAGAGGAGTTCTTGGGTAGCTTCTTCTATTTTGCCTTTAATAAGGATCGCAATGTCATCATCGTATTCTTGGACCTAGAAACGTCGTTTCTGAGTACGTTTAGTAGCTCATTTTGTATGGTGGACCACAGGAGGGGGACAACCTTTCACAGGTTGTCACTGTAGATTCTATCACTGCTTAATGTAGCGTTGATATTTCTACAGTTAAGCATGTGCTTAATCTAGTTACCTATAACATAGTATTATCTACTCCTGTATTTTTGATGGTTCTTTGAATCTGGGCATATTTGGTGTTGTCGAAAGCTCCTTCGATGTCAAAGAACCGGCCCAAGAGGAAGAAAAAGATAGATACACAGTTTATTTATGCACTACAGTCTGCTAGTGTATATCATAAAATATTGTTCACCATTCTTAACGAGTATGTTCAGTGCGAGTGAAAGATGTAATTTTAATACTGTATACTGGTTTGATCGCGAAATGAATTCAATTTGTTGACAGAATGTATAAGAAAGTCTTCATTAAAATCTAGTTTCAATAAATGCGCCATATACTTCCAGACTAAGCTTACATACATATATGCTTGTTGTAGCGCAAATTGACGTTCTACCTAAACGTGAGTATGCCGAAATTTTTGCTGAAACCTTTAGCCATTTTTTTAAAAACCATTTAACCGATCAATCATCGGGATCGAATTGAATGAACGAGATTTGGGAACTTTATGTCTATTCTTACAACAGTCTTACTAAAAGTCAAAATAAAGGGCAACAATATGAGGAGGATAGATGTCAAACGTTCTGAAAGATTATCCAAATGTTATTTATACTCTACGATCCTGTTGTTGTGAATGTATTTTGATTTCTCTTCTTATAATTTTTCTTTATGAACATTTTTTAGCAAATGTTTATAAAAGCTCTTAAGTTTGTATATAGGATGTGGTACAAATACAACTGGTGCCACAGCAATTTTTTTTTATTTACGATCACTTGGTTGTCAGCAAACCAACAAAACAACACTTAATAAAATTGTTGACATTGAAATGTTTATATTCACAAATGTTTGACATTTATTTTGGAAAATTAATTTACCAAATATACATATTTTACTTAGATAGTTTGCCATCATTATTGGCTACAAGAAATGAAACACATTTTGGCATAGAGGCCTCATAAATTCATTAGGGTAATTAAAATGTCTATTTGGAAGAAAAAAAGAAAAATGTTTCAAAAAATATTTTATTGAAGTTTTAATTTTTGTTAAAGGATTTTTTACTATTTTAAATAAGTTCTTGGAATGCTGTAAAAATTACTGCCATAATTGGATACTTATTTCTTAATACTGCGTATAGTAAAATCCATATGTGAAAATTCTAGGTATGCTGGACTTTGCTTAGAGTTACAATTACTAAAATAATTTGTTATATTGTTATTTTATGAGTCATTATTCAACTGAAAAATGGTATCCATCACCTAGCTATACCTTTACAGAGAAAGGGAGTTAAAATGTGCTCACATCACCCTCTACCAAGTTAATCAATTAAAAGCAATTATGTGTCTCAATTTTATTGTGTCACCACCACCATCCCAAATAGCATATTTAATAAGAGTACATCCACTACTCCACAGCTTGACAAAATTCTATAGATACACTTGAATTTAAGAATCTATATCAGTTTATCCAAAATGGATATTTGTATTTCAAATATGTATAATTCAACACGAAACATATAAATATATGTTTGTACTTGTAGTTATTTTTATTTCGCATTAACCTACATTCCACCCACAATCAACAGGAGTCCTTGACAGCACTCTGTCCTACAGCACTACACTATACCAGTACAGCAGTACAGCATTGCTGTCTCATAATTCATACATCCAATTACGTTCGATTGACATTTACGGCTACGGATACATTTCACGAAAGATATAGACACATCGCACAACGTTTTCATTTTCATTTTATTAAAACGAATAAATTGCTTATGCTCCAGCTGTAGAGGTCTGTCGTCATTGAACATAGCTCTGTGAAAACTTCATGGCCTCACTTGCCCCCAACCAAGTTTCTTTTCCAATACCCTGCCTTCAACTCTGATCCCTGTGTATTAGTGTACTTAGTGTTAACCCGTACAAGGCGTTCCTTCTACTTCATAGTCTTTCATAACGTGTGGCATTTAATTGCAAAGCTATGGAGCTCCTTTTCTCGGTCAAAGTGATTCAATTACATGAATTCAAGCCGAAGCCAACCGAATCAAATGGGAGTGCTTCCTTCGTGCTTCCTTTACCATTGCACAGCCGTACTCCTTTATTCTTCAACACCGTGGGTGGTCTTTTTGCAGTAATTAGACATTCAAGTTTTTTGAGAGAATTTCTCAAGAGCACTTTTAAAATATGCGCATTGGCATAAGTAAATTGTTTCCCTTGCCATTACCAGGAGCAATGGAGCAGGCTATGGAATCATTTGGGAGAAATTTGTTGCTTCGATGCCCATGATGATGGTGCAGGTAGCCCCCAATAGCCGCATAGCTGACGTCCGCTGTATTGGATCAATTTAAGAATTCATGAAATTGTTCCATAATCCAATGGATGAAGAGGAAGGAGCACAACTAAGAAACTTGTATTACGTGTACGAGATGTAATACTTGTATCATGGTATATTTAGGAAGACCTTTTGGCATCTGTATACTCGTATCCTCCAGTCTTGAATTGAAGATGGCTGCTGTTTCTCTGTCGGTGCCGTGCTCATCTTTATTAAAACGGAAAATTTATAAAGGTCTCGGTTATTTCACATAAATAACCATCTTGATGGGCCACGAGTTACGTAGCAAAGATATTATCCAACTTTTACCGGCCGGTACGAATAATACCGGTGTGGGCTCACACTGGACGACATTTGTATAGATCCACGTGCACTTTTGATAAACTCGATATGGAAATCTTTGTTAATCCACTTTATCAGCTGAATTGAAATTATATGCAAAATAACCCAATGGGCACGACATTCTGTTGAAGAAAGGCAAGAAACTTCTTAAGTGAAGGTCAGACGATGAGACTTTAAGTCGGCATAGTTTATTGAACATTGAATTTACCGTCATCTATGCAATTTCTACGCAAAATAATTCAGTATAAAGATTTAATTTAAAACATAATGTTTAGCGACTACGTTGTGTGGATTAAAACCTTTAAGTTAGCTCATTCGATCATACAAGACCCAGCAGCCTGATGTTTTAAGCAGGATAATCGGCCACAATTCCAGATTATCAGAATATGTTAAAAAAGATCTGCTAACGAGAATGGACTACAGGAATAGATGTTTTCGACTCCGGAGCTGTTGTAGTGTATGTCAAATAGAGATTTAAATAAAATGCTATATCTGCTATCCATATCTGCATTTACACCGATAATCAGATACTTGATTCCAGTTTCAATAAGACTACAAATCTTGTACAGACAGTTTACTGACAGACATAACCCGGAGATCATGACATTGAAGTCGTCGATCAAAAACCTCCAAGTATTATTATTACAGATCATCTGTAACTTTGTATTGGAACAATAAAATTCGGGCTGTAAGTACCAGCAACCCGAATATGTTCCCGTAAATAAATAAAATATTTCGGAGAAAAGATCAAAACGACCTTTCTTGTCTTAAAATCGCCCGAACGGCGGACAACGAGCACATACTTTTAGCAGCAGGCATCGATCCAAATGGGGCCGTTGGAGAAGGTAGAACTATAGGAGCGACTTTCCAGGAAGTGTACAAGGCGAATGACATTATTGGCCCGAACCACGACCTGGAAAGTCGAGTCCTTGTGCACAATTGCTGCCTTCGAAATGAAGTAGTGAATTGGCGATTCGAGAGCTCGGGTTTCACCCAGTTCAGTGACAAGAATATGGAAAATAATGTCATCATCAACGATAGGGTACTACCTCCGTTCATTTCGAAGGAAGAGCTCCAAACGATCTTCGAATCACTTAGATGTAAGAAATCAGTGGGAATCCATGAAATACCGAACATTGTGCTTCGACATCTCCCACTAGAAGCGGTGAACATTTATACCACCCTGTTTAATAATGCAATGAATAATGCACATTGTCCAGCGCATTGGAAAACTGTGGTGGTACATCCCATCCCCCAAAGAGATAAAGATACTTCCAACCCGGCGAATCTCCGATCGATCAGTCTTCTTCCAAACATCAGTATGGTTTTCGAGAAGGTGATCAATAGAGTCCTGACTAAGTGGGTTGAGGACAAACATATAGTTCCGGATAATCAATTCGGTTTCAAGGCGGGACATGATATCATTCACGCTGCGTGTAAACTGGTTTCTGATATCCAATGGAACAAAGGCAAGAAACAGTGCGCTGGTGCCTGCCTGATTGACTTGGAGAAGGCCTTCGATACCGCATGGTTAGAGGGACTCTTTTTCAAGCTGGAGAGGTTGGGCATTAGTAAACCACTGCTGTATATTCTTTTTGATATGCTCTCCAGTAGACAGTTCATCGTGAAGAATGGCGATGTGACTTCTGCTGGAACATTTAACATTAAAAATGGTTTGCAACAAGGTGCGGTAAATTCGCCGATCCTATTCAACATTTACACGAGTGATCTGATAGGTTCACTTCACCATTCCATAGCGTACGCAGACGACTTAATCGCGTACAGATCAGGTCCAAAGATTGAGGTCATTAATACACTTTTGCAACGTGATTTCGACAAAATTCAGCGATATTGCGATGACTGGAAGTTGAAAATCAACTTTCAGAAGTCGGAAAACATTCTGTTTAGGACGCCTTTGCCTGGGGCCTCAAGGGATACCAGAAAGAATTGGCGAAAGTTTTCTATCGTCGGACAACACGTACAGCCACTTGCTTGTCGAAATGTAGTCAGATACCTTGGGATCTGGCTAGATCAATATCTGTATTTTAACAAACATATAGATGTTGCTCTGGCCAGAGCCAAAGGTGATTTTGCCCTTACAGAGAGACTGTTTTATATCAGCCAGCTCGATGCAGGGGTGAAGGTGATCTACTACAATGCCCTTATCCGGCCTATGCTTGTATTTGGATGTCCCGTGTGGTTCAACGTGATAGCAAGTTTATTGGAAAAGATTCGGGTGTTTAAGAGGACTTGTCTTCGCTTATACAGAACACCAGAGTCTGAGTACATAAAATTCTATCCTAATGAGGTCTTATACAATAGGGCGAACCTAATTAGAGTGGACAATTTCGTCATTAAGTTAATTCGAAGGCTCGTTGCAAGCGCAATGGCCTCATGGAACAACCTTATCTCCGGGGTTTACTACCCCAATTATATGTATCACGAGAGAGCTCGCTTTGACGGCTTTATTCCTCCAGAAGCGTTCCTCTATCTAGATAGTAAAGGTCTGATCAAGGACAGATTGGCGGTGCCGGTAATCTTTCATGTCGCTCGAACAGCTGCGGACATGCGACTCAACTACAACAGAGACGTCGCACATGGCAGTGCGGAGGGTCTCCGGTTCAGTAGGGCTGTAGGGAGTCGCGACAGTGGCTTTTGGTGGCTTGTTGAAGGGGAGGATGCTTCGTCATCAAATACCTCCAGTAATAGATAGCTTTATCTGAGGCAAAGTGGGTCAGCCTAACTTTTTTTAGCCATGGCCGGCTTACATAGTTTTAGGTAGGATTAAGTTAGTTTTTAAGAAAAAAAAGTAGAAAAAAAAAAACAATGAAAAAAATATATATATGTATGTATATACATGTATTTATATATTATGTATATACATATTATGTATATATATATTTATGTATTGCTATGTTTGTGTTAGATGTAAGTAGGCTAAGTAGATTAAGATTTATTTTTAGGTAGTTTGTAGGTTTTTAGTTTTATGTTTTATAAAAAATTAAAAAATGTCCATATACTAAGTTTTTGTTAGAATTTATTTTCTTAGTTTTAGTATTAATAGATGTAAAAACAGAAATAAAATTTGACTGTAAGATTCGTCGAAAGACATAGTTTAAGTGTTAGTTTTAACTTAGAGTACCCGCATGGGGCCAGTAAGTTAGAATAAGATTATTTGTAAATAATTTAAGCTAATTTTTAAGCGTTTTTTGTTTAGCATATAAGAGTAATTTAAGTAAAAAAAATAAAAATGCATAAAAAACTGAAAACTGAACTCAGGTTTCAATAACTTCTAAGTTCGTTAAAACTGTAGCCTACCTCTCAACGAGATGGCCAAACAGTTCAAACTCCAGTTTCAAGCTGGATTTGCGGAAAAAAATATGTCATATTATGCACAACGTCCCAGTATACATAGTTGTTTCATAGGTTTCTCGCAAAAGACTGTCACTTTCGTTGTGACCATGCAGGATTTGTATCTCACATATATTGGTGCAAATTTAATTTCTGTTTTAAAAAATTAGCTTCATTGATTGTGATTGACGTTAAGAAGGTATTCGACATCCTGAATGGTCAATTCTTAGGAGTTCTAAGATGCTTTTGAAATGTAAAGCGGTATTTTCGGCACTAAAACCAAGAACTCAAATGCTACGTCAAATCTGCTACATGGGCGCAGTGCACAAGAAAAAATCATTTTTAAGCTGCTGACTTTTATAAATGGATGTATTCGTATAAGTTTATATATATAAACTATACTGTTTTCTGGTTAAACAGTGTAGACAATGCTGCATTATACGACACAAGAGCTGGCATTGAACCGATGTCACCTTGCATTGCATTGTACATAGTTCAATGGTATTTACATAGCAAGTCAGGCAGAAGATCAATTGGAATCAGTTGAAAAAAGTTTAAGACCGTTGCAGACTCACGCTGCATAGAGGGACGAAAGCTGCTCGTGAGCCTTAAGCATTGGCAAGTGCACAACCGAGGAAATGGACCGATATTACTACGGAAATGGTATTCGAAAGTTTTAATAGATAATAAAATGAGCATGCCAAACCCACAAAGACAGAATGAATGCCTGGAAAGATGAATATGGAAAACTATCAATAGAGTCGCAGTCGGAGATGATGGAAAGACTAATTCTACAGACTGTAAGACGATGATGGTCAAACTCAAACTGAAAGAAGACGACATTCTCCCGATCTAGACGAAGTTAAGAAAACAATATAGAATCTTAGGTCTGCTTACGCAGACGCATTGTTATTGAACACAGCTGAAGATGACCTGGTTGAGAACATGCATGGAACACGCATATAAAATATTTTCTGCCGTATTATGTGAGCATTTGATACCATTCGTGAATAATGTTGGTCTATTCCTGTGCGGTTTCAGGGCCCGAAAGTCGATGAAACATTCATAGTTCGACTGACCTTGCAAAAGATGTAGGAATTTCAGATCGACACTCTCCGTCTACAGTGTTTGTCTTTAAAGCCGCATATGGCAGCGTGCATAGGGGCTAGCTGCACGTGTCTATTGTCGGCATCCATGCCAAGCACGTCAGGTTGTACAGGATGACTATGAAGAATTCTCGCTGCTCCATTAAGTTCGATAATGAACTAACTGAGATTTTCAATATAAAGAAAGGTTTTATCCAAAGCTATCATGCTACTTTTTAACATGAACCGTGTGAAACTCATTGGCCAACATAAACTTTTTAAATTCATACAATTACTTGAATGGTGTTGATGCAAGTACTGAGGCGAAAGCGGCCAAACGCGAGCAAAACAAAGTATATCCTGTCATCAGAAAAGAACCGACAGCTTGGACAGAACGTGAAAATTGGCATTAGTAACTTCGAGACTTCGTTGTTTTGCAGTTACAATCAATAACGACTTTTGCCAATCACTGTTTCTTTGAGCTTAGGACGCAATTGAGCAACAGTGCATCCTATCATAAGACCAAGACTCTATAGCGCAGAAGTTTTGACCTTGCCGAAAGTGAATGGAATGGAAAAGGAGATTCAACCACCAACTGTACGTAAGTACGTAATGTTAGGGTCATGTTGAGCGAATGGGCGCCACAGCTCCCATTGCTCTTGAGTCTAAACCCGAAGGGTACGTCTGCATCTAAGGTTGCGCACACACCTCTGCCAACTCGTATTGCGGGACTGGAGGCAGCTGACGGGAGATCATGCTAATTGCAGAGGCTTATTGCTTGAGGCCTTGTTTCGCCACGAACTGTAGGTTTCCTAATTACTCATTTAGGAATTCAAACTCGATAAAAACAAAGATTCTAAGCATTTCCAATGTTAAGAGCACTTCAAAGACTTTATTCATTTGGAAAATATGGCATCTGCTAACCGTGGACTTCCTGTTGAACCGCCTGCGTTCGGGATACTGTCTTCAATCTCGAAAGTAATATTCCTATCATAAAAAAAATTAACTGACGCTGTTCTTCTACAACGTTAATTGGCATTACTTTATTGGTGAAATATTTTACCATCACTGTCTACGTCATTCTTAGGACATTTTCCAACGATTTTTATTATATATCATATTGGAAGAAACAGGTACAAGAATCTATAGACCGTAGCATATGAAAACCGGAAGTAGATGCATATATCAAATTCTACGGCGTAAATATGACTCCCTTACAAAACTAAAAATTGACCGCGAACGGTGCAGAAATGTGTACGATGAATCCAGGAAGGAGCGCAGGTGTTGTTAAGCTGTTAACAACACTTGTACATAGGTACTGCAAATGTATCTCATCAGCTGTAAATCGGCCTCTATCACTTCGAACTACAATAGAACAATATTTTAGAATAATATTGGAAATTCCCACGGAACTATCTTTAAGGAATGCCTTTGTAGAAAGTGCCACTTTCTCAGAGGACATGGTTTAAAACGAAGAAACTGACATGAAAAAATCCATCTTGACCTATGAAAATGTCCAATACTGTACTGTCAATGTTCGTTTTTTCCCTTTCGGATAACCATTTAGAACGGTTTGCAAAGGTAATTTTTTCCCAATCCCCTTTTTGTGTGCTTATCTCTGTCCCCAATATCGACATTTATTATCCATGGCCCATGTATATTTGTATCTATTGGTGAAGAGGGCAACAACAACAACAACAAAAAATAGAAATGCTAAGAAGAGGAAGATGCCACGTAGATACATATGCATATGTATTCAACCATGTATGCGTCCTTATATTGCATATTTAATACATCCTCGTATACTAGGTGGCCTCTCTTTGTCGCTGTCGTTTTGTGTCGTTTGTCGTCACAAGTCTAGTTGTGGTAACGTCGTCTCTTTTTCTGTTATTTTTTTCTTTGTTTTGAAAGACCCCCCCAATATTTGTATACATATATTTCGAATGGAGTTCATTCGGTGGCACGTTTATCAAACGAGCCTATGCGTGTTTGGAATATATTTTCCTCCTCGTGTGCTCCTCTCCCACCCACATTGCACAGCCGAACGTTATAGAGAAAAAAAATAGAAATAAATATTGGCTAAATGAAGCTGAAGCTTGCTAAATATATGTACTAACCAACCTACGGGTACATGTTTTATTTTTCGACAAAAAAAAATAGAAAAAAAAACAAACAAACTCGAATATCTGTTGGGTGTTCGAGTACGCATTTCTGTTTCCGGGGGTGGTATACAATATTAGTGGCAGTGCGCCATATACCACACCATACAACAACGCGCACACAAATTTAACTATGGGGGTGGACAGAAATACAGAAAGAAAAACAGAATAGCACACGGTAAGCATAATTTTTTTGGCACTTGACATGCTTCCGACTTGCTGTGCCATGACTCGAAAATGGCTATTTACATTATAATCTGGGGCTGGTCTTGTTGCTTCAAGGGCGAGGTACGGATGATATTGAAATCGACATATCCGTAATTAAAAAAACATAAAAAAAATTAGATTGTAATTGCGTTCCTGTGGACTGTGGTAATAGTTTACTTTTCAGCTGGGAGTGGAAAATTAACTCTCAATTGTTTTTTAAGTGGACGATCAACCGTTTAAGAATAATTTGAATTATTTAATGGATGGATCGGCTGATTAGGCTGAATGCGGCCTATATGGTAAAACATTCGGAAATTGTGAATACATGTATCCGTATATGGGGCTAGGTGGAAGCACTTTTATTGTTATAAGAAGTTTCCGTTTTTGGATTGACTAATTAACGTCAGAGAGTTTTATTTTTTATTTTCCGGTAGTAATTGATAGTGTTAATTGAGGTATAAAAAATTTGATTTACAAATATTAAAATGAAGTTAGATCCCTACGAAGTCATAAATAGGCCGCCTTATTTGTTAGCAATACCTGACAGTGTAAAAGACATTGAAAGCTTAGATTAAATGTTTAGTTGAGAAATAATATTCCTTGTAAAAGCAGAGCAAAGTCGATGAATGGAAAGTGCTTATTGATGATGGGCTTTTGGTTGGCCAATTTTTATAAATTTTTTGTTAAATTATTAAATCAAAAAATTGTTTATCTACACACTGAATATAATTTTTAGTCTTTTCAAAGTCGCACAGTTACTTAAGACAAGGCAAGAAATTCGTTTCTATCAGGAGTGAGAACTAAAGCAAGGATTTAGTTCGTGTGATCTTTATTAACTTATTTAATGAAATTTGTGTCCTTTGTGAAAAGATGGATAAATGTTTTAGTAATAAAATATAATCACATATCGGACAGGGTGTTCTTTGTTTTATTGAACAAATTATTGATAATTTAACTTCTTTTAATTTTACACAATGAATTGACTATTTGTTTTACTTATTATTCGTACCAGAACTTCTAAACAACGAACAGTTACAGTCCACTTCAATATTCAATCTCCTAATAATTGATTTTTGTTTTGATATTACTCTTTTTTCTTATTTGGAGCATCAAGAAGTCAAGTTGTGTAAGATAAAAAATTTATTTTGTAAATTTAACTAACTGGATTGTTCGCAGTTTTTTTTTGTACCTACTTGGGTTTTACAAATTTCTTTTATCGCACTTACTATCAAAACCACAGGGATCGGAAATTTATCGCGGGAATACTTTTTGTCGCCGTCAACCTCACAATATGAGCTAAAGCTATTTAAGAACTTAACCAGAGCGTTAAGCTCCTCGATACAAGATCCATTAAGAAAGAAGATGAACACAACAATATAAGACCATTGGTCGCTTTGTAGTATCTTAAGCCTGAAGGTACAAATTTAACTTAGAATTCCGACCTGTACGGAGTTTCTTTCATAATTTCATGATCTCTTTCCAGACAAAGTATAATGCGGCAGTTTTGGAGGTTAGAATCTATTTGATTAACTTTGACATCCATGGTGCTTAGGTCATTTGAGGCTTCTTCGGTATGAAAGAGACTTAGCAAGCCGCATTGCTCATATACCTCTATAGAGTCCTACAACATCTGCGCTCTAAATGATCTGGATCTCTAGGGTGAGGGCTGTGTCGTATAATTTTTTGTATTTTGACAATGTTCAACGATGAACATGGAGCATGGAATGTTCATACAAAGTCAATAGATCGCGACAATCCGAGAATTGTAATAAAAAATGGCCACAAGAAGGAAATAAACTTTACATTTATATCGACAGAGGTAGGCATTTGATCGAGGACAAGAAGAATTTTGCCAAATATTGCTTCTAGGAGCTCCTCCTTTGGTCAAGGTTAATAGACGTACTATACAAAAGATGAAATAAAGTGAGGATGAAGTAATTTTATTATCGAGTTTGCATGGTTGGAAAAGAAAGCGTGCGCTACACCGCCTTCCAAAACGACCCAGGCTTGTATTCGTTTTACGCACATTAGCATCCACAAAACTATATAACAGTTATCTGATCAAAAAGCCACAACCAACCCCAGAAACGAAGCATTCAACGAACACGATTGGTGACCGTTGAACAAAAAGAGAATCAGAGAACGATATCGACCACTAGGAGTATTGGAAAGCGATATCCAAGCTTAAGACTAAAGATGTATCTGATATGAACAATGAGTAACACTCGTCGTCCCCATTTCTGGCTCACTTAATTTCTTAGATGGGATTACAGTTCGGGGTTAAACTAGATCTCTGGAGTTACGAAAACTAAAAATGTTTCATCTAGGTGAAATAGTAGGACCGCTTGTACCATTATAAATCATCTCAACCGGATGGACTTGGATAGAAGATGTTATTAAAGAACAGTTTTCAACTCTGTCTATTTTTTGTACTTTTGTTATTCCAGGAGAAACTGAGCAACTATTCTCTGTTCAGGATTCGTCGTAATGAGGCGACAAAATACTCTGCAAAATAAAATTTTCTTTTTTTATGGGGGATCTCAATCATTGATATATTCTGGCTGAGATACTGAAGGTAACTTTGTCCTTAAAAAAGTAAGTGATTTGGCTCTTCTTTTCATTGTGAATCTGAGAACCTGGTCATATGAAATATTTCTAGGCCACCGTGCAGATCAGTCCTCCAGATGTCGCAAAATTTGGTATCACCGAATGAATTTTCTATAGTTCCACTTGGAATTTGTTGATATTTTTACTTTAGAGCAAGCATTTGATTGACAACCAGTTTGTCTTGTTAGTAATCACTTGCAATCAGAAATATTTAATAGCATACAATTCTGACATTGTACGTTAGAATGAATAGCATTGAAGAGAGATATGACTTCGAGGCATAAGATGGCTTATCTCTTAGATAGAGACATTAAAAATTTCATGGAAACCACTCCGAGACAGGCTGGTTCGCTAAATGAATGTCTTTATCTGTAACTGTAGTTGGTTTTTGATAACCATCATGGCCTCTATCAAAAGCTGCAGTTATGTCTCATGCTTGTAAGAGTATAAACACGTCATGGCGTGTACGTATCATGGTAAAGCTTTATGCCTGTATGCTTGTAGGAGGGTTTAAACTTGTAGGCTGGTAAACTAAATGCATTTGTCATTCAAACGTACAAACGAAAACGTTAGAATGTACAAACGGATGTTAGAATGTAGTAAGTGAAGTAAATAATGGCAATGTGTTTGGTAAGTGAAATCTAAAGAATATGTGAAAAGAAATTGGACAAACAAGGATAATGATCGTAAGTGCTCACGTTATACACGCAACCATTTTTGCTATATTTCTTTAAATAAAAATATTTCTTAAAATGTCGCAAACTACATGTCTGCAAAATCAGCATTTTTTTGGAGCAGATAGTACCATGAAGTTTGCATTTTGTGTTGAGTTCCTAACAAAAGGTCTCTGTCTGCTCTTTCTATATTGATAATATTGCGCAACATATCTACAGTTTTTCTAATAGACTTTGCAATAGGTACATTAGTCTATATCTATTTTGCTAGCATACGCCACTTTGCAGTGGGTATTGCAACTGGGAATTAAATAAATTTCCTCGATTTTGAAAGATGTCAAGGTGTGTTTTTTTACTGATAGATCTTCCAAGTGGGATCAGTTTTAAGCTGAGCCGTCATCTTTGATATTTTATGTTTAATATTGTCATATAAAGTGTCCTTCTTTTATGGTATGTTTCTTTAACTGCAATTTCTAGTTCTTTCATAGAAAGATGAGTAAGCGTTTAGGTAATACAGTTCCAGCGCAGAGTACCCGAAGCTTGATGGAAGCATAGGCCGAACACTCGCAGAGATAGTGCACCTCGGTGTCGGAATTACTCTCACACCAAATGTCGCAGAATGTCTTGTCACTTATACCTTGTCATGGGTGGGTGGCCGTGGCTCAAGTGGTTCCCATTCGGACGGTTCGGGGTTCAATACCAGCCGTGACCAAAAGACATTTTTTCAGGCAACTGAAATCTCGTGAGGTGAATGGTTGTCTAAATTTATCACCAAGTCAATTTACACTAATAATTTAGTCTCCCCATTAAATGTTGGATGCCACCGAAATAACCACTGAGCCCAAATATCTTACTTTCCAATCTCTCTATCCAATTTTCCGAAAAACTTAACACGTGCTACGGCATTTTAAGAGTAGTCATACCCTCTTGAGTGTTAAGTTCTAAAAAAAAAAGAACCCTTAGATGCTCAGCAAAAGCATTGTATTCTGATCGAAACATTTCCAAGGAGCAGGGAAATTAGATTTCATACTTTTTCACCAGTGTTCTTGTATCATTGCATCAAATGGTATGTCCATAAGACCAAAGTCAAAAGCCAGACGGTGCTCCAGGTCGTAAAAACTTCAGTGCGTATTGTTCTAAATACCACTTCTTTTTAAATGGAGTGCAGCCAATTAAATGAATATCAAAGAGAGGGACATTCATCAGCTCGTCTAGAGCAGAACCTGGCGTGATTGGAAAAGCAACCGCTTAGTCGGGACAAATCGTAATCTAGAGTCTGGTAAGAACACGTCACATTTACTGAAAGTGTGTTCCACCAGACAATTGACGCATTTAATAAAATTGGCCTTAACATATCCTTGCAGATCGATAGATCACTTCTCGGTAACTAGCTCCATGTCTTTGTGTAGGTTAATTACACTGCCAAAAGATTTCGAAGTGATATATTAGCCCAAAGAAGTTTGTTATACAAGATGACACCCAAATATTTAGCTTCGTTGGTAAAACGAATGGTGATGCCTTCAAACATTAGGTGAGTCAAATCAGTCAGCTTCTTCCTTTTCATAAAGAGACAAATCACAATTTTGAGAGGATTGACTGAGAGCCCAATTCTAGTGCATCAATTTTCGATCAGACCGATAAATTGTATGGCAATTTGAAAGACGCTTATGAGAAAAATATCAAATAATTTCGAAAGTAATTAAAAAAATTAAATAAAGGGTCCGTCATCTAACGTTTTTTTTTTCAACTAGTGCTTATTTCGTAAATGGTAACACTTAGCTCATGTCTGATTTAACAAATAATTGGTTTTATCCTTCCGCTGAACGAATATGGTTGTGTATACGCTTGAACAACGCTGGGAAATATTGCCTGCGATCGACTTAGAGAAGATGCCGATTTTGCCAAAAAAAAATCATCTTTTCAGATGAAGCTCATTTTGATCTTGGCGGGTATGTAAACAAGCAAAATTGTCGCATTTGGGGCACAGAAAACCCGCACGCATACATTGAAAGGCCGATACACCCAAAACGAGTCACTGTTTGGTGCGGATTTTGGTCCAGAGGCATAATTGGGCCATTTTTCTTCGAAAATGATCAAGGAGTGGCCGTTACAGTCAATGGCGATCGTTATCGGGCCATGTTGAACGAATTTTTGTTCACAAAAATTGAAGAGGAGGATATTGGCAACATTTAGTTTCAACAGGACGGCGCTACGTGCCACACAGCCGAAGCTACACTCGATGTTTTGCGCCCTGTTAAGATCGCATTATCAGCCGCAGAGCTGATGTCGTTTGGCCACCTCGGAGCTGCGATTTGACACCGTTGGACTATTATTTGTGGGGTGCCGTAAAAGATAAGTGTTACGCCAACAAGCCAGAGACAATTGACGCTTTAAAGGACAATATTCGTGAGGCCATTGGTGAAATACAGCTGCACACAATCGATAATATGCTTAAAAATTGGGCCGATCGTGTAGGCTACTGCATGGCCAGCCGAGGCAGCCATTTGAATGAAATTATTTTCCATTATTAACCGGAAGGATAAAACTAATTATCTGTCAAATCAGACATGAGCTAAGTGTTACCATTCACGAAATAAGCACTAGTTGAAAAAAAAATCGTTAGATGGCGGACCCTTTATAAACTCAGAATTTTCAAGATGAATCTCAAAAAAGGGATTTCAATACCACTTATGGAAAAAGAGTCGTTGAACAGAGTATTTCTACTGAAAAAAATTCTTTTTTTAGAGCAACTAAATCTTGTAGTGTAATAGGTTTTCTGCATCAAGTCTTACAATAAGATAATCGCTTGAACTTTATAACGAGTTTGTTTACAAATCCAAAATATGTTCACACCAGAAAATTTGTGTTTCAAATGCAAGTAGGCAAACTACTCGTATTATTGGAAACGGTCACTCGATCTTTCAGTAATATTTCGCAGATAGAATGCACTTTCAAATTTAATTTCTTTAAACAATTTTTATTTTATAAGCCTTCAAAAAAACTAAGTCAGTGTAATGATGAAATATTTGTTCATTCGGATAAACTACGAAAACCCTCAACAAAATACGATGACACAATGACACTTGGATTCTTTTAAAAACCCCTTTACCTTTAAATAAATATCATAATTTCAATATAAAATAGTAGTTCTTAGTTATTAGCGAACAAGTATAGCATTCAAAGCACACCCCGTTTAAGTCACTATTATTTGCTCTTCTTGCTTACACTAGTAGATACGTGACCAACAAAAGCGAGAATAAGTGCTTGCATACCTACAAGCGTGAGATGTGACCATAACCTTACGGTTATTAAGCAATTGCTTAGTACACCCATTAAGATTTTTTTTTTCTCGGGATGGCAAATTATCATTTTATAGTTACCCTAATCATTCAAAAATAAATTATTGCTCAAGTTCTAGATTTTGATGTACTCGTAGCTATAGAAACCCTTTTTACTTAATAACTTGATTAGTTTCCTCCAGTTTTTAGTGATTTACTTAAACTAGTCTTCTTAGCCATGGTATCAAACCAGATCATATATTTTACATATTTTACATATTTTACATATTCTACATTATGAATTCACTTGGCGATCTAAAACAAGTTTTGACATACTATTAAAATCCCTTAAGCAAATATCCTTCGCCATGGCAATGATTAAACCTCTATATGATCACTCCAGTAAAGTACCATCACATTGTGTAATTTTAATTGGAAATTCTTAATTGTGTATCTACTCCAGACCCAATGAAGTTTAGTATTAACATTGCAAAATACCAGACATGCCGCCCCTCGTGTCTATTGCATGTTAATGTTTTGTAAGTACGAGTATCTTTTCGTAAAAATACCACTTATTGCGCCATTTTTATTTATATACTATACATATTTATATAATACTTTTTTCATGTTAAATACAAGTCGCAAATGCGCAAAATCACGGGTAGTTTCCTTCATTGCAATGAACGACAAGTTGACACGCTAGTTGCATTAGTAATCTGACAGATACTGCCATAACATGTTGTAAGTACAAGTGGTCGTGATCAAAGAAATGAATACTCTTAGCAGTGTCGGTACGACTACTGTCGGAGCGATGCACTAAACGAATTAAAATAAAAAAATAATTCGGAAAATTGCCAAAGTAAATATTGTTGTTGGCATATGTTTAAAATGCATTTTATATCTCATCATCTCGCCACCTAAGTAGTCTCATTATCATTTCTCTAGGAAGACACTGCAGGTCATCGTATTCGTGGCAAATTTAAGTCGTTTCTACGGTTGGGTGAATTGAAATTTTATTTTATTTTATATACCTTTTCTAAATGGTGTCATTGTACGTTTTAATTTGATTATTTTATTTAAAAATGCCGTTTCAATGATTATTTATTGTCGTTTCGAACTCTGAAATACAACACAGATACAATGGATACCACAGATCTCGTTCTGATTTTGTGTGTATTTTCCTTGTTTTTGTATTTGAGTTGGAATTGGAATTTCTTTTACAAAGATGTTTTTCAACTTCATGTTCGGTTGTCAGTTTGTCACATTAAAAATCGTAAAAAAAAAGTTGAAAATGGTTAAATGAAAAGCACAGATACGAATGAATACATGTGCGGGCATGGGATGGTATTGATTTTTTCTTTAGTGTTTTATTTTCCATCACCAAATGGAAGAAATTTTCATTTATAAAACGAAAAGATACTCTATAAGTAGTGTTGCCGTTTTAACTATTTATCACAGATAATTCCTTCAGGACAATACTTATTGAGAGGGAGCTTTCGTTGTTTCTCATGAAGAGCTAAAGAACTCCAGGAAGGAATGACTTGTAATAGTTTGGCCATGGAATAATGACTTTTTACTTGCTTCTAAGCTTTACTTTCTAAGAACTGAGCTATTTAGTGTCCCAATAAAAACGATACAAATGAGCTTTGATATACATATTCTTGTAAGTTGTCACACTCAAAGTGTACTTCTGTAAACTGTCAAAATTGTATTTAAATTTGTTCTATCTTTGACAGGGCAAACTCTTACCAATAACTATTGGGATAAAAAAATAATAAATAGGACCTAAATTCTGAAAATACTTTTATCAACACTAATTGCTAGTAGCACAGTCGAATTTTACAAGAGTTGGATATCAGTGATTAACCCTATCTGCATTCTGAAGATTCAACTTATCTGTAATTCATTTCAAAAAATATTTAAAAGAAGATACTCGTACAAGTAAATATCATGAAAAAATCTGATAGAACGCTAAGGTGCAAAGCACGTATATCACCAAAAATCCATGCAACAAAACAATTCTTTAGGAAGGATTTTCACTTGGAACGCAACTTCAAGAAGCTCCCTACAGACGCATTTCTAATTCAATCGCCATGCCTTTTCTCGGTCTTAATGATGATGATGACGCTATCCGCGCAGCATTCTTGGGAGTAAGAAATGAAATTCATTACATCTTTCCTAAAATATCTGGACTTAACTTATAATTATATCTGTTTGCTTATGTAAATGATCACATACCTTCACAGGGATTGAGAACTTACAAGGCGAAATAAATTCGTTTAAAGCCAAAAACATTTGCTTTTCTGGAGATAAAAATATTGGAACATTTTTCTTTTATCGAATACATACTTGTAATTTCAGTTGAAGGCCAAAAACCCAGGCTCGATCATTTCGTACCATTGTAAGAGTTATCTGACCAAACTAATAGAGGAATGAGAATGGACTTAGATCCGTTAGTCATATTTACTATACGAAAAAGTGAATGAGTTAGGTAAAAGACTTACATGGTGTGCCTTACAATGAAATCAGCTTGGCCAGGCAGGTTGAAGAGTGATTCACCCAAGCAGACAGCGGGATTTGACACAAATTCGTTGATAAAAAATCGAAGACTCTTGGGAGTTTGTCTGATCACAAAATTAATCTCCTTGTTGGTCGATCTGTAACTGTATGTGGAGATCCATGACACCTGTAATTTCTTCAACCATATTTTAGATATAGAAAAAAAATGCAACATTTCTATGCAGGCATCTTTCCCTTGAACTGACTAGCTAATTCTTGTATCCATTTGGCAAGTGTGGAGGCACTTTTGTTACGCAACTTAATGCAAACTTCAATATCACGGAAAGAGCCTTGGAAATGCAGTTTATGAGATCAATATTAAGAAGCATTTATCTGCACATATAGTTTCATATGATTCTCTCGGTCATATGTAACGTATCTAACGATACATCAATCATATGTATGCACCAAAGGAGTTACTGTGAAATTTATTTTAAAGCTATTTATAACTAATTAAAGAGATCTCAGTATAAAACAAATATATCTGTAATGAGAGTATTAATTATTACAAGTGAGGGTTTTACAATTTGAACCTTTCTTTCTTCTTTTAATAAGAGATCAGGCTTAAGATTTTTTTCAAATTTTCTTCTACTTTTAATCCGCCGAATGATTTTAAACCTAAAGATGTCTCAAGTCTCAATTAACATCTTAAACGTTTTCAAAAGATTTTTGAATTTTTCGTTGCGGTTTTGGAACTGATTATGTTCTTCGTGAAATATGTTATTTTCTTACATTTTTTTCACTTAATGACCTTAGTACATTAGAAGGAATGGACCAGGCTTTGATGTTAAGACCCATTTTGCTTACAAGTGGATTGCCTTTAATATGACCGAATGTCCATATCCATTTTTTACGCTACAGACTCAACGTAAATCGTTCGATGTACGTACTATTTTTTTTAAGTTAGTGCTAACTACTTCTGGGCTACTAAAAGCCTTGTTATATGAAAGATGTGTTAAATTTTGTCCTGATCCGAAGTACTTATGTAATCATCTCAATTCATTAAGCAATAAGGGATATGTTTACTAAAAACCACGTAAAAACGGTTTCTGTCTTTCGACGACATGGTTTTTCTCGAATTGCAAAGCCAATTTTTAGTAAAGCTTAGTGGTTATCTTTCCTTATTCGGGATGGAATGACATATTTGGAGCTCAAGATGGTAAGGACTAAGTCAGGGTCTTGGAAAATAGATGGTGCCGAATGAGCCTTTAATGGACCAACGGCAACGCTCACATCGCCGAGCGGGTTACTGGCTTCAGTCTAATCGATCCCTCGTTTGAAATCAACAACAAACCTCGGATATGGATGAATTCACTGTCCCCTGCAAACGAAATAAAGACAACGAACTTCGAATCTGTACTTTTTTTTGGTTTTAAAAGATCTTAACACTCAATGTTAAGTTTTTGGAAAATGGGATAGAGGGAGATAGAAGGGTGTTTGGGCTCAGTGGTTATTTCGCTCCATGGGTGGCATCCAACATTTAATGGGGAAACTAAATTCTTAGTGGAAGTTGACTTTTCTAGTCAACTATTCATCTTACTTAATTTTTGATACTACGGCGATTATTATCAACGGCAAAAGCAGCTCTTATTTAGATGCGAATTTATTGCTATGGCAGACTTAGGGAAGTAGTTTTGAGTTTTTGGCATGCTAACAGTGCCCTAGATATGACTGGCTTCACAGCTGGTAATTTTAATGCTGTTATGCGACGTGGGCAAAGTCCACGTGCCAACAAAAGAGACAGAATCTGTCAAAAGTCCATCCAATCACTCGCATACGCCGATGATATTCACACAATCGGAAGATAGCAGAGTTACGCTTTCGCGAATTTTGAGACGGAAGTGGCAAAGATGGGTTTAAAGATCAACGAGGGCAAGACCAAATTTATGCTGTGGTCAAGAAAGGACACCCAACACCGACGTCTCGGACAGAACATCACTCTGTGAAGACTTTTTCTACCTAGGCTCCGCTATCAATTCAGAAAACGACACCAGCACTGAACTCAAATGATGAATAACTCCTTCCAATCGTTGCTTCTTTGGGCTAGGAAGGCAATTGACCAGCAAAGCCCTCTATCGACCAACAAAAGTGACCCTATATAAGACCTTAATAATCCCATTGAGGTGGCTGGGGCATCTAGAGCAGATGGAAACCAATGCTACGGTCTGAAAAATGTTCGAATCCGCCTCCAAGGGACAGCGCAATAGAGAAAGATCGCGACTCAGGTGGCGCACGCAAGTGGAAAGGGACCTGAACCAGCTTAACGTGGGAAAAAGGAGGCAGCTAGCTAAAGTTCGAGCTGGCAGGAGACGCTTGTTGGTTGAGGCCCAGGTCCACCCTGAACTGTAGCGCCACCATAAGTAAGATTATCTTAGCAAGTTCTGAAAATAATTTGTTTCAAACTTTTCCGTTAGTGGCAACACTGAATTGAGTTCAACTTGTATAACGTAATTCATTTTGCCTTCTGCAAGATGTAGTCCATTAATGAAGTATTATCTACATACAACCGAGTATATCCACATGTATCTTTACAATGTCTATTGATGAATATCCAACATATTACATTTTCTAAAGCTGTACGAAAATAAACTTTACCGCTTAGATACTACATTTACAGCGAAAACTCTGAAGGAAAAAAAACAAAGTTTTCACATTTAGAGAAGGTAACTACCACTGAGATTTTACTTTTTTTCTTTGAAAGAAATGATTTCTCAGATACCCACACTCACACTCAAATTCATATGCTCCATAGATGAGGGAAGTTTTCTCTTTCTATGTTTAGAAAAGTTTCCTTGAACTTTTTTCTTGTCCAATAAACCAAAAGATATTCGCATTGCGACTTATTTTCTTCTTGCACGGAGAACAAGACATCTCATTATAATTTTCGCAAAAAAACAAAAAAACAAACCAAAATAAAAATGAAAATCATCAAAATAGATACTAGTACGAGTATCTTTTGTTCTAGGAGAACGTATTCGTATTCATATCTATGCGAAGAAGATGGAGTTTTCTCATTTGGAAATAAGACTCGAAATTGTCGCCGAGGGAGAAATTTTCGTTTTTTCACAAGATATGGCAATATGTACTCGTACATTCCTTTGTTCGTTTTAAAACGAACTTACAAGTAAAGATCACAGATAGGAGTATGAAAGTCTAGACGCAGAACATGCTAAATAGGGATTTAACATTCAGAACTCGAAAAAACGTCAACAGATAGATAGAGAGACGAAACAGTGGCATACTCGTAGTATTATGATGATGATTTTAAAGGATTAAGCAACATGCAATGATGATTTCAGATACTATTCATTCCAGTCCATTTGAGTTGTGAATTTATTTTTTTTTAAATTACAATGCGGAAATCAATGGTGTTTCCTCTGAGAGTGATGAAAGAGAGATGTGGAAAATTTTTATAAATATTGCAGATGGGGAGTGCTAGTTTTGTTTTGAAATAAAAATACGAAAATTACTTAGCATTGAGAGATATGATAATTACAATTTGGATGTTTGTACATTTGTATGTGTACATATGTAAATATTTTTTAATGAACTTGTGCAGGAAAATTGTTTATTGCTTGTGGAAATTGTGGGTTCAAATTATGAATTTTGCTCACTACAGCAAAAATGATACGAAAAGGAAGAAAAAAATCCGAAAGAAGGAAAACATTTTGTAAGAAATTTATGCTAATACATGATAATCTTAGAGTTAAATAAAATAAGCTTGAAGTACGTTTTCGATTTGCATACAGTGTGCGTGTGGAATGTAGCAATTCTTATTTTCTCTCAATGAGCTATTTCGCAAGGAAACATTTTAAATATTTTCAAAACTCTTCGAGAGACTTTGAAAAACCGATATCAATGTTAATTAAATTGTTTCCACGAGACTAGCTTACTAAGACATTCAAGCTATTCCCTTTCAATTTTTAATTATATAAAATGAAGAGTTTAAAACCTTAGTCCGGATTGAATATACAATCTATTCGAATATTCGAAATATCTTGTATTTAGGATCAATTTAGTATTGTCAACGTTGCAAGTGGTTTTAATATTTAACAGAGTCTCTGCTGAAGGCAAAAAAGGCTACATTTCAGCACGATCTGCTTTCAATTACCAAGGTTAAGCTCTCCTAAATAGCATGACATGGAGTTCGAAATCCAGTTATCTCGAATATGGGACTTTCAAATTTACTTTCCTAAAATGGAGTTCGAAATCCAGCCGTCTCGAACATGGGACTTTCCAATTTACTTTCCTAAACATTGACGTTAGTCCATTCACTTTCTATGCTCGAAACTAGTTGGCAAAATTTTCAGAATCATTATTTTGCTAAGGGTACACATTACGAGGTGTTTTTCAATGTAATCCTCTGTCGAATCTCCAAAAAAGACCTTATTCCTTAACTACTAGCAAATGACAGTTTTTAACAGCAAAATTTTCTTCAAAACTATAGAAAAAAAGTCGCACCTTTCAACAGGTCCCAATCCTTGTAAAATCTTCTGTAAAGTAGAATGATATGAATGATAATGAATTACGATTTCCATGTCATTCGGTTCAAACAGCCAGACTGATTTGTTAAAGATACTATTGTTCTACTCAATAAGATTATGAAAAATAAGTGATAGCACATGTACTCGTATATAAGAGATCTGGCATACCCATATATGTTATATGCTTGAAAAGTTTCTGAAATTAACTCTTACAAAATTTCACATTTTTCGGGATGATACGGCACAACTGGATCTTAGAATCAGGAATTTGATAACCGCTTTGTAGGTGTCGCTATAGTGGATGCCGTCATACATATGTATGTAGCCTTAATATCAATGACAGATAATGCGTCTTGATTGGAAATTCTCTGATTTCCTCCAGGATTCGGGTTGTGAATAGGATATTGTATGCGATGAAAGCACGAATATTCCTCAATAATTAATACACGACATAATATCACCTTATTTATAGATAGAGCATATACAAGAAAAACTGAAAGTCAGCCAACAGCAATGGCTTAATTTTTTCACATTGGATTTGTGTGTTTCTGCACAACTCTTTAATAAGCATGTCTTCACGATGCCGTGAAATAAGGCCAAGTGAAATAATGCCACATTTGGCATTATTTCGCTTTTCACAGGCCAAATTTGGCATTATTTCACTTTGCATTGTTTTTAATTTTGATTTAATATAAATCAATTGCTATCATATCATGCTAAAAATGATTAAAATAAACGGTATCATGTCAAATCGACCATTTACAATTACAACTAAAATACAATTGCAAAAAGTTATAGGCGCTTGCCTGACAGGTGTTGACATTCCCTTAGTCGCGTGAGCGTCTAAACACTGCGGAGAAAAGGGTGACATCACAATCGAATTTGGGAAAGCGAATTCGGCGTTGTTTCACGGCATCTGTCTCCACAAATACGAGATCTTAAGGCAATCTAGACAGTACATGGATACTTGCGAATCTAGGAGTTTTAGATCATTAACTCTCACTGTTCCTTAAGTTAGATAAGTTCCACAGCTTTTATGTCACAATACCATTCAATAGAAGCATGAAGATTTGTATCAAACATATTATAGTTGCCTCAGCAAGGACATGGTATCATTTTAGCAAGCTATTGGAATAAATGTGACTAACCATCTTTTATCTGATCTAGGTCATTCCATGTTTCTGTTCTCTGATTCTTATTCGGCAATTTATTTTAATAAATAATTAAATTATTATCTACTAAAGATGCGCTACAGGCAAGGAAGCCACCAGGCTATTTCCTTAGAGGTCTTACTATCATATATTCTATGGTCTTTTATGACTATAATACCAAGTATACCATGGCTAAGCTCTTCAACTTACCATTTCTTGTAACGTGTAGACAGCAGGTCGCATATTAATAGCAAAAACACAGACTCAACAGGATGGTAAAAGCGAAAAACTGCTGATATATGTACTGAGTTTGGTCGTAGAACTTCTTGCATATTAGCCAGATAACTTACAAATGTATCGCATTGTATGCGCTACCATCTTTTCTTAGCAATTATTTTTCCCTATAAAATGGGGCAATACATGCGCATAAAACAATCCAACAGGCTGAACTGCTGGATATTTTCCTTTTTCTTTGATTATTTTGCAGGATATAAATTTGTTGGCGCCCTTAGTACATTGTCTGCCATTGAGATACTGATATGTCTGAAATAAATGGAATCATGTACATATTAGGTTACCAGTATCTCATGGAAATATAATCAGTTGCTTGTAAATCGTTTTTACGGTTTAAAGTAACTTTTAAACATATAAACAAAGAGCAATTTTCGTTTAAAATTTGGAAAAGAATTTGGCGAGAATTTGGACCTAGGTCACAGACTCTTAAATAAGGTGTCTTAGTATCCGAATAATTTAAAAAGGTATTTTGTATCACTGATGAAGCTAAATTTCTGTATGGAATACATCTTTCCGATGAAAAAAGCGTCTAGTTCAGGTATAGCGATCACTATAGCGTGTACTTGAGTTTGCGTAGAACGGAGAACGATGTTATCGCAAAAATTAAATCACCTAAATTTCAGCTGAAATACTCGAGCTCTTATATTTTTCCAGGATTGACCGTAAAATTCGAATTCGATTGAAATGCGATTCTTATGCTGTATTCCTACAATAACTCCCCATGAGAGAGTAAGAATGCAGCGAAGCAGCTAATTTTTCGAATAAAGTCTCTTCTTTATATACTCGTAATACTATACTATACTGATAGCGTGACTCCAGACACGTTTCAAAAGCTATCTATATTCCCTTAGATAAGCCGCTCTGGAGAGACTAATGATAAGATGTCTTAATCAAGTCCGAGATAATTCTAGAATCCATCTGGGTATTCCTACTCATAGACTGGAGTCGATGACATAGTATCAAGAATAACAGCAAGCACAGCTTTACTAATGGTAATATTATCATGATGAAATAATTGTGCTATAACCATTCAAAGGCCTCGACTTTTTTATGTCAGACCTTTATTCAGTGAGCTCCAATTAATCAGAGCTAGCCCCTTGCAACCCAAAACAAGAAATAACACGAGGTAGCCAGGAAAATATCTTGCTGCTCAATGCTTCGTCCCATATTTCTTCACCGTAGTGAGTTGATGAAGAACTTGAAAATTTAGCAGAATAAT
The DNA here is from genome assembly GCA_949129095.1 of Volucella bombylans. Taxonomy (NCBI): domain Eukaryota; kingdom Metazoa; phylum Arthropoda; class Insecta; order Diptera; family Syrphidae; genus Volucella; species Volucella bombylans. Next base: position 189,175,164 of record OX422140.1, on the reverse strand, counting down.
AGCTTTCGGAAAATACTGCATACATGCAATCACTAAATTCAAAATCTGGAAGAAAGTCCTTACGAAAGGTAACATCTAAATTTTGGAGACCGTTTCCGATACGGATGTAGGTAAGTATAATTCAGACTCAAATCTGCAATTTTTATTTTAAATGCCAGAAATTGCTTTAGGTTGCGTAAATCAAACATGAAACTGACATACTAGCGAACAAAAGCATGTGATTATTTCCTAGTTAATTACAACATTATCTGCGACCATATATTGCATGCGCTATTCTGTCTTCTTTTAAGACACATATAGACGACTGGCTTAAAATACAAGACGTTAAATATAAACAATTTTCTGTACACCTAAGTGGTTAGCTACTATGTGCCAACGAAAATTTAAATTAATAATTTATTCAAATTGTCTTATGAATATTGTTATACCATAAGAACATTAAAAATGTGAGTTCCTTCACGCATCAACATCATTAATTTTATTTCAGAAAGCCCACAAACCAACCATTTTGGTGATTTTCGTAACCTCCCTTAATCTTCACATTACAAATCAAAACAACTCTCATAGGACTCCTCATATGTACAAGTATATGGCATCATTTCAATTAAACCCAAAACGAAACAATTTCAACATCCTCGTTTAGATAAAAGAAGAAATTAAAAAAAACAAAAAACAGCTATCAACAGCGCTTATAATTCCAACATTCCGTTATTTTAATTGCCATATATACTCCAATTTAAAATATCCACCATGTTTAAATTTAAAAAAAAATCAAATTCTTATACCAAAGTCAAGAATTCTTATCTTTTCTTCTTTTTTTACTTTTGGGTTCCCATTGTGAGGCGAGGTCAGTTTTATCGCCGTGCGCACTTGAAAATAGGAAATCGACTTTACATAGCTCAGTTGTGTATATAAAGATCGCCCAAAAATTCAATATTCTATGAAACTATTTATATACGTATGATTTTATGTAGTCGCAGTAACACGATATAATTCTCTGAAAGCTGAAGATTGAACTCGAGCATTCGTAGATATATGTTGAACGCAGCATACTTGTAGTACGTATTACCCATATTAATCACTTATAGGTATGCCAGATGAATGTTTTAGTATTGTTATACGCTTTTTACGTTTTTCTTCTTCCTTTTCTATTTATTATTCGGTTTTTTTAAGTTTGGTTTCTTGTCGAATTTTTTTGGTAAAAATTTTCCTACGAGCAGGAGCATAACCAGAGCACGTTTCGGTATCTGTATGCATGAATGGAAAAAACAGTTTTCAAGTATCTGAAAAAAATAAATAAATAAAACAAACTGAAGTGATATTTATATACTTGCAGATGAGGGGAATTTGGATTTCGATTTTTTTCTCGTGTTTTTTCCTGGCTTATACCGCCATTTCCTATAAAAATGTCACCACATATACATAGATTGCCCAAGTAACGTGATACGAATTTTAAGTATTTTCTCAGCAAAACATTAGCTCAGATTAGTTTGGATAGTTTTTGTATTTTTTTCCTGGCTTGTTTGGTTGGCCTTCAAATTAAATTCTGTCTCGAACGATGGGAGGCTTAACATAGTGTGATTATAAACACAAAAAAAAAAATTAAATGATTAATGCGTTGTGAGATACGAGGCATATTCTCAAATTCCGTCTACAGACAATGTTGTTATTTATTGTTTAGATACTCCTGATTCGTTAGCGAAACTAAAGATATGAATGTACGTTATCAAAATAGATGTCTTTCGTCAGCAGATTTTGGTTGGTTTCCTTTCAAATGACCTATGATTCTCTGCCTTTTGACAGGTTTATCTCATTATGCGATATTGATTGGAGGAAATGGTCTCAGTTGCATTTTAAAAAACTGTAAAATTGACACTTTATTTGATTTATAAATTTGAATGGGCTTCATGCTGATTGGGATTTCAAAGATAACAAGAATACTTGCCGTGGCAACCATAAATTTTGCAAAAATGAGGATATAGCCTAGAGTCCCCAACCAGTGGAAGTAAGTATGTTCTTGCACTTTTCTCAGGAATGGTGCATGATTGATGAATTAATGAATCAATGAGAAAGCAATGAGACGCTTAATAATGTAGATATTTAAATTGGAAGCAACGACGCTCTGGTTTTGGCAATCTAATACAATATGTGATTTTTCCTTTACTAGACTACGTACGTACATATATAAATCCTTTTTCAGAGTAAGATAAATTTAGACAATTCTAAGAAAATTTGAAGGATGAATGAGGAACAAAAATATTCGTTACTCACAGAAACTCTTTTACAAGACACTTATTAATCGACTTAAAAATGTACAGAACTCTTTCTAGAAAGATACACGTGAGGTAAAGTATTGAAAAATAACGTTCATTACCAGGAATCTAATATGAATAGCCAATGCTCGCTAACCCTTTAAAACAGCAGAATAAGACGTCAATAGTTCAAGTTTTGCTAAAAGGAGGTAATCCAGATTTTTAGAAGATGATATAAGATAGTACGGCAGACTGATCAGCCGGTCAATGTCATTCTTGGAACCAATGAAGGAGAACAGGGAGATATCAAAGACATACGCAAGTAGACTTATTTGTTTGACGAAACCTATAGACTACGTTTTACAGCATTGGAGCTAACCATGACACGAAAAGGACATGAGTGCAAAATTAATAGAAAATAATTTCGGCAGAGACCCTAGTAATAATCTGAAAATAGTCCTCCGAAGAGGACTATAGTAACTATGGACTAGTTAGGGAAGACATGCGGTAATACTTTGGTCTAAGCAATTGGGCCGTGTATATAGAAATGGACTTTAGTCACTATTGATATATTAAGTAAAATAATATTAGATCTTACAGCCAATTAAAAAATCCGAATCAACTATTTCCTATACGCTCCATATCAGTGAGACAGTAAAACGCTGGAGTGAATATAATACTGCGAATATACGCGAACCAGTAAGTCAAGCACGAATGCAATCGATTTCGCTCCGTTCTCAAGAGCTAGGCATCTCACGAACGCCGAACGAAAGACATGGCTATATGTATGTAAAAAGTTGAATATTGAATCAAGTGTTAAAGCCAATGAGCATCGTGCACTACAAACTTTCTCTTATTGGGCTCATATTGAAGATGTAAGATGATGAGCATTTCCATCAAAAAATCGTCTTCAGTGACGAGGCCCACTTTGGTTAAACGGTAAGGGGCGGACAGCCAAAGGTGATCCAACAGCTTCCACCAATGCATACGAAAATTTACAATTTGGTCTGGTTTTTATGCCGGAGTTATCATTGAGCCTTACGTTCTCTGAGATGATATCAGAGAGTCGGTTACAGTCAGTGGAGACCGCTATCGCCACATGTTAACCAAGTCTTTTTGGGATAAATTGGGACTGCGAGCCTTACAGGATATGTATTTTTAACAGTAAGGTGCAACCTGCCACACAGCGGTCACCTCATGGATGATAAAATTTATAATCAACTAATATTATTGATAGCAATAGCCCTATCACCTTCAGAGTTTTTTTAGGGCTACATAAAGTTTTGTCTATGGACAAAAAACTTCAGACAGTTTCGAGGGTGAACATTGGACTTGAAATTGCTGGAATGTTGGCCGAATGTCATGTAAACTGCCCCGTGGAAGAATTTTAAATGGTGTCGTATTTCTAAACTATTCATTGATACCTTCAATGGGGTGATTTTTTAAGCATTTGGTTTTCACTTGTCCAAAAAAAAACACTAAATACAATTTTTATTTTAGTTCAATGCTTGCCATTTAACCCATTGCCAAATAACGCGTGTAATACTGTCTTCCAAGGCTGCAATTGATGCTGGTTTATCGGCACAGACGAGTGAGTTGATGTATCCACATAAAAAGTAGTCTAAAGGCGTCAAACCGTACGATCTAGCCGGCCAATTCACCGGTCCAAAACGGGAAATAAATTACTCACCAAACTCATAAACATAAATCGCACCAAACAATTCATTTTTCCGGTTGCATTGGCAGCTCTTGAATTGTCTGAGGTAGCTCATCGGACGAAATACGGCAGTTTCGTTTATTAACATACCCATGCAATCAGCAACGAGTTGCGTTCCTTAAGACAGTTTTTCGATAAAAAAAGTGAATTTTCCTCCAGCTGTATTGCACGAGCTATATTTTGTAAGGTTTTACACCAAGATCCTTTCGTAAAATGTTCACGTAGTCGAGTAATACAATCTCAATTTCTGCGAAAGTCGACGAATGGACAAAAAACGGTCTTCATTAACTCTGGCGGATACAGCAGCAATATTTTCTCTGAATGCACTCTACGCATATGGATAGGGTGGCTTGATGTCTAATAGCATGAAAATGATGCGAAATTTGGTCTCTATGGCTTGAATTGCTTGCTCAGTAGATCGATTATGACGACCGTAAAATGGTCGAAGTGCAGACAGCACAGAGCATGAACTTTTTTGATAGTAAAATTCAATAATTTGTAAGCGTTGTTCGGGTTTAAGTCTTTCTATGATGAAATGGCAATTCTGAGCATGTTTGACTTTGACACATGTCACGAATCACGCGTGAGCTGTCAGAAATGGAACACTGAAAAACCAAACAGCAAAAAATCACTTTATAATGATAAACCTTGTGAACGCTGTGGTGAACACATATTTTACTTACCAAGCCTATATCTACTTTAAACATCTATTAATCTTCGAATATCTTCAGAAATCAATGAAATGGGGCAAAATATAGTGTGACTGAAAGTATGGTTCAGTTTGTCAGCTTCAAGAATAGACACCTCGTTATGGGCTATGTGATATTTGACAATCAATAAAAAAATATATTCTTAAAGGATCAGTTTAATTTTGGTGGTAACATCAAATGAAGTTAAATATTTGTTGTTTAAGATTGTGTGTCTTCTGTTGTCTTCTGTAATCATAATCAAGACAATTTGTTGCAAAGAGTCTGTAGATATAAGATGGTTATAGACATAAAACTCGAATAATAATCCAATCTATCCTCTAACAAATTCCTACATTTATTCATTGCAGGACACCCTAAGCATTTTGCCTAAGAAATACTAGAGGATTGTTAGTCCATCGCTATAAATTTACCCCCTTGGGTAAATTTGACAACCCTATGTATGTATAAACCCGAAGAGGTATTGTATTATATACTTGAATATAGTGTCCAACGATAATGGTATTTGAATGCAGTTACTCGTATTTATGAATTTCACAAACATTTTTCCTTAAATAAAATTTAATTATTTTAAATCTGTATTCCTATACATTTGGTATTGTCTTCACCTTGCTGGAATTGTTTAAGAACAACATCTTACCGCTGTTTGAGTATATTACAAAATAACTTTCTTCTGTAAAATATAGCTATAAATGTATGTATATGCAAGTCATTGTCATTTATTTTGAATGTGGTTTTTTTTTCTAACGCTTTCGAAAAACACCTGTGTAGTTCAATATACCTTAAAAACACACGCGTCGCAGGTATGTGCAGAATAACCCTTTTCACAATTGTCTCGTCAAAGAGAAAGTTTTGAATTTTATGAAATTCGTAAGGGACAATGTTACTATATAGATAAGACCGCTTCTGAGAGATGTAGGTACATATGTTTGGTATATTTGGGAATAAAAATAAATTCTGGAGAGTTATATCTAATTATCGTGACTCCACGTGTCGTATCCCAGTTCGGCTGTTCGAAGATAAATAAAATAGAAAAATTGACTTAGAATACACTACGGGAGACATATATTATCGTCACAAGAGGTTATAAATTTGAGGTGCTGCTTTTGGGCATTAAATATATTTTGTTTTGCTGTCAAATTTGGGTGATATTTCGATTTTTCGTATCATCAGTTTGACTCACCATCAATAAAGCAAAACGCAATTAAAGGTAAAATTTACTATCATCACGTCAGTAAACATGTATTACGGCAACTTACTATCTCCAACAGGAAATCGTTTCATTCTTGTAAATTTTTTAACATATTGAAAAAAAAAGAAAAATTCTTTACTTCAAAGTACCAAACATCGACTAACACCGATAGATCAAAGGTACATAGACTGCGGAGTACAGTGAGGTGTTTTCTTTCCTGAGCTAAAAATCTTATAGTTCTTCAGATTCGTAAGTGCCTTCCAAGCAAAAGTAGCAATCAATGCAGAATATATGTGAAATCTCTTATGTCTGCCAAATAACCACCATTAACATGACATTTTTATCGTATTCAGGCTCTCTACCTAGATTCTAATTCTCCCTTAATTTTGTTGGGCAGATGAAGTAAGAAATTCATTACTCTAGTATACATACATTCAGGCCACACTAACTCTTAATCTTGCACTCTTGCAATGACTGTTGACTGTCAACTGAAACTTGTCAAGTAAAAATTTGTTAGCCCTCATAGAGGCCGATTCTATGTAGGATAAACTTGATAATTCTGTTATTTCCAGGAAGGTTTGGCCGACCAAAATAGAAATAGAACATCCGACTTAATCACTAGATCTTGCACTAACTAAATCGGCCAAAATCTTAGGTTAAGTAGTATTTCCCATGGTTAAGTAGCGATGTGTACACACAGAAATTGCATCAAGTTACGAGTATGTATTTATATGAATCTTTTGGGGTCTGTAGAATTTCTATTACTCCATATCCTACAACAATTTAGCTTGTGAGTAAGCACCCTACGTCTCTTCTCTGAACACAATTTTTAGCCGAAACAAACGGTCAAGATGAAATTATCCCTAAGCCTAGTATGTAGGGAACGACAAGTTGTTGGTATACTGGTTCTAATTAATCCACAACTGGATCTTTTACTAATTCAGGGCAATATCTGTTTAAAAGTGTCTCGCATAGTGATTCAATAATTGCGAATCACGACCGATTGGTGAATTTAGTATTCATGCGTTTTAAAATGCCATTGCGAGCGTTGAATATGTTAATTCATTTATAGTGGCATGGTTCGAAATCGATCCGATTCCAAGGATTTTATGTGCAGTTAGATTGGCAAAGTTGTCTACATGTTTGAATAATTTAGTACCGCTGTTAAAGCATATGTAGGTCTATTCACGATAATTTACAGATTATTGGGACTATAAAAACCATGGAAATAAAATATTACATTAGCGTAACTATTTAATTTAGCATAATATGTATATTCACAAAAACAAAACACTTCTCAAAAATTTCTAATGACAATACATCGGCATGACAAATTGGCAACATGAATTAATGAAATGGTTTTCATTTTCAACAATTGGCAGATTATTAATTTTCTGATTCCTATTTTTATGAAGGTTTCATGTTGGTCAAAAACGACTATCTACGACAAATCTATGATTTCGAGCATCTGTAGACAATTTTTTCGCAAACGTAATTACGTAATATAATAAATTAATATCCAAAATTAATAGCTCAAGGGATAATTTAAGTTAATGTCGGGATATAACCGCTCTAGCCAAAATTCTACACCGAGAATTACCCAGCGGTAGCTGAATAACAGCCACTAAACTAATTTAGAAATATGTTAAGAATAAGGAGAAGAAATTTGACTAGACTATATATTCTGTACTTAACAATACTTTTATACATATTTCAGAAAGTTAGTCCTTCAAGTTTTATTTAATGAAATTAAAATGAAATGCATTAACTTCTTCTCTTTGTCGGTTTAATAGCGCTATCATCAACCCTTCAGAAAACTGTTAATAATTGGATAAAGGCGCTAAAATCAGTCATGCTAAGGTAAGGAAGGTATTGCCCTTTTTCCAAATCCACAAACCCGATCCAGAAGGATTCATCATACTGAGGTGCGCATTGTTACCTATCAAGGAAATTGCAATGACGAGCTAGTGTGGAGTGACTTAAATGCCCCAGTAAATACTTTGTGATAGAAAAACTCAAAAGTCGTTGAGGTTTAATACACGTAATGCAATGTTGGATGATTTTTGGGAAGTATAAAGGAAAAATGTCTGCAAGTCAAGAAAAATAATTGAATAACTCAAATGCAAATACTCGTACATGAGAAAAATGTTGTCGTCATTTGATTTGATATCATCATAAAAAGGCTTTCATTAGAAGAATGCTTCCGTATTATTGAAACTTATTTTAAAAATCGGTCTCCAATTCACGAAACATATGATTATGTATATTTTCTATTGATCCTCATAGTGTACCAACTAAACTCACTATTCTCCATGTTGTGAATGGCTTTGCATCATGCAGAGTATATTTAACGCAACGCGTCAATGTAATATTTGTTCAGAAGAAATTGTAGCCGCTGTGAATGAAAGTGTGGTGGAAGATCCAGAATTATCAATTCAACGTCGATTATAAGAGTATGGCCTTTGTCCGTCCACTATGTGGAACATTTCTCGAAAAGATCAGATCAGACACGAAACCATGGCTTGAGACGGGAGTTAGAGGTTTGAGCTCTTGACCAGCTTGAAGACGGCCATAATTTTTGGCGAATAATGGTGTTTACAAGGCTTATTCTTAGCTCAATGGGCAGTAAAATTGCAGTTTCTGGAAGTACACCCACAAATTTTCAGAAAATTAGGCCAGAGCTCGCGTTCCATTCAATGGACAACCTTTTTGGACAATATCGACACATGCCATCAAGCCATACGCTTACTGAGTTCTTAATTTATAGGTAGAGTTTTATCACTAAATGGGTCAGTGATGCAACTGAGATCGTACGATTTGACGAGCCGAGAAATCATTCTTATTATGGATCTTGAATGAAAACGGTTAATAAAAGAAGACGAGAATATGAATGAAAAATTATCACGAATTGATTTGGCCTATGCTTTGGTTTTATATATTACATCAATCACTACTGCAAAACCGTCGAACGCTGGAATTGAGAAATGATTCCTTAGCTAAAAGAAAAAAGAAATACACAACCTTTAAGAGAACCCGAGAACTACCGTCGGCTACCAAAAGTAATAGCTTTAAGGTTGTTAGTCCTAGGCATAAGAGGACATAAGCCTTGATTTAGTAAATGAGCAATTATAAAATAAACATTAAAATGTAATATGCGTTGTTAATTAATTAAAAAAACACAAGCTAAACTGTATGCTCTATGGTAGTGCTATCATCAATTTTATGAATAATTTTCAAATAAGAAACTCATTAAGACACAATCTTATGTAAATAGTTTTCTCCTACTAATAGTTGTTATTCATGTTTCCTTCTCTATATGCTCATATTTCAAATATTTTACAAGACTAACATTAAAATAATGACAAATTATTATTATCTCATTAATAAAATTGCAAGGCATAAGGATAGATTTCAATTTACTGAAAGTGATAACTTCATATGCTAATGGAAAAATAAGCATTTGCAAAACATTTATTAAATCGCGATTCGAGTAACGTAATTTAGCAATTTGTTAAAAATAATTCTGATTAGTAGTTGTTACACGAGTATCTAAAGAATTCAAGATTTTAAAATGTTGTATTCAACAAATAGAGGCAAGTTGCTAATGGGTGTTAATTGAATAATTAAACAAAAAGTAACTCTGTTTGCAAGTCATATTAGCGGACTTTTTAATTTAATTCAATTTCTTCAAAAAGCAATGCGCTTTAATTAATATTTATCACAATACATTGTATTTATTAATTTGAGTCTTTAAATAGATCGAGCAAACATGTTTAAAAGTAGTCTTATATTTTATAACCTGTTATAGGTTAACGAGATTTCAGCAAATAATTACAAAAATTTCTAACTAATAACTGATCTGTGAATTGTCGTTTTTTCAAAACAAATCAATCTCTTTCCTGTTTGTGAAAGTATCATTCGTTTTACAATATATAAAATGTCTGCTACAAGCGAACTTGATTTAAAATCTCACTTGAAAAGGGATAAGCTTATAGATTGAGAAGTACATAAGTTCAATAATATATAGTACGAGTATATTGTTAAGTTCTTAACAAAAGTAAAACACGGACCTTCTTGTCGGCAAGAATTTTAAACTAGGACTGCAAAGCAACCTTAGATACACAAAAAGAACAGATTTCAGACAGCGACTTTAATCACACAAGTATACAAATTCGTACATGAGTAACTGAGCTGAAAACTTTCAATGGGGTTCCAATTCTGGTAGTTATATAATATCAAAAATTTCTTCGCAACATTTTCTATTTTATGCATTCAGACAGCGAAGCCGACGGAACAACCTACATTCATTTAAATTATATTTCCAGTAGTCATCACCCCAATAGGATAAGAATGATGTAGTTTACTTGATAGGACCTTTTCTCTATGTTGATACCTTACAAAGTAGCTTAAACAAAACTGAGATGGCGAGTTTTTTTTCGCCAAAAATGTTGTATTGTACTTTGTGCAAACTGATCTTGGGTTCTCTTTGTACTTCTATCGATTCAAAGTGTAGGTCAGACCTAGCTGACTGAAAAGTGAGATTTTTAATTATAAAAAAAATATACTAATTATATCATTATTAATTCATTGTTTATATTTGAATAAATATTTTAACAAAGATTTTAAATATAATATAAAAACTATTTTATAACAAACTTTAGAAATAAGAAGAATCCCGAGAAGTCGACGTTATAATATCAATACGAAAGATAGATATTTGATATGAATTTTTCTAATCCCAGTAAAATCTGGTCTATTATCAAAGTATACAAGTTCCAGCAAAATTTTCTTTTAACAATATGAGTGATATAATATGGATAGGCTAGTAGAAATAAGACGTGACAGAAAGACTACATACAACGATAGTGAAAAATCCGCACATCATTCTCTTCGATCTAGATTCTAGAGAATGTGTAAGTAAAGAAGTTGCAGCCGTTCAGACAGTACTTTATCATATAATGAACAAAGGCGCTAAGAGACCGAATATTGGTATCACCGAATTTTCGCAAATCCAACTCAAGATATTTATTATGGTTCCGAAGTGTAACAATTTCAAAACAGTGACCACTTCGAGCAAGCGTAAAATGGTAAAAGTGGTGCAAAAAGTCTGGTAGAAAAATTATACGTACACCTAAAGGATTACGGGTATTATTGTAGTATAGGAATATAATTTACAGTAAAAACAATAGTTTTGTGGTTTGGAAAAACCCCGCATATTGAGGAACTAATTACGGAAGAACCGCATGTTGAACGCATAAACTTGATTTGTCATTTATGTACAAAGAAGTTCCTCGGAAATTTAAGAAATTAGAAAGTTCTAGACGAAGCTCCTAGAAGAAATCTAAGAAAATACAATTAATAGCTCTGGAAATGGCGCGCTAGTAATGCAGACGCCTGGAAAAATAAATAGCATTCTATTTTCTATTTTCTGTACCTGGTAATCACAATCTCTGTAGATCATATGTTGTACTATAGAATCTTAGTGTATGAATGAGTATCCTATATTGTTCTGTTGGTACTTTTGTTAAATTTTTAAAGGGATTTAAAACCCTTATAACTTCACAAATCAACTCCAAATCAACCAATTTGTTCTTTCAAACCTTTATGTTGTAATGACATCTCAAAAAGAAGAAAAACAAAGGATTGTCATCAAAAGCAACATATTTTCTATGAAATAATTCACCAAGGCCATTTTTCGTCATTTCGTGACATAATTATCCAAGAATACCTTTGCGGCGCCTTGTATTTTACATTTGTAAGTAAATTCTGGAAATCTCTACTTTCGATATATGTATGTGTCAATTACTTATGTAACTAAAGGCTATGAGTTCATTCAAATTTGAAATATATAATGAAGGCTTTAACTGCTATTATTAAACTAGAAATAATGCTACATTAATAAGATTTAAAACTGGTTCCGCTGTATTTAGAATGGGTACATCAAACTGCCTATTGTATGCTGTCGGTTCAAGTTTTTTCATGAAAAACGATTAAATTTTCAAAAAGAAAGGTTAAAGAGGTTATAAAAGAAGAGTTAAGTTGAGACTTTCTCTTGAAGTTTCGTCATTGCAACACTGAATTAAGGTCTTGCACTAAGCATAATCAGTCGGCAAGTTCATGATTCTCAATAGTTTATTTTTATTGTCATTATACACTCCAGTTTTCTCACTATACTGTACTACAATAGTCGTATACATAGAAGCCAAACAGCCTTACCATAAGATAGACACGTTCTTACAAAAACTACGATTTGCCACTCTTCCAGCTAACTTAGCTTGTTTTTGATGTATGCTAAAAAATTATAATCTTGTTTTTAAGTATCTTAAAAAGGAAATATTTGCCCCTGTATGATATCATACATAACATACTGTATATGTACGTAGGTATGTATATATATTTAAACGTTGAACATAAAGTGGTGAGAAATGTCTTAGTCTCAGATAGTTACCGACGCAGTCGAAAATAATCACAAAAACATTTGATTTAAAATTTTGGAGACATGAAAACCAACAATACTGTTACCAAGAATTTGTACCTTCTAGATTTTTCCCCAAGTGTAATAGAACTATCTAAATGGAAATTCTTTTTCCAACACGAAACTGCGTCGCACATTATCGAAATTTGTTCTATGGGTGTAGTCTTCTCTACAATTAAATGTGAAGAGGGAAAAGCAAATTAATTTAAGCAAAATGACATCAATGTATTGAAAATATAAGTTTCCAATGTTATATAATAAAAGAACGCCGAATAACGTATTTTTCTCCCTTCCATTTCTCGAAAATATATGAGACGCATCTACACCTGAAAATTACTGCAGTATGACGTCAAGACCCAGAATAAATATCGATTTCTTTATTTAGAAAATCCAGTTTTAAATAAGATACTAAGAAACCCCAAAATTCCAGCTGAATTTCTAATAAATAAATTTAAAAACAACTTTAAAACACAATCGTAAACCATTTGTTAATAAAACGAACAGCTCCTCTCAGTATATCATCATGTCAAATTTGGATTACATCCACGCAAGCAACAACAAATACTACTACTGAAAATCCAAATCAATTGTTTTGAGTATTTTAAATTCATTTACATAGGCATATTTAGCATATCTGAATAAATTAATTTATTCGGTTAAGTGTCTTACAAACGTTCTTAATGTATGTTAAAGTAGATTTTTAATCTATCATTGGAATTATTCCACCAAGCCATTAAGTGTGACTAAATATAGTCAAGGCACAACAATCAGGCAGTATTTTTAGTCAATCATCCATTGTTAAGCATTTGAAATTTTAATAAATCATTTTCTTGGGCGAGGTAAACACAAGTAATGTCTATCTATGCATACAGCTTTAAATAAAACTTAAAAAATATTCTGCTTACTGCATTTATGGCAAGCAATTTGGAATACATGTTTCTGCAAAATGAAGCTTAAAAGATACGCCCAAATGAGAGCTTTTTCAACATAGATACAACACAAACCCCAGCCATATAATGCGAAAATACAAAAATGTTCGTAACACGACTATTGAACTTTCAATATGTATATATTTCATCACCATTTGTCCAGATACATTTTTAAACAAAAAGACACTATAGTCATCTATTGGGAATGTTGGTTTTAAATAGTTCTTGATATTTAATGTAGATGGCAGAAGTAATTTGTTCATATCTAATACAACAACCAAATGTAAAAATCAATAAAAAATTCCCTTTTCACAAACACATAAATTCGGGCTCTACCAATCCTCAACTACATCGGCATTGTTTCATTAAACTCACACAACCCCATATGAGTCAACGGTTATTGGTTGTAACCATAGAGATAAACCGTCCATGCGCATACAATGGAATCGACAAAAAGCAGGCGCATGGCATCCAGCAGCCATCATGTTTTTTTCTTTGACGCCATTAAAATGTAGGCGTGGTGGTTGTGGAAAACCTGAATTTCATGGGAATTGTTTGAAACCATTGCATATGGCAACGAACAGGCAACTTACGAGGAGGCTATTGTGTGGAATGTGTGGATGACTAAAATAGATTTTCGTAGGTACTCGGTTGTTTCGCTTTTTGAGTTCGGTTGTTGATTTTATTTTTCTGTTTTTTGTTCTGTTCTTCTTTCTTTCGCTTTTACTGACAACAACACCAATCATCGGGACAAATCAAGGTAAGAGCAATTCTTTAGCTAATTGCCCAACAATTTGGAAGAGACAGAAGGCGGTATAATAATCAGGAAAAACCTTCGAAAGATATTGATTATTTCGCTGACGCTCTTTTTTTTTTCTCTGGGAATAAACCGAAGGTCATTTAACCCTCTTGTTGTAGGAAAATACTTTTGGTGGTTGTAGGGATATATTTGTTATATTTGACATTTTCTGCGTACGTAACTCTTTAACGACGTTGCCGCCAGTTAGTTACCTTTAAGTACAATTGTCTTTCCTAATTCTTACAATTTTTTCGAGATTTTTTCATATTTCTAGTTTTCACGTTTCAAAATGTACAAATTTGTTGTCTTGTTCTTTCGGTATGTGTACGAGTACCTTTTGCAAACAATTTGCTATTATTTCACAATTCTTTTAAACAAATCAAATGTTCTAATATCTGTTCAGAATTTAACGTTCCATTTTTAACAAAAAAAAAACATCCGTCAGCAACAGCAAAAAATCAATAAACTTTCATAGTGAGTGGATAAATCACGTGAACTTGGCTTAGGTGCGGTGTTTCTCTTACAATTCTGTGTGACTCAATGCCAGTGCTAGTTAATTCAAAATGTCAGGGACGAATAAGATTTAAGACAATTGCTGAAATTAACTGCCTGAAGGTGGACATTTGCACGTAACTCTTTAAGTTCATAGACATTTCACAACCACACGAAGACGTGTGATGATATGACTCTCAAGTTGATGGGTAATTCTTTAAATTTTTTTTTTGCTAATCGAAATTTATTGCAACGGATTCAAGCGGATTTTTTTGAAAACAAAAAATTTATTTGTGTTTTCGTATTTGTATTTTTATTAGAATTGTTGCATTTTTAAATAAATTATTGATTTAGAAAGTGGGTAGTTGTTTTGCCAATGGAAAGTTAATTTTGAAATAAACAGAGAATTATTTGGCCACGTAAATGTCAAAGCCTTTAAACAAATTGAACAGTCAGTTCTGTATTCTCAGATATAATCTTTCTTCGTTCCATTGATTTTCATAAGGTAGTCTGCGTTGAACTTTAAACGTATGTCTTGACTAGATTTGATGAGATGTACTGTTTTGAATATTTCTATTGAGCGTCTTCATATATATAGTTACGCTTCTTGTTATAGCCTTCCTTCGGAGTGGAATTTTTAGAATAAGAACTTTATACCAAATTTTATTTTTGACTAACAATTTATTGACTTTAAATAAATGACACCTATCTACACACCGCCCATTTAATTGCCATGCGAATTGCTGCAGCTAATATTTTACGAATTTATTAAGTCTTAGAAACAGATGCTTATGACCTTACGATAGGGCGCCAATAAGTACCCGTTTTAGGAACGAAAAGGCAAAGTTCTTAAAGTTATTTTCTTTAGGACGATACATTTTTTCCCAATGTTCCTGGCATTTTTAAAATAATATCCAAAAAATATGATTCTGTCTTCTGTCGCCGATGACCTCGATTCTCTTTTCGGAGTAAGCAAGAAATCATACCCATGGCCTTTCCAGTAGATGAAACTGTCTCTGCCTTCTTCGAAACAGATTCGCCTGGAAAAAGTTATTGTTTTGATTGTTGCTTGGTCTCTGGCGTTTACTAATGGATCGAGGTTTCACTAATGGTGGCGGCTCGACGCAAAAGCTGCTGCGGATTTTGATCCAAGCAATCGCGCTACCGATTGGGCCGACAGCATTATCATGCCTAGCATTCAAATTCGCTATTATTTTTTCGCACGTTTTTCCATCTAAAAATATAAATCGAATTAAGAATCTATATTGCGTCAAAAAAACATCAAATACTTCTAATGCAAATGTGTGTGTCAAAATCAAAACTAACCGATGAATCAATCTGAAATTTTGTATGGCGTCATTTCAAAGACGGCAGTATTCGACGCTAATACAAACTTTCATTAGCAACGCCATTTGTCTTTATAATATATTTGGCTTTATAAATACTTATTGATCCACCCTCGTAGTTCCTCAATTTACTGATATCGAAATATATTAATATTATAAACAGATCATCAAGTTTAATTTGCCATACGATTCTTTGAAGGCCCAAGTTCAGCTCAGTAGGTTATATCTTTTTTTCTTGTTACCTGTAATCCATAGTCGAGAAGAATGAACCTAAAATACTTGTGGAATAGAATGGGAATGTTTCGTTTTCATAATATCAAATTTTTGGGTGAACAGTTGTTAGAGAATAATCTGTTTCGATCCGGTTCCTAATGGTGGCTTTAAGTAAGTCGATGATTTATCTCAACACTATTTGAGCTTTAGTATATTTGTAAATGAAACTTTTCCCAGTAGTATTTCTAATTAGAAGAGATTTTTATGGAGTGTGGTTTCTGTGATATAAATCTAGGCCGCCCCAAAAGACATAGATTGGCCAAGCTCGGAAACTGAGACAAACAAAGAGAATAGACAGAATTAGAATACTTAAGTTAGGTTATTCGTTTTAATTTCCTTACTGTAATAAGAAATAAATAAATAAAATACGATATATCATCTCAAACTATGCCATTATATCTATAAATTCAATACAAACACATTTTCTTATTTCTTAGGATGTGTCATGGGCATATGTTTTCGCAAAAAGATATCCTTAGAGAAAAAGTTGGTATGGAAATAAAATGTGTTATACGATTTTGGCTAGCTAAACTAGCATCTGCGCATTTGCTAGAAATGATATGAAAATGGCCACTGTGAAATGTTATCTCTAATATATTTGCTCGTTGGGGATCCAGTTCGGTCAAAATGTCTTCGAATCTTGTAAATTGGTATATTCTTTCTTGTCGTATTTAGGACATAAATAACTTTATTTTTTGTTTAATTTGTATTGAGCTACTGGTTCGCATTATTTTACTGATTATTCCGACATTCTAAATAACTAATTTTGAAATATTTCTGGTTTTTTAAAAATGTAAGAAATTTTTTTTAAAATCTTCAATATTTTCAAATGCTAAGCAGCTTAATATTCCTACATTAGAATTCTTAGCGCAAAATTATTATAATTAAGTTTATTATCAAAATGTAAAATTTCCTACTCTTTCGGTTTCCTGTTATACAAAAATTAAGCAAACTTGGGTAAATGCCAATACAGAGACAGTCCGAGAATAAAGCTGAGTTATCCATTTTCTGACGAATGAAAGATAAATAGAAAATGTGATACAAGGAATAGTGAATTTCCTTGGTATATAGCTTTTAACTAACAATATCTTCTTTTGGGAAAATAAAACCGTTCAGAGATTCACTTCCCTTAAAGAAACAAGGATAATTGGAGATGATACTCCTATTGTATTGCTAAATTTGGCTCTTTCTGTGCTCTTTCTGATAAAGAATTGGCAGAGTTTTGTTCTTGGATATAGAATTTAGAAAACCCAAAATACAAAAACAAAAAATTAAATAACATTTTCAAATATGTGAAAAAGGTTGAGTTGCTTGCTGAGTAGTTTATATCAGAAGGTATTTCAATTTGTTTTTTTCCAAAATTTCGTACGATTTTCCCAAACGATTAACTCTATCCAAGTACCAACTATTTCGTGCGATTAAAATACGAGGATAGGCACCGAAAATACCACACTTGAAGATCACGTCTCCAGAAGTCAAGATGCCAACAGTAAATGCTCGTTTAATTTGTAAAAATCTCAAAACTCAATTGCGCTCTATTTGCAATCCGATGAACTTCTAGCCGACTAGATGCTTTTAAGAGCAATCGACCCTTAAGAAACTGAATTCTAACATGGTTTTCCTGGGAAAGCACTGGACCATCATCTCGTGCATTACATGACTTTGAATTGTATCTGTCAACACTTACTGCTTAAATTTACTTTAAAAAAAACCTGCTACGACCATGCAATTTTGCGCTAAGAATTCTAATGTAGGAATATTAAGCTGCTTAGCATTTGAAAATATTGAAGATTTTAAAAAAAAATTTCTTACATTTTTAAAAAACCAGAAATATTTCAAAATTAGTTATTTAGAATGTCGGAATAAGCAGTAAAATAATGCGAACCAGTAGCTCAATACAAATTAAACAAAAAATAAAGTTATTTATGTCCTAAATACGACAAGAAAGAATATACCAATTTACAAGGTTCGAAGACATTTTGACCGAACTGGATCCCCAACGAGCAAATATATTAGAGAGAGATTGCAACTTGTTGACACTATTCAACACAACTTATATTTATATCTTCTAAATTGGCCTGTATGATGTTAATTCTTTACTTACAGAAAGTGCGAATTAGGATCATTTATTATATCTTTAAAAACGATTGCAATGCTTTTTACTTAACTGGACAGAAAAAAATTACAAACAATAAATCGGAACTACTTTCTCCGGAGTTTCCCTCTTCACCAAGGTTCAGTTCAGTTCAGTTTATATTCATTATTATTTATAGAATTCATTTACACTTACAAATAATAAATAACTTAAACTCTTCATCAAGGGTTTTTGTTTAAATGTAATAACAAGAATGTATACTTGCCAACCACATCTATGTTTTCTCTATTTCTATCTACTTTTACTATGGAAATCATTCTTGTTAAATTGACGATCTTGTTATTTCCACATTTTGCAGTAGTTATGCATAATTTACGTGTTAGATAAAACATAATTCAGGAATTGTAGTAAGTTCATCTATATATATTCATGATCATTGGAACCCGTTAGATATCAATTGTAAGCATAATCTTTCGTATCTCCGCTTATCTTTCTCACCTTCAGTTATATTGTAAATCTACGCTTTAAATCTAGCAAGGAAACATATTTTAGTCACTGAATCAAAGGGTGCCTTGAAGTCCACGAAGAATGCATACAATTTTTCATCATCTTGGAGGTACTCGTATGACTTCACAAGAAATGACAATTTCTTGACATTGAGCCAAGAGTGAGTTTCGCCATTAAACAGGACAGAAAAAAAGTAAAACCATTTTAGGTTGAACTTGCTCTAGAGCCCTGTGAAATCTCGTCGTGAGTCACGATTTTGTAGCATTATCTCCTGCCCAGCTGGATCTTATACAGATGTAGGTCGATCTTTTTGCAAAATTTTACACAAAGTGGACGGATTAAAGACCAATTGTTGCCGAATTGACAGTTGCATTTCACGTTCTGTGACAATGACTTTTGTTTAATTGAAGACCAATTTTCAAAATATGTCTTAATAATAATACGAAAACCTTCTTCTGGAGTAAGTTCATTCGAGTTGATGTGAAAGAACAACAGGATTTGAAAGTCAGTTGGAAGAGACGTATGTACATATATGAGTAAAAACAAACGCACACTTTTAGATCAGTTCAAAGTGTTCTTGGGAAATGCACTCGCCATACATTCGATACTAAATATACTGACAGGTGGATTCAGCAGCTTCTGAAATTAGGATTAAATGATTTTTCTGAGCTTAGCTCCCTATTTACAGTCTACGTATTTTCTATGTATCCATTTTCGTACCAGTGATTCATTTCTCCTTATTTCTGCATAAGGTGCTATAAATTTGTTATAAGCTTTCAAACTTATCTCTTGATTACTTATACCTCTTAATTAAAAAATCTGAAAAACTAAAATGCATTTAATTAACGACTTTTACTAGGTCTAGAGTGAAGTTTCAAAAATTTCTCCGTCATATTTTAAGGAGCAGCTGACTTGACATCGGAAATTTCTTTAATCTGTCTGAGGACCTTGCATGTGTAAACGTAATTTTACTTAAGCTTAGCCACTTCAATTACAAAAATGTCAACAGCACATGCACACTAGAACGAGCTACTACGTCATTAATCAAACCACCATAAGCTAAGCGTGTTAATGTCATTTTAAAAAAGGGTTGCGATTAAATATTTTCCCCCATTTTTAATTTTTAAAGAGGAAGCTATTTTAACCATTCAAATGTGTTTCCCATTTCATGAACACCTATCCAATGCTGGATGATCCTTATCATTTTATTTTAAAACAAAAAAAGACATTTGCCTTTTTATTTTGTGAAGAAGGTTGATTGGAGGTTAAAAGTATCTCTAAACCCATTACAGTCAGTGAACCAAATGATTCATTGCACAGGATATTCACCATTATCCCAAAGCCCACAAACGATAATTTATCGCATACCAAAGAGCAACGAGTATGAGTGGATATCTTTCTTATTTTTTTCTTTGGTTTCCTCTTTTTCTTTAAGTTTCCATTTTGAAACGCAACGAATCAACAAAGCAGAAAAAGAAAAACAAGTTTAAAAGCAAATCCGTGTCTACTGACATCCAAAAACGAAAAAACCTCAAAAAAAATCCGATTTTCCATTATGCAGATTTCGTTTGAGAACAGGAATAAATTATTTAATAAATTTCTTACAATCCGAGGGGTGAATTCCGGCTGTTGAAAGGCAAAAATTACCAACCATTTAGACAAGAGGGGGGAGTCATGAAGAAACGAAAAGTAAAGAAGGCAGAACGAAGAAATGGAAATGAAATTTATGCCAAGACATACGTTTTTCTGTATGGTTTAGATTTTTTATTATTTTTGATTTGGAATTTTATTCTTATGCAAATACGAAAATGAATATGAGTATGAGTATTATCTACGAATACGAGTACAATGGCGTATTGGAATTATTAAATGATTTAAACGAGCGTGCATTGTTCTGTAACCGAACAAACTGAGCACTGCAAACTGAGATAGAAGTTCGACTACAAATGCTGTATCTTATGAGTGATTTTCTGTTCAATGAACGACCATATTGCCGTGCAATTGAAGAAAAATTGGCAGAGTTCAATGAATCTAATCCACTTGAGTAAAACAAAAATCTGGAGCTGACAGAAAAAACAAAAATCGATAAGTGATTGCTGGATCGATTTTTGACTGAAATTACGATGTACAGTCCTGAAATTAATGAAATGATTGTCTTTACAATTACAAGGCTGTTTGTAAATGCATTTTGGGAATTATTCTTTCTTAATGTATGATGGAATATCTGCACGCAATACAAATTTAAATACAGCGAGGAGGCACTAATTAAAAAAATTTATATAATACAAATACGGAGCCAAATTTTCGGTTTAAAACTGAATGTAGCTTCCGGCCTTGCAGCACGGAACATGATTGAAGAAGATTTCTCATCACTCTAGCATTTTTTTGCAAGCTTTTGAATTGCTAAACATAGCAATTAATCCCACATTTACGAGTACAGAAATATAACGATGGAATGGAATCAGCATAATATGCTATGCTATCTTAGAACAGACGTGTGATGACATCCCAGTCAATACAAATTATCATGAAATTGACAGTCATTTCGGCTTTCATTTTTATTCTGCATCAAGAGTCAGAAAAGCCCTTAAGATGATGAGGCCTTTGATTGGTATCTGTAGCAAAAGATATCGCAAGAAAAATAAAAAGCTATTTCAGTTTATTTATGAGTTTTTTTTGTAAGAATTAATAAGTTAATTTTCTTAGTTAGATTATGTCTTCAATTCTTCCCATAATAACTTTAGAGGTTTTAAGATTAGTGGTTTTCAATTTGGAATCAATTGAGCCAGGCGTCAACGTCAATCTGATCAAGGAAGTTTTGACATATTCCCCAGTCATTCAGATGTTAATAATTTGGATACCCCCTTTCTAATAATGCACAAAATGAAACCAAAGTTCGTTTTTGCGTCAACGTCATGGTTACACGTATTCTTTTATCTGATCCTTAGATTTGAAGACTATTTCAGCTGAAGCGATATTTTCAATTTGCTCAATGTAGCCGAGTCAATATTATTGTCTTGCATTCAACATTTGAACTACAGTGATATCTTGATACAGCTCATATATTTAGATTTTGATGTCATGCCTTATCCTTATTCGCCATTCGGGGGCACAAGTTCTAGTATTCAGTCAAATATTGTTCTTTTAGAAACCTCTAATTCGGCCTTATTTTTCCTGCTGATTGTCCAACGCTCAATGCCGTAAGCTTGGCATGATAAACATCTTGAAAACTATTTTTTTCGTGTTTTGAGACTGGGCCAATCTCTCTGTGTAACATGTGGAGAAAATATTTACTCCGAGTTGCCTGAAATTCTTAAATGCTGAGAGACTGTCGACAATTGTTTTCCTTTGCTACCAAGGATTCTAAAATAGCAACTTGGTTGCGACGATGATATCGATATTATCATCATAGCGCATAAATGACCTTGTTGAAGATAGTGTCTCCCATACCTATGTATGTATCTTCTCCAGCACAAAGGTTGAATTTTCAACCAAACCTTAAAGAGCACTGAGTAGCACATCACAACTGCATCAATTTTACCGGGATATCCAAATCAGATTGATATTATTGTTCCGTAATCTCCTCACGCTAATTTCTTGCTTTTTATGCGCCTTTTCTCTTACAGCTGCCATCTTCATCGGTGGGGAAGCAATTATTTGTCAGCTTAAAGTACATGCCATTCTATATGCCTGGACTTTTAACGCCAAACCCATATCTTAACAAGTGCGATCTGAATTAAATGTATGTACTCTTCTATGTATGTCTCTTTGTATCCAAAGTATTTCCCGAATCGTAGTTCTATCGGCCATATAATAGTACTACGGGAATTTACATAACTGTAGTTCTCTACTTGGCTCCGGTCATAATCTTAATTAAGGTGATTCTTTGTTTGTCGTTTTTGTTTCATCCGCAAGCTGCGTTCGTTTTGTGTATCTATGACATGGATACCGGCATCAGTAGCGCTATCGTTGATCTTGATGTCCATCTACCAACGTCTATATCCTAAAAATTTTGAGAAAACTTCGAGAATGTTGGAAAACCTGTAAAAAATTTTAATAAAGGTGTCGTCGTCGATTACATCAACTAAAATTTTTCGCCAAATATCTTATTTATGAGGAACCTTTGCGAGACATCTTTCAACAGTCATGTCACTAAGAAATACTTCATATATTTCAGTACTTCAGTTGAAGTGGGCGAGCTTAGTAGGAAGATCTTCTCCGCTTTTACGAGTGGCCTATTCAAAGATCTTCTCAGATGATTTTGTGTAATTTACCTTACCCTCAGTGCTGCTGATGTACATCAATGTGCTTAGAAAACAAGAGTAAGTTGGAAGCATTTGAAATATTGAATATCATCTCCAATGCCTATGGTGCACAAGGTTAATCTTTAATTTCACAGATTTCCACCAGAGAAAATATATAAATCAATTTTTTTCAGCTTCATGTGCACCAAGATCCATTAGTCAAATGTAACATTCACAACCTTCAATCATTGTTAATGATTTCACACGCAATTTGGCATTTGCATTCATTTGGAAGTATGCACTATTCATCTCATTTCGTATGCCCACAAGGATGACTTAACTACAAAAACCCATTTTCCCATCAGTTCATCTCGTTCTCAACGATTCCCTATTGAGAAAATTTGTCCACTTATTTCTCATTTTCCGATGTGAAACAGCAGCCATACTCGTTTTGTAAAATCTACAACAACAAAAGCATTTTACAACCTATTAAAAGCCAATGTTCACTAAGAACTTCACGTCACACGAGACAGGCAGACTCTGTCTAGTAAGTGTGACCACATTGTTAAAACCTCCGCCAAGTGTAGCCTTGATTATCACTGGAACCGAACAAATTTCTCTAAATGTTCACTAAGAAGCTCTGTCGCACAGCGGGAGTCTCTCTACCAAGACCCCAGTTTTCACGAACTGAACGTAAACAGATGCTCGACGTATTTTTTATTACTCCATTTTTATTGGTAAATTTTAAGGCAATCAAAATTCATCATCATCATCATCATCACCATTGTAATCGTGAAAGTCTCGTGTGAGGTGTAACCACCACCTTAGACAGCCCCAAAACAATATGCCAAGCGATAACTATAGTTTAATGGCGCTTTATTGCATAATTTTATTGACTCGTTTATTTGGGTTCTTCAAATGGCTGAGTGGCTGGCTGCCGACTCCGCTGTATCGGTGTCGAAGTCGGTGCTAGTGACTGCTATATTCATAATAAGCTTCAAGTTGAGGCAGGCCGTGGATCTTAGCCCCACCTGTATTAGTAAGTAGACCAAGATGTATCGCGCGCAATTTTCGAACAAAGCAAAAAGGTACATCACACCAATCCTGGGCACTGGAGTGAATTCCAGTGTTGTCATAAAACAGCCGACAAATTTTTCTACACCCCCAATCGCCCGCATCCTGTGTCTCCACGGTGGTGAACCACAGTGGTCGTTGTGAAAAGTGTCGCCCGCTTTTGGATACCCCAGAAGATGACGATGAGGATGATGATGATGGCTTGGACGTAGTAAAACATTATTACGAGCATTACACCGTTTAGTTGCAAACGGGGGTCGTAAAAAACTCTGCCGTGCTGCCGAGTTTTTCGATTTCGGTTTTGTTGTTGTTATAGTTTTTTTTTGATTTTATGAATGAAAAAGTAGTAGAATTTTATTGCCTTAATGTTCGTTTTATATGTGTTTGTCAGTGACTGCGACTGAGATTGAGACTGTCACTGAGACGGCTGATTTTATGTGCTTTGTATGGTATGAGTCTGAATATGTGCTCCTCTACTTGTGACTTGAGTAGCTTCCTTTAAATTTCTGTTTAGTTGTCTGTTTGGCAAGGTCGTCTTAAGAGATTTTTATATAACCAGAAAAGCGCTAGTAAAATCGTTACGTAAATTTTCACACTCTAACCGAAGGAAGTAGGGAGAGTGGGCTAATGGTGACAGTGAAGAAGTTGACAATGATGAGAACGTCATAAAATCAGATGTCTGGCTTGACTCTGACAACAGCGAAAACAAGTAAACCAAGATCATGATAAATTATGTAAGCTATACCTCATACTTCATGGTAAGGTGTGAGAAAAATGTGGATACACCATGCCACCGACCGACCCACATACGGAAGAAAGCATAAAAACGTACCCAGTGATAAAATTCGGTGAAAAAAAGAGGGGGCCCGTCTAGGTTATATATATATATCTATACGTACATACGCATTCACCATGCGACTGCTGCTGTGGGTTGTGCGAGGAGTAATTAATCTATAAAAGTCGAGAGGTGAATGACTGGATGATAGTTCGGATTATGAGCTATAAAAAAAATCACTATTTGAAAGCGAAATTTATGGGGGCAAGGTCAGAAGATTGAACGATAGCAAAGCATCTGGGGGGAAGTACAACAATTAGTAGGCTGTGGAAGGGAATAAGAGAGATGAAATCATAATGCTGTTGATGTAGGCAGAAACATAGCGATCGACAGACTAAATTTAAAAAAAAATTATTCCTCAGAAAATTGGTTCTATGAATCGTATTTATATATATTTATAAGGCTATTACGAGTAGGTACGAGTATATGTTAGTTCATAAATCGCTTTCGTTTGTCAAAAAGATTGCAAAGGCCGACTGTTGGTTGATATTTTAAAATAAATAAATGTGGCAAGGTTGCCGTCTGAATCTGTAAATATGAGTTTTTTTTTCTTTGTATTTGCTTTCAGTTGAATAGGTCTAAATATTGGCATTACACAATATCACAAACTATGCTGACATATCATCATCAGCAATGAGAGGGTTCATTTCGGAAACAGTAAAGCAATGGAAAAAGTAAACTGTTTCACTGGGAATACAGATGAAAAGAAAATGCAGATGCGGATGAACAACTCCTTACATCAATGTCACGAATCCCTAAGAGCTTGTCGCTCCTTCAGAAAAAATCATGAATGCAGTGTCCTGCAAACCAAAACAACTGACATTATCGGTGGCACCACCAGCAACTATCATTGAAAATTATATCACCATGGAGTCGATTACTTTCTTCGCGGATAACCAGACAGTTGTTGAGGCCTTGTAACTCGCGTCAATCAAACCGAGTAGGTAGTGTAGAAATACACTTACTTACAAGTGAAATAGACTTAATCCCGTGAATGACACATCAAATAGAAGTACGATACTAATATGCTGGGTACAACCCAGCTGGAAATAAGAAAGCTGACGGGGAAAGGGTCGCCACTTTTCACTTTCTCTCATCATCACAGGGCACTGCAACATAGGTATTCATGCGCTTGGCTGTGTTCCGATACAACTTATACGCAAGGTACATGGCAAGGAAGTAATTGATTTTTTTCTTTCACAGTCTTATTGGATTAAATCTTATTCAAAAATCTAAATAAAGTCTTATTTAGATCCGTCACCTACTACTCTAACGAGTCCACCAAGGAAGCCACCTTAGTTCAATGATCTTCATATTGACTACCAGCGATATCAACGGCGTATTTAAACAATCTTCTCTGTCAATTTACGTGAAAGACTTAAAAAATGTCAGGCACATATCATCTCCAGCTGACTTTCGTCCAATGCAGGATGACTAACACGAATTTTCAATATGGTGCCATAAAAACTTTCTACAACTTAAGGTCAATCGATTGAAACCTGATTGTTAAAGGTATTGAAGCATTGTAGCACCGATTTGGAGTCAAACGTATTTGATTTTAACGGTTTAAATGCTGCTTGACTTTGTTGGAGTATATGAATGTGTGCGCCTTTCATTCCTGTTCCGAGGATAATACAAGCTCATTCTTAGATAGGATGAAACTCAACTTGAAAAACGCTGGGACTTTTCCCATTGTCCATTTTAGATTCATCAGTCACTTATTAGCTTTAAGGTATGATGTTGGGTTTTAGAAGGCCCATGCATGTCGATTTGAAACCACAATGTTGATCTTCCTTTCAAAGCATAAACTTTTTAGATCATGTCGATGTCAGGAGTCTCTGAAATAAAGCTTTGCGAAATCCGATTGTATTGCAAGTTCCCCTCACCTGTTTGTAATAATCTGACTGCACTTCGAACTGCCAATTTTTAAATTATATCATATGAAGGTCAATAAAAACTTCAAAGGCAATAGTGGAGCAGGTTCTCATAGCACCGGAGATACCTGTGTATGCGTCTCTGAAGACGTTGCAGCTTCGTTATGGGAATTTTTCGTTTGTCTTACTACACCATATTGCACAAAGAACCTATTTGGCCACGCTAATATTGCATCCACTACATTTTGCCCCAAAATTAATTTAATAAAGACTTTCAGGTAAACATCTCCTCTAAATCTTTCTGGGAGAAAGATGCTTTAATTGACGAAAAGTCAATTTATTTCTGCACAGATGGATCCAAGCCTGATAGCGAAGTTGGTGGTGGTATTTTCTCAAATGAGTTTAACCTAAGCCTCTCCTTCCGCTTGAAGTTTCTACAAACGACATCCACAGAAACTGCATGGACGAGGAATAGGAGGAGACAATCCTCCTCCTAACCTGAACATAGCCAAACCTCTCCCACTTAGGAGCTTCTATGATTTAAGCGATCTGAACAATATAGACGTTAACAGTTTCCTACGCTTCGTCAGAAGCTCAAATTGGTTTCAAGAGTAGGAGGATCACGGATACACTTGGCATCACAATGGGCCAACAGGCCTAAAGTGTGATGATTTCTCCTCCTGGGGGGATATGTACCAGATCTTGCTCTACTGGTCCATATGGCTTTAACAGCCATACACAACCCAATCCTAAAATTCTTTCACATTAACATCGGATCTCCCTAAATGAATAAGCGTATAATCACTTGAAATCCGTCGTGAAGTTTCAGACGTTATTTTTTGTTCAAATACTTTGGAAAGGCAATACCGAATACCGATTGTCTCGCTCAACTGCAATTGCCTGGTATATACACAGGACAAATAATTCAAGGGCTATGGAAATTAATTAAAACTAATACCAATTTATCAAGTAAACCAAGAGAATGAAACTCTCTAACCAAGTTATTGGAAAAATAACTTAAAATCTAAAAGATGTATGATATAATAAGCAAAAAATAATATATCAATATATGAACAGGGCTGTTGTAAATGAAGAAGTTACTAGTATTTACAATGCTCTCTGATATCTAAAATATACAATAAAATCTATGTTATGCAAGCAACTGCATGACAAGCCACTCCAAACAATAACCACCCAACATTGAGCGTGGATAATTAATTCCTAGGCTAGCATAAAAAAAAGTTCAGTCCTACAAAAAACTCAAAAAAAAAAACAAAAAACTTTAGGAAATAATTATAATACAATAGCTAACCCAGTAACTTCAGTAATGCCAAGAACTTCAAAATATTTATACACTTATAAAAAAACAAAAAATAAACAAAGTCTTCTTATATTATTATGCTTTATAGCCCATAAAATGCGATAACCAAACACATAATATGTGTACCCACTATTTGATCTTAAATGGTATTGAATTGTAATCAAATTTTTATAACCCTATCAAGAGGAATTAATACCAATGCTGACATCTCAATCAAGGAGAAAAAAACGGAATCATAGTCAAGAAACTCGAAATAGGAAATTTCTCAGTGATTCTCTCAAAAATAAAAGCAAATACTTACCTACTTATGAAATGAGTTATGCATATCCACAATTGTGTCATCTGAAAAAAAAAATTAACATAAATAGGGTGTACCTACATATATAATGACTTAATTTATAATGTCTGCCCGAAGTTACGCAACCAGAAATATACAAGTTTGCCCAAAAAGATGTTTAATTTCCAATCAGACGAATTTATATACATACGAGTACATATGCAAAATACATAAATTGTTTTAGTTAACTGTCTTAGGAAATATTTGTTTTAGCTTCTTGTTACCTTAATTATTTTTGTAGGAACTTGGAAAAATTACGTAAATCTAATGAATAGAAATTGAATAGAACTGAATTGATAACTCAAATTAAAACATTAACTGTGGGCAATTTAACTCCTGATTAAGATCACCCGGAGGTAACCAGATCTAGCAAAATCGAGTCTAAACTAATTTAAATGAATTTACATAAAATTAGTTAAAGATCTTGACACAATTCTATTATAATATCATATAATGCTAGCTTATACCGGCAACTTTGCTTGCGTTTGGTATAGTGAATAATTGTTAAAACGTCTCTGGCGGTTGAATATTGCACAGAACATTACATAGGCTTTTAATGAATACGACTTTTAGTGGGTGGCTGTGGCGCAAGTGGTTGTTATTGGCTTCTCAATCGGACGATCCGGTTTTCAATCCCAAGCAGGGCCCGAAAGATAAATATTTTTGCAGGCAACTAAAATCGTGTGAGGTGTTTTGTTTTAGTTAAGGAGTTCTCATATCTTCTTGACAGTTAAGTTCTTAAAAAACAAAAAAAAATTATTTCACGTTTTACCAAAGTAAATGTTTAACTAATTTTTATTGAATCTCCACTAGTAATATGGTCGGTCTCTTTGTATACTACAATACTTGTATGATTCTCGGAAGCGTAAATGATGAACATTGAACAAGCGACGTAGAGTTAGTCGTGGGCTAAGTAAGGCGTTCGGAAGTCTAAGCGACTTTTTGACGATCACGGTGAAGCAGAGGGCGACGGGGAATTAGAGTCGTTTGAACTGAAGAGGAAAATTAGAAGGCATTAGGGGAATTTGGAAGTTCAGAACATCGTATGCGCACCCACATCCATTTAAGGTTGTGACTTATTTGACGTTCGTTAGTTGTTTTTTGATGCGGTGTACAATTACATCGTTTCGGAGTATCCAACTTGCACATGAGCATGATAGGTGCCCCAACTTTTAACTCCAGCTTATGCGCAGGGATGCCGGACGCATTTATTCAAATTCATAAATTATTTCGTTGTTCCACATAGCGGCCCAACTATTAAATATTATGCAATAGTTTTAAAAATTGTTTATTATACATTGACTACTCAAAAACTTTATATTCGATTTAAATAAATTTTAATTCATTATAAAGTAATAGACTTAAGAAAAATTGTAAGGTATAACTTATTTCAATACGTTACCCTAAATGATTAATATTAGTATATTTATTTACCTTGAAAAATCTAATTATAAAACAGCGAGGATCATTGAAACCAAAAACTTGTTTTGTGTTTTTTTTTTTTTTTTGTAAGTACTCGTACATGTATGTATGTACAATATATGTATTATGTTTGATGTTTATGTTTTCGCTAGCTCGTCAACTGCATCTCTCTGGTTCTAAACTATGTATGTAATACGTACATATATATATATATACCTTATAAAGTTATGAACAATTAAACCAGCATACATTGCGTAATATACCAACGAAAGTCTACACATTCAATGTAATTATATTTATTTATTTTATTTTATTTTTCAAAGGATCAATACAAATAAATTTGTAAAGTCCGTGATTTCACTTTTTTTTGTTTTAAGCTTAAATATTAACCTTAGACAAATCAACAGAAAAAACGGAGCAACTTCATTGATTAAACTTAAAAAATGTAAATATAATAAAACAGATTTTTTTTGAAGGACAATAAAATAGGGTCACATAGTCAGAAGAGAAAAAAACAGAAAAAGAAAAACACATAAGGAAATTAATAAAACTGGCTGGTAAGGATAAAATATATTAATTCGTATTATACTTAGTACTTTTTCGATCCAATAGAGCCGATTGTACTTTTTGCCATAACTCTTCCTTAGTTTTTGGTTTTCTTGGTAACAATTTCCCATAAATTGAAAAACAAATTTCGCATAATTTAAACCGGGGGATTGCGTAGTCCAAGTCGTGAGGTGTACACCGTTGTCAGAAAACTACTTCTTGGCTAGACCTGAAGTGTGTTTCGGGTCATGTGTCTTGTTGAAATACCCAAGACAGTGACATTTCTCACTCGGCTTCAGGCAGCATTATGTCTTAAACAACATTCATGAGCTTGTCCATCGTACACTTAATCCAAAAAAACAGGCCTGACTCCATACCATGAGACGCAACTCTACACCATTATATTACCACCTCCATGTTTCAAAGTCTTAGTGGTATAGCACTGATTCAGTTCGACGTTTTCTGGCTTCCTTACCCAAGGCCTACTATCGTTACTAATCATACTTATTTCTGATTCGTCAGACCACAGGATTTTACGACACTGCTTTCCGTCAAATGGACCATACCAATTCAGGTGCGATTTTGACAACAATATTCAATTTCTTTTCTGCATCTTGCAGGCATTGGTACCTTTTGCGATTTTTCACCAAAGAGATTTTTTTCCACGAATCGGCTCCTTACAGTCCGAGATGAAATTGGCGCTTCTTTTTGAGGCGGTCGTTCTCTCTTGGAGTCGTTTTCAGCGGTCTACCACTTGTTTTCGGTTTTGAGACCTGCCGATGATTCTGCTTACTTGGTGTTGCCTTTATTCTTCGTCTCTTAACTTGTGAATAACATTACGTTCCCCATCAGAACAATGCTTTCTCGGACCGTTTTTATATTTTGTTTAAATATGTTAAACTCAAAACGAAATACTTTCAATTTTATGAAAAATATTTCTACTTGTTCGACTTCTGTTAAATATTTCAAATTCTGACCGTTTATTGCCTTTTGTTGAACAAGAGTGAGAAATCATTTAAAGTGATGCCAAATATGGATATTCTTAGATGAGCATGACTAAAGAAAATGTTTGCAACAACGGTGTGAAGATATTTTTCTGTCCATAGCTCTATGTACGTACATACATATGTGTACCGAAGATGTTACCACTACATCAAATTTTTAAAATATTTTTATTTTGAAATGTTTCTTCAATTGTAACTCCGTTTGTATTAAACCGATCGTAATGAAGCATATAGCAGTTTGCAGTTTTTAAGTTGAGAAACTATCGAACAGTTAACCCCGTTAGAATAGGTTCAGCAGTATTTTTTGTGATGCTCGGACATACAGATACAGAATCAAATGGACAAAAATCTAAGAAAAATTGATTTAGGTACAGAGTGTATATTTTTTTTTCTTGAAAAAGTCTTCATTTTACAGACATGGCTTTATTACAATTTTATAGTAGAGACGAGTAGTTTAATGACAACCTAATCTAGTTGAAAGTAAACGGACTATATAATAAAAGAGACATTTTTTCTGTCGTTTCGGAACTTGCATCTTATCAGGTAATAGAATGGATTGTTTGTGCTATGTAGGATCAAACAGAAGAGATAAGCTGTCAAAAAACGGTGCTTTTAATAAGATACAGATTTGTTTTAACTGTGCTCATAAATCATTAGATTGAAACTCATAAACACCTATAGTTATTCTCATAAGAGACTCAGATTTCAAGAGAAAACCTAACCGACGGTGCAAACAGCCTTGATGAAAACTCAAGCCCTAAGGAGTTCTGGTCTGTGCTTTGGTAACAACTTCACTGCCGAACCCATTATGGAGTACAAGATCCATAAAATATTCAGCGAATTAAATATTCCAACAGCTTTTTATAAAACTTTGTGTTCTCGAGGGCTTCAGTAAGGCCTTAAGCTCACGTAAATTGTATTTTCTCAAGGTATATGGTTACCTCTACTGTTATTTTTACCAAGGGCATCCTGACGTTCTGATTACGGTCACTGATTGGAGCACTTAGAGCTCTATCTAACCAATAACGCGCTGAATATTGGCTTCCATGGTTTGAATAGTTTCCTGGTTGTCACCACATTCCAAAGACTTTACATAGCATGATTTCTGTGGCTAATCCATTGGTCCATTTTGCGACATAATGCTGTCATTGGATCCAGTTCTCAACATGTCAATGGTTTCATTGGTAAAATGGCATGAACGGCATCCTGTTGGAATCATATATCATTTGCATCAATGTCGTGTATATTTTCAAAACAAATTATTCACTGATCATTCGTCGGTAATTCTGGTCATTGATTGACGAAATTTTTGAAAAACAAACGACCGATGATGAAACAGTCAACTGTTTTGAGTGTAATTGAGTCTCATGGGTCTCATCAGGTTTTGTTAAACTCCACAAATGACAATTTTGCTTGTTCACAAAATTTTTGAACCGAACTAAACACGATTTTCCAAAGAAAAATAATTCAAGTTGCTCGAAAGCCCAAACCTCAGACTTCCGCTGCAATTCATGGTCCTGTTGGTTAGTCTCTGCGCCAGCTGCATCTTATATGGATAAGATCTTTTGTTGTGATCGAAACCGAATTGACAATTCAGGATCTTCCGTCACACTTTCATTCACAATGACTACAGTTTCTTCTCTACGCACATTACGTTGACGCGTCGTACGCTTTTGGTCATACATGTGGCTCAACTACGAGACCAAAAATTTAAGCAATTTTCTATACGCTTTGTAGATTCAAAAAAAATTAATACTTACCCATATAATCGAAACGAAAGCGTTTTTTTGGTTATAATTCTGTTTATTAAGATTTGCCAAACAACTCTGAACATAAATGTCAAAAAACTACCGGCTTGTAAGTTATCTTCTTTAAAAAATAACACTCAAGGCTCAGATTTAAGCGATTTTCTCTCCCTAACTTGAGTACTGGGAAAGTCGACTTTGTATTTTCGGAGCAACAAGAGTTCCGGTGTCATTGTGTCAAATAACATGTCCATAAGATCAGAGTAAAATAGCACTCGGCACGCAAAGTCAGCGGAGATCCAGTACGAGTTATAGCTTTTCTTTGAATGAAGATAATGAAGAGAGAGTGCAGCCCATACTATGAATATCAAGAAGACTGAGATTTACTAATGTGTCTAGGGCGTAATCAGACGTGCTGGCAGCCAAATAGCCGTTCTGTGTAGTCTGATGAAAGCAGCAGAGAAGTTTTTGTGTGAAAGCTAATTCAGTCTAACAATTCAAGCATAGGATATAGGTAATGAACCTTTCGAATAGATATGTATATATCTGGAGGAACCTTCCCAGTCACAAGCACCAAAAGTCCATCAGCAGCTTCCTTACATTGCTGAAAAGAATAAAGTGCCTTGGACAACTCAATATGTTTGCTACTCTCGATGATATTCAGGTACTTAATTTTGTTGGAAAAATTGATGGTAACGCTTATTATGATACTAGATGTGTCGGGAAAGTTAGCTTCCTACTTTTTCTAAAGAAAATAACCTCAATTTTGAAAAAATAACTGAAAACATGTCCCTACCTGAGGGAAACTCCTGCTCATCATCACATATTTACTACTGTAGGCAATAGGTTGGTAAGTAACATAGCACTAGATCTCATATACGTTTATGATATAACAGGCAACCAATCTGATAAGCATCCAATATACTGAACTCAAGCCACCACTAAAATATCATATATAATATTTGAAGGCCGCACACAAAGCTTAACATCTTAGCAAACTCATATTCTAATCAGGGATTTTAAGTAGACTTGTATTCGAGTAAATATTATCTCTCATAACTTGATGTCCCATGATTGGGGGGTTTGATTGATTGATTGATTGATTGATTGCTCCATGATCTCTTTCATAACATAAAAAGTTCAAACGAGCTGATTCTAAGATCAATAAAAGCAATATACGAGTATATTTTTAACAAAAAAAAAGAAACTTCGTCGAATATTGTAAATAATTTCAAAAGAAAATTTCATCTTCACGAATGACATCTGAATGAATAACTCATATTACAAAGTGCAAAGTGTTACAAAATATTATTTGTGGCAGTCCGTCTGTAGGTGCCCAATGCTGAAGATAAGAATGAGCGCAGAAGAGCCGCTTAACTTTTTTAAGTTTAAAATTATTTGTCTAATGTGAAGATGTAATTCAAAAAGCTAAGATATTTCGACTACATTGGATCAATTACATCGAGAAACACCTTGTTTAAAGTGGACGACTAGAACTCGTTCAGTTCGAAGGATGTGAGCGACTATTGTGTCTTAGGCAAATACTTTCTACGGCCCTTTAAATGAGCAATTTGAAATAAAAAAATTTTACAGTCACGGCAGGTACAATGAGAATCAATAAAGGTAGCCCAAAACAATAAGCTTTTGAAAGCAGTTTGATTAATTAATTCTAGATGTGAATTCTCAGATTATTTTTATTGTATCAATGCCGACTTTTGGCTTTACATTGTAGGTGCCTCTTTTATGTCTTTGTCATCAGACTCGAATTTTTTGAATGAGCATTTTTAGAAGATTACGTTTGCTAAAGAAGTCGCATAACATCGCGTATCCTTGTCCAAGAAAGTCGACAAATGATCGAAAATATAACCTACCTTGGTCCATGTTTCTGAATAGCTTATGGCGAGTGACGCAGTATTTTAAACAGACAAGAATCTGGTATCAAATTTTCTTCGAAGGCGCTACTTGTTTTCTTTCCTTCATTTCCACACTAACCCCTGTCTACGTCCTATTCCCTTTAGGAGCATGACTACCTCCGATATACACCCCACAAGCTGGAAACGTTGTGAGGTTTAAACGTTATGATTGTGACCTTTATACCTTATGAAAATTAGGGGTCTTGGAGAAAGTCAGATTTTTTGTGATCCTGTGAAACAAGGTTTTGTAACGAACTTGTTGGATATTTCTGATATCGACCAGTGGCTTTTTATTTTTGCACTTCAAAAACCTTCATCCGTCAAATACTACTATCATCTTTAGCAAATTGTAGAAACCTGAAACACAAAACGCCATACAAGAGAAATTGCGCATCAAGAGAAACTGGCTCCTAGAATAGGGATGTATAGACATAGCCCCCTTGTATGTAAACAAGCACTTGACTTCGAATGTAACTATTGATGCCCAATGTTTCAAGTTTCCAATTGCAGATTTTTTATTCTTCAATTAACAACTCAGCTAGACCTCACTTTAAATTATAAAATGTTGTGGGTTTGATTGTTCTGTTTAAATGGAAATAAATTTATTCTAACTGACCTAGTTGACCGTGAAGGCTAACAGAGACTCAAGACCTTAAATTATGCTAGGGGATAACTCATTCACCACGATTTACATTTGACCGATTCAACCTTATGAATGTCTCAGCTCTTCTTGATGTTATTCAAACATTCCAAACACATTTCATAGTTATGTGAAAATTTTCAAACTTTCTTTATATGTACAGTACCTTTAGCAAAAAGCTATTCCAAAGTATCATCTTGAGATACTCTTCTCCAATTTGCAAAGGATAGCAATTCGCATGCAAATACCCTGCACCATTAACCAATGTACCAAGGATACTGTACTCTACAGAATTAGAGAATTCCTTTTCCTTTATTCGCTCTATTGCTCCGGTTTATCATTTTGGCAAAAAGACAAGAAAACGAGAAACAACAAGAATGCGCGTAATTTTCCTTTTTCATAGCTAGGTGGATATGAAATGATAATTTTTTCCATATTCAAACCGGAATAAGGAAAACCAACCCTAAGACGAAACCCATACCTAGATCTACTCGTATCTATCCATTTATCCGTTCGTCATTCAACCATTTACACCGTCATCCACGTTTTCCATTTTGCTATTAAGAATTTCTAAATTAAAGTGGCTGCCAACATGGGTATTCCTTCAAACTCTAGAATGGGGTAGTAGAATAGAAGCGGGACCAAGAGTTACTATACCGGTACATACATATTCAACGAAATTCTCACAAGGGGTGTTATATACTGGTCCTAGTGGTTGTGGCTATCTATGGAAATGGTGCAACTTCTCAACTACGGATAATTCCTGAAACCATTCAATTTTTTGGCAACCATCTTCCCATTTTCAAATGGAAGTCATTAGGATGATATCGTGAAAGAAGAGTGAACTAACAAAACAGAAAAATTGCAAAAGACAGACAGGAAAAATGGCAACCAAGTCATTATGCATGTCATGCGAAGCATCACACTTTCGCTTTGAATAAATTTTGCAAAATCCAAAAGCAAAGAAAAAAGAGATGAAAAAGGCAACTTCAAGTCGTGATTTGCATAGCAACGACTATCCGACTCTCTGGTAATCAGCGGGCATTCTCGAACCAAAGTTGGAATGCACATAGCAACAATGCCAGTACTACGAGTAATACCAGAGACAGTTCCAACAACAATGACGAAGACGACTAAGCTTACACGGGTAATGGTTTTATAATTCCATGTGCTTACTGGAGCGCAAAAAAAACGAAATGAATTGCTCGTGCTAACACCCTTCTGGCTACAGGGGCTGCGCCGTACGTAATGAAAAATGGGGACTTTCGAGTTCGAGTAGCATTCGGGGTACGTATTTGCATTCTTAGCCAACAGAAGGTACATGCTTGGAATATATGCAGCTGCTGGCTAAAAACTCACTCTAACTTTGACGGTATGTTTATCCCAGGCGGGCAAATTAATTAGCCAGCTCCCGACGACGTAAAGGAGTACTGTCTACGAGTATCTGTCTGGAGGGGTTAAGTGAAGCAGTAATGATTAGAATTCAAATTTACCTTTGTCTGCACAGAGGTTCTAAGAGCAGCTACACTTTTTTATGTGGGATCGGATGAATGAACGGGCAATGGGTTAAAATTTCGCATCGCATCTTAATTATAAAGTTATCGTCCATCCTGAACCCAGGAATTACTTCTTAATTAGAGAACACAATAAGGGTACTATGGTCTGGAAGACGGCTAATACAAGGCGTGTGGAACACTAAAACACTTGGGTAAACAGTTATAACTAAGCCTTTATTTAGTCGGATGAAAAATTAGCTTGAGATGGCTGTACGCATCTCAGGAGGTGTATAGATGAGATGCTTCATAAAATTGTGAAGGAAATAATTTTATTTTTTATTACAACTAAGGGAGTAAAAGTTGGTCTCGTAGCAACCAGAAACAAAATGTGCTGTTTCTAGTTGTTGCCAGGGTCGCAGATGGTATGTTAACTCTCATAATTCACTTGGAATATTCAAATGTAAAATACTAATGAGCACTTATTCCTATGTAAATAGTAATGAAAGAAATATTATACTGTACACTAAGGCAGTAATTTTTTTAAAACTTTTTAATAATCAGAATCGGATAAAGGAATAAACTTTTTAAAAGTTTTGTTAATTATGTGAAATTCAAACAGGAATTGAAGAGAAAATTTCGTTTATTTTAGGCATTAGCATATTAACTGCGATTGATATATCCAGGTTAGAATTACAAGAATCTGCAAGACTGAGGTGTATGTGCATAATGCGAACTATAAGATGAATGGTTTCAATGAATTATACAACTTCGGTTCTTAAACTTCAACACCAACTACTCCTAATAGAATGTTTAAGTGCAGAAGATTGATTGGTTTGAGCATTTTTGCATATTTCCATAACTTGAATCTATGTGTGAACTTTATCACATACTAAGCGTTCTGTCAGAACGGGCTACTAGTGTACAGTACACACAGTACTCGCACCCCATTAGCGCCGAGTAACTGCAGCATAATTCGAGCATAACCTGAATACTCACAAATATAGTTATCCACGATGTGGTCGTAATCCACACACCAATTGCCGCAGGACACTTAGGTGCGTAGTAAAAGTTTTGTGTATTGATATTATGACAGTAAGCAGTCTAGATTCTTTGCTAAGGATGGACAGTAGAGATATCGCTGGCCTTCATGCTCACATGAAATGTAACTGTCAATAGAAGCCCTAACGCAGGCAATTTTAATGCATATTTGGATCCTGAAAAATTATTTTCTGTGGCTTGCCTAGCAGATTCATCAGTGGTCTCATTTATTGCAATCCGATTGTGAACTGAAACCCAAACTAGACTCTATGAGTTCAGCCTTTCGATTGTGTTCAGAGAAATCTTTAACTTTCCAAATATCTGAAGAGTGATAATTTCAGGGTACATCCAAAAGTGATGTTAGAGTGGAAGGTTTGAAGGCAATTTTAATGGAGCACTAGTGGTAAAAATTGGAATTGGTAAAAATTTTGGAACTACCCTGTTGATGGTTCCCCAATTATTTTTGAGTTGAGTTCAAACCGCCACTATATTCAGTCGTCCTCTTACTTTGCTCCATAATTGTGAATTCTTATTTCGCTTATTCCAGTTCAATAATGCCTCCGCCTATTTTATTGTTGCCCTACTAGTCTGTTGATTTCATGACACTGCGTTTAGTGCATTTTTTTATTTTTTCTCGCAATTATTTTCTGTGTTGCTTTTTGTGTTCCTGGTCTTCGTCATGTCTTCTTGTGGATTAACTAACTGCTCCATAAACGACGAATGCCTGTTAAAATCTGAAGCAAAATATTCCACGCTATTTGTGACGGCCTAAATAAAAGAAACACGGTCTTCGATAAGGAGTTTTCGGCAGATCTGCTGTTCCTCTGTAACGAATGTATCAGTATCTCTCTCTCACATGTGCGCCTTGCAATCAAATGCCTCAGTGGCTCCAATAAATCTAATCGTAACTCACTCGTCAGACTCATATCTACCAATCTTTGAAGAAAGTGTAAGATGTGCGGAAGACTTTGGTCATAGTATCGAAAAACAAATTGCGCATTTAATTGAATTAGAAAGTGCAAGATCTAGAAATGAAGAAAAATCCAAGCGCCATCATCCACATTGAATCTCCATCTCCAATCTGCAATACACAATTATCCCCTCACAAAGCATTACGAGTCCATTCTTGACGTTATATTCGATATTGATCTAATGAGATGAACTTAATAATGAACTCACTACGAATAGAACAGTGTTGAATGATTTGGAAAACCTCATTGAAACTGTATGTCACAATCCCCCACGGCACAAAAGTTACAACACTTAAATTTTGGTTGAATTGTTACAAACTGAATCCGAATCATTGCCACATCCAGGGCCGACAACTCAACCTGCAAATCCTCGCACCAGCCCTTCGATATAACTGTTCCAACGTCAACTCCCCCTATCGCCGTACCCCGGAAATTTTTTACACAATTTAATACGACGTGGACGCGTTCAAAGGAAGCTAGACCGACTCCGCACAAGGCATCAGATGTTCACCACCATATTCGTCAAAGTTGCCCCAAATCACGTTGGATTTCTGAATTTTTCAAAAAGAGGTATGGTATCACCATCAGCCGATGCACAATATACATACACATCGTTTGGTCCCTTAACCCTATCAACTATCAAAAAGTGTGCTTCCATTCTTTCGCACCCACTTTCCTCCCTATTTCATCTGTCCTTCACGCAAGGGGAATTCCCCCAAGTTTGGACCACCTCTTTCATAACACAGGTCAACAAAAAGGGATCAAAGAATAAAGTAACTAACTACCGTCACTCTACTAAGCTTTCTCACATACCTAAAATGTTCGAAAGTGTTTGCTTTCAGTGCAAGTCACTTATATCGTCCAGTCAGCATGGATTTCTGAAAGCTAGATCAACTATTACGAACTTAGTATAATTAGCATCCTTTGCGCTTTCAGTCCTAGAAAATTGCAACGAAATCGGTGTTATTGCTACAGATTTTGTTAATGCCTTAAATAAAATATCACATCAATTGATACTTTTCAAATTGTCTTTCCTCGGTTTTGACCCCATATTATTAAAAAGGATATCTTCTCATCTGGAGAATCGTTATGATAGCATTCGTTTTAGGTCAATCTTCTCAACCCCACTTTTAGCCACTTCTGGTATCCCATAAGGGATTCCGCTCTTTTTCAATTTAACTATAAACGATCTTGAGAGGATTATTAAACATTGCCCCCTATCCATTCACGCCGGCGCCACTAAGTTCTCCAAAACTATTTCTTCACCCCAAGACTATATTCTCCTTCAAGAAGATCTCGATAGGTTTCCCACTTGGTGTCTGAAAAATTGATTTGAGCTTAATGTCTATAAATCTCCCTCTCGACTTTATTTTCTGCATGACCAACCTGTACCCCAGGTTCAATCCCTTCGCGACCTTGGAATATTATACAATAAACTTCCGTTCGCATATTGATGAGATAATCATTAAAGACAACTCATGGCTCGGTTTTATCAAACGATGATCTAAAGAACTTTGCAACCCTTGTGTCAATAGGTCACTTTACATTACCCTTATCCAGCCCCTTCTAGAATATGCCAGCCAAGTGTGGTCCCCCTTTCAGCGAGTTCATATATCCCGAATTGAGAACATTCACCCCGTTTTCTTCGATTTGCACTTCGAGGATTACACTGGGATGAATCTCTTTTATCTTAGCTGCCTATCGTGACCGCCTCAAACTTATTAACCTGAATACCCTCGAAAAAAACAGAGACTTAGCTGACATTCTCTTCATTCATGAACTGCTTTCTGGTTCTGTGGATTGCGCTTCCCTTTAGAAATCCATTTCCTTCAACATTAATCCTCGTAATTTACGCTGTCCTCGTCTCTTCTATATTCCACCCACCGCACTTCTTATGGTTCTAATGAACCAATCTCACGCATGCTCCGTAAGATCAACCCAAACCTCACCCATTTTGATTTTAGCCTGAGCACTTCTCGTCTTAAACTTGATCTCCTCCACCACTCCCTTCTGATGACAAACTATGTCAAATGTGGAACTATCTTGCTTTCGCCAGA
Organism: Volucella bombylans; assembly: GCA_949129095.1. Classification (NCBI taxonomy): domain Eukaryota; kingdom Metazoa; phylum Arthropoda; class Insecta; order Diptera; family Syrphidae; genus Volucella; species Volucella bombylans. Next base: position 189,133,863 of record OX422140.1, on the reverse strand, counting down.
TCGATGACCGCTTGATGGTGAGACAATCCATCAAATTACCAGTGAACCTGTTGCTACGAAAACCGCACTACCGGTCATTCAGAAGTTTTCGTGTTTCGAGATATTTCATGAGGTGGCGGTTTATCAGAAAGACAAAAAAAAATACCTTAGAAAGACGGGACATAAGTACAATGGGTCTCTAGGAAGACAAAGAAAAATGTTTGTCTCTTTTAAATATGGGCTGGACAAATGCTGTTCTCCATCTACTCGGAAAAACATTCGAAGGTGTAGAATTGTGGAGAAATCTGAGCAAAGTGAGATATACCATCTATAAATATGATCCTTATAAATTATAATCATTAGGTTCTCTTGTTACTACAGGAGTACGATAACAAATTCGTCCCATGAAGACATGATAAAATGTAGAAGCATTGAGCTGACTCCGAAGTAAACAGATTAGCCTTGTTCAAAGAGCTGACTGCCAAATTTGCATTATAAATGAGCGTTGGGAAAACGGTCAACATCTTTCAATATCGCGGGGGACACTTTACTATTTTGTGTCGTATTGCAACTTCACAGTTTTGAGAAGGCCGTTCATTTATTTCTTCGTTCAGTAATTCTTCAATCGATTGAACTTCTTTCGGTTTTCTTCTGTCGGGTTAGTCTTGTAAGCCCAGAAAAAAACATTTATGTTACCTTGTCTTCGTTTGGTTCGATATTCATCATCGGTGCTGGGGCAGCGACATCCATATTGTTATCGAGCGACCTTTTAAATTCGTTTTCCTATTGTACACGTCCACGAAGGTTACTTTTTCTTATCTGTTGATGCTGATCTAATCTGTGCGCTAATATATATTTTTGGTCATTTTGCTTGTTCGTGGTTTTTATCTAAAAACTTCAATGCTCATAATGAGATCTACAATAGTTTGAAGCTACTTAATTCTGTTAATCTTTGATGTGTGTTCTAATTCAAAACCTAGCTCATCCAAAAACTTTGGTAGTTTCACCAAATTCCAACTATCGGACCTAGAATGAATGCTAGCCTTTAGTTTATCATCACAATGTAGAGCTGTGCTACTGCGTAGATCGAAGAAAGTAGCTACGTCTTTAAATTTTTCTAATAAACCCTATGTGACGTTTTCACTTAAAAAAAAAATCCAACAACTCTTTCAATTTCAGAAACCTGCAACCAAGGTCAGATTTCGGAAATCAATAGTAATTACCCAAAAATAATTCTGGACGACGAGCCTTCTTCTTCAGATTTATTCTCTTTGTTTTTTGCCATAGAATATCTGAACATACATATATGTGTTTGTACGAATGCGAAAAAGCGAAAGCAGATGAACGACCAAATAAACAAACGGCCGACGATCTGTCAATTTTATGTTCGACCTTGAGAAGCTATAAACATTTTTAACGACTCTCACTTTTTTTATGGACTCATGGTCTCTTAAGATTAGGTTTGTTGTTGCTGGGTTTTTTATTGCTGTTTTATTTTTTTTATCATTTTTTCGGAAAACACTAACGCTTTCAGATGCCACAAATAGTTCGTTCCTATCACAGAATCGGGATAAAAGGGGTAATGTACCCATTTCTCTATTCAGTATGACGCATGGTGTATCTGCCGAAAGAAAAGTGAATTTGTTTTTATTGTCATCATTTAGAGGTCGTCGTTTTTATTGCTCCAGAGGCATGCGATGTTAACAAGAAAGACGATGCTTTGGCATTGAGACACTCACCAGGAAGTCAACAAAAGAGGGTATCCTTTAAATGTCAGTTTGGATTCTAACTTGTTAACTTCATAGGTATAAGGCTAAAGCACGACTATATAAACTGGAGAAGGTGTTTTTGTATCTATACATATTAGGTATCCTTGTGTTTATGATTTTATTCTCAACGTGGTTTCGCAATAATGCAACTTAGTTTTTATGGTTTTATGAGGTTTTTTCCCTCTTAACCCTTTGGAGTAATCCAGAGATGTAGATGGATATGGAGAATTTAACTGGTAAAAATGGTGATTTGCACGGTAATTAGGCGGTAATGTTACGTTGCAAGATGACGATGAAGGTTATTTATCGGAAGGAGTTATTCATTGTAAGGTGTCAAGGCTGAGTTGGTAGGTAGTTATGGGTAATTTGAAGAAGAAGAAGGATTGACGTATTCAGATAAGTTATTGCATACAATTTAAGTCTTTAAGTTTGTAAAATAAGTAAGCAAATGTTTGGAAATAAATTCGAGAAATAGGCGAAACATATACATACTCGTGTGTAAGTGTATTTTTTGTTTAATAAAAAAATAAAGTCTTATGCTTGACTAACTTCAATAAGGAGATTATGCCTGCCTATCACTTGTGTTGTCTAGTTTGTTACTTCCTAAGAATAAACACGAATTTCTAATCGTTCCATTCTGGTTTAAACCTTACTTCGTCGATCGTGATCCTGCAGGAGATTTGGAATTGGCTCTGATCCGAAAAAAATTTCTTGAGTTGAATTGCATTATAACAGATGAGCGCTGATACTTCGTTGGCCTTAAATGCAAGTCTGTAGCTTCCTAAGAGATTGAATTTTAGCACAGAATAGCTTTTAAATTATACATAGCTACAATATTTAAGGGCTTAATGCGAAATGCACTTAAACCTAGAAGTTTGCTCAATTATTTCATAATTTTCCGCTTGGTGGTATTATTCACAATTAGCTCCAATAATTGTTGATCTTGGTTTTGACGACATCGCCCTTTCATCGTGCAATGGTAAACCTCCAACAGCAGAATCTTCTGCCTATGAAAAAGGCTCTCACATCCCTCTCACTGTGGATGAAAATGACAAGCCGAATAACATAGTGAATGGGGGAGATTAGGCCTAAGTACATTCTGGACTGTCTAGCCGACAATTTATTTAGTTTATTTCGAACTTGTTCATAGGGAAAGCCACCCCCATTGTACTGGTTGTAGTATGAACTTAGTTCGAGCACTCTGCTCTGAGAAATCCATAACAGAGTTACCTCTGTTAACACAATTCACTTCTATCTGCTGCTGCGGTAAAAAGCGTGTTTCTTTTAGAGTAGTAATGCCTACCGATGCATATTCAGTCTTTTTATACTGTGTCTGTATCTTCGGCACCTGTTTTTATCTTCTTTTCAGACGGAAGTCATTCATAGTGCAATTTGAATGAAGTTTGAATAACTATTAAGCTGAATCTCCAGACTACTTTCCTCATCATTGCATCCCCGTATACCGAAATAAGTGAAATTTCTAACATCTCCAGTTTTAGCTCCTTCAAAAACACTGAATTGGGAGTATATTGATTGAAGAACTTTTACAAACATTGGCGAAAATGTCAAAAATCCTCACAGGACAGGATTGTCTCTCTTGCGAGTATCATCTTAAGTATAAAAATCCATTCCATTGCCCTTCTCCTAAGTCTTCCTGTCAGAACAAGGCATCTAAAATGGGAAAACTCTCACTAATATGTACATAATTTCTATCAACAGCTTTGATAACTTAATGAATTTTTAACGACGGCCACACTAGCTTTTACGGCCAAATGATTCAAAAATATTCTTCTGAAATTTGCAATTCCTCTTTATCAGGATTCGTAGTATCAAAAAAAAATTAAAAATCTCCCTACTACGAAAAAAAAAAACTAACTTTGGGCGCGTTCCTTGGTTATTAAAATAAAATTATTATGTAAATTAGGATGGTATCATAAATCTAACACTGACATGGTTGTTATTCTGGGTTTAAAAAACTCCTTCCAGTACTTAGCGACACAATCAGTTATCTATTGCTGTAAAGATCTAATATCTGGGTATTTGCTGCTAAAGACAAAGATAATTCATTTTAGGTTTGTATCAACGCACCAATGAAAAGGGAAGTCTAAGGTTTTCGTTTTTGTATGCTAATATGGAGTTATTCCAGATTCTACTAAGTTTAAAGGAGAATGTTGTTTACTGCATACAAAGCACCTTTGTTTGTATCCTCCCAACATACCGAAAAGTATTCAAAAGTTCTTGGGCTTTCAAAATGGCTATGGTACACCTAAATTGTTAAACCTATCATAACGTATAATTCAAAAGTCTATTTTAAGGCACTCGGAAATAAATACCACTTAATCAATCTCACTCAAGCCCAGAGGATAGCTTGTATTGGATCTCAGATTCACTAAGAATAGCACCCTAAGTCCATCTCTGCTAGATCTATTCTGCAATAATGCGGCAACTTAAATTACACTTACGTTAAAGGAAACGAGATTGTGGAATGAATGTCTTTGGGCAAGGAGTTCACTGCCATAATCTCTGAACGGACAGAATTGAGGAATTAGATAACCACCAATGCGAAAGGTTTGTTCGTTACTTTAAAATTAAAAAGTTATCCCTGACGGCTAGTTAAGGGGCCGCTTAGGGTCTTTACTTCGCAGTGATAAGGCTAAGATTAGTAAACAAAAGTATGAGTAATCAATAGGAAATTTTCGGATATAATAAGATAACCTTGTGATGGGTATTCATAAAGAACATTTGAACTCGCATGCAAATCCTTAACTGTTCCCATCTTCTATGAATAAAGTTACCTAATGCTGGACCAATATGCATACATGGAAAATGGCTATAACCCTATAGTTGATCTACCACATTACAAAAATCGTCATAAAGATGCACATTCCATCTCTATCACTGGACGATATGGCATTCTTGTAAGTTCAGAGCATCTGAAGGGAAGAAGAAAATATTGTATATGTTCCTCATTTGTAGTACGATTTTCATAACGTTGCTACCAAAGATTACAAACTTTTAGTAGTTACTTTTTCATAAGCTGGAGGAGTTAAGCAATATTAAGCTCAGAAGACTTTCGGAATTTACATATTTAACTTATTTGAAATGTTTTAAGAGCAATCTCTACATTGTCGGAAATGAAACCTGAAATAGGCATAATGACACAAACGTTGATTTAAGTGGGCCGCGGCTGTTAAGTCAAAGGAACCATCCAATCTACCCAAAAGCGTTGTAAATTGTTCTCATTGTTTGAAATCTTTGCTCTAAAAGTCAATAAAATATGAGGTGTTTTATCATGCTATGTAAGGTTCAAGGCAACTTGACTTAACATGAAATGTGAAACTGAGAAACTAATCAGCAAATGTAGGAACAGCTTATCCATGCTATTCATGATAATATGTTCAACATGCCATCATCTTACTTGATATTTCACATATGTCAAACCTTTAATAAGTTCGACTATTTGCCAAAACATCTCGTACAAAAAATTGGTTTATCTCGTGACCCTATTTCACAAAACAAGAAATAAAAAAAAATGTTCCCAACCACTTGTCAATTTCAAGCAAGTAGAAAATAATTTATTTAAAAAAATATGTTTCCCAAGCAAGAAGTAAAAGTGAAAGAAACAAAAATCCCAAATTTCACACCATTCATTTCGAAAATCCCAACATGAATGCCAGATGGAAGCCCTCTAATAAATTCATGAATTCACTTAAGACGACGTCAGCGGACGTCGATGCCAATGACACCGTCTAGAATCACAAGTTTAACATTCATCTCACCCAACAACAAGTACTATATGACAACTCCCTACAGACCTTCGCATTGCTTACTCTTCTTCATACAACTGCCATTCAAAATAATTGAAGCCAAACAAAAAAATAAAAAAAATTGAAAAACTGAACCAGATGAAGTCAAAGAAAAAATATATATATATAACCGTATTGCTGCCAAGACGAAATATTTCGTTTGGATTTTGTCAAATTTCAAATTCAAATATGTATCTACACATCGATTCGGACAATATCCATTTTGAATAACAAATCCCCACACACCGGTCATATATATATATATATATATATATATGTAAGTAGGTATGTAGATATGAGTACTCTCTCATATGCACATTCTGCCGTTTGTCCTGGGCTTGTTATCGAAGTTCATTCCAGGTTCGTCCCATGTGCAAGCTATCAACTCGTGGGTCCGATTTTTGTGGAGCTCTTACCACCTTACCCTGTGGTATAGGGGTAAGGGACTTAAAAAAAAAAAAATTATAACCTGGCTAAACTGAAAAAAGAAAGAACTTCGTATCTCTAATCAAGAAATTTGAGGTGTGTGTCACGTAACCAATCTCGTAGATGTTTTCCTCCCACATTGCACACCTCTTGGGTGCCATGATGGTGCCAGTCGTTTGTTTCTTTTTTTTTCAGTTGTGTCTTTCGGGTTTTGTTTCTTTTTTTTTGTCGTCTGTCATTGAATTAGATTTATTTCACTAGCTTTTTGGTTTTCTTTCTATTTAGTCACCTTCGTCTTCTTTTCCTTCCAATTTTTATATTAAAATTCATGCGTTTTTTTTTTTTTTTTTTTTGTTTTTTTTTCTGATCACCTTGGTTCGCATGCAACACCATTCAAAATAAAGCTAGTATCGATTTTAGAAAAAAAAATTAGCACTTCCTATGGCAGGTAGGTACGTATGTAGGTGGCTCTGATTTATTGACGAACATTTCTTGTTCATTTAAATATAGTAACGAATTTATTAAAAGCAACGATGAATAAAAAAAAAAACAAATTTGTCACATGTGTGGCTAAAATCTAAAAGAGAAAAATAAAATGAACTAATAAAGAGCAAGGTTCTCTTTTGTAACTCTTTTCGAATAATAAGGGGAACTTAACCGCGTGCAATAACGTGTATGTGTGTATGCAGTTTAGAAGAGAACAACAACTCTTATTATACTTGCAAGCGAACTGAATTTGCTTAGATGTTGAAATTGTTGAGTTACTAGTCAAGCTTGACTTTGAAGGTTTAATGATACTCGTAAGACTAGGGTAGGTAGGGGTATATCTAAAGAATACGTATTCGTACCTATAACGGGGATACTGAAACCAGCCTGTGTGCTGGCTTTTGTGCCCTGAGATCACAAAAACCATCCGGCCCTATATTTTTAGGGTTGTGTGTCGATCTCACGAAATTAACACGCAATACCCAGTGTTAGAGAAGACACACACGTAACTTACTGGCGAAGACAATCTTTAAGGCAAACACCTCTCAAACACCTCTCAAACACTCAAATCTTTTCCAATAAACTTGCTGTCACGTTGAACAACACGGGACATCCAAATACAAGAATAGGCCGGATAAGGGCCATGTATCAGATCCTCTTTACTTTTGCATCGAGTTGGCTGATATAAAACAGTCTCTCTGTAAGGGCAAAAGCACCTTTGGCTCTGGCACGAGCAACATCTATATGTTTGTTAAAATACAGATATTAATCTAACCAGATCCCAAGGTATCTGACTACATTAGCAAAAATATATTAATGGCCTCAATCGTAGGCCCTGATCTGTACGCGATTAAGTCGCGTGCGTACGCTATTGCATGGTGTAGTGAACCTATATGGGAGTGTACTTTTACGTGCACTATTCACTATTTCAAGCTCTGCTTCCAGGTTTTGCTGCCGTTAATCGAGAAAATGAAATGGAAAAGCTAACGCTTTACTTCGATAACGCGATATCCTTGTCAGCTGTTAAAGCGGTGTACATACTCTGGTGCGAAAAAATTTCATCGATTGATCCCTCTACCTATGGTCTGAAACTGCTTGATATATGTGACAAGACCTACTTCAGGAGTATAAGCTACTTGCTTACAATTTTGGCCAAACTACCTGTTACAACAGCTAGCGTTGAAAGAACCTTTTTGAAAAGGATCAAAGCAGTATCCCGAAGCGTCGTGGGCTATCCAAGACTTAGCGCACTTGCAATGCTGTCTGTTCACTCAGGTATTCATGTGGATCTAGATGAAGTGATCGATATTATGTCTAAAAAAAGACAGGGCGTTTATTGATGTAAAAAAGCAATATTAAAAGAATTATTATTTATTAAATTTAATTTATAAAAAAAAATACAAACAAAAATAAAATATTCATGTAGTTTTCTAATTTTTGTATACAGAATTACTTCTTCGAAATTGAACAAACGCAATTTAGTAGCTAGTTTTAGCATCAAATTCAGCTTCTTTGCTCATTGCTTTCAAAATCTCTAGCTCGGAACGTTTACTACATAATTCTATAATTTGATTAAGAGAAAAGTTTATATGTATATACAGCGATGAGCTTAATTGCTTATATGTTATATATGAAAAAAAAACCAAATACCGATAAACGCAACCAAAATGAACAAATGACAGAACTTACTCTATCGAACATTTTCATTATTTTTACTTTTGAGTCCATTATATCTACAAATAAGGGAAAAGTTCATTCTAATCTGTGCACTGAATTGAATCTAAAATAAAATGTTAACAATTTTGTTTGCCTTTTCAAGGTCAAGATCAATATAGGTATGTACATAGGTCCAATATGCACACAGATCAGCTAAGCTGAGGATCATATCGATGAGAATTCTTAAAGACGGAATATGATCGTAATTATTATAAAATCACGACTCAACGAATCAGCAGCAGGTAAAGAGATCCAGCTGCAAGAAAAATTCCGGCAACTAGAACAAGCTTCCTATAATAAATCGTTGAACCAACTAGAAACATCCTTCCAATACACTGGACCTTCAAGAGTTGCATTTACTGATTGCCACCTGGTGCAGATTCCGACTGCACTTCAAAAATCGCTGCGATGTGAAGAAAGTAAAAAGCTTTATGTTGGATACGTTGGTATGCCTGTAATAGCTAAAATTTAGAGCTTCTGCGTTCTCCGTCAATGACGTGTGAACTATGTTTCGCAGAGCAATCAGTAAAGATTCAAGACAAATTTAAGCTATTAACTATTCTCTAGAAAAATGAGTGAAACGATGAAGAATGCCCAACGGAGTTGCCCCCGGAACCTGGGGGCCGTGATTCGAAGACCCACTGTGCATTATTGTCTTCGTTAATCTTTGGTGAATCTCTACTAGGGTGTGATTCGTGGAGTTGATGTTTACTCCGAGGTAGGTAAATTGCTTAACCACTTCGAAGTTACTGTTGTCAACAGTGACGTTTTGTTCTGGGCGGTGGTTATATGCTTCTTTGTTTGTTAACAACAAGTACTCGGCTTTGTCCTCATTTACTTCAAGGCAACACGTTTTGTCTGTGTTTCGGTTGGCGGTAAAGCTTCTATGATGGCGGGCTGGGAGCGACCGATGATGTCGATGTCGTCTGCGTGTCCCAACAGCTGGACAGATTTGTTGTAGATTGTGCCTGAGAGCACTAAATTGAAGAAATAACATGACAGTGTACCTCCTTGCCGTAATTCGGAACCGATTTGGATTAGTTCGGAGGAACTGTTTCCAAACTGCACATTGCACTTCGTGACGCGACAAAGCTGGATCAGTTTTCCCGGGATCTTGAATTCGTCTATCGTCGTGTAGTGCTCAAGACGATGAAAGTTGTCATATACGGGTTTGAAGTCGATGAAAGATAGTAAACCTCGACTTGAAATTCATTGGTCTTTTCGAGGATTTGCGTTAATGTGAGAATTTCGTCGATTGTCGATCTGCCGTTGCAGAAAGGCTTGAGACGTTCACACAGTACATTGGACAATATCGTATTTGCTACATTTAATAGGGATATTACTTCTAGCAAGACGTAAGATCGCCTATTTTGAAAATGGGGCATATAGAGATGGTAGTTCAGTTATCGCGCATGGCTTCATCCACCAATACCTGGTTGATAATTTGGTGCATGAACCCTGCTCCCTGAAAAACTCTACTGGTAGACCACTATAGCCAGCGGTCTTGTTTTTCTTCAGCTTTTTGAAGTTTGAGTCAACGCCTTTTGTATAGGGGTGGAGGGTGCTTCTTCATTGACTCTTGTGCTATCACTTTCTCTACCTGATGCCCATTAAATAGCTGCTGGAAGTGTTGCTTAAACACATCTACTATTCCCTGCGCTTCGGTGACTAGGTTTCCTTCATTGTTTCGAAGAGCCTGCGTTACGGGCTTAAAGTTAGCTGCCAGTCGCTTGTTGATTGTTGACGTTTCTGGATAGTGAGTGCACAGTGGAGGGTTTCTCGCTCAGAGGGTCTCTATAGGCTCAGGCTACTCCAGTCGTGCTAAGGCTTCCAATGTTGAATTTATTTTTCCGGGCATTTCGTAACTTCTTCTCGTTGAATAGTGGAGCTCTGAATTTGGCTGCAACAAGAAAGTAGTCAGGGTTGACGTTTACCCCTCTGAATGTGTTTGCAAATTCAGAATGTCTTTGCGTGCTTCGCATCTATTAGCACATGGTCGATTTGGTTGGCAGTTCGACCATCTAGAGTGCGCCAGCTTACTGTGTGGATTCGTCGTCTTTAAAACCTAGTGCTACTTATCACCGTGTTACGAGCTGCTGCAAAATCGATCAGCCGGAAACCGTTGTCTTTTGTCATGTCGTGGATGCTGTGCCGAAGATGTTTTCCTCCCTGATTTTGGCATTTAAGTCCCCGAGAAAAATGTTGACATCATACTCCAACAGGCTCCATAGGTTCCGCCCAGGAGGTCAAATAACTCCACCTTGATAGAGTTTTCGGCTTCGCTGGTAGGGGCGTGTGCACATATTAGGCTGATGTCTTGGAATGATGCCTTGATGCGGATCACAGCCAGGCGATCGATTCTCGGTTTAAATCTAATTACCATTGCCCGTCCCTCGACGAATGCACATCCTAACATCTGCAGTTTTTTCTGGCAGTTGTAATAAATGTAGTCATTTTTCCGTTTTCGCATACTTGATCCTATCCATCGTATCTCCTGGATCTTGGGAATATCTGCTTTGTACCGCTTGAGCACAGAGTTAAGTTTTTGACCAGCACCTGAGGTGTACAGTGTACGTGTGTTCCTGTTGCATTCTCACAATTCGTAGTCCGTGAACGTTTCTGCTTGTGATCTTTATTGAGGCGGTCCGTTGGCATCCGAGGCTAGTGTTTCTCTCATAGCTAGCTGCTTTTTAAGTTGCAGGGATTTTACCCCGACGGCACAACATCCAACCTGGAAAGCCAGTTCCATTGTGAAAACCCCTAGGACGAGGGGCCTGTTGAACCGATGTCAGTAACCCAGTTCGGGGATGTGAAAGGTGCTGTTGGCTCATTTGACATCATGTCTTTTCCAAGAACCCGACTTATCTATCCGAGAACCCGAGATCTATCTCGGCCTAAACTTCAAAAATGTCGAAGTAGCCCAGAAAAGTTTGTTTTTGCTTCCATTTGAAGCTGTGTCGATATCGTTGATACCACCTAGAGAATTCGTCCGCTATCGTATTTATAGTGCTGATATTGTTGTCTCTTGATTAACACTCGTGCTTTTAAGTTTAGTAAGAGAACAACCGGTACCCGATGGCTACCACTTGAAGGTAAAATAAGCACAATTGAAGTGTAGTAACGGTTACAACTTTGGGCCTCACCATATACGTAGATGCCGATCAGTGTCTAACCCATTCTTGCAGCATGCAACCATCAACGAATTCTAATATGCGCTTCGCTAAACTTATAGGTAAAATATATATTTGAATGCCGATTTGGTGCATACCATCTCTCAATTGACTCCAAAGACGCACAAACTACAAAACATTCAATTTCTGTGGCTTTGTAAGGCAGTGATGGATTTCGAGGTTATTGATCTATTATAATTAAGCCTCATAATACTGGCGAATATATGGCGAGCGGCTTATAAACATTTTCACCGGATCATTTTAGATTAGATTTCAGATGCACTAGATTTCAGAAAGGAGATCACTTTCGGATGACTTCCTTACATTTGTGTTAGGAAAAAACAAAGAACCAATATTTTAAACAAAATCAATATTTTAAACAAATTGTTTGGTTTGGCAACCAAAAATTACATCTGCGAGCTCTACGGTAAAACATAGGGGCTATATCTCAAGCTACACCTTATGATTGTTTTTGCTGATTTTAACACTTAGTACGAAAAGGAGTGCATCTTTGGCAGAACCGTTGAAAAATATACTAAACTCACTAGTCGTGTATTCTGTTCAACATTAAAGGGACCAAGAGTAAGCGCCAGCAGTGCCCGCCAGGAATTCCACTGGATGATTAAAACTCTGCTAAATCACATACATATATAAAAACAGGGACGGAAAACCTACAAGGCTTTCTCAAAGATCTGTAAACCAAAAAAATATTTATCCGATCCATGAGTTTTAGAGGTCTACTCGTTTGAGTATAATGGCCACTTAAGTGTGATATTTTTCATAACTAGGCCTTTGGATGCACACTTCTTGCACGATCAACGTGGTCCTGCATGACAAATTACGCACCTGAGCTGCTGAGTCAATTTTTTTTGGAAATTTCTCTGTTGACAAACCAGGTATTGTTGACGTTGACGGCCAATTGGGAACAATTTCCATTTGACATTGTCGAAGTAAGTACCTAGCGATGTACCTAGGTGCTTAAGTGTATAAAAGAATATGGTCCACCACCATTTGTTTCCTCGCACAGGAATTCGGCATAAATATATGACTGATCCATTTCGTCTACACCAACCTCTGATATATTTTATAAATAGTTTTGGGATATTCAGCTCAATATTTTCTTTCTTTTCATTATTCCATTGCTGGTACTTTGCTGAGTTGTTCAACAGTGTGAAAATATGCTCGCTTTTTGCAAACACTATTGTCCTTCCATTGAGCGAGAAAAACTTCGTTGCCGCTGTCATATCTGTAGTCAAACTCTGCTCTATTTTTCTTTTTCATGTGGTTGACTGTGAGTAAAGGGCACTTTTTGGTTCGGTAGCGCCCCTCGTTCGATATCCTATATCACTCAGATCCTTTAACAGTTGGTTTGTGATGAAAAAATTGTCGAAATAAACAAACTCCAATAAATAAACTTTGGAACTTGGTTAATGAACTGTTGATATACCTTGAAGCGCGTGGTAGCAGGGTGGTTTCCTATGAGGATGACGTTGTTATAAACTTCTCATACCATTAAAGAACTCGTTCAGCTAAATCTTAACATATTAACCCGTTGGTTAATCGGAAAATATAAAATTTCAGTCATAGTCCCTCCCTCAATAAACTGTGACAGTTTAGTCTTTTCCGATACACCAAAATATCTGGGTCTCATTTTTGACAGGAAACTAAACTAGAATCCTCACAGAGAACGATTACACTACATGTATCCGAACTTTGGTTTGACAAAGACTTTCATGTACGCTTCCCCTCTAGAGGACAAATCAATCCACCAGATGGATCTAAAACTAATATTGGGGTTGATTGCGGTGTTTTCTCAAAAAAGCTAAATATAGGCCTCTCTATAGGTCTGATGAATCACTGTAGCGTGTTCCTGGTGGCAATATTGGCGATTAAAAAAGCTTTATCCTGGCTGTAGAAAAACGTGATATCTGCAAAGGATATCCGCATCTTTTCAGATAGTCAGACCGCTTTCAAGTCCCTTCACTCGGTCTCATTAAATTCTAAAACCGTCCTTGAAGATGGCAGAGTATTTAAACTTTCACCTATGTTGGGTGCCGGGCCACACAGACCCTCCAGGAATTGTAGGGCCGACGAACTCCCCAAAATTGGAACTACTCTACCTATCGCAATGTGCAAATTAATATTAAAGCTGGATGCTAACAAAAAAACAGACATTAGGTGGACTGTTGGATCAACATGTCTAGCGACAAAATAGATCTGACCAAAGTTGGATTTGAATCGCTCTAAGAGTTTGATCATAGGTGTCATCACTTGACACTACCTTATAGGCAAGCATGCAAAAAGGCTTGACGCATACAAAAAGTCTTGATTTCTGTAAAAGTTGTATGGACCAGGAGGAGAGGATACAATCCTCCACCTACTGTGTAGATACCCAGCTCTCTCCCAAAGTAGAAAATTCACTTAGGAGCTTTCTTCTACAATGACATAAAGGATCTAAAGAATATGTTAACGTCTTTAAGGGTATCCTACGCTTCATCATAAGCTTAAATTGGTTCCAATAGTAGGAGGATAAATAGGCCTAAGTGGATTAGTCTTTCCAAAAGCCACTTTTACCTAACCTGACCTAACTTAAAGTATTTCAATAGTTCTTACATCTTTCCTCTTCAAAAAAAAACAAAACTATTCCGCACTGAAACTTGTAACTTTTAAAATCGTTTAACTTTTCCGGCAGCCACCATTGAAATTATTGAATGAAACTTATGCGCTGACTTGAAACCGGAAGGTAAGCAAGTGGTCAACGACAAGCTACCAATTTCTCATGCTTAAAATATTACAAAATCGCAAGCGCTCTCTAAGGCTGTCTTTAGATGGCCTTACCTTAGCTGTGAGATGTCTAGACTTGGAATATATGGCTCACATCCGATCCCAAAAAATCAAGACAGCTGATCAATATTAGCAGAGCTGATATCGCCATAATCACAAACATGTGAAAGGTTAATGATTTCTGCAGATGCTATTGTGATGAAGAAGAAGAGGAATCTATTGTGCATTTTCTTTGAACCTGCCCTGTTCTTATTTGAATTAAAGCGCAGTCCTTAGGCATCTTTTCTGAGATCTTAATTCCCCCTGTTCTGAAATCTTTAATCAGTAATGGACTCAGAGGTTTAGCCGAAGACATAGAAAACTATTTAATGTTGATGATAATGAACAATTTGCCGGTCCTCATAATGAATTTTTAAGCATGTTCAGTAATCGGCAAAAATTCCGAGTAATGGTATCAAACAAATGCCCAAACGGCTCCTTGATAGGATAAGCTTTACGACTGTGGGAATTAACTTGATAATGAAAATACACAAACTCGCCTAGATAGTATTTTCGGATGGAAATGAAATTTTAAAATATAGTTTGCCTGATCCTTAAGTAGGAAGGTGCTCTAAGCTATCCTAACTTGAGAAGGATCAATGTTATTAGTGTCCTGCACAAAATTCTATCTACCGTATGTGCAGTGTGAACTAACTTTTACATTTTATTTAGTATTCCATTAATTTGCTAATGATGGCCAAATTGTTGGCAAGTATTCCATCCACAAATAAGAAATTTATTATCGCCGATGTCCGATGTGGATAAGAGAGCACAACTTTATACTTAGTGGATAGGTTTGGATCCCTCCAACTCCTTTAGGTCAAAACAGAAGTCTTTATAAAAATGTAATTCCAAAAGAATGCCGTTTTCATTATTGTAATCACTTTGTTAAAAAAAAGTACTTTACTATTTGATAAGAATACTGAAAAACAGGTTATCCTCGCCCTCTGTTCAAACCACTGTCAAACTTGCCAGGCTATTATCACTCTAGCACTCGATAATGAAGGTATCAGCCGATTTGAAATGAGATTTGGAAGTAGATTTACTTTTAAATTCCCACTGCATTTGCTGCAGTTACAAGTGCAATTTGGCATTTAAAATTTGAATCCGGGGGGCTTACAGGCACAGTATCTAATTTTCTTATAAATTGAAATTTAAATAAATAAATTACTGCCATCCTCAGATACTGATCTGGTTGTAGGCGAATAACCAACTCGATTTAAAAACTCATGGTTTTCGCATCTTCTTTTTCGGTGTCATTTTTTTTTACTCAAAATAAATAAATGTCGTCGCCGGAAAGAGTGGGATAACGACAGACTGACAACTCATACGAATACTTTCAATCCCGGCAGACCGTCCACCATTCAAATCCACCATCCACCATTGCCCGCTTTTCTTATCATTTGCGTGGATGCATTCACTTGTTTCGAGTGAGTATCTTATATCTTAAGTGAAATAAATTGTCGGAATAAATATCGTTCTTTTTCCGCTGTTCACTCTTTCAGAAGCACAATTTATTAATCTCTAAGTATTCTGTGGTTTTCTGTACCAAAAAGATCAACGAAATGCTGAAATACTAAAAAGTTGAAATGTACGCGTTGTACAAATGCGAATATATTTAGCCCTGCTCGCAGCCAATGTGTATAGAAAACATACGACGAAACAGACTGTCTGTCTGTCTATCTGTCTGACTATTAGACTGTCTCTAACTTTGCTAAGTGCGGTTATCCGAGTGTAGTTCTGTATTTTTTGTATTTTTTTTTTACTTTAAAGAATAAATTTCAGATATATCGGCTAAATTATGTGACAGCACTTATGAAAAAAAAAAAAAAAAAAAAAAAAAGCAGAAACACGGAAAAAAATTTTTTTTCTTCTGAACTTTCGTTTCAAAATAAACTCGATGATGAAGAGGAAAGCAGCTGAAAATAATAAGCAAAACGAATTGATTGGTTAATTTGCATAAAATGGCATGCAGAATTTATAGCATCGACAAGCCGGCCATCCGAAGAGATGGCGCGCAAAGTTCTCTTCGAAATGTAGGTCTGTCAATTTATTACATCCATCCCATAAAGATATCGACTTGAATGTTATTATTTAGTTGAATTTATAATTTAAAAATGCCCAACTCATACAAAAACGTTCGATACAAATACGAATACGAATGTGGATACACACAATTGTACAATAATTAAAGAAATGGTCGGCTGGCCACAAAGGAGATTACAACTTGTTGGGTTAGCTGACTTGGAGGTGCGGTTAAGTCTGAGAATTAAGTTTTGTTTTTTTTTTTTAATTTAATTAGATTTTGTTTTTAATATTGCAATTTACGTGTAATTATCGGTTGAAGTCATTAACATGCAACCAACCTTTAACCGAACGTTGCTGCTTATTATTATAGTTACTCGCTGAGTGCATGAGAAATATGCGTGATAGTGGTCATGGCTAATTGAATCATTCCATACCGATCTCAACTAATGAACGGTGCACATGCGTATGTAGTAATTACAATAAATTATGAAAGATGCAGTCAAAAATATTTTTTTGCAAAATAATGAAAATGTTATATATGTTTGGTTAAATGGCCATGAACCTCTATAAGTAGTCATATTTATACTTCTTCTTTTGGGATGGACTTAAGATTTATCTAGGAGCAGCTTAGGCGACTATATGGGGAATAATAAACTTTCTTTTCGAATGCGAATGTCTTGATTATCCACTCGATATGTTATCATCTCTACACCCTGAAGACTTACTATAGTAAAAAAAGTTTACACTTTAACTTAGGCATCAATGTTAAATGCCCATTCTTGGCGACTGAGTATTATCCACCAGTTTTGTATCTTTTGAAAGAAAAACCGCTGAGTTGATTTGATTATGTCAACATAATTAGAAAAAAATTGCAGAGATTTTAAGAGCCAACATCAATGTCAATGATGTCCTAGTCGTATCTTATCATCCCGTCTATGGCTGACATCAAAAGCTTAGTTGATCTGATAGAACACATTGAAGCAGCAGGGGGATTGATTATATCCATTGTCGTTCTACACAGAAGGTCAGAAATGTCATAACTAGACTTTGCTCTTTACACACGATCAAAGGGAAATTTTAAACCGATGGATGGTTTATTTGCTCTCTATGGAATGTGCTACAAAATAAGCGTCTGATCGATGGTAGACTTACCAGATGTATAACTACACTGATATTGACTTAACACCATGTTAAGATATAGTGTTTAACCTATTCAGAGACAAAGGTATTTAGGATCTCATATGCGGTGTTAAGAAGACTTTAATTTTTGGGAATCTCCCAGACGATGTTCGGGTTTTTTTCATCACAATATTACTCGTATCATCCTACCATATTTTACAAATGAGGTGATGTATGCTTGCTGTTAAATTAAATCCCACTAATTGCAATAGACTCATGGCAGTCTTATGAGTTCTTAAGGACTGTAACACTCGGGCACCTTATTCTTTTTAAAGTAATTACTGTTTGTTTTTCATCGAGTACTGAGTTTAAAGTTTATGCAATGAACAGGATGAAGGATACCAAAGAGAATAAGACAAAAATACTGCATTGTGCATGTGATTTTGTTGACAGTAGACGCTTTTTTAAATATTCGAGTTTCAATATTTTATTGAACTAATTGTAGACTCTAAGAAAAGATATGAGTGGTGTGTTATTATATCATATACGAGTACATAAAAGCAAATACCTGAAAAAAAATATTTTTTGAAAATCATTTTGTATCAGCTCAGCTTTCTGCGTGCTATTACATATATGTAACGTTAGTCCGCATATAACATAACATAATTTGCGATGGAAAATACATTTATGTAACATTAGTCCGTATGCAGAAGAAGTTGATCGGATAAATTTAGAACCACCAACTGAAGATAACTTATTTGGAGAAGATTCAGGTGAAGAAGACGGAAGTGATGAGTTCATAAATTTACCAGTCAATCAATTGAAAGCACCATGTGAGATTGTGTTCCATAGAAATGTGGAAGAAGACAATACTGCATCTGTAGATGTTGATGAAGGACTGATAAATTATTTGAACGATTTTATAGATAACTCAGTTCTTAATTTGGATATCTACCTCCTAGAGCAATTTTTAACTCCATCAGCATCCATTCATTTAGTAACACCAGATGCATCAGGGCGGGATTTGTCAATTGTAAGTGCAGCGCCAATTATTTTCCATTATTTCCCAATGTGACAAAAGGTACAACATACGAATCAACGCCAAGCAAAATCAATGAAACGTAGTTTGAAAACGCAGGCAGATACTCGACTCTCTTCGAGGGCACAAGCAGTACGCCACGTTCGAGATTTCAGAGGTCAAGCAAAGCAGCAAAACTTTGAGGAATTGGAAACAGAGAAGGAAACTCAGTCTCTCCGAAAAAGAGAAAGAACTGAGGGAACAGCAGAGCTTGTTTGGACCAATGACGATGATGTAGCAATGATACGGCGCTTTCCTGAAGCGAATTACACCGATTGCCAAAAACTTGAGCCATATCAACAATTCAAGAAATTTGTTGACGAAGAGATATATAAGTTGTTGTGTGAGGAAAGAAACAAGTATGCTGTGTTCCGAGTAGCTGCTAATCCAAACATCACTACGAACGAAATGCGCGTGTATATTATCATATTGATAGTCACTGGTTATAATACTCATCTTAGCAAAAGGGACTATTGGGCTGACGACGATATTATGACGGTTGGAATGGTTGCACGAGCAATGAGACGTGACAGATACGAGACAATCAATCGTTATTTGCATTTCATCGACAATAATTTGAAAGACCAAATAACAAATGGCCTGAAAAAAAATTTGCTCAAAATTTCCATCCGGAGCAACACCTTAGTTACGATGAATCTATGGTGGAGTATTACGGCAGACACGGCTGCAAACGGCTCAGGGGAAAACCAATACGTTTCCGCTATAAAATGAGTTCACTAATTACACCTGACGGATAAACTTCGAGATGTACCAAGGTAACAACCCAAGGATAAACGTGGATTATCCTGCAAAATACGGTAAGAACGCAACACCATTGTTTTGTATGCTCGACGAATTAAACGATGTTATAAAGCCTTTGCCGTTTTGTATTTATTTCGATAATTTGTTTACGTCTGTGCCTGCCCTTCTTGGACTAAAAAAAAAAGAGGTTACAATGTTACCGGAACCATCCGGGAAAATCGCATTTCGGTTTCTTGCCCTCTAAAAAATAAAAAAGAATTGAAGAATACAAAGCGGGGTACAACTGAGTTCCCGAAATTAGTTGCAGCAGATGTTTATGTAACGAAGTGGGTCGACAATTCCGTTCTTAGTATTGCGTCTACACTTTTTGGAAAAAGTCCAGTTACGAAAGTGTCCAGATATTCCCGGAAAGAGCATAAGGCTATTAAACTGCCACGACCCTAGGCAATTGCACGGTATAATGCCAATATGGGTATGACCGTATGGACCAAAATGTAAACAACTACCGAATATGTGCTAGAAGGAAGAAATGGTGGTCATTCATATTTACGTGGCTGATAGATTTTTCCATTTAAATTTCCATTTACTTCACAATAAAGCTGGATCAAAATTACTCCAACTTCAATTCAGGCGTTCGATCGCCCGTTTTTTTTTGCCGGACTCTTGGTGAACCGAAACCTCCTGGTGGTTTTCGTAGACCTAAAACGGAAAAGGAATCTGTTAATGCTCGCTACGATCGAGTGGGCCATTTTATTATAAAGATACCCAATGAAAAAAGACGACGATGTACAGGTTCGCTATGCAAATCACATTGTACTACAATGTGTTCTAAGTACGATGTAGGACTCTGTGTATTTTCAGAAATATCATTATATATCCTTAATTTTGTGAAAAAATAAAAAAAATATTGAAATTATTTGTTTGCATATACTCGTATACAGTGTTATTATTTGTACAATGTTTGTGGTATCAGGACTAACATTATATATGTGTAACGATAGAAGGAGGAGAAAGGAAGATATTGTTGTAATGTAGTGGTTTGGTTTCGATATTAGCTCTCCGGGGGGTGGAAGTCCGAAATAGGACGGAGAGTTTTTTTCTTCACTCGGAATGATTCGAAGGTTATCATTTGCACTCTTGTTTTGTGCTTGAAACTCTACAACAGCCAAATCTACATGTCAGTGTAATGCCTTCATACGTAGATTTTTCTGACTGAGTTCCAATTACACAAATGAAAAACTTGTCATGAGTAGGATTCGAACCTTGACCCTCCGAGTGCGAAGCGATTGCTAGTACCACTACACCACGGCCACCCCCAATGGTTAATGCAAATTTATTAGGTTGATTCAGAATTATTCGACGTATTTAGAACATTAATTTTAACAGAAACATATTTAAATGATTATTCTGGAGCATATCCTCTATTTCGATAACTGCTTCCCATTCGCTTGGCAGACAGTAGATTCTACAAGCAAAGAAGTGGCGGTTCTTAAAGACAATCCACGCTTTGAAATCGGCCATTAAGTCATCCAAACCCTCATAAATTTTGTCTGGTTACCAATTCTTCAGTGAGTGATTAACGTGGTAGTCCGCAAGCGCCTCTGTGGGAGAGTATGTCGGCTGAGGAAGCTTTCGTCCCTTATTAGCGATGGATTCGATGATACTAAGCTCAACATCCGGACATGCATTACCGTGGTGGAGGACAAGTTTGTTCTTTGTTGCGGTCTTTCCTTCTGGATTGCAGCATGCTGGCGATCAAGTTAATTCAGATAAACGTCACAGTTGATGTGGATTGCCGATTTTGTACGGAGTCCGCCACTGATGAAGCTCTTCGTTCCACTAATAATAAGTGCCGTTTGCAATGATTTCACAATGGACGTCCAACCAAACACACTACATTATATTCACTATTCCTTTCGGTGTTTCATTCAGCGAAACGCAAACCGCTTTTCTTTTTACGTTTTTGTAGAAAAGTCACTATTCCTTCCTAGTGACAAGATTCTTCAGGAACGGTGTTTGGTCGTTTCGCTGCAGAAAATCGGTGAAAATTCGGACGCCTTTGGTTTTTCTGTTGTCAGTTGGTAGCAGACCAATCAAGCTTTTTCAGATGATGGACGATTGTTGATTAGCCGGCATTGGAGTCATTTGCCAGCATTCGAGTTATCATGCTTTCGTCCTCTTCCGCAGCTACCAGAAGTTCCTGATCGTCGAAAGCCGATGTCTAACGTCTTCCTGGATTGTCCTCCAAACTGGTATTACCTGATTTGAAGCAGGCCAACCACTCAAGACATTGTCTTTCGCTTAAAGTTCATGGGGATCCCGAAATGACTGTGCTGCCTTCCATCCTTTCTCGTAGTGGTAAAGTATAATATGACGAATATGAATATGATTTTCGACACGCATTTTTATAAATTAAACAAATTATGGGTTAAATAATTATGAATCAGTCTATTAGTTTTAAGCAGAGCTCGGTTTGGTATGTATATGAGAAGAAATACTATTTGTCATTCTCTAAACCTGGTTAACTACTCAAGTAATTTAAGTGTCGAAATACGTTTGCAAATGTAGTACTCAGATTCATCCTGTAAAGCTAAGGAAATTAATAGTTCAACAAAATTTTACTTTGGAAGTTTTTGAGAGGTCATGGAGATAGGTTCGCTGATCTTGGCTAGTTTTGGACATATGCCTATGTACAGCGGAAGTGAAACTGAGTTTAATTTGCATCTGCAGCTATAACAGTGCGTTCACTCACTACCCCAATCCATTCAAAATTTAATTCGATTGGATGTTTATCTAAATTAAAGTTCTGTGGGGGTAAATGCTCCTGGAGATACCAGAGATACTAATTTTTCTCCTTAAATTGGTCTTTTTGAGGAAGTGCTAGAAAATTTTGTATTTAGCGAGTCACAGCGGGGAGTCAACTGCTTCGGAAAAAGAAATGTCAACGTAAACTTCATCTTCGCTTCATCTTCGCACCGAATGCGGTAGCCGAATTCATTGAATAATGCGATTCCAGGAAGATGGGACTTATCATACGCTACGATGCTAATGTTTAGAATACTTTTTGAGGCGGTAGAAAATTTAACGTAAGAGGCAATCATCTCCTGGATTTGATGCTATCGCTGGACTTGGTTGTCAACAATATTGGCTATCAGCAAACTTTTATTACGAGAGTAAGACAGCAAGTTATCGACTTAATGTTATAGAACAGGTATGCTAAGGAGATTACTGACTGGACAGTACTATAGATCTACATGTCAGACCATAGATACACCGTATGCAGAATCGGATGCTGGGTCTCCACCTTGTTGAAAAGGAGGAATCCGAAGAAAATAAACTGGACACGATTTAAGGAGGATCTCGAGCTCCCCCTAAGCGCAGGACAAAACAAAAGCTAGAAGAAGCTGTTCAGAATCTGAACGGTACTCTCATCAAGTGTTTTGAAATGGCGTGTCCAGCTAGAAAGCAATCCTGTAGATCGCCCGTTCTTTGGTGGAACGCCGATCTGCAGCAGAAAACTTCCTAACAGGTCACTTAAGAATAATTTGGAAGAAGACTGGGCTCTTTACATATCGAAGCAAAAAGAATATAAGAAGCTTACTCGGATTTCTAAGAGTGTCTCTTATAAAGACTTTTACGAAAAGATCGGAATTGTCGGTGAAACCAGTGGGCTGGTCAAAGTTCTTCTAACTAGAAATGCAACCAGGCTGGAATCACTATGGAAGTCTGACGGCCCCTACACTGAGTCGAAAGTAGAGACTTTTCGTCTCAAGCTGGAGGCTCACTTCCCGGGTAACCTAATCAGAACCTGCTCAGAACCAGCTCCTATTAACAGAGCTGCTGGTGATCTGAATAATACAATACGCTCTAATTGGTATATCTCATCGGATGTAGTGACGGATGAGGCCATTAAACATGTTGTTGCTTTCTTTGATGGTTTCAAATCACCTGGCACCTATACCATCGGTTAAGTTACAAAAAGGTATAGGTAAGCTGCTGTTAACTCTGAAGAGATAATTCACTGTTAACCTGTCACTGGCATACATACTGAAGCCCTAGCGAACAGTGAGAGTAGCCTCTATACCGAGAATCGGAAAAGAGGACTACACGCCCGCCAATGGTTTCAGATCTATAAGTATGACTTCCGTCATATTGAAGAGCATGGAGGGAATGGTCAAGAACCATGTGCGAAAAACTGCCTTGGGAATGCATCGTCTATCTACGATGTAACACGCTTACCAACGCTGAAGATCTTGCGAGAGCGCTCTTCAAAATCTAGTACGCAGAGTTGAAGGCCCACTCGACAAGAAGGTGTATGCGCTGAGAATTTTCATCGACATCGACATTCTGTCTAGTCTGAATCATCTAGAGCTAAAAGGCATCATTGGGTGTCATCCTACACAACAAATATCTATGTCCTAAACATGTTACGTCGAAAGCCTCTAAGGCGCTGTCGGCGTTCTGGCAGTGCAAAAGTACTGCCGACAAGATGCGAGCCATGTCAACGAGAAGGGTCCTCTGGATATATACGGCTATGATAATTCCAAATACTATGGGTCAGTTGTCTCAAGGAATAAGCTCTCATAAAAATACTTCATTACTGCGTCTACAAGACTCCAAAGAACGGTCTGTCTCGGCTGCGTGGGGACCCTTTCTTAGCACGCCTGGCTCGGCTGTAGACGCATTGATGAGTCTCCCTCCCCTTGATATTTGTATCATGGACTGCACTCTCAAAGTCATCTTTCGTTTAAAAAAAAAGTAGTCATTGGTGCAACATGCACTGGAGCTTTGATTACCTAGCTCGCTGGGTGTTTTTTGACTCTGGTCTTATGGACATGCCATTTGACCAATGACACCAGAACTCCTGCTGCAGAAAAAATTCGAAATCGACTTTACTTGTGCCCAAAACTGGTTTCGGCCAGAATCTGAGCCAGGAAAGCAGATCTGGTCTTCTCAGATGGCTCCAAAACAGATATACATAGAATGCGACGCTGGTATTTTTTCTAGGACGACAATGTTAGATTTCACTGCTAGTTAGGAAAACGTGCATCTGTCTATCAAGCGGAGATATACGCAATCCTGATGGCAACGAGCTATATGGTGAAGAACCGGTGCAGGGGGTGAAGCATTCGCATCTGTAGGGACAGCCAAACAACTCTTAGAGCCTTGCTGACTCCCTTACGACTTCCAAGATAGTTCGAGAATGCAAGGCAAAACGCAGTCGGAACGCTGCATTCCCTGAGTCTGGTTTGGGCCCCCGAAATGAAATCGCCGATGAACTGTCCATTGAAGGCTCAGAGGAGCGTTATTATCGGTTAGAGCTTCTATCAACAGCTGGATTTCATTTGATCACAAATTCAGATGTCATGATTCTCTAGGTTACAGGAAATCTTCCCGGCGTCTTTAGGAAGTCAGCGGCCTTCCCGCTGTCCCTCACCAAAACCTCTACACTTTTGCTAAGCACTTAAATGTGCTGGACATAAGTGATACAATATCCTGTGATGCTT
The DNA here is from genome assembly GCA_949129095.1 of Volucella bombylans. Lineage (NCBI taxonomy): Eukaryota > Metazoa > Arthropoda > Insecta > Diptera > Syrphidae > Volucella > Volucella bombylans. The sequence continues at coordinate 189,109,194 of OX422140.1, read as the reverse complement.
TCTGTGAAAGTGATGACGACCGCGGTGTATTGCTTCTGAGAATGTCCGGCTTAGGCTCGCTAAGCCCTGAGCCCTGTGGTATGCCACACGCTTACTGCTTTTCTTCTCTCACTGCAACCGAAATTACTCCTCTAACTTTCTTCAAGATACTTCTCTACAGGCGATTAGATTGCAATCGTCCATAGTTTTCGATCTTATTCTACTTTCCTCCCTTGGGTTTGGGCCGAATACTCGAGTTCTTAATAGTTCTGAAATACAACATTATTCTATGCTTACGTTGATGATGGCCTGCATGACTAGTGTTAGGATTACCGTATTTGTTTTAAATTCAATGCATTAAATATTTTCTGCTCCCGTAGGCTGTATTGTCTTCGCAGAAGGCAATATTTCGAGTACTTCTGATTGGCGTCAATCGAGTCGAGTTACTCAAAGTTATGCTCATTTCATAGCATAAATTGCAGGTTAACCTAACTAGTGTCTTTTCTTCCAATAATAACTAAGCAAAACATTTTCTTTGCTAAAAAATAACGTGGCGACTATTTAAATTCTATGTCTGTTAAGGTCTTACAGAATTTTATCGATGTTCAAGAACCGTAAAAAGCAGAGATAAGGCCTCCTTACATTGTTCCTTATTGGTGTACATTAGTTTGCTAATCTATCTGATAGTGAAATATTTGCTATGATCGTAAGAAAATAGTCCGCGGAAGTAACCCTTCAAGATTCCCAAAGCCGAATTTATTAACATCTCAAACGTATCCCTCAATTTCAGATGTGTATTCTTAAGATGATCAGTTTATTTGTTCGCAAAATTGTTGTACATAATTTCTGTAGTATGACTTGTAAACACGAGTCAAGCACATTTCTAACTCTTCCTCCATCTATTAGATGCACTTTTTTGGTCTTCATCAAATCAGGGTTTAATCGTCGTGGTTATGGATTCAATATTGATTTTCTTTGCTTGATGTTTGCAAAATATAATTTTTCTTGATAATTTCTAATTCAATCAGAAAATGAAGATCAGGTCAATGGAAGGATAATTATTAATTTACTGAAAACCCTTCCTTCGCCACCTTTTTTTCGACGACACACAATGTTCGAATGACCTGAGCTCTGAATATACCAAAGTAGTTACAACGAAGTAACCTTTCAATAAACATTTGTGGTCACCATTTACTTTATCTAAGCCGAAACATAAATATTATGAACCGAGTTCACCGAGCTTATACACTTTATATACAATTACAAGGTTGTACTCGGCAAACTTCAAATCGCCCAGTCACGTTTGATTTCGCTATTCTGTCCATCGCATTTTTTCAACCGTGCTTCGGAAAACTTTTCAGACTCGACTATGTTCTTCTCAAATTTTAAACGCTGATTGTTATTTTAACTGCTTCTCTGGAAAATAATGCAGTATGTGTCTTGTCCTTGGTAGTCTCTGTTAGAGGACCACGTCCATCATTTGGAAGTAAACTCGGGCAAAACCGGGACCATCTAATAATCAAAGACATATCTCATGAAATAAAGCTTCTTAAAACTTTAACATATATCCCGTTCTCCAAAAGTTTCTACAAAAAGCATGCACCCGAAAGTCATTATTCATTATTATATATCCTTCCACGATGCAGCAATTGCTTTTTCTGTTCATTCGAAAACCGACAAACTTAACCCAGCAAATCTGTCAGATAATAAAGAAGAAAAACAGATTCGACAAGCTATTCTCCGAGATCGTAAAGTCCACCAAATAAATGTCACATTCATCAAACGACACAGACTTGTGTCATAAAAACCGTCAAGACACGTGATGTCGTAATGTAAATCATCTAAACGACATAATTCAGAATTTGTTTATATTTTTTTATCGTTTTTATGCAAAGTAGCTCTAAGTTAGTGCGTACCTATCACAACCGGGCGATGAAGCTAACCCTCATAACGTATGTACGGGTTGACAGGTGCTATTGTTATGTTTTCCTTCTTAATAAGGTGAGGCGGTGATAATATTAAGTAAGCAACGGAATGCGCATTTGATAAGACTGAATTTCGAATTCCGTTTCGATAAGTTGACAACGCTAATGGAACTATTGAATGGCATTGAATATTGGCAGAAAAACAATTATCGCTAATACGTGATTTAGTTATTAGGAAAACACTTTGAAGTGAGCCGCCAGAATTGTATGTTCTATGATTGACTTGGGAGACGGTTGTTAAGATAAGATTTTATCTACCTTGGGTCGGTTGTGTTTCTTTGAGAGATATGTGCTTAGACTGCGATTTTTACAAAATATTATAGAATAGTGTGCACCTTATTTCAAGATTTTATGAATTCTGCTATTATACTGCAACCTACACAGTGAGCAGTATCTCCGTATTTAATAGACTTTTCACTTTCAAAAAACAAAATTCTTTATCATAAGTATATAGAAGGCTTTCAGGTCCAGTTAAGTACAATATATTAACTGAAAGTACATCAAGGATATTAGGTGATGTTAAAAAAAACTTAGGTTGAGTCTAGCATGCTGCTCAACTTCATATTGTTTTAATCTGACCAATATCTGTCAAGTCCTTGCTTGCCAGAATGATGACACTTAAGTAAAAGGTTTAATTCTCACAAGAAGTTCAACAGCCAGGCTCATTACGAACCAAGACAGATTTCAAACTGTTCTTTGTGGTACTCTCCCCGAGAGACTATCTTGAAAGGTGGATGATGGAATGGAAAGATCCTTATTTTACGTCATCTTTTAAGAACTTTTTTCTCCCAATAAGGAGTAGATTTTCTTTCAACGACTACAGAACACTTTTGTGGAGATAAAGTTTTTACAAATTAATTTAATCCGGGAAGGTATAGTCCATTCAAAACGTATATTTAGGTCATAAATAACTAAGTTAGGGAGATAAAAATATAAGTCACAAACATTATTCTGTATAATTACACGGGGTGCGACCAGGATACCGTAATTTTAAGAACCTAATCGCCACGCTCCCCAAAAATTGTTAGGTTGCACTGCACAGGCTTTCCAGCTTTCCGAATGATCACCTTACGTATTTCTGAATGCATCTAAATGCAACAAAGAAGAGCTTATGATAGGGTTTATAGGTGGAAAAGAACTTTTGCACCTTTATATAGATTGTAGCGAGCTATGGTCTAGAAGCCGGGGCAGCCATAGGTTCTTCTGGAGGCTTGCTGAGAAAATAGTGACATAAATAAATTGAAAAAGTATAAAAGCGCAGAATTTAATCCTATCAGCCCTAGAAGACTATTCTGCCACCTACTTAAACAAACCTAGAAAACATTAACTTGTCGATTTTGACCATATGATAAAGGCCGGGAACAAATGCTAAGAATGTATTACCTACGAAAGATGCATCGTAGAAAGCAAAAAAAAAAAATCACGAATGCAGAGGAAGATCAACATTTTCTTGTCAGGTAAAGCGAACTGATTTTCGAGTAATTCAGACGATGATAAATAAAACATGCCTGCCAATATGATCATCAGCAAATTTTGAAGGTTAAAGATAATTTCAAACAGTCGGAAATGGTTTAACCAATTGCAAACACCAAATCTGAAACTTTATGAAATAAAGGGTGAATTCTAATTGGAACTTTTGCAAGTATTGAAGCAAAATGGGTCCAGTCGTGAATGAAGTCAAAACCAAGAATACCCGTATGCAGTCAATAGGAACGGATATCCAACATTAAAGGTCTTGACAGATCGAAAACTGAATATATTTCTGGACGTCTGGAAGAAAAGATTCTTCGAACTTGGATAGCGGCGGTGATTTATTTCAAAAAACTGACATGATTTGTCTAAAAGGATTCTTCAATTATAACCCAAAAAGTTTTGAAGGCAATCATACAGGGTAGTCATGTGTTACCTGGTATACTATGACAAAAACAGACTAAATAGACACTGAATAAGCGAATAATTTTGCTGAAGAAAAGCATTTTCTGAGACTTGGCTTGAACCACTGAGAAATTTCAAAGAGCATTTTTGATATGTACATGCATGACAGACATCCCGATTTACATTAAAGTGGAAATGGAGCCACAAGATCATCGAACGCAAGGTCAGAGCCCGCTTGGCGCACAGAGAGCAAGATAGACAAAAATTACTGTGCAGAAGAGACCCATAACTACCTAAAGTTTGCTGAATATTACAGGATATGTACATTGAAAACATTTCTGAAGAACATTTTGTGCCATTTTGGGGCCACCCAAAGCAGGTTTTTCATTCAACAATTGTCTTTAGTACGAGTAAGTGTACCTTTTCAACAAATAAGTTTAAGATGAAAAGCGTTTCAATAAGATAATACATCAGGCCAACCAGACCTAATTGAAAGATACCCCCATTGATCTCAATCCCCTTATTTCTATTCCTTCATAACATCAGCGTCTTGTTAAATGGTTTTTCTTTGAACAAAAACCACTGTCCCCTACCTGTCACTCATTCTATCTTATGTGTCCTTCATGCGATTAGCCAGCACCCAAGAGTATCTACCCGATGTCATAATAATTGATAATTTATTCCCTCGCATATCTATAAATCAAAGTTGTTTCCTTCACTCCTTAATTCCCGCCATTACTTAGAAAACTTAATTACATATTCATTTATTCGTGTACATACATAACATATACGTATTCTCCATATCGGATGGATGGACATGGAACCACAGAACAGAATTCCAATGTCCCATGAGTTCTTCGATTTAATTGAATTTTCACTAAGAGTATCCACAGCCAGAGATGGTGGCTTTGAGGCTTTCTGTTTTTGTTTTATCGTTGTCTCCATATTTATTTTTTTGCCATAATTAAGAAATAATCCGATGACTAGCAGCGGCGGAAATCTAAAAGCAGTGCCAAGATAAAAATGACAGTAGACACTATTTAAGTTGTCGTAGCACTTAAACCAACGCCACATCATGTGCGCTCTGTTATTATGCAGATATATATAGAGGGTCAATTTCGAGAATTTCCCCACCAGCCAGACTGTAACTTCAGGTTACCAGGAGTTTGTTTCTGGTCAGGTGAACCTGTTGTATAAAGTACGATGGTGGGACTCAACTCCTCCATATATTATACGAGTATAATGCATCGTCACATTAAGTAAAGGGCTTTATTAGATGGTGATGGGTACTGAACGATCTCCATTGCAGTATATGTATAGTAGGTCTTATTGGCAGATGGACCGTCCTAAAAAGTTGGATATTGCACAACAGTTGATTCAAATGTACGAGTACATACTTACAGCCAATAATAATGGTGGTTGAAATGAAGTACTATATATATGATTGGACACATCTTCGCGGGAAAGGGTTTGCTGCTGACCAAAGTGGAATAAAATGTTTAATATGTATTTATTTAAATAGTTTTCTGTTGGTAACTGTGACAGCTAAGGTCGAAGGGCATATATTATATTAAGGTCGAAGGAGTAGTATCTTTACGTACCATTCAACACGTGAAGCAGACACCTTTGCCGTAAAATCAGGAGAATATAATAATCCTCCTGTGCCACAAAATAGGATTAGTTTGCATGTGGCTGGGGTACTTATGCTTCGAATATGAACCAGAAAAATGCTTTGTTGATGATATTCATATGTTATGTCTATTAAATATAGATTAAGACTTATTTTAAAAATTAAAACAACAACTTTCATTTATGTGGTACAGAATGGGGATATTGCTGAGTTCACCAAGGAATATTTCTATTTATTACTCTGCTACTCTCACCAGGCGCACGAGAGAGCTTTCCTGCAAACCATATGCGAGACTGTTGTTGATATGCTTCGTACTCTGCCAGGGAGTGACCTCTACAAAGGAAGGTGAAGTCCAAACAAAATGAAGATTTCGCCCTTCATTAGTTTTCATTGAATGCCCGTAACAGATCAGAAACGGAAATGAGTGTAATGTTCTACTACACAATCACGAGTTCAAAATTATAATATTGACACAGGATTTCTCATAGCAATTCAGATAAGATTTATTTATTGCGATCGTAGGCATATTTTTTAAAGAATTATCACTGTCCAAGCATACATGGGCATACGAGTAAATCGAGTAAATAATTGCTTCCCAAAAAAAAATTATGATAAATGCTATTACCAGGGAAGGAAGGACTCACACCAACGGCTGCTTGACCAGGACGTCACTATTGGCAGTTACAAGCAGCAACGACATCAGCACAGAAATCAGACGCAGTATTGCTCTTGTCAAGCTCTGTTTCTTTGGGCTCAGCAGATAATTGAGTCATAGATTCCCTTCTTTTAAGATCGAACTGACTTTATGCAAGACCCTCATCATTCTAGACTTGGGCCTTGTCAAAAAAAGTTGAAGAAACACATGGCCATTTTGAGAGAAAGATACTTCGTAAGATTATCGGTCCCGTTTATATTGACATTATATTGACAGGGAATGGAGATTCACCGCGAACCTTACGGGCAGTACGTAAGGTACAGTGATATGCAAAACACGATCATCACATGAAAATATACACTTATCAATCTTTATTGGCAAAAACAGAGTTGATCCGTGGAAGCCATTGTGTACAATACACTATGACTATATATTACGGAGTTTATTGTGGGTATTTATTAGTCGCCACCTAAACCAATGTCTAACTGTCCGACAAAGAAAGTTTTCAGTAAGTTTAAAATAAAAAGTAGACTTTTGAATGAACCAGCATTCCTCGAATATGTACTCGTAGATCCTGCACTGAGCTCCCTAAACCCCCTTTTAAGGCCAAAAAACGGTGGTCGATGAGAAATGTGAATAAAGAAAACAGGTGATAGAAGGGCATAACAACTTAAGCAGTGAAGGAAGAGTACGGAGCCAGAAGAGAAAAAGAAAGAAGATCTTGCCACAAGAAAAAAGGTTTTGGTTGTTTCCAACTCAAGTAACTCAAAGATCTCCGCGATTGCAACAAAATAAAGCAGCTGGCTGTATGTACTTAACAGTATGAAGTAGAGAGAAGGTTATGAAACGAAAAACACCCAAATCTGAAACTCAAAACATTTCAGCATGGCAATTAACAGGCAAACCAGCAATGTCAGCAATTCTGACAGACTACTCATGATAAAAGCAATAGAATTATAAACTGATACTTAATATTTGCTTATTGCCTTTAAGACCGGATTTAATAGTATTGATAGTTTGGAGTTCTAACAGGTGATTTTGATACGAGTATTATTCTGTTATGCCGCTTACCACCAGATGATCTGAACTGTTTAAACACCTTACCTCGAAAATATTCCAAACAGAAATATGCGCTATCGTAGGAATTTTTCAATTTAATGCTATGATAGTGCATTGTGTAAACATAGAAGGCGCTCTTCCAAAAAGTTCGTCCAAGTGTGTGAACTAAGATAGCGACACAGACAATACCGATTGCATCCAACCTATCCATAAAATAAATGCTGTCAGCAATAAAAGGATGAGCAAATCCTCCTAACTATAATACCTTAGTGGCAATCTGATGGATATTGACTACTTCGATTAAGCCAAAAATGTGGATTAAAAAAACTGGCCGTGTCGTTTCTTCTCTACAGTATCAAGGATTGTCCGAAAAATAGGGAGTTAGAACTGATATAGGGGCCCATAGGCAAGATGTATGATAGTATAAGACCTACGATAAGGAAATGAGGATAACTCAAGGAATGAATGACAAAGTGTTTTCGGATCCCAGCACACTAGTTCGAAAGGCAAAGAAACAAAACTCTGGTTCATGAATCAGTCGAATATGGTTGCAGAATGCATGATGGAGCTGCGTGTTCAAGGCCGACAAAATCAAAAATGAACTTTTCCTATATCGGTCGCGTGTGCCAACGTTGTCAAATCGGTCGGCCAACACTGATTTTTTTTAAATAATAATGATTAATATGAATAATAATTTAAATAATAACAGAAGACCTACAGGAGCTTACAACAAAGATGAGATCACTATCTTGACGAAAGCACTAAAAACAAACATGTCAAGGCAGAGCTTGAAAGTAGAAACACGTCTCCAACCTGACATCGAACAGTGGTATTGAGATAGGGATTAGGAATTTTAATACCAATACAAAGTCGAAAAGTAAATGAGAAGTGGTTTGCCATTGAAGTGATAATCGGTCTTCACAATATCTGTCAAAAAGTTTTCTGCCTCGCATATGATTTTCGTCTGAAACGCTTACCTTGCACTGCCTTCAATAAAAGCCCACGCTTTGAAATAAATTAAAAGATACGTACCTCATCAGTTAGTACAAGTTCGGTGGTTAATTTTAAGCAGAAAACGAAGGACATCGCCAATTTAAAACTGATAGAAATGGATGACTAATAGCCATCTGTCTTGTGATTTGATCATTGATGCATATTTTTTGCTAACAGGTAGGGATACCATGCCTATTGATAGACTCCTTTATGTTAAATATAGTTCATTCTATAGTGAGGAAATATAATCTAAAATCCCAGTACCTAATGAAAAGTAGGAAAAAAGAACAGAAAATGTTAAAATGAAATGAAGAAGAGACAACTCCAGCCGTAGGTATTATCCCCTCTAAATTAGGATTAGGGTCAGTTCCAAAGATGAAAGAAACGTGGCAAAACAGTGAAGTTATTTTAAATTTATATATTTAAAAAAAAAAAAATTGTTTTTTAAGCTATTGCGTACAACGGTCTGGATCCCCAAGAATTATATAAATGACAGCCCGAATTAAATTCGTTCAAAAAGTACAAAACTATGGATACTTGTTGCACCCCTTACATAGCAAGTGCTCCTCATGAATATTTTTTCAATGAATTGCAAAGTATCCATCGACTTGTCGAGGGAACGGCAGAATAAATGGACGATGGTCTTCGCAACGATGCTAGTGAGATAACTCTCCGAGTAAGTCTTAGTTTTTACTTAGTGGAACTTAAGAAGGCTAATTCTGAGTTCTTTCATATTCAAATAATTTTACAAGGCAAATACATTACAGTTTTACTGAAATATGATACTCAAAATCAAACAAGATCAAGAGATCGGTTTTTCGATCGTTAAAGCCTTGTCATTCTTTCTCTTAAGGCAAAGCTCCTACTTTATTCCTAGGAGCCTTTCAAACTCATCACAGTTTGGAAATTTTTGAATTCTCTCCAACAACCTTCAGGAATATTAAAACATTCGAAATAAACACCAAGGCCACCAAATTCCTTCTAAAATCTGGATTCATCAGATCCCCAAACTGCTCATTTGAAAATCTTTTCTCATCCACATTACCTCCTATTCCAAGTCGTGATAAACTTAATTAAGAAATTGTTGGCAAACCATAGTAAAAGCAATCACATGACAATCTCTAACCAGCTGAGTTATCTTCAATATCATAACTTTGCACCCCCGTTAGGTTCATACGATTAGGTACCTCCCAGAAGGGAAATTTCCAACTTTCACACAGTTGGTGAAATATTCACCAGACAAGTGCGCTTATTACGTCAATTGACATGACCTGCAATGTCATGTCGCAATGCTGTTCGTTTAAATATATCCTTTCTGTCGAAATTCTCCAACCGAATGTTACCAATTAAGATATGACGAAGGAGGAGCGACCACCAGCAACAGCTACAGCAACAGAACTAGCAGCACCAGCACTAGCATCAGTATCAGTATCAGCACCGACAGCATTAGAGGCATCTCCATCAGTAAAATAATAACACCACTATATCATGAGACAATTCAGGGGGTGGCAATATGGGTGAGTGAATCTAGAATCCACCCTTTGGAGGACACAACACTTTCCAGAACTCATCAACTAAAACAAAATGAAATCGAGCGTTGATTTTACTTGTTCTTGCCAATTGCTTTCCTCTACAGTCATCATGGCTTCCTTGGATTCTTTGACTCTGGCTCCTTTAGCTCTGTTGCTCCTTCTACTGGTATTCCTTAACTTTGCCATTGTTTGGCGCAGTTTTTCTCAATTCTCATAGTTTCCATAGAGTTTTCCACATTCAACTGTTATCATCAGCTAAGACAATCGACAGCGGAACAGGGAAAATTCATTACGGTTATTGCATTAGACCAGCGGCAGCAACAGAATTGAGCTCCATGGAGAACCAGTATAGAGGACACACCAGAAGCAAGACTACGTATATTGTACAATCAGGAGATTCAGAGAAATGGGATTAGAACAATGCAATGGAAAAGTCTTTGTGGTTTTTCCTTCTGAAGGACTTACGAGTAGATACTATCCTCTTGTGTGGTGGGGTTGATTCAATTCCATGAGGACTGTCATCGTCGGGGGTAGAGTTTGAAGGTGTCTGTCTACGCATCATATGTTTATTATTTTACTCTGTTGGAGGTAAGAGGTGAGGGGTAGGAAAGACATCGAAAACAACATCCAAACTAAACTAAACCCAAGTGCAATTTAACAAAATAAATATTCGTCTCTCTAGTCTCCGGTACGGATGTCGTTCTTTTTGTTGTCCATGTACTAGAGATATTGTTATTTTCCATCCTCTTTCCTTGGTCAAAATACATATCATAAAGGAATACACATACGCGTTGCTTTCTTCTTCGTTTTCATCTTCTTTTTTTTGTTGTTTTTTTTTTCAATCTTCTTTGCAAGAAGTAAACTAACCGTATATGTGTAGGGGTGTAGGGTATGCAGGAATAGATACAAGTGTCCGTATCTCACCGTTGTGCATACTTTACTCACTTCCCCGCCCACTCGATTTCAGCTGGTAGTTTCCAAAACAAATTCAATATCTAAGCTGTCCAGAGTTGTACGCAGTGCAAATAATAGCTGACATCCAGATATCCGAAATCAAGGAGAAAAATCCAAAAAAAAAAAAAACTAATTCCAAGTTTACCAACATTTAAGTGTGGGTGGTGGAAGGTAGATAGTTGGGGTTTTAGGTATGGACATTGTTCAATGTTCATTGTTCAATGTCCATGGGGGAAGTTCTCAAAGTGACACTGAAAACAAAATTAAGTAGTTGGCATAGGAAAAATAAAAGGAAGTGGGTAGAGAACAAATGCAAATGAGTATACATAGAGCAACAAAAACGAAGCACAAGAACACAATTGGAAGAAGGAAAATGATGGAAACAAGTCGAACAATTTTTTGATGAGAACAGTATAGGGGGAAAAAATTGCGAAAAGTATTTTCTTTGTTCGGCAAAGAGTTACGTTATTATGTCGGCATGTGTGTATGCGAATAGTTGAAGTTTTTCAATTTAGTAGTCGGGACACCACTTGAACAAATGCCAACAATGACGGATATTAGTTTTGTGCAGCTGGATTGAATAAATTCGAATTTGGAACGATTCGATAGTGGTGTTCCATGGTACACTGAAAGTTTTGTTTTCGAAACTGTTGAGGGAAAAATAAATATTAATACAGGCTTACTAACGTAATCAATGATGACGACCTCTTTCAAATTACCTAGCACAGCCGAGTCTAATAGATAATATGCATATGATTCTGTGTAGGGTCGTCGGATGCTTTGGTTGATGAAACAACAAATGAGGAGGCATCGAAGAAAGTTGACATTCAACTTAATTATTGAATCCCGAAAGATATGTTGCTGAAAGCGTATATGAACAAATTAAAATTCTACATGACAATCTACATCATTATCTATAAACACTTTGATAGACCTGAGAGAGAAATAAATTAGCCTTGCAAATAGCAAAACCCAAAGTGCAAAACTTAAACCACTTCTTTTGACCAATTTCAATGAAAGCCAATCCGTCAAAGATTGATATTGGTGGAAAGATTGGCGCTCAACACAGCCCTATATAAAACACCAGAAAAAGTAATTTTATCTGATATCACCATCCCTGTCGGTAAACCTCCTACAATAAAATTGCTTAGAAAAATATCTCCCATACTAGCCCCTTTTGAAATGGATGAAAAACACGTTGTCATGTGCATAAAAGGACAATGGAAACAACATTGGTCTACTCCATGTGCCATCAATTTATTTTTTTCGTGTTAAAGCGATCGAAATCCTAGAATAAATCTACATAGATATCTAAAAGCTTAAGAAAAATAAATCCGCAGACTCTGTTAGCACTTAGGCTGCCAAGTTTTGAAAATTGAAGTCATATTTTGATGAAGTGCCGCATGAAATCATGAACTTAGGAAGTAATCCAAGCTATGTACAATAGCAGCATTGTCAGCTTTATACGATAAATTCAATCCTCGGAAAAGTTGTTAATATGTATTCTAGCACTATTCAAGTATACACTGTGTGGACATAACTTTCATTTTGATATAAAAAGACTGCGGATTTAAAGTTGATTGCGTAACTGAGTTTTCTTGAGCTTCGTCGAATATTTAGTACAGAGTTCGGAGGCTAACGAAGGAGGTAATATAACATCGAATGCCAAGAAATTTGAACAGATACAGTTTCAGCTCAATAAGCTAAGAATGGTCAAATCGAGCAAACGGACAGCAATACTCCCACAAAGAGGTTATTCGAATCCGAATGGGCAGGTTCGAGACAACAAGGCAGACGCAACTTTCATTTAAAGACCAAATTAAAGACCAGGGTGATTCGCAACAACGTGCCCCTGGTTCAACTAAAAGGAGAGACATAACTGCGACTGTAATAAGCAGAATTGTTTATGTAATTGAAAGTTGGTTTATTACAAGTACTTTCATATGACTCCTGCATCAACTCTCAATATTCTTGGAAAATAACGTTATTGTACTTAGGATACGAATGTAAGAATATTGTGAGAATGTAGAACGACTGCAATCATAGATGAGCACACTAGTTGACGCACATCTTGGTTTTGTTTTGGCAATATTTCTATTATAGTTAATATGCCAAAAATCATAAGGGGATTTGGAGGCTTTCTTATCAATTAAGCGTGAACCCTAATCGTCTTTAGATAGTCATCCAGTTTTTCGAATGTTCAAATACTATAAAGACCTCCCATTTAACTACTATAACCTGACAAAGAAATCATTAAAAATCAACACCGACTTTTCGATAATCGTTTCAGAATGGATAGCATTACCCATTAAACCATATGAATCATTGTATCTTTTTTTTTTGTTAACGCTGCAAGAAGTGCGTATATCTAGCCTTTTAGTTCAAAGTTCATATTCTCGTAAACGCTGAAATATTTCCTAAGTTCTTCCGCCAATCAATAACCACCCCAAAAATCCTAATCACCGCTACTTCTGTAACTTAAGCAGTTGTGAACATTAGTCTAAGATTATGAGTGTAACAATTGAAAAACCCAAACGCGATTACTTTACAGGTTCTGATAATCTTTTTTTTTTCTAATATCTGGAAAAATGCACACTTATTCCCTCTCCATAAGAAAGCTCAAAAAGACGGCGAAATCCCCAAAAATAAGCCCATCGCGAAACTGTCCTATAGTCCAAGAACCTTCAAAAGAATTGTATGTGACTCAGTGCTTTTTCATTACAAGTCAATCCCTTCGAGAAACACACACGGATTCTTTAAAGGGTAGATAAATAACCACAGACCTAACAGAGTTTGTATCAAGAACTCTGTGCGCTCTAGAAGATAGCAAAGTGCTGATGTAATTATAATACTTCCGATTGATTTTAGTAGAAGTTTCGATAAAATTTCTCATAAATTTATCCTTCTTATTCGCCCTAACAATTGATGATGTTATCTGAGTAATTTTTTATTTATTTATATCAGTATATGCTGACGACATCAACATCCGTCGGCTCATTTCGTCTCGCCCTGACTGTTTTCTGCTGAAAGAAGACCTAAAAAGGTTATCCGCATAATGACAGAAAAATTTCCTCGAGCTTAAGGTGAACAAGTGCCAGACTATAACATACACTGGAAAACTTCTTACAGCTATGTCTCGAAAATATGGACAAAACTTGCGATTAAGGTGTTATCTGCTACAACGAACAAAATTAAACTAAATCACTCCTGGTTTTGTCAAGCGCTGGTTTAAGGAAATTTCTGCCCCAGATTTTACTTAATCCATTTATACTTATATAACCTTTGTTCAGCTTCTCTTGAATACGCTACTGCTCATCCATATGTTGCACGTAGTACTGTACAGCGAAGCTTTATCCATTTCTCGTTAGTCGACTCCTTTGGACTTACAGTTTAAACCTACCATCCTATCTTGATTCTCTAAAACTGATAGACTAACAACCCCTTAAAAGCCGTCATGAAGTATTTGACATTTTTCGTTCATCAGCTTTTATCTGATAACATTGATTCTCCTGCTCTATTGCAACTCACATCATTGTCACGTCAACCCACGAAATCACAGATCTGTTCCTCTCTTTCGTATTAATCTTCACCGAACGAATTATGATTACCATGACCCTATCTCCAGACTCTTGCGCGAAGTCTATGCAATATATTTTTGATTATTGAACTCTTCCTCAAGACTGCCCTCTATGCTTTCTACGCCTTTCGTGCAGTATTTCCACCCCAAAGCCCATGGGAAGACGTCCATCGGAAGAGTCGGATTTTTACCGGCTAAAATCACCTCCACCTGAATAAACTGATTTGTACCTCCTGTTGTACCATCGTAAGGCACTTTTTCACGGGGGTTGGCTTAAACACTTAGCTCACTCTATACGATTCGATTACCTGTTCTCTTTACGTTTACCCTGTAACTGTGCAAGGTCACTGAGTGTGTGTACCGATATACATATTACTAACAATAGTCCAGTTTTCCTCGTTTTGAAGCATCTACACGCAGCGACATTATCGGGAGTGGGACGTTCTCTAAATTGATCCTGTAGGGCGTTCCTCCCGGTTTCGTATCGTTTATAATGTAAAAACCAGATAGAAGTCAGATAGAAATTTGTTTTGCCATAATTCCGTTTAATCCGTTCGTCGATCACTGCCATTAGACGATCTACCCATCTTCCTTTTAAGGATAAGTTTCATTGTTGTTGCAAGGTTGGGATACTACGGTTCCTTTTGTATTTCGTTTCTGCATCGTTTACCCGGCCATTATGAACTCGCTCATTTTTGACCCTTACCCTTACAATCAATCAAGATAAGTTGAGTATAACATCAATATGGAGTTCGAAACGAACAGGTCCAAATAAAAGTTTCCTTTTTAATTATATGTTATTTTGACACTGACAGCTCTTTCCCGCTGGAAATGTTGACTGTCAGTCAGTCAAGAAATGAAATGAACAACGTTGGGAAATATTGCAAACTTATTTCAAAAGTGAGTGCTGTGCTGCCCAAACAGTGCGTTTTTGGAAAAGAAGTATTGGCCGAAATAATGCACCCACTAATGCGCCTGCAGTACGAAAGTTTATGCAAAAAGTTCGTAAGACTAGCTTGCTTGCTGGCAACACTCACGGGCATCATCATACGGAGCATTCCAATAAGAATTTGGCTGCTGTGGCTGAGACTGTTCGACTCAGTCCAGAAACATCGACTAGCCATAGATCTCAACAACTTAACATTTCACGCATCAGACTGATGAGAATTTTGCGCAAAGATCTCAGATTATTCCCTTGTAATGTCCAATTGACTCAGTAATTGAAAGCAAACGACCATCCGCTTCATTCTTCTTAGTTTGGGCCTTACACCAGCTCGAATTGGACGTCGAATTTGGCCAAAAATCATTTTATCTGATGAGGCGCATTTTCATCTCAGCAGCTGTGTTAACAAAGAAAATTGCCACATCTGGGGATCGGAAAACTCGCAAGTGACTGTCGAGAAGCCAATGAATCTGTATAGAGTGACATTTTGGTGCGGGTTTTGGAGTGATTACAGCTTTGGCCCATTTTATTTCAAAAATGCTGCTGGAAACGCCAATTCGGCAAAACGGTGAGAGCCATGGTTACCGAATTTTTGTGGACTGAAATTGAAAACGTGGACATAGACGATCTTTACTTTTAGCACGATGGTACGCCGTCGATCTTTTGCACGCTAAGCTGGGTAATCATGTTATCAGCCGCCTTGGCGATGTCAATTGGACGTCTCGTAGCTGCGATTTTATCCCATAGGCATGTTTTTGTGGGGTGCCCTTAAAGATCGGTGTTATTCGGAAAATCCAAACCCTTAAAGCTAATGTCTTCCGAACTATTCATGAGATAAAGCCAAAAACAGTCATTATCGCTATTTCCAACATCAGTGCTCCATAGAAATCGCCAGTTGCATTCTCCCCCTTCAAACCTTCAACCGCAACACCCGTCTCGTTTTGAATGCTCATCAGTATAGCCTCAAGCCCAATTTCGGACGTACTCTGAAATGATCCTAAGCCGAACAACTCGTTTGTTGAATGCCCTACCGAGCCCTCTATTTACTAGTCATTACAACATTCAGACATTAAAAGCCAAAGTTCATCGGTACCTATCTTTCTTTGCTCCCTAATTCTCCTTCACCCACGCTGTGCGCAAACATCTTCAGGGTACCTTAAGACCTTGAACGCGCTCTACTAAAAAAGAACAAGGTCTTGGAAAATTGGGTTGATAGTATGCGCTACTGCGAAGCCAGCCGAATTAAGCGGCGACATGAATTAAATCGTATTCCGTAACTAATGGGAATATTTGGTCTTTCTAACAAATCCATAATATACTAAAAATAATTGAGTTTTTTTCACCTTATTTTATTTTCAAAAAGAAACTTGAATTTGGACCAACCTGTAGAACTCAAAGCTCTAGTAAGAAGGAGTCCTTTATTCTGTTTATGGCTTACGATATTACTCAAGAGCCTTGTAAATGCGGCTATAGTTTTGGATGATTTTTTGCATTTCTGATGTATATGTAAGATATTTAAAAAATGGTTGAGAAACTATTTCATGCACACTAAATCTTACCGATATCGTTTCGCAAATTTTCCTGGTGAGTTGCAAATCGGTGATATTTCAATGTCATCAACAAATTCGATACTGCATATGGAAAATCTTTAGACATAGAATTTCATGATATACTATATTATATTGTACAGTATGGGGTCTAGAACTAAGCCATGGGTCACATCGCCAATAACTTCGTACACTATAACTCTATCGTCAGAGTCATAGAGGAGGACTATATTCGAGAAATAATAGTTCGTTATCATTTTACGGAAATAGTCTCGTATTGCAATCCGATAAAGACGGTTCATTATTCGTTCCCAATTCGCCGAATTAAACGAGTTCTTCACGTCCACGGTTATAATGGCGCAGTATTTCTTGGTGCCTCCTTTTCACCACCTGATCTGAATAGCGTCTCGAGCTCTAGTTATTACCGTGTAAATGTTGTCCAATGTTGACCGTGACTTATGAAAACCGTATTAGTGTTCCGATAAAAATGTTAATTGCTGAAAACGGACTATATTACTTAATTGTTGTGCTGCAGGATTTTGTTGCTAAGCAAACAAATTGCATGATAATAAGGAGGATCGCTTATGACAATGCTGGCTAGTACCATATACTTATGTTTCAAGTCAAGGAATTAAAAAAAATAAAATAAAAATAAAAAACTGTCTTCTAAAACCCCTACTGACATTCGTTGGATGGGGATCAACATAATCTAATCAATTTAAATCACGTGGCATTTGTTTTTGAAAACTATTTATCGAATTTATTTTCTCTTAAAAAATTTTGCAAAAATAAAATTCTATCTCATCTCTGTTCTCTATTCAAATTTTTAAAATTATTTTTTTCAGTGTACCGAATTTATGTCTGTAACCCCTTGCGGCGCAACACCTTTAACCATGTACAACACATTATGGAAACCAATTTGAGCACAACGTCTGAGGGAAGCAATTTCTGGCCATAACGATGGATATGGAATGGATGCTGGATGCTAGATATTTGTATCTCACAGAAAAAAAATATGAGCATCAGTCTAGGAGAGATGAGTGGTTTACGTTCAAATGATACACTCAGGTGGAGTTTTTTATTTTATTTTTTGAAGATAGACACACTTTTTTTGCGTAAATGCAAATTTTCTTTTTCTACATGTAAAGTTCAACAACACAAAAGGCGATGTATAGACATTTTCGAAATCTTAAATTGAAATAAATTGCGTGTACGAGTATATGTACGAGTTTGTAAAGTGGTTGTGTTCTTTTTTATTTTGAGAATGGATGGTGTGTTGTGATCATTTATAATGAATGATCTTAAATGAGCGGTGTTGGGAAATTAAAATATGTGTTCTTTCGTCTTATGACTGGCATGTTGGTATGTATGTCACATGTCTGGAATGTTGGTTTGCTTAAGGTCGAGCTTTAATTAGCACATACAGCGGAACAAATAAATGCTCATGACAAAAATTGTTAATGTATTTATTATTGAACTTAATTTGGTCATGCATGGACGTATACGAAAAATTGAATTGGGCTTGATTTATTTAAATCTACAATTGGAATGTTATTCCATGCTACAATTGAGATAAATTATTATAGTGACAATAGGAATGGCCAGAGTGAATAGATAGCAATGATAGTTTTTCCAATTGTTATGTTGCAGCAGCTGTCAAAGCTACCAATGACATCCAGCTGTCGAAATATGCAGTAAGTTTTGCCATTTCATCGTGCATCGTTTTACGCTCACCGAACGTGCCAAAATTATTAAAAAATATTATCCACATTCCGGGTAAGTTGTAAACACGCAAAGTGAATTTCGTCGTGAGGTAGGCCGTCATCATGGCTCCAGTGTACAGGCAATTCGTCACACCGTGGAAAGTTTTGAGCATGAGTATACTCTCTTTGATCTTAAGCCACCAACCAGACAGAGAATGGTGCGAAATGAACAAAACATAGCCAGCGCAGTGGCCAGTACAGAAGAAGACCCATAGATATCGATTCGGCGCCAATCAGCTGAATTGGGAATCGCCAGAGAGACTACCCGGCTTACTTTGCGGTTGGATTTGGGCATACAACCTTATAAGATTATGCTGACGCAAGAATTGAAGCCGGACGTATATAGACAACGCCAAACAATCAATCTGCACAGAAATTGATTGTTTGTTGCGGTTTATGGTATGGCGTCATCATCGGAGCTTATTTCTTTCGAAATGAGGATGGAGACACCGTTACCGTCAATGGTCTCAGGTAGAGAGAAATTTTAATCGACTTTCTGTGGTCAGAGCTCGACAACATCGATATATCCGCGCCGTGGTTCTAACCAGACGGTACTACATGCTATACAAGCGACGCAACGCTCGCAGTTGTGAAGGAGAAATTTGGCGACTGGATCATCTCATGGCGAGCATTCATCAATTAATAGCCGCGATCATGCGATTTGACACCACTCGATTTTTTTCTCTGGGGCTATGACAAGTCCTCAGTCTACGCTAACAAGTAAACCACTTTGGACGAGCTCGAGGCCAACATTCGATATGCTATTGCCGGAATAATGCCGCATATATTGACCCGAGTTATCAAAAATTGGACAGACTTCTTGAAGCACTGTCAGCGAAGCCGAGTGGTATGAATGTAGCTTCAAAAAATATCTATTTTCTTCCTATCGTTCTTATCTGGTCACCCTATTCCTATATAACAAGTCAAGCAACTTCCTAAAAATACAAAACAGTCTTAAAACTCTACTTAGAGATCTAAAGTAGGTATGTATCACAGTATAGTCACACTACTAAGCTCAACTCATTTAACTAAATATATATAATGATATATGCTACATCGACTCAATAAGCTACTTATCCGAAAATGGTTTTGTTACAAAAAGATGTTCAATGTGTATTATTCAATATTAACTGCCATCATGTTAAAGTTTTCCACCCCTCAACAGACAAATGGGTCAATTAACAAATTAGGAAAATTTAAGCTTATAATTGGCGAAGGTCGTAGTCATAACACATGGGAAAAGTGCCGAGTGGCTATTAAAACTTTGGACAAAGTCCAGTAATTCGACCCTACAAAGACCGTTCATTCCCAATTCACCGAATTAAACGTGTCTTTCACGTCCAGGGTTATGATTGCACAGCATCTCTTGTGCATTCTTTCCAGTTCCTGCCTTATATAGCGACTCCTGCTCTAGCTATTATTCTTATTCATATAAGCCGATTAATGCCGGCTTTTCTAGTAATGTGCCTAGTTTTTTGTTATATCTTCAAATTTCATTTATACAGACGAGGCCAAAAATCACTCAAATAACTTTTCTCTCAAAGAAACCAAGAGCATTTTCATCCGCTACAAAATGCATGCTAGAGCGTCGTACAGAAGGACTGTTTGAGATCGGAACTAATTTGTCGGTTCCGTTCCTAGTCTAAAGAAACAGCGATTGGGAAAAGTGATGTTTAGCTTGATTTATCGCTGTTTGAGTTTACAGAGAGCTCCAGGCAGACAAAGGCATTCGGCATGTACTTTACTCATTTACCAATCACCCCCCGTTGGTGCAAGTTGGTCGACTTTGTCATCCTGGATAGCAAACTTCTCTGGACTTAACATGTTATGTCGAAAGCCTCTAAGGCACTGCCAGCAGGCTGACAGGAGCTATCGGCAAGACATGGGGCTAGTTACTGAGAAGGATCCTTGAGATCTACACGGCTATGATAAGGCCAATTATATCCAATGCGTCGGTTGTCTGGTGGAATAAGCTCTCGCGGAAATACGTGATTGCTGCTTTTACCAGACACCAAAAAAGGTTTATCTCGGATGACCCCAGAACACCTGTTGCGGAAAAAATACAAAATCGACTTTCCCTGTGCCCGGGACTGGTTTCGGCCAAATCTGAGCCAGGAACGGAATGCAGTCGGATTTTCACAGACGGCTCCAAAACCAAAATAGTATGTGACGCTGGTTTCTTTCTGGAGGACGACAGCGTCAGATTTCACTTCGCATTAAGAAAGCTCGCATCTGTCTTCCAAGCGGAAATTTACGCAATCCAGATGGCAGCGAAATATATTGCGGAGAACCGGTGGAGAGGCGTAACATTTGCATCTGCAGCGACAACCAAGCTGCGCTAAGAGCCTTGCTGAACACCTTACGACTTCCAAGCTACTTCAAAGATGCAAGAGAGTAAGGATCTAGAGAGTCGGAAGGGTACATTCAGTGAGCCTTGTCTGAGGACCCAAACCTGCGTTGGGGCTGCCTGCGTCCTCGATTAAGGCTTTTACTGACAGTCGGGCCTCATATGAGCACAACTGCAGATGTCATAGCTCCTCGGGATCCAGGCAGACCAAATGAATGCTTCCCGGCGTCTTTAAGAAGTCAGCGGTCTTTCTACTGTCCCTCAGCAGCAAATACTGCAGGTTGATTACTGGCGTCGTGACAGTGTATTATAATTTTGAAAATCACTTAAATACATTATATCAGCAGTGTCATTACCGGCTATTACCGTGCAGCAAACATTTTGTATTATTATTCTACACAGGTGAACGTGCCTGCCGGAGTTACTTAAACTTGACATAACTCTATATCGCTCGTCTGTATAAATGCTGCCATATTAGGACTTAAAAATAATGCAGAGATGGTGGATATCGAATTGAAGTTTCTAAGTTTTTACCAAGATCTCCCCGTAAGGTAGATATCTGCAGCAGGTGGACCTGGAATGGTGATAGCCAAACATAACTGCACACTTTGAGGCCAGTTAAACACTCCCTGATTGTGCTTTTCTCCGCCAACAATTGAGTGCGTCGAATCTTTAATGAGACGAATCTACTTTAGCACTCGAGTGGTAGCAAGAGTACTTAAAGATCTTAACATACATAAATCCGCTGGTCCAGGTGGTATATCTCCCCTTCTTCTGAAGAGGTGTTCTTCCACGCTGGCAACACCACAGCGTAAGCTTTTTCATCAATCCTATTCTTTAGGACTCTTACCGAGCAGATGGAAAACAGCACTTGTCCATCCCGTCCCTAACAAAGGCGAATCATCTTCTCTCTCCTCCTACAGATCCATTGCACTGACATCCCTTCTTTCCAAGTTCATGGAAACTTCCGATATTAACAGCATGACCAATTGGTAAACTATCAACAGAGTGCAAATTAATGCTTGCAAAACACAGTGCTGTCTGCAGTCGTTAAAGCGAAATTTAAAAACCCAGCCATTATCCATGAATGGCACTTGCATCGTCGAAACTGAAAAACTTTCCATTCTCGGTATATGCGTCAATGACAACTTACGTTGGGATGACCACATATTCGATGTCGCCAAAAATGCTGCGAAATGTCTAGGTTTCCTCAAACGATACTTTTCCCCTTCTGAGCTGGCCTCGATATATAAGGCATTCATCCATCCAAAATTGGAGTACAATACACACATCTGGTCAGGTGCGCCTAAAACATCTCTGCACTTGCTAGATAAGATTCAAAACCATGCGATAAAAGTTATAGGTGATGGTAACATCACGCAGTCAATGGACACTCTTGAACACCGACGAAATGTCTCATGTCTCACTTTGTTTTATCGCTATTACCACCATCAGTGCTCCATTGAAATCGCCAGTAGCATTCCGCCCCTTCAAACCTTTAACCGTAACACCCGTCTCGCTATGAATGCTCATCAGTATACCCTCAAGCCCACTTTCGGACGTACTCTGAAATATCGTGATTCATTCTTAAGCCGAACAAATCTCTTGTGGAATGCCCTGCCGAGCTCTCTATTTCCTAGTCATTATAATATTCAGACATTTAAAACGTACATGGGTACCTATCTTTCTTCCCTCACTAATTTTCCTTCGCCCGCGCTGTGTGCAAACATTTTAAGGGTACCTTAACCAGTTGAGCGCGCGCTACTTTATAAAAAACAAAACTAGAATCGACTTCGTTAAAAACATAAGCCAACTCATTTCTAAGGTGTTTTCTGATTTAAAATTTAAATTCCTAAGTCCCCCGTCAAAAGACTAAAATCTTGTTAGTTCCATGTGAGCTTGGTTTTAAGACAACGTTATAAATTATTAGAAGACGCATGTGTATAAATTAATACCTTCATATATCCTATTAATCGATTTTAAGTCTACGTATGCCAACGACTACAAAGAGAAGTTGTTCCTTCATCACACTTCAAGTAATATTTGGCCTTGTACGCGTTAACTGAATTTGGGTGAAAAGATACAATCCGTTCGAGTTACGCCCCGAAGTTGACCTTATCAAAAGAATTGATCGAGCAAACTGAGTAGGAAATGCTAAATGAACGACTTTTTACAGTCCTCGATTATAAGAAAAACGATTAGTGCAAGTTTCAATATATTTATATTTATTTCACATAGTTCCTCTGCTCATTTCCTCTTTAAAATGCCTTTATTATTAACAACAAATATTACTACTCACTTAAGGCGACTTGATACTCTTTGAGTTAATTAATGTGAGTGGTCGTTTACATGTTCATCACATGTTCATGGTCGTTTATCAAGACACATCTGGGGCAGGTTTACCTACTTCTTCTACTTCGTATAGTCTTGCAATAGTTTAAATAAAAAAAACTTTGACACACTGTAATTAAAGGCCGAAATGCAACTGTGAAGTATTATGAGTAATCACTGTAATCCAAATTTCCATATTTTCATTTCGCGAGCAGAAATCAAATACCGACATCTCAGTCAAAACTATTACATATGGCCACTGAAGATGTTATCAGCAAACTTAGGAAGTAATTTAAAAGAATTTTACAATTTACGCGCGCTTTTTAGCTTACTTTATGTAGTTTGTGTATCATTATGTCAAAATGTCACGACCATGTTTGAATTAGACGCTTCGCATCATGATCTGTGACCATTTTTACTGATGCACCAACTTTCTTCACAATATCTCTAGGATTATTATTATTATCATTAAATCTCAATATTCCTATCATTCTTTTCAAATTTATTACCCTTGAAATTCTAATAGGAATTGCATCCAATACTTTTATATTTCAAAGGAAAAGCATTTCATAGATTGTAGCTTCTACTGTTTCGTTAAAAAATTCCCTCAGTTCCAGGTGATGCCACCTACCGAGCAATTAATTATAATATTTTTTTCTAAGATACGGCAACTTGGTAGACTTCTATTGGAACTTGAACCTACGATAAAAGTCTGTAGTCACGCTCTGTCTAATACAAAACGTTACAAATATCATATTAGCTCAAATGACAAAAAAGATTCATCCTTAATGTTACCCTTCAAGTTATCCTGCAATATTATACCTCTTACACCCCGAATGTGATTTCTGACATTTCCTTTTTCAATGAGTCGTGAATTATACTACACATAACTACAATACTGGCGCACAAACGTTAATGCTTACATACTCTCACGTAGTTATGTTGAGAAGGATATTTCAAGGAAATCCATTGTTTCAATATCAGCCATCATTATAGGGGCGGGAAAAGAAATTGAACAGGCATGCAACGAGTACGTATACGAGTACACGTTTTCGCACATATTGTACTTCATTCTTTTTCTTCTTTTCCTTCTTTTTTTTTTATTCTAATATTGGCAACGAGAAAAAAAAATGTGATGATGATGAGCGACTTAAGGGAAATGTATTGTATATAGTTGAGAAATCTTTCAAAATAAAAAATAAGAAAATGATCCTTTTTTGTTGTTGCTGCTGTTGTCACGGTCCTTTGATTCTTTGTGCAAAGTGATTGGATCCATCTAATGGGAAATGGCTTTAGTTCAGAAGCTAATGCCCTTTGTTAATAAGCATGGCGAATATTTTGTCTTTTTTTTATATTACATTTCCAGATACATCTTCTACTGAAATGGAAGAATGGGCCAAATTAGCATATAAGATTTTCATGGAAAAAGTTTTCCTGTTCGGGCTGCTGAAATTGACTGTTATATTACATATCCTTATTATGAGTTGGAGCACACCATGTTTTTGTTATGACTTAAGTTCTAATTGATGAGCGATGAGTTTTTCAAGGATTTTCTTCATACATGTATCCAGCGATGCTTTTTCGAGTTGTCTTTCTGTTCATCGTACTACCCCTAGCTCATATAAGACATTATATTTCTTGATTTCGTAGTTCAAATACATATAAAGCGGTGTGAAGGATTCAACTTCAATGAGGGATGGTGCCTTTCAGGACCTCAATAAAGCCAGAAAACTTATAAATGGGTTGCAATAGAGGTGGCCGGTATTGTATCTATTTCAATTGAAACAAAGTTGTTACAAGACGGCTGATCTGGTTCGAAAACTGATAATATAGACTTTTCTGTGCTAAATCACCTTTCACATAGAGAAATACTTTCCGAAAATTAAGATCATCTCAAAACCAAACATTACACGTGTTATAAATGGCGAATGAGTATTTCTTATGCAGCTGGTGGGAGCATTTTATATTCAAAGTGATAGAAAATCAAGACACGATTAATGTTTCAAAAGCTGTAAGTATATTGTCTATTAGTAGTGGAATATATTAAGTGTAGCAGCCTGAAAGTTTCCTACTACCGACTTTGAAGAAGAATGTTCCTCACAATTGAACCCAAATATATGTGGATGTTCAATTCGAATGTGTACGTGGAATGTTAGGTCCCTGTGTAGGCGAACAACTATCGAAGGCCTTGCACAGGTGGAAAGTAGATGTTTTCGCCATCCAAGAAATGCGATAGGATAGGCCGGATAAAAAGATCATGAAAAACTGCGATTTTACTACGGCGATTAATATTGACGACAAAAGTAACGCCTATTTGGATGTGGATTTGTTGTTAGATGCAGACTTAGGAAAGAAGACTCATTATTAATACTAAATTTTCCAATATTAGCCTTTTGTGCGATATTAAAAATAGCTTCTACTAGCAATGCAGTAGCTTTCGCTGAGGGCACTTTTAATGCAAAGCTAGGTAGAAAGGACATCTTTGGTAGTACTGTCGGCTATGCAGGCTATACGCATGACACCACCTCCGATATCGCATTTAGGCTAATCGACTTTGCGGCGAAGCGAAACATTGTCGTAGATAGCACGCGGTTCCCGCATCTCATTATTCATAATGGGTTTCTGAAACTCCTGATCAGTCAACCGTCAGACAGATTGACAAATTGCGAACGACGCAAGGCACCTTTCCAGTATTATGAATATCCGAACGTTCCAAGGGGTCAACATTGACTCAAATTATTACCTTGTTATAGCCAAGGTACGGTTCCGGATAACCCAAACATCACAAAGGCAAGCTGATACTGTGAGAAAGTTTGACTTCGGATGGCTAAAATCGCAAGAATTCGCCAAATCCTTTTCCAATCGGATCTCACTTAATCTTTTAAGAGGTTAGCATCTAGTATTGAAGCACTGGTCTTCAATTAATATGCAATATTGCCAGAAATTCATCAGAGATGCCGTCCCTAATATGCTAAGTTTCACTCGGCCACCACAATGAAACCCCTGGTTTGACGAATAGTGACGGCAAGCACATGGCGCTAAGCAAGAGGTATACAAAACAGCACCTGCATAGAAGGACTAGAGCTACTTATGAGCTCTACGAGTAGAAGAAAAGACACGAACACCAGCTTCTCAGGTGGAAAAAGAAAGAGAATGAGAAGCGCGCAGTCGGGAAAATTGTGAGCTGCTACTCCAGGAATAATATTTGGAAGCTTTACCGCAAAGGTAAAAAAAACATGTCACAGACTCAAACCTTGAACGGAAATCTGTAGACACGAACAAGGGAACATAGTAGTAAAGCCGCAGTCGATGCTGATGATTTGGAAACAGCATTTCTGTAGGCTGTATAACGGCGATGAAGAACCAAATACCGCTGTCAGTCAGAATGAAAGTTTCAACCTGGACCATGTAAATCAATTCCGTCCACCCGACCTGGACGAAGTGAAGATAGCCTTTTCTAAACTTAAGTCCAACAAAGCTGCTGGGGTGGACGGCCTGACAGCCGAGCTATTCAAAGCGGCAAGCGATGACTTGGTGAGCATACCACAACTCTCTAAAATATGGTCAGACGAAAGTATGTGCGATGAATTGAAACTCCGAAAGGATAGCTACTGAACTGCCCCAACTACAGAGGTCTTAGCATCGCCTACAAGATCCTATCTGCCGTAATATGTGTGAACGCCTAAAGCCGTTGGTCAACAACCTGATGTTGATCTGAATCATTCACATCAATGTGGCTTCAGGCCAGGAAAGACCATCATCAACCAAATATTTACACTACGGCAGATCTTGAAAAAAACCCATGAGCTCCAAATCAATACACACCATCTATTCATTGATTTTAAGACCGCTGCTCCAGCAAGGTTGGTGAAGAACTCACCGAGACCTTTGACGTCAAAAAAGGATTTAGACAAGGCATCATTCTTGAAACAATAATGCAAAGCTCACGCGCCAACACAAGAGACACAATCTTTCAAATATCCATCCTGTTACTCGCATAGCATATGCCGATGATATTGACATAATTGGAAGAAAGCAGTGAGTGGCGCTTTCGCGAGTATTGAGGCGGAACCGGCGAATATGGACAAGACCAGACATATGCTGTTAGTAGAACAGAACATCATCCGCAACAGAACATCCTCCACGACATAACATCATCCGCGAATGATATAACTTTGAGATAGTTAAATAATTTGTCTACGTAGGCTATGAATTTAGACTACGACACCAGCACTGAGATTAAGCGAAGAATAACTCTAGAAAATCGCTGCTTCTTTGGACTAGCAATTGACTAGTAAACCGCTTTCTAAAACAACAAATGTAACCCTATATAATAATCCCAGTTTTGTTCTATAGAGCAGAGGAATGGACTTTATCGGAAATGGACGAGCGTGCTCTTCAAGAGGAAAATCTTCGGGTGATTTTCGGTCCCGTCTGCACAGACGGTGAGTTGAGCAGAAAATACAAAGACGAACTGTACGGGCTATAGAGTGATATCGACTTAGCCAGAAGAATGATGGTACAACGACTGAGATGGCTGGGGCAAGTAGAGCGGATGGACACCAATGTTCCGGTCCGAAAAATCCTCGCCCCAGAAGGACAGCGCAGTAGAAGAAGACCGTGGTTCAGGTGGCGTATGCAAGTGAAAGGCAACATCAGTCAGCTTAGCGAGCGAAACTGGAGGCAGCTAGCTAAAGATCAATCTGACTGGAGATGCTTGTTGGTTGAGGCCTAGTCCACCCCGGAATGTAGCGCCACCTTATAATTGTAGTTTTATGGCTTCACTCTGAAGTCGACGTCGCATGCATTTCTTAGCAGCTTGACAAATTCGATGAAGAGAGTGCTTTTCATGTTGACACATACCCTGCGCACTTAATCTTCCAAGACTAAATTGAATAAGTCAGACAATAACGCGGCTCTATACCGGCACACTGAGGCGACTAATGGAGTTGATTTCGTAGGCTTATCATAGGAGCTGTACAGACTTGTTGAAGATAGTGCTTTGCATGTTGACACCTGCAGAGCGCACTTTAATTCGTGCACTAGATTGAATAAGTCAGTTAAAAATACATCCCCGCTCTTAAATCCAGTGGAATTTTGCACATTTTGTCGCGTGTTTTCTAGTACTATGCGTCACAACTGGACTAGTGTGGAAAATTTCAGAATAGGTCATCGCCCTGTAAAAACGTTTAGTGCTACCATTTGTAGCTTTAAAGTTCATTGGTCTCATTCACGATATATCGCAGTGTAAATATTTGGTCTATAGTCAATCTGCCCGGCCAAACGCCGATAAAAATATTGCAGACAAACTTCCCATTCCATTGTTTGAGTTTCAGACCAGACATTGAGAAGGAATATGCTTAGAATTTCTTTTATGTAAATAGGCTGGAGGAGGCTTATTGGCCCGTTATCGGTCATGATTTAGTCCATGCACCTAACCAAAATATCACCTCCATATTTCTTAAGACATTAAAGGCGATGGCCTGATTGTTTTCAGTATTGAAATAACCACGAAAATCTATCGCACTTTATCACTTCTTGGAAGGAGAAGGTCTTCCTGTTACTCTTTCAAAAATATTTCATTCAATAGCTGCTGAAAATTATGTTTAAATAAATCTACAATTCCATGCGCGTCAGTAAACTTATTTTCTTCACAATCTATCGGCGCAATACGATGTATGGTTGATGGCATTCTGGAAAACAAACTTTTTGATTAATTTGTTGAACAAGTTTCAGAATCTGAGTAAACTTTTTTCTATCTGCAACCGTGACAAACACTGACAGGTGTTTTAATGAAATTAAATATACTCGTAGTAGACTTAAGCGACATTCAAGTAAGTATCTATTCTACATGTGTAAAAGTAGATAGTTTTTTCTTTATCACTGATTGTCCTTGTCATTAGTTTTGGTCAAAAAATACCGTGAACCAGTTATCGCATATGCATGCTCAAATACATGCTAGGAATCTTAAAAAGCTATGAATAGAAGGCGGGTTCCAGTCTGATCATTACGATAATTGAGTTATTAAGATTGAGATAGAGAAATTTGAATTGCATCCTTTAGCAGTCTGGGGTTACGCTGGATTAATAATAAAGAAGAATGCATATCTTCTCATCAAATGAAAATTATTGACCTTGAATTCATATCGGTTATTTAACGTTTCATCACCTGAGTACTAACTTAACAGATACAGTTAGATTCAAAGTCTACATTTTAGCTAAAAGTTAAAAATGAGGGGGTGCTGCACTCTTGTCGGAGTCCAATTCTTGTCGTTTTACTAGGAAATAATACGGCCTTGATAAGGGATGTTTGTGATTTATAGGGACAATCCTTGATGACCATATCAACTTAATGAAACAAAAAAAATGGATTATTTTGCTTCAATAGTTATTTATTATTTAGCTAACAGTAACCCGAAGAGGAAAACTTAAAATTCAGAAGCGGAAATATTGGTTGCTTACAAATCTGTCGAAACAAGTATAAATTTTACCACTAAACAAAGTTTCCATCGAACAACTCACTTCTTGATTACACCTTAATTGGGCTAACATACAACATGGTGTTTTGGGTGGGTTCAATTGGTTAATTTTTATATAATTCGAATCTTGGAATCTCTTACATTTAAATGAAAACTTAGTTCGTATTAAAATACGAGGAACCAGCAATCAACGATGAATTAATGCGCCTGGTTAGCCCGTGTTTCCTTCATGATCAACAAAAGAAGAGCCAAGATTTTTAATGTTATACACTGACCTAGTTTTATCAATATTTAAATTTTCGATTCGAAACTATTCATTGCTCTATAATACATATATTGATTAAAATTACCAAATATAACCTTTATTTATATATGTGTATGATGCTAGTTTTATCTGTTTGGCTATAATGTGCTTGATTGACTCGAATTTGATGAGGTAAGTCTCAGTCAATAATTGTATATATCGGCCTAGATCTCACAGGTCACTTTGTAAAAATAAGACTAGCATATGATGATATAAATCGTTTCCTCCATAACCAACCTTTGGCAGAAAACATACTTCCCTAACTATGTAGGTATTGCATATGAAATTGGCATTTGTTTTTTTTTGATGAAATCAACGAGAGTCGGGAAAGGTGATGATTCTTATCCATATCCGATTTCATGTAATTCTCTGCCAAGGTCAAAGATTGATTGCAAATTTCAATATTCAAGGAATATACATGTGTGTATATATTGTAGAATATACGGAATTCTCTTATCTCGATAATGAATATTTAGAATTCTTTTCCATTATTGATTATCTGAACTCACGCATACCAGCTTTTAACAAATGTCATATTTTCATTTCGGTTTGTTTACCAATTAATTATAAAGTGATACTCGTATATGCTTCATAACATTTACAAGTCGTCCAGTCAGTCGAGGTCAGTTACGACTACATTACGTCTATTAATTTTCGACCGTTAAAATTCTATCGATAAACGAAAGATATAGCACTTAGCGACACAATTGTTTTCGTACGAATAAAAAAGAAAATGTCTAAAAGTGTAGAGAATATTGCGGCTGAACTCAAATCGGTAAGCCAGTAAGTCACAAGAGCTGAAAATTTGTCGAAAGTTCCTGCGCAGTTTGTTAAAGGTCTTAGCTTTAGTTCTGCATTAAATCGTACTGCGTCAAGAGTTAAAGCAAAATAACATCCGCTGATTGGTCTCTATTGAAGATTCAAGAAGATCCAGATTTTTACCGAAATATGATATCATCCTCAGTCACGAGGCATATTTTTGTTAAATGGCTTTGTTAATAAGAAAAAGGTCCGCATGTGGTCAAGCGAACAAGCGGGAGCATTCCTACAGTAGAATTTTAATGAACAAATTTACTTTTTGGTGTGGTTTTCATGTCGGAAATATCATTGGACTCTTCTCCTGAGATGATTATAACGATGTGTCAGTAACAATCAACGGGGACTGCTATAGGTCCATGTGAACCATTGTTTGGGATAATTTGCAATTGGAAGACTTATTGCCTTATGATCCTGCTAAGTGGGATTCATCACCTTTAGGCTATTATCTTTTGGGTTCTGGTCTATACAATTAAGCGAGAAACTTTAGACGATGCAAAGGAAGATATTTGACATAAAATTGCTAGAATATCGGACTCATCATACGAAAAAGTCATAAAAAATTGGGTCCAGCGTATCCAATCATGAAAATGGTTAAGTGAGATAAATTTGGTTGATATCACACTCGTATTTCATAACTAAAGGTGTCGAATATATTTTAAACCAATAACAAAAATTCGTTTATGTCATAAACGCACCTAGTTTTATATTTCAAAAACCAATTTGGCCACATTTTATGAAAAAAAAAAAAAACTGTATAT
The DNA here is from genome assembly GCA_949129095.1 of Volucella bombylans. Taxonomy (NCBI): domain Eukaryota; kingdom Metazoa; phylum Arthropoda; class Insecta; order Diptera; family Syrphidae; genus Volucella; species Volucella bombylans. Next base: position 189,077,665 of record OX422140.1, on the reverse strand, counting down.
CCCTTCAGTTTAACAATATATACACCAATGGATTCAAAGATAATCTAATATTGAGATCGATATCCGCTAATGGTATTGTCCTATTAAGTTGAAGGAATCTTTTTCAACAGTCAATATCTCTATTCTGTGGATATAGTTCTCATAAGTAAACTTTTAGCTATGACTATAACTTGACTAAAGAAACAAGTTCTACATCATGAAAATCTTGCAGTATTTTTTTCCACAGGCTACTGTAGTTTATATGTGCTTTCGAAGTGGTATTGAATTGAAGAAGTGAAAGTTCTTAGCTTTTCTGAGTAAAAGTCACCATATTCTTTATTATTTTTAACAATTTGTTAGTCATTTCATTTGATTGCTTTTCATTTGGCATCAAATAGGGAGCAAGAAGTAACATTATTTTCAGTGAACTACTAAGTGAACTAATCGAAATGGCATGAATGAGTAGACATAGCGCTAAACCAGCATAAGACAATTATTAATTAGTCATAAGGAAAGATTGATAGTTTTCAGACCACTGAAAGCCAATTTGCATATGATAGATGAGACCAGACTTTTCCATATTTTTGCTTTATCAGATGCTCAATACAACTGAAAACATAATGACCCAACATATCTGTTATTATGCCAAATAACATAGGTAATTACAAAGTTCTTGAAAAACACTAATCTGTGTGGAATACTTCTGGATGCTTTTAATATCGGGGTGTTGATGGTTATGATCAGTAAACAACTCATTCCATTAAGGCCTGTATCTATTCAAAGGATTTGAGTTTACACACATTTAGTCTCCATTCAAATAAATAAGCTTTCCATAAATAGACTACCACCTACCGTCGGTTAAGTTGGATTCAGTAATCAACTCAAACTATCAAAAAAAGTGATTCAATTTCGCTTGCACTTCCTAACTATTGTAAAAGAAACTACATGGAAACTCACTCTTATCAATATCAACATAAGATTCAATCACGTTTTCATCCATTCGCAACTAAGTTGACATAGATATTTACTCGTATCTTCGAATAGATACTTTTCAAATAGGAAATACACAAAGAACCACAACAACACACTGTTCAGATTGCATGAGACTCTTGCTGCAAATAATCTGCATACGGTGCACGGTGATTGCAATATCAAGGAAACAACATCAATCAAATCACGCCTGTTGTCGGCTTCGTCATCAGCTACACAATGGAAAATCGATGTTGGAATTTTCCCAGTTTTTTTTTGCTCTTCATTCGCTTGAATACACAAAACTTCTGCAAAAAAGTTCGAGAAGAAAATGACAGAACTACGAAATAGCAAAGACAGTCAAAGCGCGGTAGCAATAGCAACTCAATAGTCACCCCACGCTCGGTCGAGTCGTGTCAAACAAGTTACTTATTGATACAAATTTTAAGAGACGACTGACGGGCGAAGGGGTCCGCCAACTGTTAGAGTGTGTGTAGCGTACAAACACTCTCTCAACTGAACATGCATTAGTGTTTGTTGTTTTGAAAATGATCATCTTTGTGTTGGTGCATGATGTCTACTCCAGCCGTAATGGTTTTATTTTCTTCACTGTACCACGCCCATTTTAAAATTTCTACCCATACATTTGCATATCCATTGTGACAAAGATATGGAGTATGCCTGTGTCCAAATGAGATGAAAACATAGCGGCACCATCCCCGTACAAAATCGATTCATTCGTAACTCAGATGCTGGGTTGGTTACCCTACCTGCACAGCCTCTGATTTTCCATCTCTTTTTCGAGATAAATCTCAGCATCAAAGCGACATCTGATGGAAATTTCATGCAAGCTGAGACAAATTTAACAAGATTCCCATTGGAACTTCAACTTTGCACCATTGACTATACGATGCTGATAAGAATATCATTACGCTGAAGTATCTAGATGCTTCTATTTTCCTTAGTGGGATTCGTGTTTTAGTTCCAATATAGCCCAGCAGATACCACCGCAGTAGAAATTGGTAGAAATTCATTCCTACATATATCCACTCGTACGCGTATCTCTGACATGCCAACGTTTATATTAATTGGGAAGATGCCGCACAGCTATGTTAGATACTGCTGTCACTTATCTTACTGATGGGGAAAAGCATGGTGTATTTGTTGATACTTCAATCCAGGGGGTGAAGAAATGGGCCCAGGATACTAAACAATCATAAAAAAATAAATGCTCAAAGAAGGGTGTTGAATTTCAAAATAGTGAGGCTTTGACTAGTGATTTTAATCAAATATTTCGCCAATCAAAAGAGGGAAGTCGGAAAACTTACTTCCCCTGGTGCTAATTGGATCCTGAAAAGTCTGCCGAAAGAAAAAAAAACCAAAAACACCACCAGTTGAGAAAATCTGTTTGTTTCTAAATTTTGATAACAACAATCAAATCAAAACAAACACTTAATACTCTTGTCACTCGAGAAGGCGAAATAGTCGTAATCATTGTCAACGTGTCGCTATTTTAGGCGTTGACCTTGGACCAATGGTTATAAAACAATTTTATGACACTTTTGCTGTGGCAGCTCCGAGTATAAAAGCGAAGATTTTTATGTTCGCACATTCTAATTTAAAAACAATTAAATAACTTAACAACCAACAAACAACAACAAATAAAGCCGTATAAAACCAAGGAAAAGAAAGACGAAAAACCGTTTGAAATATTTATTTAGTGTACCAGGCAGTCGGAAAAAAGTACGAGAATCTGAGTTTAGACTGGCGGGTTGTCGTAGGTCTTGGGATAGTCAAATTTGTTGCTGCTTTTCTTTTTAGTCTTTTTTTCGGAATTTATTTTTACTGCCATATAAATCGGACGCACGGTATGGTACTCGTGCTCCATTCATAGGTCGAGAATTGAATTTTATTATCTATTAATTGACTTGGCGAAATTGTCTCGTTGGGGTTTTGTTGGAAAGTAAACTATTTGAAGTGGAATGTGAATTTGAATTTGGATTTGAAGAGGTAGTAAGAAGGTATGTGAATGCTATATAGCTTCATCGACATTTTGATCATCTAAGCTGCACTTTTACCACACACTGTTTGGAGAGATTTTGAATGTGCCTTTTCAAGTAGATCCAATTCGATTCGACAGTTGGTCGGTAATCTTAACAAAAAAACATATCATATAAATATATATACTTTTGTAACCTTATAACAAACATTGCAAGAAAAATAATAACAATCTGCGCTAGAAGTCTAAGGAAATCTTTTGACACATACATAAGAAGATTTACACTTACAGCTATTCAATCTGGGAAGAAAATAATTCTATACACCAAAAGAAGTCCACATATAGAAGGACTCCAACTTTTTGAGATTTCTCTGTGCCTAGAAGTTTTATAAGATAAAAGTTTATTAGAAAAACATTCAGGAATACTAACAACAGGAAGCGTGATGAAGCCCTTAGATGGAGTACATATTTTAGTCTTTCAATTGATTCAATTGATTTTACAATGTCAATGCTGTGGAAAAACATTAAAAAAATGTCGCAAGTTTCAACCAGATTTATTTATATTGTAGATCTGTCTATTTGCCACGCGTATATAAATTGGACCCAAGCTAAAGCTAAGTATTTCTTGTATTGTATTCATATCGAAGTTCTGCCATTCATTTTGTTCAAAGCCATGGACCATGCCTTCAAAATCTTCAGAAAACCCTATTTATCACGAAATGAGAACTGAGATGTAGTATACAAGATCATGCGCAAAGGCAGTCTTTAGATGTTATCCCATCAGTTCGAACAAAATGGATTCCCAAGGTTTAGTGCTGGACATCTTGCATTTCTAAAAAGACAACTATCGTGAAAATGGGGACTGCACTGTTCTGGAAAAGTTGGCTGATTTTTATTGGTTCAACTGGATTCAGCGCATTGTTTTCAAGCAAATCCAATGGAAGCATTCCGAATTTTGCTAGAATCACTCGCATGCATACGTTTCGAAATAAGGTGGATATTTGTATCCAAGTCTTATAGTATTTCTAAAATTTTCAGTGATTTTTAGGCAGACAAGGTACTGTGTCCCGGTCGGAAATTATAGTAATTTTTCGAAATTTCTAGCACAACTAAAAGGGCTAGAAATAACAGTGTCTTCACTTAGACTATGATTGTTGCAGTGAGCTACTATGTTAGACGCTAACGCTGAACGTCAGAAAAGGCTATTTTTCCGACTTTATCGCCCTTTCGGCAGGCAACAGCAAATCGTGTAGGCCGGCCAAAACATCTTAGCCGTTTCCTTGTGGATAAAATGACAAGACGACCAGCACTGTTGTAGGGTTGGTTAAACAGGCCGCTCTATTTCGTATCATCTTATTAGTGAGGTCAACATTTTTTTGGAATTGATTGATCCAATAATTTTTCATTAGAACCCTTGTTCGAACCTCAACTGGAAACTAGGACTCTATTACTTTTTGTACCAAATTATTGGACGACCCTTATTGAACATGGGAAAAGTAGCTAGTTTGAAGTTTGTCGACCAATGTTAATTACTAATGTGGAGACATTTATGGTATGTTTTATTTGATTTGATTTCAGATATATTATTTTGTGTACGAAGATTTAATTATGAGCATTAAGATATTAGGGCAAGCTGCATCCAAGGAGGTTATTTGTGTGAGGTGAGACATGGTCATACCTGCGCAATCGATACGTTAAATATTGTTATTGTTTAAAGCTACTTGAAGTTTATTTTTTGATACCGAATCAAGCTGACAATAGACCGTTTCGGCATATGTATTACTGTTATCAATAATATTTTCATCAATCGTATTTTAGTTCCGATTGGAACTAGGCGAGCAGTTATTTAGAGCTTGCGAAAACAAGCATAGATACGATCTACGTTGTAGTTTACTTGATCAGAGAAACAAATGGCAATTTATTTTAAAACACGATGCCTTAGATGCAACTCGGATCTGTGCATTGTTTAAGGAAAGAGAGGGATGATTTAGTGTGTCAAATTGATTCTGAGAAATCAGTATTGCTTGGGATTTAATTGGATTTACGGTCAGTCCATTTGCAGCAGCCCAGTTATGTATTGTACGAAGGTCTTCACTTATCCTAGAAAAAATGTCTTCTATCGGTCCCAGAGGCCTGGCAAGATAAACTTGTAAATCATATGCATAAAGATGGAAACAGACGATTTTACAACATTGGGCGATATCGTTAATAAAACAAATGCAGAAAAGAATTGGACCTAAGATAAGAACCCTGAGGCACGTCTTCGTGTAGATATTTGTATTGTGAACAACTCCTGTTACAATAAACCCCTTTGAGCTCTATCAAATGAGTAGTTCGACATGAGTTTTACTGCATTCTGACTAAAGCCAAAATAATAACCCAGCTTTTTAAAAATTATTTCGTGATTAACTATGTCAAACGTCTTTGAACTGTCAAATCTCCCTGATCAAAATCACGTCTTATGTCATCTAATACTTTTAACATGACAGTAGCACAAATATGTTGAGGCCGGAAATCTGACCGATATGGAGAAAATAGCCATCAATATGATTGATAATCTACTTGGCTATTAACCTTTCAAATATCTTTGACAAAATTGGCAGAATGCATATCGGTCGATAATCAGAGTGTTCTTTTGGTTTAGTTTTCTTAGCGACAGGTATAATTCTTGCAAAGAATCCGGAAAAGTCGATGAAGCCATACAGTAATTGATTATATGGATGATGGCAAAATTAATTTCAAAAACCGATCGTATTGAACTTACAATTAATTATGCTTTCTAAAACATCGCTTTCCGATACAGTTTTGAAGCCTTTGCTCCAATCTGTGCACTAATCCCTGTTGATAGAAAAATTGTGACTGCTTCTTTCATTATATAAGAACCAATCATTTAAATTGTCAGGATATAGTAAGCACTCAGAAAAACTACATTTACCAACACCAGTGCCAGGCAGATTTTTCCACAGTGCTTCTGAATCTAATCGAAGAAATGTAAGCGAAGTAAGCGAATGTGCCACATTTTCATTTGCATCGCAGTAATTGTTGCTTTATACTTTTCTATCCGTCTGTTAGAGCTGAACGAACATCTGTTGGGTAAAACAAACCTTCAAGTGCATGTGGCATTTTTCTTATTTTTTATAGAGTTTCTCATTCCTTTATTTTTTGATCAGTCGCGATTAGAATCCTATCTCGTGGAAAATATTAATTTTTGGAAAGACTATATGAGATACTAATTCTATCATATATCCTCAGTATGTTACGAAGTCGCATGTTATGAGAAAATTCCACTTCAACGTCTACTCGGAATTGTAGAGAATACGAAATTGTATTATAGCATACGACGAATGAATTATAGCACTAATTGAATTAGGTTGCCTTAGTATTAGAAATTTAGTAAAAAGCAGATATATGATTTTGGCATTATGCCGAAGTGTGGCTAATTTTTTATGCAAATATGGTTTACAAACGAACGAAGCGGTCTGTGGTATTGAAACTTTGAAAATAATTTTTTTTAAATAATGACCCACCCCCATTTATTCATCATTTACTATATAAACTCTTTCGTACTCCTGTAGCAGCACTTTGTTTTGGGCGATTTTGCTCTATCATTCCTGTATAAACGATATTTTCTATATCTATTGTACCTTGACCATTAAATTTCAAATAAATTAGGCGATCTTTATTGTTCCTTTTCAGGTTCAATTGACACAAGAACTTAAGTCTCCACCTTTGCTATTAGACATGCATGTAGTTTATCAAGAATTTAACCATCTTTAAGGCTTTAATAATAAGCAGCATTTCCACACTGGTTGCTTTAACAATCCGTGAATTATTATAGAGAAGCTTCTCTGGGAATAAAGTTACTGTTTGCTGTTGATGTGTTTTTGGGCCAGGAGGCATGTATGGATCTTATTATTTCTATGAAAATAAAGCAGTCATGGCTGTTACCGTGAACGGATTGCGTTATGGCCAGAACTTGAACAAAACGGCGCTGCGAAACAAGTGGCTAGTTCCTCTTTTGCTATTGTCGAGTCATTCATTGATTTGTGATGAAGATTAAACTCAGAGATTATGCGTTTAAATGCCGTTGACTTCTTTCCTTGAGAAATTTAAAAAATAGAAGACTTGTCAGTAAATTGAAGCACTAGGAACTACCACACCGTCCTCTTATTGATGAAATAAAGTCAGAAATGTGCGAAGATGTGAAGAGAAATGTTATCCAAAGAGCCTGAATGTACAGCAGATATAGTAGAGATTTGCTTATATTGCCTTTCAGTATTAATGGTAATCTTTCTTTAATGAATTGACATAAAAACCAAATCTTATTTTACAAGAAATACTTGATAAATTAAAATTAAACTGAAAAGCTCTTTAGTACAGTGATCGGAGCGTTATAATCAAACTCTTACGACCTGGTTTTCAATGCACTTAACACAATTACTTCTTTGTCGGCTTCAATGCAATATTTCCAGGCAACCAAATAGTAACCATTTGGAAAACAACTTTTTATTCTACAATGTGGAAGTCAGAAAAACGTGGTCAAATTTAGGGAATGGAACCTGTGACTCGGAAATCTATACCCTTCATTCTTTTATTCTTTCTGTAGTAAAGCAGAAACGAGTATACTGCCGCATATGACCAAATGGCAACTTTGGTTTTTATTGCCGCAGTTCCTTAGCTATATTTTATTAATGCTGTGCAACTTTAGTTAATAATGTTAGTAACACATCATTAGACCGTGTATTTATCAGTCGCTGGAAACATATATTATTAAGTAACAAATGGTTCGTTTTCATATACCTTTCGGACATTTCTGTACAGACCTTAAAATCACCAGACTGACAAAAATACTCGTAAGTTTTCCTGATTGCAATATATGCTTAAAATTGTCACTTCAGTACAGATGTTTGTATCCGCTAAGGAACATGTTATTGAGTTTATACTACACAAAGTACTAAATGTCAATAGTATACTAGTATACGGGATAAATGCGAGATTAGGTGATAAGGATTGAATGAGATCACTGTTCTTGGACAAAGGAACAACTTTCACTATAAGCAAAAACTATTGTAAAAAAAAATAACAAATTGATCAAAGAAACTCACTTTGTTTAAATATTTCAACAACAATAGGAAGCACAAAGAGGTGATTATTCGAAAATTATACTTTGTCGTTAACAATATCCATAAGCATAATATTACGTTACAAGAAACACACTACTAATTTCAACATATACGTTTGAATGCTTAATGTTAATTATTTCAAATTCAGTGGCTAGAAGCTTATTAAAAATTTTCTTTTTACTCCCTCACTTTTCCTCATTCCACATTAATTTACTAGGACATGTGTCGATCGATGAGAAATCATAAACTTTTGAGTAGCTGTTCCACTGTCAAGAGCGTTCATTAACTGGTAGCAAATCTCTTCTATTTTTTTCCCAACTGTCAGAAAAAAATTCAAATAAAAGAAAATATTAATAAGAGCAATAAACATTTTTAATTGGTCTACCCCCAATTTAATTTTCAGGCTCAATTAAATTATGGAAGTGATAGATAAACAGTTTCACATCACATCGTTTACCTCTCGTATATAGATACTCGTTCACATGCAATTTCTTGGCACTTGTGCTCCTGAGTAGGTGTTAAGTTGTTTTATTTATTTGCTTTATCATGTAAATCCGAGATTTATTACTCTCTACCGTGATTCAATGAACTCAGCCGTGAATTGTGATAATTAAAATTTATAAATGCGAACACCAAAACCATTAAGGGAGCCGGGAGGAGATCAGTCGTGTGTATTTCTTTTGTTTTGTATCATTCATAGGTATTAGATTTCCGATGGGACGGAACAGCTATTCTTATTCAAATAATTGGATGTCAGTTTGGTCGTAAATTAATATACGTGTAGATACGTAGAAAGATGGATTCATATTGTTATGTTAAATATTGAATATGGGGGCTAGGTATTTACTGCTGAGGTAAGCAGAATATTCATTTAGATCAATTGGACGGTTTGGGAATTTGCACAAATATTGAAAAAAATATTTTCAAAAAACACGGAAGACTGATGATGTTTCTTAAAGTTTATTAAAATTCATCAACTTTCTTTCAGTTTGTATCTTTTTAGATGTAAAGTTTAAGTTAAGAATATTGTATTTGTGGGCTTGAATATTCAAATGTTATTTGGTAGTCAGCAGCGATACACAAAAAAGTGGAATTCTGTTTACATGTTCAACATAGCTTAGGTTGCTTACTATGTCGGATAGCACTTACAGTTATGAAACCTTCTGCTTCTGGAATGGAATTTCAGATAAAATTCTTTAGCTTTTGCACTTGCAACATATTTGCCTCTTTTACTTAACTTGTTTTTTTGCAGGTCAAAAATCTTATAGAGTGCTACCCTATACATCACTTGGTATATTTTTATAATAAAATGACTGACGCTGAAATTGCAATTCACCGCTTATACGAGTATCTTCCAAATTATCATCTGATGCATACATTCCATTATTCAGGTCAGTGACTTTAATAAAGAAACATGTAAGTTTAAGGAGGTAAAAAGTATTTTAAAAAAACATCTACAGTAACAGATAAGCTTCCAAAATAGTTGGAGAGTGCACAATTCTTCAAAATTGTCGGCAAACTAAAATTAACGAATTTTGAGTGAACATGAATCATTTGTGCAGTCCCGAGTGAGATTTGTAAAATGGTCTGATGTTTTGTTTTAGTTGCATGTGGAGCAAGCCAGTCTGGATATGAAGCAACATTTATTATTATTTCACACTGAATTGACTTTTGAAAAAAAGTCTTATTCAAAGAAGAGCTGATTAGTTCATCAGATTCTTCATTATCCGCTATGGTACTGTGTCGAAGGACACTTAGGAAAGTGATCTGGAATCGGCAGAAGATCATATCTTACAGTGATTTTCTGGGGATTGCCTTCATACCTTAGGAGATTTGATTAACAACTTGGTCATCAGTGAAAATTGCTATGTTCTCAACCTTCAAACAAATATTTTCATAATATGACTGTAGCACCACAATCCGGTTACTTAGCTTGTTTACTTTTGTCTATCTGCTATAGTTCGTTATGTGTTCGGTTGACAATATACAATAGAAGTGCAAATGAGCATGGAATTAAATAATACGCATTTAAATCTACATTAAGTGAATTTGAGAACCTTTATGTACCATGACATTCTTGCGAGAGCACGAAGAAATACTTGTTGTCGGCAATGTTAACCCAGTGTTCTGCTTAACTGCAAAATCCAGAATCCAGGTCGAGAGGGAAAAGTATGAATACTACATTGGCTGGATTTGAGCGACTAGACAGTAATAGACGAATAGCCTCTATTTTAAGACTGAAATCCAGATCATCAATCGATCTCAGAGGCCAGAAATCTTTATCTTACAAACTGTTAGCTCTACGTCCGAGATCACTGAAAGGCGACTGTATCTAGATAGACACTTTCAAAGTTCAAGGCGACATTATGGACAAAAATTATGAATATACGACTTGGCTGGGCCTTTGGTCTTACAGATATTGCTTTTAGATCTTCACTACTGATGTGAGACTAAGCTAATTAATGACATCGAACTATCAGCTTCTGATAGCAATCATCAAGCATACTCTCTACTTTCGCTACTCACAACTTCAATTCGGCTTTACAATACCAAACCTGACAGAGGAAAACCCAAAAGAAGAAACATTTAAAAGATCCATGAATGTCAGCAACGCCTTACTTATATACGGCCAAAAACTGAGACAAATAATACTACACTGTCCTAAAGGTAGTAAAAGTGTTTGTACGTAAGTTAGAAACATTAGAAAATCTGTCTCATCTTCCATCGCAACGCTTATTTAGAATGACATTCCAGTTGATTGTAGCCGGTTCATTGTTTCCAGGTTGGTACCAGGTCAAGAGTTCAAATGGTCCTTACTTTTGAAGACGTGGTCTTTCACGCTGGTCATGCAATTTTGGAGACATCAAAACTTCTTAATATTCGGCAGTGCGGTTTTTGTAGCAGCAGCTTTTTGATTTGATGTCATGTCTTACCGAAAAGCGGAACCAACGTATACACAAATCTGACAAGATGGTTGTGCTTGATTTTCAAAGCTATTTGACAGAGCTTAACATCGAACGGCTGTGCATTTGAGATCAGATGAATGAAGAAATTACATTACATACATACGAATGCACGATTCAAATTGTCTTAGATGGTTTCAAGTCCGATAGTCCACAAAATAAATGGTAGTGTGCCTACGGCATCCATACGTCCTCTACACGCTTTATAATCTTCATTAAAGGTCTCTTTGGAAATTAAATGGTTCAAAATCACAATGTTGTCTGATGTCGTTAAAGCGAAATTTATACACCCAGCCATTGTCCATGAATGGCATTTGCATTGTCGAAACTGAAAAAAACTTTCTGTTCTCGATATGTGTGTCAATGGTAACTAAAATGCTTAAAAACATCTCGGCTTCCTTAAGCGATCTAAGCAATGCTTCTCCTTATTTAACCTAACATCAATATATGAGGCAGTTATCTGGACGAAATTGCAATATTCACATATAGTCAAGTGGCATCAAAACTTCACTGCACTTGCTTGGAAAAATTCAAAACCGTGCGATATTATCGACTTGCTTTACCTTGTTTTATCGCAGTTTTACAAGGAAATTGCCAACTCCGTTGAAGGCATAAATAATTATCATACATCGAACCTAAAAGCAGAAAAAATTAAAACAGGTCTTTGTGACATACTAGAATCAAGTAGTTAGAAATAGCCAGGAGTTAATAAAATGAATCCAACAAAGATAGAATAGACGGATTAAATAAATATAATAGTTAGTATCTGTTTTTCAACATATGCTCCTAATTTAAAGCAGTATTGACATGTGTGGGATGTAGAGCTCCCATTACGACAGTTCCACTGTAAGCTGTTTCTTTGTGATAGACTATTTTCGTCCCTTTTTTCAAGCCTTTAATTTCATGTTATTTTATCAAGTATATTATAGATGCTCGTGGAAATAAGAATTTTCGATTTGGATTTCTTAATCTCAATAGTGTCAGCACTCGCCAAAGGCCAGATTTCAATCACTTCGCTGTAGTCTTGTAATCCAGGACCAGAACTAAAACTATATTTATGTAATCAAGTGATGAGAAGTACTTACATTGTCAAATTTTTAATGTTTTTTTTATATATTTCTCAAATGCTTCAAGCTCAAGTTATCTAAAAATATATTCGTATTGGCAAAATCAACTAGTAAATGCATATGTCGTTCACCTTTCCTCAGATATTTGGAACGTTTTAATAAAAAGATAAATAAATTAAATAAGCACATTTATGTGAGCAGTTTTGTATTGTTGTCATAATATTACTCTGTAAACTTTAGTCACTCTTGAGTACAAAGAATAAACCATCATACCAAAAATGTTAAATAACGAAGTTGGCAAAAAAAATTGCACATTTCCACCAACGAACCCAATTCAAAATCTTTAAGCAAAATTAATAAAATCGAGCCCACATTTACAGCATCATCTTCACGGTTCCGCTCAATAAAGTTCACTCAAACAGATTCAGTTTGCATTCCATTTTTGTCAAAAGTGACCCAGAAATTATTGGAGCAATGAATTGTCATCATGCGTCATATGTGCTGCTCTACTTTGACATATAATTACTGGCCTTCTTGCACAATATAATAAAAACAAGCCACAAGAATGTGCCATTTCATTAAGCAGGATTCTTTAGGAAATTGTATAGAAAATGGATAGACGACCACTTTCATCATTTAAGGCTACAATTAGTGATCTAGTAGTGGTCTAAAAAAAACCGAATACATATATACATTTAACACCTAAAACATAATATTCACATTTTTGAAAATCTGCCTTCAATATTTATTTCTCCAATAAGAGGTGTCAACTAAATCAGCAGATAATCTCCCGAGGGATTAGATTCTGGCGTTTCTCTAAACCACTTTAATCGATAGCAGAAAAAATAATCGAAATAGTGCCGACTCATGTATATAACATGTATAACACATAGCCCGGCCAAAATACGAACTCAAAAACATGGAAATAATTTATGACATCTGCGAGGGCATCACTAACGTTGACAGACATGTTAATCTGTGGAATTGAAGAAATTCTTTTTAACGAAAATTAAAAAAATAGAATGGAACATCCAACAAAGACCAGAGCCCATAGACTAAGAGGCAACGGTTTTTTTTTTGAAAAAATAAACATATTTCTCATTTTTATTTTCGGTGTATCATCCATCCATCCATCCATTGGTTGACGATTTTCTCCTTCGCCAAATGGGTTCAATGAATTCGAAGAAACGTTCTGCTCCTGAATACGAAATGTCGTATTCGTCGCAAAATCCAATTTACACTTAAGGCGATAAATGGATTGAGATACTTTTTTTCGTTCTTTCTCTTTTTGTTCGATGTTCAAAAAAAAAAAAAAATCTCATTTCCAAAAAACTTCCAAAGGGATTAAAAGGTCGCTCTTTGACTTAAGTAGCAAATAGCTAAACTTAGATAAACGAATCTTCCTTCGGAGCAGCAGCGAAACGCCAGTGGAGCACACAAATCAACTAATTCATGGATGCTCGGATCATTGATGAGGGGTTACCTCTTAAAGTGGATTACGGGTCGACATCAATTCTCTTTCGGACTGATTGGCATCGAGAATAAAACAAAAATGTCAGAAACTGTACGCAATTCACATACAGACTCAAATGCATAGGAGATCCAACAGATTGAAGATTTTAGGAACCAAAAAGTTGAGATACTCGTATTCGAGATTTTTTCTTTTGAAAAATGTTCTTATTAACCCTTAACCGATGAGATTTGCGGTCGAGAGTACAAGCAATTTAATCAAATCAAAGATGAAGGGGTAAACGAATGGTTAAATAAATTAAACGTTCAACTTCATCAAGGGGTGCTCTTAGCTGTGGTTCCCTTTCAAGGTGATACGTATTTAGAGTTCAAAGTCTATTGTATCTAATTGAAAGTCACAAAAGTATCTTTGGTATTACCAACGAATACAACAACTCGCTGCGTAATTAGGCTGAACGCAGTGAATTTCAATGTCGATGGTAATATCTGTCGTATCGTATCCCATGGCTAAAAATTAAATATTCCAAATATTTAAATTCGAGGCGCGAAATTACACTTATCAATTGAATTCCTCTCGCACCGCTTCCTTCTAACGAAAAAGTCTGACATGGACGAAAGCAGCATTGCCAGGCGATAATGATGCGAAGAGCTATTCACTTGAAAAGTAGGTACCAATTGAAAAATACATTTTTTTAAAACTTAAAACAAAAAATAAATATTCAAACAGTGTCATGGTTTAAGTTCTACCCGCCCATTACAAGTAGGCCATGAACTCTGTCAAAAATGAAGAGGGTATCAATGGAGCAGGATTATTACTTATCATACAGCTTACATCTGTTTTAATGATTCTACTTTAAAGATGCCTTAAAACCGACTTATTTGTATACGAGTATTTAGCAATAAAATATTTATCTTCTAGATTGCAAGTTTTTTTGAAGTGAGTATTATGTTGAATGCCTTGTTCTTCTCTAGTCGCGGTTTTAATCTGTGTATAACATTGTGTGACGGTGAGAGAATATTATCAACATCCCAACTGTAAAAGGTCTTCATAACATAAAGCTCGATTCACGAGCGCTTCTGAGAGATGTGGTCCGCTTTCATCCACTTCATATCTATCGTTAATCGCTATAAGGATGGGGATTTGTCGTGCGAAATTAAGTCATATGCAAGAGCAAAGGCCTTGAGCCGATAAGCGATTATCTTGCTCTAATACGATAAAATATTAGGAAAAACATTGGGTGGACCAGTTGAGAATACAGCCTCTAAAGAACAATCACCAGCCAGGTGATTGATGAAAGGTATGCCTCCAGTATATTTTATACATGCTCATACACGTTTTCAAAGATACCGATAATAACGCTGATCTTTGTCTGCTTCCCATGGTATTAAGAATCTGAGATTTAAATAAAAAGACGCTACAACAGGATGCTAAGGAGGTAAGGACCTCAGACCTTTTTAATATAGACTCAATATGGAACTGAATGCGATGAACCACACCTTTTTACGACCTCTAGAAGCGGTTCAAAATTTGAGTCAACATGAAGGAGCAACGTATGAGACACCGAACGACGCTCTTAAAATCCTGTACTTAAAATTTGTAAAATGCGCTAAAATATGCCACTAACATACACCACATACAAAACAAAAATTGCAGCAATATATTGTAAAACTAAAGCAGAAAAGAAGTATTCCCGGAGCAAATAGTCGATAAAAAAACAAAATTTTGAGAACAAGGTAACCCACAGTCGAAGAAAAGAAAAAGCACTGAGGAGTATCAGCGTAAGCAGTTTATGTAAAGAATGTACTACTCGTATATGCTGATTTTTTTATAAAAAAAAAAAAATAGCAGAAGAATTCTAACATAACTCTTTGCCATAATCTAATGGACAAAGGTACATGTTATCACCCGAAAGCAAAATAAGCTGGGTATCTTCTTACAGAAAAGACGCACCTACCTAGTACTAGCACGGTTTTTGGCTAATAAAATGAAAACAAATGAATATTTTTCGAAACATTTTTTCCCGTTTTTTGGATCACTCATAGCATACAGATTGTAGAAATACTTGGAAGTCAAGCAGTACAAGCTCCAGTAGTATCCAGAACGGACCTTAGACTGTTTGTCTAATGGATTGAACTCTGACCAAATGGCCAATTATCCGTGGAAATTAAATTCAGAACGCTGTTTTTGAGTCATTTTTGAGTCGTTTTTGCCTTATGAGTTGAAGAGTAACCTTCCTGAGAGGTTCGCAACATTCAGTAAAACGTCCATGTGATACACTTTCGCCGAGGTTTTAACATCTTTTCTCGCAGAAATGAAGGTCGGTGGCTCCATTGTAAGCGACTCCCCAGAAAACCTTCATACAAGCTGGGTGGTGGCACCGTTGAACCCCAGATTAAGTTGTGATGACAGAGCATACACTCTATCATTATGTTTGCTGAACGATTCTTCAAACTAGGAAATTTTCTCTTCAGTGAGACGAATTTGTCTGTGTCAGTTCGTCGCCTACTGGTGAAGCAAGGCTTTCAATTTTGATGTAGGTTTCTGTTTCAATGTTTCTGTGAGTAAGTGGCCGGTGTATCGCTTGTATCCCATACCAAGTTTTGAACTACGCGATATGCTGTCCTTGCTGGTATTCATCTCCCGAGACATGATTTTCTGCTTGCGCAGCGGTTTTCCTCAAATTCGATTCGATTCGACAAATGAACTGTGGCGTTCGCACAGTGCACGGACGGCTAGATTTTGCATAGTCAACTATTCCACCAATTTCCTCAAATAACTTCACGGTAAGACACACAAAATTTCGTTTGAATTTCCGTAGCCGCAACATCCCTAGATTTCGCTTTTTTCGTAGCCGCATTTTTGCAGGCCTATTTCGATAACTCGATTTTCGAGCGAGCTCCATTCCTTGATTGCAAACAATTGATGTCAAAAACCTTTTATGCGGGAACTTAGCATAAAAGTCACTTGTCAAATAGCCGGCAAGTTGGAGTGGATGCGTTCATTGGTTATTGAGAATGAATGTGTTCATTCCGTGTACCAAAACATTTGCCAGATTGACGACGGTCGATAGAGCTATATTTCGACAATTCTACAATAAATTTTAGACATCCAACGTTGACGGAGCTGATATTGCAATGACACGAGTCTTCTGCTCAAGGACTTACTTTATAAGAAATTTCAAATTCACGAGTACATTCTGAAAAAAGAAGAGACAGTATTCAGATACATCCAGAAGATTAGAATTCGGGCAGACAGATCAGAAGGTCAAAACAGACTGACCGCGACGTGGATGCTTAGTCTAAAAGTCTTTCAATGAGACTATCCGTATAAGGGCTCTGCTTACATAAGCCTCAGCAGAAGAAAGATCTGAATTATACTCACGCTTTGCTTTGCGAAAACTGATAAGCGTACTCAGTTCGAAACTCTTACAACAAATAGTTAGCAGAAGAAGAAAGATTTTGGAACGTAGTAAAAAAGTTGTTTTGCGTAGTAGGACTATCATGAGCATTACGTTATAATTCATTGGCAGTTATTTTTAAAAAAAAATCAGTAAAAAGTTTAGATGAAACGGTGGAATTCTATACTTGTATTAGCCATAAGGTAAAACAGTAATTTAGACCTTGATGTAGGTGGAACTAAGCAAATCTTGCAACCGCACTTAGAAAGAGCCTGGAACGAGATCAAGAAATATGAAACCGGAATGACGATTCAGCATTCAAAGAAAGGAAAGCAGATAGTTTCTGTATTGGCTTCTTCCACAACAGGCATCCCGGGAAAAGCCATAGAGATTAACAAGGCAATATTAGAGGTTGGTAGCTCTTACAATGATGAGTTGTACGAAAATTTCAAAACTAAAGTGGAACACTCCACGATGACATACTATTGCCGTCAGTTTGCTTAGTAGTCATCAGATGCATTCAATAGTCAGCGCTTTTCGGATCAAATTAGGCGTTAAGATAAAAATTGTATCTATCCTGTATCATCACCTGTAAATTGCATGCCAAAAGAGATAAGAATTTAATTTAGGAACAATGATCTCGACTGCCGGTTGTACAGAATCAAAAAGCTAGACGTTAAATCTCTCCTCGAAAATTTATGTAAAGTGAAGAAATTAAGTAAATACAAAAATTAAGCAATTCTTTTCCGCTAAGTAGAAATTAGCTACTAGAAGCTATTAGAAGATGACTTCTTACAAAAAATTGTCGTCAATATCTGCAAAAAAGACTTATCCACAGCGAGAACATCGAATTATCTATCTATATATCTATCTATGTAGTCTGACTAAGTAAGACGATAGGCAAATAGGTCTGTTCATAGGATGCATTTCTTATGGCATATCAATCAGTGTATGTTTTAAAAGTTGGATCCAGGATATATACATATGAAGTGATCAAACCTTCGGAAAACAGATCGCTTTATAGGAAGAAGTATCAAGCTTTAATGTACCACAATTTAACACTTCGTCACTTCGACAAAACAATAAAAGAAGACAGGCTGCCAAATAAGAACAAATTGTCAAAATTATTAATTGCGCTTTCCATCACTAGTAAAACATGATTCCGATATAATTTGCGTTACTTTTCTAGAGCACAACAATCTGGAAACAACCATCACTTCTGATGTCCATAAGCTGGTAATTCTAGATATTTACATGCTAAAAAGCTGGATAAGTAAATCATTTAAACTTTCTTTAAGACAAATTACAGTGCTCCGAATGCCATTCATATCATTGTTTTCTTAATTCCGATAATCCTGGCCTCCTGGTCTTTATCAATTTTTTTTTCTTTTTTGAAAGATTTGTTGTATTTAAGAATAAGTAATATTAATAATTTAACAATACACTAGATTGTATCTGTATTTAAATGTACAATACTTATATGTTTGTTTACAGATAAGTATTTGGAGGACAAATCACTGTTTCGGATTCCATAATTAGTCTTTTCACTGAAGACTTTTTCACAAAAAGAACTGAAGCTCGCTTTTGAAAGTGATTATTTTGTCAAATAGAATTTTAATTTAAAGTAAATAACATTTGTATATTATAATAGAATATAATATTTTTACTTTTAATTTATTTTTAATTTTCCAATCTGGCACCGCTGGTCAGAAGAACGAAATCCAAATCTATACGCCTTTAAAGTTGAATGAAGTTTCACCATCTGGATCTGTTTGTGCTACCATTTTGGGCGCTGGATGAAATAATGGATGACGCGGTTACTCCTACCTACCCAGAACCCTGATAGTATGAAATAAAATACCACTACCTCATCAAAGAAGAAGATACAGGGGAAAAAAATAAGCGAATAAGATACAAAACAGAACACCGAATAAGATTCATGTAGTTGTTGTTCTTGGAGGGAACAAATGGATGAAATCCGAAAACCAGAAATAGTGTATGAGTATATGGTCGACAACGGTCGATGCTCCGTTGGTTCTTGTGGTGTGTGCTGATGTGTTTTCGGTGTTCTGGATTCACTGCTGGCTATCATTATCAGACAGAGGCGCACAGCCCAACAGATCAGAGTCAAACAACAAAAATGTCTGAATGCGAAACGGCAATGGCTTCATACTGTGCTGTTCCTGCATGGTGTACATTTAGGTAGACACGATAGGGAAGGTAGGTGGGTAATCGAAAAAGGATGGAATTATATAGAGGTGAAGCGGTGTGATGGCACACGAATGACATAGCTGTCAATATAGCTACATAAGTATTTCGTGAGCAACATCCCTTGTGATGAGGTTGGATGAAATGAAATTAGTTCAATGAGCAGTGTGAAGCGAAGTTGCCTGTCTTAAGGACTTAGTTAGCGAAAGACAGCACATTTGGTTCAAAAACTTTTTTTTTTTTAATTTTTTTAATTTTCTGAATAATTTGCACAAGTTTGAAGTTAATTTGTGAAAAAGTTGAGAAATCAAAAATATAAATGCACAGATGCACATAAGTATGTACTTACATCTCTATGTACAATTTCAAAGGTACCTTTCACTGTAATCGAAATTTCTCATAATCGGAAAGAATAGATAATATTGAGCTACTAGTATTTGCGTCAAAAAATTGTTAACGACATTCTTAAAATTTGTGTAAGATATTTTCAATACATCAGCACCTTAGTCTGCCGCAAAAAAAAAAAATAAATGCAAAATATTTTACTGCGATTAGTTGGGAGAATCCGAAATGAATTACATACGTATGTATATATTATTATCACATTCTATTAAAGCAATATAATAGAAATTACTGGTGTGGTTTCCGATTCGGGAAATTGACAACTAATGCAAATTACATTCGCATGGACTTTCATAGGACGATAGCCGAATACTGGATCTTCAGAGACTACACTATATATTGTGTTTAATTTGGACATGCTTCGTCAGAAATGTTTTTAGGTCCGTGCCAGACTTTGGCATGATGCTACACTTCTTTATTCAATCATGTGCTGGAATATACATATGTATGTACTCGAACGTATTGTCCGTGTGGCGAGAGTCATAATGAAAAGTCCATCCAGTAACTACAATAAAATATAAAATAGACGTTGTCTTAAAGAGAGTGCCGCGCAATAAGCAAGAAAGTTTAACAAATAAAAGCCTGCGTCATGATCAATTCAAGTTGAAATCGCATGAAATAACTCAAAAAAATCTTATGCGTTGTTTTTCAGCTTCTTACGGTATAAAAATCATATTATATTATGCAATCGCCAGCATCAAGTACAGAACGTGCCTTCAGAGATGCGGCAAATGATATGCTGTGTTTCAATCGACCACTACCAAGAAATTCCTGGTTTCATAAAAATGCCGATAACTACTTGCAGCTAAACAAGAAGCGTACAAAGCGGCGTACGGAGGGCGAAAGTCGCTCGTGAGCTCTATGAGCGGAAGGGACGGGAATAACATCGACTTCTCCAGAAGAAAATAAAAAACACTAAAAGCGCGTTGTACTTCAAGAATAACGTACAGAAGTTTTACCAACAGATAAAAGGAACCTATCAAGGCAAGAAGACCAGTACAGCAACCCATATAGGTAAAGAAGGAATAGAATAGAGAAAAGAAAATATAGAAAAACGTTTTCTGCTGACTATATAATGGCGAAGAAACCCAAAGTCTTGCCTTCAGGTAAAGTAGACCATTCAACTTATAAAATGATAGGCAAAACTTTCGTCCACCTGACCAAAGTGAAGTATGGCCAGCAACACCTAAACTGAATTCCAACAAAGCAGCTAGTCATGACGGCTTACCATCCGAGGTATTCAAAGCTGCTGAAAATAAGAATGACTTTGTGGAGAGCATACACCAACTCATTTTCAGATCTGGCCAGACAAATATATGCTGATGAATGGAATCTCTGCACAATACACATAAAAGGAGACCCTCTCAAATGCGCCAACTATAGAGGTATAAGTCTCCTCAACATCGCATACAAAATCCTATTTGCCATATTGTGTGAACGTCTGAAACCCTATGCCAACCACCCGATTGTTGCCTATCAGTGCGGTTTTAGACCAGGAAAGTCCACAATCGACCAAATCTTCACACTCCGGCAGATCTTGGAAAAAACTCTTGAAGTCCAAATCGATGCCCGCCATCTTTTCATCAATTTTAATGCCGCATATATGTATATATAATCGTAGCACTTATAGAGACGAACTATATAGAGCCACTTCTAGTTCTGGCATCCTTGCCAAATTATGCAGAATGACGATTAAGATCGCTCGCTGCTCCGTCAAGGTCGGTTTAAGACAAGGTGATGCTTTGTCATGTGACTTCTTTAACACTATACTTGAAAGAATTTTGCAAAAGTCACAAGTGAGCACTGGAGGTACAATCATTCAAAAGTCTGGGGGAGAAGACAGCGGGCTGTGCTCACTAGTATTGAAATGGAAGGTGCTAAAAGGCGTTTAACTGTAAATGAGGGCAAACCTAAGTATATATTGTCTACAATAAGGGACAAACCTCATCGATAAATTGAACTCAACGTCTCAGTCGACATCTATAATTTTTAGGCAGTCAGGGGCTATGTCTACCTTGGCTGTGCTATGAATTGTATCTACAAAACCACTGTTGAAATAAAACGAAGAAGCACTTTTGTCATTAAATTAAATTAAATAGTAAGGTCCTATCACGGAAAACTAAGGAGACTTTATATAAGACCTTGATCATACCAGTCCTAACTTATGGCACTGAAGAATGGACCCTATCGAAAGCGGATGAAGATATCCTCAGTCGCTTCGAAAGAAAAATGTTCAGTCCTGTTTGCGTTGACGGGCCTTGGAGGTGAAGATTCAACCACGAACTAGTCAGAAAACTGCGAATGGATACTAATGTTCCGGCCCGCAGACTTTTTAAATCTAACCCGGAGAAACAACGCAGCAGAGGAAGACCTCACCTCAGCTGAAATACGAGTAGACTTAGAGCGCGTAACTGATGGCAGGTAGCTTAATAAGAAGAGAAGAGGTTTGTTCAGAATCAGGCTCACTCCGAAATATAGCGTAACCTAAGTAAGTGGTAAGTAGTAGGTAGTAGTAGTAGTAGCAACAAGAGACTCATAAGATTGCACCAATAAAACTGCAATTTTTGATGGCCTTAATTTTCCATGTTAAGGCCGTAGCTTGCGTTACAGTCAATATAAATACAATACATATTATCGAATACTTATCAGTGATTATTTTTTTGAAAATATTGACGACGTTGATCCGAGTGATATATGGTTCCAGTACGATGACGGTACGTGGCATATTGCTCTTGAAACCATTAACTTATTGAGGACTCGATTTAATGACAACATTATGTCACGAAATTGGTTATTTGACTGCGGAGATCGTGCGATTTGACACCATTTCATTATTTCGTATAGTAGGTACTATGTTAAATCTTTATTGTATGCTGAAGAGCAGACGTCAATATTTACTGCGTCGTTCATGAGATAGACCTCGAAAGGGTGTTCCAAAATTGAGCCGACAGAATTCACAAATGTCGAATTTCGACAGTGTTAACGGATGGTCGATATAAATTTACCATAAAGCATCTAAGACCGAAGTCGTTGAAACGTTTTATTTAAAAATTTGTTGAATTGCGAATATGCAGATAACCCTGTTTTTTTTCAACTGAAAAGATAAACTTTACTGAGGCGCTGAAAAAATCTTCAGTTGATGCACCAGCTACTATTTTCTTATTGTAGAGTGACATCATATCACGCTCATGGGGTAGCCGGCGTCATTGGGCCATATTCCTTCTATGATGCCAAAGTTAATTGAACAATTATTTAAAATGTTTTTAAGTCTTTAATACGTTATTGAAAATCAGCCTGGAATAACGCACGCTGTTCATATATCTACTTATAAATAAATCATAGGACAAATGAGCGGGGCTAAAAACTTACATTTGCGTTTATCCAAAATCATCATAATCGTATCACTGTTGATTTTCGGGTAATCCATCTGAAAAAAGGAAATAACTTTTTTAATTTTTTTAAAGAAAATTTGGTAGACAAACTAATATAAATTCTTGAGAAAGCTTGACATCTGTAGTTAGACGTCAAGGCGCGCTAAAGTACGATAAACGAAATTCTTTAAAGTTGCAACAGAAATCGAAGGCCAATAAAAGAAGCAAAATAAACTTCAAGTAGGGTTTATATTAATTGACCCACCGAAAACTTCCTTATTTATTATCCGTCGACTTAAATTTTTTAGACGTAAGTATTCGTACCGTTCTTTAGGCGAATGTTTAGCAAAATCATCATAGAAAAATCAAAGCAAGGACGGTTGTCCGGGAACAAGTTAACTTACTGCTAACTGTTAGTTATCTCCTCAATACTGCTCCATAAATTACAGTGATGTTGAATCTCAAAAGCGGAAATGGAAATGTTATTTGAAGATGCTAGAACTCCAAAATAATTCTAATGTGAAGCCAGAATCAGTACAGGGATGCAGGTACATATGTAAGCATTGTAAGCATATTTTGTATAAATAATACGGTAGTCAATCTGCGAAACATCAATGCATCTCTTACTTGTCATCATAGTAAAATGTTTTCAACTGGAATGAAGTTCCAAGTCGTACTTTTGAATTCTAAAATGAATTCAATCGAATCTAAACCGTACAATAGAGATTACCTAAGTATAACTGAGTTGAAGTATAGCTCTGCAGTACGAATATAACTATCCTTTATGAATGTCATTATTTCTTTAAATGGAAGACTACGGTTCGACCGGATATGCAATGTATGCATATCCTATTGCACCCAGAGAGCATTTTCCAAAGCACACAGTGATCAAAAATTATTTTTTGTGTTTGTATTTAAGTATATTAAGTATCAAGGCGAGATCACCATCTTATTGTTCCTAACATCCGTATTCAGAGTGCAGCCCTATATGTAAATAACTTCAGTAGCGTCAAAAAACTGGAAGGCACCAACAACTTGGCGACCATATCTTTCGGGGGGCAGCAGTCATAAAAAAAAATAATCACTGGGATACTATAAACAATAAACTATTCATTAAATTAAAAAGATTTATTTGCGTGTAAAAAGAATCAATGCTATGACATATGGAGTAAAATCAAAAGGCAGAAATTATTTTTTTTTAAGAATTTAACATGCAAGAATACTTTTGAAACGCCTTATCAAGTGCTAAGCTCGGGAAATGGATTAGACAAAAATTAAAACATTTAAGCCTGTCAAGTTACGAGTAACTTATTGATTTTCCTGAGAAACTTCATTTGCAGCAACTGTAAACATTTTGCTTCCATAAATGGAAATAAATTCTTCTCAATAACTTAAAAACTGATTATGAAGAATTGCATTTGTGTGCTTTAGCAACCGCTGATATAATAACGGACATAATAAGAGGGAGGGAAGCCTAGACCCTGCAAACATCTCACGTATTACAGTCAACTAGGGCACATGGTACGAGTACTATTGTATCATATAAATGAAAGGTTTTTCAAAACCATTGGTGGTTAAAACCTGGTTATGAAGGATTGAAAAATTACATGCTGCATAGAAGATAGTTTTCAAAGATATTTGATATAATATGTATTTTTTACAGCGGTTCAGACTTTCTTGTTTAATGAAAACGAAAAGAGGTTAGCTTAATGGAGATTTTTTAAATTCTTTCGAAAGATTATTTCATGCAATTCAACATTTGAAGGTAGGTCTGGGCATATATCCATCATGACTGCCCTGTACAAATCGCATTATAGAGGTCCAATTTCCGGCCACTATTTCCCGCAATTGGGGGCATATATCGTGTAGTATTCGAACAATGTTTTGCTCCAAAGTATCAGTCGTTTGATGATTTATCGGTTCTGCTCCTCATTTGCTATGTCAGCCAAAAGAAGACAGCAATTGTGGTATACAATTAATATATAATTAACTCTTTGAATTATCTCTAAGCCGGTATCGTTATTTAATTTTTTTTAACTGCGAAGTGAATGTAGACAAAGTTCTTGATTACCTCGGAGTTATACCTATCTAATGTGATGTGTAGTACGAGTCGTCGATGTTATGTGCCTTTCTTAATGATAGCATGTGCGTCACTTGTTCGTCGCTTACCGCCAGACCAATCTTCGATGGTTACGTTTCATTGCTTGAGAAGCGCCACAAGGAGCTATGTCTGTATCTGCGTAGTTGCGTGTTTCGGACAGAACGTCTCATGTGTTTAACGTAAGTACCTGCCATGTGGGCTTAAACTTACGGGATGCCCATACATCCATGGGAGCAAGGATACGCCTTGTCATCGCTCACCGTCATTTCACTGTTTCAGATACCAATTCGGAACTGTGTTGCCGGCACAAGTTCCACCCTTGGTAAGAGTCGAGGCCGACCTAACACCTCTTACTGCTCTTAGGGTCACAGCACCCAGTACTTATTGCAACTCTACATTGGGCCGAAACCCTTCCCGCGATTTTGGGTTTAAACCACAGCCACCATAAAGCTCCCACAAAAGGGGACCTATGACCGGCAACTTGTGTCTGATTGAATCGTAGCAACCTTCGGTAGTGTCATCTGAAGATGTTTACGATAAGACCAGTACTTTGCTCTGCCCCCGTTCATTATTAGACAACGTCATTAAAGGGCGAAGCCTTGATAATTGGGCGGGGGCCTAACGTGTTTCGGACAGATGTCTCATGTTTTTTAACGTAAGTACCTGCCGTGTGGGCTTAAACCTACGGGATGCCCATACATCCATGGGAGCTAGGATACGCCTTGCCATCGCTCACCGTCAATCCATTGATACCAATTCGGAACTGTGTTGCCGGCACAAGTTCCACCCTTGGTATGAGTCGAGGCCGACCTAAAACCTCTTACTGTTCTTAGGGTCACAGCACCCAGCACTTATTGCAACTCCACATTGAGTCAACCAAAGGAAAACCAAGGAAAACCAAAAGGAAAACCAAGGAAAACCATAGGAAGACTCTTACCCGCGATTTTGGGTTTAAACCACAGCCACCATGACGCTCCCACAAGGGGGCCTACCTCTAACAAGTCAGGCCCGGACCGAGATCCGGGGGGCTCCTGACTCCCATGGTACCGTGATTTAAGTCCTGGTAGGGACTACCGGTGGTCCAGCCGCCAACAAGACATATGACCGGTAGCAACCTTCGGTAGCGTCATCTGAAGATGTTTACGATAAGACCAGTACTTTGCTCTGCCCCCGTTCATTATTAGACAACGTCATTAAATGGCGAAGCCTTGATAATTGGGCGGGGGCTCCGTGTTTCGGACAATAACATTTTCGACATAAATGGTCTCGGTAAAAGCTTTACCGATCCTCACGGACAGCGAATTTTATACATATTCATCAAGGAGAGCCGGAGAAGTTTTAACAGGGATGCCCAGACATGCCTTCGTATAATTTTTCCCGATATACATATGTGTTGTCATAAGAAGCCTTAATAACGGCAAATAGGCGGTGATGCCGATTTGGAATTCAAGGATCTACGGTAATTGAAAAATTTGGTCAATATTTGATTTTTAGGCCTGAAACCGATACCCGACCAAGCCAATGAGGCATAAATTTTGAAACCATTAAGTAGTACGCGAGAGAATTTTGAGCTTCTATTGGTAAGATTTCGTCCGATATCATTTTAGAGTTTAAGTCCTACCTGCTCTTTACAATGCTGACGGGTGGTTAGTCCGTAGTTACTCGTTCAATTGTCCTCGGGACTCCCGGTCATATACTACAATACATAGCAATATTAAATTTAAACTAAAATTATTCAATTCTCTCCTCATGTTGGTTGGACTGATGAAAAAGTTGTATGCCATTGTCTACGCTAAATGGTTGAATGGTCTGTGATAGCTTAAAATAATTCAATGAACTCAAACTGAAACATCTGCCAGAGCTAGTCTATTCTACTGATGAAGTTCATATTTTTTTGAAATTGTTAAATGTGCTCCGCCATTCTAATTTTAATCCATTCAAAGAATTACACCAACGAACATCTTGTAGACCAAATTATAATGACTGTGTCTACAAGCAATACATTTTCCTCGGCATAGTTGAATCAATGTGACGTACATAGAAGGTATTAAGTCCAGCGACAAGTAATTGGGAGTTCGGAGAGATACATTCATACTTTGTTTCTTATATTTTTAATTTAATTTAATTTAGTTTAGAGAAATGAAAATATACCCAACTTACGGCATGAAATGAAATGCACATCCCTAGTAATACGATTTTTCAAATCAGATTAAGGTAAGTAATTTTCCCCTGACAAAGGGAAAAAGGAAAACTAGAAAACAGAAAGGTAAGTAGAAAATGAAACAAGAAATACCTGAAGAAATCGAGCACACATCTATTACCTTCATCCCTTAAAATGAAAATAGGTACCCTCCCCTCAAAAAGAAGAAAATGCCACCACCAACCGACCGATAAAGAGCAACAGCATAGAATAGAGACAGGAGACCATTTTTCATTTTCAACTAAAGAAATATTGCAACTATTTTTCTTCTACTTGTGTTACTCACGAAAATGACAGAAATATATGTAGAGAAAAAATAGAGGAAAGTAACAAAAAGTCAAAAAATGTGTTTAATATAAAATTGCAGAACAAGGACCCCATTTCATGCTCTACTTTCCGTTCCACATCATCACATAAAAATAGAAAACAACCAATTTACATATATATGAGCAAATTCTAAGCTCACCAAGACTACGGATCCAGATATGGAAATGGCTACGGCTATAGCTACGAATGCGGATACATATGAACCTAGATACCTATACCCTCAACACCCGGATATTTGGAGTTTTTTTAGAAAAAAAAAAAAAAACAAACAAACAAAAAATGTACTCGCACTCCAGATACCGTACCATACGAACCCGTGTTTGTATTAAACAAACATGTGAAATACGAGTATGATACATTTGTGTTCTTCTTTCCCTCTCCCTGTCTGCTGAAGCCATCTCATCAATCTGTTTTCTAAAATAAATATCTACGTTGGCGTACTTTTTTCTTTATATATTTTATTTCTCTCTTTTTAGAAAAATGCCCGGAACGTGACTTTGGCTGAAAACTTTGTCATGGTAATTTAATTTTTTTCCTAACTTGGGATACGAGTATCTAAAATCATACGAGTACCTACCCGTACTCGGATTCGTATTCGTACTCGTTGTAGTTTGAGTAGAGAATAACCACGGGAGTTTCTTCTACAATTTATACTGCGCGATAGAATGAACAAATAGTTTGCTTTAGTTTTATGCGGATCCAAGAAGGAACAGAGAAAAGACATGCTTCAGTAGCGAGTAACGAGTAACGAGTAACGAGAATGCTCCTTGTAAACGAAGAACTAAAAGAAGGGGTTGCTGATAGTTCATCTGATTTAGAAGCCCTCTGAAGTAACAAGCTTTTTGTACGTAAGAACTACAAAATGAGTTAGACAAATTTAAGTAAGGGGTTTTGGTTGTAAATGGCGAATGTTTTAAGCAGGAAAACAATTTCGAGATCTGCTTTATTACAGGAGTTATTGAAATCTTTTCACACCACATAGAAAAAAAAAATACAAACAATTATTGACACCCGCTCTACGTCACTATGATATTTTATTAATTAGCCTTTATCTGATAATTTTCAAGCGACATCATGATCATTGTTATCAGCGCCTGAAGAAAATGCATTTTGAACAATTTGTTGGAACGAGACTTAATTGTGTTGAGGGAGTGTTGCTTATAAAATTTCAAATACATTTTTAATTGTTGTTTGAACTTAATTGTACATTATTAAGACTAAATATTGAATTTTACCAACTGGCTAAAACACTAAAATAATGTAAGAACTTTTGTAACCCCACAAAATTTAAATAAAAAATCTAATTTGTTAAAATTCAGATGTCATTCCATTGAAGTTACTGAATGAACAGTATTACTTATAAAAAAAAATATTAAATAAAATAAATTAATAAATATTTAGGTTAAAATTGTACTTATTTGAGGGTATACTCTGCGGAAGCAGAGAGAGTTAACTTAGTTTTTGACCAACTAACTCCAGTTTCGCACTTCATCTTGTGCGTGCAATCCAAAACAAGGTATTCCTCAAGTGCGTCACTCCTATCATGTTCTTTTGCGACTGTTTAGGCGAAGAAATCGTCTGCTAGACATAGTGATATTCCATCCCGCAGTAAGTTAAGTACCCAAATACCAGTTACAGACGTCATCTCCAATAAACAACGCTTTCGGATAGGGCTACAGAAAATGCCTTATTTTCCTAATTCGACGTTGGATCACCTTTAAAGATTCTAGCACCATAACTACGATATTGGTCGTCGGTTTTGTCGAGGAGATCGAAGAAACATTTTTCAGAAGCATCGTCTATTTCTTCTGTGAGAGCTTAAAGACATGGATGTTGGCAATTTTACCTTGGTGCCGATTGTTACTGTTCAATAATCCGAAAGGGTATCGAGGATGAACAAAATCGAATGGACGAACGATACGAAGAAAACCAAGAAAATATATGTACAATTACACGAAACAACAACCTTTATTCCCAATATCTTTACCATGCTGCGTCTGAAATCCAAAAGACCTAGACTACAAAATCTTAACATGAGTAAATACAAACAAGATACACGGCAATAGGAAAGCTTTGAGTAACGTTACTAGTTTGAGTGAATTATTGTAACGTTAAGAAATATAGGTCAAATATGGCAAATACAAATATGTTTGGATTTCAGAACACATAGTGTAACTGCAGCAATTTATAAATTACAAAGTATGAGTATCAAATTTAAATAGAACATCTTTTTAGAAATCGATAAATTAATTAACAAAATGATTAAAGCGTTCCTAGACAGTTACAATGCAAACGAATGCGTGTTGAAAGCTCAAGACTTCTTTCCTTTGTCTGCGGCTTACAACAAATGGGTATCGGTGCGGATATATGTACATAAACATACCATATATATATGCCACAGTTTTATTCTCTTTCTGTCAAGCTTATGCTGTTGCACTTCCTGGATTTCGATGATATTTGCTTTATAGCAGTCTATCTATTTGGCTGAACGTGGCCTTTTCAAGTTCCGAACATTTCATGTGAAGATCTTATGGCCGTGGCTTTCATTAAATTTTCTGTGTAGGTAGCCCCAAGCACCGCCCCCAACCTGGAACGCCAGGTACTTTCTGGGACCCCCTGGAAAAGAGCGGACATTCCGCAATTAGATACCTCCTTATGAGAGCTGCAGCTGACTTAGTAGAAGTTCATCTATTACCACATCTACTTCGATACCCTAACTTATTGACCTCAGCTAGATATACGAGGGGCGTTCAACATATTCTCGGTATCGGGGTGAAGCTGTGGTTGTATATATAAATTGACTTATTTATCAAGTAATACTATTATTTTAGTGCATTCATATAAAATTTCATATAAATGTGATTATTAATTCGCGTTTTATCTCTAGTTAAACAGAATCATAATGGCAACTGAGACGATGATGGTGAAAATTGAGCATCGCGCTGTAATTAAATTTCTCACTAAGCAAGGAAAAAGTCAAAAAACTATTCATTAAGAGATGGTGGCTGATTACCATGGTTCCGTACCTTCATTATCAACTGTGCAAAAGTGGTCAAGTGAGTTCAAAAGAGGCAGAGAGAGCATTGAAGACGACCCCCGCTCCGGCGCCCCGGCTACTGCTTGTACGGGAGAAAGCATCAAAGAAGTCGAAAACTTGTTCTTAGGATGCCCGAATAAAGGTGAAAATGATGGCAGAGATCACCAAGTTTCAATTGGTACCATTCACACCATTCTTCATGACCATCTTAACCTTTCAAATGTCAGTGCAAGGTGGGTGCCACGAATGCTCACAGCGCCTCAGAAAAAAGTGAGAATCGCATGCTGTAGAAAGCTTTTGGAGATGTGTAGTGAGAACGCGGACGGTGTTATGGATCGAACTGTTACTGGGGACGAAACATGGGTCCACCACTATGACCCTGAAAGCAAACAAGAGTCCATGCAGTGACATAAAAAAGGAACAGACCCCCCGAAGAAGTTCAAAGTCACTCCGTCTGCCGGGAAGCTCATGGCCACCGTTTTTTGGGACTCAAAGGGAATCTTGCTCATTGAGTACAAAAAAAAAGGTGAAACCATCAACGCCACATCCTACGCTTCCACTTTGCATAATTTGCGGGAGGAAATTAAAAAGAAAAAACGGGGTAAACTCGCAGCGGGTATGTTGCTTCTTCATGACAACGCTCCTGTTCACACGGCGCGAGTTTCGAAGAAATCCAACACCCACCCTATAGTCCAGACCTTGCCCCTAGTGATTATTTCCTGTTTCCGGATTTGAAAAAATGTCTTCGTGGAAAAAGATTTTCGGATGATGAAGAACTCAAGTCGGCAATAAATGGGTATTTTGCAGAGAAAGAGGAAATTTATTTTTTTGAGGATTTAAAAAAGCTTATGTCAAGATGTAACAAATGCATTGATGTTAGGGGAGATTATATTGAAAAATAAAAACAATTTAAATTGAATTCGCATTTTCCTTCATATCGATACCGAGAATATACTGAACGCCCCTCGTAGGTTGAGTCTGTCATTCTGACTATTAACGAAACCGTTTATTCAGTCATGCGAATTCAGCCGCCGTATGTTCTTCAGACATTTCTGTAAGGATTTTAAATTTGACAAGCCAATCCTAACTAGACAAGGCAGGTATCCAGTTACCACGAGGATGTAAAATGAACACAATTGACTCGTATTCATAATTACGGCACTGGTCATCGCCAGTTTAACGTCGCTCAGTAGTATGTAGTACATAGTGTCATGGTTATCTCGAAGTAACAAGTATTGTTTATGGAAATTATGTATTAAATCGCAAATTTCAGAAGAGTGTCTCAACACAGTGTACTACTGGTTGCTACAGAAATCACAGCCTTGGCTCCAAAGCAATTCGTTTTAACAATGCCGGTATTGGACCAATCGGACTCGGTTTTATTTATTTCTGCAGATTTAGATAAAATAATGAGTCAGTGTGAAAACAAAGATACTACGTCGACTAATGCTTGACATTAGCCTAACAGGAGCATAGTTTTATCTTCATATGAACGATTTTCCTCTACTTGGACTTGCTAAGCTTTGTAGCATTCGAATTACTCTACGATCTTACTTCGACGTCAATTTCTCGATATCTGATTTATCTGTTCCATTTCAATCAACTGAGGTACCAGAGTATTAATTGTATGCTAGCCAGAGGCGGCCATTAATATAAAGTATGTATACTCGAAAACGGGTTCAGGTCCATCTGCTGTGCTAGAAGCCAATTGAGACTTTGCTTTGGAATATGTATATTGGTAGCTAAGCACTCAGACTTGCGTACGCTTATCTAAGAGAACTTCAGTCCACAAACCTAAAAAAATGCATATCTTCTTGACTCTATTGGCAGCGATACCTTTCAGAGAAGAAAGGGAATGTCCTGGCGTTTTTGAACTTTAAAATAAAGGAACTATAGAGGATGAGTATGATTATTGACATCGAAATACTCTGCTCCTTATCAAATGAGTTGCTAATTAAGAATCTGACTCTCTAGGTAGGAGGTTGTACCTGATACCGATCAACCGGAACTGACCAATCACTAAAAAGTACATGGTTATTAGCCAACAATAAGCCCTGGATAGTGGCAGATTCTCATTTAATCGTAAAAAGGATAATGGTTTTCAGATCTTCATGTCCAATATTAGACTTCTGCGAAAAGCACAACCTACAAGTACGGTGGGGCAGGCTGCTCAATGGGAGGATGAAAATTTATGAAATATCCTGCGGAGATTGGTAGTTTCTCCAAAAATAGAGCTTATTTGGATGCTAGCTTAAGTCTTAAGTTTCAGACATGTGAATGGGGGCCTCATGACAAATACATATCATAATATAGAAGAGAAAGACGACGACACCCAAGGATGGCTAATTCGATATCATAAATAAAATATATGTGCAGTGTTCATGTCGAATTTGTTGTGTGATTTTAGAGCTATTTTTAAAATACAAAAGAAAAAAAACAACAGTAGGAAGGAGTTTGACGTCCGATAGCTACAATTTCAAGATTTCACCAAAGTATTGCCCATACAGTGTCTTGTAATCCCTCAAGTGGTTCTTTGCTGTCAGAATCAAATACGGAGGACGAGTAGAGCGACATGCTTTGATGCAATTACTTTAATATACAGAAGTGGCAAAGATAGTTCTTGCAGATAAATGAGAGCAAAACGAAGTACAAAAAACACTGATATTTCATCACTTTAGGCAGATATAACTTTGGCACAAGAGCCGAGTTCAAAACGAAACTAGGACTGTGGAATAAACAGAGATATACTATGTTAGACCACAACCTTATCAGTAATTCTTTATGGCATAGAACAATGAATTCAGCCGAGAATGGGTGAGATGTCGTAGGCTAATTTCAGGGAGAAATTCAGGCAAAACAATTTGGCTGTACAATGACAAGTCGACTGACTAGTCATAATAGTCCGCATACCACTAATACCGGGATTCCAGGCTGTACTAAGAGCATAGAGCAAGAGAAGAACGACTTGAATCCAGTAGTGACTTTTTATGGATCACAAGCATTGCAAAATCAACCCCTCCTTTGGTTTTACACAATAAAAGCGATTCCTATACTATTTCATTGTCATTACTAGAGATGTAAACACTCGTTTAACAATTTGCATTCACTTAACTGATATTCCCAAAAATGAGACAAATTTACGACATACGCACACCAAAAACTACATTTGCTATTTTCATTTGTTTTGACAACACAAGCAAGAAGCCATTGGCAAAATGACAACCACCAACACTTTCATCATCGTATGCAGCCCCCATTATGTACTTACGAACATGTACGTTACACCCTAACCCGTAGCCATTTCAATTTCTCACGTCCTTGCACATTTGCAAAACTTCTAACCAACAAGAAACGAAAAAAAAAGAAAAACGAAGATACTTTTTCAGTAGGAGTGGGTGGATGGATGGATTGATGGGAATGGCAATGGCAATGGCAAATCTAATACTTTTTCCTTGTTGCCCATATTTTACCATTTTACCCGCAACCTGACAGCAACATGTAAAGCATGCTGCATATTTGTACGTGCCGCAGAGGTTGACGGTGGTCTTAGAGGTAGTGGTAACGATTTCACTCCCCCAATTTAATAATCAACATGTATCCTTGTTCATGATGAAGAACTCATTGCGGTCTTCAACAAATTCCATTAGATAAGAATGCCTCTACTACCAATAGCTGAGCTTAATATGACGCCACATACGAGTAGAATACGAGTAGACTTACGGATAGATAGACACATATGGAGTACTAAGGGTGGCATGTAGTATGGCATTCATTCTGATCCGTATCTGTATCCTGTCTAAATGAAGGCGAGTAGCATCGTTATTGACTTGCCTCTGAATTATATATGCACGTCAAGAGATAGGTAGGTAAGGATATTTTGTGGCTTTCTGATTATATTACATATCTTGTCATATCCAGGCGTACTATGGCGAATCCATACATATTCCGACTACAGTGTCTGAGTTTTTGGTAAGTTTTCTAATTACTTTTGGTATCTTTGTGGGTATGTATGGTATATATGTATATGCGTGTATGACGTATTAATTTGGCAGTTGAATGTTTACAAAACAATTAACCCTTGTGAATAATAAGGGGTGTGGGCATTTTTGTCTGTATAAATAGAATATACAGACAGACAGTCAATGCGTGCTATCAGGTTTGTTAACTTATATTTGTATCTTCACTTAGATAGGTAGGAGGTCTTAATTGACCTTGTGTGGCTTTCATTTAGACTGCAAGTGTGTTTTTTGGGCGTTTAATTACTGTCCGCTTTTGAAATAATAGTTCACCCGGTCGTTGCTTTAAGGCATTGCAGCCAACTGATTAAATTTTGCAACCCTATTTAATGGTAAATGGTGTCAGGTGATGTCAACCAAAAAATGCATGACTTCATAAAAATACGAAAACATATGATAACCTTAAATTAGCTCTGATCACAAGTTGTCAATTGAATTCTGATAATATGAAATGCTGGAACGATTTCTACCGAGAATCCCTAAACAAATCTCGCTGCCTCTAATGACCGGAAAAATAGGCTAACAGAGCAGTTTTTCTTCTTGACGAAACTTGTTCTACGTTAAAATACATAAGAGAAAACAGAAGAAAACAGTTAAATACCGGCCTGGGAGGAGATCCAGCAACAACATTCATTCATTCAGAATGCACTACCTGCCAATTGAGAAAGCGTATAAGTCCCTAATGAACAGATCCATATTCGAAACAAAATATAAATATCTTCGTCAACATTCAGGCCACGATTAAGGCTATTGGACAATCTCAAAGCTTGTTGAACCTTTGAACTACCCGCCATTTCAAGAGACGAACGTAGAGAAGAAAAATTGACCACAACTCCATTCTTTTCGAGCCGGAATTCTTTTGTCGCACTTTACTTCAAAAATCTAGATGGGAGAATCTGGCAAAATGCATTATTCTTGAAGAGCTTAATTCTGCATACCTCAAATACTGAACACATAACTGCTGTTTTTTCTTCGGTATAGGATCATTCTATGAAGGATAGTCCGACGTTCTAAATGACATACCTCCGATTTGACTGAAAAGTGGTAGAATTACTCATTGGAGTAGTACGTATCATAAGTCAAAAAAAGTTTTGCAGAATTCGATATAATTTGCGTGTAACGGAACTTCAAAAATTGGCAAAAAACCAAAATTTATGCTTTTAAATATAAAATTTAAAAAAATCATAACTTTGGCTCTGCTCATCAGAATTTGATAAAATATATGGTGCCTTTTTGAATTCAGAAAAAGGTGAATTTTCAGAGATGTGGAATAATTTTTATTTTCAAGGACGAAGGATATTCTAGAATATCCGTTTTACACATATCCTTGAATAACTAAAAAAATTGTATTTTTTTTTTATATATATTATTTTATTTTATTTTTTTTTATATTCGTCCTCTATTTTCATTTCAAAGTTTAAGTTGGGATCTCTATGGGTTCGGCCAATATAATGTTTTATAGGCGGCTAAATATTCTGTAATAAATATTTTCCTTTTAAAAAAAAAGTCACACTGGGGCCTTTGTATCCCAAGGCCTTAAAAACTAAAAAAAAATCATTATTTATTATCTTTTAAGAGTATATACATATTCCACCGATGAAAAGGAAACATTTTTTCCTTTAATTACTCCTTGTGAAACAGATGAAATATGAAGAAGTTTTCTTGTTTCCGGCACAATTCTTAGATTAGAAAATCCCGATTTCATCAATAATTTTTCTTCATTATACTCCTGTGTGGTCACGTAGGAGAACTCCATATTCTTTATATTTTCAGTGGCCCAGTTATATAACTGTAAGGGAGTTGTTATGTGTTCCCTATACGGTCTTTGTAGGCTAGCTCTGGCAGCCAGTTTTTTTATTGTACCACCAAGTCCATCGCATGCGCTCTTACCATGAGAGATCGCAAAGAAGTTCCATTCAGCATTCACTCCAAAATTCTGTTCATGCAATGTTAAATTAAAAAAAATACTGTACTCCGATAGTGTCATGCTTTAAGCAGTCACTGATTACAACAAAAATTTCATATTTAATATCGTCCATCTGGTTCCGGTAATATATTGCGAACGGGTGAATCGTCGCCTTTTCGTTCGTCCAGTGGTATCCGTGTACTGCATCTTGCACAACAAAACCATAATTTTCGGAAAAGTCCAATGAAACAAGTATGTCCGTTTTCGTTAAGAAAGTTTTGACTTCCTTTATGTACCTCTTTTGTTGGTCAGTTATAAAAACATGACGAATGAAAAACACCAAGACGTTTCAAAAAGCTCTGAATGAAATCCTCAGAGTTTTCAATTCTCATTTCCAATTTTGATCGGTCTGTGTGGGTCCACTGATAGTATGTTACGTCTTCTATGAATTGATTACTAAAAGCAGTGTCAAAGATTCTCCTTAATTTAGAATAGTTTGGCCAATTAAGGCACTTGCCCAAGTAACAATTTATAGCATATCAGGAGGGTTACAAATTACCAAAGCTAAGCAGGCTCTGCTTTGATTAATCAAATTGAATGCAATGTCTTTATCGAAATACATTTCATCAACTTCAGTTTGATCTTCAACCTCTAGCAATGATGGCGTTGTGTCAAAATTTCGGATCTGACTCAATTTTTTCCTACACGTGAGCAAATTACCAACTTTGTGTTCAATTTTGGTTGCATCGTAACCATCCATGGTCGTACAGGCCGCAAATCACGAGCACTGGGTTGATGAGGTGGTAGATCCAGAGGATTGTAGCACGTTTTCCACACAAAAGCACTCATTATAAATTTATATTACTCACAACTCTTATTACGATACAATCTAAAATAAATCCCGAGCTCACGACAGATTGACATCAAGTGAGTGCAAATAAATTAAGCCTAACTTCTAAAATCCTCAAAAATGGGAAATGTGCAGTTACTAGTCATTGAAGAAATAAAACAAGCACAGTGACGTTTTTTTCACTAAAGAAAAACAGCTATGTACTTATGTATGTGCACTCGGGTTATATAGTATGTATGGATGATAAGAGGAGTAACGTAATAAATATTTAGTTTTTTGATTTAGCCGCCTATAAAACATTATTTTGGCCGAACCCATAGATATCCCAACTTGAAATTTGAAATGGAAATAGAGGACGAATCTCTCTATAATATAAAAAAAAACAAAATACCATTTTTTGAGTTGTTCAAGGATATAGTCAAAGATATATTCTGGAATATCCTTCGTCCTTGAAAATAAAAATTATTCCAAATTTTTGAAAGTTCACCTTTTCCTGAATTCAACGAGGTATATTTTATCAAATTCTGATGAGCAGAGCCAAAGTTATGATTTTTTTTTAATATAAAAGAAAGCATAAATTTTGATATTTTGCCAATTTTTGAAGTTCCATTACACGCAAACTATATCGAATTCTACAAAACTTTTGCCTTATGCCTTATGATTCGTACCACTCCAATGGGTATTTTTTACCACTTTTCAGCCAAATCGAAGGGATGTCGTTCAGAGCTCCCCATATATAGTAGCTTCGGCTATCGTGGAATGACCCTTTAGCATTTTATTATTTAATTTTTATTCTAATTCGAAGAAAATGAACTTTTAACTACTTTCAGAGGTATTAGCGGAGCCGAGGTATTATTACCTCAGAATTTTACTATGATATTCTCTTCTTGTCTTGGATACGTTTACAGCTAGATTGATTACGTTCGCTTTTGTTACTATTCTCGCAACATACTGATTATGTCTTCTTAAAATGATTTATTCAGACTTGTTTAAGGGGAATGCCAAATCTAAACAAAGTCTCTGTTTATCCTCCTCGAGGTATCCCTTTAACACGTTTTAATGTGGGCAGGGATTCCGTCTTTCTAAATTTAGTCTTGCGATCTAGGGGAAAAAAACCTATCAGCAGGTCTTACTTCGTGCTCAGCAGACAGCGTAAGAGTAGAGTACTCTCTGGGCGAAGAAGAACAAGGCTTTAGAAATTATTCGTTCATACTACGACGGCTAATTGCCGTCGATTTCGGTAAATGATCAGAAGGTTTAAGGAACTTTCGAGAGATAATTTTTTCCAAAGATCTAAGCACCAATTTAAGTAAATGACATGTACCGATTTAGGTGGAATCACGAGCTGTACGCCGATATTGACATAGTTAGGAACACACAAATCCAGTGGCTACGGCAAAGAAGGTACTCTTTCCGGACTATTTTGCTAGAACTTATAGAAAATGTCCCAATATTCATTGAAAGGAACAAGTTGAAGATAGCTTTCCCGCACTAATGCTCAGTTCGAAACTTTCATGGAGATTTGATGGTAGTCATACACATGCTGCTGAATTTTCTCATGGGATTCAAAAACCGTACAGAAAATTAATTGTCTCATTACATACTCCCTCAAGCGAAGTCATCAGATATTGAGAAATCAAAGTCCGGGAATAGTTTGGACTAAGAACCATATTTCAGAAATAAAAAAAAATATAGGCTATAGAAGTTTGACTTACAGATTATATCCCATACAAAGTAAAAGATTACAAAAGAATACCTTTTGCATACATGTTTGGTGTCACCGCCAATAGAAGCGAAACTACGCATTCGCGTGTATGTATATATGATGTAACAATTTCAAACGTTCACCCTTCAATTTCATCAGCAAATAAATTACCACTCATGCTGTTCTCTTATTCATAATTTTATTTCAAAAACTGCAGTGCCATTTTGTTTTGGAAAAACTCTTACAATTCCTCCAAGCGGAAAGAAAAAAACAACAAGGACCTTAAGCTTTCTTTTCACCTAGCAGACTGTCTGCTCCAATCATCATCATCAAGCACGTAGATATGGGTTACATTTTGCACAGGAACCTCTCCGGCCATGTTTGACGTCTTCGTTGTCGTCGTTGTTACTGCTGTAGTCAGTGACAATGACTCCTTGGTCACATGTGTGACTAAAGTTTTCTGAAAATTTTTATTACAAAACGTTTCGTCGCAATATGTGAGTTGTTTTGGCACACAACCATATGTTATAAATCCAAATTTCTGCACCAATATCGAAGATACGAGTATGATTGTGCGACGCATACGAATAGATATAAATGTACTACGCCACCACTACGGCACTATGAAACTAGGAACACCAACCCCATAACCCTCTACAATCCTCACTCACCTTCCAACTCCTGTTGCAGGGAACCAATTTCAATTGGTGAAGCACATGGAAATTGTAATTTTCTTCGCTTTAAATTTGAAATTTTATTTCATCTTATGCCGATGCAAATTTGTGAAACCCCCACTGTTCGCAAGGAGAGCTGAAATTAATTTCTCAAAATTCAACAATCCCATCGGAAGTGTTTGTATTTTTCCATACTTAAGAGACTGAGATACGAGATATGAATGCTGCCAAGTCCTCACGCCAGCTTAATGCTGGTTTTGGGCTAATTATGCTAAACGGCCAATTGCGAGCAGTTAATTTAAAAATGGAGCCATTCGAGAATGAAATAACAAAGTCCGCTATAGCCTACCTTTAAGTCATTTGCACGAGATGCGCATAAGAGAAGAAACACAAGCAACACTATGACGAAAGTCGAGAGGAAGGCCAAGAAGTATACTAATTTTAAATTTTATCTGCAATTCCCTGGGGATAACCCTTTTTAATTCGGTTCTCTCGGTTGTGCTCCATCTTTTCATGTTATCTCGGAAGTTTTTCTTGTTTTGTGTTTTTTTATTTTAGCTTGCCTTTGTTTTGTATTTTTCCTCCGTTTGTAGTTTACTAACTCGTCTTGTAAACACTTTTTCGCTTTTTTCTTTTTTGTTCTGATGTATTTGAATGTTATGAAATCGAATGGACCAAGGTATAGAATGGAATTGAATGAAAACAATCTTGTGGAACGTTTTAGGGATAGGAGCACGGCAGGCGTCTTTCTTTGAACTTCAGCGATTGAGCGTGGATCGATTTATTTCTGTAAATATGGCAGATACCGACCGGATACCTTTTCTTTAAGGTACATCTGTATCTCTGGTTGTATATCATCTTGAGCAAAACAATTCGATCTCATCACTCAACAAATTATCTAAGTAACATTGGTCGTATTGTCGATTGGGGAACGCTTGTTTTATCTGCGGTGGTGTATCAAAGTGCTTGGATCCATGAAAACAGCGGGCGGAAAGTTGATACGTGAAATAGTTTTTTTTTTTCGATTACAAAAGTTGCACAATGAAAATATCCACATACGGTTGGGTGAGCGAAAAATGAGAAAAGGCATAAATTTCGTGAAAAGATAAAAACATGTTTCTAGGAGCGAGCATTCATATGCAAAAAAGAATGCTGAATAATAATTTTGGAAGAGTTCTAAAAACTGATTAAAGTTCCTTGTCATCAGGATTGCGTATGCAGGCTTAGAGATGTCAACCGGCATACAGAATAATGGTGAATACATGACGCCGACCTGGAGGCAACCCCAATCAGGACAACGTTCACTAGCAATGCCTTTATCCACAAAATCTAATTTGGCGACGCCGTGTAGTTTGTATGAATTAGACATGCCAACAATAGTTGCATATGTCGATGAATATGTCCAACACGTACTCCTTTTGGTCGAGTTTGTCTTCAATTCTGCCCACCAGATTTTGATGTGTAGTCTTGCAGGATCTTTCGCGGTGTAGGCATCATACTGCATCTTCAACGCAGGATGCATTTCGTAAAAGAGTTTTGCGTACATGAAGCTCAACCATTCCCTCTATGTTAAGTTCAGTTTTGGTATTTACATATGTATATATACAGCTTTTTTTGCGTGTATTTTGTTTTTTTAGTGTATATGCTATGGATACCAGGCGACTTGATGCCATCAGAGGACGCAAAGTGTGGGTGTCATTAGATTTTTTGCATGTCTAGCTGGTTTGCCCCTTGTTTAATTCAAGGCTGACCGGCTGCATTTTCCATGCTTTTTTACAACTTCTTTCGATATATTTCCATTTCTTGTGAAATGTTCGCCCTTAACGGAAACCAAGATTAGTAGTTTGTTCGTATAGAACTGTGACTTCAAAGACCACCCCAAATAAAAAAGTCTCAAAGGGCTAAGTCCTGCGATGTTGCGGTGCAAATGTACAAATTGCCAAAGCGAGAGATTAAGCGGCATCGGAAGTGCTTCCTGTGCAATATTCGCATTTGCTCGTGATGTTTGAGCAGTCGCATCGATCCGCTACAAGCATACATACGTTTCACAGCCCAGTCCGTAAGTAGTCGTCCTCAAAAAATATTTACCAAATACGTTTTATCATCAACCCTAAACCATAATTTTGCTTATTAGCAATGTGCTTCGTCCCTTTTGATGATTTTCATTAGTATTTAGAGAGAAACTTGCTGTAAGGACCTATTTGATGTCTAATTGCATGCTTTTTGGATGCCTGAAACCACAGCAGTAATATTTCCCACTGAAAGAATAGTTTGAGGCTGGCCCCGTCTCTTCCCGTATTGGGACAATTTCTTCGTGTCGGACAGCCATGCAGATGCACTTTGAACAGATTTGGCCACTGTATTTGGTGATGGTCGATAATAAATTACTTTTCATATTTTATTAGGAAACATATATAATTATGGGTTATGTTGAATTTATTAATTCCATCCCGCTCAACTTTAACAGACCCGATAAAGTATGCTTTCACCCTGATAGGTTGGCAAACCATTAATTT
The DNA here is from genome assembly GCA_949129095.1 of Volucella bombylans. Lineage (NCBI taxonomy): Eukaryota > Metazoa > Arthropoda > Insecta > Diptera > Syrphidae > Volucella > Volucella bombylans. The sequence continues at coordinate 189,035,384 of OX422140.1, read as the reverse complement.
CTGCTTATATGAAAAAAAATCTGCAGTATCTTCCTAAGACAATGCTTAGAATAACCTCAAATATTCTCAGACCCACAACGATAGGCCGAAGATAAGCCGAAGTGAAGAAGAAGTGCAAAGCCGCAGCATGCTCAGAAACGTTTTATGACTTTCAGACATCTATTTAATAGCTGCGTTTAAATCTTCCCCTGCAGTCGTTTTGGAAATTCACTCTTTTCTCTAGCTAGAAACCAGTTCGAAGCAGCAACATCTGCATGAAGTTAGTCTTAAGGAAGATAGCAGTGGGCTGCAACGGTCACTCCAGGATTTTACTAGGCAGGACTGCTACTTTGATGTTAAATACAAATCTGAAATTACTAGCATGATTGAGTGGGGACTTAATAGCATTTCTGATGCAAAGAGATTGTTCTGATGTGGCTCATGATACAAGGACGGGCATATTTCTTGGTTCACTCAAAATATAGTAGACCATAATAGAACGAAATAGGCGACATACATACATTGAAAGTCAAAAGGCAAATTAAGCCATGGGAATGTAAATAATAATACCTAAAGTGGTAATATCTCGCATCTCTGGACCATATGTATCTCTGTGATCGGTATTAAATAGTTATGTAAAAGATCTCGACCAAACTAAAGCTAAAATGGCTCATTACCTGGATCTAAAGTGGCGTGAATTTTGAGGTAGTGACATATTCCAAGCTTATATGTTTAAATATTTTAATTTGAGGTAACATACGCTGTAATTGGTGAGCGGCACTGGGCAATAATAACAGATTATTAGGGCCACAGTGGAGCGTAACTTGGAGAATATATATCTCTAACATGCGAGCGCAATATTCATAACAATTCGTAGAACAATCGCTCTGGTGCCTCCAAACTTCAAAAGCCACTTCATTTTAATCCATGGCAATTTCATCTAGGGCACTTAGATGATGAAATTTGATACTCTTACATTCTGGGGTTACGTCAAATGGCATACCTATTTCAACTATCCAGAAACCTTTTAATATCCTAAAAACAAAATCCACCAATTTATAGTCGGGATAGAGTGCAAAATTTATAATTGAATCAGCTTGAGTAAGTGGATCGTAAGCCATAGGCAAAAAATTCTTCTTCTTCGTTTATTAACCATTGAAACATGTAGTATAAATACAATTACATTTAATATGACGTATTTCTCGCGAATACATATCAAGATTGCCAAAGCGCTGACTTCGGGATTGACTAAATTTAGAATTATTCTACACGTTGCTTTATTTCTTTATTCTGTATTTAGAACCCCTATTGCTTTTTGAACCGGACTTTCCTTTGTTGCACATGGCAAAACTAGCTTATTTAACTTTTTCCCTAGCCTTAAACATCACCGGCTCGTAACGTTTTCACTTACGTTACCATAATTTTTCCTTTACACTTCTCGTATATCATCCAACGTTGCGATGCGTATGTTAGAGCTGGACGAACGACTGTGACGTGTAAAAAACGTTCAAGTTTAAACACATTTTTTTTATTATAAGAAACTGTAGAGGGTCCGCACCCAATACTAACAGTGTGTATATCATCGTCATTTGTTAACAACATATCCTAGGTATTAACATTTTTTGCACTTTCCACAATGACTCCTCCTAAAATGATCTCAGGATTCGGATTTGTGTGTTCGGAAAGTATTACTGATACCCCAACTCTAATTCCAGTATTCTCACTGTTCATTTAATTTCGTTTTAAGGTCATCCCAAATTTGACGCATCATTTATATATGTGTGTCGGGTACATATTGGGACAAAGTCCATATTCTTTTTCTATAATTTGCGCTCGCTCAAAGGATTTGAGCAGCAATTTGTACACAGCGCGGGCGATATAAGACATCTAGGAACTCTGGGAAGCATCGCGATGTTTCTTCAGCATTATTCGTAAGCATTGAATTGCGCCATATGTCGGCCTGCCCCTCACAAAACCGCTCTGTTTTCCATGGTGTTTAGTAACATTGCTTGGTCGATTATGTAGAACTTCCTTAAATATTTTTTTAGCATGCAACATTACTCTCACCGATCGATGGTTGTTGCAATTTGTTATGTTACCTTTGCCTTTATACTGTGGGACAAGCAAATTCATCATTCACTGGTTATGCGCTTAATCACCTCTCATGAGCTTTTTATTCCTGTAATTATCGATTTTCGCCCATACTTCGAATGGCATATGATCATAAGATCCGGTACGGCACACATCACTGGTTCATTCCATTTACTATTTCGCTTACTTCGGCTTCCGTAAGATATACCGCTACAGTCGAGGGAACAGTACTGATAGGGAATTCTTGGGTGAGAAACATTTTGAAGTGCTCTTTTCATCTATTACAAATGTCGTTGTTCCTTGTTACCTCGTCTCGATATACATAACATATGTATATCGCCGATTGAATCATTTCCAAGCAGTTCTTCGTTGTGCAGCAGTCTTTATTAGCTCGTTTCCTTTTGCTTCCACGATAGACTTACTCCATGGGTCGTCACTTGCTGATAGATTGTGAGAGGGCCTCTCCTGATTCCCGATGTAATGCTTTTACTAATATCGCACGTGCTCTAGCTATCGCTTTCTTCGCCCCTTTTTGGCCACATTCGTAGTTTATCTCCAGACCTACTTTACAGGTTTCGCTATTTCCACTCCGTACTGCCGTTTTTGCCTCATCGTTCCACCATCCTTCTGATGGTGAAGCCACCTTCGGGTGGGGGGGGGGGGGGGGCTTCACAAATCCTAGTGCAATAGTACTTGGAGATTCCATAATCGAAATTAGGTTTCATCACGTTTCTTGATTTATGTTGGGTCGGTATTTTTTTTGAAAACCGATCAGAGTTTCATATATTTCTCCTCGCAATCGTTTTTAGTTTAGTTCTTTCCCCTGGTACGCAGCACCTTCAGCCATGCCACTCTAGCAGAATTAGCGCTGTGTCGATTTATATTTTAAACTTTCTTAAGTTTTTGACGAAAAATCAGCAAAAGTCGCCCAAAATCATTTTTGAAAACTGTGTTTAGTGTTTCGCAATTATTTGCCAGATTTAAGTACTTAGTTACAATATAAAGGTTACAATTTTAAAGTCATAATCAATAAAGATGTCAACGAGAAACAAAACTTACATGTACGCTTATCCAAATTCCAAATCATAATTCCACCACTGATGACAAAAACCAAAGTAATCCATCTGCAAAAAAGCAAATAAAAACAAAATATCAACAACATTCTCACTAATCACCTGAGCAGGTCGTTAAAATTAGGTTGTCTATAAGATACTTGACCAAAAAAAGAAACATAATACATAATCTGATTTATATAGATAGAATAGAAAAATAAAAATAAATAAGAACACACCTCATCAGACAGACGAAAATCGTTTGCCAACTAAACAATCTCAATGAGTGAGTGTTCATCATCTCATCTAATATCCGCCCTTGGCTCTAAGCAAATGTTAACGCAATGCCAGTGGGCCTACATCGAGTGTGATACTGTGACATTCGTGAAAACCCAAATAAATTCGTAATTTTTATAGATAAACCATCTCGGCTGTGACAGCTTGAGAATATTTGTTTACGAGTATTTGCAATTCAAAATAACTAAAGATACATAAAGAAACAAAGAAAAAAAAAACTGCGAAATATCACGCTGTCAGAACCGCCAACAGAGGTAAATACTAGCGAGGGATAAGAGGCGGAAAGTGCCAATGTCAAACTAAAACTAAGTCACTCGATTAAACATGTGAAAAGCATTTCAAAGCAAAAAACTAAATTCATTTCAAATTTTGTTGAAAACATCACATTGGGCGCTTTGAGATATTTTTCGCCAAACCACTCGTACTCGTATATTACGGAAATTGTAGTAGCACTTGTACGAGTATAGGATAGTCATATAACCTCTGAAACACATCACATCTGCTAGATTTACTCCTATGAATAGTTAGCTGCTCACAAGTTGTTAAAAGTCATTAAAGCCTAATGTGCGACGAGTAGCTTCCCTATGTTTCTTCGAGCAGACTTTTCTCGTAGTCTCTGTGTCGGTTGTAGGAGACAGAACAAGGACACTGCCCCATTTACGCTCAATTAATTCATTCACAAGAACTTTGGTTCCATTCAATTAAGAATTTTGTGAATCCATTTGGTTTATGTTAAACGATTTGTGTTAAATATCTTGTGTATTCGTATCTACTGCTAGTGATTCCAAAAGATATCAGCATTATTATCATCATAATAAAGGAGACACAGCGAAACTATTCAGTTGAATGGTATTAAAATTTAAATGGAAAATAAGACATAGCAACGAACTAGATGTTATTTGGAGTGTTTGTGGTGTACCCTATTCCCAATTCTCATTAGGTACTTCTTTTATGACGAAATTTTATTATTTTGGTGTATGAAATGTAGATATTGTGTTGAGAGAAAATAGAGGAAAGCAACGTACTCGCATACGAGATTAATGAACAAGAAAAAAATTGTAATCGTTTGCTCTCAACACTTTCCCTCTCATAAGGACTAAAATGATCTAACCTGATGATTTGGTCTGTGTGCTCTTCTTAGAGGAGAAAATATTTATGTATACTATATTAATTGCGGAGAATGTTTTATCTTCCAGGCCTACATACCTTTTTCCTTTATCTTACAATTTATATTTTATTCATTGATTATATAGTTTACAACATCACGTACGAAATACAATATAATGTCGCTCAAGTGGCTGCTTGTGGTCACGGTCCAAATGTGAGCTCCTTTAAGCACATTTTTCATAAGATTAGTGTAATTTCGTCAATATCTCTTAGAATGTTGTTCTTTAACATACTCGTAAGAGTTTTAGTTAGTGTGTTTGTGAATATCTTGTCCTTCAAGTACCCTAGAGGAAAAAAGTTTAGCGCATTAAAATCTGAGGATCGGATGGTGGGGACCAGTTAATATCATAATTTCCTGACATTATTCGTCTGGAAAGATTTGCTCGCAAATATTTCATCATAGCGCGAACTGTGTGTGATGTGGTACTGTTCTATTGGAACCAGATGTGCTATAGGCCTAATTGATTCAATCCGAGCACTTTAAAAATTTTAAACATTTCACTAAAGCGATGAACATAAGTTTTATAGCATTTCCTCTAGAATCCCTTTCTTCATATAGTCCACTCTACGAGAGCGTATAGGTTTATGGAATTTCGATTAAGGGTTTTTAGTGTCCCAAAAGCTTATATTTTGTTTATGAATAAAGCCAGCCAAGTTAAAATATAAGTCTTCGCTCATGATGACTTTTTGTCTAAAATAGACTACAACTAATTGTATACTGATTAGTAAATCTCAAGGTCCGCGGTGGTTTACGGTCATTTTCCTGTAGCAAGTGCGTCAATCGAGATTTAACCGGTAAATATGCAAATTTTTTAGAACAAATATGACGGTGATATTCCAATTCATGTGCATTCTGACTGTTATGGCATTTGGCTGAATGACTGACCTTCTCGGTAAATGATTAACACCCAAACAAAAAACTCTATCCTTCTCCACAATTTAAAAGTTAGTTAAATTAAATGCTTTTATAACTTCAACACGTTGTGTCACATATAAACTGACAAATGACACCCAAACAAAATGGGTCTGAAACCTAAAGCGCACCCTGTGTTAAAGACACTTGTCCTGCTTCGAAATGGAGGTTGATATACTTCCTGCTGGTTGTCTCGTGCTACAGTACGAGCTTCATAGATTAATAGGATTCAGGAGGTGGTACTATGCGAGTGGATGAATTATGATATCATTGTCATTGTTAAGAGCTCTAACATCCTTGGCTTAGGCAGCAATGGTATCCCCCTTGTTGTAAGTTTAATTATATTCTACAAAAGAAGCAATAGCCTAAAGAGAAATTGTCAATCCAATTCTCCTATTAGAACACTGATAACATCCAGATACATGAAACTTGATACTCCGTGTTTAAAGACATTAGTTGACTAACCGCTGTAAAGGGTGTCCAAAAATGTACACAGGACTTGAATTTTGTGCCATTTGTGCGCAATATGTTGCCAATATTTGAAAAATACTGAATGTTTGGCAGCTGCAGATTGCAATTTTCGTACAAAATATGGTCGGAATAGTGATTTAACTCTATCAACTCTGAAAAAATTAATTCAAAAATGGATCAATTAGTGATCTTAGACACTCTGGCGGTCCCTAAACGAGTTGTTCAACACCACACATGAAAGGAGATTGTGAGAGTGTTGCTGAGAGTCCAGGAACATGAATTCGGCACCATGGTCATGATTTGGACATTTCGAGAAGCTCTCTACAGCGTATTCTCACAAAAGATTTGCATTCTCATGTATATAAAGTGCAATTCACTCAAAAACTGAAGCCTACTGATCACGCACAGCGAAGAGAGTTAGAGCAACAACAAATGGATCCTGATTTCTCAAACAAATTTTCCAAAATTTCATTTTCATCTTGATGGCTTTTTTAATTGTCAAAATGGAGTTCAGAAAATCTACGAATAGTTGTTCAGGATCAAATGCATCCACAACGTGTCACAGTTTGCAATAATACATAATAGTGATTGCTATAGCGACATGATAATTCAAATTTTCCTTCCTAAATTGCAAAATATGGATGTGGATAACATATGGTTTCAACAAAGCGGTGCCGTATGCTCCCGGTTTGGATTGTGTGGCCAATTCATGAGATTTAACGCATTTGGACTTTTGTCGTCCGGGCTTTTTGATGTCTTATGTTTATACCGACAAGCACACGACCTCCTACACTCTGAAGGAGTAAGCCGAACGCTGTGTAAACGAAATTCAGCCACATGTATGCAAAACTACCATGGAAAATTTCGATAAAAGAGTGCGTATGTGCCAGAATACCCGTTTAGGCCATTTACCCTATATGCTATTCCGTACATAACCCTTTGCTGTATACTTTATGAACCAATTAAAAATCTAATTTTTATTTAAAAAGCTGCGTTTTTTCTCAAACACACTTCTTGAGTGAATTTTTTGAGAACATCCATGACATCTGAATCATCTAAGTTACTATATAACTTCATAACGCCTCCTTAAGAAAAGTATAAAGTTTCCGTTTTGCCATTTCTCCCATTGGTCTAGTATAAATTATATATACGACCATACGTGCCACAACAGACCTACTGAAGAGGAAACTAGGTGGTTGCCATATCGCCAAAAATGGCCTTGTCATTTGGTAGTAAGCATAGCCTACACTGCACGATGTCCATCAACGGACTAAGGCTACTTGATTTAACGGCGGGAAGAAATATCACTATAGCATGCACACGGTTTCCTCATTTCCATATACGAGTACATAAGGGGACCTAGCGGTCTCCTGATCACCACACACTAAATCAAATTGATCATTTTGCGATAGATTTTGGATGTCCGAAGATTCCGGGAAAACAAAATTGACTCGGATCACCACCTATTAATTGCAGCCAAAGTGTGAATGCGAATTTCCCAATCGCTACAACGAAGAAGAATTCTTGCAATTGTAAGAGACCGCCAGAATCTTCGCCGAATTTGTATCTCTATTATGCCGCCGGCATCAAGTACCGAAGACCAATGCCAACCATGCCAAGGTGCCATTGAGCTACAGGGATGGGAAGAACATAGGTTTTTCCAGAAAAAAAAGAGCGCTGGAAGCGCGTGAACGAAGATATTGAGAAGCTGCACTCCAGGAATAATGTACGCAAGTTTCACCAACAAGTAAAAAAAACGTGTCAGGGCAAGAAGACCCGTACAGGAACCTATAGAGATGAAGAATGAAACCTTGTAGTCGGTGCTGCGAATATGGAAAACTTGTATAATAGCGAAGAAGCCTGAATTCCCGCTTTCAGACAGAATAGACAATTGAATTTAGACGATGGTAGCCAAAACTTACGTCCACCTGACCAAAACGAAGTAAGTATAGCAATAAAATCCAACAAATCAACTGGATCCGGCTTACTGTCCGAGTTATTCAAAGCTGTTGAAAATGACTCTGTGGATAGCATGCATCTATTGCTCAGATATGGAGTGTATGCCTGGCGAATTCAATCTCAGTATTGTTTGCCCGATCCACAAAAAAGGAGATTGCGCCAACTATAGAAGTATAAGTTTCCTTAACATCGCATACAAGATCTTATCTGGCATATTCTGTGAATATCTAAAACCCCTATCAGCAATCTGATAATCCATTATCATTGTGGTTTCAGACCGGAAAAGTTCACAACCGCCCAAATCTTCACACTTCTTTTATTAACTTCTTTTTTATTTATAATAATTATTTTATTGATATTGCATTGTTAAAATATTGAAATTCTGTAAAGCTTGTTCTATTCTCAAAAGATGTAATATTCTTATGTGAAAAATTGAATTTAAATAAATTAAATTGGTAATTGGAATACCCACCATCTTGTCGTTAACTTTAAGGCCACATATGACAGCATTTATATAGACGAGCTACATATATAGAGCCATATCTAGATTTGGCATTTCTACCAAGCTCGTCCGTCTGTTCAACTTGACGATTGATGTCACAAAAGGTTTTAGACAAGGTGACGCGCTGTCATGTGATTTCCTTAACATAATACTTGAAAAAATTTTGCGGATCTTACAAGCGAACACTGCAGGTACAATTTTTCAAAAGTCTGTGCAACTATTAGCGCACGCAGATATTATTGACAGAATTGGGAGACAGTGGGCCGTCACTGGACGTTCACTAGTATAAACAAAATTGGTTTAACGCAAAATCAAATATATGCTGTCAACAAGAAAATACACACAATATCGACAAATTGGACCGAACAGTCGACGGCTATAATTTCGATTTAGTAAGAGCCGCTCTTGCCAATCGCTGTTTCTTGAGGCTAACAAGGCAATTGGCCATATCCCAAAAAACTGAATTGTCTCTACATAAGACCTTCTTCATCACAGTCCTCCTTTACGGCGCTGAAGCATGGACTCTATTCAAAGCGGATGAAAATAACCTGAATCATTTCGGAGGAAAAATCGGAGAAAAAAAAACCTGTAAGAACAACGCGGTGGAGAAAAACCCCTCTTTAGGTGGGGCGCACAACTGGAAGGGGACCTCAACTGACTTGGAGTGTGCAACTGGAGGCAGTTAGGTAAAAACCGTAAAGAGGTTTGTTAGTGGAAGACCAGTATCACCCCGAACTTCAGTCCCACTTAAGTAGGCAAGACTGTTTTCTTTGGGGCTACATTAGGTCCCTACAATAAATCAGAAACTTAGGACGACTTGAATTTTATAGATACCCTTAACAAACGTCTTTTAAGTTAAAAATCAAATTGGGGTGCATCTTATAGAAAAAAAAAACCTGTAACTTTCAATCATATCGCTTTTAGTGAATTTGGCTTACTTCGGAATAATTTTAAGTGCATGCAAATTACATAACTAAAAGGTTTTTCCTGTGGTTTATTCACCTGAAATGGGGCCGAATATTACTAAAGCTTTCAGACGCATAACTTCCATTCATCCTTTAGGTTTGTTTTTTAATATCTGCACTGCAGATGACTTTCGCACTAACTTTTCGAAAACTTTGACTTTTTTAACAAACAACTTGGAGATTAATGGCGACATGTGTGTGATTAGTTTTTTCATTATGAAAAATATAAGTCTAAAGTAGATAGATGTCGCTATAGAAATACAAAATATGTTTCTAAGACAGAAACTTAGGGCTCTAAGATTTGGCAATGGTATTCATTTTCATTGTTTTTACGTAGATACGAGTATGTATAATGGGTCATATTCCATTGGTTCTGCACTCCAGTTTAGACAATCTTTGTATAAATACCGGTGTATTTGCCGCTTAACTTGGTCTCAGAGAAATCGCATACTAACAAACTAACCCTTACTCTCCATTAACCAAGCATGCATCTGTCATCCAATTAGGGACGTACTCAATCTTTATGGCGATGGGAAACAGGTACATATTATGAAGATCAGAATTATCTGTCTCTGAGGAGCAGCGAAGTTAACGAATTTTAAGTTAGTTCGAGAATGCAGGATTTTTCTGAGCGAACTCTGAAAGCTGTAAATAATGAGCATTATCTAAGTTGTAAGAAAGAAGAACAGAGAAGAGATCCGTGATGAAACCCCTAAACAAGGTTAAGTGAAAAACTTATCAAAACCCTCAGTAGAAAGTGAGTTTTATCGTTACCCTCCAGTAATGCATGCAAGCCCAAACAATGTTTACCAACATATTAAATAGATCAGCTGCATTTTTGCTGCTCTTCAGATAAAAATAACTACCGGCTACTTCGTGGGATACGTTGTTCTTGATAAGCACAATATGATATTGTACGAGTATAATGTGATGGGCATAAGTGATGGGCATTTTGATTTTCATCTATCCACGAAGTTTTGTAACTTGTAATATAATAACACCAACTCTACATTGGATTGAAACAGTTCCTACTTTGCTTTCATGTTGGATAAATATCTCTTACCGACCTTGGATAGCATGGATTAAGGATTAAAAAGAAAGGAAGCTGTCAACTTCCTCAACCATCTATTTCTGTCTATTAGGTTGAGTGCTAGAATTTGGAAAGTTCAGGGCGATTCAGCTTGGCGCGTTTACTGCTTGTGAATCATTTGATGTAGTGTCAAAACCTTAGTTCTCTATGTGAATACTACCTTCTGAGCAACGAAATACTTCTTTGAATGCAGTTCTGTTGATTTGATTTTCCAGTTGTTGTTTCTATACTTCAATCAGGGATCACATTCTAGAAGTACTCTCGAATCTGAGCATACCACTGTGGAGGGAGCAAAGAAAAAAATCACATAAAGTGGGAATTGCAATTACGAAACTTCAAGTAAAACCCAACAAATCTGCTGAGGGAAATCACTGCGGCTAACTTCCAATTTGGAGAAATTTGAGGAAAATTTGTCCTGCAGGTAGGACACCGTGACTTTTGAATGTTACCGCAGCTACTTAAAAAAAATCGATCTGTGATGAAATTTGTAAGCTTCGTCACATCTTAAAGATAATTCAGGAGTACAATCGATTTTATTAAACAAATTTACCTATTCCAGGCTTGGAATCTGCAAAAATATATTTCGAAATATGGAAAATACACGGTTAAAATCGGCATGACCACCACTTATGCTAGTGAAAACCCGAGGTACCAGGAAACCCTATATATAAGTTGTAAAGGCATGAACTTGAAACGAAAAGTCCCTTAGAAATATTTTTTCTACTTTAATTGGGGGGAGTTTTGAAAGTAATGCATAAAAATATTAATTGTACCGGCTATCGAAGCTGAATAAGAACATTCTTATCTAGCTCTCACGACAGTCGCGAACAAAGTCTTGCAATAAATTTTGTTTAAATTTCTTTGAGTTTACCTTACCACTTGATTGTACCTTACCAGTGCGATATTTTGTCTCGAAGACCGAGTAAATCAGTAGATTAGGGACTGCTTAATTTTCCTTATAAATGTGAGGAGTTCCTAGTCAGGGTTTTGATAATGGGAAAGATATGCATCTTAAAGTAACAGATAGCCATACATACAGTCACACCATATGTATCTTTTCTATGATTTCGCTCTAAATAGATTCGGCACTCAGTTTCATGAAACAGGTTGATTCTAAGCAGGCAGATATTGCCATTGTTCATGTTGTATTTAGCCATATTTACCACTTATTAAAGCTCTTCCCATTTTTCAAAGATAAGGAGACAACGTTAGTGTTAGCATGGAGTTCTAAATGCATTTTGAAAATACGCAGGTGCAAAGAATTTGTTCAAAGGGTAGTTTGCAAGAATTCCCATATCTTTTAGATGGGGGTGTGACTTAAAAGCTGAGTTACAAATTTTTTTTATAAAAGTCTGACTATGCGCTTAACATTTTCTTAACATTTATAAATCACAAAAGTAAGGAAATAGTTTGGAGGTTTGCCTTTCATATCTCTCGCGGACATTCATTCAGCAGTAAAGGTTTTCCTTAAAGAGTATCCTTCTTGTCGATGAGGTTTTTCTGGGTATATAGTAATAAAGGCTAAGAAACTAATCTTTTATACAATTTCTGTGATTCGGAAAATCTCAGTTTAAAGCTCAGTTTAATACGGTCTTGTTTGAAATTAGAATACATATTTGGTTGTCCTCTCAAACCTTGAGCAGGAAATTTCAATAAAAACTTCAGCTATGATATTAACATAAGACATTTCGTGAATAGTAATTGAAATGATCTTATATTCCATTTACAGAGTCATCGATCTCGAGGAATTTAACGTAGGTAGTTTTTCAGCTGTTTTTTCTCGAACAGACTAAGAACTGTCAATATCTCTATCCAGAGTTCTTTCAGCTGATGTGGAACACAAAAAACAATTCAAATAAAAATGAGAAAAAGTAAAAAAATGTGGGAATGCGACACTATTTTCTCCAATCACCTTGAGAACAATTACCATTCATGTCACAGAACCATCTCATTTCAAATACTGCCTTTCCACAAAACGTGATTTACCCTATGACTAAAACAAGTAGAAGAGTTAACTTGATTGAATTGATTCATTTAGTTTAATATGTTTGAGTTTTACTTAAAAAAAAAAAAAAAACGGAAGAAGAAAATAACCGTTTCTGTTTTTGCTCTGTTTGTCTTAATCTTTCTCCATCTCCTCGCATACTTAGATATAAAGAGTGACCCCAAATTCATAAGACAAAAATAAAAACAAAAAGGATTCGATCGAAAATGTTTATCCTGAATCACGTATTTTTGTAAAAGTACTTTTCCATGTAGTTTCATTCATCTATGAGTTTTGCTGTTATATGCATGATGAGAGCTAAAAACAAAATAAGGATACTGGAACATACGACACTACCCTTACTGTTGAAGGAATAGATCTGTCAGGACGACGACCAGAGCGTAAAAGGACATGAGTTTGCAAAAATAAGATAACTCCCCAGAATATAGGCGAACACGAATCAAAGGGCAATCTAAAGCGGTCTAACCAAAACATTGGAAAGGCAGCAGAAGCAAGTAGAAGAACGAAGAAAAAAAGGATACACATCAGTAAATATTCATTGAGCAGAAAAATAATAGGATATTCCATTGGGCCCAGTTTTGAGAACGCACACTTTATACGCACGAGTGTATGTTCCCATAGATATTTGTATCCTTTTGGGAAATATCTAATGGAACCATGATGAGAAGGGAAAGTGTATACCAAACTACTGTTACAGGACCAACCAAAAAAGAAAAAAACAGAAAAACGGAAAAAAATATAAAGAAAACGCAGAAAATAAACTATGAAGTACAAGGTACAAGTGATAGTGAAGATATACGAATACAAGTATGTACACAAACGAAAAAGGTTAGGGTAAGTGTCGAAAAAATTCTACGAAAATGTTACTATCATCGTCGTCCCGAAACAGAGTGAAGGTAAATATGAAAAGTTTCGCCAAAGTTGATGGGCAAATGCATGCTTCTCTCTACGAGTACTTCGTCGTATTCCCAAATGAATTTGTTGATATGCGAAGGCACTCGCGTTACATAGCGTGGAGCATCTCAAACAAGGATTCAATGAGTGAGGTGAATACTGGTTGCTACCTAACTATACGACCACCCAACGTCTCCATTTTTCTTCTGGAAAGCTATCATCTGAGTTAAGTCGTCTTAGAATGTCTGATGGTGAAAATTAGTTTTTAGGCAGACTCTTTATTTTGATGGTCAGGATGAGCACCTCAGCACTAATCAAAGTTTGGGCCAACTTTTAATTAAATAAAATCAAGAGATCTATGGAGGGATATACGGATATGAGATGAGATGTTCTGTGTAACCTTGTAGGTATGGAGGGTGTTATCATTGTCGCTAGATGAAACTTTTGTAGTTTGTTGAAAGAGGCGGCATATGTTTGTGTTGTTAGCCGAATTCAATATGAAAACTGATTGAAGGAACAAACTTTTGCCAAAGTGTTATTGGCTGAATATGAGATGACCAGTTGGCCAAAGGAAGCTCATTAGTGATAAGTTTTTGTCATGTGAAAAATTTTATTGAGCAAACTTTTCTTTAACACATGGATAGAAGTTGCTGTTGATTATCTAAACAGTATTAAGTTTTAAAATTTTACACATTTTATTGAGCAGTTATCTTAACAGATAAGGTATACAAACATCAATGGTGTTAGAAATGAAATCTGGAAAAAACGTTAAGAATGGCGAACGATGAGGCATACATATACCCGAATATAAGGGCGAGATGTTATTTTGAAGGTTAAACATTATCCCAAGACTTTGCATTCTACCACCCTTAACCTTGATTTTCATACATATATGTATATTCAGAAGAAATTTGTGTGAACTGCCTAACAATAAAGTAACAACTCCAATAAGCTTTGCTAAATTCAATTACGTGGTGGTAGACCCTACAATATTTGACATCTAAGCGTATTCTGTAGTACAGAAGTGGTTAAATTTGAAATTAAGGGGTGATATCTGGATTATATCTTACTGTGGGCTTGCACGTGTCCAGCAAATCATCTTCGTCGAACCATACAGTTACAAGGTATAACATAATATGCAATGCGGGTCACGGTCACAAATCAAAAAATAAGAAAATTGCAATACATTTAGATGAATTGCCCCGATCAGTGTTCTAACCTCATCACTACAGTCCACTGAAGGAATATGTGAGGCATCTTTTCAGGTTAATGAATCTATCAAAACATCCTTCAGAAGTGAAGGGTGTTTTTTTATAAAAACTTCAGCCGTTATTATTTAAGTAAAACTTAAAGAAATTACCTTTATGGCGATTCATTAAGTTCGTTCGGTAGACTTCGAGTATTTTATGACATTTAATATTCGAAAATAGCATATTCACAAAGCGCATTCTAGACATCCAATCTTTGGCTGTTGAAACCACGGTTCTTCCACATTGATGTCACTAGATCTTGGGTATAAATAATCATTGATCATCGCATTGTACCGGTGTCTATTGACAGTAACTTGTGATCCGGCCTCGTTTTTTAAGAAATAATGACCGATAATGCCACTAGCGTATAATCCGCACCATACCGCACCATTTTCCTGGATGCAATGGCGTCTGGTGAACTTCGTGAGAACTATCCTCGCTACAAATATGGCTTTTTTACGTAGCCGCTTAACTAGAACTGAGCCTATTCACTTAACAAAATTTTGATGCAAAAAACTGCAAAAAACCATCACTGAACACCCAACGCAATAAATGATCACGTGGCTTTAGCTCTTGTACCATCTTATAAACCCTGAGACCAAGACGTAGAATTTTGCAGATAGTAGATGGATACAGATACAGATCTATACAAAGGTGTATACTAATATATGCATATTATCGTGTATAATGTATATGTGTGTATTGTGTATGTAGGTTAGGTTGACTAAGGTTTATTTTAAGTTAGATATTAAGTTTTATAAAAAATAAAAAAATGTCCATATGCTAAGTTTTTTGTTAACAAATATTTTTTCTTAGCCTTAAGTATTCAAAATAAATAGGTCTAAGTAAAATGTTAATAAAGTCGAAAGACATAAATACTATAAGAATTTAGTAGAGAGTAGTGCCTGTGTGGGGCCAGTAAGTTAGTATAAGATTGTTAAGTAATTTTAAGCTAGCATTTAAGCATTTTTTGTTAGTATGTAAGAGTTAATGATTAATATAATAAAATGCATTTAAAACTAAACTAAACTAAGTCTAAGTTGAAGGGGTAAAATGTTTCGTACCGTAGCGGAACAAACAACTAGAGCAACTACGCAGTAGAGTGAAAAACTTTGCAACTAAGCCAGACGCACCGGTTTATGTAACACTTACTTCTCCAATTCAAGATAGAGTCGAGAAAATCAACGATTAGAAGCTAGATATAAAATTCCGAAAGACTGGACGAACTCCTGGCATTCGTACATCTCTAAAAGTTATTTTTAAAGATCATTCATAAAGCATGGGTCTTTTATTCAAATCATATGGTACATTAAAATCTAGTCGAGAAGAATTTCTAAGAACTCTGTTTGAGGTACACTTCCCAGGGTCAACTGTTATTCAATACACACCGAATGTTAATTCGGATTCTAATATAAAAAATGTTTAACAGCGAATGCATCAACATACTGATATATGAAATTTAGAGATCTATACCACCACGAATCATTGGCTCGGCCACATCGGTCTAATGGAGCTTTGGCATCTCTCATTGGGCACGTACACAAGTAGTGGATAAATAGCCCTACGCGTGTATGCAAATAGCTAGCACACTATCGAAGTTGGTGGAAATAACAAACATCACTCGCAGAGCAAAAAGTGAGGTCCAAGATGGATAGTTAGTAAAAGAGCGAAGTTATGGTGCAGGGAGTCAGATTCCCATTATCGACCATGGGGAGTGCGAAACCAGGCTCAATGTATGTGAGATACAATAACTGCAATTGAAATGAAATTAATTGTGTCAATCCACCTTCGACATAATTGATAAACTTGAATGCTGCAGTCAAAAGATCCCAAAGGCAAATATTCGGTTTACGATCCGTTTACAATAAAAGGATCCCCAGGCCTACGCATTCGCCAAGGCGACTTAGAGTCGACGTTATCTATAGGAACTGATACGATGAAACTGGATATATCTGGTTACGGCTTCGACAAACACGAGGCGATGAAAGTTCTAAAAACGGTTTTATTGATTTCAACAAGGATAGGCATAATGGTACAAACGAAGAAAATAAAAAAATGGGAGCGCTCATAAGGTCCATTTTGAGATCGCCGACTTGACGACCTTACAAAAATCAAAAATGGATAACACCTTTCTCAACAGTTAAACTTCCACCTGAATAATTAGGGAAGCTCTATACTGCTACAAAGCAGACAAAGAAATACGATACGAAGAGCCGGACAGCGGCAGATTCAAAAACTATTAAAAACAATGTATATTTGATATGGATTTGTTGTAAGCAGCAGCGAAAGAACACGTTGTAGCAATTCATATAAGAGATAAATTTAGCAATATCAACCTGACATAAGCTTGAGCTCCCACAGAAGAAGATGGCGCTTCCAAAAAATATAGGTATATACGAACTTCTTGACAAAGAACAATGTCATAAGTATTTGATTATAATCGTTTAGCTAATTTAGACCCTAGAGAAGGAAGAGAAAATCATATTTTAAGTAGTGTAATCAGAAAACCTATTCTACACAACATCAAATCTGAAAACGAACTAAGACTAATTGGCTTTGATGTTGGCGAAATATCACACACAGTTAACCCATCTGAATGTTTACAAAGGAACATGGTAGTCACCATTTAGAGAAGCCAACGGATATCTCGGATGTAACAATGAAATTCTGTGAACAGATTTAACATTGAATGGCTCCAATCGCAACAAACCGTCATCAACAGATTTACAACCTGCATTAAGTCTTGAAGTTTAGCGTCATCGATACCAAGAAGTACTCACAAACGCCGAAACTTAAGTGCTAGGTCTCACCCACCCGTGCTCAAGAAACTCCGGGCTTGATGAAGAGTACGGCCAAGCCTATTTGTCTAAACAACCCGTGTGCGCGAAAATGTTAGGAAGAACATTGTTTTTTCTAGAAGAAAAGAAGAGTATGAGAAGCGAGCATTATATAGGCAAGTGTTCCAAGTATCAAGTCAACAATACCTAGGCAAGAATTTTAAGTGAACATAACAATATTTAGATTTAGGCATGGCAGTGCTGCCTGCCGAAGACCTTTCTGCCGAACGACTCAGAGCAGCAGGAGATGATTTCCTAGAGAGCATACACAAAATTATTGCTAATATTTGGTCGGAAAAAAGAATGACTGATGAATTGAACCTTAGCATCACTTGTATGATCCACAAGAAATGAGACTCTTTAAATTGCGCTAAAACTAGAGGCATCAGTATTTTTAACATTACGTTCAAAATTTTTCTCATAGAGGAATGCTTGTAAATATCGGCACTAATTTCACAGAGTCCTTGGATGTCAAGTAAATAGGTAATGGCCTGTTATTACATTATTAACATCATATTTAAGGAAATTACGTGGAACTCGAAAACCAACAATTGAAACATAATTTTCCAAAAGCCTTAACAACGAGATTTATGAACTCTATGAACTGTATAGGCACACCACACACCTGGTCAGGAAAAAGCGCGTCACTCGCCTTAGAAAACTGGGACAAATATAGCAAACAGAAATTAACGCCTCGGCTCGAAGAGTCTTCTACTCCTACAAGGAAGAATAAGGCAGTAAAAGTAGGGCCTGAAGCGTCCTGGAGTGCGAAAACGGAAGAAGTTCTCAAAATACCCCGCTAACTGGAGAGTTTATTGGTTATTGCCGCCATCTAAGTAAGTAATAAAGTATTGAAAACGATATTCACTCGATGAAAATAGTTGAAAGTAGACGTCTTCGGCATCTATATCCTGAAGCTCCAGCCACAAAAAAATTTTTATCATGTCTCGACAACGTGATCAGTTTCAGTTTTAGTTTTAAATGCATTTTATTTTCTTAATACTAATTCTTACATTCTAACAAAAAATGCTTAAATGCTAGCTTACAATTACTTAACAATCTTATGCTAACTTACTGGCCCCACACAGGCGCTCTAAGTTACTCTAAATTCTTATAACTATGTCTTTCGACTTCATTTACATTTTACTTAGAACTATTTATTTTGAATACCTAAGGCTAAGAAAAAATATTTGTTAAGAAAAACTTAGCATATGGACAACATTTTTTATTTTTTATAAAAACTTATTATCTAACTTAAAATAAACCTTAGCCTACCTAACCTAAATGCACAATACACACATAAACACACATAGACATTATACACAATCATATACATATATGAGTATACACCTTTGTATACACTGATATATGTATATGTTTCTTAAATGCTAACCTAAACCTATGCAAGCTGGCCATCGCTATTCACAGAGAAAACGGATTGGTCAGCTCTGCCTCATTAGTGAGGCTGGTCCGTAATTGACGGAAACGACGACGAAACATCTTCCCCATCATTCAACCACCAGAAATGCTGGTGCTGCCGAACGACATCCCTCTTATCGCGATTCCCCACCGCCTTACTGAACCTGAGGCGATCCACACTGCCGTGTGCGACGTCTCTGTTGTAGTTGAGTCGCCTGTCCCCAGCTTTCCGAGCGACATGGAAGATTAACGGCACCGCTGATCTATCCTGGATCAACCCTTTCTGATCTAGGTAGAGGAATGCTTCCGGTGGAACGAAACCGTCAGAGCGCACACTCTCGTGGTAAAGGTAATTGGGGTAGTAAGCCCCAGATATCAGGTTATTCGTCGAGGTCATTGCTCTTGCAATGTGCCTTCGAGTCAGCTTAATTACGAAGTTGTCCACTCGTATTAGGTTCGCCCTATTGTAAAGGACCTCATTGGGATAAAATTTTTTGTGCTCCGACTCTGGTGTTCTGTACAAGCGAAGCTCGACAACGTGATCCATTGACTGCAATGGCTTTCCCTGCCTTATTTTCGAAAACGTGCAGCCCTATGATATCTCCGGTCCATAAGCCATTGACATTTTCTGAATCATTAGTGGGTTTTCAGTGCACCAGATGCGGGAATTGTGTTTACGAGTATTAAAGTAGCCGCTAATGTGGCCACTAAATGGCCCTTATCCGAAAACAGGATTTTGTTCCAAAAATCAATGTCAGCATGCATGTTTTCCAGAATCCAATGCGATTGGATTGTCGGATTGCTGTCGGCTGACTTCAGTTCTTGCGTTAGTTGGACTTTGTATGCATGGAGAGCCAAATTTTTTGTCAAAAATTCGATTCAGTGGAAAGATCAGGCTCCTAAGAACGGTCACGAAAAGAGGTGTTTGGGTCATTTTCGGCACTTTCCTTCATTGAACGTCCGGGGTGAACACGTTTCGTTGTCTTCACATCTTGTACTGAGCAAGTTTCGGAAGGCACATGATTACGTGTAAAATTAGCACCAATTTGTCTCATCCTTGCCGCGATTAAACGTGAATTTTCGTAATGAAATTCAACGATTCTGTTTTTTTTCCACTGTGTAGCGCTCCATGGTAAATTATCCAAATTTATAGATGACATTTGTCAACATATGCCACCCCTGCGTGCATCAGCTGTAAAATAGTAGGCCTTTCAAGCCCTATACCTTTTATTTCTATCTTAAAACCGCTTGAAATTATTTTAATGTTTTTTTATATCACGAGCTACTGGAACTAAGAAGCTCATGTCCAACTCCTTCCAGAACAGGTATGTATTCAACAGGCTTGTAAGCATTTCAGACTTTTTTGTACAAATGAAAGAGCAACGGTTGGAGGGAAGCTGAAGATTAGCAGTATCTCTATTCTATCTGCCACTGCTTAAAATGTAGGAATACATACATATGTATGCCTACCATATTCTATCCGTTAAAATACCATAAATGAGAAATACCAGCTTGATCAAAAAGTGTGGCGCTCCCATTGTTCCGATTTGAGTTCTGTTTTTTTTTGTTAAGTTGGCAAATCTGTTGTTGATATTCCCCCTAAATCTTAGCGTCATTGCTTGACATTTGTAAAAGTTACGTAGCCAAGAGTACATCTAACTCTATATGTGTTGGTGATTTTTTACAATTTTAGAAATGGATTTAAATTTGCAACAACGAACTTGTATTAAATTTTGCGTAAAAAACGGAATTATTGGTCGTTTACCAGTGGCACGAGCGGTTCAAAAGTGGTCGTGAGTCAATCGAAGATGATGAACGCAGTGGAAGAACATCGACATCAAAAACCGACGAAAACATTGATGGAGTAAAAGAAATGTTTGTCAATAACCGCATATTAACCATCAGAGGGATAGCGGCGGACTTGAACATTGCCTATGGATCCATCCAAGACATTTTGGTTAATGATTTGAGTTTCCGTAGTGTAGCAGCAAAGTTATTGCCAAAAGACCTCAATTTCATGCAAAAAAGAGACCGTGTTGACGTGGCAAAAGAGTTGATTTGCGAGGCTGAATCCGATCCCACATTCATCAAAAAGATCATTACTAGAGACGAGACGTGGGCTTATGAGTACGATCCAGACATCAGGCAAGTGAATGGCGTTCACCAAGTGAGCCGAGACCAAACAAACCACGTCGTTTTCAGTCAAAAAAGAAAGCAATCACGGTTTTCATGGATTATAACGGTGTAGTTCATCATGAATTTTTTCCAGAAGGCCAGACAGGCGTAATGAGACGTTTGCGTGAAGCAATTCGCCGAAAGAGATCACAATTGTGGGCAAAAAACTCGTGGATTTTGCACCATGATAACGCACCGTCACACAGTGCCATCATTATTCGTAATTTTTTGACAACAAATACCATCCAACAGCGACCGAATTCACCTGATTTGGCTAGCTGTGACTTCTTTGTGTTCAATAGAGGTAAAAAAAACACTACGGGGAACGTATTTCAGCAGCCAATAGGAAGTAATGTATATACCGAAAACCGAATATAAAAAAATGTTTCGAGGATTGGATCAAGCGCTGGCATAAGTGTGTTGCAGTCGATGGGGATTATTTTGAAGGGTACAATATAGATTTAGATGAATAAACTTGTACTTTTAATTTTCTGACCAAATTCCGGGAACTTTTTTTTCCTTATTTAGATCAGTTTGTTACTGTGTCCCAACCGAAACTTTGGAATTTTTTCCTAAACGAACGAAATGAGGCGAATCCAATATAATCGACATTTTTTCAAATAATTTTTAGGCATATTTTGATATTGCCAGGCAGGCAAATTATGAAAGGCGGGACTTTCTATCTAAGTGTGCCTATATACCAGAATGTCTTTTTTAATTCATATTTTCCCAGTAGCATGGTTAATATAACATCCAGTTCACTTCACATCTTTCGGTTGATCTGGACTTTGTCGCTCTCCTTTGCCAAATTTCATGCTTCAGTTTAACATGCATCGTCCTTTAGTTTATTGGATTCAAATTGTTATTTTTCTCCATAATCATAATCAAACAAAAGCCGCGTTTTCACTTTTTAAAATCGTCTGCATCCTGGCATTGCTTTGACTCCTTGTCATTCCTGAACAAAAGACCCACTTACTTACAATATCCGTGACGAATTTTCGACGAATTCCGTTGAACAGTCTGATGAAACTATTTTCTTGACAATAACAATTTCCGTGATGTTCAATGTAAAAATGTTTTCCAACACTTAGCATGTGGCTTACAACCGTAGAATTGCCGATTTAACCCTTTAGGCCATTGTATCCGTAGACCTACTTTTTTATGCTTCTGGTTAAAACTAAGCGGGTATGTTTTTTCTCTCCTGTCTCTCTTGTTTTCCTATTTCTCTATAATTTCCATTTTTCATAGTCATAAATCCCTCAATTCACTGTGTTGTTTCGTTTGTGTTCATATTTTTCGTGTACCGTTTGTTATGCGTATCTTTTGTTCTTAGGGTTCGCAACACTTTCGATTTTTGTCTACGACAACAACTACAGCAGGGGATTAAGAAAAGATTTAGGAAGCCATCTAGGGATAAACAATAAATGACAGCGAAAGGAGTTGAACTGCTTTGGGTAACCCAGTTCCACAGCGGGATACACGCAGACAGATAATACTTTTGTTCGCCTCGATGACCTTTTTTGGGAAGAAAGTATCAAAGATACTCGTTATTTACCAATTTTTTTTGTTTTTTTTTTTTGAGGTGAAAGTGATGAGAAAGCAAATTTTTGAATTTAAGTGGAAAGAAAAACGAAAGTGAATCCTCTACTCGTACACTCAAAGCCATATAATAACAAACCTCTCATGTGATAAGAGCAAATCTTCAGGAGTATAAAGTGGCTAACGAGACATAAGACTTGTCTCACGAAAAATAAAATCCAAAAACCGAAGCTAACCTGATACTAATTTATTAAATTTTACGACTTCATATTAGTGTCCCATAAAAACGCCGACTTAGAGCAAGTAATCACTAATCACGTGCACGCTTGTATCTGTATCTCTATCGTTGAATCCGTTTTCGAACTTGTTGCTTCTTTCATTGGATGCGGCAAATTATGATTATTATTTCGCTTTTTCCATATGAGTAAAGTACCACATGCGGGTGAGGAAAATTCCAAAATTAAATTCCCTCGCTTATCTCATAGGTTCCCTTGAGTCGTTTGCACTTAAGCTATATTTTGCTGCGTCAAGCCAATCCCACGGAAGAGGGCAACTTTGTAGCGTGCTACTTGAGAGTAAAAATATAAAAGTATAAAAAAAAGAAAATATGATATTATGCAAATTGCAAGCAATTGCGGCCCCTGGCGTTTTAATGGTATTGGTACCATTCTAGTGGATGGCCAATTGAAAAGCTTTGCATGTTCGACGACTGTTGTGAAACTGGGGGTCTGGAACTGAATCGAATGTGGACGTTGCACTTTCCGACAATGTAAGTGAGCAATTTGATTTACAGCTCTTGGCGTCTATTTAGGGCTTCGCCTTTGGAATGGGCACTTGGTTGAGTTTATTTTTCGATCTTTAATTTTCAATTGATAGACAACAAGTTGAATGCAAATTCGAGAAATGGATTTCGACGACTGTTACAACAAGTTCATCCCTAAAAGTAAAGATTTATGAGTCTGCCATTTGCATACTAATTACAGTTAAGTGTCTTCCGTTTATTTTTAAGTTTGTTGTTTTTTTAACTACAGACAACTCTTGAATAGTTTTGGGAGAAAATTAAAATGAATTTGGTGAGGAACATAAAAACGGATCTTTTACAATAAAAATGAAAATCGATGTTGTTGAATTCACTCAGTTTTGTAAACCATGCACCTGCAGCAAATATTTGTATATGCCAAACTTTTTTATCTCTTATTTGTAAGCCGTCGTGGGCGACTTGATTAAGGAACCAGATACCAATCTCCTATCCTATGAGTATTTCATACTCCAGAATTACCAAACCTGCCTGGATCCAATAGGAAGGATTACTGCAAAGGTTAGATTTGCATGTGCACATGGCTTTGTTGCGAGATGTGTTCTATCATCCCTTCTAAGAGTAAAAAAGAGGGATATGTCGACACTTAGTAGCCACGTACGAGAGCCACTATTTGGCATCGAAATGTAGTCTCAATATGCTAAACACTGTTTAAAGCATAACAAGGGAAGACAGGAATAGAATGTGCATAACGCACCTGGGAAAAAAGACTAAAAACTTAGACCAAAGAAGCACCTTACTTATATCACATGACCGTAATGTCCTCACATCTCAAGAATTGCTCTAGACTAAATAACAGTTGGAGCCATTTGATACTTATTTATGACTGACCACTGTTTGTGAAAGTTCTTGTGTATACTTACACGTCAACAGAATCTATTGGAATATGTAGCAATTATGTCATGCAAAGATCCCGATGCAAGACTTGTTCACAAATAAAAGACAGATCTCTCTGACTGCGTTGTGCCATTTGAACTGCACATCTGCTGTACTTATAAATGCAATGGATGTCTGGGGCAGTGATATAGCAAGGATACAGTTTTAAGTTAAGCTCGACGCTGCCATAACCAAGTTCAAGGAATCTATAGCTCCCTGGCTCTCAGTGAAAAGCTATTACTAAATAGAAAGCCTCTTTCAATGTCAAAATTGGAAATACATTATAGTAGTTCAGAATATTGAAAGTTCTACTGAGTTGTTTGGAAAATATACAACGCCCACCCCTTGCCTAGTTCTGGAGCCATCAACACTAGAAGTGAATGGAATCGTTTTACGGGACGATAATGGTCATCAAGTTCTCTCCGCTTGAGACTGAAACCCTGCAGGTGTTAACGTTGTTGTTTTTTTTTCTTTTTCGATCTTAGATAATAGTAACAAGAGACGATCCAGCATCCGACGAGTTAGATTGCTCACTTTCGTAAATTGATCAATTCGCGTCGCCAGCCCATACATACTATAAAAAATAGAATTTGCTTATAACTACAAAGCTCCCAAATGACAGGTTTCATTTTGAGTAGTCTGCTATATTAAAAGTCAAATGTATAGAATCAATAAAAATGGAAAGATGTACATTTACTACAAAACTTAAGAAAATCTCCCAAAAACAGTTCAAAATGTTAAAAGTTTCTCTGTCGACTTCAAACACTTTCTGACTCACGAATTGTAAAAATGCTTCACAAATTTAAGTTATTGATTCTGTAGCTCGAAGTGTGACTAGAAACCTCTGGTTGTCGATTCCATGTCGATTTTAAATCAGCAAAGCTTAATTGACATAAAAACTTAAGCCTGTCATAACTATGTACATATGTTAATTGGGATTTGCAATGCATGCATTTTATTGATCAGGAATTTAACCGAAAAGTCATTTTGAGCAATTGCCGAATTTGGGACTTGGGAAATTCAAGAATGATTATGGAAAAGACTTAATATCCACAACGAGTTAATATTTGACACGGTTTTGCGGCGGAAAGCACCTATGAAAATGAAGCAGGTGCGGCTGTTGCCATGGACTTATTGCGCTTTAGAACCACGACAGGTCAATTTTTATGGCCAAAATTTCAAGGTATGTATGTTGGCGATCTTTATTTCCAAAAATACGAAACGACGTAAACCATTGCCCTTTGGAGAGAAAAGTTTTATGGCATAGTCTTTTTTCGGAAGGGTGCTTAAAATTAGTCGCCAATATCATGCGATTTTATACCGTGCCACTTGTTTCTTTTGGATTATGCAAAATAAAGGGTAAGTAAGTGACTAAGCTTTGCTTCATCTTTAACTTTTTTCAGTCGCCACACCATCTATGAGTTCAAATGCCTGCCGATATACATATGTTGTTCTCATTTTATATAAACAAATGTTGAAACGTCCATTATTGTCGGTTACACTTAGTATTCGGGCAGTACTGTAAGTCTATTAAGGTCCGTTTCCACCTTCTACATCCATCTTCTGATTGAGGTCTTCTTCAATTACATTTTTTTTTTCACTCTCGTAACTGGAATATTACTGCCTATCTGTTCAACTATTCAACTTTTGAATTGATACCCTTCAATCAATATTGCTGTACAGCCCAAATAATTCGTGATTAAATCTTCTCTTTGTCATCAATACAAATACTTAAATTCAATTGAAGCATTTATGTATCTAAAAAGCTAAGTACTATGTATGGTATAGAATAGATTTATCTCATAATATCCTTAACCCTAGGTAACATTCTCAATTTTATAATTACGTCTTCTAAATGCAACCCGTAGCCTGACATAACTACCAAAACAACAACCTGTTACTTCAAAACTCAGTTTTGAACTGTAGGCTAGTTAGTATCTCCATTTCAGTCGTAGGAAATATGTTAGAAGCTACTCACAACACCGATATTTTCTATTTAACAACATAGTTTTTTAATCTGAGTAAATAGCGATAACTATTTTTCGTTCCATAAAGTTTTCTGGGAATATTTTTTGATTTTTTACTGAGTCATGGTGGAAAGAGTGTACCCCAGCCAGAGTAATGAGAGCCTCGCTTTCTTCTGATTTCTGGTTATTTTACACTTCCATATTTGTTCAATGTACTGTACAGCACTTCTTTAAATACTTAATGATTCACAAATGGCACATTGGCGGCTTCAGTTTACTACCAATAATTTATTTTATTGTGTTCACCAAAAAAAGGAATACACACATAAATGCCTGTTTGGCAATGGAGCTCTCACTTTAGTTTTTCCATCTTTTTAATAAGCAAACAATATTGCATTGTTAAAACTCCTTCTTGCAGACGGGAATTGCATATTTGGAGCGGGTATACAGACCAAGTCTTTTGGGACGTAGCGATAACATTACCTCTGCTGGCTGCGTTTCCTCTTATTCTACTGGTAACTTTAACTTTATTATGAAATCAATTTCTAACAAGTTTAGTTTGAATTATCCATTTCCAAAATCAATATTGCTGCATTAATGAAATACTCTTTAATCAACCTGATCATTTTCTACCTGTTGAGAATCCTGCCGTTGATTTCTACTAGCCACCCCAAATATAGCTGATATTTCCAAAACTGGTCTCGAATTCGTAGTTTCTGTCTCTTAATTTCTTCTTCTGCCTTTTGAGGTCTTCACCGACTGCTGCAGACCCTTTGAATTTTACCACGATATAATCAAAATCTGCTAATTCCTCTATGAATTTAATTTAACTCGGTGTAAGGTAATCTCTTGCATTTATAATAACCACAAAACTTTCCTAGTGTGGTCCGTTTTTGCGCTTGGAATTGAGATATCGACTGAACCAAAAGGTTGCCAGTATCAACCAAGTATTGGGCTGTGTCTACATAGCTTACTGGTCTTACATTACATCCTGCCACAAAGTAGGACCACTGGGAACTACCAGCTGTCTGTCATCATTTTCATATATACGAGTATATTCCAAGTCAACTTAGATAAGAAAACTCCGCTTCAGGACTTATATTATGATAACGTTTTCTTAGCGCCAAGGCAAGTGGCTTCTACATTTCCACCTATATTTTCATTTTTATCCATCAGCTCTAATACATCGTATCTCATAGCGCGCAATATCGTATACATACGACAGGTATGAAAAATACGTGCATTTCTGATGTATTTTCTAAAACCGTAGTTTGTAGGCATTCATGACTGTCATCTAGAACATGTAGTTGGAAGCCTACTAAAACAACACTTTGATCCAGAAATTCTCAAATTCGTCGAAGTACCTCCCATACAAATTTTAGTGGGAATTTTTAAACTACACACCCTATTTCAGATGAAGTCCTTCTAAACTCCTAACCTCATTTGTTTTTGCGGCCGAATCGGATTTTCAATCTCAAATTTGTATGATCAAATCAGATTCAGTCTACGCTAAAATATGCTTCACAATGAAAAAAAAACGGCAAAGTTTCGCTGTTATTTGAAACCTTATCAATCCAAAGAGATCTAAAACCCTTAAGCTACATCAGAAAAATGTAGAGTTTGAAAAGGATTCTGAACGACATCCAAACTTCAGTTCGAATTATCTCAAAAACGATGCTGGTTTGACTCTGACTTCGCGTTTAAATATTTATGAAACCCTTTTACCATTTTATTTTTCTAATTCTTCTTCATGAATAATACCTGTGTGTGTTTATATATAACTTATTTGAATCAGGGCAATAATTCAAAGTGAACCAAGATGAAGGAAAAACCAGCTGTTGATCTATTAATACATTCCACTATTTCCACCATTCAATTTGAAAGGATGAGGATTGATACATTTAAACAATATTGCTAAGCCTAGACTTTTACCGAATTGTAACGGAATGACTGACATGTTTTAACTTACCTTATCGAGCCGTTGAATCAAAATTGACCAGATTTACAATTACACGGTTAGTCTCAGATTCCAGCTTAAGATGCTGATGGATAGACCAGAGTAATACCTCAGAAAGGCCCCCTATTTCAGACTCGGGCATGATAGAAGTTGCACAGCAAGGCCGCTCTGGGATCTCAGTTTAATATACGAGGTATCATATGAACCAAATGTAAGGGTGAATTTATATATGTATACTGTATCAATAATTGATGGAAAAATTATGTCAGAAAGGATTAGGACTAAAAATTTTACCTGAAGTAAACGCGATCAATGCACCCGATTGTGTTTTCCCTCTAATAAATTCCTAACCAGTGAATTAAAATAATTAACCACCGATAATGGATGGAATCTATACAATTCGCCGATAAGTGAAAACTACACTTCATTTAGTTCATTCAACTCTTTTGCAATGCGTACTCACGTACACACATATGTGTTGTATGTACGAGTATATCCACTCAAACTTCACAATCCGCCTTAAGTACATACGAGTATACTGACCGCTTTAAAGTGTGAAAATCATTTTGTGTCGATTACATGACGAGTTTCTTAAGTGCGAATGCCACTTAAGTCGCCTTTCGTATCTAAGAAAACACACCGAAAGAGAAGTAATCACACTTTGAAGGTGAATAAATTCAATCAGCAACAGACCAAGGAACTAGTGGATACAAACACGAAGACAAACCATCAGCCAAGTGTATTCTTCTTAGTCGATACCTCTCCGATTTTTATTAGATAATTTTCCCTTTTCCTTCGGCTAAATATCCTCAGACTTACTTGATTGGACCAGGTTGAACATTCAATTGAAAATGCTTAGTTAAAGAAACCCAGCCAGCCAAACCTGTGCTATTCTTAAGCAAAACTTTAACCCATACAAATGTGCATATCTTATCCCCGCCATAGTGTAGTTTTGCAAAAAAAAAAAAGAAGCATAATCCAACAAAAAGCAAACTGAAAAACCGACAAACAACTTATCCAACAAGAAACGACATCCAAGACGACACTTCAGAGGTGCATTTCTATATAAAATGCATAAATTATGATCATGTTCATGTGTACGGAGATACGGATTGTATTTGTATTCGTATCTTTACATACCTACCCTAAGCTGGTTGACAGCAATGGCATTCGGTGTACATCCGTTTGTGCACGTATCAATATTCCAGACTTTAGTTGCAGATATTTTATCCATTCATCCCTCCACACAGAGTTTATTCGTATCTATTTTGCTACTCTGTACCACACCGGTTGGTGGTAATCTCATTTGATGAATAAAATATTCCCATACCTCATAGATAGAGGTAATCCTCTCTGGTTATCCTCTATACGAATATCTCGGTATTTCGGTATCTGCATCATCGGCATCAGGCAAAAGCAGCATCAACGAATATTCTCCATGTGCATCTCTGCATTCAAGAAATAAAAACCCCAACTTTAGAGCAGGATCAATTTGCTGGAATATGCGCATAGAGGTATCTATCCTATCTATTGTATTTGTACTCGTATCTATTCACGTATAGAACATTTATCGCCGCCATGTTATTCAGGCTCAGGTCAAATTATCATTTTGGATGAAAAAGATATCCACAGGCAGCCATTATTGCTGATGCCCTGCCAAGAAGGAGGACCAAATATGACGATATATTATCTTTCTTGGCAAGAGTAACAAGGACACATATATCCAATGAATTCTGGTGCAGCAAAAGTCACATGGAATAAAAAATTGATAATGGCCGAGGATGAGGATGCCAACATTTTTACATTCCAGACACGAACATGAGTGTGTGCAGTGTGCACTCCGGACGACAAAGAAGTATACTAATAGAAGGAAGGATTTGTTGTGTGTTTGCCCGCGGATTAACGAACTTAACTTTGATAATGTCATTACCTACCGTCATTTTTTTTATACTTTTCCTTATTTGAAATTCTCATAAGCAAAATTCCATTGCATTCGGATATTTATTGATTTTCTATTTTTTTTGTTTTTGCGTGCGTAAAGGCTTAAACGGGACGAGTGAGAAAGAATTCAATTGCACGACAAATTTAATCCGAATATGACATAATGACCCGCTGTGAAAATTATTTTTAAGAAAGGCTTAAGTCACTTGTCCCGCCTGGAGATGGTAAGTTTGAGTGTATTTAATGAAAGCATTTTGTGTTAAGTTAAAATGCAAATTTTCTTATTTCAGAATTATGCAAAGTTGCACCGTTAAGAATGAGCATCAAGAAGGTTTACATAAAATTGGAGAATGCTTTAATAAAGTAATTGATAATTAATTAAAAAATACATTTATGTTTGTATAAATTCTCTCCATTTCAAGTTAATCCGAGAGATCGTCTTAGAGATCATTAATTTTCGAATGGCAATGCGCTGCGTTTTTCTGTCCAGAATTTTGTCGCAAACCAGAATTTTCTACTTCAGTCCACACCTTTGATAGAATCACGAGACTGGATTTTACAAAAATATCCCAGTTAACCGGAACAGATCTACTGATCGAGTTTCTTTATTGAATCGCCGACGGCAATGGGAATTTTCTCCGATTGCATACGTTTCTGCTCTAATTTGCTATTTGTTTATATTCTTTTTAGTTTTAAATTAGAATTAACTTAACAAATAATGCATTATGAATACCACATAGATTCCTGACACATTGCAAATTATATACCTATTTTGTTTGCGG
Organism: Volucella bombylans; assembly: GCA_949129095.1. Taxonomy (NCBI): domain Eukaryota; kingdom Metazoa; phylum Arthropoda; class Insecta; order Diptera; family Syrphidae; genus Volucella; species Volucella bombylans. The sequence continues at coordinate 189,004,439 of OX422140.1, read as the reverse complement.
AGGACTTCAATTCCTGGTGACTTAAGGGATACTTCAGCCAACCATACTATTGATTTTGTGCAGATTATTAGAACAAACTAAAATATATGTGTTTGTAAGGTATTGTATTAATCTTTCTATATACCACGTTGGAATTTGTAAATGTAGCAGCAAGTGTCGTACTTAATATGTACATATAAACTTTTGAAAGAGGATCAGAGATCAAATTCAAGTAAATTAAACAGATGTCTAGTCGTTTTGACAGTGAAATTCATTAAGAGTTTTATTATTTAGAAATGAAAACACAATATTTTTTATGGCAATACCTAAGTATTAAAAATAGTATCAACAATAGTTTTAATACCCTAAAGACCGGATTTTTTATTTAATGATGTAATCGTTTGTAGAACTCTCCTAAACGCATGCTTTTTAGTTTTTTTTTATTTAAGTAACATTAAAAGTTTGTATCATCTTACCCTTTTATTGTATTAACAGCTTATGCATATATATACTTACATTTGTTGGACCGCTTTTGGGGTTAGCTGAATTGGCATTCCTTTCTACATGCCGCTCTATATTGGACCTCCTCGTTCGAAAGGCCAAGTGTTTGCTGATGTTTTTACATTTGAGTTATTTAATAATTTTTCTTTCAGTCCCTTCATCAAAGGTCGGATAGAACTTGAGCTGAATTGCACATCCTAAAGTTTGTCCCCTATCTGTTTCTTATTGTGGTGACTTCAGCGAATGCGCCTATTTCTTATTAGACCATGTATTGTTACACCAGCTTAATTTTTTCATACATCTGGTACATAGACCAAGATTGCGATGCATATGTTAGATTAAGCTACATTTTTCTACCACAAAAACTTTTGGTATTTTCGAGCCATCCCATGCTGTCCCTACGTTCCACATTATCAATTTGCAATTTTCCTAGTGACACAGCCTACGTATTTAAATTTTTGGTGGAACGGCGACTCCTGTTATGTAGACATTAGAAATTGCGTTTGTGAGTTGGGAAAACAATTATGCATATATTCGATATTACTACAATTGATCTGCATCTTCTACTCAAAACTCGGCTCTAAAGCAAAGGCAGCCACGGACGCGATCGACGATTTTTGCACTAGAAATGGGATTGCAGTCAGTTCCTTTAAAACAGAAGTTTTTCTCATCATCACCACCCATTTCTCCAATTAAGTTATGTATTTGGTTATCATCCTGGATAACAAACTTCCTTGGACTAGACATGCTACGTCGAAGGCCTCTAAGGCGCTGTCGGCCTTTTGGCAGTGTAAACAAAGCTTTCAGTAAAATACTGGGTTTGTCACCGAGGTCCTTTGGATCTAGGTGGAGATTATAAGACGAATTAAATCCTATGACCGACGTGGTTTTCTGGTGGAATACGATTTAATGAAAATGCGCCATTACTGCTTTTACTAGACTCAAGATAACGATCTGCATCGGCTGTGTGTGCCTTAATGAACCTCCCTCCTCCCTTCATATTCATATCACGGATTGTACTGCCAAAGCTATCAGACCAGAAGTGGTATTTCATACAGCATGAAGTAGTTTTGATGACCTTGTGCACCGACCGCCTTTTGAATCTGGTCTCATGAACATGCCAAGTGATGCAATGACGAAGTTATGCGCAATCCTGATGGCAACGACTACACTGTGAACATCAGATGAAGGGCTGAAGCAGTTGCACCTGCAGCGACAGCTAAGCTGCGCTTAAAGCCTTACTGTACCCTCTCACTTCACTGAACGCAGTCGGGAGGCTAAATTCATTAAGTTTTGTTTGGGTTTGTGATCATGACACAAACTTAAGGTAATCTTTCAATCTGCTTATTTCCCTGGTCGTCTTCAATATGTTATGTTGATTGGATCTTACTTACTTAAGGTGGCGCTACAGTCCGGGGTAACCAGCATCTCCAGCCACTTGCGTGCGCCACATGAGTCGCGGTCTTCCCCTACTGCGTTATCACCCAAGGAGGATTCGCTCTATATAACACAGCCACTTCAGTCGTTGGACCATCACTCTTCTGGTTAAGCCAATGTACTGTAACAACCCATATATGTAGTTTGTCATTGTATCTCTTCCTCACTCACCGTCTAGGCATACCGGACCGAAAATTACCCAGGGTGCCAACAGAAAATATAAAGTCCACGCCTCTGCGCCATAGGGCAAAACTTTGATTATTAGGGTCTTATATGGAATCACATTTGTTGTTCGCGAGAGGGCTTGCTAGTCAATGATGGATCCCAAAGTAGCAGCAAGCTATTCTTCGTTTGATCTTAGTGCTGGCGTCGTTGCTGGAATTGACAGCGGACCCTAGATAGACAAAGTCCTTCATTAGCTCAGAGTTATATCTGTCGAGTACGACATTCTGTCCAAAACGTAGGTGTTGCGTGTCCTTTCTTTTTGACAACATATACTTGGCCTTGCCCTCATTGACCAATAGACCCATCTTCGTCGCTTTCGTCTCAATACTCGCGAAAGCCCCACTGACATCACGCTACTTCCAATTATGTCAATATCATCGGCGTATGCGAGTAATTGGTCGGACATTTGAAATATTGTATCTTGGCGGTTGTATGTTGGCTCGTAAGTGTGATGTTAAACCAATCGCAGGAGAGCGCATCGCCTTGTCTAAATCCTTTTTTGACATCTGTATAGCTTGTCTCTATAGATACTGTCATACGCGACCCTAAAATCGATGAATAGGTGTTGTGTATTAACTTGGAGCTCATAGGTTCTTTTACAAGATCTACCGTAGAGTGGATGTTTGGTAGATGGTTGACTTTCCAGGCCTAAAGCCACACTTATATGGAGCAATCAGGTTGTTGACGAACGGCTTCAGGCATTCACACAATACGGCAGATAGGATCTTGTAGGCTATATTAAGAAAACTGATGCTTCTGTAGTCAGTGCAGTTCAGAGCATTTCCTGTCTTCAGAGTTGGTGCATGTTCCTTACCAAGTCATCGCCTCCTGCGCTGAAGGACTCGGCAGCCAGGCCATCCGCTCCAGCAGCTTTTTCGGACTTAAGCTTATATATGGTTATCTTCAATTCATCCAGGTCGGGTGGAAGGATTCTTGATCTAAATGATTCCGGTTGAAAAGGTTTGTTTTACTTGACAGCGGTATTTGGTTCGCCATCGCCGATCCTCAGCATCGACTGCGACTCTACTACTATGTTTCCTTGTACGTCTCTACAGGCTTCGGTTTGGTGTTTGTATCCGCATGTTTTTCTTTTTACCTTTTCGTAAAACTTCCGAATCTCCTTTCTGGACTAGCATCTCTAAATTTCCTCGACCGCGCGATTCTTATGCTCCTTCTGCTTATAGAGCTCATGAGCAACTTTAGTCCTTCTATGAAGCGCCAATTTGTATGCCTCTTGCTTAGCTGCTTGTGCTTGCCAGCACTCGTTGTCTAAGGAAAGACTTCGTTGTAAAACCCAGCACTTCAGATGCCGCATTTCTGATGGCTATTTGGCAATGTTGTCTTCGATACTTAATACTGGCCGTATAGGACCTATTAAAATATTAGGGCAGACTCGATCGAAAAAGGATTTGGCAATCTCTTACGATTGTAGCCGTCCGACGTAAAACTTTCTCACAGTGTTAGCTTGCACTGGCGATGTTTGGGATATGCGGAAACGTACCTTAGCTACAACAAGGTAATTGTGCGAGTTAATGTTGGCCCTTAGGAACTTTCGGACATCCGTAATATTGAAGGAGTGCATTGCGTCTATCGCAATGTGGTCAATATGGTTGACAGTTGATTTATCAGGAGTTCTTCAAGTCCCCTTATGAATATCAAGATGTGTGAAGCGCGCGCTACCTATCACAATGATTCGCGCTACCGCAAAGTTGATTAGCCTGAATTCGTTATCGGAGGTGGTGTCATGTATGCTATGCCTTCCGACAGCACTACCGAAGTCGCCGAGGACTATATTAATGTCATAACTAGGGCACTGCTCTAGTTTTGTACCAGAGATCGTAAAAGCTGTCTTTGGTGTCATCATCTTTCTCATCTGTCGTGCGTGCGCGCATATAAGGCTAATGTTGGAAAATTGCTGCTATGACACGCTCTCTAGCTTTTACTTTTTTGTAGTATATCGGTTTCGCTGCGATATTAAAATTCGCTTCCATTTCAAAAAATTGGTCTGCGCTACAACTCACACTGGAATTTTGACGACCTTGCAACAATAGGAGAATATAAAATAAATTTACCCTGTGCTCACAAGTACTTCAGTCAGAACCTAAAACAGGAAAGAAATGTAGTCAGGTCTTAGTACTCGTATATGATGTTCTGGAGTGTGGCTGTGGCTCCTTTATGGAGCATGACAATCTTGGAGTCTACTGATAGCAATGAACTTTATTGTGAAAAAGAAGTAGACTGTCTTCAAATGACTGAATTTACTGAGTTTTTTTTGGGTCACAATCATACAGTTGAGCTTGTAAAGCAAAACTAAGAAAAGGAATTCTCAGTATTTGAACCCACATTGGGACTATCTGCGTGCTTATTGTAAGCACAACCATAAGTGGCATAATAATCGAGTCTGTATTAAGACAAAACGAGTGATTCTTGGCGTTTCAACGGTCTTTATGCTGTCCTGTAGGCAGCTTACTGGCGTCTTAACGTAGCACTATACTTTTGTGTAGTATGCTGGGCATAAGTGATATTACCTTCTGGGGCACTTGCTGCGAGTGTGATAACCACAACGTCGAGCACTTCCCTTATTATTGTACGGCTTATGTTCCCAACAAGTCGGAGATACTTCACTGATAGTGGGTTTTGGCACATTTGGTACTTTATTGTGATTTGATGTGATTTTCATTTCATTTCAAATCGCATCTTGACCTTTTCATTCATCAGTTTCAATAACATCTTGGAAGACTGGTTTTAAATTACAGTCTCTGAATCGACAATAGATAAGAGCTTCAGATTCACTGATTTTGTGGCAAAGAATAATGCGGTCATAAGCACATACCCTCACAAAATAAAATCCAGGGAACGATCCACCAACCTAAAAGACCAAGTGCTGAAAACATTTATCGAACATCTCGAATCTGCAATCATTCGGAGAGGCTTTTACATATAATACATATATATGCATATAACCTGACCACTTTCTATTTGCAGCTTGATTGAACGTAATGGATCAATGGAGTCTATTTTGCATTGCTGATAAGTGGCTTAAATGGTAAGTAAGAACAGTATTTGGTGTTCTTGTTCGTTTAGTCATTTGAGCAGAAATTCATAGTTCTAGATAGTTTTTGATGGGAACTCGGCAGACAAAGTACCTAATGACTGTTTTAGGTACGAGTATACTCGTAGATTAATGTTCTCTAATAACTAAATCATTAAAATAATTTCATGGTATTACACTGGATTATGTCTTTATAAATTGAATACATCTATTGTATCTGGTCCCATATTAATGTTTTCATGCGTCCGGCAATAAGTATAATCCGACCCATGACAACCTTTTATGGTTCATGAAACATTAAAAAAATTCAAAATTATTACCCCAATGTCTTTTGAAAGCTTTTCACCTACCCCTACACCAGGAAATTTAATAAGATTAGAATGTAATTTCCGTCAGTGCTGTCAGTAAGTAATTTCCGCAATAAATTTTCATAAGAAATTGCTTGCATTAGCTTCCACTCCTACAAAGCCAATGCCACCGCGCAGAATGCATTCACTTAATGAAATTTCTATAAATCAAAATTAAATAAAAATACATATATGATGCATCGACATCCCCTTTATTTTCTTTTTTAAATGACATCCGCTCTTGGATATGGTACAAATAATAAGTGCAAAGAAAGACGCCAGAGAACTAAATTTTGCAAAAAAGAAAAAAAAACGAAAAAACATTCTTCCTCAAGCAGCTCGGTTCCTTGCCAATAACTTTTTCCGAAATTGCATTTTCAATTTAAAAACTTTTGAAAGCCAACGACAATGAAAGATGCTTTCATAAATCCGCATACTGAAAATGAAAAACAAAATCAAAAGAACTTAACTAAACTGTGTTTACTAAAAATGCATAGAGAAAACTACAACATCACAGATACGCGTACGTATGAGTATATCCGAATATTCAATAGTATCTGTAAAACAAAAATAAATTATTTGAAAATATCTTTCAGAAAACTTTTCGTATTGAATTTTTTTAATTCTCTTCTTTTTTATCAGAAAACAACGCGGAGGATTAAATGAATGGAATACGACACGACAAGATAACTTTGGAGCCAAAAAAAGAATCCCAATCAAATGATATACGCGAGGTCAAATTGGTTTTCATATACTCGTCTGACTTAAGGTATCTACAAATCCATAATACCGCAGAGCTAGGGAAATGAGTTAAAAGACGAAAACAGGAAGAAACATTAGAATAATTTTGAAAATGACGTCAAAAAGATACGAGTATCAGACGAAATTTAAGAACTTAGAAACTCACCGTCTTGTCACGACTTCTTTCCGTTGTGTCATGCATTTTGTTTTGTTTATTTTAGCACAGACACATGTACGAGTATCTAAATACAAAAATATGCTAACATATACAAAAAATCTAAAAAAATATACGTAACTATGTAAAGTGTGGGTTGAATTCATTTAACTATGATAGATACGCGTTTGAGTAGGAATAAGAATTCGAGTGCTCATGAACCGTCTGTAAGACATAAGAACATGCTAATGCTTTCAATTTGATTTGTGCTTTTATTTTTATATTGTAAAAATATCTACATCTGAGGTCAAATCCCCATTCGATAGAGGTAGGAAACTTAAATGTTTGCTAAGCAAAATGACCCATTGCACGATTACGACAATGACGATGGCTATGATGATCACACAAATACTCGTATCCACTGCCAGAACCAATGGTGGACAATTTCAATAAAATCCAACAGACTTAAATCTAAATGCGGAAGACAATTCGAATGAGTGCTTTTAGTAAAATGACTCTTCTAGTCCAAAAGGATATAAAATATTTGCGGAACCTCAAAAGCGAGTCTAAAGTTAGTCCCTTACAATCCCCCTGACTTTAGTGCGTGTACTCTTGTATCTTTAGATACAATCATCAATCAATCACTCTCAACTTGAATGCAATTGGGTAAGGCGTTTCTGACTCCATCTAAAGCCAGTGGCACTCGTGGCACTCGTGGTACTCATTATTTATGTGAACCGTCTGGAGAAGATTTTCGATTTTGGATTTGAAAATGAAATTAAATGCAAATGCATACGGAACGTGTCTATATCCGTTGTGCGGGATGTCATATCGTCTTTTTGTTAAAATTATTTTTTTGGTTTTGACTGGTACCCGTATCTTGTTATTTTTGTATGCAGGAGAGGAGATTTGTTCTATTCGTTTTGAAATTTATTTGTTAAGAACAAAAGTATACACAGTTGGTTGTAAATCACGGTGCTAAGTGATAAATGTGGCTACCATATCAATTGTTAGTAGTCTTTGAATGATTATTGGGGGGGAATGGAATTTTTAGATACCTTCGGAGTAGATACTCGTATGTCAAGAGCTATGAATTATTGATCGGGAGGCAATCTGAGTTGTTAATGTGGTAAATGAACAAATGAAGACAGACGAAGAGAACACAAGTCGACACAATGATAAAGCATCTAATCATTGATAAAGTGTTATTTTCGATGGAATTGCTAGAGACGATGGTGACAAAATAAAAATAATTATCAAATTATTGGGTGTGGAAACAGGTGTAAATGGGTGATTTATGACTGAGTCGTGGAATGTTCTCTCATCCATTTTGAGGCGAGGACATACACATATTTTTGTGACTTTTTCATTAGCTCTAGATGAGGCAAGGCGAATGAGGGTGTGTCGATAGTTATATGCGGATGGACTTATGCATAACTTTGGCTGCAATAGTAGATAAATGAATCAGAAATGTTTTTAAATTTTGATTCAATGATATTTTTTGGAATAAATTGTTTTTTTAGAGATTTTTTTTATAGTTGTTGGTAAACTGTTTGACCCTTACATAGATATGACACGTTGCATACACTTGTAATATATCCAGCTCGGAAAAGGTAAACTTGTTTGCATATAAGTAGAAAAATATATGGGTCTTTCGAGAGTCTCTAGATACCAAGCTATAAATACGCACGACATACCATAAAAATACTCATTTCTCCTGAATGAAAATATTTGCAAATAGTTATGACAAACATAGACGGAAAATTTCTGCACAAGGGCCTGTTGTTGCTTATCCATTCAAAGCTAAGTTTTTGTGAACCTGATGGTCTAACATATGAGTAACTTTATTATAAATTTCAACTCAGACTTCGAATATGCATCGATTGAATGTACATCTGCACAGAGTATTTTAGTGACTCAAGGGCTTTTTACAGGTTCTCACGAAAAATCACATGGATAGTAGTTTTAAAAATGGTGGTTTTCAAAATAGTATATTTATCCGTAATAGCCTCTTAAGACGCCTTTGACTTACTTGATGTGGAGAAATCAGTAAAATTCAATTGGTTTTCGTAGAGTGTAAAAATTAATTTATGTAAACTAAACATGCTCTATTAATATTGACAATATTTCGTCATTTGTCACGTAAAGTCGTGATGTCATCGGTGTAGTACTTCTGTGGTTTTTGATTGAACAACTGAATTAAGTGGTTTTCGCCGACTTGTTTTGAAGCCAGCTTAATTCCACTGAGAGGGATCTGCCGAGCCCGGAATATGTGATAAGCAGAGGGTGCTATGTCTGGACTACATTATGGCGGGTGCATCAAAACTTCACAATCAAGTCTTCGAAATTTCTGATGGGTCATCAAAGAAGTGTATGGTCGGACGTTGTAGTGATGGAAAACAACGTCTATCCTATTCGTCAATTCAGGTCAATCTCTTTCAATTGCTTGGTGTAATCTACGTAGACCTGAGAATTAGCTATTTGACTAATTGTAAACAACTCATGGTACATGATTCCTTTCCCATTCGACCGCAAGCACAGCATTAACTTATGCGCAGTTAATTCTGGCTTTGCAAACGCTTGTGACGGCTGACCATTCTTTTCCCACGATTTTTGATGGTTCCGACTATCGTAGTTGACCCATTTTTCATCACCCCTTATGATTGTTTCAGAAACACTGAACATCCTTTTTTTTACACCCAACCGAACATCCAGCTTTCTGCAAATAGTTTAAAATAGTTTTGTGGTTAATGCCAGGCTCCATATCAACATCGAAAGTGAAGATATTCCTCTTTTGCTCGACTTTTTTAAGAATTTTATAAGCTTTGACCACACAAATTCTCTTCCAAGCTTGCATATTGTAACTTTACAACCTCCGTAAAAAAAAAACACGACGTCGACCGTCCTCTATGGAATCAGCTATTCTTTAGTTATTTCGTTTTAATGCCATCTACGGTTTGACATTAGTATTACAAAATATACCTGACGGGTCATAGAAATGACAACACCAATGATGTTAGTCGTAGGAAGTAAATGAATAGAATATCCCCGACTTTCCGAATACTGGCTGTGAGTTTGGCAATATCTACCATAATTTGTTGAAAAAATTAAATGTAAATTCGGAAAGTGGTGCAAAGTGAAGCAAATCACTTCCTGTATCAAAATCCTTGGTATTATAATTACAAAACTCTATCGACCGCGGCATCCTAGACAGGCAGAGATGTATGGCATGAATGGTAAAACTCGACATGACTCGTTTCTATAAAATATGTCATATGCCTCTGTAAAATTGGCTACTATATTTCCTATCCATCCAGAGCGGTACAATAATATTAAGGTCCTTACCTGAACTCTTTTGCACAGAATAGCTGGACAACTAAACCAAAATCAATCTCAACCATCATCAGCGTCTAATAAGGCTCTTCACAGTACCACTCAAGAATGTTTGATGACGCTTCTTGTACAGTTGTTCTAAACGAACAGTCTCTCAAGAAACGGAAGAAACTACAATGATTGAAAGAATTTTTAGCGTTCTTGGAGAACCAACCCAAATCATTCGAGTCAATCAGACAGAAAAAAAAGGATATTTCGTATGTGTCACTAACACTCAAATAACAACAATAAAGTGGATTGGAAATCTTGTGGAATAGGGGTACATCCATTAGATGCCTACAAACAGTTCTGCCAACTAAAGCCAGTAGATCGAGAACAATTTGTACAAAAACATAATATTAGCTTAAATTGCATAAAAGTTGGTCATATTGCGAGAAATTTAAAGTGCAAAAAAAAACTCAACACGTTGTTACATCTTGAGAACAACTTTATGGGCTCGCACATCAATATACATCCAATTCTCACGGAAGAGGACAAAAACGCAATGTCTCAACGAACTATAAACCCATCAGTGACATGAGCAGCAGTCCAAAGGCCAGGAAAGTAGCACTACATACTACTCAGCACACCATTGTACAACTGGTTGCAAACAATGGACAGCAGTCGGAATGCATAGCTATTTTCGATTTTGGCTTTCAAGTGAACCTGATTACAGAGCGCCTGGTAAAGGGTATTCAAGGCACTGACAATGGAAGGAAAGAATCGTATCAATGTCAAATCATAAACAAGCGGCTTCAATACAAAATTGTAGATCTTTGCTCTATCAATATTGAAACACTTCGAGATGGTGAATACCAAAAATCGTTCCACTTGTGCAGAATTTCTATTAAAATGAGTCTAGCAGACAATTTACTTGTAACTGCAGTTTTTGGATGGATACTGGCAGGAAAGGTAGGTGAAACCCATTCAGCCTCAGTTACATGTTGAATATCTACTTACGACGACCATGAAATGGTTAAACGATTACGGAATATCGACGAAGTTGAATCACCACGTAGCAATTTATTCAGGTCCGAAAAGATGTGCCAGGCTCTTTTCGCTTAACACATACACAAATATAAGGAAGAGCCCTTCACTGTTAAGCTATCATTTAGTGAGAGCACCAATTGCTTAGGCAAATTGACGGAAATAGTAGTTAACAGATTTCTCGCACTTGAGCGAAAGTTACCTCAAAATAAAGAGGCGAAACATTATAACATTCAATGGAGGAATACGAAGCTTCAGGTCACATGACTCTTATCGACGTTGATAAAGTGGCAGCACTATACTATGTTATTCCTCATCATTGTGTGATGGGAAGAGACAGAAGCACCACCAAGTTTCGAGTCGTTTCTGATGCTTCCTCAAAAAAGTTATCTGGAATTACGATTAAACAACTTCATGTACACAGGATCAACGGTGCAGGGTGAATTGTGTTCATTACTAATGCATTGTCCCTTACCAAGATTTGTTTTTTTTTACAGATATTCAAAAATGTATCGACAAATAGTCATGCAGTCAGACGATAGAAGATGGCAAACCATTGTATACAGAAAAGACGGGTGCATTGGATGCTCAGTCTCCACTTAACAATTTTTATGTTGATGACTTTCTGACTGGAGACAATAGTTTGTCAACTGCCTTCAAAATGCAGATTCAACTCACGTGCATATTACAAAGTACAGGATTTAAACTACGGAAATTGTGTGCTAATCACCCGCGATTACTTCAAGTCAGTGCTGAATAGGACCAAGAAATCGACCTAGATTTCAACAACGAAATCCAATCAGGCATTCGCCTTTACATGGCAACCAAAGACAGAGCTATGCTTATAAAAACTGTCGTGAAATGAAGTATTAATAGACGAACTACATACAAAATGGATGAGATTTCAAAGTAAGTTAAATGAATTAAACAATTTTCAATTTCCACGCCATATGTTTAACAACGACGTGCCGGCCAGTCGTACAAATCTATGCCTTTATTCATGCATCTGAAAGGGCATATGGTACTGTGGTATACTTACGAACAATTATGAAGAATTTAATAATAATCGTAAAAATACTAAGTTCCACTGAAAGAACACAGTTAGAATTATGCGTCGCAGTTTTTAGCGTTCAACTAATAGTTAAAGTTAAAAACGGCTTTAAACTTATTACTTATTGTGTTAATTCGAGCGATGCAAACAGTCAATTTTAAAGAGGAAATCAGCGCCCTAAGGACCTTCGAGGAACTGAAACGAATAAGTGACCTCAACAGCATTGCTCATTTCAATTCGAGTAAGGGAGTCGATTAGAATTAGGAACACTTCCATTCGAGGCCAAGCAAACAATGCTTATTCCTTATAACAACCCATTAAAAAAGTTATTAATCCAAATAAACTACGACAAAAACATGCACTGCAGCTCACAAAGATTACTAGCTCATATGAGGCAAAGAGTTTGGCCAATTAAGGGAAAAATAATAGAAAGATTAGTCGTAAAGCACCGCTTGAGATGCAGCAGAGCTAGGTGGGAAATTCACCGTCATCAAGAATTATCCGAGCAAGACAGCAAAATATGCGGAAAACGTCCTCAAAAGGCTTATTTAGTAGTGCTACCAAAGCGCTGCTGTGCATATAGAATTCGTAAGCGTTCTGATTACTGACTCATTACTCGGAGTATCAAAGGATTTATTCTACTTCAACAAATCTTGTTGGAGCAAACAATCAAGTGGCCGAGTTAGAGAGAGGCATCTACCCAGAATAATAAAGGAATGTAGTTATAGGATTATTTAGTTTAACTTCATTCTTCCCAGAGTGCCCCTTTTCAGAGGTCTCTGGGGAGCAACCGTTAAATCAGCAAAATGCTTGCTAATGAGGAGTATACCAACAGCTTCTCTGGACACCAATTTAACGCGATCCCAATGACCTAACTGCATTAAATTAGACCATTCAACTGATATAAATTCAATTCCAACAAAACATACACTTCTGATACGATGGAATTTAGTCTCACATCACAAACATGCATTTTGGAAGCGATGGTGGCAGGAATACCGAAACTAACTCCAATATCGCCATAAATAGAAAGAATGTGCCCAGATTATTAAAATGGGAGACATGGTCATCATAAAAGAAGATAATGTTCTAGCACTTCATTGGCCGCTTGGCAGGGTTATTACGACTTATAAAGGTGATGATGGGTCTGTACGAGAAATTGATGCCAAAACAGAATCTGGGATCTGGAAGCGTCCGATTCACAGATTATGACCACTACCAATTGAGCATAAAGTAAACAGTGGCACAACATTTGCGATTGAAGAAGCAGAACGACGTGTTAATATCATTTAACCACCAGAAACAATATAGAATGGCGACCGATAAGAGAAAAACTTTCTTAATCCCGCCGGTTGTGTTTAGTCAACAATTTTAAATCCAATCTGGGAATCTACTTTGAATGCATTGGTTCATCAGTAATAGCAACATGTGATAGGAATTTTATCGTTCACTACGATCTTGATCCATTGATAGAAGAACACACAACATATTCGCTCTTTATCACTTGTCTTTAACATTTGTGACACACTAAATCAATTATGCCATATTACAAAATAACTACAATAAGAGAACACCCTCTTGACTACCCGACTAAGCAGGAGCAGTTAACCTAGTTGGAAGAATCGCTAACTCTCTTTTTAAAGTATTGGACTCAGAATACGCTAAACAAATGACAAATATTGGTACGATTGTCAAATAAACGTAAATGAAAATCACTTATTAGGTTTATTGAGAAATCAAAATCCTGTTATCGACTCATTGATCAACTTGGTAAAACAAGACCAAATTATTATCAAAAATAGGTTTGATCGACGCAGTAGCCTACTAAGCAAAATAATATCAAGGATACGTGATAATGGTGAAGATATAGACCAGATCTTCAGATCTTCACATCATTTTCTTGCCATTATCATGCTGATTAACATACAAATAATGCAATCAGCTCTTATCAACGTACTTACAGACACCCACCACGGCAAAATAAGTTCATTGTTGTTGTCGGCGCATTAACTCAAGGAGGAGTTAAAAACCATTTCTAGAGATACTTGCAGATGAGGAAGTCTTCTCACAATTATATAAATTGATAAATTGAAATGGAGGAGTATTTTCAGTATTTTGGATCACGCTTCTATTAACAGATCAAAAATACTCGTACTACGGACAACAATACTAATAGCTGTAAAAGCACATCGCGACTAATACTTTCCAATGCACACACTCGCTCTGGAAGCATGCGTCAACTTAAGGGAAGTACAATATTTATGATTCAACTTACAATCCAGATACAGCAAGGGAGCGGAGGTCTACACCTGTGAGATAGGTCTCTTCAATAACGAAACGACACAAGCCAATCAATGTAGATCCAAATGGAATATACAAATCAATGGTTATATTCCACAAAAACTCCAACCCGACTCATTATGATCTGCGGGAAAAAAATCTACAATTGGAATTAAAGGGTTCCGGAAGGACTTCAGGATGTATGTTATATTGAGGTAAAACTTTATTATGATTCATGGTCGCCAAGCATTCCCCACTAACTTGCAATCTTCGTATAAAAGCTTTGGAGCAATATCAGAAATTTCAATACCAACATATTCCAAACGGATATGACACATTGTGATATCTGACTTACAATAAAAATCAAACAACAATCATGAACTGCCTCATAAGCTTCAAGTACACAGCTATCACAACTTCGTATTTTCATATTCAGCCCTGTCTTTTATCCTTAAAAAATCTGAAGTGATCTCGAACATACCAGAGCCGACCCCTCGATAACCACCGAAGAATTGAAAATTCGTTGTCAACCTTACTTTGAAGATCGAATAGTCATTCAACGCGGGGGAGAATGTTTACCATCAATTTCGCTCAATGTGGATTAATAAACATCTTGACTTTAACTACCTATATATGGACGCAGCTCACTGTGGGTCAACAAACGTCTTACGCTGAAGCAGCGTTTATCACTGCAACAACCACTATGTCGACGCAGAGTTATTATTTCAATAGCTTATCAGTTTCTGCCCACGAATCTCAAATGCTGAACATACGTAAATCGCAGACAGCTAACAACATATTAATTCATTTAATTTTTAACTGTTAGGGTAAGCAAATTTTATGTATAAATTAAGAAATTAAAAAACGATAAAATTTAGTATTCAAGAAGACAACATCGGAATTAGGTTTCCTTTGATCAGCTTGATATTATGATAATTACCAGTGAACAAGTTTAAGTGCTTGTTACACATTCGAGCAAATATCAAGTTAATGCCCTTTATATTTAACTAAGGCGAACGAGACTGAACCACCACTTTTTTGTAGCCAGAATTTTGGATGCTGATGCACTGGATACCTCACAGAGAAGAGAATACTGTGAAGCAGTTTGATGTCGGATGACTACAATCTCGCGACGTCTTGCGAGGGTGTCTGCTAATCATGCAGTACTGAAGACGAGTGGTAACGTTAAAGAAAAGCCATCTGAGATGAAGCATATGACGTGCTGAATTTCTTTCAGCTATTAAAACCAACTAAAACTGAAAATGGAGAATAGTGCTGCTGTAAGCAAAATCCTAGGAAATGCAGGATTTCATCCTGCATCCTGTATACTCTGCAACAGGAACATCAATGCAACACTAGATAACACAGTATTGAGAGTCACCGACTCAAGGGGCATTCCACAAGGAGGAATGGCATCACCTCCTCTGTGGACCCTAGTTGTTAACGAAATAATTCTAAATCTAAAAAAGTGGTGAAATAAAAGCTATTAAATACGCGGATGATGTGGTTCTTATGGCCACCGGCAAGATACTCCCCACGACCAGTGAAATCCTAAACTGTGCCCTTAGAATCATTACAGAATGAGCCAAGCTCTGAGAGCTGGGAATCAACCCGCAAGAAACAGAGTTTGTTCTATTCACATACAAAAGGATAATGCTACAATTTGACCTTCCTTCCATAGATAGGAGAATCCTTCGACTATCCAACAGAGCTTAATACCTAGGTATCGTACTAGATAATAAACAGAGTTGGAAGCTAAATGTCTAATCTTAGGTTAATGACAAAATACAGAGGATTGCATGTATAGGCATGAGTCATGCCATGAAAAACTATACTTGGTGTCTTGCACCGAGATCTATACATACAGGAATCTGCGAAAAGTGCACAAAGATTGAGTCAGCTTAATGGGTGGATACCAAACACAAATGACCATCTCTCAATCTTAACAAGTGAACTGGATTTATGTCCCAATACGAACTACATATGTAATACCCCATCACAACTTTTAAACACCTTAGCTTGCATTTTCCCAAGTAAATAGGAATGAGGCAGGAGCCAAATATTCGAAGACTCGATATCGATCTACACGAATGGATTAAAGATGAAGATAGGAACCAGCGCAGGATCTTCGCTGTTCAATTTAACTTACAATTCTCATTTCGCCTGTCGGATACAACAGTGGCTTCCATGCTGGGATATTGGCTGTACAAGAAGCAACCAAACTTGCGGAAATAAAGGCATATCCCACGAGTATATTACTATGTTTATTGATAGCCAAGCTGCCATTAGGGCCATCGCAGCAGTCAAGATTAAATCGAGGCTTGTGAAGCGCTGTCATAAGGAGCTTGAGGCTCTTTTCGTTCAGCATAAGTTACGCTATGCTGGGTCCCTGGTCACAAAGGAGTGGCAGGCAATGAACACACAGAAGAGATGGCTTGAAAGTGATAATCAGGAACGGAACTGACTGATCAAAGTATCAAACTGCCCTTTACACTCTCAGCACACAAATGGAGCGAACAATACAAATAAAAGCCAACGAAAGGTAGAAAAACCTTCCAACCTGTGAAATCTCAAGACATTTATTGCCGAAACTCAGCAAATCCAGAACAAGTAAAATTTTGTTGGAAAACAGATATGAACTCACAGGCCATAATGCTCTTGACGACGACCTCTGTGGGGACATAGGCTCATGGGAGGATACCCTCCACTTTTTGTACCGCTGTCCCACAATCAGTAATATGAGACAAAGAACTTTAAGAAATTATTACTTCCACGACCTCTCAGAACTATCTCAGCTTACCGATAATTACATACTTGGAGCTCCTTCGTTAGACATTGATCCTATATTTGTTCAATGAGCCGATAGTTGGAAATTTCATCTAATTCGTCGTTCTTATCATGTCAGGTTGTTATTCTCTCCATAGCATTGGTCTGATTCATTCCATCGCACTTCTTAGATGGCAGTAAGGCAGTTTTGCACCAGACTGAAAGTTCTGCACTCTGTTAAGTTTGCGAAATGACTTTTGGTATTTTGTTAGTGTGAGTAAGTCATCGACTAGATATGTGACTTGCCATCGAGGATGGTCCCATGGCTGTGACCAGATTGTTTGCAACAGATCCTAATTAAATAAAGCCTTCAGGTTATTACTTTAGAGGTGCTTTCACTGGAGGAACTTCTTACTCTTGATGTTGATACCGTGGTCTGTGGCATGAATATTATCTATCTGCAAAAGAAAAATTGCGTTTGATGCAGCACACTAGTGTTTGAATGATGTCACTTATCTGCTGTTTTCTGACACTTGCTATCTGATGCAGTCATACCTGTCAGTCTGCTTCGAAAAAACCGATTTTGCATTAAAAGCTAGCGTTACCTGATTAGGAGTCAAAAGATATTATTCAGGGTAGGGCGAGTATCACAGATAATAAAGTAACTGATGCTTGTACTTGAAAGTTTTTGAAGCGTACAAGTAGTACATCTAAATTTCATTTAAAAGATAGAAGAAAGACAACGTAATTCAAGGCGGATAAATCTGCGTTGTTCTGCTTTGATTTGCGCAGAGTGGGTATCGTTGTAAGGAAGCCAAATCTGAGTGCGTATTCCAAACCTAACGAAGACTAGTAAAAATAATTTTGTACCATTAGACTCGCAAATTTCCCGAATGATGATAATTATAAATTTAACTCCGTGTGGATATATATAATGTCATAGTCATGTCATAGTCATTAGTGAAGTAGCAGAGGCGACAGATTAATTGCCAGTAAAATGGGGAAACTAAAAAAAACTTTAGCTTATACCAAGTTTGTAAACTATTCAATCAATCATTTAATGGGTAGGCGATAGACGAACTTCGGATGGGATAATAATATGGCAGTAAGTAACTTCTATCGAAAATAATTAAATTAAAATTAAACTGACATTTGTATCTTATGATCAAATGTATATCTTGCTTCATATTAAATAAGCATGCGTTGGAAGCTATCAACAAATACGACAGTCAATTGTATAATTTACGATACTTCCAAGTTCACCGACATGCACCTGTTTTTCCGGTAAACACCCGTGCAGTGCTTGAAGTACACATAAATTACATAATGCAGTTTTCCCTCAATCCGCATTCTAACATAATTTACCATTCAGATATACCAGATATGCTCACATAACAAGCATCTTCATCTGATTTCATGAACCCGTTCTAGGCTTGGCTCACTTCAAAGACACCCTCCATCTACAGCAATGGCTGCGATTGGCTTTTAATTAGCTTCATTCTATTCCGGTTTAATAAAAACAAATTTCTCCCAAAGCAATTCAAAACCAGTAGTTGGATAGTAAAAATTGAAAATATATTGTATTATCTCGAGTAAATTAATTGAATTAAATCGCTGAAGGCGCAGCGGTAATAAAGTGTAAACAATCAAAAGTGAATTAAGTTCTTAAAAAGCATTCGAAAAAGTTTTCATATTCAATAAAAGTATCCATGTATCTGGTTCAGACAATGACGTAGTCAGCTATTGTTTTTGTGCAAGTTTGTTGCAAGACCACTATGTATTCACTTCCTCCATTTGTGTGAGTACATATCTATCATGTTATTTACTAACTTCGTCGCAGCGCAATAATTCAATGCTCAGATTCGGATTCGGATTCAGATTCGGATTGGAGAGTAGGGAGTAGTAGAAAATTCTCAAGAAAAATCAATAGGATTCTAGGTCATGAAGTAAGAAATTTCCTGCCTTCGATCTGATGAAGCCAACCGAAACGAAAACATGGAGTGAACTAGAATAAAAACAGGGAAAAAAATCGAAAAAAAAATATACAGAAACATCAACATAATCAGCTTTATCATGCAGACTAATGAGAGGAACGGATTTAAGGCTTCATATTTCATATTCTAATGGAATTTCGGGCCTAGTAATTGGAGCGTTATCGTACAACATTTTATCGGAATATGTACGAACTTATAGTTGAAATAAACAGAGGGTTGCGTCAGATGATTGACTAATGATTAATGCCACAGGGTTAGCTATATAGCAGAGCTGATATCAGCAGATATGTTAATTGGATTGATTTATCTGACAGTTTTGGATGATGACTTATGATTGGTGGTTCGTAGTCCAGTGACACAAAAATAAAAAATTTGAAGAGAGTAGCATCTATCTGTCTTCATATGGGAAATGGCTACCATACATTGGGGTTGCTGTCAATATATAAATGTTTGTATTTTTTTGTTTTGTTTCCGGCACTATCTTGGAATGGAATTCAAGAATTTCTTTCATTCTGTAAGTGAGCATAATGCTTTGCCTTTTAGGTAATAAACATTTATAGATATACATTTACGAGTACAATGTCTCCAATTAACAAATTATTTTATCAGTTCAAGAAAGTGGAATAAGTATTATACTCGTAGAAGAAGATTAAGATGCTAACCTCTTTGATTGTTAAGAAGGAAATATCCTTTATTTAAAATTCACAAGGTCTTACAAATATGACATTTTGGCTTAAATAGTGTCTTTCCTGATATTATTAGTATCGTACATAATTTAGAGCATTTAGCACTTTTGTGCTTCACAAAAATACTTTGCAAGACAAAATTTACAGGAGCGAAATTTACACACAATGAACAATTGCTTGGATATTAAGAAATTCCTTAGACCAAAGGTATTAAAAAGCTTAATCGTGGTTAATTTTTTTCTTCAATGTTGTTGATTAGTTGTCCTCATTCCTCAATACGAAAGTATACCTATATATCATTAGTAACGATTGCAGGCATCTTACTTAAAAATGGAAGAACAACAGACAAAACCGGGTCTATGAAAAAGAATATAAAATCTTCCGCAATAGAGTGAATAAAGAAATTTTCAAACAAAAATCAAATTATTATAAAAACAAAAGTACCCAGGCAAGAGAAGACCCGCGTAAAATATGGCCGTTGATAACAGAGATTATGGAAAGAAAAAGACCCAATGTAGATAAAATTATGGTTAGAAAACTTCTAGTAGAAAAATGACAAACAACACTGTCCAATAAATGTAGCACACACTTCGCAGAAAAAAATGTAAATTAGTACACGAGTGTGAGATAAAAATTTCAAACCATAGATGTTCACCTGTCAAACTTTTTTTTTTTTTATTATTGAAAAAGTTAACAAAGAAGAGTTGCATATCATCATAAAACTGCTAGACGCTACTAAATCACCACTAGTCGACGATGCGGATTTATTTGCGCCAATTATTACAGAAATAATAAATCGAAGTTTAAACGAAACCAGAATTCCTAAACAATTACAAGTAGCTGCAATAAGACCTATTTATTTACAGAGGTCGGAGTATTCAAGGTCGTTAAATAGTGCTTGGAAGAAGTTATAACAAAACGACTACTCAAATTTGTGGAAAAAAATTCTACTATCCATAAAAATCAAAATAGCTTTCAAAAGAATAAGAGCACGGGTTAACTAGAATTTACTATCTAACATAATCACCGAAAGCCTCAATAGGAACAACCATGTTGTACGTTTTTTCATCAAACGAATTTTCCACCTGCCTGCCAACACACCTAATTATATGCTCCACTTGGTGACCATAACTCCACCTCTTTTCCTGGATACCTTAAAAATGCATTTTGATTATGTCTTAAAAGTTTTGGAGATGGACCGAGATAGATTACCAACAATTGTATTAGACCACATCCTTTCAACTAAAGCAAGCTTCGTAGCAGAGTGGGAATGACTAGCCTCTAACTGGGGATTAAAAGTTAAATATAACAACAGATGAGGCGAAATTTAACATCCTAATGGAAAAACTGGAAACGTGACTTACGATAAATTTGCAACCGATTCCCAGCAGTCATTCTATAGGACTTACTACAGCGGTTTGAGATATAACCTCCAAGACAGAACCTATTTCTTAAATCCAGTTTCAACCGAGATGACAAGTACTATTTTCAAAATAAGAGGAGAATTAATCAACCTTCACTAAATACCTCATCGCCCAGATCTCCCAATTCTGTGTGATATCTGTAAAGGAATTCTGTGTAAGATTCTTCTCCGCAAACGTAGTGGAGCTAGACAAAGTGATCAGGATCGTGAATGAAGAATATGTTGTAGAGAAAAAATTATTGAGGGAACCCTTTAAAATCAAATTGGTTTTTTTTTAATTTTTAAAATAAAATAAAATAAATAAATCTAGTTTATATAATTTGTCAATCTAATAGACGGCCTAAGGCCAACCCCAATGAGACTTGTAATTCCTTTTTATATGTAACAAATATATTTTTTTATGAAATAAAAGTCAATCAAAATCTAAAATCTAATCTAAATCTTCTAGTGCTGTTCATAGTGCAAAGCATTTGACACGCTGAATCACGATAAGTAATTACGAGCACTCAGCAAAGTTGAAATCCGGGGGAATTTGTTAAGCTGGCTTAGAAATTATCTTAATTCTATGTCTTATCGGATAAAAATTCACAACCATTACAGCACCGAAGTAGACTCACCGTTGGAGTACCGCAAGGATCGAAATTTGGGCCAATTTTATTCATATTGTTTACAAATTAACTATTTCATGTTTTTACAAAAAGGTATCCTTTTGCTTTTGATATCGTTAATTGCCAGACATAGATGTCCTGCGATCTCAATGCAGACACTTCAAGAGGAAGTTAAGTGGTCTAAAACAAAGATGATGCACACTCGTGGCTCGCAATACAAAGCTACAGATCAGTTGCACTTCCATCAAGCATGCTAAAGAACACCAACAGGAGAAAGGAAATAGTCACCTCTTAAAAAAGAAATTCAGCAGCAGAACTACAAGATGATATTAGCGCTGTAGTACTTCGCTGTAGTACAAGGAGGCGAGCAAGAACTCTGCTCCAAGGGAAAAGAGAGCTAAACCACAGTGTTCGTACAATTTTAAATAAATTTCTCAGTTCTATTTTAACACCAGAAATTCTAAATCCTGAAAAAATAATTTTTCCTTTCTTAAAACTAGACTTGCAAAAAATAAAAATAAATAAATAAATCTATGTATCAAATATACAATTCCAATTTTTCAATTGTTGAAATTTTGAAATGTTGAAATGTATTAAAATTGAACCAAACTCACGTTATCCTTGATATATTTGTGGTTTAATCTTCTGCAGATACGTCTTAAGCTTCGCAGAAAAACTTTTATGAATGCATTAGTCTTTGTATCTGAAATAAAATAAAATAAATAAATTTATTTGAGTTCAAATATTTCACTTATCTATGATATCTTGGATTTTTTTTACAATTTTAGATCTTTTCATATGCAACATGCCTAATTGTATTGTATTTCCAATTTATATTGCTTTAAAATCTACTTTTTAGCTAAATTTATTTTTTAGCTAATTTTTCTGTTTCCGAGGTTTAATGAAAGTATTTGGCGAAGTTTTGTGCATTCCTTGCAAAAAGTATAGCAAGTTCAAAGGTTCCATCATAAAGCTAATTTATTGGCCTGCCAAATTTTGTAGACTATGATAAAAGGGTTATATACATACTAGGCATTAGAACATTATTATAAAAGGCATCTACGAACTAAAGTGTTGTTTGCCCGATTCTCAAGTAAGTAGAAGCATTTCATAGGGCCAACTATAGAGGTATAAGTCTTCTGAATATTTCCTACAAGATTCTGTTTTCTTTACTGTGTGAGCCCCTAATGTCTTTATATTAACAACCTGATGGATCCACATCAGTATAACTTAAGACCACAAGGTTCACTACAATCAAATGGCTCACATAATATCAGATCTTAGAGGAAACCCAAGAATTTCAGATTGAACCTGGTGAAGATCGTCCGGTACTGCCTGATCTGTATCATGAGCACTCAAAATCCGTTTTGAAAAAAAATTGTCCAAAGCTCATACTCCACCACTAGGAGCGAAATCTTTCAAATCTTCAATTTACCATATGATGGAAAGTTGACAGTAACATATTTACGAGTATCGCTTCAGTAGTGGCGAAGATGGGTCGTGCGATCAACGAGAGTATAATAAACACGGACGACGTCTCGGTTAGAACATCTCTTTGGAAACATATGACTTGGAGGAAGTTAAGAACTTTGTTTAATTAAACTCAGCTATTTATTCTGGGAGCGACACCAGGTCGCTCAGGTCGAATGGGGAATAACTTTTTTCAAATAGCGGATTCTTTATGCTAAGACATCAATTAAATAACAAAAACACCCTTTGAAAAACTTAACTGATTTAACACAATACCTTCATCATACCGGCTCTGCTCTATCCCACAGAAACATGAATTTTGTCAAGAATGGATGTGGTAACCCTGTCGTGCATGTACTGCTGCCGTCGTGACTATTGTGAAAGGCATAATTGTGTCGTGATCGTTCCAATTATGATTTATAACTTGTTTATCTAATGCTATCATACTGCACAATTGTATCATGCTTGGAGGTTATGTTTATTTTGGGGTAAGTTCCTAATAAATCCCTTCAACTCCAATACTTCAAAGTTATTAGCAGTGACTTTTCGCTACCAGTGGTAGATCGATGCTTCTTAATTTGCTATAACAAAATTCGAAATTCAAAATAATTCATCATAACTGCTTTTAACTTACGAGTAACTTAACTTTAACTGATGCTGAATCCATACGGTAAACCAACAATTTAGCGGATTTATTACTGCCAATGAATAGCAGTTTTTGTGAGTTATGTGATAAAACTGAATCAGTTTCCTAAAATCCTTTATAAAGCTCAATACGATGGATGTTACAATATGCCATTTAACATCTATGAAAGCTGAAAGTACTGTTTTTCCCATCCAAAAATAGGGAGATTTTCTAAATTGGACCAATTATAAGGGGATTAGTCTCCTTAACATAGCATATAAAATCTTGACAGCCGTATTATGTGAAAGCTCGAAACCATTTGTCAACCTTTTAATGGATCTTATAAGTACGGGTTTAGGCTAGGTAAGTCTAAGTATTCACACTACGGTAGATCCCAGAGAAAAGGTACGAATCGATACAGACCACAGACCACAGACCACAGACCACAGACCACCTAATTATACAATAAATATCAATCCAGCATACAGAGTCATGTCTAAGTTTGGCATCCCTTGCAAACTCAGAGGGTTTCGCACAGTGACGGTAAATGAATGCTCGCTGCTCCATAAAGATCAGATGCATTCTTACCGAGACCATATGTCAAATAAGGGTTTATGATAGATAATATGATGTCCCATCATGTGATTTCTTTAGTATCATACATAAATGGTTGGAAACTCCATGACAACATCAGAGGGACAATTTTCCATTTTCCAAAAGTCTGTGCTAGTTGCATATGCAAATTTTAGTGATGTCATCGGCAGAAAACAAAGAGCCATCAGCGGTATTCTTATTAAATTAACTATTATCACAGTTTGGCTGTGAATGAAGGATTTCTGGGAACAAAAGGGACGGTCTAATAAAGACACCTCATTAACAATTACACCAAGAGTTAAATTTTAGTATTAGTGACCTAGAAAGGCATGCCATTAATAAAGCTTTGTCAAAAATCACTAAGGACACTCTTTGTAAGAATCTTATGACTCCTGCTCCTGCTCTGGTAAGACTCCTATCACTCTAGTCTTGCTCCGATGGAAAGATTCTTCGATTTTTACTCGGAGGAAGACTTCGGGATGCACAATTAAAAGGAGATCTCAAACATCGAAGACCTCACTAGCTTTAGATGTAGCGCCTTCAAAGTTACTCGTAAAAAAATGTATACTATTCTTAAACTTTTTCTTTGTGTGAGGTGTAGTTAAAAATCGATTTTATACTGATAATCCAAGAACAATTCATGTACTTAAGCACAACATCAGTCAACTCATTCATGAAATTGAACCTCATACCACCGAAAATGTACAGCAATTTGGCCGCCGAGCTAGCCGAGGAAACAATTTCAATGAAATAATATTTCTTAACTAATCTGAAAATTTATCCTTTTCAGTAGAGCGAACAGTATTAAAGCAATGTTTTGTAGTAGATACTTTTAAAAATAACCAGCAGTTGCTTCAAACTTTAAACGATATCAATTTAGCAGCTCCTGGATGTGTTGCTTGCATGACTTGCCTGCTGTCTCGTTGGACAGCCCAGCTTTGGATTTGGCTCCCATCTACATGTGTCAATGTTGGACCTTCTAAACGTTTAAAATGTTAGATTAGTGCATACAATAGATCACATCTACGACCGTAGTCAACTTGGTTCACGGCTTTGTCACCCTGATGCCCACGTTGCTATGTGATTTAACAAACCTTGTGCGCTGATGTGAAATGGATCAGTATAGTAAATCAAACAGTTGGTAGTCGTTGTATATTTCTCTGATATTAGGTTACATTCAACTGTATATCGACGAAGATGTTTTCTTTATCGATACCGAAAGAGTGTTTTCGATATTGTTATCTGACCGCTTTATTCCAGAGGTCATAAGACTCTTCGTTAATGGTGTCCTAGTATAGTAAATTGCCTTGTAGTTAGATGCATATAGACATAAAGAGCTATGTATCTGAGATGTAAATCACAGCTAATAGCTCTTATGATTTCCTTTGTTCTTACCTAGTAGGGAAGTTTTAATCCGACAATACAACCCCTAGCTTTGAGAATATGCTTCTGAAACCAATCAACACATTATAGACGCTTTAAGGATTTGCTCCTGACAGAATTCGTGATACAATAAATTTGTTTCTTACGAAAAACATTATGATGACGATTGACTTTGATTAAGATAATTTATCCATATTTTGAGGCAAAATGTCAACTGATTGCATTTGAATTGTAAGTTTGCTAACCTCACAGCCAATGACCGCATTTGCATAAGAAAAGAAAACAGTTGCTCTTCTTCACCACTACAAAGTAAACATTTGCATGACAAAGCAACAATATAATGATACTCGTACAGTCATTCAAAGTCAAGTTCTATACAAAATACACCAAGACGACCAGACACAAAAAGATATCGATTTATTCTCAAGGATTTAGAATGGTGTCCTCAGTATTATTGGCATATTGTATGACTTTTTTTTATAGTGTATTATAATAGGAACACATTCCTTAAACAGAACAAAGAGTCTTTGATTTTGATGAAGACGTTACATTTAAATTTGAAAGGTGGTACACAAATTTCAGAAAATGTGAATGATATTCAGGTCAAATACAATACATAATCAGCCACTATCAACCAGCTAATCAATTTTCACACCCGGGGCTTTAGCTTTGCAAGTTACCAATATTAATCCAGTATCTTATCCCTTATAAGAGAGTGGCATCTTCAGCTACACAGCTGCAGCCCTGCGCGCTTGTCTATGGTTGTTTGTTTCAAGTGATGGTAAGATGATAAGTCCGAATCTTCACTCCAAAATAAAAACCCGTCCTTCGTGTTAAGCATTTCTTATGAACTTGCACTCGCAACGAAAACGGATGAAAAAAAGGGTGTATCATTTGCAGGTAAAAAGGTTAACTAGAGGATATTTTGCAACCTTTAGATTAACACAGTTTTTGGTACCTACACTGCTTATGTTTCCATCTAAACTAAAATGCTAAAATGAAAAGTGAAACAGTTAAAATACTGAACCTTAGGCAATATGCAGACGACAGAAAAATTTGGTGCGCACTTCACGCACTATTCGTTTGATAACTATCAAATTGCCAAACAGTAAAATGCAAAAAATTAAATTGTTTTAATCGTTCTAATTGATGTTTTTAAAATCTGATGAGGCTTAATTTCGGAATGACAAAACACTTTTCCAGTAACAAGATTTTTTCAAACTTCTTAAACATACATACGTAAATTCAGTTACTACGGACACAGGCAATATAATATCACAACAGCTGTATAGGTAATTTAAACGTTAAATCATTCAAATTTTGCAAGGATGTTTGCTTTCACTTTGCCTAAAACTCTTTTTAAAAAGTTTTATAACACCTGTACCAATAATGGAAGACAATTGTTTGATGTAGGAATATTGACGTCTGAAAATCAAGAAGAAAGAAAGGATTTGAACGTGACTGCTTCGCAACAGAAACAAAGAAATGCTTTTCTAGGCTTGAAAAGGTCATAAAGTCCAAATAAAGTGTCTTGATGACCGATCAGAGTTGAGTTAATGCAAGAACTATTATCTGGGCTCTTACATTAGAACAACCGTCACTGCTGTAACTTATGTTAGAACGAACCATGATATAAAAATAACCAAAATATATGAGGATCTAATTCGATTGATTACAGCGTGGGTGATATCGGTAAAGAAATGGGCCTTTTCAATGAGAGGAAATTTATGAATCTATTTTATAATAGATTATCTTTAGTATTTGCAACAATTTGCTGGGAATAAGATAAAATTGATCATACTGTTAGCTGTTAGAAAGTCCACTGATTACTGGTTTTGTAATTTTCTATGCAGATAGGGAAGATCTAACACTTTTAACTCTCTCATCTTTGGCATATGTGAAGTAGACCCACGTACAATTTAAAAAAATTAAAAAAATACACATATCATAAAATTTGTGAATTTTTTGTTGTAAAAAAAATTAGTCAACAATTCGAAGATTAATGAAAAAATTTGAAGAAGCTGGTTTTGTCTAGGATGGACAAAAGTGTGGAAGACCAAAAAGGAGATGTTCTGCTGAGAACATTGCTGCTGTAGCACAAGGTGTCGCTGAGGAACCTTCAACATCGATATGATGACGATCTCAGGCATTGCCCATTCATCATCGACGGTTGATTGAATATTTTTTGAGGCCTCAAATTGAAGAAATAGACACAGATGATCTTTATTTTCAACAAAATGGAGCTACGAGTCACACAACACTTGCAAAAATTGAGCTATTGCGGTCAAGTTTCCAGGTCGATTAATTTCAGGTAATGTTGATATAAACAGGCCACCTAGATCATGCGGTATAACACCATTCAATTATTTTATTTGGCGTTTTTTGAAAAGTAAGGTCTATGTGCTTAGAAACACTCTCAGAAAACTTTTCAACTTAGCAAAAAGCACAAGAAAAGTGACTGACTGGCACTCATACAAAGAATTCCTCAAATTATATAAAAAAGAACTGAGGAAGGCAAGCGAAAATCCTGGAGGTAATTCTGTGAGAAAATCACGGAAACCTCTGAGGCCTAGCTGTTTGAAAAAAAAAACCGATGGCTCTTGGACAACCTCAAGTGATGAATAATTCAACATGCTACTGGACACCCACTTTCCAGGTAGCTCTCAATTCTCGGCCAGTAGCAACCCAAACAGGCCTACTGCAACCGGGGCAAAAATTCATGGTCTGATCATAAGATACAAACTGCTCTGGGCGCTGCATAGCTTCAAACCATACAAGAGGTCCTCAGATATTATGCTGGAAAATATTATGTGTAGAACTTATCCACATTCCACTGTCGTGGAGAGAAGTCAATGTAGTTTTCATTCCCGAAGCCGGAAAATGTTATCTTGTTGTCCCAAAGGACCTCAGACCTATAAGTCTATCATCTTTCTGTCAATTCATTTCTACACAGATGGATCTTAAACCGATAGCGGGGTTGGTAGTTGGTTATAAAAATAATAACAGTAGAAAAAATCTCATCTTTCATTTTTAAAAGACATCTAAGTGCGATTTTTGAATGACCCTTTTTAATGGTAAAATCGAATATAGTTATAAATTAAATTATAATTAAATTATAATTAAAGGAGTACTTTAATTAGTTCCAACCAAATATTCACCTAAAATTAATATGACAGAAGTCATTCAAGATCAAAGGTGATTTTTGTTTTTTAACTTGAAATTTTGACTATGTCATCTCTTTTTTCTGAAAAGCATCTTATTAACCCTCACTTTTTGCAACTTTAGAACGAGCATCTGGTATTCACAAACCAAAAAAAATGCATCCCATGTCAGTAGTTTTCAAGATACGACTTAATTTATTGAAATACCTAAACATCAAATCAAAAATTGTGTATAATTTTAAGAAAAAAAAAAATACAAATGTTGATTGCACATTTATATCATATCAATTGTTCAAAGTGCAAACCATTACTTTGTATGCACGCCAGAATTTATCTTGGAAAGGTTCTAACAATGTCCATTCCCTCCAATTCGTCTCGGACTTGTTCAGCTGGCTCTTCAAAACTATAAAAGTCCATTGGGGTCAAATCCTGAAACCTAGAGGCCACAGAATGAATCCATCCCTCCCTATCCACGAATTTTCATACATGCTATCTAATCACTCTCTAACTGCATGCCCATAGTGTGCGGGGGCGCCATCGTGCTTGTACAAAATGGCTGTTCTTAGTTGCAGTGTGTATCACCTTATAGTTCTGGTTACTTGTTCCGTAAAAATTCCGGGTAGATATTCGAATTAACCTTTGGAGGAAGGCAATAGGATCCAATCAGCTTGTTACCCAATATGCCTGCCACTGAAAAGCTCTGTGTTTGATGAGTGGGAGTTGCTTTCTGCCATTGTATGTTAGTTGCGGAAATTAATGATATTATCCCTGGTTAATTAGAACTCATCCGTCCATATAATTTGGTCAATAAAGTTGTCTTTATATTCTTTATCTTCCGAACGCTTCTCTAAGTCCCCGGATTGAAGATCCTGTACTGGTATACGATGGAATGCATGCATGCTACTTAGATTAAAATGTCTGCTTTGTTGCCTAAGACTGGTATATTTTTGGCTTCTAATGCAATGGGAAAAGTCTTTTTACCTACAAACCCATTCTTCTAAAGCAGGATGTGAATCCTTAGACGATTTCCGCGTTGTTCCTAATAACATCTAATAGATGTTCTGCTATTTGGGGCAGTCCTATCGGGGCATCGTTTAAGATATTCCAATCTCGCTAGTTGACCGTTACCGTTTCAGAAATTATAGACATAAATTATGCCTGCGTATTCTTGTGTTGCGAATTTTTTTAATTTTATTGCTAGCTTTTGAGTCATAAATGTTGAAGGCAGAACAAATAGAGTATTTCTTACATCGCATGGAAAATTATAGCTTTTTGTCGAAATGAATATAGATATCGTCTTTGCAACGTGGGTTGCCATTGACACAAATACGAGACTGCAAAGTTTTGCGGTTTCATTTATAGATAATGCCTAGGAATTCAAGGTGAACCTTAGTTCCACTATAGTAATAGTTTCTCAATTAGTTATAACAGCAACATCATACTTTAGTAAGGCTAACGCTGTCATTTTCGTTGTGCGGATAAATGGGAATCAGGCAATTCTTGTGACTGAGAACTTTATTGTGAAGAACAGGTAGAAGGACCAGAGTATCTGTCATGCTCCTCCTATCCCTTTATTCATTTTTAAGATACATACTTCAAAAATGTAAGAAGTAAATGATTTTAGTTTGTAGACTTAATGGATTCATTTGTCTTTAAATCTATCGCCACGATTGCATCACAAAATATGAAAGCTTAAATGAACTAGACAATGTTTACAATAGAAGTTCTCACCAACTGAACTTATGTTAGAAGTAATCACATCTTCTTTATAGACTTCCTTCGGCAGTTGGGTACACTATATATTACAGATAGCATCAATCCCGGTGATGCATATGCGCCGAATAAATGATTATAAACATTTTAGAAAGCCTGGAAATATTGTAATTTCGCAGAAGTAAACACTGCGAGGTACTTACTGTCATTTCAGCTATCAAGCCTTTAATGGCAAATCTAAGCAACGGCCTGCAATGCTTGTTACGGAGGAACTTCTGTTTGTCTTTTTGTTCGGATTATATTTACCTATACATCTGGTTCTAGATATAGTGAGTGATAAACTAAGTCATAGATAAGATACCCGATTTCACTTAGTGTATAGCATAATCTATGTCCGTTAGACCAAACCTTAGCATTGTTTGCCCAATTTTCTAGAAGAATGAATGACGTTTAAGAGAGGACCAACTTTAGGGAAATCGGTGTATAAACATTAGTAATAAGATCTTCCGGGCGTGTTGTTAGGATATCTTATACATAATGGCTTCATTTCAAAGAAGTCGATGACAAATTATAAATTCACACCACAGCAAGTCTTGTTGAAGATTCATTAATCTCAAATCGATGATATGTTTCCTTTCAATTTAAAGGCCGCATAAAATATTGCGGAATGACAAAGGTCAATAGAACCCACCTCATTCAACAATGCAACGCATTCAACAATAAGATCGGAACTGTACTCGGACATTCATTGTCATATTTTGCAAAGCACTGTAACAAATCAAAAAATCACAGTATTTTCGAAAACTGTCTAAAAACTGTGGTGTGAAAACAAAATTGAGAAGTTAGCGAATATATCTACTAGCCGACACATAGGCTTAAACCTTTTAAATGCGAATAATGTCATTGCTTGGTTTGAAAAAATTTAAATAAAGTGTGATCTTATCTGTATTGAAAAATAATGGACAATAAAAAGGAACAACATGAACCTGGTCAAGGAAAAAAAGTGTCATTTCAAAAGTGAGGCACTTAATATGTTACACCAACAATATTGTCTCCGAAATCAGTGAACTGAATTCGTCGATGGATTTCACACTAGTTTAACTCTACATGACACAAAGCTGACAACAAGGAGACCAGTGCGTTCGGAATAAAATTCCAACTCAGTTGAGGTTAGTGTTAATAAATGCCGTTCGCTGGCGTGCAGAGGAGCTTTGACATTGCCCGTACACAACATAGAAGGATCTTGGACTAATCTCTGAGAAGAACCAATTGGTTCGAGAATTGAAACCGTTGGATCATTTTATGCATCATAAATTCCTTGAATGGACTCAAAATTAATTGCAAGATGATTCGGGATCTCATAGCAATATTGTGCTAGCGATGAGGCTAATTTTTAGCCCATCAGATACATCAATAAGCAAAACTGTCATATTTGGATTGAGAAAATTCCGTAAGAGACTCTTCAGACATCATTACATCCAAAAAAAAAAATGTATTGTATGGTTTGGTTTGTACCCTGGTGACATCATCGTTCCTTATTGACTGATATGTACGTGACATTGGTGAAGGCGATATGTGGTATGTGGATGGGGCTACGTGTCATAATCCAACCAATATCACCGATTGATTGAAATCCATGTTTGATGAGAGAGAGATTTCAAAGTCAGAGACTGCATATCGGATCTTGTGGTCAAACGCCGCTCGACTATTTTATGTGAGAGCTCGTGAAACTACTTGATTACGTGGACAAACCAGCAAGATAAGAAGCTTTGGTAGATATCTATGCGAAAAATGATTGTGAGTATACGGCCCCAAATGTTCGAAAAATGGGTCAAAATCGAACCAACAGAATACGCCTTGTAATTTCAAATCGTGGTGCTCGTTTGCTCCAAACCGTTATTAACCCTTTCGCTTTCAATTTTGTATCGCTATGTTATTACTTTTTTTTGTAAATATTATTATATTATCTTTTGTAAACGTTATAAAGTAACTGATTTTTTTTTATAGATTTGGATTAAATTGAAGGTCTGTTACTACAATTTTGGGCCGGGAAGTATTGTCCTGATGGTAATGTTGACATTACCAATGGATGTATTCATGCTCCAATAATCTTGCCTTTCTGGTAATCTATTATAATTCATAACAAAGCAAATACCAAGAAAAGCAAGCATTTCATACTGACCAGTTCTTGGGAACTTCTACCTGAATGCCTTTCTAGAAGTTTAATTCTTTTATTTGTACATTCTGCTATAAACATGAGCAAACTTTTAGGAAACTGCTTGTAGAAAAAATCTATTTCAGAAAAACCAACCTCTGTAGACATTCGTTGTGATTACAGGTTGACGATTATTAGGAACATTGGGAAGCGTGGAACATAGTTCGGAACTGTACTAGACCAGATAATGGAAGCGTTACTTTGCTCAATAGAAGTTGTAGGATGGTTATCGCTGTATAACCATCCTACAGTCTGTATTCAAACTCGGAAGCACTAAAGTCACTTGAGTCAGAGTCGTCCTCTTTCAAAAGACGTTGCAAATGTCCAGGTAGTTCATTGCTGTTTTACGTAAAAAAATGCATAATACTTAACACAACACAAACGAGATATATGTACTTAAGTATGTTTGTGTCCGAAATGAAACAACGGGGTATATAAATCCCATACTGATTTTGCCTTTATTACACCTATTTCTATTTTTCTTTTTGAGGTCTTTAAGTACTAAATGCATTAAATGGTAGTTGAACACTATGGAAACGTCAACAGTCGACTGATTTACAAAAAAAAAATATCCACTTTTTACAAGACGATTGAATGCACCATGCAGAAATTAACCGTAAACTAATTTGGTGTTACAGCTTATATAGATGATCAAATATGCAAACCAGTAATAAAGCGAATCAAAAGTATGATCATACCTAAACCTACAAATAGGACAACTTTCTAAAATGTCTTTGTGGGAATCATGGTACTATGATCCCAATGGGAGCGAAAGGGTTAACTGCTAAAATCCAAAGAATAACTTTTCAAATAAAAGCAATTATTTTGTCACTTCCGGAATGATAGTACCTATCTAATTCAAAATGAGCTCACTATGCAGATATTTAAAAAAAAGAAAGACTGACGTAGGTAGGCATTTCATGATTAGAAGTGGATTAACCAGTTTCCCAAAAATACTGGATTGTCTACTGGACATATGGACATATGGGCATATGGACTGCCAGGCCAAAGATCGGCATTTTAAAATGAAATAGGTGTATCGACTTTAAAGTTGATAATAATCGCACTCTTAATACGAAAGAAGGTATCTCCACTTAACTTCCTGACGAAGACAATTTGAATAAACTGTGATGGCATAAACAATGAAATTTAGCTAGCACGCCAGCTAAAAACCTACAAAGACAAGAACATCTTTCTATGTAACTGAACACATTTAAATATCAAACTTCTGACTCTGAATTAAACTTTCATAACAATTTGGCATGCGCCAGGCATATGTATGTTAATAATTCTAACGTCTATGAAGTCGGCATAAAGGTCGAATTAATTCAAATCCTGATAAGTGACTGGTAGGGTATACCAGACCCAAAAAAGTAGAAACAAAAAATTTAGAGTAGTAGCTCCCGAAGACTCCACCTGTCTTTCTTCTTGTAGGTATCTACTATACTCATTTGCATAGCTTCCTTTATGTCCACGAAGCCCAAGCTATGATTCACTCTAGCTTCACTGGTAACCCCATTACTCTCTGCTTTGTGTTTTTTTTTTTTATTATTATGATTATTCTCTCACCATCAAGGTACAAAAGTCCAATAAACCCAAACACCTCATTAAAAAACCATCATCCGAAGAACCTGTTTCCCAATGTAGGTCATAATCTTCATCTAAAAACTATGCAATAAATTTCAATGACACCATGCCTCTCATCCTGTACTCCCAACAAGGGTTGCATTTCCTTTTAGACGACCTTCCAACTTAAACGCATGACATAACGCCAACGCAAGTCTAATGAGATATCCATCACCACATTTGTACCCATCCTTAGTCTGGTTTGAGATACCTACAAAAAAAACATTGTAGATACGCCTCCCTCAGTCTGATAATAAATTTTATTCGAATTTAATTGCATCCATTGCATCACAGGATTCCTCTACTGCTTTGAGCTTCCGGGTGCATAATGGCAATTTGTTGAATTCATCTCAATGTCACACAACAGTCTAACCAAACGTACATAAGTCGCAGTTCACACATGTATGTAATTCGTAAATACATTTATCCAATTGGGAATTCCAACCTACGTACATCACATCTAATCAGTTTCTCGTAGAAATTCATATCTTTACATCTAGGAAATGCAAAGGTTTACGATTTTGAGTTTTATGCCTCGTGCTCGGCTGGGTCTCTTCCAAACCCCATCCGTCGACGAGATGAATGGTAATGGGAATGACAACGAAAGAGCATGGAATTTTGGCATGTGCCGAAATCCAAAAAGCCGAATGACAAAAGGAAAATATGAAACCAAAAAAAACAAACAGAGAGAATTTCAGTGATGAAAGAGAATAGATTAACAAACAGGTGTATTGGAGTTCTCTTCGTTATCACTCACACTTATGTAAATTACCATTTTAAGAGAAAGAGAGAGAGAGAGTAATTGAAGAGAATACCTCACGCACACATTCTTATTAGAAAATTAAGGGAGAACTCTCAGCTTTGAAGTATTTCCGGAACTTTTTTGTGGTTTTTATAAGCAGATTTTGAATTCTCTACCGTGTAAACTGCACGTCGAAAGTATCTTAGGTGTAGGAGAATCTGTTTTTTTTTTGCTATGGGTCAGTGCGGGAGTAATAGGAAAACAACATCAAAACGAAATTATACGAACCTTTCCTCAATCAACCAGTGTACTAGAAGTGGTTGTGATCCTAGATATCACGTAAACCAACTGCTCAATAGATGTCCTTCTTGCAATCCTTCTTCGAAATGCTCCTTCTCTTTCTTTTGCTTCCTTTTCTTACCGTCAGCATGCTGCTAGCATTGGTGAAGAAAAAAAATCTACAATTATGGCTGCGTTTTTCCTCACTTCCATCTCTTTCACACTTCCACCCGAATGGAACACCTTTTCACTCACTCACTGAATGCAAACTGTGAAAAAGGCAACCGCATGCCTACCAACACCGTGGATTCCATCACCATCACTATTCACTAACTATGCGCAGTACACAGTTCAGCGCAATTGTGTGTTTTTTTTTTGTTTTTCCTTTCCTTAGTTGTCATTACTCTGCCACATACGAAAAAAGAAGCAAAAAAGGAATCCATACAAATTGGTGAGTTCACAGAAGAGTGTACAAAACAAAACCGAATTTTTGATGTGCGGCTTGTAGTTGTTTCCAAATTGTGTTTGTGTTTGTAGATTGATGGCATTCAACCTGTTTCATTTTGTTTCCAGTTTCGTGTATAGAGAGTATGTGCGATGATGGTTTCTCTACTGTGTGAGACACTCAAATATGGCCACGGATACAACAACACAACTGAAGAAGATTGTCGAAGAAGTATAGAGAAAATGGAAAAGCGACGGCAAATTCTATTGATTTGTGGGCTGTACGGCGAAAATATGGGCTCAAGATACTTTGAATGATACCAGCAAAACTGGCCAACGAAATTGGAAATCAATTTAGCTTTGAACGGAAAATATTGTGGAAGGATAATTATTAAAGTGGGGGTAGAAGAGACTGATTTGTTCCTTTTTGTTTTTAATTTCCCTGTGCAAATATGGAATGTGAGAAATTGTGAACATTTTATGTTACAAAGTAGTGCAGTGGAACGCGGTTAATGGCCAATTTCGTTGAACACAAATATGTATCTTTAACTTCGAATCGAAAAAATCTCCATCACCGAGGGTGCTTCTGGTAAAATCAATTTAAATTTAATAGATGGGCAGCTGATCTGAATGTTCAGATATAGCTTAAGCCAATGTTCGTAACCCGGAAATGACTCAATCAAGTTCACATTGAACTTATGCTCTCAAGATGGTTATTTTATGCTCAATAAAATTGCTGATGTTTTTCTGTTCTGTAGATTTTGCTGTGGTTAATGAATATATCTTTCAAATATTGACTCAACTAGGCAATAGGAATGCTGGTGAAAACATCGAGAGATTCTATTATTATAGAAGATTGAATTTAGGGGTATTTAGATTTTTATTTCATTTAAATAGGAAAAGAGAAATTGGTAAAGAAAGATTTTCTGTATCTAAATCGACGTTTATCTTTGGATCTGTTAGAATACGAGTAAATTCCATCAGCTCGAATTTTGCTTATTTCCAACTACAGATGTACATACGCAGGTACTAACATATACTTAAAACTGTTTTCTGATAAAATGGCCCGTGTTTTGCAATTCCCGTATACCTACTTATGCAAAGGAGAAATTGTTTTAAAATGTTCATGATCTCTACTTTGAGCGATTCCGAATGGATATAGAGTCTAAGTTCAGTGAAAAATTGGGACCCGCAGATACTATGCTGATTTTTAATTAAGAAATAAAATTAGATAAATCGCGTACCTGCATGTAAATTTTTGTATTTGTATATACATACTACAGTGGTAAAAAAAAATTTAATTGAAATACACAATTTACATTATATAATCAATGTTTATTTTGCTGCGCCTTTAATAGGTCCTATTGCCTTTAAATAGGTCCTATTTAATGCAACACACTTATGCCATCGTCTTTTCCATTCTTCAAAACACTTTTTATAAGCACTTTCCAGTATGCCCACGAATGTTGTTTTACGGCTTTTAATCGAGTCGAAACGGGAACCACACGGGCCAAATATGGTGAATACGGTGGTCTATCGTTGGTATTTATTCAGTTGTTGGCCTTAAATACAGTCATAATTGTGATTCTATTCGATGGCGCATTATCGTCGTGTAAAATCCATGAACTCTTCCATAAATTTGGCCGTTTCTGATGGCTTTTCTCTTGCAAATGCTTCAATACAACCAAATAGTATGTTTTTATAGCCTTTCTGGAATGAATTCGCGATGCACGGAACCCCGAATATCATAGAAAACACTGAGCATCGCCTTGACTTTTAACTGACTATTACGTGGTTTTCCCAGGTTCGGCTCGTCTTTTGTCCCTCATTCTGATGACTGTGGACTAGTTTGCATGTCCAACTCATAGACCCATGTCCCGTCACCAGATATGATGGGTTTTATGAATGAACTCAGAATTGGCACGATCCAGCATGTCTAAACTGATTTGCTCATGTTACTGTTTTTGTAAAAAAATGCAGCTCTTTGGGTACAAGCCGACGCGTCTCATGCCCAAAATATCTACCAAAATCGAACTAACAGACTCGTGAGGTATTAAGATCACGAGCTATATCTGTTAAGCTGGAATGGCGATTTATCAAAGAAAATTTCTTTTAATTTTTCAATATTTTCATCGGTTGAGGAAGTCGAACGAGGCAAGTCTTCTATGATCTCTCGGCCGCTTGCAATGTTTTGTAACACTCATTACGTGTCTTTGATTTGATTGAAAATTTTAAAAATTTTCATTTTTTTTGTTCAATAATTTTATTCATTGCAAAAGTCATGATGAACTACGGAAGTATTGTAGAATAACTAAATCTGCTACTGTAAACGAACTAATCGACTGATCGACTTCATGTTTGGTATGTTAGTAGTTAAATACTGTGCTACTGTTTTTTAAAAATTATGAACGCGGGCCTTTTAAATTACGATTTGATAAGATTTGATACGTTGGATTTCAAAGAATCCTTAAAAGACTTAAACAAAAAGCGCTTCGGTAAATTGTTCAAAATATAATGAATATATCAAATTTATAGACGATATGTTACCGTATAATTTGCAGATTTTGACAACTTGGCCCTAAGTTCATTTTTTTTCTTTTTGCTAAAATTGAAGATTTTTTTAGGAATATGTATTGTACATCACTCATTCTAGACAAATTCTCGACGATCTTCAGTTCAGCTGGGAATTATGCGGGACTGATCACGAATCTTCAAAAAACATTTTCATAAACATGTATTCGTATGAGTACACGTATATGCAAGATTTAATTGAAACAATAACAAAAGATATCCAGCAAAATCCCAAAAATATTGTACGTTGCTACAAGAAAACTAAAAATATAATCGGAAAGTGTCTCTGTGCAATATTAGAAGCTATACAATAAAATTGAGGAATACACTTGCTTACAAAGTGTTCGAAATAAAACCGACAGGGTACTTACGAGTATGCTGATAACTTGGCAAATGCTTTTCCAAAAAAAGCTAAAACTTCTTCTTGTCTTGCAGCTTAAAAGATAAATTTTTGCCGCATTCAAAAGCTGCGACAAACGATTTTGCTTTGCGCGTTATCGCTGGTTAGGAACATCAATCACGTTCAGAACTTAAAATAGTTCCACTGATAATAATTAATAGCTGAGATCAGCGGCGATACGAGACATTTGGAAATTAATGTTTCCAAAACGTAATTGGTTGAGAATTGTCAAAGCTATTTTTCATTTTTATAACGAATCTCTGTATAGAGAGATGACTCTGTCGACAGAAACTTTATTCAAAAACGTTCAATAAAACGTCGGTTTTTTCTGCGCAAAGGACATAAATGATATATCTGGTACACGTTCAAGGAAGTCTATTCATTTACAGATTCTTACGTGTTCAGTTTGGTCTTTGACAGCCACTCATACGTCTTTGAAATTATTGATCCGTTCACCCCAGGTCTAGGATCTTAAAACACAAATTAGATTTAATGAAGAAGATTGATCTTGCCACTAAATATGCTGTTAGTCTAAAAGAGGGTCATCCAACAAGAGGTGTCATTTTCAATTTCGCGCCATCGTTGAACTATCAACATTCGATTATTCCTCCGATGACTTTTGATAAGAGAAAACTAGGAGAATATGGATCTATGCGCACTCGCACTGAGTGTTAAAGTAGTAAAAATTCACTACAAAAACGATGAAAATACCGCTTTTGGTCATCATTAAGCACCTTGTCAAGTTACTGTGAATTTAATCGATAAAATTGAACGTCTCTAGCATGTTAGTGATGTGAAGACTTCAACTCGTATTCGTCCGGCAAAGTCAGCTAAAAATATCACCAACATAGCTGAGAGTGTG
The DNA here is from genome assembly GCA_949129095.1 of Volucella bombylans. Taxonomy (NCBI): domain Eukaryota; kingdom Metazoa; phylum Arthropoda; class Insecta; order Diptera; family Syrphidae; genus Volucella; species Volucella bombylans. Next base: position 188,964,751 of record OX422140.1, on the reverse strand, counting down.
ACTGAAAACCAAGGTCGAGATGATCACAGGAATTGGGCCTATTCGTAACCACCTTGCTCCGTATTTTACATAAAGATCATAAAGATCTTCGCCTACATGCCATGGATTGCGTTACAGAACAATGTTGATTGACTTTTCTTGCCTGAAATTTATGCCTTAAATCTTGCTATATTTTCAGCAGGACGGCTCTAAATGCCGCATAGCTGGTGGAACAATGGCTCTATTGCGTGACAAATTTCCGTGTGATTTCTTGAAATGGAAACTTCAATTGACCGCCTACGTCGCGCGATTTAACACCATTAGACTTTTTCCCTTGGGGCTATGTTAAAAATAAAGCCTACATCAACACTACACCAAATTACAGCGGCAATTATGCGAAAAATTTCATTACAAGAATGACTATTTGTATGCAGAATCGAGGCAGATTTTGTATTCTATTACTAACCTCGGAGTGTATTAAACTCGGATTAAAATAAAAATAAAACTTTTAATAAAAATGTTGCGTTTTTCTATCGATTTAAAATGACATCCCTTGTTGGATGTCCCTATATTTTGTACATAGATGAGAGAAACCTTCAGTTTTTAGACAACACGGCGGGGTTGCACCTTATCAAAAATAGAATTTGTGCCTTTTAAATTTTTGCCATTGCTTGTCCAACCAGTATTGTTACCACAAATATATATATTTTTTTGTTCTTTTCAAAGTTACAGCCCATTTATTTAGTAGCCGATAAAATAACCCTAGTGTCAGTCTGATCTTCGCACTTATACGTATTGTGTTAAGAGTTCAAATGCATTGTCCAAGAAATTTTTAAAAGAAGTTTAGTGATCAAATTAAAATAACTGAACGGTAAAGGAGAAAAAGAAAACATTTGAAGTGTGCACTTAGCCCAGCTGAAATAGGGAAATGTGTCATGAGTTAGAATACGAGTGCTAGCGGCGGAAAAGCAGAGCAGGACCGCGAGCGGCAGCCATAAAGGATTTGCATCATGACCAAAGGATGCTCCTTTTCAATCAATAATCAGGTGAAAATCTTCAGAAGACGCATAACGCAATGCATAACCAAAAGAGGCTAGTATATTAAAGATTTCTTCATTATGAAGCCAAATTTCGCAAAAAGTTAAATCACTGAGAATTGAAATCGCAGACCCGTTTGCTTATGGAACACATAGAAATTTTCTGAAAGTAGATATTGAATTTTAATCCAAGACTTAATTAAGAAATAGTGCGAAGTAACATGCGACTACTCTGAAAATGCCTCAGGACGTGATATGTCCTACTGTCCCAGGTGAGAATCAGCTCTTACCAAAGACGAAGTATGCGAGCAGCCGAAACGTACAATTTACGATACCGATTAAATGAAAGCTAAATGCATAATGAGAAAAATCGGAGAATGAGAAGTTAGAGGCAGGGTGCAAAGCCATCGAATTCTCTTATATTTGTCGATGAAGGCGCTATCACAAGTAACGACGTGACCGCCCTTCATAACAGGGTATAACTGATAGAAAATAACGAGTTACGAATCAGTCACACAAGGGCCAAATATCTGTATTGTGAGATACAGTGAGACCAAATCCTGACATCTAAATACGACATACAAAGGGTGCCCCAACAATAGCGGAAAAAACGCAGTTCTTTGAGAAAAGTTTTGATTTGATCATAAAGTAGACATGTCACAATTATGCATGAAACAAGACATCTGATAAATGCCCTTCCTAGCTTTACTGCAACAATTGCATTCTTTCGAGGAGAATTCGAACCTCGGTTTGGAGTATCTGTGGCTGGATTTTAGGGATGCAGCATCTAATGTCCTCCTTCAAGGCTTGAGTGGTCGTGGGCTCCTTGATATAAATTTAGGGCTTCAAAAACGCCAAGAAAAATAGTTTAAAATCATTAAATAGTACAACAAGTCGGCCGATTTTAGTCACCACAGCAGGAGATTATACGACCAGAGAATGCCTCGTGAAACAGTAATATTCTTTTATGTGCTGTATGGGAAGTGACACCTTCCTATTCGAACCACATATCATAGGGATCTATAACCTATATTTGAGACGTAAAGGCCTGATTATCATTGTCCGACTACGTTCGCAATTGAATATTTGCATGCATTCCCGGCAGTGTTTTTGAAGTAAAATATTGATGCATTCAGCTCAAAATTCGCACTAAACAGTAACACGTTTGAAATGTATTTCCTTCTAATGAAGCACTGTGAGTTTTTATCAATCCAATCCAAATTGATAATTTTATGGTATTAGTGCTTAAATATGTTGTCGGACATATGCGCGCTACGGCTAGGGCGACTGAAGCGCAATCGTGAAGTCCAATTTTTGACAAATTTATCGAGCAACTGGGGCCGTAAATCAGCAATAAAACGGCGAATGTTGACTTTCAAGTAGTCTAACGTTTCTGGTTTATCGGCATATACTAGTGACTTCAAATACCATTAAAGAAAGTAATCTAAAAGTGTGAGATCACAGGATCCTGGAGGCCATTTCACAGGTCCATTACGCGAAATTATGCGCTCTGCAAATGTTGCACGCAATAAATTGATGGTGTCGAGCGCCGTGTGTCATGTTGCGCCATCCTGCTTAAACCAAAGCTCTGTCACGTCAATGCCATTCAACTAAGAAACGCAGAAATTAGAAATTATGTTTCTATAGCGCTCTCCATTGAAGGTAACATTCTGGTCAGCATCGTCCTTAAAGAAATATGGGCCGATGATTCCACCAGCTCATAAAGCATGCCAAACAGTGAGATTTAATGGTTGCAAGGGCGTCTCGACAAAGGCTTATGGTTTTTCTCCACTCTAAATTCGGCAATTTTGCTTGTTTACATATCTATTTAACCAAAAATGGGCCTCATCGGAGAACAAAATTTTGCGTTGAAAATGAGGATCAAGCTGACCATATAATGGTCATGCAGTTTAAATTCTTGCACAAGCTGGATCTTACTTACTTGGCTTTTTAGCCAAGACCTTTCCGTAAAACCTTCCACAAAGTAGATGGGCATCGAATCGACTCATTCGGATTCTCCTCAACACTGCGCTCCAAAACGGCAATAACTTCTTCTGTTCGCACTGTTTGTCGTCTTTGGGGATGCCTATTATTCACTAGGGTGTACGTGATGCGAAAACGATTCATCGTGTTAAGAATTTGCTCAGATGGATGATTATGTCGACCGTGAAATGGAAGTAGCGCACAATAAGTTTGGCGAACCGAATCATGGTTTTCAAAATAAGTTTGCACAATTTGCACGAGTTGTTCCGGCGTTAACCTATTCATAGATAAATGGCAAAACGTACCAACCACAAATCAACTTGCCAGTTTAAAAACCAAACTTCTAAAAAAAAACACCTTCTGATTGGTGAGAAGAAGAATGTATGAACTGTCAAATACCCTGCTTTGAGGAGCTTGAATGCGCATCAGTAGCATTATTAGTATGTTAATTTGTAAACAGTAGTTAGCATTTATATTGTTCTGCAAATGCGTACAATGTTAAATTTCGCGTTCATTGTGAGAAATCTGATTTTCTTTGGAAAACTTTCCAAGGAAGGCAGTTCGAAAACGACTATATACTCGTATATCACAAGAAATGAGTAAGATGGTTTTTCACTAACCATAAGTGATCCTTTCTATGCACCATCTGGCACTCTTAATGTGCCTAAAATTTTTCCCAAACGTATCTTACCTCAAGTTTTTTAATAAACACTTGACACACCAGATACGTTAATATAATATAACTATGACATTTTTCTAAATCCTTATTTACTAAAAATAATATTATTTTTATTTTATGGTTCAAAAAATGACATTCGAACTTCATAACTGAACTCACTGCTATTCTCTGTTCTTAATTTTGTACAAATATGACAGACAACTTATTTCCGTTAATGTGCTCCCCGATTTTACGATTTTGTTTTCTTCCCCTTTTTTCCACAAAGGTTTTAAAAATTGTCACGTTTGTATTAGATAAATATGAATAAATGTCCGCCCATATGTCCGCACACATTTATCTATATGTGTGTACCAAAAATGAATGTGGGTCAAATATGTTTTTCAATGAATCTTAAGAGTGGCGCCTTTTAAATGTAGCCTCTCTAAATTGAAGTATGGCTTTTATGTGCAAGTTTTTGGTGTGGGCATGCTTGAAGATGTCATTTTCCATAAGAAGGTTCCCCAAACGAAAGATTTATGATTTCAATTGAATTTGGTGTGGGGTTAACTTCTTTTCTAAGTGAAAAAGAAGCCATCCATACGCTGTCAACATTTTAAAACGAAATGTGAACTAGATAGCACGTTGCATCTAATTCAGCTAGGCTCAAGCTTTTGACATAAAAATTGACGTAACATCTCATGATTTGCTAATGTAGTTTAGAAATAATTGCACGGAACCTATCTAATCTAATATCTACAGATATCCCACTAAAGTCACTTTTTTATCGAGCACATCGTGCACAATCGTTGTTTTATATGAATATGTTTAAACATTGTCACAAGATCTTAACGAGTATTTTCATGAGTGTTTCATAATAATGATACTTAGTCATTAGAAGTTATCCGCAGATAAACGTATTAACAGAACCCTATCGGGTTGATAGGGGTTATCGATTCTTTATGTCGTTTTAAAATCTTGTTCAAGTGGAATAATTGTATATTGAATACCAAACAAAGTATCAGTGAGACATGTTTTAATGCAATTTTAGTAATTATTCAAGTTTTTCCTCCACTAATCTTATCATTGAAATCTAGTACCTACAATGTCGTAAAACATGTTTGCAAAACGTTACATTGTTGTTATGATTTTATAAGAGTATCTAGACATAACGTAATGTGAATTTTAAAACTTAATCTTTGGGCATCCTTACAGCAAAGTGAGTTGTAATTTTGCCTAGACTACTGTTTATAGACGATAGGAAATACCCCTTAAACAAACGACGTAATGAAATTTAAATATGTCCATAAGCCATAAAAGCCTTTTGATCTGTTAGACTGCCATATATTAATAGCCAAACTATTGGCTTTCTCATTCTACGAGTAATTCTTACTTTGATAATTCTTTTCAATTCACTGCTGTAATACTTTAAAATAAAGAAGCATTGGTAGCTTAGTTAACTCATAAAAAATTCTTAAATTTTTTCTTCATTCATAATGGTTTAGGTACTATATTCCTGTTCTAGTTTTGAACTATTGCACAGGTGGATGTTCTGGGTTAGATTCAAAGACTTTACACAAAAAAAGAGCAAAAACAAAAGCGAAAAAGCAGACAACGGCAAAACTCCGAAAAAACGCTTGCCTTTGAAAAAGTTCGAAACAGGCAAACAACCTCGCTCTTTACTTAAAATAATAAGATCATCCTAGTGAGACTTTCATTTTCGTTTGATTCGTAGTTATCGAAGAATCGTCACTATTTCTCTGTGTACTAAATGAAGAGATAAACAATACTGCGAAAAGAGAACGCCGGACTATTGTGCCATAAATTTATTGTATCACCATTTTTGTTTTTTGAGCGTAGCGTTGATATTAGAGGGCATCCGAACGAAGACTTTCATTAAATGAGACACAGAAGCCCCCATAAATTATGATCCTGGGCACACTGTTTGCCAAGCTCTTGGGCGACGGCAATAGCTTAGGCTTTAATATAGAGGTTCAATTTTGAGCTTGTGTTGCAGATTGTCTACCATTTAATCACGGATGGGTTTTTGTTTCAAAAGCTTTTACAAGTCATCCAAATTCACGGTCAATTACAGTTTGGCAGTCTAATCATCCCTATCAGCAAACAACTGGAAGTTTAATGAAAAAATTGAAATTGACATATTCACACAATAAAGCTGCCATGCCAGAGACAGTGAAGAATATTCGGCTGATACGCAAATCAGTAGCCCAAGAACGCAATCCCTCGATTCTGGGCTGTACGGGCGCATTTTCAGAAAACATTTGGCTGTACGTCCGTATATCTAAGATCGTTTGACCCAAGAGCTAAAGTTAAATGACTCTACTGTACGTCAAACTTTCGCTTATTGGATATTCACCGAAAAATTATCGCCAGTGACAAAGCACTTTTTGGTTAACGGGCTTTATAAATAAACAAAATTGGTTCATTTGGTCAAACAAAAAGGCAGAAGTGTTTTAACGTCAGCCATTACTTACCAAAAATTCAACTGTTTGGTGTGATTCTCATGACGGAGATTTCATTGAGGAGTTCTCCTTTCGAAATGGTGCCGGCGGGTTGGTTACAAACTACTTTCGCTCCATGTTAACCAAACTGAAGGACTTTGAGGATATGTGATTGTAACAGGTCGATGCCATTTTTCATGCAGCGCATGCCACAATCTACGTGATTGTCTTATCGTCAGAAATTTCCCTGTCAGTTGGTCGTCTTGCTCGTGGGCTTCAGCACCTTTAGATTCTTTTTTTTAGGGGTACATTAAGTCTCTGGTTTATATCAACATGTACGCTTATATTTATGTGTATATATGTTTGCTTCAACGTTGGTCAGGAAAAATATAATACCATCTTACCAATGGGATTTTGAGAAGTTATATGAAATAGCGATGCGATGTGGTAACCGGAAGGTCTGTAGGAGAGGAGATCTGAACGCAAGAGGAGAAAAAGAAGAAGGTACTGGAAATAGAATAGAAATGGAATAAGTCGATAATCTAAAGATGAAATTTGTAACGCAAATGATACCAAGTTGTTTTAATTTAAAATTCGTTTGGGTTAAGAGTGCTGAATGATACAACTTTGAGCGAGATATATGAAGAGTTCACATTTTTAAGAAGACCGGGGAAGTCTTTTGTCTATCAGGTGTCTATAACCGGTATTGAAGCGACGCAAGTTAAATATCCGGATCACCTCCCAATTGTTATAACCTTTGAGCTGATGGCAACGCATAACTGGGGTGCAAGACGCTTGAATTTCCTATCGAAGTTTATATGGAACAAAGCATCCTCATATAGAAGGCAATTGGATGAGACACTACAAACTCAACAGCATGCGAACTTCAACAGAAACGCAAGGATCATAAAGGAAGTGTCCCCAATCATCAGCCGATCTACGAGTAGGAATAATAAAAAACAATACAAAGAACAGTGGTTTGATAATACTCGTAGCCGTGTTTTTTGCGATTCTCACAAAAAAAATTACACAACTTCGCTTAAGACTTCATCATAAAAGTTTGGTAGTAGATATATATGTTATATATATGACGTTTAATGGCAATTCATCTGTCGGTTAGTGAACAAATTTAGTTTGCTTTGAAAAAATTTATAATTTTTATTGAAAACTAATTGGAAAGTTCATCGCAAACGGAGAAAATAGTATTTGGAAACACTGTTTTATATCCACTAGGCAGGTAGCGTATAAATCTACTAATCTAATGAGTGCAGGAAGGTGAGGCAACTATCATTCGGCTGGCTCAAAATACATATTCGGATTGTTTAATGAAGATGCAATGAATATTTCATATATAGTATTAAGACTAGCTGAGAGTTTAAGGCGTTTTGTGCAGCAAGAAGGAGAATTTATGAATCAAAAGCTTGAGGACTGGTGTCCACTTAAATGGTGGAAAATATATCATGGACATGGAACCAATCCCAACCATCTTCAAGTTCACTTCGACAAGCTTTTGACCACTTCTTGCAGCACGCCTAGGATTTACTACACCATGCATGGTTTCCAGAACGACATTTTGGATAGGCCAATTGTCTTACAGGATGTTATTGAGGCTATAACTAGTGTTACTAGTGGTAAGACGGTACAAGATCGTATGGAATACCAGTTGAATTCCACAAATATGAACTGAACACCAATCTTACCTACTTGTACAATAACATTTTGGAAAGTGGGAAAATACCGTAGAAAATTGTCGAAGTTTAAAACAGGCATCAATTCTGCTTGGGAAAACTGTCTCACCAACAAATAAGAAGGTGTTTCGGGATCCATTCCCTTCTCAAGTATAGGGAGGAAAACAGTGTGAAACAGTGTCTATGTTTTATATAAGAGAGCATTTCATCTTCCACAGATTACGCCAAACTATATGCTCATGTTGGAAACGGGCTTATTACTACTCTTTGCTAAAACCCTAAAACTACAAGTGGAGTACGTGATCATATTACTAAACATGACGGTCTATCGGCTACCAAAGAAAGCAGCTCTACAAACAATACGAATTAGGACCGGATGGTACAAACAGTGGCTGAAACTAGCCAGTGGTTGTGGAATGGAACTGAGTGTCGAGGATATGGCGAGTTGAAAGCCCTTTAACTTTATCAGTTGACCACGCATGTAGAGGAGCAAATTAAAGAAGGTGCGTGAGAGCTACTTAAGCTAAATTACCATATATACTCCACTGCTGGGATGAATTAACGATAGTCTACAGCTTCTGTAATTTGGCAGAGAGAGAGTATATTTTTAATTTCTTTTTTGCTGGTGTCCAATTTTGGGTGGAACAAGGAGATCTGTGTTTCGAAATGAAGTCTTATCGGAGAACCAAGTTTTTCAAGTCCTTAATGAGATTAGCGTCCCATTACTAACGAGGTACTGTAAACCTAAACCAAATAAATATAATAAATAGTTAATTCATTATACTTTGTTATTAGGCTATGTTAACCGGACAGATGGCAATGCCATGACTACTCGTTTTTGCTGATATAACAGTTTGTAAATATTTTAGTATAAAAATAAAAATCAAATCTATATCAACAAGTCAGAAATTTTCCATTCGAATGCAAAAACATTAGTAAAAGTTGGTCTAGCTAATTATTCACAAGTGGTGCAGTACCAATGCAGATAAGGGGGAGAAATGTTTAGCATTTGATGTAGTTTTACGCGTAACAGAGGAGGATGCTAGCGAAGGCTTTGCTATCCGAGCTCTGGCCTTTTAAGCCAAATCTACATTATGTAAGTGTCATAAGAGTTGGTTGCATGAATTTAATATTTATTCTAGGGCAAGAAACTTATCTACATGCAGGGAAAATGGTGAAGTTTTGTTCCAGACAGTGATCTATTACCTCCTCGTTCAATATTCTATCCTTCTTCACTTTATAGTCACCTTGCTTCGTCCATTTTAAAATACACATAAAAGTCTATAGGAGCGATCGACGATGCTCCAGCATAAAATTTGAAAACCATTTCATGACTCATCTTTTCGTCAAAATCTGGTAAATTTTGAATTGGTTCCAAAAATTTCCTCCAAAACTTACATTGCAACGAGACTAACTACACCCAAGAATGATAAATTCTTTGATAAGTGCGAAGATGTGGCTTACGGGTATCACATTTGTACAGGCTGAATTAGGTGTAAAAGGGGGAGATTTGAACCATTAAAACACGAAAGTGAATTAATAAGTCGTAACTTGAAAACTAACATAGCCCTCGTTAAATATCTTCTGCGAGCAGATTAGTGTCAAATGAATTTTTGGCGAAAATTGGTAAAAGTGCATTTCGTGTTATAACGTCAAAGGAGTGCTTGCCGTTGTTTAACCGCCATCAGCCGTGGACAAAATATAAATTCACCACAATAAGCCGGAGATGAAGCAGTGGCTTCCGGCGAAGAAATTCAAGTCGGAAATGTCGTCCAACAAGGTCATGGTGACAGCTTTTTTTTGTGATGCATGCAAAATAATCTATAGCAATTTCCTTCAAAAGGGAAAAATAATCAAGGTGAATATTACGCCAACTTGTTGGATTTAAGGGAAAAACCACAGCATTTGACCAACAAAAAAGTGCTCGTCCATTAGGATAATGCAGAGGTGCACACTTGCGTAGTTGCCATGACAAAATTTCATAAAATAAGATATTAATCGACCCGTCTTCCATAATATTCTTCACATTTAGCCACAAGTGAATATTTCCTATATCCAAATCTAAAGAAATGGCTCGACGGAAGGATATTTGACTTCAACAATGAAATCAAAGCTGAAACAAAATATGTTTCCATACTTCAAAGCAATGAATCTATCTGAATTCTCATCTTCTCTAACACTAGTCAAAATTCATAGGGGGCATTTCTAGGACATTTAAACGGTTCTATAGATGTCTCAATTTACTAGAGTAGCGTGCATTTCATTTGAATTGATCGTCATGTTACTGGTATTATCAGAAGAACTAAAATAAAGTAATTGCAGACGTTGAGAGACCATTTTCTCAACATTATGCTTTGTTTAGTAAATACAAAATAAAACCAATTGCATTTAAGTAGAAAATTTCAAACCACTTGTGCAAAGGTCGTCTATCTTGACTGCAAAGCTTTATATAAGGAACTGGAAACTCATGCCATCACATTTAGGAATATCAAAATCTGCAGAAGGCTCACTAGAAAAAACTTTAAGGGATTGACGCAACGGATTTACTACAATTCACATCTTAAATGAAAATTAATTAAGGAATTCAGAGTCCTAACACATGGCAAACCAAATTTACCTAGACGATATTATAATCACCTTAAAGTTTAAGGAACTGAAAACAACATCCCCAGTTAAATTTCTCTCAAATTGATATTTAAAAAAAAGTCATGTGTTAACTCCCATAATCATATATGTAGGTATATATGAATATCAACAGCCGAGAGTCCGAAATGATTTTGAACTTAATTAAAACACAATGTAGCTACAGTGACTGGTGAGAAGCTCATTGCAAAAGATGTTAACCTTTACTCCATCAGCTGGCTTTATAAATACAAACTATAAAGAAATTTTTGTTTTTTGCTACAAAAAAAATCATGTATTACTCGTAACATTTCTTTAATTAAAAGCTAATGACTCAATCGATTCATTTTTATTTTTAATTTGAAAACCCACGAGTAAATCTTTATCAAAGGATGAAATGGAAATATCAACAACTCAGCTCACACATTCTGCACCGTCAGCACTTCAAGTATTCCTTTTAAACTATTGCCAGAAACTTTTTATATGACTCGTTTTGTGTATCTGTAATGACGATTTCTGTTTTCATTTCATCTTTTCTTTTCGACGAAATTCCCTTGCTACTGATTGTCAACGTTAGGCTTCTTCGCAAAATATACAGCTAGCATCTGTTAATTCAAATTGTCACAATAATTTGTTGAATTTATTGTGTTCATTAGCGTTCTGCTTCTTCTCCTGAATTCATTGTATATTAAAAACAAAAAAAGGAAAATAATAATAAGACAAGAAGAAAACAGTAATGTTGTTTTTCAAGTATATCTCGATGATGTCTCTGATGACATTCCTCCCCAAATGGCCCACAAGAAATAATAGCAGTATAGGGACAAAGTAGACTATACATAGATACTAGACAAATAGATGTACATGCCTATAGCACAGTGACAATTAAAGTATCTAAATGTATATACTCGTATATATACTTTAAGAAAAGCAACAAATGTTGTATCTTAATCCATAATAGGCTGCTGATCATTATCATTGTCGTTAATTCAAATTGAAGCGACTTCCAGAATGAAGAAGTTTTCTGTGTTTGAATTTTTTGTTGAGTACCGGACCACCCACACCCATTGTATTAGCATGAATAGACAAAATGATATTAAGATGTCAGCAGACATAAATGGAACCAAAAGATTTTTTCATTAATGGAAATCCAAATAGTGAATTCGAATTCGAAGCGAATAGTGCCTATGAATATTTATATAATTGCCATTGGTAAAATTGAGTGCCATTCTTGTCAACATTGAGTGGGATTAAATTTGTTATGCAAGCAAAGTTAAACTTGATAATGTAGAGCGTTCAGGTTTTTACCCAATTTGACATACATCAATAGCAACATAACATAATTAGCAAATAATTGTCTACGACTGCTACTAATTGGCCGCCGAAACGATTTGATATTATTCTTGACCACGCACGATATTGCCTTTATTTCTTAGCTACAAGTTATACTAATAGAGCAGGTAGAGTGGAACAGGCAACTATTAAAAATGAGTACCATTGATGTTAAACAACAACAAATTTTTATGTTCGTCGGCCATTTACAGGTTAAGGAATGCTCCCTTATCCACGCGCAAGCCAGATATCTCTAAGTTGACTAGGTTGAGTGACATTTTTTGGTTTGGAAATATGAAATATCATGTCAAAATATAACGAAAGAGTAATTTGAACTATTCGTTATAAAAAAAAACAAACAATTTGGCGAATTCAACATGGCAGATAGGAGTACCAAAAATATGGCATACAAATATGTTTTGGAAAATTTCAACCTCGAAACTGATGTACTCGTAATGGCATGTAAAGATTTACCCGCTGATTTTTTTAATATTGACATGGTTGGCGTAGCAATAATTTATGTTGATATAAACGGTAAAGAACAAAGACAGTGACAAGGACTTTTACCTACCTTGTCATAGTCGTGAGTGCTATTAATGTATATTTTTTTTTTTTTTTTTTTGAACAAGCATCACTTTTTCCAGTAACAGCTGCTTTATGCTCAGTTTGGTTTGGCCTTTTACCGTAAATAGACTTATCCTAGCAAAATGCTTCCAAATTGAGTAAATTCCTTTGGAAAATCGTGGTTTATTTAGCGAAACTTACCGTGAGCTACATACGAGTACATCGACGATGTTATCGTCCATCTAAGCAGGTAATTCAAATGACCATGGATTTGTTTCCGCAACACAGATACTTTTAATTATAGTAAACATCCGCAGAGCCGTCGTACAGTGTGCACCGAAAACACTGAAAAAGTTGTTACTGTTGTGGAGTGTGCTAATGACTAGGACCCAAATGAGTCGATTTGTCAACGCCCACAGCAATTGAAGCTGTGTCCACCCTCTTTATAAGAGATTTTGAACAAAGATCTTAGTTTCCAAACTTATAAGGTCCAGCTAGTGAAATAATTTAAACCACTTGGCTACCGTGTCCATCGTACATTCTGAAAACGTGGCTGCTCTTGATATTTTTTTTTCAGCGATGAGGCTCGTTTCTGGTTGAATAGCAACAAGAAAAATTGCCGCATTTGGAGTGATGACATTCAAAAAGCCATTATCGAGGCGCTGTTACATCACGTAAAGTTACTGTTTAGTGTGCTTTATAAGCTTATGGAGTCATTGGTCCACATTACTTCAAAAGTGATGCCGCCCATCGGTAAACACCAGCAACCCGAATATGTTCCCGCAAATAAATAAAAAATTTTGAGCAAGTAATCAAAACGACCTTCCATGTCTTAAAATCGCCCGAATGACGAACAACGAACAAATACTTGTACAGCAGGCATCCAAATGAGAATGTAGGGGCTATAGGAGCGACTTTCCAGTAAGTGTACAAGGCGAATGTTATCATTGGCCCTAATCACGACCTGGTAGCTTGTTGAAGGGGAGGATGGTTCGTTTCATTAATAGGTAGTTTCATTGAAGCAAAGGGTCAAGCTTATTTTATTAGCCATGGCCGGCTTATATAGTTTTAGGTAGTATTAAGTTAGATTGTAGTGTAAGATACCTCGAAAGTTATTTTAAGTTATTTAAGGTAATTTTTAATCGTTTTTTGGTCTAGCATTTAAGTGTAAATTAATCAATTCAATAAAAAATACATGAAATAAAATGTAATGCTGCCCAAAATGTTAAATTAAATTTAGGCGACTATACTTCTATGATTACTGACATTTTCATCCACTGATTGAATGGCATTAATGTGTGCCACAATTAATTTGTTGCAGGAAACCTACGATGAGGGCATAATTTCGTGTAGTGGACCTGTTCACTGATTTTTAAGATCCCGTTGTTTGAAGAGATTTGAAGTCGCAAATAAACTAGAGACAATTGAAGACTTGGAAGCCAACGATATACGACCCCAGCTGCTGGAAAAGTGGTCCAAAATTGGAATTCTAATTTCCCTTATGTTCGTCCACAATTCACATACCAGAAATCATATTTAACCGTAGTCCCACGTTGGAAAACAATTCAAAATTACATGGTTACGTGTAGCTTTCTACATTTTGTTTGTTATTAAACATTTAAATATTTGGAAGCTCGCTATATGAATATTGTAACAGTTACGAAGTGGCTATAAACTCCTACATACTCCGACATATTTTTTCGTCGACGATAACGATCGTCACGTTACTGTAAATGGTCAGCGTTATGGCGCCATGATCACCGATTATTTTTGGCCCGAATTGGAAGATATGGACTTGGACGACATGTGGTTTCAACAGGATGGTGCCGCAAACCACACAGCACATGCTACAATCGATTTATTGAAGAGTAAGCATAGTGAGCGTGTTATCTCCAGACATGGGCCAGTCGATTGGCCGCCTTTCTCGTGCGATTTAACGCCGCTTGACTGTTTTCTGTGGGGCTACGTTAAGTCACTTGTTTATGCCAAAACGCCGACAACGTTGGAAGAGCTCAGAGCCAATATTGAACACGAAATAGCGGCCGTTTCGGCCGGAATGTGTGGCCGAATCGTTGATAATTGGGTTAAACGAATCGACCGCTGCAAACGTGCCCGCGGTGGCCATATGAACGAAGTCGAGTTCCATTCGTTTTGATTGTACTTCAAGCCGATAATAAAGTTTTTGAAATATCTCAAATGGTTTGCGTTTTATTTAAAAAAAAATTTGTCAAGTCCTTATTGGAAAACCCTATATAACAATATCTTACTTTTGGTATAAGATGAAGGCATTCAAAGCCGAAATGTGAAGCATATTGCTAAAAACAGCCTTTGGCCATATATAGGTTTTCCTTTTCCAGTTGTACACTGTTATCATTGTGTCTGCAAAATCAAATTTGGTTCATTTATAATAAGATACTATCTCCGGCAACTTTTTAGGATCCGTTCCTATTTAAAATTCCATGGGCATGGAAGCCAGAGAGCAGCTTAACCGACGGGTTAAAAAATACCGGCAGCAATTCGCTCTATAGATCCAATAGATGCCGAGTAGGGCAAATTTGTCCAGAAACTTATTTTAGAGTCGGTTAACCGTGTCATCAAACCGAATAATTTTTGTTAAATATTCGAAAGTCTGCTTTGACATAATTTCCCTAAAAATACGATGGTCAAAAGTGATATCGAATAGCTCAGTAATAGTTTGATTCTTTGACCTGTGAAAAATTACAAAATTTAGTATGGAATCGCAACTGTGCCAACACAATCAGCTCACTTGAAAATGCCGGCCAACAACAAAACTCCAAAATAAGCACTAAGCAAATTTGTAGCAACTACTGCATGCTTATCATTCTTCAACCGTCCAAAAGCATTAGTGTTATCCAACATCATTTTTTCTAAATTCAAGAGTCAAGATTTAGGAAGCGCAACTAGCTGCGAATCAAACGCTATTTAACCTAAGGGCCACTCTACTGAAAAACTAGCTCTAATAGCGCATGCAAAAATTACCCCATGTACCTATTTGCACAGAACCTGCAACAGAAACTTATCAAGAATGCCACTACAGTTTTACTGGGCTTTAGAGGATCCGCTATTCTATTGATGAAAATTGACGAGCATATTCAGCTGACTTTTGCTTGAAAAGCAACGTCCTAAATGGACGTCGGACAATATTTCTGTTCCAGTCTACCTGAACCAGATAAAAGATGACAATACTCGTACCAAAAATCGAAAAAATATTATGGGACAGATGGTTCCAGAGTCAGCAATTACCTGATAAGGTAAAAATAATAAAAAAAACATGAAGGTTTTTAATTACGACAGTTATAAACGATCTAAAAATATAGACGTAAATAGTCTCCTACGCTTCATCATAAGCTGGTTCCACTAGTAAGAGGAGCATAGATCCACGTGGCATCACAATGGGCCAATAGGCCTAAGTGGGTTGGTATTTCCAATAGTCACTCTTACCTACCTACCTATCTAAAGATTGATTATATGAACAACTTTAGCACACATCCAAGTGTGATTTTATGTCAAGAAAATTCCACGTTGATAGGTCTTCTTTTGATCTTCACCGCCTTTTTTATAACACATAATACGAGTAAGGATCGTCGAATACATAATACGAGCATCTGAACGTGAGCTTCGAACATCTCACCAGGAATCCAGATCGAGGATTTACTAATCGAGATCAAGGCCGCATATGACAGCGTCTATTTCTGTATAATCTGGGCTTTATTTCCCACTTTTACATTTTATTTTGGACAATGATGGAATTACAAAGATGGAATTACAGCACTGATTGTTGCATTTTTGAATAATTTAATCTTCAGATGGAATTTTTCGTAACTGGAAGGGGCGACACATTCCATGATATGAATTTATTGAAGAATGTGGATGTTAAGCAAATCGACAGAAGCGATCCAGTCTCTACCATTAATAGCAGATAGCGTGTTCAAGTAAAACAAGACGATAACAAACGTTGCTGAGGAACTGATCCAGAGTAGACTGTGGCTATTTTGAGCATTGGATGTCTACTTAGAATGTTTGAGAAACTGTAGACGGGAAGTCTACTATTCCGCCATAATGGAACCAATAAACGCAGACCTTGCACCAAAAACATATACTATAGATTCTCTTCATTGTCTTACTCGTATATGTATTATATTATAAATAATCTAAATTATGAAAAGGGTGATTCTTCCAATGATCGAAGTCTGCCATTAAATGTAAAATTCATGGATCGAATGGCTATAGCGATTATTTTTTTTAATATTTTTATCGAATTGCAAACAATTGAGTTAACATAATTTACAATATTAATCAAACATCAATTTCGTCCTATACTCTGGCATGTCCAACAATAGCTGAAAGATCGATGTTGGACAAGTTATACTATATATTACAATCGAAAAACTCTGCTTTCTAAGCTATCGTCGGTATACATTTTTGGCATTGATTTTATATTCATATTTATTCATAGCATAACAGCGATGTTAAAATATCCTTTTTTAAGGAGTGGTATGTCGATAATGGAATTGAAATGCTGCGTTCTTTTTTGTTTAAATAGCGCGCACTCTAACCCCTTAAAATACACTCTTAAAATATTTGCACACAGTGCGGGCGAAAGAAAATTAAGGTGGAAAGAAACATAGGCATCGATGTACGTTGGTTTTAAATGTCTGAATGTGAGTTGCTCGGCTTAGGAACGAATCACGATATTTTAGAATACGTCCAAAAGTGGGCTTGAGGGTATAATTATGAGAATCCATAGCGAGACGAGTGTTACAGTTGAAGGCTTGAAGGGGTGGAATACTACTGGCGATTTCTATGGAGCACTGGTGGTGGAAATAGAGATAGAACAAAGTGGTATTAGAATCACCTATGAGTTTTATGGCACGATTTGAATTCCTATCTAACAGGTGCAGACATGTTTTAGGCGTACCTGACCAGATGTGCGTATTGTATATTGAGGCTAGTTCAGAAGGGGAAAAGTATATCTTACATCGTTAGAGGAAACCTAAAAATTTCGCAGCATTTTTAGCGAAATCGAATATGTGATCATTCCAACATAAATTGTCACTGACGCACATACCGAGAATAGAAAGTTTTTCGGTTTCGACGATGTAAGTACAACTCTGTCAAATGTCTTATCAAGTGTAACTATCTTGTTTTCGCCAGATTGACGCACGTTTTGATTTCACTTCTCGGTTAGACATGCTATCAAAATACCAGTGTGCCTGTTGCTACGAAAACCGCATTGCCGCTCATTGAGAAGTTTTCGTGTTTCGGGATATTTCATGAGCTTACGGTTTATCAGCGTGTCCAAGATCTTCGAAATAAGGGACGTAAGTGCAATTGGTCTGTAGGAGGAGAGAAAAAAGGAGTGGCGCCTTTTTTTAGAAACGAGTTTGGCAAGTGCTGTTTTCCATCTGCTCGGAAGGAGTCCTAAAGAGTAGGATTGATGGAAAAGCTTACGCAGTGGTTTTGCCAGCGTGGAAGAACACCTCTTCAGAAGAAGGCTAGATACATCATCTGGATTAGTGCATTTGTGAATGTTAAGATTTTTAATTACTCTTGTTACTACACGAGTTCAAAAGTGGATTTGTCCCATTGCACATTCGGTGCACTCAAGTGTAGGGGACAAAGTACAACCTGGAAGTATTGAGCTGGCCGCTAAGTGTGCAGCAAGCAGATCGGCCTTGTCTAAAGAGCTAACAGCTAGAATGTCATTGTAAATGAGCGTTGTGATGGAGAATGAGGCAGAATTTGTAATATTTTTAGCGAACGGCTAAAAATTGTTACTACCTTTGAGACATTATATCGCAGCATTTTTTGCCTCAATTTTTGGTCGTATTGAAATTTCACATTTCAAAGACGTTGTAGTCATTCCCAGCGCGTTTGAACTTTATCCGGTTTTCCTCGGTAGATTCGGTCTTAGTCTGGATAACACTTTCCTAAGCTATATTCTCTTAAAGCTCTCTCATCCCCCACGGTCAACACCACTTGATAGCAATTGCGCTGGGTCCTCTGAAGTGCATTTAAGCTTATACTAATGGAGCAAGTCTCTTATCAACTGTTAGTTTGTTTAGAGTACCTGTGACAGCTTCGCGTTTTGATTTAAAATGTTTACTCATACCATACCATATGTTGTCTGTTATTCTTCGGGCAGAAGGTTCTAACAATGTGAACTCTGAAGTTAATTATTTTGTATTAAAAAAATGCGGACAAGTGTCTAAAGGCATGGAGTTGTCGAGTAAATCATAATCTGATTCTTATTTTAAGAAGATATTCTCATTTTAAGAACGATTTGAGCTCTTGTAATCAAAGTATTTGATTTTAACTTTGTTTAACCTCCCAGGAAATGGTCTTAACGAAGATTCGATGATAAAGCTGTGTTCACATGGCGTAGATTATATTTTAATGTATAGGAAATTATATCAGGAACAAGAATTATATCTTCATAAAAATAACTACCAACAACTTGGAGAGAGAAACTTTGCAAAACAAAAAATTGTTTAAGTAAGAAGTCGCAGAAGACCAACAGATTGAATCCAAATAAAATCCTGGTGAGTTAAAGAGTGAAAGAATATATATTCGCTTCAAAAGACGAAGAAGGCCTAGATTTGCAAAGGTAATTTATCTTTTTCATCTACTGCCAACTTCGAACAAGGCAGTTGAATATATGAATAAAGTTTAACCCGATGTATCCACAAAATCCACAAAATAGAAAAACAATTGTACGCTAAAAACACAGATGATAACTACAAATATTCGCAATCGGTTTATTCTGTAGATTCGCAGTCGAAGAAATGAACATTTTAATGAACTGTATTAGCGCGAAACATTCAGCTGGCACTACCATTCGACTGCCCTCATGAACCTAGGATTTCTAAACTTTAACTTACTTCAAACAAAGTTGCTGTGATAAATGGTGCAGAGTTTCTAAAATAACCGAAGGAATACCACATAATTCGCCATATGACCGAGAGAAAACACACAACCTCACAAATCGGTAATAAAAAAAAAACATTTCTTCATTAACAATACATTAATAAAAATTAATAAAAACATGGAAATTGCAAAGCATCCCAGCTAGGTGATTATTTGAATCTGTACCACAGGAACAATCTAGCATAAAACAGAAGAAAACAAATCCCAGGAACCAGACGCATCTTTAAAAGGTATACGCAACTGAAGACAATCATTTACAAATTCAGCTGGCTAAATAAGTCTAGAGACGCTCCTAGATAAAGCTTTCTTCTCTGGGAGAGAAGAGTAGGTGCAGAGTAGGTGAAGGATTGTCTCCTTCTTTCCCTCGTCCATGCAGCTTCTACAGAAATCATTTGTAAAAGCGCCAAGCCTTCTTGCGCGCTTGCCAATGAGGCAGTGTCCAGTAATGACACCTATTATGGCGCTGAGATATTTCCTATTTAAAAGGATCAGACACTTAGAGCGATAAGATCTGTTCTTTTATTGGCATCCAGCTTTAGTGTTAGTTTGCACGTAGCGATTGGTATACCTATACCACCTTTTCGGGTAGAATAGGTAGAGTGGTTCCAATTTTGGCTAGTTCATCAGCTCTGCAGTTCCCTGGAATGTCTCTATGGCCCGGCGCCCAACAAAGGTGAATGTTGAAGTGCTCTGCCATCTTCATTAGAGATGATCGGCATTCAAGGGCGGTTTTAGAATATAATGAGACCGAGTCCAGGGGCTTGATGGCAGGGTTGAAGGCCCCATTTGTTCCCAATGGCTTTTTTGCAAGAGAATAAAGCTATTGTAGCTTTATTGACTCATTCTTGAATGTTAGTTTTCCAGTTTAGTTTCCTGTCAAAAATGAGACCCAGATATTTTGCTGTATCGGAGAAAACTAAACTGATACCATTTATTGAAGGAGGGTCTATGATTGGAATTTATATTTATATTTCCTGGAAAAGAGGACAAGATCAGTTTTATGGGGGCTTATTCCCAATCCACAGCGATCTGCCCAGCGGGTCAATCTATTGAGATTTACTTGGAGGAGTTCCTTAATGGTATTTAGATGTTTTCCTGAGACGGCTATGGCAACGTCATCCGCATAGGCAATCACTCTGCTACCACCCGCTTCCAGGTATATCAGTATTTCGTTAACTACTAAGTTCCAGAGAAGGGGAGAGACGACACCGCCTTGCGGCGTACCTCTGCTGACACATCTTTTAGCAGAAGTCTCACCCAGTTTGGAGTTGATTATCCGGCTTTTTAGCATTAAACCGATCAACTCCCCAAGTGAGTCATCTACCTGCAGAGTTGACAGCGCAGTCGTGATTGCGGATGTGTTGAAATTGTTAAAGGCCCCCTCTATAGTGTGTCTAGGAAAGCAGCCATTGTGTACTGCTTATATTGTGGTTTTCAGTTTTCAATGCATTTTATTTTCTTACTAATTAACTCTTACATACGAGTACTAACAAAAAATGCTTAAATGCTAGCTTACAATTACTTAACAGTCTTATACTAACTTACTGGCCCCACACAGGTACTCTAAGCTACTCTAAATACTTATATCTATGTCTTTCGACTTTACTTACATTTTATTTAGAATTATTTATATTGTATACTTAAGGCTAAGAAAAAATATTCGTTAAGAAAAAACTTAGCATATGGACTTTTTTTTATTTTTTTATAAAAACTTAATATCTAACTTAAAATAAACTTTACTCTACTTAACCTACATACACAAAACACACATACACACACATAGACATTATTCACAATTATATACATACATTAGTATACACCTTTGTATATACTAATATATGTATATATTTCTTAGATGCTAACCTAAATCTATGTAAGCTGGCCATCGCTATTTACAAGAGAAAACAGATTGGTCAGCTCTGCCTCATTAGTAAGGCTGGTCCGTAATTGACGGAAACGACAACGAAGCATCTTCTCCATCATTCAACCACCAGAAATGCTGGTGCTGCCGAACGACACCCCTCTTATCGCGATTCCCCACCGCCCTACTGAACCTGAGACGATCCACACTGCCGTATGCGACGTCTCTGTTGTAGTTGAGTCGCCTGTCCCCAGCTGTCCGAGCGACATGGAAGATTAACGGGACCGCTGATCTATCCGGGATCAACCCTATCTGATCCAGGTAGAGGAATGCTTCCGGGGGAACGAAGCCGTCGGAGCGCACACTCTCGTGGTAAAGGTAATTGGGGTAGTAAGCCCCAGATATCAGGTTATTCGTCGAGGTCATTGCTCTTGCAATGTGCCTTCGAGTCAGCTTAATTACAAAGTTGTCCACTCTTATTAGGTTCGCCCTGTTGTAAAGGACCTCATTAGGATAAAATTTCTTGTACTCCGACTCTGGTGTTCTGTACAAGCGAAGACAAGCCCTAAGACAAGCCCTCTCAAACACCCGAATCTTTTCCATTAAGCTTGCTCTCAAGTTGTACCACACGGGTGCTTATATTGTGGGGATCGTTCTATGTGGCTATTTAGAGAGTGCAAAGCCGTTTGCACTGACTTTCCTTTACAGTAGGCATGTTGATCCGCTGACAGAAGTCTTGGATCAACTTTATAGTAGCTCGAATATGGATATCAATCAGTCGTTCTAGAGTTTTCAGAAGGAAAGATGATAGACTTATAGGTGTGAGGTCCTTTGGGACAACATGAGAACATTTTCCGGCTTTGGTTTTTGGTATCCAAGGTTAAAAAAAAATTAACTGGAAAAGTATTATAAGTATAATGAAAGCAATAAGAACTCCAGTTGGCTAGGTGCCTAGCTCAAGATGGCAGAGAGAAGAAACCCCATAAAATTATCTGTAGGAAGACTATAAGGACAAGTGATAAAGCATAACAGAGCTGAAAAAAAATTTGAACCTACATGCCTAGAGTTTGTATCTGATGGCCCCGATTGCAATTTCAAACAATTCGCTTGGGTTGCATTGCTAATGACGACGATGATGAAGACAATATATTATTTTTTTGCTCTGCTGAATCCAAAACAATTAGGATTGATCAAATCTGTAATTTTGAAATTATTCTGCTCAAGTTCCTTTCAAAAAAAAAAATGCTACAATGTATAGTTTAGAAGGCACTGGAGTTAACACGTAGCTTACCAGTTTCTAAATGTAAACATTATTTCCTGATCGGCCCATGCTGCTGTCATATTTACTCAACTTTATTATTTTATTAAAAATTAATCTGGACTTCACAAGAATACACTTAGATATAAAAGTAAATGAGAGCAAGCAACTGTACAACTACTATAACTATAGTAACTTTAATTGGATCTCAGAGTTAAAATATAAAATGATGATTCAAGAGTAGTTTTAATATATGCTGTAACTGACCTCGAAAGCATTTATTACCATAGAAACTATTCAAATTTCTCTACATCTTTAGCTGCTATCCAATTACAACAAAAGAAGAAGAATAAAAAAAAGATCCTGTAATAACTTTCAACATACCCAATTCCCACAGCCTACAACTAAACAGCTAAATTTCCCTTCAAATGGTACTATAAACTCATGGAAAGGCAAACATATCCGCTAGCACCCCAGCACTTACGACTTAATATACTGCGAACCATTTAACCCTTAGCAATATAAATAAAATCATAAAAAAAAAAATTACATTTGTCGCACTCAAGCCGATCCTTTTTTTGAGTCGTCTTTTCAAGTCCAACGAAAGAGCATTCACTTTAAAGTACTCTCCTCCATCCGCCACCATTGAATATCAGTTTCCACAATTAAAATCCATGAAAAATTAAACAAATCTAACAGCAACATATCCATATGTACTCGTATGTTTCACACATACATACATAAGTACACAGATAGGCTTCATATTGCTCCTACTCATTCTCTAGCAATTCTTTTCAACTTCTTGAGTTGTATAGTTATTTTGAGATAAGAACTCGCTCCACTAAAGATATCCAACCGAATCCAATCTGAGTCTCTAGTTCTGTTAATGATTTTGTATTTTTTTTTTTCAGATTTTTTCCATGCCAAGGGAACACCGATAATTTGAGTACGTACTTCGATTCTGTTTTTTTTCTAGTTCAATGAACCTAAACCGCGCAGATATCTGTGTATTCAACGGTTGTAATTGTTTACGAGTATATTCGGTTGTTTAAATTGACCAAACAAATCTTTTAAAATAAAATTTTGTTCTGCATCCCTTCTGAGAAAAAAGTATCGCACCAGTTACACAGCACGACAATTTTAATCATGGTCATTAGCCGAAGAATTTTTTAAATGATTTTATTGCACACCATAGTGAGTGAGGCACCTTCTCCTTGCGGCGTATCTTTTTATACTTTCTTGTGGAATTTATGAAAATTTTTTGACCCATTTAAATGCTAAATGAGTGCAGTTTTCTGAAGGCCAAGGAAAATGAAATTTTTCTAAACATAAAGGGTTACAGATACAAGAGTGATCTAATAATAAAGTAAATATATAACCTTCAATTTCATTAGAAAGAGTGCGGAAAGGCAATTTTCATATTTTCATATTTCCACGTTGAAGGTCGTTTTCAACACAATCAATAATAATTGCTCTGTCATTGTTATAAGATACATTTTTTTTTTTTCACATTTCAAGGATGGCGGCCACCGACTCAGGGTGGCAACGACCGAGACGTCTGAGAAGAGTAGCAGTTGTTCTCCTTTTCGCCATCACACAATGAAATATGGCCTCCAGGCATGAAGAATCGGAATCAAATTGAGAAGATGTAGAAAATGGAAACAATCACAAAATACCAAATACCAGAAAGGAAAGGGACACAGTCGAAACGAAAATAATTCTTCTGTTTGCTTTTGTGTATACAAGTAGGGTGTAGCACGCGCATTCCTTCACAGGAACTTAATAAATTACAAAACTAAATTAACGGCACGAAAAAAACAATCAGCTTTCTATTTATAGTCGGGGCTGGGTGTTGAGCAGACTCAAGGCGAAAGCATACCTCTCTAATAGGCTTTCCAGGGCTTTGTTTTTTGGTTACGTAGGGGGGGGGGGGGGGGGGGGGGAGAGGGCTAAGTAATTAAGGTCGTATGGATACAGTGATACCTATGCAAGAGGGAGGGGGAGGGACGATGACGATGACGATGAAGTTACACGATTTTAGTCCCAGTCCCGGTTAAAGTTATGGCTACCGTTTCAATCCCCAAAGACCCGTAGTGAGAGACTCAACAAGGCGGAAGTTTTCCTTATTTCTGGTCGGCGGATAGGAGTGGGTGAGTAACAGCAGCGGTTGGTGAGCCATCAAAACTTAAATGTCACTTGGAATAGAATGCCATTACTCTGTTGTGCCGCCTGATGTTGAATGCCAATGTCGATGGCGATGTCGATGTTGATGCCGATGTCGTTGAGAAGACTCTCTGTGGATCCCTCTCTTGCTCGGGTGCGTATCAATTTTATAGGTACCGTTTATCTTTGCTTGGTTGTTGATGTATCTTTTCGTTTGGGATACATTGGCATAGGTGGATCATGTACTATATTTGTAGGAGCTATAGGGGATTTCTATAAAATATACCACAATACTCGAACACCACGCATTCCCTAATCTTGGGGATATAAAAAAATACCAAATCCGACAGAGTACCCAAATATGTTTCCAACTAAACTGGCTGGTGCAAACCCCTACATATTCACATATTCGTACTCGTATTTGGCTGAGGTAATCTCTGAATGCTAAGTCTTATTTTAAGCCTTCTCGGTGGGAAAAAGGCTATTCCGATAGAATGGCATCATATTCGTTCGTATGCTACTCCATGTATACCCTGGTATTGTATATGTGGTTATAGTATTAATCTCAGGATATGGAAGAACTATTACGTTGGTGATGTTTGTTCTGTCTTCTGATGTTGGTCGTAAGTGTACATATTCGTATATGTAGTATATGCGCTGCCGAATGGGAATTAGATGAAGTATTTTTGTGCGAGCCGACAAAGTTTTGTAACGACACCAAGAGAATGTAATTGGAAGTTTTGGGGTTTCGAAGGATTGAGCGATAGATTAGAAGTTTGTTTGATTAAACGGATATGGGTTGTAGTTAATTACTGATTTGGGTTATGGGGTTAGAGAATTGGAATTTGTAATTAGTTTTTCGGGTAAACTTAAGTCGGAGTATATCTGAGTTGGCTTTCATGATAATCTGAGAGATTGTAATGCTTAAAGAACCACAAGTCATATGGTTTTTGATATTGGTATGCGTAGGTACATGATATGAGTTTATATGAGTTGAGTTTTATGAGAGCATGTATAATACATCTTCTGTATGTGTGGAGACTTGTATGAGTTTAGCGCAACAATTTTGTACCGCTTCGCATTTATATTTTTGATTGTCTAAAGATATCAATCAGCAGACTAGAGTCAGCCAGTAAAAATATTACAGTTTACAAAATTTCGTATAGTGAATTCTAGTCGCATGATGCGAATGAGGTACCTTCATTATGCAGTCTTAGTTTTATGCTTGTTTACATGAGGTGCAGCGAAATATTAGCTATTTATTTGGATTTGAATTACGAATAAGAATTTATTATATTGTGGACGTGATTCAGAGGAAAGTGCTTGGAAGAGATCCAAGTATTCGTGGGAATAGTACTCACAGAAGTGAAAAGCACTCACAATATATGAAGCTAACCATTTAATGAAGAACATGTTATGAAAAGTGTTTCAATTTTCTAAAGGGAACGATAGTTTGGCATATAGTTTACATATTTATACATATCTGCATCAATTTAAGCAGTGGAATGAGAGTAGAACAAAACGTACACAATATAAAACTGAGAAAGAGTAGTTATAATATTACACTCCTCTTTTTAATTCTCCCAAAATCAGTGAGTATGTAATAACACGGAATCATCAAGATCTCTCAAAGGATTTAATTCGTTGCCGTGTCTTTGTTATTTTGTAATCAGAGACCACTTTGACAAGTAACAAGATTCTGTACTTGATCTTCGTTAGTGATGTCTACCATTACGCACTCGTATAGGGTCTTATGGCTTCTTAGCGTATGATATTGTCCCAAAATTCTAAAGTAATTTATATTCACTATCTTAGTGTAGTCAGGGTGTAATTACGGATATTCCGAAAGCCACTAAATAATACTGTGAGGAAGTTTGACATTCGATGGCTACAATAGCACAACATCGTGGTTCGCGATAAAGAATGCCGGCACCCACATGCAGGGAAACAAGAGGATGCAGGGAAAGAAAGGCTGAACACAGTCTTCTCAGAGAGAAATAAGGAACGATTTGATTATTGTCTAGTCTACAAAATAAGTCTACAAAAACCAAGACGAAGATTTTAAAGCTCAACAAAGCAACATAGTAGTAGGAATCCGGTGTTGAAAATATGAAAGAACCGTTTCTGCAGATTGCAAAACGGCAAAGATGATCAAAATGTTGCTCTTAGGCAAAATGAAGCATTTAATCTGGATGATGATAACGAACAATCCCAATCATCGGACAAAGTAAAAGTAACCTTATCTAAAACTAAGTTGAACGAAACTACTAGAACTAAAGTGGCCGATGGAGAATATACACTGCTTGAACAAAATCATTGAGACCATCGATATCCGAATGGGATTTAGACACGACGACGGGCTGTCATGTGATTCTCTTAACACCGCTCTTGAAAATAGTATGCAATGCCACGATAAAACTAGGCTTAATATTTAGAAATTCCGGTCAATAGATATCGACGTAATCGAAAAACAACAGCTTGACGTTAGTAATACTTTCGTAACCAGTGATTATGAGTCTAGCGGTCAATGAGGGCAACATGAGGAGTATAATTTCAACACACAGAACACTTTCGGACATAGTATTTGAGGTACTTAAGGCTTTGTCTGATTATTATGCTTTAAAATCTCACACCGACACTAGCGCTTAAATTAAGTGTAGAAAAACGCTTTCCAATCTTTGTTTCATTACCATTGAATAAGTAAAACAACCCTATGTATGATAGAATCCGTATCACCACAGTCCTGCTCTATGGTGAAGAAACATGAATTTTATTAAGAATTAAATAGGGCACCCTATATTGCTTTAGAACAAAAGCTTTTCGGATATTCCGCCTGCACAGACAATGGATTGAGGAGAGGACATGACGACAGTGTGCAAAATCGGAAGCTAATCTGATGGAAAGACTGACGGCCAGCTGTTTACTCCGAAGATAATTGCGCAGAAGGCTTGTTGACGTATTGATGGTAACTAGATCTTTACAATAGTAATATATATATAAAAGAAAACATATAGGTTATGATTTTATTTAAAACTGTCACAGACACATAAGGTCAAGTAGAAAGGGAATTATATTATATGCATTGGATACAATACAATACTATTACAAAAGGAAGAACTAATATCGTTGGTTGGTATAAAAAAGTGGTTCAGTTAAGAGAGCTGCTTCAGATCTTACAAAGATTTTTAAATTTCCTATTTGGGATGGCAAACGAATTGTAATGGGTCTCGTAGAAGTAGCACTGGCTATTGAATGCTATTTCGCTGAAAAACAGGATGATGCCTGTGCAGGCAAATACATATAATACCACTAGTTGGTCTTATTTCAAAGCCTCTAAGTGGCGGTATTTTCTTTGGAAAGGAAGAAAAGCAAGTCTTTTGTGCCAGATTGGTTGGTCTGTGGCCTTGCAAGCAACACCTGTATAACAGTTCATTTTCTGGTCGTGAACGACCATTGGATATCGACCACGGACAACGATTGGATTAAACGTCATGACCATCCATGAGAGCGGGAAAAGGGGTCCCAGAATTCTAGACTTCTACAACTAGAGCTGTAATTTATGTGCTACAAGCTAAGAGTAAGTGTTATTGAATGATAGGAACACGACATCCAACGTAAATGCCAGAAGCTTTCTCGTCTGCTCTGGGGGAAACCAATTAATCACGAATATGCGGTACATCTCTTACTTAACCCTTAAACTAGAGATAGAACAACCGACTATCGTAATGGATTAAAACTAAAAAAATTATTAAAACAATATTATGCAACAGCTATTCAACCATTGATAATATATTTTTACTGCAGAGTATCACCGCATCATTCGTGGAATAGAAAACGAAATCGTACGCCTCTTCGTTAATTTCAAATCAGCTTTTGATACCATCGATTGTGAAGCCTTAATCTTCAAGTTATCTAACATTGGAATGTCTTACAAATTCAAGATAGTACTCGAACTTATGTACGAAGGTAACCGACCAGCTGTTTGGAACGGAGAAAATATTTCCGAATGGTTTGAAATGAAAATGGCAGTGCGACTTGGAAGTACACCCAGTTCGTATCTTTTAGCTTTGCACATCGATGATTTAGTAAACGTTTTGCCTCTAGGAATAGAAATATCAAGAATCCTAATTAAGGCTCTTATTGTCGCAACTTTACAATTAATAAATACAAGGTTATGATTTTAAAAATAGGTCTTGGTAGAACATCCAGAAATGAGAAATGACACTTTAACGGAGAACCCATAGAAATAGCAAGTATCTTGGAGTTGAAAAACTCTTAAGATGTTACATAAAGTGGTGATTCTGTCTACCTGATACACATCGAAGCAGGATTATCAGCCCTGTTCATTAAAACTTTAAAGCTACATGTGGATTATTTATTAAAGGTTCTAGAAATGCCAGATGAATAACTTCTAAAAATTATTGCGTTAAGCACCAACAAGAAGAAATGCACTTGGTACAGGAACCTTGAAGAGCTGACATCATATTTTGGAACGAGTTTTCGTGGCCGAAATATAAGATTCATAAAAAAGATGTTCTGTGACCTCATTTCAAAAATTGATGAAAAACTTAAGCAGGACTGCATTAAAAATACTTCATCGCACAGACTAATAGCATTCTTAATGATTGCCACGCTTAAATGATTTATGTTACCAAGAATTTTAAGGAATGTAAGACACGTAACAAGTCAAATTATCTATCTACTCGTATCTATCTTTGGTAGCACAGTATATCTCTCACAAACATTACATCATTCGTCTGTTGTCGGGATTTCAGGGATTTAATTTCAAGTAGTAGACATCTTGCTTTGTAATTTGAAACACATAGAAGAAGAGATCGAACCAACCCAGTGAATAAGGCAAATCGATCGTTAAAGTCCTTTCCGTTTCGTTTTATAAATCCAACAACTGAATTAGCTTTTGCAGCGATATATTCAATTAAAAGAATTTAAAAGAAAATTGAGGGTCCAGCATAACACCTAATTTAATTGAGTAATTCAACTCGACAGAAGACGAGCCTCTGGTGAAAGAAATCACATGGCATTTATTTAAGTTGAGTGTCAAGCCATTGGAGTTGCACGATTTAATAATGCGGTTTAGATTAGATTGGATCAAGTGAAAATCTTCTACACATTTAAGGAATAATATCATTAATAAAAATAATGAAAAGCAATGGGCCTAAACGAGTCCCTTGCGGCACTCCGGAGGTACAATTTATCGTTTCTGAAAGCGGAGCTCTAATTTTTACTCCTTGAGTATGGCAAATGAGAAAAGATGAAATCTAGTTTATTGAAAAGAATTAATTGTTGAACCGAATCGAAAGCTTTATTAAAGTCGGTATATATGTCGTCGACCTAACTTTTGTTCTCCATCTCATTAACTATGTAAGAAGAAAAAGAAGACAAGCTAGGAACCCATGCTGAACTTCAGATAAACATCCTTGATGATCAAAAACTCAAGTCTGTTTTTCATGATACGTTCAAAGAGTTTCGGAATCGCTAAGAGCTTACAAATATCGTGATATCCTCAACATTATTTTTTGAACCAGATTTATGAGGCACCAGAAATGACACCTTCCACATATCTAAGAAATTTCTTTCGGAACGTGATCGCTTGAAGATGTTCACCAAAGGAGTACAAAGAGAACTACTACAATATTTAGTAGTATTGCAGTTATACCATTAGCACCCCAATTTGAACTTGGCTGAAGGGACTGAAGAGCCGGAAGAGTTTCTTCAAAGCTTATTTGTATTGAACAAATGAACTTTAATGTTAGCCGCAGCCTTATCTTCGTACTGTTAATATTACTCGATCCATGCTTAGGTATAATACCGACTGGCTGGCTTGGGGATTCCCAAGGACGATAAAAAATAAGAGAGCACCATGCCACAATTGTGGTTAAAATCAGAAGCTTCACTCCTAAGAGCACTGAAGTCCATTAGAACGCTGTAAAAAATATTTTTAAGTCTATGGGTCAGCCCATTATCGGAATAAAGCGGAAAACCTAAGCTACATGGCTGAGAGCCGACAACTCTTACCAAGCCTAAAGAAACCGCATAAAGAGACAACAGTAGGGCCATCTACGTTATTATTAAGGAATTAAGTTTAGATGGCGGAAACATTTTGCCACAGTGCTTAACCACTTAAACCCAATTTCCCGTAGTAGAAAATACCTGTTGCCGATAAGGGCCCTGAAGAAAAACAAGACAGCGGACATAGACTGAATCCTAAAGAAATTCTTTCAAGCTTCGGTGAAATTCTTGCAGCCACTTATAGGAAAGAGGGGAATTTTTGTTAAGCCGGCCCAGAAGTTATATGCATTCTTCCAGCTGTGGTTAAGCTTAAATCTGGGTCGATTGAAAGAATATCTGATCTAACGCTGGTCATTAAGCAGGCGGGCTTTCGAGCTGCATCGACCACACCAACTCCTTCTGTATCATCATTGGAGAATGCGTAGAGTATTGATCTGTACTTGATGGTTTGTACATTCGCAGCTTTGTCTAAAGGAACAAAGGGAATGAGATTGGATATGATATTGTATTTTAAACATATGGATTAAGCTGATGACCTTCGTCTTCCCTCACACAGCATACTGGACCTACACCAGATGGCTGACAACTTTGAGTCAGAGGCGAACAAAGTATAAATTTCTATAGAACTTCAGTTCCCCAGCCGAACATCAGCGCCGCTCAATTCAAGATTCCCGGACAGGAAGCCGAGAAAGTAAGAAGTTTTCTATATCCAGAAAGTATGGTCTCAGAAGACGCTGGTACTGTACTAGACATGGACAGCAGAATTCACAACACAAAAGATGCGTCCGGTAGGCAATCTAAAATCTGGAGAAGGATTACTCTCGGCATAAAAATCGAGATAAAACTATTCCGATCAAACTTGCTACTTATTGAACACAAAGTACTTAAAATGTTTACCATTGTCCAATACCCAAGTTCTTGCTTGGCAGTCTTATATTTGTATCCTTAATTATTCATACCTACTAAGGTACGTACATATATCGTCATATTAAAGAACTGCTTTATTATCAATGCTCAATTGGTTACATTAGTTGAACTTTGAGTCGAAAAGGGTCCCAGTATTTCAGAAACCGACGCTCGTCTATGTAATATAGCCAAACTTCGTCTCCATAATCAATCCAAAGCATAGGTTTCGTTCACATTGAATTTCTTGTAGCGCTGGTGCCAACATTGAGCAGCACTGCAATTGCTAAACTCGCAGTAGTTACATATCGAAACACCACTGACAACATAATTTATAAAGCCGTAGCAGCCTCCAAGTGTTGATTAATTGTGGATGTCATTGTCACCGGTGACTCTTAAGAAAAATGTTTCCCATGGCTTTAAAACATTTCTACTTGATAGAGTAAGGATTCTTCATCAACAGTAGTGCCTTTTATGATTGACACATTCGTTCACTCTGCTTGAATTTCAAAAGCAAAACATAGTTTACTTCGTGGAAATGGTAAGTAGGCTATTCATCTGCCAAAAGAAATACAACCATCTCCTAAAATTGAATTGCACACTCCCAATCGAGGTTACACCCTTAATGCATTTCAATAAGAGAAATCCAAATTCAATTTATTTCCTCCAACATATACGCGCACACCCACATTTTCCGCCAAATGATTCTCCACCATTTCGACTCCTTTCCGTGCCACTCAGAAATGAGAAACCAGAAAAAAAGGTCGACTAAGTAGAAAATAAAAAAAAAAAAAAATAACGAGGAAACCGTTTATATCCAGCAAAAGGGAAAAGGACAAAAAAATAACAAACCCGAAAGGATATTTTGAAATAATGAGCCTTATTCCGTATTCCAATCACATGAAGAAATCTCTTTCACATACTCGTATATCGGAAAATATATATTTTCGTAGCGCAAACGGAGCAAAACGTTAAATGCCATCGCACATAAAACTTTGGCATCGCACAACAAAATAGGACTCGTCATCGTCTTCATCTTCGTGTTCGTCTTTGGGGTCGTACCATCGTGCCGTAGCTATATCCATTACCAAACCCTCATACCCTCTCCCTATTACCAAATATTGTAGATGGAGATGTGGATTACAAGTAACAAAAAAAAAACAAACAGAAAAAATCTAAATGGGATCAATGTCGACTTACATATCAAATAGGTAGAAGCTAAAGAATGTTGTGTACCTATCCGAATCCTAAAGTGCACTTTATTCTAAAACACAAAACGAAATGGATCCCCTATATGGATACCTACCTACCTTTGGCTTTGACTTTACCTCTGCCATGGTGTGGTTTGGTTTTAAGGTGGGACTCACGTATCCCACCCATTTTGCCCACCTCCCAAAGCAATTTACTACAGAAAAACTTTTTCTTCTTTATTTTTCGTTTTACACAAAAAAAAAATAAAAAAAAACGAATTCCTTCCTACTTTGGAGTGTTCCTTCTAGGAGCGCTGCTCCTCTCTGCCATATCATAAAAATGCTGAAAAGTAGAAAAATGTAATTTATGAAAAGCAAAAGACAAACAAACACACATACGTTCGTACATCCACCCACACCCAATTCTTGGATCCATCCACGACGACTATACAAAGAGGACACAAAACGGAAACAGCACAATTCTCTGGTTCTTTCTCATTTTCTTGTTCTATGGGAAAATAAAGAAACATAAACGCCACGAGACCAGGGTTGAAACTAGATAAAAACTTTTTTAAAATGTTGAAAATGTTGAAGAGGAATACGCCCTACACTCTACCCTACCACCCTTAATAGAAACCTACCCAATACCTACGACGACGGTGGTAGGGTAAATGGTGAAAGGCTAAACCAAACCAAAGGCAAGGGCAAACAACAGAAAAAGCCACCTCGACTCTATTCGCATTCGTATTCGTATCTAAGAGGATACAACTACAGCAAACTGGATCGGGAATATCTTATTTTCGAAAGAAATTGAATGAATTTAAGAGTGAATGCCAGTTACTTGAGCAACACAACAAAGCTACGAAATGACGTAGCAGTAGTCATACTCGTAGTCATAGTCATAGTCATACTCGTACAATGACGGACGCGAACCCGAACCCATATCCGAAAAAAGGAGGTGACTTTAACCTACCGTGTGCTCCAGAGCAAATAAGAATGCGCAAAAATAAGAAGAAAAAAATAACAAAATGTTTTCCTATTCTGCTTCTACATCGTCAGCGTCGGTCGTCGTTTGTCTTTAGTCGTCAATGCTGTCGTGTCCTTTGGGGCAATATTTTCGAGAATTTCACTGACAGCTTAGATACATTGTATCCTCCCATTACCCCATCATTCTCTTACAATTCAATGTCTATACATACACACACCCGGCGACCTATAAACTTTGCTCCGGCATACATCCAAACGCACATGCTATGGAAAACGTCTTCAGAAGTTGCAAAGTGGAACTCATCAAGTGAAGAAATGTTGTTGTGCTTTCCAAATACATACTCGAATATATTATACATACGTATAGATACATTATTTTCAAATATACATACATACGCAAGAGTATACTCGTATCGCAAGCAATTTTATCCTAATGGACATATCATTCCGCCCCCACTTTGACTCCCACCCAAAGTACGAATAGAGTAGACGAAGAAGTTTGTATTTCGACATTGGGCGGGCGAAATGTAGGGTCATGCAATTACCTACTAATACATTGCTTAGGATAGGCGTGCGTATCTCGTACGAATATCTTTTGTGTTTCCACATGAATTTCTAACGAAATTCCATTAGGTTTCCA
The DNA here is from genome assembly GCA_949129095.1 of Volucella bombylans. NCBI lineage: Eukaryota > Metazoa > Arthropoda > Insecta > Diptera > Syrphidae > Volucella > Volucella bombylans. The sequence continues at coordinate 188,930,452 of OX422140.1, read as the reverse complement.
TTTGACTTGAGTGGCTGGTTTGCTGTTCTCATCCTCCTTATTCTCCCTATCACCATAGTCCTTATCGTCGTTATTGTCGTCTTCGTCGTCGTTGTCGACGACATGGTCGTAGTCGTGTTTGAAGAATCTGAGCTGGGGTCAGGCAAGACAAGACAGTACTTGAAACTGAAGTGGATTGAAGGAGGTAAATTGACATTTACCCACTTACATATGTATCAGTATACGAATGTCTGAAAAATTGCCTACTTCCTTTCCTATTTGTTTCCATCTTTCCAACAGGATGCGAGAAAACATTCCACCTCGCCTCCAATCCACCTATCAATTGAAGTTGATTGGTTTTCCGATGTTTTTTGGACGCCTCCGTATAGTCGCATTCAAAATCTAACAGAACAGATACGCGCGACGTGATACCATCGGATGCGAGATGTTAGATAAATTCTGAATAAAAATTACAATTTTATGCTAAAATACGAATATAGGACAATACGAGTACAGATACAAATGGAGTATAAGAGTACAAGAGGATGCATGGTGAAATAAAGCACCAAGCAGGAACAACAACAACAACAAAAAAGCGTTGACATAATTACTTGACATAATGATCGTGATTTGGATGGCAAAATGAAAGTGGAAGGACGAAATTAACATGGATTACAGTAATTGGATTGTCTTACTCGTATACTTAAACAAGAAGACAGATAGGGACATTTCAGTTTCGCATCCATTTCAATATTGAGCATGCGGATTTAATTAGGCAAACTAGAAGACGGACATGCTAGTGAATCGTGACAAATGTTAGTTGGGAGGTAAGGTATTTCGAAATTTTTAATTAAAAATTGTAATCAGAGAGGAAGTGGTTTTTGTTGAATTGTTTGAATGGTTTTCACCAACGAATTTAGTGTTAATGGGTATAGTATGATAAAAGGGAATTAGCATCCCGCCATGGAAAGACCTTTTCAAGAACATAAACTTTTAACAACATAAGCATGGGATAACAATCATCGTTTAAGATTCCTATTCTTCAGAATTACAGACAGGATACGCGATCAGGTAATTTTTTGACAATAAAGTACAAATTTGGAATAGATGCTACTTATTCAACATTTTCGTGGTATGACCAAGCGCAAGTCAATTCGCCATTAGAAAATTCCTAGTCTTGGTTTTGAACGCAACGCATGAATGAATGCAATCATTTTAGGCCCCTACAATATTTGTCGATTGGAACACCTCAATGATAAATGGACTTGTTGGACATCTGCTTAATGAGGGATAGACTTACTTGGAAGAAATATATGGCGCATCTCCCACATTTAAAGTACAAAATTGCATTTCTTGCAGTATTGATTCATCTTGGAAAATCAGTTCCAATATTTGCAAAAGATCTGACCGACAAAATCGAATACTACATTAAAGAGAAGCTTTCGAACAAAGTTTATTGACCCTATGGAGAATATGAAACACGACACCAAAATAATACTGGTGATCTTGAATTCTAATTCTATCGAAACGAACTATTTTCGATGTATGGCATCGGCAGTACTACTCCTAGCTAGAAAATCTTCAATCTGCAAAACACTATAATTGGATAAGTTAGTGTCGTCGGCGTAATGCGATAGGGGGCAGTGTTTAATAATCTTCTAACGATCGTTTATAGTTAAAATGTAAAATAGCCGACCAAGATGGCTGCCTTGTGGGACACCAGAAATGGCTAAAAACGGGGTTGAGAAGGCTGACCTAAAACGAACGCTATAATAACGACTCTCCAGATAAGAAGATATCCATTTCTGCTGACTGGGGGATATAAGCGACTTGCACTGAAAGCTTATAACCTCATATAAAAAACTTTCGAACATTTTAAGTATGTGAGAAAGCTCAGCAATGGGAAGATAGTTTATTACTTAATTCTTTGATCGCTTTTTGTGGACGTGGGTTATGGAAGAGGAACTTGGGGCAATCTTCCTTGTGTCAGGGAAACACACTATTTGAGAAATATTTTAGGGCGCCCGTCTGGCCCAAGTAAAAATTCATCACTGAGATTTTGTAACTTTTCTTAGTTACCCTTAGTGGGACCAAAACATTGAGAGAGATAGAGAGACAGCCCAATGGAGAATTGCCGAATTGATAAAATGTTAGGGTCGTTGATAAGGTTGGTCTGCGTTGTGTGAATAAAGCGCTGATAGTTAGCAGTTATAGAGCTGGGTGAATTGGGGTAGGTCCCAAGATAGTTAGAGTAGTCAGAATAAGAACTGGTGCAAAGAAAAGCTGCCCATAATTTGTTTCGTTTGTTTCTCCTGTTATACCAGGGTGAGGAAGTAGACGATATTTTATGCCGCGAAAAGGGGACGTGAAGAGAAAAGGAATTAAATTAGCTTTATGGAAATTGTAAGAAGAAATAGAAAGGCAAGAAGTGGACTGGGGTAGATTGTTATGAAAAAATGAGAGAAGAAGAGGGAGTGAAAGTGTTTGGTAGTTGATAAAGTTAAGGGACAAAACGATACTATGGATTTAATGGGATCGCTAGTGAAAATAAGGTCTAGTTGCCTACCGATGGAGATAGGGGCACCACTAACTTGGTATAGGCTTGAGTCTGTTATACGATCAATGAATAGATATTCCTTGTATGAACTGGCATTTGACGCTGTTAAAAAAAGTGATTAGCAGAGGCAGATTAAAGTCACCAAAGATATGGATATCGTTGATGGAATCACTAAGATCAATAAGTTGGTCAATCGCTTTAATAGCAAGGATGTAGGATTCGACAGGGCGAGCTGGGAGAATGTAACAACATATAACGTACAGGCACCTATTGGGAAGTGTTATTTTAATTGAAACAAAGTCAAGTTTGACAAAATAAGAGGTACAGATGAGAGAAGAGTTGAGGGTATTGTGGATGGCAAGTAGGACACCTCGGAATGGAGAATCATCTATAGGGTGGGCAGGATCATTAACAATAGGCAGAGAGTGATCGTCATCTCGTAAATCATTATAAGGAGATGGGAATAGCTATTAGCTTTTTATGTCGGGGATCAAATTGGTTTCTGTAAGAGTATAGACGCCGATAGAGAGGCCATGTGATTTGACATGAGTTTTAGAGCGCAAGCTTTTAACGTTTTGGTAGTAAAATGTAAGTTTGTTACATGGACGGGTAGGGGAGTGTAGATGAGATACTTACATATAAGGCAAATAAGAAATGAAACAATTTATCATGGTCAGCGCGGCTACGCTGAAGGTGAGAAACTCTTTCAGAATGCACATAGCTGCGGAAAGTAGCGAAGTCATCCGTAACCTTTTGGGGAGGTGTATTTAGAATTTAAATTGGAAAAGCAGTTGTTAGTATTCGTAGGAGGTGGTGTACACTGATGAGCTGTGACAGTATCAGGGGCTGGGGTGAAATTAAAAGAAACGCGTTGATGTTGGGGCTGGGATGGAAGAGAGGCAATTGGTGATTTTGTGGGGAGACGTGAAGGGATCCCCTCAACAGGTATAAGACTCTAATCCATCGGACTCAAACTCTTAGCTGCAATATTGTGTGAAAATCTGAAACCTTTCGCCAACAACCTGAAAATTGGTACCTATGAGTGCAGGTTCAGACCAGGAAAGTCCACAATCGACCAAATCTTCGCACTGCGGTAGATCCTGGAAAAACCTCAAAAAGTCAAAATCGTTACCTACACTATTCTTTATCATCAGTAATGATATCTTGCCTTCTACTTCTAATCCAATATATTCCTTCTCTGACGAGGGTACTCTCTGTTGTTCATCTTCGTTAACGGACTCACGTTCTGCCCTTCAGCTGTAAAACTTGAACGACATTATATATGTATTAAGATCATTATATTCTGATGATAACAGCTACACCAGTTGGTTAACCATCAGCAGAGTAGAATTTAACTTTTCCAAAACACAATGCTGTCTGTTTTCGTTAAATCTAATTTTAAACACCCATTATCCGTTGGCATTCATTCCACAATGACCACATATTTGATGTCGTCAAAAACACTCCGGAAAAGTCTAGGTTTCCTCAAGCGGTGTAAGAAATATTTCACCCCTTGAGTTGCAGCTCCAACATATAAGGCATTTAATTGCCGAAAATAGGTGTACATTGCCCACATCTGGTTAGGTGCTCCTAAGACCTTTCTGCACCTGCTAGGTAGGATTCAAAAACTGGCGATAAAACGCATTGGTGCTGCTAATATTACGTAGTCAAATAACACTCATGAACATTAACGTAATGTCTCCTACCTTACCTTGGTCTATCGCTTTTTCACCACTACTGCTAAAATGAAATTGCCAGTAGCATTACGCAAAGTCTAACCTTCAACATCTGTCTCGCCATGAATGCTCATCATTTCACCCTTAAGCTCACTTTCGGACGTATTCGGTTGTGGAATGCCCTGCCGAGGTCTGTAACTCCTAGTAAGTATAACATTCAAACATTTAAAACCAACTTACATCGGTACCTCTCTTTTTTCCTCCCTAATTTTCCTTTGGCTGCGCTGGGTGCAAATATTTTAAGGGTACTCAAAATTCCTTAAGTGCGCGCAGATTATAAAAAAAAAACAGCTTGGCCTAAAGCTATTCTCATTTTATGAGGAAGGATAACATCCAACACGTGATGCCACAAAAGTCCGCAATAAACATTAGTTCATTTCTTTAGGAGACCTTCACAGACCTTGTGAAGCTAATCCACATGCCAACCGATTGGCGGAAATTTCCGGTTACTTTCAGTTCCAGGGACGGTTATGAGACGCATCGTAGGTAAAGCTCGATGGTCTTGTCGAATTTTTATAATAAAAGCCCTCTCGCTCCGTCGGCAAAAACTGCACTTAGACTGGATAAAGTGGTATTGTCATATAAGCATACATTCTATACAGATGGAGTGCAGATAAAACCATAATGAAAGGTGGATGTCTGCGCCTCCTACAATTTTTGCAACGATTTCACTATCACAGACATTATTCAGGCTTCAAACGCCATTGCAGAGAACAATATTGACGGCATGATTTTTGCAGTGCATTAAGATACCGATTCTGAACTTCACAATAATAAAATCAAGATATATATATGTAGAAGACATCGATCTAAGATATTCAAATACAATATAGCGTACAAAAAGCGTCTAAAATCTTAAAGAACAATAAAATGAGAACTTTAGGTTATAACTGCTTCTGCAGGCTAGAGGAATTAAGCAAAATTTATCAAGATTCATGAAATTCATATCCTTATTCAGGACACAAGGACTAAAACGTTGATGTAGCTTATTAAGTATTGGGTATTTAGCAAAAGTGAGATTTTCCCTGGCGGGTATTTTCAAAACTAAACGAGAAGGCTAAAACTACACGCGATTAACATCTATCAGAATGAAAATACCTAAATGTTTTTCTATTTACAACATGTTAGCTCCTCGAATACATGGTTTGGATGGATGGACTCCCAATCAGCATAGGCTTTAATTCTTTACCGAATTGAGATGATTTTTTGTATTGTACTCGTATATCTTGTATATCCTCAACACCATTTCTTTGCTATTGTTGATTTCTTTTATTCACAATACAAATTTTCATAAACACAAGTAATACCCTGCTTCAGAATTAAGAACTTCAAAGTCCAGCTACATAAAACCAGAGTTACTGCACAGTCGATTATCTCCGCGTGAGGTCCGACAATTTATAAAACCGCTTTGCTTCGCATTAAATTGTGATTTTGTTGCATTTTACATCTGAACGACACTTAATTAAACGGTTATACCACTCTATCGTCAAGTTGTTCTTGGCTCAGCGTTCTCCTGCTAGAAAAATCATAACCATAAATCAGCTGTCATAATTTTGCTGGCAACTTGTAAACAGCTTTCTACCTGCTGGCGTTCTAATTGGTCGCACACTGTCCTCCACCCCCAGCAGGTTATTAATGACACATCGTCTATACATTGTTGTCGTAATACCAAAATATAATAATCTTAAATCGCACGCATAGAACACATCGAAATAAACTCACAGATTCATTATAGCCGTACACATACAAATTGAATCCGGTAAACAAGTCAAAGACACCCCTGGTATTATCTTGGTACATCCATTACTCCACGGATCATCTATTCGCATCTAACGACACGAAATTATAAATAAACAACATATAAACTAGAGAGGGAAAAAATGATAATAATTTTTCTTATAGTATAGAAGGATATATAAATAGATACACGGATACGTTGTCGGTCTAGGTATGCATAGACTGCTTCAGTATATGAAAATTTATTCCAATTAAAGAGGTTAGACGACATACCGGAGAGGATGTTTACTCAAATAAAAGGAAGTAAACTAGGCTTCTCCAACTTCGCCATAGAAGGACCATAGTTCTAGTCCTGCTTGAGTTCAATTCTGAATCTGTTTCCGTTATACTTAGAGTTTTATTATTGGTGTCCTTCCGCTTGTATTGTTTTTGTTGTTCACGTTATTGCTATTTATGATGTTTTTGTATGTTTTTGCTGTATTTGCGCGTCCTCATCTTTGTTTTTCTGAAGCGCCATCTGAAGCTTGTTTTCATCAGTTCTAGTAAACATCGAAATTTATTGTTGTCCCATCTGGAGTCGAAGGGGGAGGTAAAAGAAGATAATAATTGGGTGGAAGACATTTTCGAGTGATTGAAGTTGGGGCTGGAGTTTGGACAACGAGACTCGCGTCGTTCAATTTATTTGTTTTTGGTTTTGATTTTCTCAGACACTCATTAGATACGGATTCTGTTAAAAAACATCAAATTGAAACTTTTATTGCAATTTTACGATGATGGAATAGACAAATGGTGGACTCAGTAGACGTCACTACATAAAAAACTTAGTTGGGTTGGCGTAGTATTTTGTTTTTGCAGAACACTCGCTTTTCATCATCATACTCAAACTTAAAAGCAATTTTCAAGAAACCGTTGTACCATTAGAAGCCGAATGCAGTGCTGCAGTTATCGAAGACCAAAGACTGCTAAAAAGTGGACGTTGATGTCATCCTATGTCAAGCAAAAGGTCCATGCAGCAGCACTATTCTGATTTAATAAAACGTACTGATAAAGATACAAGATAGATTTAGAAATGCCCGTCGTTAAGGTGATACTTTGAGGTGTTTTGAAATAGCAAAAGAGAAAAGTTGTGGCAACTAACATATTCCAGAGTTTACTTAACAGCGAACAGAGCCGTTAGAATTATTGATCTACGGCTGATAATGTGGGCACGTAATTTGAGCAGCAGGATTTATCATTGAACCCCAATACGTTTCTCAAGAGTCGGTATGATATGATACCCTACCTTCCCTTGGCCGTGGCTCAAGTGGTAGTGTATTGACTTCCAAGTCGGACGGTTCGGTGTTCAATACCAGCCGCGCCCGAAAGATATTCTCTTTTCAGACAACTAAATTCACATAAGGTGAGTGGTTGTCTAGAATACAACAACAAGTCCAATGGTGGTAATAATTTAGTCTCCCCATTAAATGTTGGATGCCGCCCAGGGAGCGAAGAAATCACTGAGCCCAAAAATCGTTCTCTTTCTCTCTGTCCCATTTTCCTAAAAATTTAACACGTTCTCAGCCATTTTAAGTGTAGTAATAATACCCACTTTAAGGTTAAGTTCTTTTATAAAAAAAAAACAACCCTTGTGGTAAATCTTTTTAACTTAAAAAAAAAAACACACACACACAGATACAGGAAAGCGTCGTTATACTCGTACACCATTTGCTCATTAAATTTAAGACTAATGACAGCCCGTATAGACATGATCAATACAGAACTATGTTGAGTTTTTTACGAGTTCATCCCCGCTTGGGTAGAATATTCACGCTCACATCTCCATTTGATTCGAAAATCATATCACTCGCAGACTATGTCACCTTTTATGTGTTTTGCATATACTCTCGGACATTCCCTTGGACACTCTCTGGACCAAGTGTAAATTTCTTCATTTTTTTTTCTCATTCACAAAAAAATTCCTCGAGGACTGGCAGGTATCTAGGCTTTATCTATAATAGCAAACTGAGCGAAGCAAAAACGTTCTAATTGTCCTTTAATCATGCAAGAGCGCTGTAGGCTCAAAGTGAATTTAAACCAGTATTGTGAGACCAATTCTCACTTATAGTGCAGTGTTCTGAAAAAATGCAACATGATACCTGCAGAAGCATCACTGGCGCGCTTAGAAATTCTCCAACGGCGACTCTTGGTTCCATTTACTTCCTAGAGACTTGTTCGGCTTCCAGATTACTATCTCAGCCCCAAGGCTGAGAGATACTTAGCAATGGAAGGAGCTAAATACAGGACATACTGTCTGAAAGTTACTTGATATCTTAATGTTGATCAACCTTTATCATCTGATTTCAGAAAGAAACGGATGGAGACAGTGGGTGGTCTTTCGCAGCAAGTCGATTTTCATCTCCATTGGTGCCTCTATGACAGTTGAAAACGTTGGTAGAGGGGTCTTATCTGACATCGGACAGCGACTTGGATCAGCTTGAACCCTATACCGGTGACGGATATTGAAATATAAATAAAGAGTTGATCAGATCCCTAACTTCGAATGAAATTAACTCCAGGGTGGTTACAGACCACTACACATCCCTCAATGAGATTGATAAGCAGCACCAGATCACATTATTTTGAGTTCCGGGGGCTCGGACATCAAATAAAATTGCATCGCTAATGAATTGGTAAGAATCGAATTCATAGGAACAAATTATCAGCCAGCTTGACAACGTCAACCAACCAATGTCCCTGGTCAAACAAATGCCACAACTGCAAGCCGTCTTGACGTCTAGATTAATATGGTGAGAAAAGATGTATCCAAACTCGTGTTCTTTGCACTAGGTCAGCGCTATTGTTCTTTGCAACGATTTCTGTAGAAGCTAGACAGACTAAGAGAAAGAGGAATCTGTGGCGCATTTCTTTTGCAATTATCCTACTTTAGCATACATTAGAATAGAACCCATAGACAGTTAAAACTTTTGACATTAAAATCATGTCTGCATGTCACTAGTCTTACCAAGTTTATCATTAAATCTTTATACTGGTCTTATAACTGGTCTTTGTAAACTTTAACTCTAACTAAAACCACTAAATGTCATAAAAGGAAAAAGGCTTGTTTCGACTCGACTCAACAGTGTCAATGTCTTTACTTGTAAACGCAGAGGGTTGTGAGGAGTGAATTTGTGGATTTTGAAAATTGGATAAAGCGAACTAAAGAAAAACAAGGCGATCAAATAATACAGATTTGGAGAATTACTTTCAGGAAGAGCGAAGAAAGCTATCAATAAGACCACCGCTGTCACAGTTCCGTTGTACAGCCCGGCCATTAAGGATCGACTGAATCAAAAACTCAAAAGGTCAAAGTGTTCCTCTTTTTTCAAGAAAATTGTCTTCAAGTGATAATCTGTAAATTTGCAAGAGGACTCAGTAAACTGTTCAGATGAGTAGACAGTGTTGATAAAATAAATGTCAATGTTCAATCTGGCCCATACCGAAACACATCGCCTGTCTAATTGGTCGCAGTAGACCTCATACCGGGCTACGTAGAGAGCTGCTTTGCATCACCTTAGATATATAAAACTCTATTCTCCTGATGAAGAAAGCGTTCAGTTTGAGTTCTTAGGTACATGTAGCATCAATCGGCGAGAGTATTGCTCCCAAGAAGTTCGTTATAATTATCAAATGGCATTAATCTATTTTCTGTTTAATCTTTCAAGACCTCAGAGACAATATCAAATGTTATCTAATGTCTTTTTGTGCAGATTTCTGTGGAGAGTGCAAATGCACTCCACATGACGCAAAGCCTACAACGTAATGTACGTACAGGAGAAACTGCAGCCGCTTTTAGTGAAAGTGTATCAGAAGATGTGGAGTTGTCAATTCGGCGTCGATAGCCTTTGTTCATCCAACAATATGTGGACAATTTTGGGAAAAGATATCAGCCTAATCAGCCTACCGCTATATAAGATCCAGCTAGTAGAGGAACTAAACCCTCGAGACCATGATGTGCCGCAACGGTTCGCGGAATGGAAGCTTGAAGCGGACTATTATCTTGGCAGGGGAGCATTCTACGATAGCGTACAGAACAGGTCAAAAAATCGAGGTCATTAATACTCTCTTGCAGCGTGACTTCGATAAGATGAGACGATTTTGCGATGATTGGAAGTTGAAAATCAACTTTCAGAAGTCGGAAACCATTCTCTTTAGGACACCGTTATCTGGAGCCTCTGGGGCTCTACACCGTTGTCCGTGTAACATCTTGACTGTCGAAATGTAGTCAGATACCTTGGAATCTAGCTAGATCAGTTTCTCCATTTTGGCAAAAATGTAGATGCTGCTCTGGCCAGAGCTAAAGGTGCTTTTGCCCTTACAAAGAGACTGTTTTATAGCAGCCAACTCGATGCGAGGGTAAAGGTAATCTGCTACATGGCCCTTATCAGGCGGATCGCCTGAGGTTCAGTAGGGCGGTGGGGAATCGCGATAAGAGGGATGTCGTTCGGCAGCACGACCATTTCTAGTGGTTGAATGATGGGGAAGATGTTTCATCGTCGTTTCCGTCAATTACGGACCAGCCTCACTAATGAGCTAGAGCTGACCAATTTATATATGTACATATATCAGTGTATACAAAGGTGTATACTGATATATGTATATGATTGTGTATAATGTTTATGTGTGTTTATGTGTGTATTGTACATTTAGGTTAGGTAGGCTAATTTTAAGTTAGATACTAAGTTTTTATAAAATATAAAAAAAAAATGTCCATATTCTAAGTTTTTGTAAGCAAATTTTTTTCTTAGCCGTAAGTATACGAGTATAAAATAAGTAGTAATATGTAAATAAAGTCGAAAGACATAGATATAAGAATTTAGAGTAGCTTAGAGGGACTGTATGGGGCCAGTAAGTTAGCATAAGATTGTTAAGTAATTGTAAGCTAGCATTTAAGCATTTTTTGTTAGAATGTAAGAGTTAGTGTTAAGAAAATAAATTGCATTTAAAACTGAAAAAACTGAAACGGACCATTATCTTTATTGACAAACAAGGTTCACTTTTAGCTCAAAGAGCTTGTGAACAAACAAAATTTCGGTTTCTGATTTGAAGCAAATTACAGTCATGTGACTCAAAGATGTGAGCGAAATTGACGTAACAGCCAACGTTACGGGATGACAATGATCAGTGATTAGTCCTTCAAAAATATTGACGATATTGATTTGGCGAATGAAAGGATCTAAGAAGACGGAGCTATGAACCAGTGATTTCACGCCACTTTTTATGGGGCTGTGTAAAGTCTTTTCTCGTAACCTCCAAACTATTCAGATCTTAGAAGCTAATATTTGGTGCGTTATTGGTCAGATAAAAACGTAAGAATTAGTGTCCCAAAATGAAACTGACATGATGCACTAAACACAATGTCATGAATCATTCTTCCCAGCAAATAATTGTTTTTAATTTGAGATCATTTCATTTGGTTTTTGTATAAGAAACAATTTCTTACGATCTTGAAAAACGACTATTCGTGACATCGGCTGACAGCAAAATTTTACAAGCTTTAAAATCCTTTGTATTGACCATAAGGGTTTTTCATATTTGGAAGACAAATACCAGTACGAAGTAGAAATCTCTACTGGCTTGTATCATAGGCGACAGACAAGTTTCTCTCTTAAAAGTTTTAACACTACGCTGTACCTCGGGGGTAGGTTCGAAGATGCTTCCAGTCACGGAACACTGGTGTTGCACTCTTCTGAATAGGTTGATGTTGCTCTAAAGCCTGTGAAATTCGTCGTTGTTTCTACTCCGAAGGTCACATAACTAACTCTTCTCTCAAATATGTAGAATAGCCTTAGAAATTTCTGATATAGTTCATTCTTCTGCACCATGGACCTGTACAGGAATGATTAGGGTTTTATATAGTATATAGCTGTTGAAAGAGAGTTTTGATACTCAATTGCCTTCTCAGCGCAAAGAAACAATGATTGGCAAAGTTATTCTTCTTTTAATCTCATCACTTAAGTCGTTGTCACAATTAATAGTGGGCTCTGCCTAGATTCCTAACTACTTCAAAGTCATATCTGGCACTATGGGTGTTCTGTCCGAGATGTTCGTGTTGAATGTCATTATTTATATATACATTGATAGCATATACTTGGTTTTGTCCTCGTTGAACGCAAGATAGATCTACCCCGCTTCCAAAACAAATGTGTGTTACTGACACTGCATTATTGTGATTATGTTAAATATCATAGGTATCTACGAGTAATTATACCGGCTTTCGTAAGATCGTGCCTGTGGAACTGACATGTGACTATCGTTTTTTTTTTCAATAACAGTGTAAAGAAAATCGCTCCTCAATAACACATATGTATATCGAAAACTCAAGATTTAATGCCTTTGTTTGGCTCTAGTGACAATTAAGAGCTGTTTTCGTTGTCAACAGTAATCACCCTGGTGTTTGTTGCAGTCTTCGCCGGCTCACCGATTCACACTTCTTTGACTTCGGTTATGTCTGCTTTGTAGCTGTTCTGTTTCTGCAGATTGCTCCGCTATATCAAGTCTAATAAGCTTATATATAATTGCAATTGGGTTCGTAAACTACTGTATACATCCCACCCTGGGGATATGGGTACTGTCATTGGTTCATTAAGTGTTCATCCACCACTTAGCTCGTCCTGACATTTCCCAATCCACTAAGGTAGTTCATATAAGGTATCTACAAGTTATTTGAATAGCTATTAGCATTCTAGAGAGTATTGTAATGTTTATTTTGTTTTTTAGTTGTGTAAGTTTTAAAGAGTGAAGTGTTAGTTCTTTCTTATTTGATTTTCTTCATCACTGTCGCCATAAGCTTTATAGAAAGAATTTTGAGTTGACGACGTTTGCAATGGCTTGAATTAGATGTCGGGCTTAAACGACCATTTCTTTTTGAAAAATTGTCATGTATGCTGAGAAAATTATGCGTTTGGGTATAATAAAAATATTCACAGATTCAAGTACAGCGAAACTAATTCACTTGCATCCGAATGCTTATAGCATTCATCTAGTTTCTCGCATGTTTATGTATTTTTCCCTAAAACCAAACTGCCAACCTGAATTTATTATTTAAATTCTTTTTTCTCCTCATCTGACATTCAGAGAGACGGAATCTAAGCACTAGGAAAAAGGAAAACTATTATTACCGAATCCACCATCGTCCTGTTACCCCATGAGAAAAAAAGTCACAAATCATCTGACCCGAGCAGAAGGCAGCAGCAAAGAAGAATAACCATCAACCTTCCGAAAAGAAAAAAAAATATTTATTTGCAAACCTTTTACCTGAGGAAATAAGGTATGCGGAATATATTATTTATACTAGGATTTAAGACACGTATCTGGAATATAGCCAAAGCAGCATTTTACCGCTATGTAGTTGGTTATCGTACTCGTACGTAGGTATGTGATTGTAAGCATTAGCAATAGCAATTCATCTACCTTTTTGGGCAAAAAGTTTGTGTGTCTCCAGAGCTCCGCGCTTTACGAATATTTCTTACCTACCTATCTATCTACCTATCTACCTATCCGTACCTCTCTTCCTCTCTGTCATCGCGCAATAAACTTGAGAATTCCCTACTTTTGGCAATAAGCCCCCGAAAAATCTTTGGCAGCAAAAGATGGCTGTGTCACGGAAAAGTTTCTTGACATTCATTCAGGTCTTCTGTCAGATGATTACCAGGGGTAGATACGTATTTATGCGGAGTTTTGGTTGGGGATATATGTACATATTACTATACAACTACTCATGGGCTTATCCCTGTAGATGTATCTCAACTTGGTCTGCATAAGTTTTTCTGATATTAAATGGAGCAAACATCTTTTTCTTGTTTTGTTTTCTCCTTGGCCTCGTATTTATGACCAACGGATATGTATCTACGGGACTATACAAATGTGTGTGAGTGTGCAATGTGGAACAGAAATCATAACATTGGGCTCTGTGGATTACTTCTAAGCTACATGTCCCCATATTGTCGTCATAGATCTATGGCTATATATACATAGATGCCAATTTTGAAAGTATCTGCAATGGATGGGGCGAATATTATGCATCTCCCCGTATCTGGGAGTCATATTCGTAAGATAGTGTGCAGCAGCCAGGAGTCAGAGGGTAGAACTTGGGTTATGCGCTAGCAAAACTAAATTAAGTCGTAAAAGTTGTGTGAAAGTTTTTCACTGGATTAGTGACTTTCATTGGCTGTGCTCTGCTCTGCTCTGCTTTGAGATGCTATGGTGACAGAGGTCGCAGTAAAGAACAAAGATACGAATAAAGTCGAAAAAGTCGAAATATCATACTATATCTGTGATGAGAGAAGTTCTGGGAATTATTAAAATTTTTCGTGTTGATTTCAGTTTCTTGTTTTCTTCGTTTATATTTTGGTTCTTGTGTTTTTCATCTGGATTTGTGTCGTACCCCAAAAAAATATCGCGAACACGAGTATCTGTAGGTACTCTGTTGCTGATCCACGACGATGGCGACGGAGAAGGAAAGGGAAAAAGCAAACGACGTCAGAGATGGTTCACAGAATGGTTCACAAATGAAATGGATTTAAGACATAAAGGGGGGGGGGGGGGGGGGGATAGAGGAACATTTGTTTTTTTTCGCATCAATATGAGCACCAGTATACCAACAGCAGCGAGGAAAATAAATTATATTGCTCGGATATTTGTTTGTTTGCTGGTTGTTTTCGACAGTATGAAAAACTAGAAAATTAGTCAGAGAAAACAACAATAGGGGGTAGGAGAATTCGTTGCTTTTTATCCTCATCCATGGAATTTACGCGCTCGGATAAAGTATTCATGAGTTTGAATCTTGAGCGTTTCCAGCAGGGGGATATAATTTGATGGCAACGCCAAAGCATGTGTCATAAAAGGAGAAAAGACTCATTTTTTGTCATAAGGTGTATACACATGTTTTCATCGGATATAACTCCAAATGGTCTTCGTGTGACTCTGGGCAGATCCGAGAGAAATATGAAACATTGTCCATTGTGCGAAACTGTCTTGATAAAGTGGATAGTAAATGTGAACAATACGAAAAGGGGGAGTGATAATATCGTTGTAATATCGGAACAATGAGATTTATTCAAATTTGCAAAATAGTTGTGAAGAGTTGTTATGAAGCAATTGGAAATTTATTACATTCGTTACAGAGGGAAAATATCATATAATTTCGACATGTGGATTATATGGGTTCTAGATCTTGACCGTGGCTTTGAAGGGGTGATATTAGTAGAATGGATATTTAAATGCAATTCATTTTTCATGCGAAAGAGGTTTTTTCTAATTGTAAATGTCATTGAATCGATTTTCCAAAAACATCGACTTCTTATAGAAGATACATTTTAAAATAATGTACAATATAGCCCAAAACATTCAATAAATTTATGTATAACCAAACCAAACATGATGTAGCATAACAGTATCCGAGCGCGCGAAGCTGTCTTTTTGTAATTTTAAACTTTAAACGCGTTTTTCTCAAAACCGTGCTTTTTGACCTGGTTGACAATTTTTTTTGAAAAAAACTATTGATCGAGCTGAAATTTTGAGGGCTTATCCTGCACATGTGTGGCTATGGTATGAACTACAATCATGGAAATCCGTTGATATTTAAGCCCTTTTTAACCTTTATTTCACTAAAAGAAATGGGGGGTATTCAAAAGTCCGCCATTTTGTTTTTGTTTTTTTTTCACCCAAAAAAAATTGTGTGTAGTTTCAGACGCTCCAGGGCTAAGTTTTTTTGCCAACCGTTTTTTAGATGGTTAACTTCGGACAGCCATATCATGGCCACATGTGGATTGAAAATTACACGAAAAATTTTTTTATATAGTTTGAGATGTTGACTTTTATACGTAAAGAAATTAGAATATTAAAATGAATATTACTATAAAAAAAATCAAAATCCTGAAAAAAGTGTAATAAATGTGTACTGCCCCTTTTAGTATAGTTATAGCACCCACACAGCCAACTCTATAAGAAAACAAACAAAACGTAACATATACCTATTACATATTTCAAATGTTAAAAAAAGGAGAAGAAGGTAGGACCTCTAGTTGCTTTTTTCTTAGATAGAGACATAGATGATGCTGCTGATATGTATGATCACAAACACAATTCTCTTTTGAATGAAATCATTTATTAATTATCAAATAACGAGTATAAAGCCAATCTAAGGATGTAATAAGTTAGCTGCCAGAAGTAGAGAATATAGTCATTCAAAACCCATCTGGTAGACGAAAACGAGGCAAAGCTCTGAAACACTAATACACTCTTCTTATACGTGTGATGTTCAATACCATCAAAAATTGAGACAAAAAAGTATAACAATGTCCTGAAGTAAGTGGAAGTTTTTGATCCATCGTCGAAGTCTTAATCTAGGATGTACGTACAAGTTTATTTTGTATACGTAAGGAACATGGATCGTCGAATCGACGATGTCATTTTTCGGATGACCTATGCAAAACATACTTTGAAAGTCGATTATTTGCAATTATGTATTTTATTTAGCATAAATAAAAACAATAATGTTCAATTTTGTTCTATAATATTTAGGTACTTAAAAACTCAACACAAAACAAACGAAAATAAGTAAAAAGAACTGTTGTATGTGAATATCAAACGAAGCATGTACTTGTATTTCCAGGGTTCATCTTTCATCCCAACACCTATTTACAATCACATTCCATGTATTAGCTCGTTGGACAAGATCAATCAATTTGCTGCACACTTTGCATCTAGCTCAACGCTTGTAAATACTCTTATGCCTCCATACACTTGAGCGCGTCGAATATTTAATGAGACCAATCTACTTGGCTCCTGTGAAGTACCAAAAGTATTTAACTAAAATAATTCCTCGCGAAAAGAATAAAAAAAAACAACGATTTAAGTTGCTTATAAGGAAAATAACTTTTATTTTTCGAATGAAACTTACTAACTAACTCGAGTGGTGATTTGTCACTCCCTTATATTTACTTTTGTTGCTGACTCTGAAATTAATAATACTCATTGTTGAACCTGTGTCAATAAGTCCCATGTATTTATCTCCGTCAATGGTCAAATCTGCAAATATCTTATTTCCGATGCCTAATTTAGAAAAAGCGCTGGTTCAATATTATGAACCTCTTCTTCTATTAAGGCTGCCTCTTCAATGGGTTCTTCTCCTCCGTTTTCTTTGTGTAGAATTTGTCCTAGATCCATAGGTTATATGTGTTGTTGTTCGTTTCTAATTTGCCCCGATCTATTAAAAACCGGGTAGGTATCTTTCCTGTACTTGAATATGTTCTATGATTGTTTTGTTGACCTTTGTTATTATGGGGTGTTTTGTTTTGGTATTGCTGATTTTGTCCTACCTTTTCCCTATTATTGTTATTTTTCCTACTCTGATAAACTCACTAAGAATGTTGGCTTTTTTGAGGTGGACTTGTCTGTTAGATTTTTGTGTTTGTCGTCGGTCACCAATTAAAAACTCCTTGTCTAAATTACCATAGTCAAATCCTATGTACATATGTGTACAAAATGTCTTTTATTTCGTGTAAATCAAATTTATCTCTGTTTTTAACTCATCTATTTTGGATATCACGCGTGGTAATATTAGATCCGTTGCAACATTTTAGTCAACACGGGTTCATTGCTTTACCTTGAACAAGCGTGGGAAATTAAATATGTTCTCATCATACTGAAGAGAAAATATTGGTACATTTCTATATATTATGGGGTACATAACCTTTAAAGGTTTTAACATACAGAAATCCGCTAGTCCAGATGTAATGTTTCCCCTTCTGTGTGCAGCCCGTTCTTAATACTTTCGCCTCGAGCACAAACTTTTCATACATATACTCGTAAATCGGGGTATTTTTGTAATCGAAAGAAATTGTGTATTATAGCTGCAATAATTATTTTTATTATTCATATGTTTTATTTAAATTTTCAGGAATTCTACATCAGTACTATTAGTAGGTATTGTTTTATAGGATGATAATTAGTGAAACAACTTCCTTTATGAAACGGTAATTCAGAGAATTTGCATATATATCGTGTTTTACTCCTATCGCCATGTGTCTTACAAACTTTACACATTCTTGTGGGTATACTTTAATTTTTGTTGGCATCAGTGTCACCAGACCATCTACCAGGTGGCTCGGAAGTTGGACAAGTACGAGTAGGTCTTGATGTTGTTGACTGCAACTGACAATATGAAGTTTTTATACACTATTCCTTTATTTGAGTTTATCCTTTTGTATATTACGAAGCTTTTCAATAGTTAGATATTCATCATATATTGTGCTGTCTTTTTGCTCCATTTAGTTGTTTTTCGAAGGATCGAATAATCGGAAAGGTATTAATCTGCACGATCAACATCATTCATGATTTTATTATATTCTATGATGCACAGTGGTTTCAAAATATTCCTTTTCGTTTTCTATTTTGTTTCCCGGTAGGTACCATTTCAGCAGAATGGATTCTACTTACCATTTTGATCTCCATTTTATCATTATATAGGTACCAATAGACAGTCGTTTTTTAGGAAAATACAATTTTAATTTTTTAACTTTTCTATGTCAGTTTTTAGACCTATTGGTAGTCCTCTATTTTCCCTTATCGTACAGCACCCTCTAGTTTTATTAATAATAATTCAGCAATTTTACACTATTATAATAATTTTCTTGGTATAAGTAATGCCATTTATCTAATACCGGATGCAAAACAGGCAACATTGTATCTTTTAATTTTTTACCTTTTGCAGAGTATATTTCTATACTTATTACATACCCGGACTTATTTTCCCAAACAGCCCATATTTTATAATCCATATTTTATAATCTAAGTATGATTATATGTTCTAAATGATAGCCTTCCTCTCCAAGGAATCATGCCTTCATCTAAGGAAACCTTCCGTTCTGGCGAATAAAGTTCTTCAAATTTTGGAACAGAGTGGTCCAATATAGGTTGAATTTTTATTAATCTATCAGAATCATCTTTTATTTGGCTGTTGTCATTACAGTGTAAGAACGTCCAAATTTGCTGACGGTCCACTTTAATGCATTTTTGGGTACTTTATACTTAGTTGATTGTGATACGTATTTGTTTCACGACACAGATCCAGGAAGAAGAAATCCTTAAAAAATAGCTTAGCTGTATCGACCATATTTTTTGGGCATTCTTTAATTAGAGCCACATTTTAAATCCTTTTAAATGATTCAAACCGTTGCGGTGTATCAATATTATTCCACACAGCACTAATATCAATTTCTGATTCACTATCAATAGTTTCATCAACTTCAGATTCAGAATTACTATCACTGTCTATTGAATATAAAATTCATTTGCACGTTTTTTTGATACTAACAATATCACCGTCATCATCGTTACTTTCCTCGCATCTAGTTTCTATTGTTTCACAATCACTTGGAATATCTGATAATTTATCATAAAATTAGTTTTCAAATTATTGTTCTGTATCCATTTTGGTAAAAATAAAAATAGAAATGAAAGCTGAACAATTGACGACTACGATATACGTATTCAACCTACAATGTTAAAAGATTAAGAGTCCGCAAAACACTTTTATATAATGTAAATGTTAAAAAATTAAAAAATCTAATCTAAATCGAATGTACTCAATAACAAATGTAATAATGTATCACTGTCATAAATAATCCCATTATCTGAGAAATTATCAGAAAAGCGCACATTTGTTTCAAAACGAGAATTCCCGTTTCCCGTTCGCAACGCATTTTTCAGACAACGAGAATTTTCGTTTCCAGATACCAAAGTGTTAAAAAAGACGAACCTTCTTCTCACATACGCTACACTTAAGTTCCAGTTTTCCAAAGGCGCATATAATTCGTCAGCTCATGAATTATGCTGAGAGGTGAAAATTGCACAACGACCGGAACTATATAGAATCTATACCAGCTTGTCTTGGCCACGGCAGTATACTTACACTTCATATTTAAAAAAATATTTTATCGAAACACATGTACTTTTGATTGATGAATCTCTTCTTCAATGGATTAGAAATTATCTTTTGACACATTTAATTCAAATTGATTGAGTAGATAGTTTCAAGTACAATATTCATAAAATAAAACTTGGTGTTTGCCAGTGCTCCATTCAGTTCGAGAGAGTCTTTCGATTTCATTTACGAAGACAGTATTCTCTGCTCATTTTGTATTCCTTTCCGGACTCATGTGCTTGTTTTTTAACTATAAAATAGAAATGCCAGCGCATGTAAATTTCATAAATTTCCGATATTGTAGAACTGCTAAACGGGTTAAATATAATACTACCAAATACATTGTGGATTTCTGTCATTACGGTATAATTTACATACCAGGTGAAACCGAAAAATTGTCAAGTATCGGTATCAATTCCAGTGATAATGTCTTCGAAATGGTCACACATTCGATATAAACATTTCTAGATTCCCTAAAGGAACGCATAAAAGAATGTCAAGTAGTCTGATCAGATCTCAATATGTTAAATTTTATCCACACGGAATTGTAGTAGAGTACTCCGTAAACCTCACTGCATCTGCTTGAGAGGGTTCAAAGTCATGCAATAAGACCTATAGGTGACAGGTTACTTCAAAGTGTATTGATACTCTTCAACACAGTACAAAATTTTTCTTGCCTTACCTTGATCTATAGCTTTTTTTCACTACGGACTGAATTTGTGATACCGTGATTCCTTTTAAACCAAACCACACACTTGTTGTATAATACTTATATCAAATTCTTAGTCTTCAGTCACCTTCTAATCCTCACAACATCGATGATATACTTGTATAATGTCTTTTCCTTAGCTCCGAATATAAAATTTTTCGTGTGCTTCGTACTTCGTAATTTGCACCAACGGCAAAAATTTAGTCGTAACTGTGATTTCCTTCACTACACAACACTTAAAAAGGCAACTTTTTAATACCGCCACTAAAAACATTGTTTGGCTTTTATGAAAAAAAAATAATCCAGAGCCTCTTGGACATTATCCCAAAATCTAAAATTTTTTCCATAAAGGAAGTTTTACTGAAATTCGGACCTAACTAGACCAGACCCGACCGTTTCTGTTTTAGTGCCTTTAATCTGCACAGCTGTGGACAGTAGACTTCTTCGGCGACAGTCTGATTACGAGGCAATAGCTCAAAATGTGTTATTCCCTCAGCATCCCACCATGCAAACAATAGCACCTTGAGCGGGTGAAATCAATCTCTGGGATGTTGGTCTGGTCTGTCTTTTGATGATAACGAGTCGGTCGCTGACGAAACCGATGATGATGAAATTGATGGGAAAGTTGAATCCCAATCTTCTTTAGTTTGTGGTGAGGATATGAAGCATCGATATTCAGTGCTATCATCATGACAATGGAGCAGTTCTTTTGCATGATTTTCAACAATTTCATCAACGATTTGACAGTACTGTACTAGCAATGTTTTGAAAGACTTGCTACTGTTGCGCAATCTGTTGCAATGATAAGTAATAGAAACTCTCTGTGACATCCTAGGATTGGCATTGTGGTGGTATTAGAACAGGTTAATGAGGTGATTCGGATGATGTTAATTGGGTTAAAATTGCTGCATTGTTATATATTGGTTTGCTGTAAATTTCTCCTTCATACGGATTTTGTGCATTTATTGCCATAGGGTGATGAAAAACTAGTTCAAGAACTGACGATTCAAAGTCAAACATTAGTTGGGGTGACGATGGTTTGACTTCAGACCATGGTTCTTCCTTAACATCGAAATTGAACTCAAGTACGAGTTCGTCACCAGGGTTGTAGTCATGATAGACATACGAATAAAACATAATTTGCAAAGCTATCTTCTAATAGCCGAGTCTCTATCGACTTGGTTTTATTTTGCCGTTCCAACACAAATCCTAACGACCTTTCGGAATCATATTTTAAGTCTGATATTAAAAGTCATTAATATCACTTTTGTTTTGTTTTAAATAAGAAACCATACTACTTCGATTCCTGATGGAAAACTTGGTTGTTGTAGGGGTGCTGTGGTGGCAATTATTTTTGATAGCATTTTGATAACATTAGCAGGGTGCGTTTGTTGACTTTATGCAAAAACACTGGTCTTTTTCGGTTTCATTGGGAAAGACTAAGCCATTGGTGGTGGCATTTAATGTTATTGCAAAGAATCGGTTTTTCATCTCTGGTAACGATCCGGTTCAAAAAAAAATTGTGGTACGACAAAAGCGAACCATTCCGTAACAGTGGACACCGGTGGACTTCAAGAGCTCATGGTTTAGCTCTTCTAGTCTACCCGAACGAGGTTTATCCTTTAGGTCAAAATTGTCATTCCTAAACTTTGCAAACCAAAGCCCACATTTGGACTTGCTTAGAACACTCTCTCCATTCACATTTTGGATTTCTCTAATGGCATCACTTCCATTTTGGTTTTTGCTCTTCCGATACAACATTTCACAAAAAATGTTAAAAATTCTTTCAATTATGTTAAAACGAAATTTACAGACTGAATGAGCAATATATCCCAAATCCAAGAGTCCCATCCTGTTACGATATAAACATGATTTTTTTGATTTACATAGATCGATTTTTATTAATGAACTTTGCTTCATATTTGAACATAATTTTTATAAAAACCAATTACCTTGGTTTGTCTAATCCTCTGCCAGATTACCAACAATTACATATATAAATACATAGAATAGCAAAGTTTATTTAATTATACATTTCCATTAATTATTCAAGGACGATACGAGTACTTTATAGCGACTTTACAGTATCGAAATAGCTTTGCCACATTCATTGCGTTAAGAAGTATTAGTACATATGGTATATCCGCATGACATTACTTCTTAAGTAGTTTCTAGTTTCTTTTAAAACTGGACATTTTCCAACGAAATGTATAAAGTCTTCCGTCAATGCTGTTTTCATCGCAGAAGTAATTACTTTCCTGCAAGATTTTTTTTTTATAATTTACGCGCACCTAAGGGGTTAGATACTTTTTTACTGTTGCTAAGGCGCGGGCGGAAAGGTAGAAGGAGGAGAAAGGAAAATTGTTTTGTAGTGCTTTTAAACTTAGGTGAA
The DNA here is from genome assembly GCA_949129095.1 of Volucella bombylans. Classification (NCBI taxonomy): domain Eukaryota; kingdom Metazoa; phylum Arthropoda; class Insecta; order Diptera; family Syrphidae; genus Volucella; species Volucella bombylans. The sequence goes on along the minus strand of OX422140.1, from coordinate 188,907,379 downwards.
TTTGGTTTCGATATTAACTCTCCGGTGGTGGGAATCCGAATAGGACGTCTTCACTCAGAGTGATTCGAAGGTTATAATTCACACTTGTTTTTTGTGCTTGAAACTCTACAACAGCCAAATCTACGTGTCAGTGTTATGCCTTCACACGCAGAATTTTTCTGCTTAATGGCTTAAATGGCTATAGGTCATTATATATAACGATCCAGATGCCTGCTCTAAGTATAATAGTCTAAGATGTTCGTCCATAATTGCAATAAGTTGGCAAAGTTACGGTTTTTAACACCTGCTACTATCGAGGTTTAGTATTATTCCACAGCTACTAGCAAGTTTCAGGCAGTCGTTGTACCGCCCCGTTTTAGACTGCATGGCTTGCATTGCCGCTTTTTTCGGCAAACGTGCGTCTAGTACCTTCAAAAATTTAAATTTTTTTGTAAAGAGCGGGGATAAACCTGTGTTCAACATTAGCGTATAATTTAAGGTGTTGAGTTTTTATATATCATAGTTTGAGGTTTTATATTCAGAGATTGCCATAAATACTTTATATTTTCTGCAGTGGCCAATGTGTTTGTTTAGTATTTGCACTATGTGTGTCTCGATATCAAGATTTTTAGTGAAATAAATGCCAAGATACTTATACTCATTCACAACTTTTATACTTTTGCCGCTGTATTGCTATTTTTCATTTCTGCAGCATTACTCATCTCCTCATGATATAAGACTTATATAGGTTATCTATCAGGTCCTACAATTTATAATATACTCATATAATCTATTAATTATTAGTTGCATCGATTCTGGTGCATGTGCTGTCAGCACTATATAATCAGCGAACAGTAATGTTTTGATCATTAGACCTGCGTACTTAACATCTCCTGGCAGAATTTCAACTTTGTCCTCTATGTATAATGCAAACAAGCTTGGACTCAGAGAATATCTCTGTCTAAGACAGAAGTACGACGGAAAAAATGCTGACAACTCCACACCACTGACTTAGTATCTGCATACAGGTTTTGGATAATTCGTCCAAACTTCATCGCCATACCCATCCTGTACAGCTTCTAAAATAGAGCTTTTCCACCAGAAACTTGTTAACCTCCTTCAGTGAAGAATTCCAGAATGCTCCTCATAACAAACACATGAGGGATAGTAGAATATCCTGGCCTGAACCCTGGTTGGTATTCTTTAAGCCAGTTATTCTCTTTTATCAATTCCGCTAGTCGATACTGTTTAAATAATTTATAAGAAGCATTTAAAAAGGATCGCTTCCTTAAAACGATTATTAATTACTCCACTGTTAAAAATCTTATTCAGCATGATCGCGAGCTTGTTGTGACATATAAAACTCGGAAAAACGAATTTGGAAGATATCCCGTAAGATCCTGCAGCCTTACCATCTTTTAAAATATATAGCACTCCGATAACTTCTACATACGACACCTCTCTCCAAGATATTATTTTGAAATCCGGGCGTCGAGTAGTGAAGGTTGAATGTACTATGGAACGGGTGTAAAGAGTGTATGTTAATAGGTCACTGGAGCTTAGTTGGAACTGCTTATAAAATTACATCCATCGAGTTTTCTTTTACCGATTTCCAAAATTCTGAAAATTTTTGGCATTACATCAACCCTCGAGCAAGCCAAATACAAATTCTTCATCTCGCCCTGGTTGTATCGTCAAAATAGTCTGAGCCGTGCGAATGATGTTTGCCTAGCCGCTTTAAAGCAATCGTCGTCAAACTATGGTTCTTTGAAATGCTTCTTATGCTTCTTATAACGCAAATTTTTCTAACTAGGGGGGAAATCTGATGTCCTCCTCTATCGTCCTCCAGAAAGACACCAGCACCGCATTCTAAATCAAGTTTAGAGCCTCTCGCGAAGGCCCATACGTCCAACATATAGTCAAGATGCAAGGTCATGAAATCTCCGTACCAAAGAACAGGATTTTTTAAAGAGAAGACGGCTTTGAGAGTGCAGCCTATGACATGTTTTACAATATTTTGAAATGTTGCTCAAATGACATCTGACTCCAAATTGATGATTTCTTCTTCAATGTTGCCTTCCACCACTTGCGAAGTCTGTGGCTTTATGTATCGCTATATTTCAAAAAGCCCCAAAAGGAAGAAGTCTTAGCGCCCTGAAAATTAGTGATCCAAAGTCTCTATCGGTGTGAGCGGTTACGCCGTCCTGCTGGAACCAACAATGCTTGAGACCCAATTCATTTTTCACTGCAAATGCCGCACCAAACAGTCAATTTGAGGGAATGCAATGGCTCTTCGTGCATTTCATGTGGATTCTCCGTGCCCTAGAAATGCAATTTATTCAGATAACCACTTAAGTGGCAATGGGCTTCGTCGCTCATTATGATTTTGGATATGAAATCATCCTCTTCTTGCACCAGATTTAACAGAGCATGGGAGTGAGTTAACCTCACTTGACGGTCAGAAGGTAGTAACTGGTGAATGCTTTGCACTTTATAAGGGAACATCTTTATAAAGGAAGATTTCATTAAAATTCGACGCAACGAACGTCTGCTGATGCCAAATTGTATGCATCGTTGTCTCGTCAACGTTTGTGGACTCTCTCGAACGTCCTCGACCACAGCAGTGATATACTCGGCCGAACGAGCAGTACGAGGCCGGCCACTTCTTGCGACATCTCTAGTAGACCCAGTTTGCACGAGACACTTAGTCAAAAGCTTAATTCTTCGCGCACATGTTGCATAACGACGAGGAAAACGATGACGAAATATACGCTGCGTTAAAAGAACAAACAGGAAATGGGTCAAATAAGCAATAAAAATAATTACGCGGTTTTCAGGTTGTGTATGAGCGATACAGATTGTTGTCAACTAATTTTCTAACACAAATGTCAAAGCACAATGACACTTAACACAAAAATGATGACACATTCACATTACGACATTACTTTTTCGCAACTTTGTACCTTTGACTGGTCCAATGGTTGTTTTGCGAATGCCTTTTCTGGTCAAAAGCAACGAAATACTATCTAAATTCAATATGATCAAGGCCTTTTTTAAATTTAAAAAAAAACAGCTGATATACAGCTCGTACATAGCTAGGACGACGGTATAGTGTTGATATGGAAAATAGAAATTGAACTAAGTCTAGTTGTTTTTCTATCTTTAAATACGTCAAAATCGACGTAAACTTTCCTAGCTTGCTCTATCACTGTTTTCACCACCGAAAGTCTTTGGATGCTGATTGAAATTAATAAAATGTCTGTTCCATTTATAAGAATACTTGTTAAAACTTTTAGTTATTATTAACTTTTCCATGCAGATCGGTGCATGATAATTTTCAGAATTGTTAGCGCATAAGAGCAATAGCACGCCATTCTAGTATCAGCCCTCGAATATACAAGATGCGATTTTCAAGGTGCCAGCCTATCGCTAGATGGTGGGCTCTGCAAGTCATTAGTTAGCTGTGAGATCAGACTATTTAATGCTAAAAACAGGCAATAATTTTTGGGCAGCATTTAGTTGGCTGGAAAAACGCTTTTCTTGTGCCCGTCATTATCTTTTCAGTCGTAGAATAACACTAGAGAATGGTGAGCTATGATACGTACCTGGCCTGATATTCAGCAAAATAATTTTTTTTAGATGTTAATCTACTTTGTGCCCTGTTTTATTTTCTTGCTTGAGTAGAGTAGAGTAGAGTATCTCTGAGGGGCGAGGACTTTATATTTCTGATACTTATCTTCGCATAGTGTACGGCGTGAATTATTTTCTAAGCTTATGGAATCTGACGATTTAAGGACATTCGTCTATTGAGTCAGAAAAGTTCTTATGTTTCAGGATTCTTTAGTCACTGGAACTATGGTTAGTTATATTAGATATGCAATTACCATAATTTTGGAGACCCCTATCATCTACATATCTGTTTAGATCCGAAAATTCGTGTTCTCACATTTATAAATCTCATAACTATGACTTTTATTGAAATATTTTGTATAATATCTCACCTAGAAAACCAAGGCATTACTCGTCAATCTTGTTGAATCAGCCACCTCTCTCCATTTCAACTTCGAAAAGATAAAATTGCAGCACTACTTTAGAACTCTGACTGAAATGCGAATTTATTAACCGCGCCCGTAATCGCTTTTCCATTCTGAAATAGAAAAAATAAAATAAAATTAATATCAAACAAATTGTAAAAGATTTTCTTAAAAGTTCAAAAGCCCCTTAGAGCTCTTTTCATATAATAAAATCAAAGCACATTATCATACTGAAGTACCAATCTCATGCATCCATTTAAAAGTCATTGGTTACAACGTCCTTAGATGCACATAATAACGTTCTCATTCACATTTACGTTTCGATACCCCATCTCCCTTATCATTCATAAAGAAGATATAAAAAATAAATTCCATTTGCATGTCCTCACCCTTACTCTAGAGACCGTAAAAGGGCGGCGGTGACAATCGACAAGACCTTTTTAATCCACCACACGATTATCATTTTATCGCAATCAAATAAAAAAAATTCGCGAATTAAAATTGATTTGCATTTGATAGCAATCAGCGCACGTATGAATGTTAGTTAGCAGTTTGCGCGCAATCCGCGCATTTATTCCCCGACCATTTTGCAAATAAGTCTATAAACAAAATTAAATCCCAAGGACATTAAAAAAATATAAATTGTCGGTCGTTTGGGGTGTAGTAGCTCCCTTGGCATCCGTGCGGAATGACTGCCATTTGCGGATGTTCCGCTTATATGCTCAAAATCAGGACATGTGTATCTCTAGTAGGATTTCAAATTCATAGAACGTGCATTTGTTCAAAAATTACGTCCTTATTCAGGGGACAGTTTATTTTTTATTTTTGTCAATGTGATGGTGTTTTTTCCGTTTCTCAAGAATTGACGATGTCTATGTCTTGGCGTAAACATGAGAAATCAGAGACGTCGCCATATCCTTGGCTTTAATTTTCATCTCCATTAACTACAAGATGAATTTCAACTCGAGCATATCCATACGGAAAGAGGAATATAATCTCCGCGCTGCCATATTCTAAGTAGAGGTAAAACCTGAAGATGAATCCAGAAAAGGGAAGAAATGTACAAAAAACACAAACGCAGCGGCATCAGTATCCACAGAAGAAGTAGCAAGGTGCTATGGAGCATGAAAATTATTTAACCGTGATGTTACGATCTCGCTACGCAAAATAAAACAGAGAAATGAGAAATAAGGATACAGAGAAGAACCTAAAAAAACACACGAATAACGTGCTTAAACGCTGTAGAAAATTTTCCAAGTAGTACCCTATTACTGTCAGTAACTCCTGGATTCACTTAAAATGAAAACGTAGACGGTTTGCTTCACAAAAGAATTGAGAACGATGACTTAAGGACTACATTACCAGTGGAAGATTAGGAATTCTGCTGGCTTGAAGAAAACGAAAAGACTCGATGCCGTAATCCACACTATCCAAACTACAATAATATTATAAGTGCAAAATTAAATCTGCCTGTCTGTTACTTTTTCACGACTAAGACGCTGAACCGATTTTGATAAAATTTGGTATGGACAGAGCTTGAAGCTTAAAGAAGGACATATACTACCTAAAAAAAATATATATTAATAACTAATATAGTTTAACGTATACATACATCAAATATAAATGCCTTATCGCATTCTATTTAAAACATTTCTTATTACTTTGTTGATTTAGGAAATTTATTTATTTGAATATATTGTATTCATTTAATACTCTTTTGATTTTATTGTATTGATTGAGATATATTTTATAAGTAATATTTTTTTTAAGTAGGTTTGTAAAGTTATTTAGTTTAGTATAACTGTGTTTAATCTCTCTAGGAAGTCCACTCTTGTTTTTATGCAGGTCAGCGACCAAGGTGAGAGAGTACTTATTGCAATATTAATCGCAAAATGTGGGCTATTAATATAAAAATATTATAGCAAACCTCTAAAAAAAAATCGGAGGGGCTGGCTATGTTACATATCTACGAGTATCTTAAGAATCGAAATGCACGCTCTACAGGAAATATGGCAGGCGTTAGTGAAAGTGTTGACGAGGACCCAAATCTATCTATTTCATGGTGAGCGCAGCATTTGGGCTTGTCTAACGGCACATTATTGCATATTTTACATTTGGATTTGCATCTAAGCCCTTATAAAGTTCAAATCACTCGACAATTGAAACCAGCTGCTCACGGAATGCGTAGAACATACGCCGATTGTGTGCTTTAACATCAACGTTTGGATGACTAATTTTCACACAACAATTTCTTCGGCATTGAGGCTCATTTTTCACTTGGTGGGTATGTTAACAAACGAAATTAACACGTATGAGTAAGTGAAAACCTAAACGCAACTGTCGAAGGACCATTACATCCACAAAAATATGGTGTGCAATTTGGTCTGGTGGTCCATACTTTTTCGAAAATGAGGAAGTTGTAACCGTCGCCCTCAATTCTCATCTTACTTACTTACTTTAAGTAGCGCTACAGTCCGGGGTGGACCTGGGCCTCAGTCAACAAGCGTCTCCAGCCACCTCGATCCCTAGCTAGCTGCCTCCAGTTTCGCAAGCTAAGTTGGCTGAAGTCCCCTTCCTTCTTACTGCGCTGTCCCTCGGGAGCGGATTCAAAGACTTTTCGGACATTGGTGTCCATACGCTCTTCATGATCCAGCCATCTCAGTCTTTGGATCTTCACTCTTCTTGTTAGGCCGATGTCGCTGTACAGTCCGTAGAGTTCATTGTTGTATCTCCTCCTCCATTCACCGTCAATGCAGACAGGACCGAAGATCGCCCGAAGAATTTTTCTCTCGAAGCATCCAAGAACACCCTCATCCATTTTTGCCAATGTCCATGCCTCTGCACCATAAAGCAGGACCGGGATTATTAAGATCTTATAAAGGGTGAATTTTGTTGTCCGAGAGAGAGCTTTGCTACTCAATTGCCTTCTTAGCCCAAAGAAACTGCGGTTGGCAAGAGTTATTCCTCGTTTGATCTCAGCACTGGGGTCGTTGTCTGTATTTATAGCGGAGCTTATGTAGACAAAGTCCTTAACTACCTCAAAGTTATACCTGTCGAGAGTGACGTTCTGCCCGAGATGTCGGTGTTAGATGTCCTTTTTGCTTGACAGCATATACTTGGCCTTGCCCTCGTTGAGCGCTAAACCCATTTTTGCCGCTGCCGTCTCAATACTCGCGAAAGCGCCACTGACATCACGCTGCTTTCTCCCGATTATATCAATATCTTCAGCGTATGCGTGTAGTTGGACGGACTTTTGAAAGATAGTGCCCCTCACGCTCGTGAGTTTTGCACTATTCTTTCAAGTACGATGTTGAAAAAAATCGCATGACAATGCATAGCCTTTTGTCTAAATCCTTTCTGGACATTAAAGGTCTCGGTGAGATCTTTACCCATCTTGATGGAGCAGCGTGCATTCTCCATCGTCATCCTGCACAGATGGACGAGTTTGGCAGGGATGCCGAAACTAGACATTGCTCTGTATAGCTCGTCTTTGTAGATACTGTCACACGCGGACTTAAAGTCGATGAATAGGTGGTGTGTATCGATCTGAAGCTCATGGGTCTCCTCCAAGATCTGCCGTAGTGTGAATATTTGGTCGATGGTGGACTTTCCTGGCCTGAAGCCACACTGATATGGACCTATCATGTTGTTGACGAACGACTTCAGGCTTTCACACAATACAGCAGATAAGATCTTGTATGCGATGTTAAGGAGACTGATGTTTCTGTAATTGGCGCAGTTCAGAGAATCGCCTTTCTTGAGAATCTCCATTCATCGGGCATAATTTCGTCCGACCATAGCGATGGCAAGACGTATCCTTGCCCACATGAATGTATGGACATTCAGTGGACTTAAGACTACATGGCAGGTTTTCATTTAGAACACATGACACATGTACTAAATCTATTCCTAAATAAGGAATTGCGTATAGTAAATTAGTAATCACTGTAGCTTGACAAAAAGATATTTGTCCGCATAGTAAGACTTATCCTACAAAGGCATTTATTATAACTAAAAATAAAATAATAGTTCACACATATCTACATGTCTAAACCACTATGCACACAGATATGTATATATAATTACTTTTAAAATTACTACCTTACTTACTCATTATTACTCATCATAGCAAGAGCACAGATAAGCCATAGAAGACGATCGCAACAGCTAGCACATAAATAAACCCACTTAGAAACTGGACTGTACCAGCGAGATCGTTATAACCGATGCATAAAAGCCGCTTTTACAGTGCCGAGTTTCTGAACTGAATCATCCTGTATGACTGAATTATGGAATCTATTATCAGCAATGGAATTATTACAATATACTAGTAATTCTTTTAAAATTGAAGCACTTTTTAGTCAGGGTATCACTCAGGCGATATCACAACAAAACGTTGGTCAGTTAAAGCCGTTGATCAACCTAATGCAAGGATAATTGACAAAAATAAGATTGATGGATAATCAATGGCACATGCCAGCGGTCAAGTGTGAACAGAGAAGGTGATAACAATGTACGTTGTTTTCGAATGTTTGCTGGTTATAATGACTAGGAAACAGGGAATCCGACATGGCATTCCATACAGTAAATTGTACTGCATATATTGTAAAAGAATCACGAATCTTACAGAACGTAAGGTAGTAAGCTTGCGGTGATTAGCATTCACGGCGATACGGGAGTTACGGATGAATGTTTTAGTGGTGGTGAAAATGGCGCTAGATATTATCTCGGCATTCGGGGCAATTTGCAGTCAATTCGTAATTTTGGCATCACCTTTAAATTTTTTCGGATCCCATTTACCGAGTGCAGAAGGGTTCTACGACGGAATGCGGATGTGGGTTTTGCACAACAATTTCGGATGGATAAATGTCTCATAATCCTATATTAAGGGTAAATCAGACGATGTAAAGTATTTATTACATCGCTTCAGGAAACCTAGACATTTCGCAGCATTTTAGCTGATTGTGATGTGAACTAAACGTACGCTATCGTTACCATTCTATAGTCCAAGAAAAGGACGTGAGCCCAGGAACGAATATGAAATGCAGATCGTACTATCATCAGCAAACGAATTTAAGGGATTAAAAGAACCAGACAAGAGATAATTAATGAAATTAATTAAGAGTGTCGAATACAGTATGGATCCCTGAGGCAAACCAGCATTTATTTTGTGAATATCAGACTTGAAATCGTAAAATACATTTTGATTTCAACGTTCCGAGAGACAATTTCGAATCCATTGAAGAAGAAATTCATTGATTCCGAATCGACAAAAGAGCCCGATGCCAAGCTCTAAGTGCTTCCCACCTTACCATTTTAACTTGAGCTCTGGATTCATATTTTTGTATAATATTTCCATATAAGCAGGTAGATAAGCTCATACGAGTACTATAATCATTTTGATACACTATAAGCTAAGATACGGACGGACTTGTTTCTCTCATGGTAAAGTCTTTCTAGAGCGCCGACTATTTTTATTTGGAAGAAGCCCTAAATCTTAATGAAAAATATAAGACAACTGTCTAAATATCGAAAAATATCTCTTATGAAGAATAGATCGAAATAGTGAAATGAATGGATTAATTTAGCTTGGGTGTTAAAAGGGGAAAACAAAATAACTGACAACCCTCAAAAAATATGCTGTTAAACCCTTGTATATCAAGTCGACAGTGAAATGACAAAGTCCCAAACTCGAAACACATTTTCTATATAATCTGATCGAGATCAAAATTCTGATTGAAACCATAACAAGTCTTTGTCCAAGTTTGATGTAAAAATGTTTTGCATTCCTAAAAGAATTAAACTGACGAGCATAATTGGAGTGTACCCAGCTTTCCCGCAAAAAGATATATTGTAGATAAGAGTGGAGAAATTCATAATACGGTTGACGCAGGCCTAATGAATGGAATGCAATCATTATGCAATGAAAGAGGTAAATATGTATTTCTTGAGGATGTCACTATTTTCAACAGAGCTAAGTACTTAGGATTTATATAACACTTTTTTATATAACACCTTTATAACGAGACTTATTCTTACTCCACCTTACGAGAATATACTATTGGTACCTTCAGCAAAATATATTTTCCACGCCTTGCTCTAAGCTTTCTTCTGTTGAAAAAAAAAAATTTTGGTACTAGGTTGGGTACATTACAGTCCTTTAAATACCCCTGTGAGGACATGTTGACCACATGACAACCCCAAAATTAAACAATAATTAGACACTGATACCTTCGTGAAATGCGGCAACTTAGAGGCAATTATGCGCCGCTTTTCCTAGAAGAGGAATAACCAGTACATGGCGGTAAATGGCCATAAAGTAATTTGTATGGTAGATAAGAAAAAGTATTTGCATATGTAGCGACATCCAAGCTACGTTTAAGACCTTATCTAGCCCTTTAAATATTTCCAAGCCAGATCAAGACTTCTCTGAAATTAGGTTACCAAAGAAACTTAGTAAGAATACTTCCGTTCTTGGTCAGTACAATTAAAATTACGATAGAAGTGTTCAGAAGCACAAATGTGGATAGCATGACTCTCCAGAGTTTAGACTTAATCTTAGTGTCTCATTCGTTCATTCATTTATTTATTTAACACTATATCTTACAAATGGACTTAACAATCTTATAAGAATATTTCAAAGTCTTTACACATTAACATTTAATAAAATAATAAAACGAGAATGATTGAATGAAAAATTTCCGAGCAAAAAGAACCAACTGTAGTTAACAATGTTGCAATAACTTGCATATTCCCCATACGACTCACAGGAGTCTTTTTGTCACAAAAATATGATAAACACCTTCAGGAAAATAGACCAATTGGAATTGAGTCCTGATGATTATTTTCTTTAGAATTTGCATTGGAGTTGACAAATACGAGTAGAAACTTCACATAAAGCATATGCTTTACTTAAAGAAAGTATAGAGCCTCACACATTGAGATTACGGGGATCCCGTACAGTAGACACGACTCGTTTTCCTATATGAGGTGTAGGTACGAGTATTAAATTATTGAATGAGTACATTCCGCAGAGACCTAAAACAAGGTGTTTTACAAAATTTGTATGCCATGTATAACACTGTTAGTGCTGACCTTAGAAAACCCTTTCAAAAGCTTTACTTCTCAGTTTGCTGGAATATCAATGTTCCATAAGATTATGGTTCTAATGGAGATTCTAGACAGAATAATACTTGCTTCTAAGGACAGGATAGAAAACAAAGTGATTTACCATTAAGTGTATAAAGTGATTCACCATAGAGTGTATTCACCATTGTCACCCTCCATTCACAGATGAGTTTCAATGCTCTTTTGCCGGCAATGGACTCAAAAATAATAAAATAAAAATAATGTGCCCTCTCCAAGCGGCAGAAAATTTGCCTTTCAGAGGACTGCTATTGTCTCCCAGAGGAGTGGTATCACAGAGATTACTTTTTCTGCTTTTTGGAGGTGCCAAGTTTTGAACCCAGACCCACTTGCGTAGTAGTCGGCGAACATTCCCACTATCTTACGCCACCTTAACGAAAACTTAACAATAAATTAGGTCTGAAACCACACTGATAAGCACATATGAAGTTGTTGCTATAAAACATCTTTCTAGTCAGATGGATGATATTTTTTTTCTATAACCTATAACCTATTCTGACTCATTCTACCAGGTAGCATATCGTCTTTTTTCATTGCCGTAAAAAAATCCGCAGAAATGAGCATTCCTTCCAGACCTTCAGGCAGCTACTATGCGTCTTTTACTTGCAGGCGTCTGATTGGTATTCGTGTCACAGACATGTTCTTTTTCTTTTAGTAAAACTTATGAATCATACATCTCCAGTGGCAATTGAATGCCGCGTCAATCGAATTCTGTTTAGCTTAATGTTTTTTTTCGCAGAAGTTGCTTGACTTTAAAATTAATGTCAGTAGGCGTTTTGACATTTGATATATTTTCTTAATGTTCCAATAAACGTTCAATAATTGTTGAGGACATTTCACATAAGTATAGTCAGGGAAAAGTTAGAGCTATCTTTACCACGTCGTAGAAGAGAACTATGACTTCAAATAGGCGATCGTCCTAAGGCGACGAAAGTCCTAAGATCGGCATTTCTCATTGATAAGTCTTTTGATGTAAATTCCACACCAATCTAATGCACCCTACAACCTTGATTATAATACAAAACCGAGAGGATGGGAAAAAATCCCAGAAATGTCGTTTACCGGGTCCTTTACTCTTTAGAAAATTATCTTTCTCTGAAAAAAGGGATAAGTAAATATCCTTCAAAATATGTATCAGTATCCATATATACGACTGCGAGTACTATCCTGCTTCTCCAGCATATTTTCAGGGGACCGACCAAAAGGCATCCTCATTTTTCGTTTCTGCTTCTTTCCAATTTTCTTAAGATTCTCGTTTAGTTTTTATTCCACGACCTTTTTCTTTGCGGACCAGGACCCAAGGGTGTAGCGAAATGCAGGAATGACAACGAAAAAAACAAAGCAAAAAAATTTAAAGTGAGCGATTTAAGGGAAATTGAGCGTGCTCCTGAAATTACATTACATTTCGGTTGGTTGGTTGGTGAACGAACATTTTCCCAATGAAACTCTACCGTTGCCGTTTTACATTTGGGCATCAGTATTTCCAAAAACGTTTCCACTTCTTTCTGGGATGAAATGTTACAAATTCAGAAACGTATGGCTGACGACCGCACTCAACTTTCAAAGGTGAGAAAGGGGTTAACAAATATGTTTCTTTATTTTTTTTTTAATATTTTCTCTCGAGTTGAGGAAAATTTGTTGATTCTGTTTAGTTCTGGAGCACACGTATCGAGTAGAGTTTTATATACAAAAGTAAGGCAAGGGGAAATTTGAAAAATTTGAAAATTGATTCCCTTATATGATTTTCTGCAAGGACGCTTTTGCGGTTCACATATGTTATGACGGTGAAACATGTGCGTGTACGTGAACGTATACCCCTTCCATACGGCTTCTGCTTGTCTTAGCAATTTGCCTACAAATTTACTGCTTTCCATTTATTTTTATTTTTCAAATTGGTTGGCTGGCTATAACGAATGGGGGAGGACTGGCTGTAGAAGAGCATATCGAAACGACAGCGGAATGACGGAACGATGGGATGAGTTTTTTCCGGTTTTTGTTTTATACACGAAAAGCATTTTCGGGAAAATTTCCCCGAAATTGATATTGTATATTATTTACGATTATTGGCGAATGTAAAAATGAAATATTGAATATCAGCGGAAAAAATTCTTAAACGCAAAATCGACAGTGCATACAAATGCGGATCGAAGAAATGCGATAAGGATTGTTGATCAGGGACAAGTTAATTTGAAGACTGTCGGATAATATTTAGTTGGTGCTCGTATTTGTTCTACTTCGTAAAAGTAGCATGAAGAAGGTAAGTCAAACTAATCACAAAGTTCGAAGATAACTTTTCAGGGTTTTAAAGGAGATTGGATTCTGAAATGCCTGCAAGCTGCCCGGCTTCCCACACTCAACACAATTTTCAAATAATGCAGCAAACTGGAACGTGAGCTGATTTTTTGTATACTTGATTCCATAAGGAGTAAATAGAATGAGCGGGATGAATGCCCACAAATACGCATTGTCTACCAAAAGCACTGTTCTACTCTACCTTAAAGAGCGGCCGAAAGTGACTATGTACACTTACAATATGAAGTTAAAATAGTTTTGTCTGTAACAATGTAATCCTGCGATTAAAAATGAAAAGAGTATAATTTGTAACTAGCTGAGAGCTTATCCAAATTGAGACATAGTTACCGTGTTGTGAGGTTTTAATTTTGAGAAAGATATCAAAAATAAAAGACTCAATAAGTGAATAAGTGAAGGAATTATGAAACAATGAATAACGATATCGGACAATTTTTCGATTTTAATATTGCCAATTACTTTAAAATGGAAAACATAAAGTTCTGGGAAAACACCGCTGTTTTAGAAAATTTTCTCTAAGCGCCTGAAAGAAACACGAACGAGAGTTACTGTCTAACTTATGGTAGCTTTTTAAAAGGTACGTTTCAAATATATTCAAATACAACAACGAACAGCTTATTCTATCTACAACTAAGACAACATCTTTCAAAAGAAGTGGACAAATCACCAGTTTAGCACCACGGGTAGTGAAGAATATTGACATATTGTGACAATTCTTATCACTATCAGAACGAATGGCAAAACATGTTGCATTTGACATTTAAGAATTGCAATAAGGGCTGGGTGCCTTATCATGATATGAAGGCTTTAGAGTTAAAGGTTCTGAGGTTCTAAAAAGGACTCATATTATGCTAGATGTTTTCATATATTATGCTAGATGACCCCAGTAGATCCTTACACTCCAGGTGATACTCACAATAGCGATATGTCTTTAGTATTTAGGATTTGCTAGATCGTTTGATTTCTATGGCTCCTGCAGTACTTTCTATGATCACCTGGATCAGTCTAAAAGGCTTATCCTGTTAGGGGTCAACTCCATAAAATTGTACTGGTAGTTGAGCAGAATACTACTTATGATGTACATACTCAGATCGTGGCAAACGCATGGCGTAAAGACACTGCAGGTGTTGAAACTGACAACAGTAATGGTGGAGATGGAGAATGTCTCGTCGATAACTGAAATGAAGTAATCTCTCGTAGCTGGTCCTACCTTATTTGCTTCAACCTCAAATAGAACCCAGGGACACTCTCTGTGTTGGTTGGTAGATGATGATTTTCTGCATAAAGCTTGTGATGCAACCTCCAAATATGACAGTCCCAATTGACGGAGTACAGCCAAATCGATAGCAAACTCCAAACCAGTTTTTATACTAGTACATCTATTTCTAGTAGACAAAATTAACCCCAATTTTTTGAAAACCACAGTATGCTTAAATCGAGGAAGACAGCTTATTTATTGGGGTGCAGCCGTTTCCTCGGCTGATAACGATAACACTCGGATCAATGAAAAGCACAAAAATGGCCAAGTTCAATAGCATTCCCGCTTAGTTATTATTATACAATCCGCACTAACAACGTTTGAAGTGGCAATGGTTAAATTTTTGGATGCCTTTCGAAGGAATTCTAAATTCAAAGTGGAATGAAATTAAGATGAACCCTCTAATTGCTAGCGTTCTTTACGGCGATTAGCAATGTGATCCAAGTTTTTTTCTGTAAACAGGAATGGTGTACTTTTACAAAAAGCTAAAAAATCTGGACTAAGCTGACGACGTTCCTATCCATCTGTTCTTATCCAATGTTGGGTCCCTAGAAATATAATATCGTTTTTCAGGTCGAAATATACTAGCAACATAGTGCGGATCCAATAGGTAACACGATTTGAACACAATGATTGCAATGAAAAGGATAATTCCTTCCTTGTCGTCCAGTGCAATATAATACTCTAACCCGCTTAAAAAATGCTGATAAAATCTGATTGGAGTTGAAACAGATTGCCGAAAACCGCACAAAACAACTCGAAGGTGTGGTTGCAATAATAGATGCACATGCAAGATGCAGGAATTGAGGAAACTCACAGGGCTTATGCTACTTCTCCTACAAAAAATTTACTTTGAATGCTTTTTCGAATCCTTAACATTTTGGTTATTATTTCATAAGATGCACAGATTAATTTTGTATTTACAAGGGAACAGTTTGCTCGCTGACATCAACAATCTTTTTTTCAATCGTAACAAGTGGACCTTTGGCTTCATCCAGATGTGCATTGAGAAACAACAGAACTCCCAACTGGAATCTGATGGTAAAACAATGTTTATCAATGGGTGGTGGGGAAATTATTTCATGTGAAGAGTGAAGATATTAAATGGGAGTGCTGAGGCAATCAGTTTGCCATATTTGCAGATTTCAAAATGGGATAAAGGTAATTTTTTATAGAGCCTTCCAGCCGTTGCACGCAAAGTCTTAGGAAACTTAAGAAGGCTGATTCCTCTACTTTGGAGATTCATCTTTCTTATGGATCTATCAAACGATATTGAAACTCCAATTATGAAGAATATCCTCTTCTCGAAACTTTCAAATGAGGTGTTATGTGCTCTCACGCTATCACGCTGCCATAAACAACCCAGCAGACGAATCTTTGTGTCTAGTTGTAGAGTAAGTAGACCTTAATTTAGATATTGCTTTCCTCAGTTCATTTTGGTCAGGTAGACGGATATTTTGGCGTTAGTTGTAAATATAAGTTAAAAGATTTACTCCACTTGACAGCGGAATCGGGGTTGCACGTTTAAACAGTCTGCAAAAGTGAATCTGACTCTTATACTTAACTCACCTATTCACCTCCTACAGTTCTCTGTTCTGATCTAATTGCCTCTTCACGTTGATTTTACCTGTTGATGAAAATTTTCAAAACTATTTCTGCAGTACCATCTCTCTATTTCCTTGATCTCGTGGTTCCCATAATTTTCGTCCATCGTCCGTGGAAATCAATATTCAATTTTCCTCTTCTGCTCGCAGAGTCACGAGTCCTTCTTTATATTCTTGAGTTACAAAGACTTTCGTTGAAGTGGTTGGGAACTGGGCACATTAGTTGCGACATTTTTGATGTATTCATTGACCATTGGTCCCACTGGTCATCAACACATGATATTAGTTTGACAGAACTTGTCAAAAGCTTTAGAGGTACATCATCGACAAAGACTCCAGCTATTGCAGTCGTTCAACATTGAATCTACTGATAGTATTCTTTCGTCATTGTGGCGTTTAAGATATTTAAAAGGTATATCGACTGCAACTATATCGGTCGCTCAGAATGTTCAAACACCTGTAATATTGGTATTACTAAAGCAATGCCTTGCGTCGAGCGCAACATAAATAATTTAGGGGCTGTTTTGATTATCTGGTAACCTGGCATGTTCCTCTGTGAATATTGAGATGAGAAAACTGTGCACCAAAATCAGTGAATCGAAGTACATTTTAGTCTAAATTTCCTGACATGCTTTCGAACAGAAAATCAGTTCTGACTCTACAACGAAAGATGTACATCTTTATAATTATGGTATTGAAAGCATGAAGGACGATTTTAAGAGAAGGTACTTTGGTTTTTTGCTTATTTCCTGGCACTCAGTGTCTGCCTGCGGAACAAGGAGAACAAGATCAGAGTTTTATAGATCTTGCAATTTCTTTTCGTGTTTCATGTCTTGTCAAACCTGTCTCTTGGAATAAGTCTTCATCAAACCTCTTCTAGTGCGTCATTCGGCGAGTTGATTACTCTGCTGTAAGCAAGCTATTGAAGTTTTGTTCCAATGAATACGGCATTTGGAAGGCAGCATTGGTCCTTATCTTCCTTCTAGATCTAATCTATATATCATATAACAATAAAAGAAAAAAAAATAATTTTTTTTATGTGCTTCGACAAGGAATAATTTGAATATAGAGCTATGCAGAATTCTTGACGTGAACCTAGGCAAATGGATTCGAGTGCAGTGACTTCAAATAGACAGACCCATTCCAAGCAGACGCCCTCAAGTAAGAGATGATTTACCAAATCACCTTAGAGCTGTCAACTGCAAGGGATTGAACATTAACTAGTTCTGTTCCAAAAAATTTCAGATTCACTTTAGAATGAAGATAGAAATTTTAAATTAAAAGGACGCAGAGTGGATGTAGCAAATATGTTTGGGCTAAGAAATAATGACTTCTCTGCGTACGTCCACGTTTGTAAATACAGGCTAGTTGCTTTGGCACTTAGTGAGACACAGATAAATCGCCGAAAACACCTCTCAGATCACTCTGATCTAAAGCTAGATGGCTACGAACTAGTGCCATTATTCTTATCTCACCGCGATCTCTGTGCAGGGATGTAGTTTACCAAACTCCAGAACAATGTAATCCCTGCTTCAATCCGGAATTTAATTACATGTTCCATTTCCAATTCCATTTCCTTAAGAAAGTTACACACCATTGATTTATTTACAGAAGCTCCAAACTGGACAGCGAATCGACCTTTAACGAGTTTGATGCGCTGTCTGACGAAATACAAAGAATTGTATCCCTGTATCCTCATACTGACATCGTTATTACGGGCGATTGCAATATACATCACTCTGGGTGGCTTCGACATTCTGCCAAAAGACAGCCGAACGACGCTTTATTGAGACCTTCGATGCGGAAAACAAATTGGCCCAGCTTGTAAATGATCTCACGTGAATACCAGACGCTCATAGTCAATATGACAGCACTCTGGACTTGTTTTTAACTTCTCACCCTGATAATACAAGATCGACGTACTACCCCTCCAGGCTCGGCGTACCACTGTCCGACCAAAAGAACAGAGAAAGCCAAATGGAGAGCACTTAACACCTTCTTTAGGAACTATAACTGATATAATCGTAAATACCATTCTTTTCGGCATGAAATCCTTTATCCCTCATCAGATTGATACACTTCATCAAGCCAAAAGAAAAGTCATGCAAAGATGCTATCAGGGCGAGAGAAATATTTTTTCGCTCTTACAAGACCAACAGGACAGAGAAAAACCGAAAAAAGTTTAAACGAGCCTGGAATGATAGCAATGTCTTTCGTAAGCGTGTAAAATTTGAACACGACCAAAAAATGAGGCAAAAAAAAAATGGAAATTCTATCTCATCCTCTATCCTCTATTTATAGTGGCATCTTGTCAGGCCCTTGAACAAGGACAATCTGCTCGTTTTACACTTTGTGGCTACTTTCAGATTGTATCTTGTCTCCGCCTACATTTGAGTGCGTCGAATCTTCAACGGGACGAAACCACTTTCGCACTCGCGTAGTAGCAAGAGTACTTAAATATCTTAACATACATAAATCTGCTGCTCCAGATGGTATATCTCCCCTTCTTCTGCAGACGTGTTCCTCCACGCACCGTGGCAAAACGAGTGCGTAAGCTGATTCATCACTACTACCCTGTAGGACTCCTCCCGAACAGATTGAAAATAGCATTTGTCTAGCCCGTTCATAAAAAAGGCGAATCTTCTTCCCTCTCCTCCTACAGTTCCACTCACGTCGCTTCTTTACAAGGTCATGGAAACGCTGATAAACCGCTAGCTCCTGAAATATCTACAATGTTTCGAAACCAGAAAACTTCTCAATGACCGGCAGTACGGTTTTTGTAGCAGAAGATCCAGATTGTGATTTGATGGCACGTCTCACCGAAAGGTGGAACCAAAACATACACCAATCTGACGAAAGCAATCTGCACTTGATATTTTAAAGCCAGTCGCTAGAGTTTGGCATCAGGCTCGTTTGTCGAAAATTTGTGAATTTCAGATAAACGAGTCTCTCCTTCAATTGATTAGATATTACCTTTCGAAATGTCCAAATCCAGTTGTCTTGGATGGTTTTAGGTCTGGTTTTCAAAAAATAAATTCTGGTGTGCCACGGGGATCCGTTCCATCTCCGACACTCTTTTTAATTTTCATTAACGATCCCATATCCATATTTGTTCCAGGCTCTGTCCAGCCTGATACTAGCAGCATAACTAGTTGGGAAGACAACTAATATACCTATAGTAGAATTTAACACCTGCAAATCATAATTCTGTCTGCTGTCGTTAAATAGAAATTTAAACACCCAGCCACACGTCACCGTCGCAATGTCAATAACAACTTAGGTTGGAATGACCACAGGTTCCCTCAAGCGATGTAAGAAATATTTCGTTCCATCTGATGATGCCTCAATATTGAAAACATTTATCAGCCTAAAACTGTAGTATAATGCCACATCTGGTCAGGTGCTTATAAAACCTCTCCACACCTGCTAGATAGGACTCAAAACCGTGCGATAAGACTCATAGGTAATGCTAATATCACCCAGTCAATTGTTGACCTCAAACACCGACGAAATGTCTCCTGTCTCACCTTGTTCTATCACTATTTTCACCCTCAGTGCTCCATTGCAACTTACCAATAGCATTTAACCATAACACCCGACTCGCTATGAATGCTTTGTTTAGGCCTAAGGCGTAAACTCGGTTATGGAATGTTTTGCCGAACTCTATATTTCGTAGTCATTCAAAACCAACGTACACCGGTATCTCTCCCAACTCTCTCCTTTTAAAACAAAAAAAAAACTTTAAACTACAATATTATGCTCACATACGAGACTACAAAAGTGAAGTCAATGAAGGATAGTTCTTATAGATCGTCCTCTTAAAAACTTGACAAGATCCTCGCTGTAAGTGGCATATTATCGAAAACTAGCAGTTGAAGTAGAGGTTGCCCACCCCGTTTGGCGTGCGCGTGCAACTTCTAGTTTCCTTCCTGGCTGATTCTTAAATCGCGAACACTTCCTAAGTACTGTCCAAACGTTATCCGAATGAAATATCATTGTTCTCCGATGAACACTTTAACATAGAACTATTAACGAAAGCGTCAAAGAAGACAAAGTTGCCGGAAAGAGGTATGACATAGTTTTTATAACAATATTTGTTTGTACTCGTGGTATAGTGTGGCTCCATTTTGATTCAGAAAGGAGATTTTCTTTGGAATTTGAGAATCTTAAAAATATTTTCAACACTAAATCTCTAAATTCTTTAAAGGTATTGTCTGTCCTTGTCTTGTCTAAAATATTTTTTTGTAACATACTTAAACCTAAGCAACAACAATATTGATTCGATGTTATTCTGTTTTCCACTGTACTGGATTTTTGCACAAAAGCACGTTTTATGAACCCTTTTACGTTAAGTACCAATACCCATCTTGTTTACCCTAAAATTTTCCGCCCATCTAATAGCACCCTGCTCTCATAGTGCCCCCTGATCAAATCAAAATCTAATCACAGAGAAATTGTTTTCCATCAAAAGCCCACCCTCTACTTCGAACGATTTTATTCAACAACAAGGCCGCACCGAAAATTGAATACACGCATACACCTTTTTCGCCTAAATAAAAACGATTAAGGGCTTCTGGTTGAATGGGGTTACTTTCTTAGTGGTTGAGGTTGGGGAGCTTATGAACCATAGCTCTTCTACACTCGTATTTTAACGAAAAATAACCCAACACCCTCACGAAGGTATTAGATACAAGAAACCTGATGAATATTTTTTTATGCCAACTCTTTTGGCACCCTATTAAAGTTACTCTTAATTATGTAATCACGCTGCGTGGGTGTTGCAAGGGTGGCGTTGGTTTGCCTGTTTGTCAGTTTGTCAGTTTGTATATCCCCTTTCTATCTTTCTATAGGGACCGAGGCCACGGTGTATATATTTTTTTCCAAATAGACAGGTAAATAGCAAAGAAATGTACGGAAAGAGAGACTTAAAAAAAGCAAACAAAAAGCGTGTGGTTAACTCATTTATCTGAAAAGTGAAGGTGATTAACGTTGAAAATAGGCGCGCATATTTTTTCCCGTCCCTTTGTTTAAAGGCTTCCTAAAAAATAAAATCACAAAAACCTTTTGCGTTTTCTCTGTTCCTTTTATCTTTGGCGCTTGTAGTTGTGGTTTGGTATCCGGGACGAGAAAACCTTCTGATCCGTTGGTATGATAAAAAAAAGGAAAAAAAATCACGAGCTCTTAATAGCCCTTGCTTCGTCTCTAGGGTGTTGATGGTATTTTCTCCCTGCACACTGAAATATTATCTATGTATGTGTATTTTAATTAGGATACGTGCGAGGGTACGATATGCGGGAAATCCCTAGATTTTCCAAAAAATTATGTCAAAAAGTCAATGGCTTCCCCTTTAAATCAAAATATATTTAATTAAACTCCCCATCCTCATGTGGGTAGATTATAGGTCCCGGTTTCTTTCTTTTCAAAAAAAAAAGAAAAACTCAAAGCTCATACTGATATGTAAAAGTGACATACAAAGTCTTACATGTCGTTGCGCTGAAAAAGATACTTCTTCGCAGTTTAATAAGGTAGAAAATCCCTTCATATCATTTAGAAATGCTAATCAGGCGCTTAACAGAGCGTAGGCTACCACGCTTGATTATGGAAGCATGGCAACATCTCTACGGGCAGGCACATACATCTTTCTCAAGTGTTTTTGAGAGAGGAGGGTTTTCACTCTGGGATGGATTATGGAAATTCTACTTGAAGATACCTAAGCCAGATAGGCATGGAGACAAGAAATATGTTGTCTTCTGTTTAATTAGGCGAATCTTTTTGAGTCGTATGTATGTAATTTGTGATTAAGACGTTTGGTACGTCATGGTTCATCGTTTTCGTCATCGCCTAAAACCTCGGTGTCATTTCCATATTTAATGAAAAATTATCGAGCTACTTGAACATTTTTCTTGGTTTCCATTTTCTACTATGTAATCAGATTGAAGATTCTGGACTCCAAAAATAGAAGTAAACTTGAAAACAAAAACACCAATCCGGCATCTTTAATTCTTTACACCACATTAAGAAGTATGCGTGTGTGCTGCGGACCTAATTGAATTCGATTTGCCATAACCTCTTGGGTGGTGGTTCAGATACTCATAGATAGGAAACGATGAATAATTGAGGATATGGAATTAGTTTTCGATTAAACTGAAATACATATTGAGAGACTTCATACGTCGTTATATATAAAATGGAAAATGATATATCTTGGAATTTACAATTCTAAAATTTGAAAAGGGAAAATTATTTTATCCTTTGGGACAAATATTCCTCTAAAAAAAACTCCACTAACAATGTTCAGAGGAAATTAAACGAAAACTGTTCACCAAATGCACTTAAACGCTTGGACTATTTAAAAAAGAACTCGAATTGTGAAGTTCTTTAGCTACACCAAAATATTGAAAGCTCACGACCAAAGGCAACACTTATATTGTTCAGAGAACAAATAAACAAATCAATCTATGAAGTGATTTGGTCTTGACATTAAACTTCAGAGGCAAACAGAGATCAAATTTTCATTGAAAAACCATTTATTGAGGACAACTTCATATATATATATATACGAGAATACGTGAATGACCTATTAAAACAGAAACAAAGTGGTTGGAGAAGATGAGAATGCGATGCTTGAATATCTCAGGCAAAATTAAAAATGTGGCAATAAACGGGTTCATGAGGATAAGAAATGATTTTCACAAAATGTAAGACCCTGCAAAAGTTCAAACTCCACACTGCCCATATGTTGCACAAGAGGTCTCTACACGTAAATTATGCAATTAATCGGACAATTGAATTTGTGAATAATCGTGTTAAAAGTAAATAATGAATCATTAAGACAACTTCAGCAAGAAAGGCATCTACTACGGTAATAAAAAGCGTGCAGTGCATCATATATTCATCTAGGTAACTGAAACAGCTTCTTGGCTCTGATACCCGGTACAGCCCTACTGTATTGAAGTTTCTCAGTTCTCCACAAATAGGATCGAACCCACATTCGTAGATTGCTTACTTATAACTTATAGAGTTCAAGTTAATTATTCCGCATAATTCCGGTCTAAAACTACATTCATTTTGTAGATTGCTCTCATTAAGGTAAACCAAAAACATCTTGCGCGTTTTTGCAAGCGCCATACAATTTTTTTCACTTTTCAGTCATTCTGGAAAATCATCCTTGAAAGGAAATTTTTGAAACTTGGGAAGAAACTGCTCTAATACATTGTAAAGACGTGGTTTTGGCATTAATAATAGACAGACATGGTCTTCAAGATATACCTGAAGATTTAAAAAAAAAAACTAAAAGTAAATATTGATATTCTATGCTTCAAACTAAGCGAAAAATGGGAAATAAGTGGACGGCATCGCAACCGGTTTTTAATATCAAATTCAATCTGGCTTGATGAACCATACGAGGTATTGCCGAAATCACAAACACAGAAGGTATTGCACAAACAGCTGGTAAAAAACCAAAAACCTTTGTGAGTGCAATGAAAAATCAAAAAACCGAAAGGTACAAATTCTTGCAGATTCAACCGACCAACAGGCTAGCGAAATAGTATTTCACATTGTGGCAAAACGAGGTTCAGCCAAACTCGTAAAAGGTCAATCGGAACATTGCAGCATCGAATAAAGGTACGAACGTGAAAAGACTTTTAAAAGATGTAGCTCTGAGTTTGTGTCTTCACTGGCTCTGTCTTCTGACGAAACATTATCGTTAATGATTGATGTTAATTTGTTGAAACATCAATATGATGTTATATCGCAAAAAGTCAATGAAAAATGCAAAGATCTTTTTCCCTCCTATACTAGGGTTCAAAAAGTAAAGAAGAAATACAGTCCAACCGGAATTGAAATCACCGAAGTACATGCAAAAAGCCAACTCCAGTCTTATGTTAATTATACCATTGAAATGTTTTGTTTGGCTCAAACAGGGATTTTACTTTTAGATGACCTGAAAACCGGTGAAAATTGAGAGAGAGCTCGGTAGGGCATTTCACAAGCGAGTTGTTAGGCTAAGGAACGAATCACGATATTTCAGAGTACGTCCGAAAGTGGGCTTGAGGGTATACTGATGAGCATTAATAACGAGACGAGTAATACGGTTGAAGGTTTGAAGTGGTTGAAGTAGCGATAGAACAAAGAGACACGAGACATCTCGTCGGTGTTCAAGGGTGTCCGTTTACTGAGAGATATTAGCATCACCTATGAGTTTTATCGCACGGTTTTAAATCCTTTCTAGCAGGTGCAGAGATATCTTAGGGCACCTAACCAGATATGTTCATAGTACTCCAGTTTTGAGCGGATAAATGCCTTATATATTGAGACCAGATCAGAAGGGGAAAACTATTTTTTACATCATTTGAGGAAACCTAGACATTTCGCAGCATTTTTGGCGACACCGAATATATGGTTATTCCAACGTAAATTGTCATGGACACACATACCTAGAATGGAAAGTTTTTCGGGTTAAATTTTCGATAAATGATCTTTAATATTTAGAATGTCTCCACTTCATTCATGGATTCGTTTTATGGATTGTATATTGCACATAGCATATCAGCTTCCTATCATGATCTGGCAAGTTCGAGAGACGGAAAATAAAGCAAAAGTAGCTGAAGTAAAAAAAATATTCAACTGAGATTTCGCAATGAATTGGGTTTGCTTGTGGACATGCCAACACAACAAGCAGGTATACAAATGACGGTAATACTGCTGGGCGGTTCTTTCGAGCAACGGAAAAAAGTTTAAAAATCACCGGAGTTAATAAGCAATTGATAGAACGGTTTCGTATTATTTTGAAAACTTTGGGTAGTGGTTACGCTATTATTGAAGCTGCCTTTGAAAGCTTTATTGTTGAAATGAGAAATTTACATCTAAACGAATACCCATGGTACATTATGCCAGTTAGTATTCATAAAATTATTTTTCATGGAAAAGATACTATAAAGTCTTGCATTCTGCCTATAGGACAGAAAAATTTTCAATCGCACATATGTTCTTTCACTTTATAATGGAAATTGATTTGGTAAAGAGGCAATTTCTATAAAAATGTCAGCCTTAAAAAAAAAGCTTTATTTTTTTATGACCATTTATCTATTTAAACTCATTAAGTAACAAATATATACGCTAGAAGTCGAACCAACATGATTTTATAATTTTGTTCAGCTGGATTTGCGATTCACCACACTGTGCGATGCTTCGTATACAAGAAAACTGACTTCTTTCCCGATCCCTATTCTGCAATGTCAAGTTAAGTGAAATAACTTTTATATTTACGAGTAGCTCTTGTTTGCTTTCATGAGCTTTCAACTTTTTTATAATTTCGTAAATGTCAATAGTCTTACACGTAACCCAGCTACCATTAATGTGGTACATATGAATTAGTTAAGACATTATGATTCACTGAATTTCTTGGCTTTCTATTAACATCGCAGCTAACATTCCTAATTATTACCAAGAAAGAAAACAAAAATGAGATGCAGACCTGTAGCACACTATCGGAGATTAAAAGCGTTTGATAGCCGCCATTGTGCAGAATACGACCATATAAATACCCATACACAACATTAATGAAAACGATGAATTTTTAAGGTATGTGTGATGTCCATATGAACTGACCAACCGTGAAAACCTTCTGAAGCTAATAATATCCAAGTAAGGAATAAATATATGTATATGCTTTGCATTATATAAATTCATCCGCACGGTCCAGAGCGGAAGCCTGCTTTTCGGCATCGGGAGTTGAATTATTTTGGCTACAGACGGAAGAAGATATACATGTCCTAGTCTCTTCATTGCACTTTAGTGGGGAAAACTCATTATTGTATGCATCTGTTATAAAAGAAAATTCAACTGTTGGTACGGGCGTAGCTTGAAAATATTTCGCAAGGACATCAATAATGCTCACTGCCGTGTTCTCCTTAAGGGCCCTAACCGCAGTTGCATTTTGTGATGCTTATATTCAGGAATTTGTTGATTCGAAGGGCTAATGGAAACTCAGACTAATCGCCCCACTATTTAGTCACCCGATATTAGCAAGGAGCAGTTTGGATTTTTCAAGATACATTGTTTTAAGGAGCTTTGAAAGTGGCATCTATATTTATATTTACTATCGATTAGGGTTATTTTGCCTCTTCACATCACGTTGCTAAAACGCGACGATTATTTCATCTTACACTAGAGGTATTTTTTAAGCGGGATTTGACTTCAAGCTCAGATCTTCCTTCTGCTAAGGCTGCTGCAGTGTAAAGTTTGATTAAAATATCTCTTCCATTCATCTATGTATAAGTATTGTATATATATCCGCTGATAGTCATAGTGGGTGGCCATGGCTGAAGTGGTAGTGGACTGTCTTCTAAATCGGAGGGTTCGGTTTTCGAATCCCAACCTCGCCCGAAAGTCATTCATTTTTTCAGTTAACAAAAATCAAATAAAATGAGTAGTTGACCAAAAATCAACAACAAGTCAACTTCCACTAAGAATTTAGTCCATTAAATGTTGGATGCTACCCACGGGGCGAAATAACCACTGAGCCCAAACATCTTTCTTTCTCTCTCTATCCCATTTTTCACACATGCAGAGACATTGTAAGTGCATTCATACCCAGTTGTGCATATTAAAAAAAAAAAAAATAAAATAAAAAAACCAAGCCGCAGATTCTCATAGATTCCAAATCGTAGTCTCGTTCTAAAGTGACACAATCATTCCTTTGCCGCTCTAACATTTATATTCTTTCTTATATAGAACAATTGCTCAAACCTTGGAAAATACACTTCAATTTCGGCGATCAACTCTTCATTGGAGCTATATATCTTTCCATGTTTTATTCATTGTCACATACAGCATGAAAAAATTATTTTTATTTCGTTTAAACAACTCCAAAAAGCGCTCTGAATCATCAACACGTTGTTGTTTTTAGTCCAAACGCAGTACCCACTTTGAACAATTCAGAATAACTCGTGCAAAATACTTGTATGATACACGGTCCATTGACATCATGGCAGATCTCAACAGTCGGAAGCTGAGTAAATGACATCTGTGCAGTAACTCACACTTTCAGAGTTGAAGATAAAATATGGTCGGACCACATGCCAATTACACCAAATCTGTTTATTGCAATAGAAGAAAAAATAAAAATCGGTAGACATGAATTTATAGCTAAAGTTAAAATGCAGGAATGAGAGAAATTTGCTAAATAAAGTTAATCAGTTAGTTGAAAATTTAAATGGCGAAAACATAGCAACAGAAACACTTACTAATATGATACAACAATCAGTTGGGAACCAATCGAAGCAACCATGAGTTTAATCTTAGCAAAAATTGTACGATACACATTGCAACAATGTTAGAAAAAAGTCACCTAAAATTCTGAAATTATTGAGAAAAACAGAATACAAAACTGTTAACGACAAATACGAAAAAATATGTGAAGTCAAATGTATGTAGAAATTTGAAAAATAAATTAAAAGCTATTAAAGATTGCAAAGACTCGTGGTCCATTGTGAGATATATTTGTATCAGAAATACGAAGTATAAAGTCGGCACCAGCTCAACAACGGACAATTACAAGGACAATTTCAATGAACTCCTGAACCAAGCTTTACTGTGACCACCTATGCAGTATGCATAATTTACTGTAGAAAATTTAAGCGATGTTCTTAGAAAAGGTGAAATTAAATTAAGCACTGGGTTCAGATCGGATTTCTCATAAAATGTTTATAAACGCGTCAGAAAAATTCGTAATCCTACTATCAAAATCGTATCCCAACATGTTAGATAAGGGAACTGTCGAGGATAGCTAAGTTCAGACGATTATTTTACCTATCTACAAGAAAAATGATCCATATGAGAAGTAAGTAAAATTTCCATGGAACCTCCTTTAATTACTGCATTGTAAAAATATTGGCTGGAATGATGCAAAATCTAACTAAGTGAGTGGGGAAGAAAGCATAAAGTTCTCAATGATTTCGAAAAGGATACTCGACTATAGATAACAAACTTATATTATTAGGGGACACCCTAATTCCTCAACGATAATTTGGGAAATGATTCCTACGTATATTCT